>CM061065.1:18005329-19489209 GCA_030762895.1 Sophora flavescens
AAGCAAGAAAGGCCATCGATGGGACTGCCATTCCTGAGGCAGGCCATCAAGTAATCTTCATGGCAAGTACCACTTCCGCAGCGGGTAGTCAATGGGCATCAATTTTGGCTGACGTTACCGTTTTGCTCCGTGTCGACGGATATTTACCAGCACATAAGTGCGGGCTTAATATCAACCAGAGTTAAGCGAGGAAAAACGCGACTCCTCGTCGGTTCATCCAAGGATATGGCGAACACCAAGCCAACCATGTGAGCACAAAAGAGAAGTTTTTTGCAAGACTTTGTGGAGGACTGATGGATGGCAGCTGGGAGCGGGAGTTGGAGATCCCGAGCGCCATGAGCATGATTGGAAATGAAAAGGCGTGAGCTGGGTTGGACTCCCAAGCCGACGTGGGCTTAAAATAAATAGCAAAGTGTTTGTTCATTATTAATGTCCATTAGTCAAATAATTACTTGTGTTTTAATTATAAAAACTTATCTGGCCTATTTTCCTAAACAGAAATGATCGTCGGTGTATTATCACTATCTTTTCGTTTGTTCTCACTTGGTGAGGATTATGAGTTTGAGATTTTTGTATGTCCATTGGATCCGATGGATGGGTGGCATGCCCAGATCAATGAGATATTTTCATCACAGCCAGTGGCGATCTACGGGAGCGCTGTGAAAAATAGCGATACGGATGGCTTGACTTCAATATCGCTGAGTCCTACAGTCACACATAAAGTTAATGTTTTATAACCATTTATTTTGGTATTTTTTCCATTTAATAAATTTATTTAATTTTCAATATATATATTATTTAATTAACATCCACCTTTTCATATCTTAGAATCTCCGCCGTCTTCGACGATAAGAGGCGTTGCATGGGTTCGGTTTCTTAGATCGAAGTCGAAGTCTTCTGGATTCTTTCTTTGTGATGCATTGGAAGTAATGAATTGGGAACTTGATGGAGAGACAATCAAGAAAGAATTATATATGGCTCCCCTATTGTATGGACCGCCATTGGTAGTTGTTAGATTCTCCCCCGTCTAGGCATACTGTCATATTCTTCACGATTCTTCCACTAAGTCAGCCAGCCGGTGGTGGAAAGGTCGTAAATACGTAAGAATTAATCTTAAATTTAATTTAAGTTTTAATATCAGTTGTTTTTTTAGTTTATACACACATGATATATAGTTTTGTTAATTGATCGGCTGATGATTATTTGTTTTATGATAGTCATACTGGGCAGAGTGAGCATAAGTTACACTGTGGAGATAGGACTACAAAAGCTAAAGCAAATCCTAATGGATCATCCAAGATTTGGTAGAAGTTTATTTATAAAATAATTAATATTATAATTACCACTTCTATGTATATTCAACTGACGTTGAAATCAATTTTGTTGGTAGTCCGGAGTTTCAAATTGGCTGGATGGTCGTATGGGCTTATTACATGATGCTTCATATCTTTGAACATAGTCTCGCATCTATTACGGTGGATGGAAGGTAATATTTAAAACAACTTGTTAAATTATATATTATAGTTTGAAGATGACTTGCATGATGTTATTGTTATTATTTGGACGTGTCTAGGCATTTATCGAACAATCGCCTATTGAAGAAGATGAGTTAAGAGACTTGAGACGCGCTTCGCTGAATTCTTCTTCAACTATGCGCTTGAAAAAGGAATTGACATACCTCCGCACTACTTAGATGAATAGTTTTTGTTAGACTTTAGAAACTAATTAATAACATGTATATATATATATCCTTAGATAGTTTTGTTTTTTAGACATTGGAACAAAAATTTATTTATATATATACATGGGTTTTGGTTTTAAGTCCCCCGATTGTTCAATTTTCCTTTGAGTAATGATGTGTGTGATGTGGAGTATTCTGTAGGGATGGGATCGCAAGAGGGATAATGCGGGGAGTGATATTTTAAAACTGAATTTTAAAAAAAACCTATTAACGATCGGTTGTATCAAACAACAGGTAATAGTATTTTATAAAATATACGATACACTATTAACGTCGGTTTGTTTGTTACAAGCGACGTTAAATGAATCCTTTAACGTGGGTTCTTATAACAACGATGTTAGTTTTAAGAAATAATCGCGTCCGTTGTCTTAAGAACGCGTTAATAGTTTTATGTTTAACGTCAGTTTTGTTAAAGAAGCCGGCGGATAGTTTTATATTTAATGTCGCTTCCATCGATGTTAAAATATTAACTATTAACGCTACCATTTACGTCGTCAGTATTCGGCTAAAAAATCAATTTTACTCCGCAGTAAAAGCACTTATTGAACTAGTGAGAGGATCACATAACCATAAACAATACATATAACCCCAAAACTTAGGGGTTTTAAGACAATATATAAATACTTTTAAACCACACATATCTACATTAAGGTAGGATGATGGTAATCTCCCATACCACTTGTAGATCACTTTTAAAGCAAGCACAAATATGTTAGAAACACCAAAGGGCCTCACGGTTTGTGCCCAAAACCCAGCAAGACAACCAATCAATTAAAAGGATTATACACATGAGCTTAGGCATAAATAAAAGAAGGGAATTCATGCTTTGAATCACTTACTAGAAGTAAGTAGATGATGATCAGTGATAGTTTCTCTAGTCAAGAATTACCCATTTTCAAGGAAGCCTCAAAAAGGAAAATCTGGTGAGATATCTGATGTCTAGAATGTTGAGAGGGATCAATGATCTAATATTGGTTTATCAAACAAACACATGGATCACAAGATGATGATGATGGCCGAATTCTTTGAAGAAAGAAAGGAAAGGAAGGCTTGGTTTCAAGTGAACAAGGATGATGAATATGGTCTTGGTTTTCAATCGGGCAAGTGGATGTGGGTTTACTAGTGGTGGC
Source organism: Sophora flavescens (assembly GCA_030762895.1). Lineage (NCBI taxonomy): Eukaryota > Viridiplantae > Streptophyta > Magnoliopsida > Fabales > Fabaceae > Sophora > Sophora flavescens. The sequence continues at coordinate 18,008,201 of CM061065.1, forward strand.
CGAATTTCACGAAAGGAAGGAAGGAAAGGATTTTGTGTCATGAAAAGGAAGCGTAAAACAAGTGAAGATGAGTGTGAGGGAAGGAGTTGGCTGTGTTACTCACTCAAGTGAGAGAAAATATTTTGGTTGATGTCTTATATGTTAACCTTAATTGATGACCATGGTTTAGGTTAAGTTAAAAAATACTATGTTATAAACAAGCTATTTTATGAAAAATCATGATAAGACGAGAATGAAAGAAATGTGTGGTGGAGGTGTATCTAGGGAGGATTTGACCGTGCATCAGCATGGAGGAAGGAGGAGAAGTGGAATTTGGTTTTGTCTGGTTATTAATCTTAGGTAGTAATTTATAGTTTTAGGTTAGTTAAAAATAACTTAAAATACTTAGTGTCTTCATAACCATCATGATCATCTAGAATGGAGGAAAAAAATTCCTATTCAAGAGGGCTTGGTCGAAATTCTACATGGTGGAAGGGAGGATAAAATTGTCAAAACACTTGTTGGACATCAAGAATTCAGAAAATGATCAAAGGGTATTTTGGTCATTTCGCAAGTGATATTAAGATAATTTGTGTTTAAGTCATGATGACTAGGTGACTTATGTGTGGCTAGGAGGGGACTTGGTCGAATTTTAGGGAACATGGAGCAAGAGGAAGAGAATTTGAACACAAACTCTTAACATGTGCAAGATGATGATTCACTAATTTTCATTTATGACTTTGGTGATTCACCATTTTCATTTATGACCATTTATGACTATGGTGACTCGCTAGGTGACTCATGTAGATGATTTTTCCAAGTTGAATCATCATTCCTGTCCTCGACAAATTTTTGCAGATCCAACCGGCTCGGTCGTTTACCGGATTATGTTTTACGCTCGTTTTTCGCTTAGAATTTCACCCGATAAATAGAATATTTTATTTTTGAGTAGAAATTTTGGAAATATATTTTGTCCCAAATAAGTGGCAAAATATTTGGAAATTTTTCATTTTCGCCCGTGAGTGTGGTTTTCGGGCACAGAGTAATCGCATTGTTCAGAAAATGTAGGCCTGTTCTTCCTCCGAGTTTTAAACCCAAAATTTAATCAGAACTTCCTTCGATATAGAAGGTCTCAAATATGATTTTGTTTTCCTCAAAATTATTTTCTGGATCGCTAGGAAAAAAAAAATATAGAATATAATTACCGGTTAAGATTCGCAGGTAAAATGGGCGTTACATTTTGCACTTGCCTCTTCTTGCTTTCTATATACACTCTTATCCATAAAATCATTGTTAGCAAGATAAATAGCATCAAGCATATTCATTATTTCCTTCTCACAAGAGCAATCCTTAATTCTAGCATATGTTTCATCATTCACAATATTTCTCAAAATTTGCAATGCTTTAATATTTAAGAAAAGTAATTTTTATCAAATTCATTCCATTGTGATTTGGGTTTAGGAATAAGACCATTTAGCACAATTTACCACAAATAAAAATCTATTGTTTGCATAAAAATTTCTATCCTAGCTTTCCAATAAACAAAATCAACACCATCAAAATATGGTGGTTTATCAAAATCACAAAAACTCTTTTTTTTTAAAGAAAGCTTTTAAGGTTGCTGACAAAGAGGATCTTTTGAAGGTCGTGGCAACCATAACGCAAGAAGAGGGTTGAATTGGGGTTGTAAATTTCTATAAATTAATTTATCAAAATTGTTTTTGTCAATTAAAACTTAACGTCTACAATGAAAATAGTTAAAGAATGATGAATAATATAAAGGAGATAGGAAGAAAAGCTTGCAAATCGGATTTTATCCCGGGTTTACTCACCCAGTCGATGACTTGCGTCCAGTCCCCACTCCGCCACGTGGGATTTTCTTCTTCCACTAATAAACAAGCTTATAAACGGGTGCTTGCAACCTTTGTACAAAACATAGCACTCTAACCACGCCCCGGATATCCTCACCCATCACTAAGAGCCTCAACGACCTCTAGCACTCTCCCTGCCTCGGGATACCTCACCCGTGCTTTTGAGCCTAAAGTCGCACACCAAAGGAATGCCGCACCCTTTACGATAGAAGGATACCTCACTGAGAAGCACTCTAGATAGTGCGGATAATATAAATTGAAGTCCTATGAGTATGATGATATTCTCAAAAAAATTGGCTAAATTCTTTTAGTGTGTAAGACAATTTTTGTTCAATGTTCTTCCTTCATTTTCGTGTGAACACAACCCATTTTATATTATTTAGAACACCAGAACGTTGTATCATAAAGTGGGACAAGCAAATTAAGCTCAACCAATTGACCACCTGTAGAAATAAATATTTTACCGTTTGTGAATTAAGTATATAATTTTAAGTCAATCAATTGATATAAATACTTTGTGTTAATTGGTGTAATGATTTAAAAGTGAATTCCATAAACATTGATTTGTGAATCGGTGTAATTGAAAAAGGTGATTTCAAAATATATATAAATAGTCAATGATTTGAATTCAAAAGTATGCATCGTGAAAAGCTTTGAAATTATTGAGTTGAGATTTGCAATGTATATAGTATAAAATCCAACTGAATGATAATCAAGAAGAGAATATGGTGCAGCGTTTTAAAAATATATTTTTGTTAAAGAAAAATTTAGGGTGAGGGATGGGTGCCTACTCTAAGGCGGAGAAAACCTTCCGACTCTATAAACACTTACAAAGGAAAATATATCTTAATAGATTAAATTTAATTTACTATACTTTAAAAGAAAAATTATTATTATTTATATCAGTTTTCTTTTTAATTTGAAATCAAATAAGAAAAACAATTTTCAATTCAATAATAATTGATTTAAAGACATTTTACCAAAAAGTGTATTATTTAAGATAAAATCATTAAATGAGCCAAAGTGAGTATAGTGATCATACACTTACAACACATCTAATACCTAAAATATTTACCCAATCTTGCTTGATGTCTTGATGCTTGAAACTTGATACTCAAGCTTATTTGTTTAACACCCTTCTAGGGCGCTTCATTGTCTGTGACCTTTTCTCATTATCGTTTAACAAAATAAATAAACTTTCTAAAGATACGGGTTTATTTTTCCCTGTTTCTTTTCGCAAATAAGAAAATATGTAGTACTTAACATACCTCGTCCGACCTGTACTTAACAATTATTAACATATTCCAACCATTAACAGGCCTAAAACATGAGACATCCATAAAATGGGAAATAAGCAAGTAAATAATCTTACATTCCCAGTATATACATAATACTTCCGTAAATTGTTTTCAAAGGGTAAAAGACTTGAAAATATAAAAACAACAAATTAAAAGCGCGAAATAGCAAACGCCATTAAAATACCATGACCAAGAAAACATAATAGCCTTGAGACGTAGCTCCATAAACTATTCCCTAAACACAAGGACTCATCATGTTTGGCCAAGTACAAAATCGATGACAGGTGTCATCATTGTACAACAATAATAACGAGGCGATACATCGTCACAGCAGTTGAGCTCTCCCATCTCCTATATACTGATCCTTGAATATGCATCCTCATGACCCGATCCTCTCATATCCAAAGCTGGTTATGATGGTGTAGTGCATCTTGTCTTCGTGGAAGAACATAAAATAAAAGCAGAATACCGGAAAACATAGAAAATGAGGTGAGATCCCATTCATCATCACATAAGCAGGTATGGGTGGTATGACCCATATACATATTACATAATACATATATCCATATTATCATCCATTCTCATCCACAACAAAACTCCGAGAATATACACTACCAAATTAAATAGTAGCTTATCAAAGAGCACCGGCATAATGCCTTCACCGAGGCACGAGAATAGATTGAAAACCGATTGAAACTGCATAGTCCCATACCTACACAGCTTCAAGAATATTTGATCTTAACTGGAGCTAATTGACATTTGGAAAGGAAATGGTCAACGACAGTTTCACATCCACCCACCTAAGGCACCATGGCGGGGCAGTCGTCAAAGCACACAAGGCTTAAATCATAATGTACGTACGATCTTAATCACATGTGATCTCAAACTCTCTTGTGACACATCGGGCTCTTTATGAAACCTCTACAACCGGGAAGCTCGCTTCCTAGGCACAACGTCTCTATGAACATAGTATCAATTATGTATTTGGCAAAATTGGGACCACGTCAATTTGTCTATTCACCCGAATAAATCTCGTAATTCCACCGAGAATCCATTTGATGTCAATTTTGCATTTAACGATATCCTTGGGTCCGAATCACGACCCTTCGCTGAACCACAGTTCTCAAGCGCACTTTCCATGTTTGTGCAAAGATGTTTTAAGGCACTTGTTTACATATCCTAACATATTATGGAAATTCACATATCTTAAAGGAAACGAACATTAAAACCGTCCTTTTATTTGGTACTCAGGATGCATATCATTGTCGTTTCTCAAACTGGTGTGAAGTACCTCATAGTTTTAGACTATCATTTTGACTTATACAGTATTACGCTAAATCACTTGATGAAACAAATCAGGTAAACATCTTTTTAAACACTCAAGACTCAAAGCACACTCCAATAATTCAAATATCAATAAAATGAAATACACGAACTTCCTATAGATTTGGAAATTTGAATGATACCAAACTTGACTTCCATTTTGGTGTGATTCTAACACACCAACGGTAAATAAGAACTCTAAATTCAAACATGAAATTTTCTAAGAGAGAGAAAATATAAATCTCTAGACTTTACTCACAAGAAAGAATAAAGTAGGATGAATAAAAATACAGAGGATATTCTATATGAAAAGACTCTTAATAGATTCCTGATTGTAAAGTGCTGACCGGGTACAGTATTCATAAACATGACTCTGACTGCGTTGCCGCCATGCCCCAAAAGAACGAAATGAATTATAAAATAATGCGATAGAGCGACAACTCGGATGGAATCTCTCAAGGACTCTTTAGGTGTTGTTATTATTAACAAAAAATTAGTAAAAGTTAGAAATGGGGGGTTTGAGATTAAAAACTAAATTAATAAAACAAATCAAAACAGAGAAATGAACCAATGAAGTTAATGAAATTGGAAATAAAACAAAAGCGATTAACCTCTTGTTCTCGCTTCCCCACTATCATTGGTTCATGCAAATCCTAAGCAGATACTAATCCCTCCTTGTAGAATAATTAACAAACGAAAACCGCTACTACAGATGTATGTTCTTATCCCGAAATCAAAGCGGGTTAAGCCCTCATGAACAAACGAACATGAATGAACACACGGAAATAACAAACGCGATTATATATAGGAACATAGCATCAAAAATGAAACAATACCACACTATATATTAACAAATAACAAAAGAAACATATAATATGGCATTGAAAAGAGAAAAGCAAATGAGACAGAATCACAAAACCTCAAGTGTTAACGTAAACCAATTACATTTAGATTAATCTAGGAGACTAGTTCTCCATTATGAAATAAACATTAAACTAAAAGAAAAACAAAAGACTACAACCTCGAAAACTAGCCAAATCAGCATTTCGACCACCTTTTCTCGATCCGCCTAAGACTACTTATATACACGTCTGAATCCAAGGCCTCGCGATGTTAGCACTCTGAGGCGACAACATGAAAGGTCCGCAACTCTTTGTCTTCGCGAGGCGAGCATAGCTGCGAGGCGAACGCTTCAAATTCAACCCGTAACGCTTGGCCTTCAACAGGCAAGCCGTGATCGTCTACGATTTTTCCGGTTGGATGACTCAGAAGTGAGAGCTATTTATTCGGCGAACCAAGACCTTGCATTTTCTTGAACAGTCAATGGTGGAGGCATCGCCCTTTCTCAGGGGCGAGAACCTGAATTATTCCTTTTATTTACCCGAAACGAAAATAAAAGTAAATACTTTATTCCTCTAAATCAACTAAATTAACTTAAAACAATTTATGACCAAAATACTACTTAGGGACAATCAAGTCTAATTTGGGTGAAAATGATATAAAATAAGACAAAGCAGGGTCTTGACTAGTTATAAAACCAATCAAACAGAGGCTCATCAACTCTAATAAGGTTCCTCTTCCCATGAGAATTTCTTTGAAGGAAAAATCTTTGAAGGTGGTGATTCCTTTCTTTCCATGAGTTTAGAATTTGAGTCAAATTTACTCTTCTTTTTTAAATGATAACAATAAAATTTTTAAGAGTTTCCTCACTTGGATTAACTCTAACTTACTTGGCATAAAAAAAAATTGATATGAATTGTCAAAATTTTCATCCTGTCAGAATTTACAACTTTTTTGCCTACTAAGGCTAACAAGATATGATATGTCGGAGATCACACCATTTCTCAATTGTACTCATTTGCGGAAAAAGCAAATGGTCAAATTTACAAAACTCAATTCTCAACAACAAGAGATATCCGGATGATTTTCCCAACCGAGGATGAGTTATCAAGAAACCGTAAAGATAATTGCATTAAGGAATAACAGAGGAATACCAATTTATTTGCCTCGCATGAAACATAGATAGAAAAGCTCACATGATAAAACTAAACCAACTCAAAAACAGGTTGGCGACAATCATAGAGAGTACATAGATGAGATACATGATTTGACACATCCATAGGAAATCAAGAATGATTTTCCACTGAATTAACATATTGATACCAAAAGTCAACTTCTATGACACATTTCACTTAAAGGTATTCATCCAGTTGTGATGCTTAATCCTACTTGTTGTGAAGGTTCCAGGCTTAACAAACTAGATGCGGATTCACACTTTAAAACATTGGTGAACCACCTCCTACATTGTTCTTTAATCGGATCATCATCGGGCCTCCCGGCCCGTATGTTGTCTGCCGAAGGTACATCCTTAGGCTTCCGAGACACCCTAGAGACATTCCATGTCTCTGCATTTAAAACAAATAATGTCCTTAATCTCGCAATCCCTCGTAGCATGACCCATGCCACACTTCATGCACTTCCATGGAGAATTCTTAGACCATCCATAACCTCTACCATTACCACTAATCAACTTCCATGTTGGTGGTGTCCACAGGCCTTGCGTACGGTTTCTCATGTAATAGTTTGTTGTCTCTAAACTTCAAAGATCCAAAGCTTTCTTTTTGCCTTTACTTACTTCCAGATCTCGAGGAACTCGACACTTATCCATCAAGGTCGAAACTCCGCAGTAGTTTCAATGACAAGATTGTCTTCCTCATTTCAACCTTTAGATTTTCCTCTAATGTCTTACACTTTTCGGACTTCATCAAAATTCTTAAATATAACTCCTTGAACTTAATCAACTCGCCAACTTAGTAGCATACGACTGATTGTCATATCATCTTGTCCTACAACTAATAGTTGGCAAGTTTATCTCCACCAAACTCCAACATCTCCTACCAACAGAAATGTCGCATAAGCTACCTTCCGATGATCAGGGTATTCCATAGTTCGAAAGTTCCTTTCTATTTTCTTAACCCAAAGCTCAACTTTCTCTGGGTTAAGCTCGCCATCAAATTAATGTGGCTACGACAGAATTCAACTAGTCCTCGCCTCTCCGCCATTTCCTCATTATGACATGCCAGCTTGTTGTTAACTCCCTCAACGCTTGTACAAATACAATTATACCTTCAGGATCATTGATTGCAGTAACTAGATCTACTTGTTCTCGGACTAACCATGATTTTCTATAAAAGCACATAGAGTTAAAACTAGGGAGAAAAAAATACATCAAATTCTGTCCACTATCAAGCTTCTCCTTAGAAACAATAATAAAAAAGAACAACATCATGAAAACGTGAACTCAATCAAGGATGGACTAAAGTCATTATCGTGGGAAGACACAACAAAAATGACAATGAGACATAAACCCCAAGCCGAAAAGAATCGGCCCCCTACCGATACAAATAATGTAACACCCTTCTCGAAAGTGCTACATTATCCGGTGATTTTAAGGCCGAAAAGTAGGTTAATTAAAATTTTCTTACAGGGATGGGATACTTTTTCTTTTCGTGACGTTGTAAATATAAATAATTTGAATAAGGTAAAAGTGCAATAACATATTTCACAATCATAGTTAAGGTTATAAGTTCAAAAGTTACTTACATAAAAACCCAACCCGACTCATAAACAGAAGTATAAAGGTATATAGACTCAACATAAAGATATGGAGAACAGCTCCTAAAATATAAGATACATGGAGTCGCAGCTCCATAAACGGTAACATTAACACCCAAACATACCTGGCCAAACTAAAAAAAAGACAATCCTATCTCATACATCGTGAGAAGGACAAACTCAATCGACTAGATCTAGTGGAAACTCTATTTGAGCCCCCCAACCGGGCGTCACAAAAGACACTACTAGAGTCATTACAAAAGTAGCTCCTCTGACTAAGCTCTTTCCCCTTCCAAGAGAAAAATCATAGCCTAGCAGAGCAACAGAGCAACAACAATCATACTCTATCTCTAGAAAAGAAGGGTATTTAGGCACAATAGAAACACAAACACCAACATCTTGGACCATCCAAGTCCGAAGACGTCCCTTGGAACCTCCACCATAAGTCCTCGTGACACTTTCTACCCCCGCATGTATTATAAAGCTTTAAACATAACAGGATAAAGATATAATATCATGCATCATCATTAAATAGAAATGGAAGGTCCATGGGTAGAAAGGTCCCACATGAACATCAACAATAACGCTGAAATAAAACATAAGTTTTGGGTAAAATAAAAACATAAGGATGTAAAACAATAACATATCACCCAACCCCAATGTCACATTCTTAGTCGGTATAAAAAGGTTCCTAATAAATCAACGAATAAAAACCACTAGACTAAACAACTAAAACCTGGTAAAGCTAAACATCCAACTAAGCCGTGGCTCCTCGGAGTCACTCCTCAACAGCTCGCCACCGCCCTCTGCCAAAATACCAATCAGGCCAAACAAACAACGGAAAGAAGGGAGTAAGAAAACATATAATCACAACGGCATGGGAATAGGAAGCAAGATGGTCATACATCATGGCACCGCCTTATAACAAGATACAAGATACAAGATACATATATCATCATCATGTAATTATATCAACATATTCATCAACCAACATATGCTATGCGTGCAATGCAACACTACTCCGCTTACTCCAACTAACCCAAGATGTCAACTTCAGAGTTACATACCCGTATTTGGCATACCAGACCAACACCCAGGTTCACCAACCAGAAACCCAATGGATAGCCGCATATCATAACCGGATATTCACATCGTGGCGCATGGTTCACCAAACCATGGTGAACCACCCGAGACTTGGGGCAGATCATCATAACAGACGACCTCCCAATGTTAAACATCCCCTCAACATCAACTCAAATGCTCTATACAAATGGCACAACAACAAACAAGGCAACCGCTGCTCCTTTGCTTGGGCCTAAAAGCACCCAAGACTTATCACCAACATCAACATCAACACCTTAGACCCAAACCATGCTGGCCAAGACCCTTGGCCAAAAAGCACCAAGGTCCAACTTAACAACACCTCCACCAAAAAGCATTGAGACCACTTTGCAAAAAAGCACCAAAGCCCAACAACGTGCAGAATCCAGTTAGGCACCGACTTAACCAACTCATCTTTATAATCCTCTTAGTTAATCATTAACCTAGTTATCTAAGTTCCGTTATTTGGTTATTACAATCGTTACATCACTATCGGGATAATTGGGGTCAAAACCCCTTAATTTCCTTTAATTCGGTTTCGATAAGGATGGGAACCACTGTGCAAGCTTGTCCGAAGACGGTCGTGCTTCCACTTAAGTGGAGCACGGACGCGTTTCTATTAGGCACTGGCCGTGTTCTCTCGCCGCACTACCTTGCTAAATACGCGACCATTTTCCATAATTCAAATTGGGAGCATAGGCGTGCTCCCTGTTTAGCAAGGCGTGCTCAATGCACCGACAATACTGTTCTCAGGCAGTGAAACAAAGCCTAGTTCTCGGGGCAAAACTTCTCTAAACACTCTCAAATCGTAACCCAGGGTCCTTGGACTAATCCATTGGCATCAAAACTCACCTTCCACTAACAAATCATTATTAGTTAACAACCTTGAGTAATTAATCCTTAATTACTAAATCAATTTGGAGTCCTAAATTAACCCATTAGGGCCTTTATCAACGTGTTACCTTAATCAACATAAATCACCAAACACCAAGATATCCACAACATCAAACAACAACATACCATGGTATAATATCAACCAACTCAGCCAACATAACCACATTATAACATTGCAACATTATAATAACGAAATAGATATAGCCAATCTCAACATGAACCTATTCAACATAACAAAGATAACCAATGACACATATAAACAGCTCATCATAGCATCAATGACAGTGAAGCAACATACTTAAGACATGGCATTTATCATATAACAATGTAAAGGGGTCATGGGAACCCCACATCTTATGCTACCCCTTGCCTAGAGATTATACTCATCCTTCTCCCCATACCGGATTTAAGGTAGCCCTAATCACAAAGTCAAACAACGAACTGGTCCCGAAACCTCAAGCGGCTCACCCCGGTGATTCCAGCCTTGGATTAACATAACACACAACGATTAGTTTCCAATTCAAAATAAGAAGAGGAAACTCACAAAGGGATAACACTTACCTCACTAGGATGAACCAACACTAACCAAGCTTCCCAAAAGAACCTCCAAACATCAATAAGCAACGATTTTAGAGAGGAAAGGGAAGAAATTCGTGTAGGGTGGCTGCTAGGTTAAAAATAGGGTTCCCAAAGTGAACCCTCCCCATCGTGGTTCGTTTATAGACTGTCTGATAAGCCTTTGGCTCATCTAGTTTTATAGCTAGTATGACCAGGGTTTTGTGCAAATTATATCGTATTTTCACCCAAATTAGATTAGATTGTCCTCAAGCAAGGTTTTGAGTCTCTAGAGTAGTTTTAAGTTAATTTAGCTAGTTTTGAGTTAAATAATACACTTATAGTTATTTCTTTGTTTTCAGGTTAAGTGAAAGTCAAGAGAATAAGGAAACAGGGATTCACCCCGCGAAGACACGCGCCACGCGACCTCCGAAGCCCCGACTGTTCCAAGAAATTTCTAAGTCTCGGTTCGCCTCACAAGAAGGTCTCGCCCGTGAGTCTTGCAAACCTGAAAAAGTCGGGAGACGATCACGGCTTGCCCGTGTTGAAGGTCATGGTCGTGGCGATTTTGAAGTTGAAGAGTCTCGCCTCGCGAGCATCCATTCACCTCGCGAGTCGGAAGTCGGAGAGCATCACGGTTGGGGCTTGATGGCCATAACGGGCGTAAGGAGAAAACTCTTCATATCCTCGCCTCAGCGAGCGTAACTTCGCCTCGCGACAATGCCAAAGGTTGCTGGCTGTTCATGAAATTCGCCTCGCGAATGTGTGCTCGCCTCGCGAGCTAGTTAATTTTAGAATTTGTATAAAAGGCTGTTCCAACATTTTGAAAAGACTCTTGCTTCTCCATTGTTTAGTTTTACGTTTTTCTCTGTGTAATTTCGTTTGTTATGGAGAACTAAGTTCTAGGATTAGTCCATCAGATGGGAATTCTCTATACTTGAGTTTTTGTAAATCCCTATTGTAATTGCTTTTCCTTTTCAATACCATATTACACATTTCCTTTTGTTATTTCAGAGTGTGTAGTATTGTATTGATTTGTTTCGATGATGTTATTTTCCTATACATAATCGCGTTTGTTATTTCGCGTGTGTTCATTCATGATCGTTTGATCATGAGCGCTTAATCCCGTTTGTTATTTGGGAATAGGAATTTGCATCCATAGTAGCAATTACGTTGTTAGTTGTTCCATCAGAATCGAAAGGGGATTAGAATATGCTTAGGGCTTGGGTTTACATTAACCAAGGATAGTTGGGAATTCTTGACGATGGATTAATCGTTGTTTGATAATTGATAATCTCCTTTTAACAGCCTTGTTTTTGATTGCTCTGTTTTGTTTGTTTCTTATTTTGCACTCCAATCCAACCCCCCAAAACCGATTTTTGTAAAAGGTAATATTCTCGAGAGGCCTTGAGAGACGACATCCGAGTTGTCGCGCTTTACTACACTTTTAAACCCGCTCTCCTTTTGACGCGTGCGCGACAATGCTGACCAAAAATTGGCGCCGTTTGTGGGACTCGAGTTGTTATTTTTCGCAATTTGTTTTTATTTTATTTTCTTTTCTTTCTTTTATTTTCTGTTCTGTTTTGAATTGGTCTAGCTACTAGATCTCATTGCCTCTGAATCGTGTGATTTTGACCGGAAATTGAAAGAACATTGCACACACTCGTGAGGGAATTTCGGCTAGCACTAGTAGTGATTCCAATTTTAAAATCGCTTTTGAAAATATGGGAGACTAAAGGACTTTGAGGCGACTTGCCGCCACGATGTGAATTACAATGGTTTGTGCATTGCTTATCCCGGTGTCTTGACACCCTTTTGAGTTAAAATCCGGGCTAATCCATTTGTTGCCTAGATTTAATGGTCTTGCAGTGAAGATCCACACAAGCATTTGAAGGAGTTCCAAGTTGTCCGCTCCACAACTTTGAGGCCGAAGGAGTAAATCGAGGATCATATCAAGTTGAAGGCTTTTCCATTCTCACTCTAGGGAGCTGCAAAAGATTGGCTTTTATACCTTGCGCCCGAATTCCATTACCACATGGAACGACTTGAAGAAGCTCTTCTCGGAGAAATATTTTCCCGCCTCCAGAGGCCGCAATTAGGAAAGAAATCGTGGAATAAGGCAAGGAAATGAGTCGCTTAGCTGAGTATTGGGAGAGGCTCAAGCAGTTGACATCTAGTTGCCCCCAAAGACCAAATTTCTGAACAGCTCCTCATCCAATATTTTTATGAAGGATTGCAGCCTATGGATAGGAATATTTTGGATCTTTTGCTAGTGGGGAGCATTGGTTGACAAGACTCCATCCGCCGCCAAGCAACTCATTGAGAACATGTCATTAAATTCCCAGCAATTCACTACAAGAAGAAATTCGTTGAGACTAGAGGTGTACATGAGATCCGCACTCTTCTTCGAACCATGACCGTGATGATAGAATTGATGGGCTCACTTCCTTGGTAGAGAAATTGGCAATGGATAGGGTGCAACCTGCGGTATTTGTGTGGCATGTGTAGTTCTCCGAGCACCCATATGAAGCTTGTCCTATTTTGCAAGGAGGATCAATTCATCAATCACCTCAAGCCTTTGCGGTACCATCCGTATAATCGTGGCAATAACCGCAAGCATAAAGCATTCGGATCTTTCAACAAATAGGTACCATCCCGGCTGGAGTAATCATCCTAATCATGTATGGGAACTCATCCCAACAACCGATGGCACCTCAGAATCCTCCAGTGACCACTTCGCACCCCCCTGACCGTCAGTTGATGATATGTGCAAGCAAATAACTTCACAATTGAATGCACAAATGACTACACTTTTCCAAAGAAAGAAACGGGACAGCTCCAGCACGTCCCAGCCTCACAGGCACAATTTCAGCAGAGAACGGATGCGAGTATTCAGGCATTGCATACACAGATTGGACAGATGGCTACGAGACATAAATAATATAAAGCAAGGTCAAAGAACAACCCAAACTGCCAAGACAAAAGGTGATCAATCCTAATGCCTCTAACCCCAATGTGAGTTCTATATCTCCGAGGTCCGGAAAGGTTGTTGAGGCCACTTCGGAAAGAATGAAGAAACTATGAAGGCTACTCCTGAGCCTACTGTTGAAGTTACTCCTGAACCTGTGGTTGAAGTTGAAACTGAGAGAGTGTATAGACCACCCATTCCGTTCCCACACAGATTACAGAAAAATTTGAAGAGTGGTGGTGAAGATAAAGAGAAGGAAATTCTTGATGTTTTAAGAAAGGTGGGTGTTAATATCCCTCTGTTGGATGTGATCAAGCAAGTGCCCGGATATGCAAAATTTCTCAAGGACCTATGCACCAACAAGAGGAAGATGAAGACTAATGAGAGGGTTGACTTGGGAAGAAATGTCTCCGCTTATCCAGTCTAAGCCTGAAAAGAGTTGTTGCTTTCACCCAGTAATCGCCACCGAAGTGCAAGGATCCGTGCACCTTCACTATCCCATGCACTATTGGGGACAAGAAGTTTGAAAACTGCATGCTGGACTTGGGAGCATCTATCAATGTCATGCCTACCTCTATCTTTAACAAACTGGATCTTGGTCCTTTGAAGTACACAGGTATCACCATTCAGTTGGCCAACAGGACCTGTGTCGCCCATGGGAATGGTGGAAGATGTACTAGTGCAAGTTGATGATCCGATCTTTCCAACTGATTTCTACATCTTGGACATGGCAAAGGAGACACACTCCAAAGAAATCACCAATCATCCCGGGCCTGCCATTCATGAAGACAACCAAGACTAACATTGATGTGGATGATGGGACCATGTCTATGAAGTTTGGGGATATAGTTGCAAAGTTTAACATATTTGATGCCATGAAACATCCAGCGGAAGAGCACTCTGTATTCCACATTGAGCTGATATCTGAGACTATTGAGGACACCCATGAGAACTTGTTTTCTAATTTTCCACTTAATTCTGGCTGTGATGATATTCTTTCTTTTCTTGATTGTACTAACGCTAACCATTTTGTGGTTTGTGCTGAGATTGCTGCATGTTTAGCAGGTGATGAAATTGTCAGTGCAGTGGATAAGAAACAAGAAGAAGATGAAGCAGCACCGGAGGCCCTCTCTACCTCTTTGGACTTAGACTGCAAGGAATGGGATCCAGGTGACAGCTCCCGCTTACACTGCACTTGATCAGGGAGTACTCTCTTCCTTTCCCTCACTATGATCTTATAATTCTGTTGTTCATTGGGGACAATGCATGTTTTAAGTGTGGGGGAGGGAATTAGTTGTAGTTTTTCTTTTCTTTGAATAAAGTTTTCTTTTCTTTGAATAAAGCTCCTGAATAATCTGAGAAGCTCAGGAGCATTTGTGTGTTGAGTCTTTTGTTGGCAAGTTTGTTAGATTTTGATTGATGTTGCACAGATTGCTTGCATGATTGATATGTAATGATTCCCCCTAACTAAAAAAAAAAATTTTTGAAATGTGATTCCCATGTGAAATTGAAAACTGAACTTTGGGATTTTGTTATGATGGCATGATGAATGATAAGTTTAGGGTGATAGGGAGCACACACTAGGGATAGTATCTCTTTCAAACAATTTGCATGAATGTCCAGGTGAGGTTTTGAGCCTCCAACATGTTTTTTTTTAACTGTGTGAAAATCACTTTCAAGTTGCACTTCCCTGGATTTGATTGAATCTCTTTTTGGTTTGCATGATTATATGTGTGTAGCAAATGATTTAGGCAGTTTCTTTGTAAATAGCTACTTGGCCTGAATAAACCAATTCCTAATGCATGTTCCCTAGTTAGCCCTTTTGAGCCTATTAGCCTGTTAGTTCTTGATAACCTAATGTTATAAGCCCAAAAATCTGGAAAACCATGTTAACCCGATCTTAGGATTAGGAGAGCATGTAATCTTAGAATGGGTGCAAGAAACTAAAGTTTGGGGTGGCTGCAAGGTGTAATATGTTGTTGGGATTAGGAAAATGAAAAAAATGAAAAAAAAGAAAAAAAAAGAAAAAAAAAAGAAGAAGAAAAAAAAAATGAAAAATAAAAAAATACAAAAATGCCAAAAAGAAATAAAAAGAGCTGTAGCCACCCAGAAGTGTAAAGAAAAAAAAATAAAGAAAGGAACTTGAGTGAATTTCAAGGTGTAAATATAGTTCATGCTCTCTTTGTTCCTAGGGTCTTCAGCTTAGTTCCTTTTGTATATCCTACCCTTAGCCAGGCCCCATTACAACCCAATAAAGACCTTCTGATGTTGCTTGCATGTTTTCTGTGGGAACCATTTTGAGATGAAAAGCAAATTTTTGGGAAGTGTACTTGAAAAAGTGAAACTGAGTGCAAGTTGTTAGCCTGACATAAACTGAGTGGATCGAGTGAACAAATAATGCCCTTGTGAGGAAGGCAGTTGTTTGGATTTGGTGATCTCCCTCTTGTGTGTGACTTAGATTCCCTGCTTAGATTTCTGATTGTTTTCATGATGAAACTCTCAATTGTTTGGAATAAATGAATGTGGGGATTGCTCTGTTTGAAAAGGGGGAAACAATGAAGAAAAATTGTTTTTGAAGTTGCTTCAATTTGTGCAATGTTGGTTGAATCTTTTAAGCTTGCCAGGTCCTGAGTCTTTTTGATTTTTGAGTCTTAGTTTGCTTGGGGACAAGCAAAGTTTATGTTTGGGGTATTTTGATAAGCCTCTGGCTCATCTAGTTTTATAGCTAGTATGACCAGGGTTTTGTGCAAATTATATCGTATTTTCACCCAAATTAGATTAGATTGTCCTCAAGCAAGGTTTTGAGTCTCTAGAGTAGTTTTAAGTTAATTTAGCTAGTTTGGAGTTAAATAATACACTTATAGTTATTTCTTTGTTTTCAGGTTAAGTGAAAGTCAAGAGAATAAGGAAACAGGGATTCGCCCATGAAAGACACGCCGCCACGCGACCCGAAGCCCGACTTGTTCCAAGAAATTTCTAAGTCTCCGGTTCGCCTCACAAGAAGGTCTCGCCCCGCGAGTCTTGCAAACCTGAAAAAGTCAGAGACGATCACGGCTTGCCCGTGTTGAAGGTCATGGCCGTGGCAGTTTTGAAGTTGAAGAGTCTCGCCTCGCGAGCATCCATTCGCCTCGCGAGTCTGGAAGTCAGGGAGCATCACGGTTGGGGCTTGATGGCCATAACGGGCGTAAGGAGAAAACTCTTCATATCCTCGCCTCGCGAGCAGAACTTCGCCTCGCGAGAATGCCAAAGGTTGCTGGCTATTCATGAAATTCGCCTCGCGAATGTGTGCTCGCCTCGCGAGCTAGTTAATTTCAGAATTTGTATAAAAGACTGTTCTGAACATTTTGAAAAGACTCTTGCTTCTCCATTGTTTAGTTTTACGTTTTTCTCTGTGTAATTTCATTTGTTATGGAGAACTAAGTTCTAGGATTAGTCTACTGTATGGGAATTCTCTATACTTGAGGTTTTGTAAATCCATATTGTACTTGCTTTTCCCTGTTCAATACCATAGGACACATTTCTGTTTGTTATTTCAGGAGTGTGTAGTATTGTATTGATTTGTTTCAGTGATGTTATTTTCCTATACATAATCGCGTTTGTTATTTCGCGTGTGTTCATTCATGATCGTTTGATCATGAGCGCTTAATCCCGTTTGTTATTTCGGGAATAGGAATTTGCATCCATAGTAGCAATTACGTTGTTAGTTGTTATCAGAATCGAAAGGGATTAGAATCTGCTTAGGGCTTGGGTTTACATTAACCAAGGATAGTTGGGAATTCTTGACAGTAGATTAATCGTTGTTTGATAATTGATAATCTCCTTTTAACTGCCTTGTTTTTGATTGCTCTGTTTTGTTTGTTTCTTATTTTGCACTCCAATCCAACCCCCCCCCCCCCCCCCCCCCCAAAAACTGATTTTTGTAAAAGGTAATATTCTCAGAGTCCTTGAGAGACGACATTCGAGTTGTCGCACTATACTACACTTTTAAACCCGCTCGTCCTTTTTGGCGCGTGCGCGACAGCGCGACCACTGTCACCTCGAAGCATGGTTGTGCTCCTAGTAAGCACGGTCGTGATAAACTTAGCATCAGCGAGACGTGGTCCGCACAGTGAGCACGGACGTGCTCAACTTAAACTTGGCAACGTGCACCCGACTTTAAGCACGGGCGTGCTGGCTAATGAGCACGGGCGTGCTCATGTACCAGAAAGCGACTTTTAAGCCAAAAATCCCACTAAGCCCTTAGCCAACAATTCTAACTTAACAAAACAAGCTTAAAAAATCAAACAAGCATATATGGAAGCACTTTCGAAAAACGGGGTGTTACTATTCTACCCCCCTTATAAAAATTTCGTCCTCAAAATTTCTACTCACCTCGAACGAAGAGGTGCGGGTATGCTTCCTTCATCTTTCCTTCCAGCTCCCAAGTAACACTTTCTTCGAGTCCCACTCCAAACACCCTTGACTAAAGGGATCTCTTTTGCCTCTTGGCTGCTTCACCCTCCTATCCTCGACTCGAAGGGGTAACACCTCAAAAGTCAAGTTCTCTTTCAACTATGTTGCGTCGGGTACTATCACGTGACTAGGGTCTTGAACATACTTTGAGTTGAGACACATGGAAAACACTATGAAGATTGGAAAAGAACGGTGGTAAGGCTATTTGGTAGGCGACTTCGCCGACTCTTTTCAAGATTTGGTAGGGACCAATGAATCTAGGAGTAAGTTTCTTCGCTTTCATCACTCTACCAACCCCAGTTGTCAGGGTAACTCTCAAGAACACATGACCACCTTCCTGGAATTCGAGCGCCTTCCTCCTTTTGTCATGGTAGATCTTTTGCCTACTTTGTGCCGCTTTCATCCTTTCCCGAATCATTCTTATCTTATCAGTTGTTTCTTGCACTATTTCAGGTCCTAGCACCAAATTATCACTAGGTTCATTCCAACAAAGGGTGTCCTACATCTCCTCCCATAAAGATCCTCATAAGGCGTCATCCCAATACTGGAATGGAAACTGTTGTTGTAGGTGAACTCTATCAGGGGTAGAAACGTATCCCAACTACCCGATTGCTCTAGCACACAAGCTCTCAACAAGTACTCCAAGGACTAGATGGTTCTCTCAGACTGCCCATCAGTCTGTGGGTGGTAAGCTGAACTAAGCCTAAGCTTTGTCCCTAAAGCATGCTACAAACTCTCCCAAAACTTTGAGGTAAACCACGGGTCTCTATCTGATACTATGCTAGAAGGTACACCATGAAGCCTAACTACTTCTTTGATGTATAGCTTAGCCAACTTCTCCAATGGATACTCCGTATTCATCAGGATGAAATGAGCAGACTTAGTCAGTCTATCCACAACAACCCATATAGCCTCAAATCCAGCTGGAGTCCTAGGGAGTCCAGACACAAAATCCATGGAGATGCTATCCCATTTCCACTCTGGGATGCTCAAGGGTTGCAACTTACCCGAAGGCTTCTGATGCTCTATCTTGGCCTTCTGACAAACTAGGCACACATGCACAAACTCAGCTACATCCTTTTTCATCCTAGGCCACCAGAACATCCTCTTAAGGTCCTGATACATCTTGGTGGCACCTGGGTGCACACTCAAACCACTCATATGTCCTTCCTCGAGGATCAACTTTCTAAGCTCCGGAACATCTGGCACACAAACTCTATCCTTGCATCTCAAGATCCCATCACTTCCATCCTGGAAAATAAGGTTTCTACCCTGAGCAAGTAACTCTCGCTGGTCTAAGAGAAAGTTATCTAACTTATGACCTTCTCTAATCGGGTCCATCAAGCTGTTGGTAACCTTCAAGGTTCCAAGTCGAGTACTCTTAAGGGTAAACTCACAAACTAGACTAAGGTCTCTAAATTCTTCAATCAAGTCCATCTCCCTAATCATCAAAGCGGAGACGTGCAAGGTTCTCCTACTTAGGGCATCGGCCACCACATTGGCCTTTCCTGGGTGGTAGGTTAGATCAAACACATAATCCTTCAAAAACTCCATCCATCTACGCTGTCTCATATTCAACTCCTTCTAGTCAAACAGATATTTTAGACTCTTATAATTGCTAAAGACCTCAAACTTCGCTCCATACAGGTAATGCCTCCAAATATTTAAGGCAAATTCCACAGCTCCTAGCTCCAGGTGATAGGTAGGGTAGTTCTTCTCATGGGTTTTCAACTGCCTAGAAGCATAAGCCACTACCTTACCATCTTACATCAACACTCCACCTAAACCTTGCTTGGAAGCATCGCAGTAAACTACGAAAGGTCTACTAGGGTCTGACAAAACTAACACTGGTGCTGATGTTAACCTAGTCTTAAGGGTTTGGAAACTCTCTTCATACTTAGAGTCCCACACAAACAGTTGTCCCTTCTTTGTGAGACCGGTTAGGGGTAAAGCTATCTTAGAGAAACCTTCTATGAACAGCCTATAATACCCTGCTAAACCCAAGAAACTCCTAATCTCGGTCCCTGAGTTTGGTGTTTCCCACTGGAGCACCGTCTCAACCTTAGCCGGGTCAACGACTATCCCACCTTTCGAGATTACGTGACCTAAGAAACTAACCTCCTCTAACCAAAACTCGCATTTAGATAGCCTAGCATATAGCTGCTTTTCCTTAAGGGTCTGCAAGACAACCCTCAGGTGTTCCTCATGTTCCTCATTGGTCTTGGAGTACACTAAGATGTCATCTATAAACACCACCACAAACATGTCCAAGTAAGGGTGAAAGGTCTTATTCATGTAGTCCATGAATACAGCAGGAGCGTTGGTCACTCCAAAGGGCATAACCAAGTACTCATAGTGACCGTAGCGCATCCTAAACACTGTCTTTGGGATGTCCTCGGACTTAACCCGAATCTGATGGTACCCTGACCTCAAGTCTATCTTAGAAAAGACATAAGCCCCTCTCAACTAATTCATAAGGTCATCAATCCTAGGAAGGGGATATCGATTCTTAATGGTCACTTTGTTAAGCTGTCGATAGTCGATACACAACCTCATACTGCCATCCTTCTTCTTCACTAAAAAAACTTGTGCTCCCCACGGAGACACACTAGGCCTAATGAACTGCTTCATCATCAGGTCCTCTATCTGTCCCTTCAACCTGGCTAGCTCTAGAGGAGACATTCTATAAGGTGCTATGGATATTGGCCCTGTGCCAGGCACTAAATCTATGGTGAACTCAACATCCCTCTATGGGGGTAAGTTATAAACATCTCCCGGGAACACTTCAGGAAACTCCCGCACAATGGGCATCTTTGGCGACATCAGGAGGGCTGCTCTCTACTTCCAGGGAAGCTAACATCATGTATACTTGGACTTCGCCTTTCATCGAAGCTTTGACTTGGTTGGAAGATAGATAGGTAGGATCCTTAGACTCCACAGGAGTGCCAAAAACTAAGGTCTTATCAAAACAGTTTAGAAGGACATGGTTGGAAGATAACCAGTCCATGCCAAGAATAACATCTAGGTCTTTCAAGGGTAAACATACAAGATCAATGGTAAAAGTTCTACCATTAATAACAATATGGCAATTCTTGCATGCATGAGAAGTAGGAACGTGTTTATTGGTAGGTGTGGAAACAATCAAATCATAACTCAGAGAGGTAACAAGCAAATTTAAACTCTTGACCTTATCATGTGATATAAACGAGTGAGTAGCACCTGAGTCATACAAAACAGTCAAAGGAGTCCCATCAATTAAGCACATACCTTGAATCACGTCATCGGACTTAGAGGCCTCAGCTCCACCAAGAGTGAAGACTCTCCCAGTGGTCTTCAGTCGGTTGGCTTGATACTGTTGACTTTTACTAGCACTTTGGGGTTCTGGCTTCGGTGCTCCACAATCTCGACGGATATGGCCAGACTTGCCACACTTGAAGCAGATGACACTCGGTTCCTTACACTGGATGGTGAAGTGATCTGGTGCGCCGCAATTGCTGCACATCTTGGGTCTATGGGCATAAGAATTCCCACTTCTGGATTTTTCATAAGAAAACTGTGGCTTCCCGCTACTTCGTTTGAAATCCCAGCCCACTAGAGCGTAACGCTGCTTGCCCTTGTCCTTATCCTTCTGCTCAATCCTCTTGCCACCCTGGCTGTTTGAATTCCTGAAGCTAGCAACTCTAGACTTGTAGGCATCTTCAAAGATCCAACACTTGTTCACTAAGGTTGGAAAGACTCTAATTTCCTGATAGCTGATCGTCTGCTTAATCTCTGGACGAAGGCCATCCTCAAACTTCACACACTTTTACCGGTCATCCACCATGACCTGGTAGGGCGTGTAGTACCTAGCCAACTCTTCGAACTTTGCCGCATATTCACCCACTAACAGGTTTCCTTGCTTCAGTGCCAAGAATTCCATCTCCTTCTTATCACGCACATCTGTAGGAAAGTACTTCTCCATAAACCTATCTCTGAACACGGCCAGTGTGGTCATGTTGTAACCCTCGACCACTAACCTCTAACGACAGTTCTCCCACCAGTGCTCAACCTCCTCGGTGAACATAAATGTGGCGAAGATAACCCGCTGTTGGTCATTGCAGTCTATAGCCCTGAAGATCTTCTCGATCTCCCTCATCCAAAACAAAGCACCCTCGGGGTCATAAGCCCCTCTGAAGGATGGAGGATTGTTCCGCTGAAACCTGTCGAGACCCTAAAACTCTGTCGGTCCTCCATGATTGTTGTTTTGAACCTGGTCAATGGCATTTGCGAGTAGTACCAAAGCATCGACGATAGCTTGATCGTTCCTACCTCTTCCTACCATTGATACCTGCATTTACCCGAATCAACAGTTAAATAAAGGAAATCAAGCTGGAAGGACTAACGGATCTTAATACTAAAGCATCATTATCTATAAAAGTATAGACAATTCAAACAAGAGTACACAACCAACTCATAACAGACTCATACCACGTCCGAACAAGCTCGAACTGCTCTGATACCACTAAATATGATACCCTCTACCCATCATGTATTATAAAGCTCTAAATATAACAGGATAAAGATATAATATCATGCATCATCATTTAATTGAAATGGAAGGTCCATGGATAGAAAGGTCCCACATGAACATCAACAACAACGCGGAAATAAAACATAAGTTTTGGGTAAAATCAAAACATAAGGATGTAAAGCAATAACATATCATCCAATCCCGATATTACATTCAAAGCTGGTATAAAAAGGTTCCAGAATAAATCAACCGAATACAAATCATTAAACTAAACAACTAAAAACTGATAATGCTAAACATCCAACTAAGTCGTGGCTCCTCAGAGCCACTCCTCAACAGGCTACTCACCATCCTCTGAAAAATGCCAATCAGACCAAACAAACAACCGAAAGAGGGGAGTAGGAAAACATATAATCACAAAGGCATGGGAATAGGAAGCAAGATGGTCATACATCATGGCACAACCTTATAACAACATACAAGATACAGATATCATCATCATGTAATTATATCAACATATTCATCAACCAACATATGCTATGCGGTGCAATGCAACACTACCCCGCTACTCCATCAATGAATGTGGATCCAACTAACTCAGGACGTCAACTTCGGAGTTACATATCCATATTGGCCATATCAGCATCAACACTGGCAGTTCACCAACCAGTGAACCCCATGGATAGCCGCGTATCATAACCGGATACGCACCTCGGGGGCTCACGATTCACCAAACATGGGTGAACCACCCGAGACTTGGGCCAGATCATCATAACAGGACGACCTCCCCTATGTTAAACATCCACCCTCAACATAAACTCCAATGCTCTATGCAAATGGCACAACAACAAACAAGGCAACCACCTCCTTTGCTTGGGCCTAGAAGCACCCAAGACTTTCACCAACATCAACCTCAACACCTTAAACCCAAACCATGCGGTCAAGGTCCCCCTGGCCAAAAAACACCAAGGTCCAACTTAATAACACCTCAACCATAAAGCATCGAGACCGCTTTGGTCAAAAAGCACCAAAGCCCAACAACGTGCGGAACCTGTTAGGCACCGACTTAACCAACTCATTTTTATAATCCTCTTAGTTAATCATTAACCAAGTTATCCAAGTTCTGTTATTCGGTTATTACATTGTTACATCACTACTAGGGATAATTGGGGTTAAAACCCCTTAATTTCCTTTACTTCGGTTTCTGATCAGGAGGGGAAGCACAGTCGTTATTTTCTCCAGCACAGTCGTGCTTCCACTTAAGTGGAGCACGTGCGTTCTCTCTATTAGGCACGACCGGTGCTCATGCTTGCATGGTCGTGCTCCTCTCTTCTCGCAGTAGTCTTTGAATGCTTTGCCATTTTCCGAATTCCAATGGGAGCACGGGTGTGCTTAATGCATGGCAAGATCTTGTTTCAGGCGGAAACAGAGTCTAGTTCTTGAGCAAAAACTCTCTAAAGACTCTCAAATCAGGACCTAGGGTCCTTGGACTAATCCATTGGCATCAAAACCCACCTTCCACTAACAATTCATAATTGTTAATAACCTTAAGTAATTAATCCTTAATTACTATATCATTTAGGGGTCCTAAATTAACCCATTAGGGCCTTTATCAACATGTTACCTAATCAACATAAATCAACCAAACAGTCACGATGTCCACAGCATCAACCAACATATTCATGGTATAATATCAACCAACTCAGCCAACATAACCACATTATAACATTACAACATTATAATAATGAAATAGATATATCCAATCTCAACATGAACCTATTCAACATAACAGTATAACCAATGACACATAAACAGTTCATCATAGCATCAATGACAGTAAGCAACATACTCAAGACATGGCATTTATCATATAACAACGTAAAGGGGTCATGGGAACCCCACATCTTACGCTACTCCCTTGCCTAGAGATTATACTATCCTTCTCCCCATACCTGGATTTAAGGTAGCCGTAATCGCAAAGCCAAACAACGAACTGGTCCCAAAACTTCAAGCGGCTCGCTCCGATGACGAGCCTTGGATTAACAGAACACACAACGATTAGTTTCTAATTCAAACTAAGAAGAGGAAACTCACAAAGGGATAACACTTACCTCATTAGGATGAACCAACACTAACCACCGAAAGAACCTCCCAACACCAATAAGCAATGGTTTTAGAGAGGAAAGGGAAGAAATTCGTGTAGTGTGGCTGCTAGGTTAAAAATAGGGTTCCCAAAGTGAACCCTCGGTTACTCTGCCTATTTATAGGCTGTCACCTCGAAGCACGATCGTGCTCCTCAGATAGCATGATCGTGCTGGACATAGCGTCAGCGAGACGCGGTCCGCACAATGAGCACAGGCGTGCTCACTATTGAGCATGGGCGTGCTCAACTTAAACTTAGCAACGCTCCCCTGACGTTAAGCATGAGCGTGCTGGCTAATGAGCACGAGCATGCTTATGTACCAGAAAGGGATTTTTAAGCCAAAAATCCCACTAAGCCCTTAGCCAATAATTCTAACTTAACAAAACAATCTTAAACAATCAAACAAGCATATATGGAAGAACTTAACGAAAAACGGGGTGTTACAACGTTCGCAAGCTTGAACCTCAACCTCTACGATGAATCAGTCGGTGCCATCTTGACATCTCAAACTTCTCAAAAGAACACAGAAAGCACATAGCCAGCCGACATAGGCAATATAAAATAAGGAGGTGAGATTTCCATTCATCATACACATAATGTAGACATCCAGCGGTGCGACACACAGGTTCATACAATTATCAATATACAGTCATATCATCATCCATATCAGGAAAATAATGTTTCATAGAAACATAATCACAGAACAATGTTTTCCTAGATAGGAGACATCTATGACTCGAGGAATGACCTCTGATTCTTATACCATGGTTTTACAAACAGTTGGAGAGAGTGGTTTGGAGGATTGTTTCGGATTATACCAGCCTTGGGTAACAAAATGCGTCAATAGTAAGCAACATGCATATAGGCTTTTTCGGGAACATCCTATACTACTAGAAAACATGTAGTGTCTAGTCGAGTATGTCAGTGCAGCAAGATCACCATGCCACAGAGGAGCTAACAACTAGGCCTATATGAGTATTTCATACCCCGACATCCCCGAGCATCAACCAGATCGTCACTACAGAATTTGTAATAGTCGTGTTTTATAAATTGTTATATGTATGATGATTAGGTTTAAAGTTTGGATTATATGGTTAAGATGTTGATTAAGGTTTAGAGACCTTTTCATGGAAAGTACGCAACCATCTAGAGTGAGAATGAGAGTAAACACATCTTAGGGTTTCTCGTGTATCGTTTTAAAGGCTTAAGAGTGTGAAATAAGAAATTTGGAGTTAAGAAATAGATTAGGCATTTTTTAGGGTTTGAAGTTGTTTATTAGGTCTTGATGAGCATATATCTCAAATTTGGGATCAATCAGATGTCGAACGGACCCAGAACGCGAAGAAACGTTTAAGAATGTTTCATGGTCAACGGTCAACGCTTGAGCGTGGCATACCCAATGCTCAAGCTTTGAGGTCAACTAGACCAACTCTGGCATTGACTCCACATGTCACAAGAAGGTCTATGTGGCATCACCTGATTGGTTGCATGCGCGGTGACGCTACCTACCTCCAACGCTCAAGCGTGGAAGGTCCAACGCTTGAGTGTTAGAGCGCTCAAGCGCTAGCTTTCCAATGCTCGAGCGCTGGTGCGTGTTTCAGCAAAATATAAAAGGACTTGACCGACTTTAAGTGGTATAAGTCACTCAAGTCCTAAACATTGAAAACAGAGAGCAGAACATAGAGAAGCAGAAATGGAGAGCTAGAGAGAGATAGTTAGAGAGAGAAGGAGTCTCGGCTCGATTTACGACTCGATCGATCGTCAGACACAATCCCGAGTACGTCGTTGTGTTCGTGGCAACGACGTGTTCACTATCCTACCTTTCTTTTCTTCTCCAGTGAAGGTAATTCTTACCATTTTATGTCAAAATGCTGTCGGTGACGGTATTCACCTTATCTTTCGTTTCGGTTATTGGATTTCAATTACGACTTCATATTAGGGTTCCTTGTCACGTACGCTTCATAATGTGGTGGTCAAGTGAATTTTCGCAGCGGCCCGGGTGTTGGACGTGGCAACCATACCCAAGAGGGGGGGTGAATTGGGTTTAAAAAAAAAATGAAATCTTTTTGGATAAATCAAAACCCTTTTTAAAATATAAACATAATTTGCAACGGATATTAAATTCTTTTCAAATTAAAGCGTTGTTGCGTGCAAGTAAAATCGTTTTTACAAAAGACAAAAAAAAAATTAAAAGAGATAAGGGATAAGAAGATTAACACAGCGATATATCCTGGATCGGCCACAGACTACCCACGTGTCCTACATCCAGTCCCCAAGGCAATACCACCAAGGGTTTTCGCTCAATCCCTAGCTTTTAAACAGGAACAGCTAGAACCTTTACAATAATGAGAACTCCTCACATAACAGGGACATACTATCCCTCAGTGACAGAGTCTCAAATCCCTAGCTTTTAAACAGGCACAGCTAGAACCTTGACAGTGGAACCACACCCACTAAACACTTACAAGAGATATACCGTCTCTTGCAAGAATGGTTACCAAAAGATGGTTGGAGTCAATCCGACTCTTACCAACAGTATGCACTCTTAATAGTGCTGATAGACACAAGTTGAAGCCCAATACAAGAAACACCTATATGGTGTGTATGTCTCTCAAGGATTAGTTATGTAAGTGTAAGAGAATGAGAGTGATAGAAATTGATTCAAGAGAAGAGAAAGATAGATAGAAATAGCTCAGTGTTCGTTACTTGCTTTCTCTGAAAAATGACCAATATATATTACTTTGAAAATTAGGTCAAATCTCTTGAAAACTCATTTTTCTTGAGCTATAATCGATTATCAGAAAAGCATAATCGATTATTTTAGGCAAAATCACAAGGCACATTTTGAAACAGTCAGGTCATAATCGATTACAATAATCGATTACATGGTCTTGGTTAAAAAGTTCAGTCTGAACCAAGTAAGCATAATCGATTATCCTAATCAATTATGAAGCCTCTTAATTTTGATTTGAAAAGTAATAATCGATTTTTGCAATACCATAATCGAATATAATTTGAATTTGAAACTCAACAGCTCAGACAACATTAAATCTCCATTAAAGCATAATTAAGACATTTAAAAACTGAGTTTAAAATGTGTTGAAGATAGCCATAATCGATTACCATAATCAATTATCACACTTTATAGTTTTGAATTTCAAAAACCCAACAACTCTGTTATTTAAAGACTCATTTAAGCACAATTACGAGCTGCATAATCAATTATCATCATCGATTATTCTCCGTGTAAATCGGTTTTGAAAATCTTTAACGGTCAGAAAATATTATGGTAAAATTAATTTCGAAGACCTTATTCCAAAACAGATTTTGTTGGTGTGTGTGATTTATTTTACCTTTGAGAGACACACACCCATTTACATTTAGTCTAAAAAAACAATACAGTAAAAGAAATTTCCCTTTTTAATCCCCACTACAAAAAAAAATTTATTTAGCGACCGAAAATAGTGACCGAATTTGTTGGTTGCTGTTTACGACCGAAATGGCGACCTATTTTAGGATCTAATTCAAACACTGATTATAATTGATATTGCGCCCGAAATAGCGACCAAAATAGAGCGTAGCAGAGTTATCGGTCTCTATTTCAGTCGCAAAATAAATAAAAGTAAAAGTAAAAAATTTATGACTTTTTAGAGACCGAAATGGCGACCGAGTTAAATGAAACGGTTAAATTTTATTTATATTTGCCACCGATATTAAATCGGTCTCTAAACGGCGCGTAAAAAATTAAAATAGAGGGTGTTAGCGACCGAATTTTAAATCGGTCGTTAAATTTATGAATTCAAATTTCAAATTAACTCATTTAGCGACTGAATAATTCGGTCACTAAAACTAAAATCCATAAATCACGATTTCCTTCCCTTTTCCCCCCATTTCTCTCTTTTCTTCTCTTCTCTATCACACGCAGCTCCGGCCACCACCTCCTCCAGCTCCTCTCCGGCCACCATAGTTCCTCCCTTCTACAGCCACCATTCACACCGCACCACCACCACTGCAAGCCCCTCCTTTTGTCGTCGCTTTTACGGCCCCCTCCCTTCCTCCTTGTCTCCCTCTCTCTGTTGTCCCTCCCTCGCCACAACCACCCTTTTACGGCCACCGTTCGCGGCTTCGCCGCCACCACTGTAAGACCAAGGTATGCTTCCATCCCTCTCTCTCGATTCGTCTCTGTCTCCCTCTTTCACTTATATTTTTTTTCTTCATTCCACATTCCAAGGTTGTTTGGTTATAGCTCCACCACCGAACCGCCGTCGCTGCCACCACCATCAGGGTACACCCCTTCTCCTTACTTGTCTGTTTTGTGCTGTCAACTTTCACTCTGTTTGTTTTATTAGGCACACTTTCAATTAGAAGAAATTACCAAGCCTTACATAACATATAACTAGAAGTAGCAGGCCACTTGTTTCACTATTTAGGTACATATCTGTTAAGGGGACACTGCAATTGCATGTGCTTGCGGGGGGGGGGGGGGGGTATTTAGATGGTTTAACAAGCTTCCAAGAGAAATTGATATAATGTAAGAGAAAGAATAGAGTCCAAAAGTCAAAGTCTTTTTGCTGCTAGTCAATAGGAGAAAATTAATTCTTTACATGGCTATCCACCTCATCTAACACCTCTATCTTCCATGAATTTCATTTCAACTAGTCTTTAATGTCATTTTCAAACTCAAATGGTTTATCAAGTAATTCAAGTTGGTGTTACATTATGAAGAAGGAGAAAGAACCAAATAAGATAAATTTGCTTTGGAGAATGAAATTGTTGTTTGGTTCCAATTGATTTTTCTCATAGTGAGGAATTAGGATGTCTCCACTTTATAAATATCACTTCCTTTCGGTTTCTCAACTTATGCAACTTCTATTTGTGGATGGAGATGGGAAAGGGTATCAAGGAGAATGTCCACATTCATTTTATTGTGGATATCGTGGCAATATTAGCTTCCCTTTCACTAAAACAGGACACCTACATTGTGGCTTATTGACCATACAAAATTGTGATGATCATTTAGCCAAGCATAAAGAAATCCAACTAGAAAATAATGGGAAATGGTTTGAAGTCTTATAAGTTTCTCAGTTTCCACATGTTCCTATGTGTCCTTACTACCCACGTTGTAGTTTGTTGTGATTTATTTGCAGCTAGTTAAATGATTAGTGCTTTGAAAAATTAATCTTGTGCTTGCTTCTGGAATGTTGAACTGTTGGTGGGAAACAATTTTATTCAATATATATTTACCATAAACTTGTGAATTGAAATTAATCATATATTTTTTAACAGGCTGTTGAATTTAATCACTTGCAACACTCCTTGATCTTTGTCACTATTTCCATTCTTTGTTGGGAGCTGAGGTAAGTTAACTACATCTTTATTATGCCTTGATTTGTGTGGTATCTGTAATGTGTAATGTCAAGTTGTGTTGTCTGTTAGTTGAGAGCAGAGCTCAATAGGATTTGTGCTGATAATTTATCATTTATGCATATGTTTGCCATTATGTGTTGTTTGTTAGTGGAGACTGGAGCTCAATAGGATGTGATCCTGTCCGAAAGGTAGATGCTGGTTGTGTGCTGATAATTTAGAAGTTATGCATGTGTTTGGCAATTTATGCATGTGTTTTATTTGTTGCTAGTGGTTCTTGAAGACTTTGAATTGATTTGTTGATTGTTAGTGAAGAGCTGAGCTCAATAGGATTCTGGTTGTGTGCTGGTAGATTAGAAATGATGCATGTGGTTGCAATTGAATATGTTGTTTGTTAGTGGAGAGCTGAGCTCAATAGGATGCTTTGGTTGTGTCTTTGGTAGATTAAAATTGATGCATGTGGTTGTAAACTTTATATGTTGTTTGTTATTGGAGAGCAGAGCTCAATAGGATGGATGTGTCAATTCTATGGCTTGATTGCCATTTTTATGTCCTTATTAAGGTTTTTGTCGCTAAAATTGTGCTATGTATATAGAGTTAAATTTGTATCTTCTGTTATGGTTAATGAGTTAGAATAGCCTTAGTGGAGAGCAGAGCCCAATAGGATGTGATCCTGTCAAAAAGGTG
This sequence comes from Sophora flavescens, assembly GCA_030762895.1. NCBI lineage: Eukaryota > Viridiplantae > Streptophyta > Magnoliopsida > Fabales > Fabaceae > Sophora > Sophora flavescens. The sequence goes on from CM061065.1 coordinate 18,038,961, forward strand.
GGATGCTTGTTGTGTGTTGCTAATTTAGAAGTTATGCATGTGTTTGACAATTATGTGTTACTTGTTAGTGGAGAGCGGAGCTCAACAGGATGTTTGCTACTATATTTTATCTAAGTTTGTATTGAAATATGCTTCAATATATATTTGTTAAAGTATGCTGCAATCCTTATAAGTCAATGGTTTTATTTTCTTCTAGAGTTAATTATTAAGTTACGAAAGCCTTAGTTTCCTATTTGAGGTTCAATATTAATGAGCATACGTACCTCCTCAGGGCACGCATGCTCATTGTATTGAATCTTGAATTGTCCAAGTGGGACAGTTTGGGAAAAAACCTTTTCACACTCGTACAATAGTCATTTCAATGTTCAAATGCCTTATATACTTGTTGAAATCTCGGTCTGATGCATTTCCTTTTGTTCTCCTGGTGCATACTTGATCGCGGTGATTCTCACCGTGCTCGAGTCGTGTACTTGGAGACCGATGGGAAATGTTACCAAAATTTTGTCAAGTATAAGGTATTTGAATATGGGAATAACTATTATTAGCCAAGTGTGGTAAATGTTTCTTCTCGAATGGGATAGGTTCATACCTTGTCATAAGAACGATATTGATGGAGTTATTGGAATGCACCGTAATATATAAGTGTTATTGTAGGATTGGTCAGGCTATTTAATTGCCAGTAATGGATATTCCGGAGAATCGGAAATGGATGTATCGTAGGTTGGATCGTAATAAACGTCTTAGGGAAGAGTATAGAGTTGGAGTGGGTGAGTTTATAGAGTTTGTTGTTAGCCAGGAGAGATTTATATTGTTGGGCGGTGATCATTTGAGGTGTCCTTGCAAAAGATACAAGTGTCAATCAAAAGCGTGGATGGAGTTGTAACTGATCTTTATGAGAAGGGCTTCATGTCTGATTACTATTGGTGGAGTAACCATGGTGAGACGTTGCCTGATTTAAACCCGATTGTGTTTGAAGGTTCGTATTATGGAAGTGGTGACCGGAGGAAAGAATTGAATCCATACGAGCAGATGATAATGGATCATGCTAGACCATCGGTTGGTGTTGTACTAGAAGAAGATGGGGGAGAAGATGGTGGAATGGGTTCCCAATACATAGAGGAGAATCCGAATCCCGAAGCTCAAAGATTCTTTGATATGCTGAGTGCTGCACGATCTCCATTGTGGGAAGGATGTCGGGAGTACACGGAGTTGTCGATGTGCATGGAATGGTTGAGTATCAAATCTGACTACAACATGCCAGAAGGCTGTTTTAATCGCCTCACCAGGTAAGTGTCCAAGGCGTTGCCAGAAGACAATCGGATGCCTACTAGTTTTTATCATGCTAAGAAGTCTTTGGAAAATTTGGGTTGGGGTGTTTGAAAATTTATTGTTGCCCGAATGGATGTATGTTGTACTATAAGGATGATTCAGCGGAAAGCATAACATGTTGTCGATTTTGTGGTGCGGATCGGTATAAGACAACCACTAGGATGGGCATTGAGAAGAAGAGGTCGCTAAAAAAGATGTGGTACTTTCCGCTCGTGCCAAGACTTACAAGATTGTAATCTTCGATCGCCACTGCAGCTCACATGAGGTGGTATAGTGAGCATGAGAGGTAGCAAGATGTCTTGTGTCATCCATCTGATGGAGAAGCTTGGAAGCATTTTGATAGGGTTCATATGGCATTTTCGTAGGACCCTCGAAATGTCCGATTGGGGTTATCTACTGATGGATTTAATCCTTTTGGGCAGTCTGGAAAAGCATACTCTTGTTGGCCGGTTATCCTGACTCCGTACAATCTTCCCTCGGGGATGTGCATGAAGCGGGAGTTTATGTTGCTAACAGTCATAATTCCAGGTCCGTCTAATCCAAAAGGTAAGATTGATGTGTACTTGCAGCCACTGATAGATGAGTTGACGATGCTGTGGAATGATGGTGTGTTGACATATGACGTATCTTTGATGCATAATTTCATCATGAAAGCATCTTTGATGTGGACGATCAACGACTTTCCCGCCTATGGGATGATGTCGGGTTGGATGACCGCGGGGAAGCTTGGATGCCCAATATATATGGAGCGATCGAAGGCATAGGCATTCATGCTTAAAAACAGTCGAAAGATCTCATATTTTGATTGTCATCGTCAATTCCTTCCAGAAGATCATCCTTATAGGCGGAACAAGAATGCATTCAAGAAGCGTTGTGCGGAGACAACACCGCCTCCACCACATTTGACTGGTCCTAATGTATGGCGCAGAGTACAATACTTACCGCTCGTCCATGAATCCCAAGGAGAACATATTCCTGATTATGGCGTCAACCATAATTGGACAAAACAAAGTATATTTTGGAGGTTACCGTATTGGAGGACGCAGCTACCCCGTCACAACATTGATGTCATGCATACTGAGAGGAATATGTTTTTGAATGTGTTTGACACTGTGATGGACATCAAGGGGAGGACAAAGGATACAAATAAAGCCCGATTGGATATGGTTGAAATTTGTAATCGGAAGGAGCTTGAGTTGCAGGATGGTGGTCGTGTCAGACTTATCAAACCGAAGGCAAGTTATACACTAAGCAAAACACAGAAAGTGGCCGTCTGTAAGTGGGTTAAAGAACTAAAGTTACCAGATGGGTATGCTTCCAATCTGGGTAGATGTGTTGACATTAAGGAAGCAAAGTTACAAGGAATGAAGAGTCATGATTGCCACGTGTTCATGCAACGGTTGCTTCCAATTGCGTTCGACGCATTACCGAAGCAAATTTAGAACCCACTTGTTGAGCTTAGCCACTTTTTCAGGGAGCTTACATCGACAACACTAAATGTGAATCAATTAAAGGATATGGAAGTCAAGATACCCGTTTTGTTATGTAAGCTGGAGCAAATCTTCCCGCCGAGTTTCTTTGATTCCATGGAACACCTGCCAGTTCATCTACCTTACGAAGCAAGAGTTGGTGGCCCAGTCCAATACCGCTGGATGTATCCATTTGAGAGGTAAACAACATCAACTATTTTACTTAATACATATGAAATTCACGAACACGAAATCGTACTTTAGCTTTCCCTAAAACTAGTAATTATTTGTATGTATCCCTCTTTAATAGGTTCCTGCACTCCCTTAAACACAAAGTCAAGAACAAGGCACGAGTGGAGGGTTCCATTTGTGAAGCATACTTAGTAGAGGAGACTTCCACTTTTGCCTCTTATTACTATCCGGACGAAGTTAACACGAGAAGGACAAGGATGCCTAGAAACTTTGATTCGGGTGAAGGAAGTTCAACTAGTCCTCCTATATCAATATTCAACTATCCGGGCAGATTTAGTGGCAAATCAAAAGGATATTTCTTGGAGCAGCGTGACATTAATGCCGCTCATCTGTATATCCTTCAAAATTGTGAAGAGGTGGCACCATATTTAGAGTAAGTTTCTACAATTTATTTTATAAGTTCAATTGACATTTATGATTATTAATCGTCCTGCTGTTAATCTCCCATATGTAGGATGTACGGCAATTTTCTAAGGGATCTCCAACCTGAAATTTCAAACGATCAGGTTGATCGAGAAATTACTTCTCATTTTGCTACGTGGTTCAGTAAATATGTAGGTTAAGCATCTTCATTTGTTTCAATACATTTTATCTCCTTAAATATATAGCATGTATAAGAATAATATAATATTTGATTTTTTAGGTACTAGATCCAGAAAACAATGTTCAAAATCCATTGTTGACAAATTTGGCATGGGGGCCTAACAGATGGGTTACATCATGGAATACTTACATTGTAAATGTATATAAATTTAACACAACAACATGGAATAAAGGAATGCAGTCGTGTAACTATGGTGTTTGTGTGCGAGCCACTGATGGCAATGTAGAGGATGATTTCTATGGGGTTCTAACTGACATCCTTGAACTCGATTATACCGGTTTCCCCGTGATGAAGTTAGTTATCTTCAAGTGTGATTGGTTTGATCCTACTCTTGACGTAGGGACAAAAATCGATAAAAAAATGTGGTATTGTTCAAGTTAGGCTGTCTCGAAGGTATAATAAGGCGTACGACCCATTCATTTTTTTCACAACAGGCAGATCAGGTTTATTACTCCCCATATCCCGAAGGACATCAAGGCTGGTTGGGTGTTATTAAGATAAAGGCTCGTAGTATAATTACTGATAATGCAATCAACCAGCCTTAAAAAGATGCTCCATACCAAGATGATGAGTTTTCAAGACCCCACGTACCGTTGCAAATTACGCCGGACATTATTGTTAATTCTCTAGCGGACATTTCTGGAAATGGGGAAGAAGTTGAAACAGAGTTAATGGATCAATCCGAGTTGGACGCATCTAGCGAAGGCACATTCCGATCAAGTGAGATTGATGAGAGTGAGGGTGAATTTAGTGACGGAGATTTTACTTAGGTAATTTATTTATGTCATAATTCATTGTGTAAATGTCATTCTACTTAGGTAATTTATTTTTGTATTATTTACACTGTTGTGTAATCATCTTTTCATTTTTTACACAGATGGCAGATTCCTCTAGAGGTAGGGGTCGTCGTGGAGGTCGTGGCAGAGGTTGTGCTGTGAGAGTCCCTTCGGCCGACCCACGACCCTTGGATCGAGACCAGCCTACCAGCACCTCTGTGGACGGGACACCTCAGGGTGATGGAGTTGCACCCCCTACCCAGCCTCATGTGGTCGGGACACAAGCTACACCCTCATCATCCACACCTATGACAGGACCATCATCATCATCGGGACAGGAGAGTCGTGGTCCATCCGACATGAGGATTCTTCTTATCCCTAGGGGGGATAACGAGTAAGCTAATTTAATTTTTTAATATATATAAAGTATCGTTAATTTCTATTTACTTGTTTTTTATTTATTTATAACATTTATTAATGCTCTAATTTTGCTGCAGCTTTCTGCCCGCGAAAGGCCCTTCTGATTCGATATCGAAGATCCTGCGACGCAAGTTTGATGGTCCATGGCCTACATGGAAGGCCATCCCAGGGGGACCATAGGGATCAGTTGTTTCAAGAGTTTAAGGTAACAATTTATTAAGTTATTTAAATTAAATTTACATTATATATATATATATACACACACACGAATTTCCTAACAACTGTAAGTTGCAGAAAGAGTATAGGTGGGACATAGCTTTAGAGGGTCTCGTCAGGGACATATTTGAGCATAAAGGCTCGCTGGTCAAGAAGAATCTGACGAACAAGCTGAGGAAGGGTAAGAATAAGGGGAAGTGGGTGGATCCTGAGATCAGGAGGCAGCTGGACCAGTATTGGGCTACTGAGAAGTTCCAAGAGATCCAGGCCACAGCTCGGCGTAATCGAGCTTCTGATGGTGGCGCATGTGCTTGGACCGGCGGGTCTAAATCAGCCGCCGCCCACTACGACGAGCTGGTAATACATTAAACTTTTGACTTATTATACTATTTAATTAGTTTTCATTTTTAATTATTCTTATGAATTTAAGATTATATTTTTATGTGAAGAAAGCACAGAAACAGTGGGCCCTCACTGCTATGGAGTTGGTGGAGAGGACGAAGAAGTTGAAGTCGGGGACATGGGTCAACGACAAGGCCCGTAACTATGCTGTAAGAAAAGAAACAATTTAGTGTTTACTTGTAATTTATTATAAATGATTTGTTAATATTGATTATAATTTTAACTAAATCTCTTCAACTATACTTTGTAGGTGGGCTTCAACGAGAAGAAGGACGATGCCATATCATGTGCCTCACAGTCACAAGATGAGGCCTTGACTGGTGATGGGCCCATCTCTCCTATCTCTGTCGACGATAATGCCATTTATTTGGAGGTCGTCGGGGGCAAGAATAAGAAGGGGCACATGTATGGCCTCGGACACCTGGGAGGCGAGTTTATCGCTTCATTATCCGGCACGCCTGCTCCTTCCTACGCCGATACCGTCCCTCGGGAGCAGTTCAACCAAATGCAGGACACCATCACGCAGCTGAATGCGGAGCTTCGGGAGAAGAGCGAGAGAGAGCAGTAGATGGCGAACCAGATTGCACAATTGACTCAGGCACACAAGAAATGATGAGGCGAGCATCGAGCGGGGCCAAACATCTGCGGCTGGTGTTGGAGCGGAATGAGGATCCGGACTCGGTTGCTCAGGGTGATGCTCGGCGGTTGTGCCGCTGCTTTGTCGCTCCTCGATTCGCCGCTGACTACTTATCTTGCTACGCAAAGGACGATCAGATAGCAGACGTCGGTGGTACGGACACTGAGGATGATTAGATTCCTCCACCTCCCCATCATCATGACTGATTTTTTTTTTCATATTTTTGACTTTAAACGATTCTTGTACGACATTTTGGATTATTATTTTTTATATATATTCATTATTTCTTTTGATTGTATATTTCATTAGTAATTTGGTGTGTTTTATTAGTATTTCTGCTAAAATTTAAAGAAAAACAGAAAAAATTTAATATTTAAAAAAATTTAATAAAAACCAGTTTAGCGACCGAATTAGAAACCAATAATTTGGTCGCTAAACTTTAGTTACCATTAACAGATTGTGGTCTAGCGACTAAAAATTCGTCGCTAATATAGGTTAACAATAACCAACATTGGCTACCGAACTAGCAACCGATAATCGGTCGCTAAAAATGGTTACCCAAACAATGCGACCAACCGTGTAGCGACCATTTTTTATTATTTAGCAACCGAAATTACGGTTGCCATTTAGCGACCGAATTATTATTTCGGTCTCTAAAAGCTTAGCGACCATGTTATCAGCCACCACCTTGAATCAGTCGCTAATTCGGTCGCTAACTTAAATAGCGACCGAATTAGAAAGTTTAGCGACCGAATATGCCGGTCGCTAAACAGTTCTTTTTTTGTAGTGCCCGTATTTGTTTGTTGGTCCTTTTTCACGCTTTTTGCAATTTGATCCTTTAGACTTGAATTTGCGTGTTTGTCTTTGGACTTGAAATTCCCCTTTTGCTCATCATCAAAACAAAAGTACCTGTCAAGGCATATATCCACAAACTCCCCCTTTTTGACGATGACAAACATCTCATGAGGGAGTTTCTGAAAGATAGAGTTAGAGCAACAAAATATATCACACGTTATAGTTTTGCCCTACTCCCCCTTAAGCATGCAATCAATAGAAGATTTCCCAATTGAAATTTCTCTCCCCCTTAAGAATGCATTTATAAAATTCATATATCAATTTAACTTATCTCCCCCTTAAGCATGCACTCATGTAACTCTCCCCCTTTTGTCATTATCAAAAAGCAGGAAAAGAATTATACTCTCAACATGGCATATATCCACTAAGGTAATAGACCAATTAAGTGTAAGATATAAACCATGGCATGCATATATCAGGTATGTGCGGAAGCAAAAATGCTAGGAAAATTAACACAGCATAAGAGTTACACTTAATTATTATAACCACTTGATATAATGACCACTTGTTGTTGGCCATTTTTACACCATATGAAGCTCTTATTGGTCTCAAAATAGAGTTAATCCCAAATTAATTAACTCATAGAATCATCTCCATTTATTTGACATTTAAATTTATTTTGGTATCATGCATACTTCCAAGAAGAGAGTTTTAGAGATTAACAAGTTTAAGAGAAAATTCTCCCCCTTGAACAAGTATATACTCTTGTATTTTAATGCCACCGTTAAACATGTAAATATTTCTCCTCCTTTCGAAAATAATTTTTCAAAATTTCATTTTTGGGAGAAAGGGTGGAAGCACATTTAATCTCAACAAGCATCAAACAATCCACAAACTAGAATATCATGAGATTAGGGATTGAGAAACTTATTGAGTTAGATATAATGTAGTGCTCTTTGTTTGCAGCAATCTTTTGCACTTGCATTATCTTCCCTTGAGCTTTTCATTTCATATTTAGAGCACTTGCAGAAAATGTAGACCTTGGATTTTTCATGCAATTCTTCAACAAGCTAGAAGCTCATGCTTATCTCTTGTCACGTGCTTCTAGTGACCACTATTAAGATATCAATTTAAGTTTATGGTCTTTAAGCACACCTACAAATCAAGCTTAAAGAAACATCTTTTTGGTATCCAATAAGTTTTGGATCCATGGGGTTAGCCATTTTATCAAGCTTATGCTAAATGAAATAATAAGAAATTTTAGTAAAATGTGTACACAATCATCTAGCATCAATGGCAATTTTAAGGGCATGCTTGATTTAATGTAGCATAGAGAATTTCAAGCATAGCAAGCATGTTTGATGAAGAAAGACCCTTTCAAATAATTTTCAAGAAGGTGAGTATGTAAAAGGTTCTAACATTTAAGATTGTCATTTCACATTATCAACTTGTTGTTTGTATAAGAATGATAATTTTATCAATGCATTTAAGTTCACAAACTTGGTTGAAGAAAGTCCATGTGTCAAGATTACCAAACTAATGCCATTTTATGTAACATCGTTGCATGTTGCAATTTTGAGAACATATGTGTAGATGGGATGTCATAAAACATGTCTTGTAATGATTTTCATATGTGCATTTGATGACACTAAAACATGTCTATAATAATTTCATAAATTCAATGTATATTGCAACTTAAATCATTTTGAAGAATAAGGATAGATGTTACCAAACTTGTCATTGACTAAATAATCGATTTTACTAATCGATTTTAATCTCACTAATTTTCCCATAATCGATTATTGTAATCGATTATAACTCCATTTTGTGCATAATCGATTATTCGAATCGATTAGGACTCCTCTGATTTTTGTGGTTTCTCCCCCTATCACGTGTAATCGATTATTGGCTCATTAACTTGTGGATGATCGATTATCGCCTGTGTATAATTGATTATTACTCGAAAACTTCAGAACTTGGTCAGTTTCTTTGGAGACAACCTGTATAACCTTATTATCACACTTCAACATACGGATTAGAAGTAACAAGGTGAAACATACACAAACATTCATTCAATGTGTGATTGGTTTAAGATCGTTCCTTATTGATTACCATCACAATAAATTTCAATTGCTTGTGTTGTGGTTAAAGCATTCCATAAATGGAGGAATTTTTAATTTTATTTAATCATCTAAAATTATAATTAAATAAATTTCAAAATTAGCCATAGAAAACAATTTGAATTTTGAATTTGAAATCATGAACAATTTTAGTAATTCTATTAAAAGATATGCCACAATTTTTCAAAAACTTCCTTTATTTGCCCCAATCTTAATATATCTTATTCATGTATTTGTGGTACAATGAAAGATTTCCATAAAATAAACAATTTTGAATTTGAAAATATATCATCAAATATTTTTGAAAAAAAAAAAACCAAAAATTTGAATTTTGAATTTGAAATTTGATATTTGCAATCTTGAATCATTAAACAAAATACCATCATAATTTATGTTGATCATCTAAGTTTTAAAATCAATTCTCAAAAGATCTTCAAATCAATCAACATCAATGATTAATTACCACTATGTTAATAATCTTAAATTTGAAAATGTGTGGTATATTAATTCATGACAATAAATATGCTTTTCAATAAAGTACCATCATGAATTAATTATTAATTGAGTCTTAAAATTGATTTTTGCAATCAGATTTTAATTTTATAATAAAATGAGGAGATAATGATTTTTGAATTTCAAAGATATATCACCATAATTCAAATTTTCAAAAATAATTTTAATTTTAATTTTAAGATCTCAAAAAAAAAATTATTTCTGTTTATTAGAGTAATCAAAAGATATTAAAGTAATTTAATAACTTATTGATCATTTGAAATTCGAAAATTGATCCTTAATAAATTTTTCAATCACTTTTGATCATGAATTAAATCAATATTTGTGACACCCTCTATCCCGCATGTATTTATAAAGCGATAACATAGAAGAAAAAATAATTTAGTTTTTCGAAATTAGACAAACACATGCATATCATTTATTACAAAGGTAAACCAACGTGTAAAGGATACCACATTGTAACAAGGTCTCAACGCGGAAATAAAACATGTTTAATGGATAACATAACATAAACAAAACATATAACCCAATCATGATGTCATATTACAGAGCTGGTATAATCGATCTGATAAAACAACTCGAATAACAACTAAACTAAACATAAACTAAACTTCAAGAAGCGGCTCTTCAAAGTCACTCCTCAGCACGCTGCTCACCGTCCTCTGCATAACACAAAAGGGGGTACATGCAAGGCAACAACAAAAGACGGGAGTAAGAAACATATATATCAACATAAAGGCATGGAAGCAGTTAGCAAGATGAACATGCATCATATAAACATAACATATCAACACAACCATCTCATCATATCAATATCATATATAAATATATCATTCCGAACAAGGTATGTTATATGATTCAACGTTACTCCACTACTCCAATGCATGAATGAGCAACACAGCATACAACCAACAATCACCACCTCCGGTTGGCTATCAAGGTACAGAACAACATATTTTAGTTATCTAACTCATCTTTTCTTCGTTTGGTGTCTTCTTTCATTAATTGGATACTTTGGGGTAGAACCCCTGTTTTCAGCATTCTGGTCATGTTCTGGACAGGTGGGCACGGGCGTGCTCACCCTCGCACGGGCGTGCTAGACCTGCAGGCAAGCACGGTCGTGCTGCCTGCTAAGCACGGGTATGCTCAATTGTGCGCCCTGCTCTGGATTTCAAACTGGAACCGTGCTCGCTGTTAAGCACGACCGTGCTCGATGGAGCGTGACCGTACTGATCTTGGTAGAAAGGGTCAGAAACCCATTCCCAAATCCTTGGGACAGATCACGGATTCAATCTATTGGCTTTTAACTAATCCATCGAACATCAGCTTCATTAATCATAACTGTTCTTCATTAATATTCATGTCTTATCATCACAGGGAATTAATCCCTTAATCACAGCTTCATCATTAATGTTCCTAGAACACTCACTAATCAATCATAGGGTCTTTAACTAAGCCCTATGAACATAACCTTACATCTCACACTATATTCATGTTTTATGAACAACTGGAAAAACATCCCTCAAATCTTACTGTCAATGTTAACGTATTTTAACATCTTAACATCATTAATAAGCCCTATTAATTGGTTATAGTCTTATTAACGCATTAACATATCCAACAATCAACAATCAAACGGAGCACCACATCATCATCATTATCATAACAACATTCTCATAATCATAATAACATCATCATCATCATAATAGCATCATCATCATCATAGACATTCATGCTATCATTAAACATCATACTCAATTGGGCATACCAATACCATCTATTCATACATCATCAATAATTAACATAAAACACTATAACAATTAAAGCATGCCATTATTATTATAATCATATCATACATTCATCGATTAACATCAAATAGACAACAACATATGACAGGGTCATGGGTTAACCCTTCATCTTACGCTACCCCCAACACCTACATGTCAATACTATTCCTTCTCCCCATACCTAATATGAAGATTCCCAAAATGATAACGCTGGCAAACTACACATTCCTTCTAGCGGCTCGACGAGTTCACAAGCCTTGGCCAAACAAGAAGAGAAGAGGACAACCAATTAATCCCCAATTCAAAAGATGGGAAAATGATATTAAGGAGGGATAACTACGTTACCTTAAAAGCTACTAACACGCATAACTTCTCTCCCAAACGGACTCACAAACTCTAGCAACTTCAAGGGGTTCAAGGGAAGGGAAAGGGAAGAGGTTTCTATCGCGCTACGATTGCCCAAAGTGCCAAAAAGAGGGTTTGGATCGCAACCCTCATGGAACTGCTCTATCTATAGGCTCTGTGGCCTGAGCACGGCCTTGCTCCCTGTTGAGCATGGCCATGCTCAATTCCTGAGCACGGGGCGCTCAAAGATTGCACTTAGAGACCGTATAAAAGACTGAATTAGCCAAAACACATAAAATAAGACTTGTATATAATTCTCTTAGCTTTCCAACTCCACCAAGATCACCTCGATCGGGCATCTAGAACACAAGATATGGCTAAAATGGTGAAACATGTTACTTGGACTCTAAAAGGATTAAACCTTTCTAAGGCTAAACTTCCCCAAACATGAACTTAGGCATAAAAAACAAACATAACAAGCATATACAAAAAAATATATATAACATATATGAAAGCACTAAGCTTATTTACGAAAAACAGGGTGTTACAATATTTATTTGTCAAATCATATTTTAAAAAATAGTGAAAATAATAAATTTTCAAAATAATTATGTATCATAAAAGACTTTAATGCCAAATCAAATTTGAATTCATTTTTAATTTGATATATTGAAAAATATTAAAGAATTAAATCAGATATCACATCAAAATGAAAATTTTATATTTTTTTTAACACAAAATGAAACTTTTATTAGAAAATTAATTTTGGATTATTTTTTTTCTAGAAACTGCCAGATTTCGTAGCATAATCGATTATGTTAATCGATTATGCGCCTATTGTTTTTTGCGGATTTTTAAGATCATCTTGTAATCGATTGTCTTAATTGATTACTGTACTTTTGACTATCCTTCATGTTTTTGCTGTAGAACCATAATCGATTACCTAATCGATTATCCAGTTCGATTTTTCAATTTTTCTTAGCAAGGGAGATTTTTTTTTCTCTAAGAAGCCTTATAATTTCCTTTGAATTTTCGTAGCTTTCTTAAAGAATTTTAAGTTTACTCAACTTAATCATAACATGCTTCACAAGATAATGGACATCACATAAGCCCAAAGTTTACCCAACATGAAAGAATTTCATAATCAAATAGTCATACTCATGTTGGAATTGCTGCAAGGAATATTTCTATGTTTCATCTTGATTAAATTCATATAGGTACCTTTATCGTCATACCTCCATTTAACAAATTTTACATTCGAGCATGTATGTGAGATAGAGGATAAAGTTACCTAATTGCGTGAATTCACAAGATCATTCTTTATTACCCATTTTTGTTTGATCTTGGATCTACCTTTTATACCTTCTATCATGCTTGAGTTGTTCATCAAGAGGCCATTGCTTCTTTTGGTAGCATTTACATTTTCGACATGGTGAAGCATTTTTCTTGATGTCACCTCCTTTTCCAAGATAGATTGTTTCTCCATTTTGGTATTTTCTTGCACATTAGGAGTACTAGAGAAACTTTTTGGTACCCATTTCTTATTGGGTCTATGTGGGTTAGTGGACAGGTTATCTGTGCCTTTAGGCATCCAAGTAAGCTTATTTCTCATGTAAATATTTTTCCTATAATTGCACATATGAGAAATATGTCCTAACATTCCATAATAGTTGTAACACCCCCCCCCCCCCCCCCTTGAGCATTACTTCGTAAACACGTGCGAAAATAAATTTACAGTAATTCGCTGGTTGCTTTCGAAAAATAATATTTTGTTAAGTTGTAATCATTTCTCAAAATGGTGATAAAATTTTTCCCTTTTCTTTTTCTTTTCGACAACCATAACAACATCGTAAATATAACCGTATATGGATATATATATATATATATATATATATATATATAACATCATACAACTATATTGCATCTTAATTGTTTATACAACTATAATAAGTATAGGTCCATTCAGAACAAAACATAAGTTAAATAAAAACCTAAGCTGGTCGTAACTAAAGATAGTCATAGCAGAAGAAGAGAACGTCAGCATGCTCCGAACTAAGGGAACTTCCTCCTGTAGTCGTCAAATCCATTGAGTGGTTCATCTGGGCTTTGATATAAATATATGCACAAGTAGAGAAACCGACAATAAAACATGCAAGAGTGAGAAACCAATATATGGATTTAACACGACAACCACATGCGCGACAAAAAAGAAAACAGACACACATATACATATTCATAACAACATAAGCTTTCATAATAAAGCAAACAGTTTATCAATGGGTTTTCTTACCCCCAAACATCATCATTTGAATACTATGCATGGACACTTCATATACGTCGTCTAAAATTCATACTTAATCTCTGGAGATCCCCAACACCGTATAAAAAAGAGTTGATCAAGCTCGATTGCCAAATAAGGCACACCATCTTGAATACCTTGCCATTAAGATATCCAGATTTACCATCTTGAATACCTTATCTTATTAAGATATCCAGATTCACCATCTTGAATACCTTGTCCACCAAGATATCCATAATAGAATTGGAACCGTCTTGAACATCTTATCCACCAAGATATCTAGATTAATGCCATAGGCACGTCTGCCGAATGAATGCATGTAGAAACATTTTGTTCTTGACACTTTTCTTTGTGTTCAATATTCCCTTGCCGAAGCTTAAAAGCTTACGACCAAACAAAGTTTTAAACAATTTAAAACTTTCATTAATAACATAGGACCTCAAAGTCCGAGTGCTCAATCACGAAACCCCTAGACCGATGCACTAGTCATAGGTTCGTGGTAATAGAAAACATCTCAAATATTTTAATACAGTAGACACCACGTCTACTGAACCTCAAAGTCCAAAGGACACCACGTCCATAACACTGTAAGAACCTTAGCACTCTGACGTCTCTGTTACTAAGTTTCATATCACTTTTAACATAGTTGAGAAAACTTAATTTCGGAAGATCATTTCAAATGGGAAATTATTTCATAAAATCATCGATTACTAAAAATTTAGTTTTCCGAAAAGATAGTCACCTGAGGCTAAAACTTGTTTAAAATACATACTGCCACTTTAGAAATGCTTGCCATCGACACTTTTCTAAACTACAGTCGTTTAGCCTTTTTAACGTCATTTAAGCCAATTCTTAGCTTTTTCCACTTAAATAATTTTCTAAAATCATAATTAAGTTATTTTTGAAGATTATTTTCATAAAATAACTTTTTATAATATTACAGAATTTCTTACGTAAAAATTAGCAGTACAAAAATAATTTCACGGTTACGTCCTCACTGTGACTCATTGTTTACTTTTACACTAATAAATCCTTAAAATAATGATATTTTACGGCATTCCTTATTTTTCCCAAATAAAATTTTCCATCAATATTATATTCCAATATTTCACCGTTAAACATGGCATATAATTTATAAAGCTTCTTAAAGCTTTTATCTGGTTAATTGATTGGGCACTGACCACTGTCAGGATTCTGAAACAACAATCAACAACAATTTTATAGCAATTAACCCAAGTAGATCATGCATCAAAACACTATAATATACTACTGCAAATAAATAATTAAATGTAGATAAACAAACACACATAATTAACACAACTTTAATCAAGCACCACAACCATAAACCAAACACCACAACCACAGATAAATCATACAGACCAACAACTTGATAGCACATAGCCATCGGAAAAATCCCTCAGGCAATCCCCTCTTACCTCTCGAAGAACTTAGCTTCCGATGAAAAACTTTGTCTCGAATCCGGAAACCGTCTACGCACGTACATGGTACAAGACTTTTATCCTTCAACAAACCACAATCAACCAATCAAAATCAAACAATTACAATCACCTATACACTATGGATAGGTCACGGACATGATGAGTTTTTGTGGCTAAAAATTTCTAAAATTCTTAAGTCTTTGGATTAGTGATCCTTAAGTACTTAAGACATAGGATTAATGATTAATCACAGAGAATTGAAACCAAATATTCCAATCCACCCAATACTCAATTTCGGCCATCAATGAAAATATGAGCTAGGGATTTTATTTGAACACAACAACTTGGATTCACCATACAAACTCAATAGAAAGATTGAATCCATGATTATTTTCAAAGAAAATGAACAAAAGTTTCCTCCACCCACATATATAGGTTTCGGCCTTGACAAGATAAATGGGAAGGAAAATTTTGTTTGCATCAATATCTTGGATTATGATTATAGAGATGATAACTAACTCATAGAAATTGGTTTCATATTTTTAGGATTTTTCTATGAATTTCTAGAGAATTTCAAACTTTCTAGATCTATAAACTGAAAAGGATGATCAAGGCTTTAAATCATGAAAATAATTGAAGAACATGATGTTTAATGATGATGAGGATCATGGATTACCTCTTGGAATTGAAGAAGAATGCAAGAATCAACCACTTGCTTCACAAACTTGGCTTATGGAGTTTGAGAGAAATAGGAAGAATGGAGAAGTTTGGAGAAGATGAATAAGATTGGAGAGGAAGTTTGGCTCTGGAAGTAGTAGAAGAAAATCCTCATGGGCTTGGGCTTGCGCAAATTGGGCTTGAAGAAGTCCAAGTCCATACTTTTGTTTTCCAACATAAAAATGCTTACAACCAAACAAAGACATAGAAAAATTTTGAGTAGAAATTGGCTTCATGCACAACACATCTTAACCATGATATTGAGCCTCAAAAACCGCAGCCCATGATGAGTTGAAAGCATAAAAATTGATCCACTTCACTTAGAGTATCATGGAAGCTAGTTTAGGGACCAAAATGA
This sequence comes from Sophora flavescens, assembly GCA_030762895.1. Taxonomy (NCBI): domain Eukaryota; kingdom Viridiplantae; phylum Streptophyta; class Magnoliopsida; order Fabales; family Fabaceae; genus Sophora; species Sophora flavescens. The sequence continues at coordinate 18,055,439 of CM061065.1, forward strand.
AATTAAGAGAAAGTTTAAGGATAAAAATGCAATTTCACAAAAATTGCAATCATAACCTTATGCCACATATCCTCTCACCTAGATGACTATATCTTTAGTAACATAAGCTTTATCCATTTTTTTATGGGTCCCGAAAATCCAGTATTCCGCTCTGTCGTTCACCCAATTGAATATAACGCCCGAATATAGGATATTATTTCACTTTTTAGTGAAATATTCCAAAATAATCAAAGTCGTTGGGAATTAAATAGAAACCTTAAGTTTTTCGTTCACGAGTCAAAATTAGGTTTTCTGATTAGTATAATCATACTGTCAGTGAAATTCACAGACCGTGTTTCACCTGACTTTTCAACCTAAATTTCAATTCTAACTCTCTACCATTAAGTAGACTAGGAATTTCAATTGTAACTCTATACCATTAAGTAGACTAGGAATAAGGTTTTAGTTTATTTTAAAAAAAATTCTAAGTTTCGGATAAAAATATAAACGTATTTATATAAATTTCCGAATTGGAAAGCGATGAAAAATCGAGGTGTTACAATAGTTACATGTTACATGCCTTCTATTTTTCATATGAAGATTTTCATACCCAACCATAGAACAATCATGACCTTGATGCATGTCATGTTTAACAGTTGACAAATCATAGTTGGTATGAATTTCTTCTTTTTCATGTGGAGGTTGTACATGTGTGAAACTCTTCGTTTTAGAAATTTCATGAAATAAGTCCTCGATTTTATTATCAAGAATTATGCAATTTTCATAGCATGAAGAGGATTCAAATTTCACAACATTTTCATTACAATGAAAAGTATATTCATTTTTCAATTTTTCCAAATCATTTTCAATCACTGAAATACTTTTCAAGCAGTGTAAATTCTTATTTTCCAAACTCATCATTTCCTCATAGAAATTATTGTATGCATATAACCATTTGTCATTCAATGGATTGAGTTTTGCATCTATTACCTCCAAGTTTCTTTGAGTTTCTTGGAGAGTAGTTTCAATCTTCTTGGTCAATAGCTTTTTTGCTTTCATGGTCCTTCCTTTTCATGCCATGTTGTTAAGGATAACCTTCCTCCAATCAATTTTGCCATTTCCTATCATTGCTTTCAAACTCAAAAGTGTTAGTGACAAGGTAATTATAATCAAGCACATTCAGGAGACAATTCTTAATTTTCTCATAAGCATCATAGAACAAACAATTCCGAAGAATTTTCATAGCTTTGAGATTCAACCAAAAACTATTTTTATCAAACTCAGTTTGATGTTGTTTGGGTTTGAGGATGAATCAATGGACACCAATATCCCATAAATCAACAACAATTGACTGCATAAAAATTTCAATTTTCACTTTCCAATAAATATAATTCTCACCATCAAAGAATGGTGGTTTGTCAATTTCAAAACCATACATTTTTGGAAAACTTAAAAGGGTTGCCAAAAGGATCTTAACTCTAAGCTTTTAAGCTACTAACTAGAGCCGAAGCTCTGATACCACTTGTTGGTCGTGGCAACCATACCCAAGAGGGGGGTGAAATCTTTTTCGATAAATCAAAACCCTTTTTAAAATATAAACAGAATTTGCAGTGGATATTAAATTCTTTTCAAATTAAAGCATTGTCGCGTGCAAGTAAAAGCGTTTTTGTAAAAGACAAAACAAAAGTAAAAGAGATAAGGGATAAGAAGATTGACACAGCGATATATCCTGGTTCAGTCACAGACTACCCACGTGGCCTACGTCCAGTCCCCAAGGTAATACCGCCAAGGGTTTTCAATCAATCCCTATCTTTTAAACAGGAGCAGTTGGAACATTTACAATAACGAGAACTCCCCACAGACCAGGGACATACTATCCCCCAGTGACAAAGTCTCAAATCCTTAGCTTTTAAACAGGTGCAGCTAGAACCTTGACAGTGGAACCACACCCATTAAACACTTACAAGAGATATACCCTCTCTAGCAAGAATGGTTACCAAAAGAAGGTTTGAGTCAATTCGACTCTTACCAACAGTTTGCACTCTTAATAGTGCTAATAGACACAAGTTGAAGCCCAATACAAGAAACACCTATATGGTGTGTATGTCTCTCAAGGATTAGTTATGTAAGTGTAAGAGAATGAGAGTGATAGAAATTGATTCAAGAGAAGAGAAAGATAGAAAGAAATAGCTCAGTGTTCGTCACTCACTTTCTCTGAAAATGACCAATATATATTACTTTGAAACTTAGGTCAAAACTCTTGAAAACTCATTTTTCTCGAGCTATAATCGATTATCTGAAAAGCATACTCGATTATTTTAGGTAAAATCACAAGGCGAATTTTGAAACAGTTAGGTCATAATCAATTACAATAATCGATTACATGGTCCCGGTTAAAAAACTCAGACAGAATCAAGTAAGCATAATCGATTATCCTAATCGATTATGAAGCCTCTTACTTTTGATCTAAAAAGTAATAATCGATTTTTGCAATACCATCATCGATGATAATTTGAATTTTAAACTCAACAGCTCAGACAAAATTAAATCTCCATTATAGCATAATTAAGCCATTTAAAAACTGAGTTTAAAATGTGTTGAAAATAGCCATAATCGATTACCATAATCGATTATCACACTTGATAGTTTTGAATTTCAAAAATCCAACAGCTCTGTTATTTAAAGACTCATTTAAGCACAATTACGAGCTGCATAATCGATTATCATAATCGATTATTCTCCGTGTAAATTGGTCATGAAAATCTTTAAAGGTCGGAAAATATTATGGTAAAATTAATTTCGAAGACCTTTTTCCAAAATATATTTTGTGTGTGTGTGTAATTTATTTTACCTTTGAGTGACACACACCCATTTACATTTAGTCTAAAACAAACAATACAGTAAAATAAAATTTCTCTTTTTAACCCCGTATTTGTTTGTTGGTCCTTTTTCACGCTTTTTGCAATTTCATCCTTTAGACTTGAATTTGCATGTTTGTCCTTGGACTTGAAATTCCCCTTTTTCTCATCATAAAAAAAAATGTACCTGTCAAGGCATACATTCACACCGGGGACCCTTGGTTGGAGCGTGGCAGAATCGAGGAGTCGAGGAGTGTTGGTTTCGTGATGTTCAAGTTATCGTATGACACCTCAAGTGGGGGAAAGAAGCCATCTAACGTCATAAATGGCAAAGTGGCATTTATTTTAATAACGGCGTAGGGTGACCTAAACCCTACTAGGGAGCGAGTAACGGACACTATCAATATCATATTGGGGACTACTTAGTGGTACCAATGATGATATTTTAATTGTAGGTTTATCGCTATTAGGTTAAATACATTATAATTGAGGTTGATTGGTTTGGCTGCTTGACTGTTATTGGTATGTTGTTTGATATATTATGAGTTGTCTGGATTATTGGTTATATATATATATATATATATATATATATATATATATATATATATATATAATTATAATGTATGATGGAAATGATGATATAAATGTGATTATTGTACTTAGAGATTTTCTAAGTGTTGACACATGTGATTATTGCATGAGCACCATCGCGAGAGAACCAGGGTGTGCACCGACGTGTACTGTGCAACTATAGTGCCATTGCTTTGCAAGACCATTCTCACCGTGGATGAGGATGTTCACCAGGGACTTTGGAGACGTTTCGTTTGATTGATTGAGATATGGATTGTAACACCCTGTTTTTCCTATGTTTTCTGTAGCGGTAAATACATATTTAAATGTGTTTATTTTAGATTAAACTCAGAGGGTGATTTTAATTAAACTAAAATCATTTTCTTGTGTTGTTATATCATATGAAGTCACGATAAAAATTTCGGTTGAAAATTCAGACGGAAGCTGGTCTGCGTTTTCACTGCCGATACAAGTTTACTGTGAAGAAAACCTAATTTTGACCCGTGAACGAAACGGTTAGTGTTTTTATTATATTTCCTTCAACTTTGGTTATTTTGAAAATTTTCATGCAAAAATAAAATAATATATTTTATTTGGACGAAAACGTCGGAAGAATTACGATCGAAAATGCAACCGGGTACGAAATGGAGTAGATTAGGGAACATAAAAGAAGTAAGGAGACATGATGGAAGAGGCTATGACACACTCCAAAAGTGTAATCATCACACTTTTCAAATTATAATACTATTCTAATCCAAAAAGTTATTTCAATCTCTTCTTCCATCCATTCAAGCATTAAACCACCAAGCTTGCTCAACAAACCCTCTCTCTCTTTTCCCTTGGCCGTAGACTCCCTCCCCCTCTCTATAAATATCCCTCTCATTTTCACTTCATCATCTTCCTTCTTCAAACGTCATTAAAGTTTCATCTTCTTCTTTTCTTTTAAAAGTTCAAGCTCTTAAAGCTTTAGTTTTTATCCATCTTTTCTACTTGAGTTCTTCGTTAAAGTTCTTCCTTATACTAAGGGTAATGCTCTCATATGAATCTTTTTTCAAGTTTCATCTTTTATTTCTTAGTTTACTTTATGTGCTCTTTATATGCTTTAAACTTCTAAAATCTCTCTAAAATGGTAGAAAACTCCTTTTGAGTTGAAACCACTTTCTATAGTCTTGTATTAACTTATATTTTCACACACTAAGAGGTTGTGTAAAACAAAAATCTCTACCCATCTCTTCCAATGAAGGCCGAATGCTTGCATTTGTGACCTAGGAGGTTTTTGTTTCAACTTTTGGAATATGATCATGTGTTTGAGTTTCTAACTATCCATTGATCTTAAATCTATAAATCTTGGAAGGTTTGATAGCTTGTTCCTATGATGGCTGAAAATATGAATAAGTAGGCCTAGGATTCTATGTTTCAACTTTCCAAGTATGATCATGGATTTAGAACTCTTAATACCTTGTGATTCTAAACCTAACAGTTATTGTTAAACAAAGAATATTTTCCTCATCATCCTATGATGGCTGAAACTTAGAGTTTAGGTTCTAGGATGTTTGGGTTTTTATTTTTCCAAGATGATCATGGACTTGAGCTCCATAAGATATTTGAATGCTAAGTCTAAGAGATTGGAAAGTTTAATGATTTCTAACTTGTTTATTCTATGTTATTAATCTAGGATGTATTACTTTCATTTTTCCAAGATGATCATGGACTTGAGCTCCATAAGATATTTGGATGCTAAGTCTAAGAGATTGGAATGTTTAAGTTTCCATTGTTTTCCAAAATGATCATGGACTTGAGCTCCATAAGATATTTGGATGCTAACTCTAAGAGATTGGAAAGTTTAAAGATTTCTAACCTATAAATCCTATGAAGGCCGAACCTAGAAGGTTATGGACCTAGGATACATTGTTCTTATTTTTCCAAAATGATCATGGTTTTGAGCTCCTTAATACATATGGATGCTAAACCTAAGAGATTGGAAAGTTTAGTGAATGCTAGCCTTGGCCGAATACCCTAAGGTTATAACTTAGTGGGATTTTAATTCAACTTTGTTAAATGATCATTGTTTATGAACTCCTAACACTTAAGGATCATAAATCCATGAGTTGTATAATTTTAGGGAATCTCTAACCCTAATAACTAGTCTTGACCGAACCTATACCTTGTGGTTTAGTGTTCTTGTTTGATTTTAACTTGTGATTTTGTGTCCATCACCTTAGACTTCCATCGTGGAGGAAACAAGGACGTTCGTGGTATACCTCTCCAAGCATCTAATATCCTTACTTTAAATAACATTTTATAATATAATTGAATTTATTTTGTAAAAATTAAAGCCTGTGAAATTTTTTCACAATTCCACCCTTACTGTCACTCATTAACTCATTTTCCACCGAAAATATTATTAAAATAACATTTTTCTACTTTTCCTCAAATTTCCACAATTTAATGACTTTGATTAAATATTTAAGCTTATTAAGCTTTTATCCTCAAATTAATTTAAACACTGACCACTGTTAGGTTTTCTCAATCCATCACTCAACAATAGATAATTTCATCACAACACAGTACATTATACATCACAATTATTGCATGCATCACAATTATAACTAAACAATTCAGTTATAATCACACAAATGAATATATCACATTTAAAACACATAGCAAAATAAACAACAATTAATTAAATTACCACAGAAAACCACAACAGATAATTTACATACAACTCTAAGATAGCATATGGCTATCTTAAACTCCTCAGGTAAACTTCCCTTACCTCTTGAAGTTACAGATTCCTCTTTGAAGTTTCTTCTTGGAATTCTGTTTTCTCCACGAAACTCACTCAACCAAACAAACAATTATCCTTCACAATCAAAACACAACACAAGTTAACAAAATGAAACAAAATCCATCTAGTTTCCTATGAACTAAGTTTTCAGCCATGATGTGTAAAATTGGCTAGGGATGTCAAAATTTCACAATCTTTTGGATCAATGATCCTTAGGCATTAGAAAGACAACATCAATGGCTATAACTCAAAAATTGAAACAAAATCTTCTAACTCATCAAGAGCGGGGTTTCGGCCTTGAAGAACAAAATAGGCTATAGATTTTTAAAATTCTCAAGCTTCTAGATCTAGCAACTAGAAGTATTAGATGGACTAAATCAAGTGTTAGATTTCAAGAAAATGAAACAAAACTCATCCAATCCTCTTGGAGTAAGTTTCGACCATGAGTAGAAAAATAGGGAGGATATTTTCTTTGATATCATGCTTTTAGATAATCAATCTAGAAGTCTTGTAGAGTTCATAGAAATTCGTTTTAAATCAAATGGATTTTTCTACAATTTTCTAGAGATTTTTGAAGATTGGATCTAGAAATTGAATAAGTGATGTTCATGGCATGAAATCATGAAATGAATGAAGAAGAAGGCTTAGTGATGCATGGAGATGAGGTTTTACCACTTGAATGATGAAGAGATGAAGAGAAATGATCAACCAAAGCTTGTTAAAAGTTTAACAACTTTGAGGATGTGGTGGTTTTATGAGTGTATCTTGCGATATGATCATCTAAAAATTACAAACTTTGGCTTGTCGGAACGGTAAGAAGGAGACACACAACTTTGATGTTGAAGGTTTTTCTTGATTCAGATCAGAAAAGGGGAATAAAGGACGTTCTTTCCGATGTTCTAGTGTGATGCTGAGGATTTTGAGCTGTTTTGGTAATTTGGGCATATCTCCCAATACACTTATCTGTTTTTTATGATCTTTAGCTCATTGGAAAGAAGCGAGGAAGAGGATCAACTTTAATTTATAAAGTGTATTTTGAGTTTTAGAACAGAATAGAGCCAAAGTTTTGTTATGGTTTCGGTGGAGTATGATCATGAAAGCTAAAGTATCAATAAAGTTTTTCTTAGTTGTCTTTGTGTTCTTGATGAATAATAAAGATAAAAGGGTTTAGTGTGGAGGATGAGGGCTGGTGCACAAGCAAGTCAGAAGAGGAGAATAAACAAAGGAAATTTTGTTTTAAATGTAATCAAAAGATGATGTGTGATAGAAAAGTAAGCCATGTAGCCTTGTTAATTTTGTTGTTGAGAAGAAAGATGAACAAATGGTTAAAAGTGGTGAATGGTGGGAAGCCTTGGAGCCTTAGAAATTTTGTGGATGAAGGTGTTTAGTAGGTGTGGTCGTGTTACACGCCACAAATAAGAAAGGAGATATTTTAGTTTGAATCATGATTGACTAACCTTGGTTGAAGTTAACTAAGTCTCGGTTAGGTTAAGGTCCAAATTATCTAGATATTTGTGGTTGTCATCATGACAATTGAGTGGCCATGAATGGAGGAGAAAATTATGTGGTGGAAATGATGTTGAGGAGGTGTGGCTGGTTGTGCACCACAATGAGGAAGGAGAATCCAATTTGTCTTTGTCTTGGTCTTTTTTGCAAATTAAAACAATGGAGTTTTAGTGTTTTTGGAGCAAAATGTGTTAAGTGTTTGAAGATGAGATAAATTAACTAAATTACCAAGGGGAAGGAAAGGGTGTAGCCGTGTGGAGGTGGGGGCAATTTGGTCAAAAATTTGTGATGGCAAGCCTTGCAATTTCTATGGAAAACTAAGGGCATTTTGGTCATTTCAATTGCAAAATATCCTAAGACATTTATGTGCCATTATGGCCATTATGACTCGGATAGGATCGTCATAAATGCTCGTCACATCAGTCACCCCAGCTCCATATTTAGCTCTGTCGTTTACCCGGCTTAGGTTTTCCGCAAGATATTTTGAAGTTTTCGCCCGTATAAAATATAATATTTTATTTTCACGCGAAAATTTTCAAAAAGACTAATATCTTATTAAATACGATATAAACCTTAACCGTTTCGTTCACGAGTCAAAATTAGGTTTTCTGATCAATAAACTTTTACTGTCAGGGAAAACACAGACCGGGTTCTGTCTGAATTTTCAACCAAAATTTTAACCGTAACCTTACAAGAATAAGTATAATATGAATATGAATTTGTTTTTTCCAAAATATTTTTCTAAGTCTCGGATAAAATATATATACATTTATATATTTATTACCGATATTAGAGAGTAATGAAAATCGCGGTGTTACATTACTACCCCACTAAAAAAAAAATTCGTCCTCGAAATTTCATGACTCAAAACTAAACAGAATTTTATACTCTCATCTTCACCTTAAGATCCTACATTACATTTCTCGTCGCTTCATTCCTCTTATTCAATAACTCCATAACATAATTCATTCTTATGTCGTTCTATTTATCCTCACTATCCTCAACCTTTCATATGAGTCTATCATACTCGAAGGACATAATCAAAACTTAATCACTCCTCTTCTCATCACTGCTCCAGTAGAAAACTTTATTCAAATCCTCTAACTCTCACAATTATCACCAAGATCAACAATACCTTTACAACACCATGCATTAACTCCCTACTCAAAGTATCCAATCATAGTCTTAGTCCCTTTTGATTATAATTCACCACTCCAATTTTAAATCACCCCACACATCTCAACCTCAAAATAACTTATTGCACTTCAAAAGAAATCACTTCGGGTAAAATTATATAACTCATAAATTTTGAACTTTTCTAACACTTAGTTTTACTCAAGAACTCCTCTTTTCCACTCTCATTCAGCTTATTACCATAAACACTTTCCTGTAATTCTTCCAATTATACAACTAAATCTTAGCAACGAGTATTTGATCATTACCCTAGATTTCCCTTAGCGAACTCTGCCTCGATCATGATTAAATCTACCAAAATCTTCTTAAACATTGGAGTCTCATACGTCAAATTATTTTCTTACTGTACTCAACTAATGTTGATATCGTGATATGAATCAAATAACCGTCCTCATAACTTATGAGATAGGTCACACGTTAAATGACGTTTTGGAAAATATGTAGGGTAAAGTTGATTAAAGGGGACAAGTTCATTCGAACTACTGTAAGATATGGTCTTGAAGATTATAACAAGTATCAGAAAGATACATGAATATCCCTTATGTAAAAAGATCCTTTAGTAGGTTCATGGATGTAAAAATGTATGATCGGTACACCTTTACAAACATGAATATAATAAAGTTAATTCTTTCACAAGAACTTTATTACACAATGATTTAAAAGAACAACAGTCCAGCAAAATTTCAGACATGATCACATTTACCAAAAGTAAACGTGATTAGACTAAGTTTCATCAAGAAACTTCTATTACCAAGAAACCATCTGTGTTACACAATTCAAGAAATACTTATAACACATTTTCAAAGAAATATGAAAATATCCAGACTATCAGAATCAATTGATAAGTCATGATAGATTTTAAATCAAGGTCAGCAAAGTGAGTTTGGCACGTACAAAACGTCCGTTGTGATTGTCTAATACAACCATAGGAATTTTGAGGAACAATTGTCAATAAGGAATGAACATTACAGATAAGAATTTTCTTAATCCTGAGACACTCACCTAAGGTTGAAGATTCAAATCTATTCACCTTGGTTTTCAACAAGCACAAAGGTCTTTCTAAACACGTTTAATCCGATTTGTTTCTGTCTTCCGTATTTCTTCTCTGAACTATGTACGATGACCGACTAGTTAGTCAGTCTCTCAGTCATACTAAGAGCTGATCTTTCCCCATAAGTTAAATCAATGACACAAAATCGTAAATACGTCCTCACTCCAATCTGGTGATAACTTGTTCTCAAGTCAATTTGTGAGTAGACAACAATCCCTTGCGAGTGATCGATCAAATCAACGACGCATGGCAGAGAATACCTGTTCATAAACATCACTTTGTTGAGTTGTCGGAAATTCACACGAACACTTGGTCTAACAAACTGTTTAGACCACAGATCTTCTAGTTTGAATCGAGTTGTTTAGCTCTATTAACTTTGTAGGTGACTTCCTACACAAAGTGATAGAGATCAACCCGAATCTAGAAACTAGATTGATTGAAAACTCAATATCCTATGCAAACGACCAACCTAGAACATTCTCAGGGATTACTCCCGAAAAATCTTCCTCGATAGGTACCTCATTCAAATGTCTAACACAATCCCAAAGGGATGAACGAACGTGTCAACATGAACATAAGTACCCTTTAGTAAACATGAGTTCTCACAAGGTCTCAACCAATTCAAAACTCACCAAAACACACATACTTGTGTGTCAACACACATTGTTTTCAACAAAGAAACAATTCAAACAAAGTCCAACCAGAGATCACACAACGAAAATCTGACAGACCTATTCTCCAAGGTTCCCGAAAGACTCGACCAACTCTGATACCACTCTGTAACCCCCCCCCCCCCCCCCTTGGGCATTACCTAGTGAACACGTACGGATTAAATTAAAGAACTTTGCTGGTTTCTTTCGGAAAATAATGCTTAAAATTTTGCATAAGTCCGAAAATGGGGGTAAAATTTTTCCTTATACAGAATACTCTTAAAATTTGCCACACATATTTCATCAGTGACTCTACATAATACTCAATCAACACATAGAAATTGATTATATTTAAAATTAAATATTTCACAGCATACAAGTTTTTTCGTGAAAATATATTAAGGTTCACAACTGAATTCTAAACCATATAAAGGTTTTCAAATTTTCATGTAACGATTTTCTCAAAAACACCGAATACAAATAAATATCCTAAGCTGGTCATACTACAAGACACCTCCTGGAAAGGCCTCTATGGTCCTTACGACTATCACCGACCTTTTCAAGAATTGGGACTAAATTCCTCAAGCGAACTGGACATCCTATGCATCATCTGCTCTCAGGTACCAAGGTACCACAGCAAAATCGGAAGAAAATAGATATATAGTGAGGGTGAGATACCAATATATGAATTTTGGCAAGATAACCGCATGCGCGACACACAAAACAGCATATACTTGAATAGTCACAACATATGGAAATTATCCAAACAACATAATACTTTTGTCAATGGGATTCATACCCGACAGTCATCGTGATTTTATAAAAAAGTATGACTCTTCAATATTCAATCTCTAACTTGGTATCTAATCTCCGGAGATCCCACAACTTTCTGTTTCGTTTTGAGCAGATCAGGCTCTTTTCATGGATCATTGTAAAAACGAAATAAAATAATGTCCAAAGAACATATAACACATTGGTCAACACTCAGTCCACCATGGTCATTGCTAAAAAATGTAACACATTAGCCTACTCAGGACACAATGGTTACTGCGATAAATGGAGTTTATTGTCCATAATACATTGGCCCACTCAGGACAAAATAGTCATCGCATTAAATGGAAACATAGTCCATTAAAGATACATTGGCCCACTCAGGACTCAATGATTTATACTTCAACACATGGCACGTCTGCCAACTAATGCATGAGAAAAACTTTTATTCTCGCCTTGTTTTCTTTTTCATCATATTCTTCCCTTGTCGAAGCTCAAAGCTCACGAACATGCTTAATTTTATATTAAGACTTTTCCATTTTAAGCAAACACATGACACATCAGTCCAAGTGTTTTAAACTCAACACAGGACATAAAAGTTCGAGTGCTCAATCGCAAAGTTCTAAACTGATGCACCAGTCTTGGGCTTGCGGATATAGAATTCACATTCCCCATATCAATTTTAGGACACTCAGTCCACAAAAATTTTATAGGACATTCAGTCCACTAACACAGATCCCTGATCTACGTGCCAACAGAACACTAGAGTCCCGACGTCTCGGTTATTAGGTTCATTTTTCCTTTTTTTTTTATAAAAAATTTCGCTCAGTGAAACAACAAATACAAAACCAAACCTCCGAAAACTTATCCAACTTTAACATGATTATTTTCACGGAATAAAACTCCTTTATAGAAATTCTTTTCTTTTAAAAACGTTTATAAAATTTAAAATCGTAGCCAAATTCCTTTTCTTCCCAATTACTTCATTCTTTAAAATTGTTCTCATAAAAACATCAACTTTTAAAAATGTCCTTTCTAAATTAAATTCATAATAACAAAATGAAATCGTTTTCTCAAAATTTTTCGTAAAAATCCTTTTATAACTCAAAATGATTTTTCTGTCATAAATAATTATTCCAACGTCAATATTATGTTATTTTAGTAACATAATTACTTTAAATAACATTTTATAATATAATGGAATTTATTTTGGAAAAACTAAAGCCTGTGAAATTTTTTCACAGTTCCCCGCCCTTACTATCACTTATTAACTCATTTTCCACCGAATATATTATTAAAGTAATATTTTTCCACTTTTCCTCAAATCTCTACAATTTAATCACTTTGATTAAATATTTAAGCTTATTAAGCTTTTATCCTCAAATTAATTTAAACACTGACCACTGTCAGGTTTTCTCAATCGATCCATCACTCGACAGTAGATAATTTCATCACAACACAGTACAGCATACATCACAATTATTGTATGCATCACAATCATAACTTAACAATTCAATTATAATCAAACAAATAAACATATCACATTTAAAACACATAGCAAATTAAACAACAATTAATTAAATTACCACAGGAAATCACAACAGATAATTTACAGACAACTCTAAGATAGCATATGGCTATCTTAAACTCCTCAGGTAAACTCCCCTTACCTCTTGAAGTTACAGATTCCTCTTTGAAGTTTCTTCTGGGAATTATGTTTTCTCCACGAAACACACTCAACCAAACAAAAAATTATCCTTCACAATCAAAACACAACACAAGTTAACAAAATGAAACAAAATCCATCTAGTTTCCTATGAACTAAGTTTTCGGCCATGATAAGTAAAATTTGCTAGGGATGTCAAAATTTCACAATCTTTTGGATCAACGATCCTTAGGCATTAGAAAGACATCATCAATGGCTATAACTCAAAAATTGAAACAAAATCTTCTAACTCATCAAGAGCTGGGTTTCGGCCTTGAAGAACAAAATAGGCTAGAGATTTTAAAAATTCTCAAGCTTCAAGATCTAGCAACTAGAAGTATTAGAGAGACTAAATCAAGTGTTAGATTTCAGGAAAATGAAACAAAACTCATCCAATTCTCTTGGAGTAAGTTTCGGCCATGAGTAGAAAATAGGGTGGAAATTTTCTTTGCTAACATGCTTTTAGATAATCAATCTAGAAGTCTTGGAGAGTTCATAGAAATTAGTTTCAAATCAAATGGATTTTTCTACAATTTTCTAGAGATTTTTGAAGATTGGATCTAGAAATTGAATAAGTGATGTTCATGGCACGAAATCATGAAATGAATGAAGAAGAAGGCTTAGTGATGCAAGGATATGAGGTTTTACCTCTTGAATAATGAAGAGATGAAGAGAAATGATCAACCAAAGCTTGTTAAAAGTTTGACATCTATGAGGATGTGGTGGTTTTATGAGTGTATCTCACGATCTGCTTATCTAAAAGTTACAAAATTTGGCTTGTCGGAAAGGTAAGAAGGAGAGACACAACTTTGATGTTTAAGGTTTTGTTTGATTTAGATCAGAACAGGGGCGTAATGGGCCTTCTTTCAGATGTTCTAGTGTGATGCTCAAGATTTTGAGCAATTTTGGTAATTTGGGCATATCTCCCAATATACTTATAAGCTTTTGATGATATTTAGCTCGTTGGAAAGAAGAGAGGAAGTGGAACAACTTTCATGTAGAAAGTTCTCCGAGTTTCAGACATAATAGGGCCAAAGTTTTGGTATGTTTCGATGGAGTATGATCATGAAAGCTAAAGTATCAATAAAGTTTTTCTTAGTTGTCTTTGTGTTCTTTATGAATGATGAAGAGAAAATGGTTTAGTAGGGAGGATGAGGGCTGGAACACAAGCAAGGGAGAAGAGGAGAATAAACAAACGAAATTTTTGTTTAAATGAAATCAAAAGATGATGTGTGGTAGAGAAGTAAGCCATTTAGCCTTGTTAATTTTGTGGTTGAAAAGAAAGATGAACAAATGGTTAAAAGTGATGGAGGGTCGGCAGCCTTGGAGCCTTAGAAATTGTGTGGATGGAGGTGTTTAGGAGGTGTGGTCGTGTTACACACCACAAATAAGAAAGGAGATATTTTAGCTTGAATCATGGTTGACTAACCTTGGTTGAAGTTAACTAAGTCTCGGTTAGGTTAAGGTCCAAAATATCTAGATATTTGTGGTTGTCATCATGACAATTGAGTGGCCATGAATGGAGGAGAAAATTATGTGGTGGAGATGATGTTGAGGAGGTGTGGCTGGTTGTGCACCACAAGGAAGAAGGAGAATCCAAATTGGCTTTGTCTTGGTCTTGTTTGCAAATTAAAACAATGGAGTTTTAGTGTTTTTGGAGCAAAATGTGTTAAGTGTTTGAAGATGAGATAAATGAACTAAATTACCAAGGGGAAGGAAAGGGTGTAGCCGTGTGGAGGTGGGGGAAATTTGGTCAAAAACTTGTGATGGCAAGCCTTGCAATTTCTATGGAAAACCAAGGGCATTTGGGTCATTTCAATTGCAAAATATCCTAAGACATTTATGTGTCATTACGGCCATTATGACTCGGATAGGATCGCCATAAATGCTCGTCACATTAGTCACCCCAGCTCCATATTTAGCTCTGTCGTTTACCCGGCTTAGGTTTTCAGCAAGATATTTTGAGGTTTTCGCCTTATAAAATATAATATTTTATTTTCACACGAAAATTTTCAAAAAGACTAATATCGTAGTAAATACGATATAAAGGTATTGCAAAATTATAAAGGGTATTCCGGTAAATTTAATATTATTTTGTTTGTGTTGTCCATTATCCATCAAACAATGTACAAGACAAAGAATTGTCCTGTAACTCAAGGATTTGTCCTGTGTTGTACTGTCTGTCCTGTGTTGTTCTGATATTTTCTGCAAATCAAACGCACCCTTAGATAGATATGAAAAGCAGTTTCTAATTGTCCAGTTACATAAATTTTCTAAAATTGCAGTTTAGTCCCTAAACTTTCATTAATTGCAAAAAGGTCCTTATTTACTTAAAACCTAGTAAATTTTTATTTATAACTTCAAATCACACCAAACTAACTTCTAAAGAAATATTTTCCCAGTCCTCACAAAAATTACAGAAATTTCATTTCTGCCCCATATTTTACAATATTTGTAAAAAGGTCCTTGTTTACTAAAAAACTTATATCGTTTTATGTATTAATCCAATTAACATTAAACCAATTTCTATGGTTTTATCTCATCAAGAATTACAATCCTAACACACATGAATATGAATTTCAGTACAGCCACTGAAATTCTCAGAAATTGCATATTAGTCCCTAAAGACTCATAAATTCATATCTTTCAATATACAAATCCAAATCAATCCAAACCAATTTCTATACTCTTATTTATTCATGCAATCCCTATAAAAATTGTCGAAACAAATTAAATCAACATGGAACCCCATTACTCAATTATGGCTGAATGGCCTAAATTAATCATGTTAGGCATTTTCTTTTTAACAAATCAATCAAACAACAACCAAGGTTCCAATTAGAAATCATTAGGATCAAAACCAACATATATCACAACCAAGCATCAACCAAATCCTCCAAGAGGATCATACACATATGAAAATAAATATACAAATTTCATATTTAGGAATTACAAGACCATATATACACTAAATAAACCACCAACATATCTAACCTAAGGTAAGATGATGGTAATCTCCCTCATACCTTTGTTGATCACTTGAAAGTCAAATAATATAAGGATGTTGTTCATCTAAAGCCTCAAGGTTTGAACCAACAAAACCTAGCCATGAACAACCAACAAGGAACAAGTTAATGAATGAAGAAAATCATCCTAACCCACATGAATCATAGGTTCGGCCAAGTTAGAAAGAAATAGCTAGGGATCTCTAATTTTTTCAAGCTCTTGGATGATCAACGTAGAAGTCATATGGAGTTCATAGAAATTGATCTCACATTAAAATGATTTTTCTATGATTTTCTAGAATTATTTGAAAAACTAGATATAGGAATTGGAACTTGAAGAAAACTTAGAAATAGGAAGAAAATTTATGAAGAGAAGTGAAGTTATGATCATGAATCATAAGGCTATACCTTTGGAATTTCAAGAAATGATCAAGATCTTAGAGTCCCTTTGTAAATCAAGAGAAAGAACTTAGTTTTTTGTGTGTAGGAAAGTGAAGAAATGAGCAAATGAAGTGAAATGAATGGCCAAGTGAGGTGAAATGGATGTATGACCGTGTAACATGGGGGGTAAAATGGTCCAGATGAATTTTTACTTAGGGACAAAATGGTAAAAGCACATAAGGACAAGCTTGGCATTTCAAAGAAGGTTAAGGGCATAATGGACATTTCACATATAAGATCATTGTTACATGGTGAGTCACACCATGACTCACCAATGTGACTCACCTCCATGATTCATCATTGTCTTCATCCATTAGCGGCCCTGCAGTTCCGTCTCCGGCTCCGTTGTTTACCCGATTATTGATAATACACTCGAATAAAGTATAATACTTTTTTTTTTCCTAAAATTTTCAAAATAGTCCATCTCGTTGTAAAAATGATAAGAATCTAAACTGTTTCGTTCTCGAGTCAAAATTATGTTTTTTGATCAGTAAAATCTTACTGTTAGTTAAAACGCAGACCGGGTTTCGTCTGAATTTTAAACCTAAATTTTTGCTGTAACCTTCTACCATAAGGTAGAATATAAATATGATTTTGTTTTATCCAAAATCATTTTCTAGATCTCAGATAAAAATATAAACAATTATATATATCTTACCGATATTGAAAATAGTAAAAACGAGGTGTTACAATACTACCCCTCTAAAAAGAATTTCATCCGCGAAATTAAAGTTACCTTAAAACAAATGCGGATATTGGTCCTTCATCTTATCCTCCAACTCCCAGGTAGCATCTCTCGACGTTGCATTCCAGATCACTTTAACCAATGAGATTGTCTTCTCTCTTAACTGTTTCACTCTTTGATCCTCGATCCTTACAGGTAATGCCTCATAGGTTAAGTTATCTTTCAATTGTACTGTATCATGTACTATGACATGACTAGGATCAGGAATATACTTTTTCAATTGCGACACATGGAAAACACTATGAAGATTTGAAAGGAAAGGCGGTAAGGCAATTTGGTAAGCAACAAGACCTACTTGATGAAGAATTTGGTATGGTCCAATGAATTTCGAAGTGAGTTTCCTGGATTTAATTACCCTGCCAACCCCAGTCATAGGCGTGACTCTCAAAAACACATGATCACCTTTCCAAAACTCAAGAGGTCATTGTCTCTTGTTCGCATAACTCTTCTGTTGACTCTGAGTTGTCTGCATTTTCTCTTGAGTCATTTCACCTTTTATGTTGTCTATTGCACGATATCTGGTCCCAACGCTAGACTTTCACCATCTTGGTACCAACACAAAGGTGTTCTACATCGTCGACCATATAAAGCTTCATAGGGTGTCATTCCTATGCTTGAGTGGAACTGTTGTTGTAGGTGAATTCTATCAACAGTAGAAATTCATCCTAACTTCTAGTATGCTCCAACACACAAGCTATCATCAAGTCTTCAAGTGATTGGATTGTCCTCTCTGATTGTCCATCCATCTGTGGGTGATATGCCGAACTTAATCTAAGCTTTGTTCCTAATGAATCTTGTAGACTTTGCCAAAACCTCAATGTAAACCTCGGATCTCGATCCGAAATAATACTCGAAGGTACACCATGTAATCTAACAATCTCCCCGATGTATAACTGAGTCAACTTCTCCATTTAATACTTTATGTTGATGGGAAAAAGTGATCCAACTTGGTTAGTCGATAAACTATTACCCATATCGCATCATGTCCCTTTCGGGTCTTTGGCAAACTTGTCACAAAATCCATCGTGATACCTTCACATTTCCATTCTGGGATATTCAAAGGTTGAAGCATTCCTTATGTTCTTTGATGTTCAGTCTTAGCCTTTTGACAGACTAAACATGAAGTGACATATTCTATCACGTCTCCTTTCATCCCATACCAACAATATAATCGCTTAAGGTTTTGATACATCTTTGTTGCTCCCGGATGTAAACTTAGTTTACTCTTGTGCGCGTCCTCCAGAATCAACTTTCTAAGCTCGGAATCGTCCGGTACACAAATCCTTTCACCAAACCTTAAGATTCCATCGATTCCCTCTTTGAATTATGATATAGCTCCTTGTCGCACCAATTCCTTTTCTTCTTGTAGGTACTGATCACTTTCTTGTTTCTCTCGTATATGTTCCATCAATCCATTGGAAACAGTAATCATACCTAAGCAAATCTTTATCGGTGACATTTCAACCGTCAACCACATATCTCTGAATTGCTATAACAACTCTTGTTCTTTGACCATCATTGCAGACACATGCATTGATTTTCTACTCAAGGCATCTGCTACCACATTTGCTTTTCCAGGGTGGTACTGTAGTTGGAAATCACAATCCTTCAGAAATTCCAACCAGTGTCTCTGTCGCATGTGATAAGCCTCTGGCTTATCTAGTTTTATGACTAGATGAACTAGGGTTTATGTGCCAATCAGTCGAGTTCACTCTCGTTTTCGCCCAAATTTGCCTTGTTTTGTTCTTAAGTTGGACTTTGACTCGTTTTGCGTCTTTTGTGTAGTTTTTAGCTTATTTTGGATAGAATTATGCTTTTGGTTGCTTTTGGTGTTTTCAGGTCAATAAGTGAAGCTCCGGGAGTCAAGGAAAGTCAAGAAGCAGTGGAAAAAGCACTTCTGGAGATACTCGCCTCGCGAGCCTGAACATCAGATAAAGCAAGAATAAATCATCACTCCGTTCCGCCCCGCGAACGCATATTCGCCCCGCGAATCATGAAGACCTGGAAGTCAGAGACCATCACGGCCTAGCCGTGATGAAGGTCACAGCCTAGAATTGAAGTCTCGCCCCGCAAAAATAATCTCGCCCCGCGAGAGTTTGAAGACCCTGGAAGACAGAGACCATCACGGCCTAGCCGTGATGAAGGTCACGGCTGTGACAGATTGAAGTTGGAAGACTCGCCCCGCGAACACACTCTCGCCTCGCGAAAATCCAAACTTGAATGCGCGCCAAAACTAAAATTTGCGTCGCGAGAGTAAGCTCGCCCCGCGAGCGGGAGAGAAACAGAATCCTTATTTAAAGGCTGTTTCAGATCAGAATGAGAGGAGGTTTTTCCACTAGTTTAGATCAGTAGTTACGAATCCTTGTTTCTGGAGCTGCGTCTCCCTTCTCTTTTCTTTTCTTATTTTGATATGGAGATTATGTCCGATTGTTTGTCTATGAGCATGAGGAACTAATCCCCTCGTCCGAGGGAGCAATGAAGCCGCCCATGGCGGTGTAGATTCAATGTGATGTATGTCTTTCTCCCTTGTCTCAATTTATGTTTTCCAATTCTGATTTGATTGCGTTGATCATATGTTTTGCGTGATTAACTAGTTAAACGTGTTTGAGGCCGATAGGCGATTCGCGTTTTAGAACTTGAATTGGGATCGCTAATCGAATATTACACGAGAGTGAGTAGGAGATTAGTGCAACCTTATAGGGAACAAGAATTAATCAAATTCGAGATTAGGATTATGAGACCTAGTAAGTAATTAATCCAATCGTCGAATGCGTCCTATTGAGCACGAGAGTGGATATAGGAGAAATTGGGGGTCCCGGTTGACATCGTAATTGAACTTAGGGAGGAATTCATCATCACTTGGGTATGCATATTGGGTAGGTGGATTTGTGACCTTGGATATTTTAAATTTCAGATTTTAATAGTTTAGGTTTATTAGATTTGTCAATTGAATATCGATCCTCTTATTCTCTCTCCCTCAACCACCTTCTGTAACTTGACCAAACGTATCGGATTTCCCACGGATTAGTCGAATTGGTAGCCCAATCCCTGAGTTCGACCTCGGTAATTACTTACCGTGTTTATTTTATTACTTGCGATGACCCGGTACACTTGTTGGCGTCACAACAGCATGTTGAGCTCATTTTGATCAAACAAGTATTTCAAGCTTTTGTGATCACTAAAAATGTTGAATGTTGCTCCATACAAATAATGCCTCCAGATTTTCAGTGCAAAAACTACAGCCGCTAACTCCAAGTCATGTGAGACACCCCGTTGTGCCCCTTTGTGACATTTAGTTTAAAACCACAATTATCAGTTCCTTAAGCGCGCGTTTAGCATTAAAGATTTTCACAAATCATTTTCGAAATGTCCCCTTTAAAAATCGGAGATTTGTATGACGTCGAAAAAACACCTGATAGACAGTTTTATAACTTCAAAATTTAATCCAACCATAAATGGTCTCTGGTCTTACATCAACTGCCAGGAGCGGAAAAATAAATATACAAACTCCAGTCGTGATAAAGACTTGGGAGATAATTAGATACAGTAATCCCAAATTGGTTTTCATGCACATAAACAGTTTTCATTAATAACATAAAATATTCGCAAGATTATAATATATAAATACCCCAAGTTTATCTATTACATTACCAAAACACTGTTGAGGGAATCCTCTCGGTAGGAGCCCTCACAGGCATAGACTTAGACAAAAATACTAAACCACTGAAAACATCTAAAACGTCTCACAAGACGCACTGGCCATATACTACCTGGACCCTAATCACCATGGGTCAAGGTTCGAGCTTCGGCATCCGGCTCATAGTGAATCCCGTCCAATCCCTCATCATTAAGTTTGTCCACCAGGTCTTCTAGTACGATTTCATAATAAAACAAAATACAACATGCAGAAAGATGCAGTGGCTAAGAAACAGTTCTATCATCAAAAACGGAAAAGATTCATAGCATATAATACAATAACAGTCACAGACATGCATCACTCACAATTTGCAATCATCCATACTTTATAACCTCATCCTCTACCCTTCAACTCATGCAACTAGACCTTTATGCTGACGTGGCCACTACTACTCCTGTCACACATCCCTCGTTAGGGATGCCAGTCAGTCGTCCAAGTGACACGTTCCCCACGCCGGTGCACATTCACATCCATGGTGTACATCCATGATGAGAATGCTCATGCAAAGCAATGACACTATAGCTGCACAGTACCTTCGGTGCACACCCTGGTTCTCTCTCTCAACTCTATCAAGGGTGCTCATGCAAAGCAATGACACTATAGTTGCACAACTTAAATTCTAATTTGGAACGGTCTACAAGAACTTCGGACCTCGTGTATCTCAAATACACGGTTATGAACAACAATGCAACACATGATTCTCACTGACTTTTATCAATAACAACCTAGTACCTCAAGCGTTTCCTCATAACCTCCACTTACACTTTATATCACATCATTTCTATAAAATCATAGCGAGGCACTTCTAATTCATATTCAAAACTCTCACCCAAACAAAATACCTCCGAGCAATATATATCTTTCCTTAAAATCAACTAAGCAATTTATCAAACCAGGCAGATCATGCATAACACAATATCAACACAATATTCAAATATCATAAAATATCACATAGAGGAAATTATCACAACCAACATATCACAATCAACTCAAATAAGTAATAAAGCCAAACATCCTTAACATCATAAAATCAACCTTAATGTCGATAAACCTACCATCCCGGAATCACCATTGGTTTTACAGAAAAGGTTTCCAATGTGATTTTGGTCTTGTCGGTTACTCAACTACTAGTAGGGTTTAGGTCGCCCTACACAATTATTATATAATATGCTACTTATCGATTCCGATGGTAGAATGATTCTTTCCCCCACCTTTTAATGCGTTCGGAGGTTTTTCTGGAACTTCACAGCCATGCAATCAGCTCCAATGAGTTCCCAAAAAGGGAATTCATACTTCTCCAAAGCAAGCAAGAACATAAAAAGCATCCCAGAGAGACGATCCAAGCATTGAAACAACCAGACAACAACACTAAATTAATTTCTCAACAATCAAAATATAAATATAATTCAATAATATATTTAATTTCCCAAAAACATCAATCATTTAAAATTACAACAGATTTGAGATTTTTATGCTTAAGATGAAAATTGAGAAAAATCAGTTTAACAAGAGATTGACAAAATTGATTTAGGGAGACACTTAATCATGCTCCCAATTTCAGAAAACACCAATTAATTTCAAATTTTGAGAATTAAAATCAAAACCTAGGGTTAGGGTTTAAAAAAATCAATTTGGGGTTTTGAATCTGAGCAAAGGAAGTGAGGAAACCACTTACCCAAGGAAGAAGGCAAGCTTATGGTGGTGCTGTGGTGGTTGACGCGGCGGCGGACGATGGCCGTGGCGGCGGTTCATTTTCCGTGAACACCAAAACGAGAGAGAGATAGAGTAAGACCAAAGGAAATAAGAAGAAAGAGGTTGGAAGGAACTCACAGGGTGGAAACCACCACAAAAACCGGCGGCTTCGCGGCGGAGCTCGGCCAGATCGCGCGTTCGGAGCTCGGCTGGCGGCGGTTGTTGTGCACAGTGGAGGAGATGAGACTTTGGTTTTTGAAGTTGTGGAGAGTAGAAGAGAAAAGAAGGGTGTTATGCTAAGGAAGAAGAAAAAGAAAGAAGAAAAAGAAAATAAAGAGAGAAGAAAAAAGCAGCAGCAGAGAAAGAAAGAACGAGAAAAGAAAGAAGAAGAAAAAGAAAGAAAGAGAAAAGGAGAAAAGAAGAAAGAGAAAAAGAAGAAAAGAAAGAAAGAGAAAAAGAGAGAGAGAGAGTTACGGTCTAATGAGAGAAAGGAAGAGAGAGTTTTGTATGTTTTAACTTAATATTTAGTGATAGGTACACAAATGAGTGATAAAATATTAAGCCTACAATAAACATGTTTTTACTTTTTGGAATCTAAAAATAAAGATTGATAACTATATAATTTAAAAATTCAATTTAGAGTAAAGATTAATAGTTGAACTGATCCACTAAGAAAATACTCAGTCCAAAATTTAATCTCCGATAAATGTCAAACCGAAATATTTTTAACTCTAAAATTAAATAGAATGAGAATATAAAAATGATTTTCTCTTAATCACATTATTTAAAATATTTTTCTGTACTGGTATAATAGTGACAATAACATAAATTATTGTCTAGTAAGCGTGCATTCACTGAAATAAGTCAGTGCTAACGCACCCAATAAAATAATTTGAAGAGAGTAATTTAATTACTCAAACTAAACCACATAACATTATAAACATAAACATCCAAATAACATAATTAATCATAGGTGTAAAAACTAGGGTGTTACATTACTACCCCTCTAAAAAAAAAATTTCGTCCTCGAAATTTCGTAGCTCAAAACTAAACAGGATTTTGTAATCACACCTTAACCCTAAAATCTTGCTTTGTATTCTCATCGCTTCATTCATTTCATCTATAACACTATAACAGGATCAATTCTTATGCCATTCTACTTATCCTCGAAACTTTTCACTACCGCATTATCCCCATTACCTTCGATATTTCACCTTAGTCTATTACACTTCAAAGAACAAAATCAACGCTTAATCTCTTCACTTCTTAATATAGATCCATTAGAAAAACTTTCTCCAATATCCAAGTTTCATAACTAACATTAAAACCAACACTATCTTTACCATAACATCAATTAACCTTCTACTCAAGAGATGCAATCCTAGTCTTAGTTCATTTGGGCTTAGTGTACTCTTCTAGTTCTATCAAATTCACACTTTTCAAGTCTCCAATCAAAACGTCATAACATTCCTGAGTTGCACATGATAAACTTTGCTCCAAAAACCTAAGAAATTCAATCTGATTGAAATTGAATCTTACCATATCCAACATATTCCGTTCTCTTCTTAATTCCTCTCGAATCTTTTGCCTACTTTGATTTCATATCCTTCATTTGCCTCTCATTTTCAATTTGGCTCTCAAGCCCCGTTTGTATCCCTGGTTTAAGAAATTTCTCGTACATATCTACCCTATTGTCCAAGGAAAATACACAACTCCTAACAATTCCTCCATCTAAAGACATAGCTCTATCACTTATGCAAGGAAGTGCTTGTATCCTATCCGCCCTTATATATTTGCAGCCGAGAAAAGAGATTATAAAACAGAGTTTCTCTAAGGCCATTACCCCTAAGAGTTGCACCAAAACAAAGCCAAGAAATCCAGGTGGACGCTCCCCAATGGCAATCTTGAATTTAAAAATGTCCAGTTTCCACTATGGATCATCAACCACACATTTACCAGAATAAGACCTCAAAGATTATGAACCTTTCACCATAGCTTCTTACACTCGAAAGACACAATCAAAACTTAATCACTTATTGCCTCAAAATTTGTCTGCTAGCAAAACTTCTTCAACACCTTATCCTCACGACGAACATCAAGTTCAACACTAACTTTACCCCATCATACATCAACTTTCAACTCAAAGTATATAATTGTAGTCTTAGTTTTCCTTTGAACATATTCCACCACTCCAAATTATATCAGTCATTCATTTCAATCTTAAAGAATACGATTACACTCCTTCATGCAACTACAATCAAAAGGAATTACCTCAGTTTGAATTATCCAAAATCATAATTCTTAAACTTTTCTAACAACTTAGTTTCACTCAAGAACTCCTCTTTACTATTTCCGTTCAGCTTAAGGAAAACTACCATATATATTTTTCCGTTAATCCTCGGACTTACTAAGTCAACAATAACCATAAACGTTGATCACTACTCTAAATTCCTTTAATGATATATCTGCCTCAATCATGATAAGGTCCATTGTAATCATCTCACTCAATGATGTTGAACTTGAGGGTCCTCATAGTACCATTTACATCTATACATTAACGAAGCTCCTATCAACTCTGGTTTGTCCTACCATAGAGATGACAAAAAAAAAATTTCAGTACCACCCTATCCCCAACTAACCTGCTAAGGATAGGTCACACATCGACAATATTTGGAGAATACGTAGAACTAAGATGATCAACGACAACAAGTACTTTTGAACCACAATAAGACATGAACTTGGGGATCATAAAAGAATTTCTCAAGAAAAGAAATTTTTCTTGATTTCGCTTTCACATAAGCATAGAAAAGAATTTCGCTAATTGAGGAATACAGGAACATCCAGTATGAAAAAAAAATCATTCCATCAGGTTCATGGGTGTAAAAATGCATGATCAATACACATTTACAAACATGAATCTCATAAAGTTCATTCTTCCACAAGAATCTTCCAGCGGATTTAAGGAATCAACTGTTAATAACTTCTAATCCAAAAAGGATTAATTCTTATTCTTAGTACAAGGAATTTACAAAATGATGACTTTCACTTCACCCAAAAATAGAAGCAACAAAGCTAAGTTTCACCAAGAAACTTCTGCTATCACTAAATTATCTGTGTTATAACATCAAGAAATAGTCATAACCACGTCTCTCAACAAAATGTGAAAGTATCCAGACCAATGGATCCGTTAAATCAATTCACTCAAATGTCTAATACATCGAGAATTATTTAGAAGTGTGAGTACGAATTCTCACAAACAAAGAAGTGTAAAACTGGAAACTCATGAATTAGCATAATGGAGACAATATCAATTTATGGCAAAAAGCCTTACTCAATTAAACTTCGACAATCTTTCAGAGTAAGATACTTGAAGGAGAAGTTAACTTCCATCACTTCTTGGTAAATCTACAGCTTCCTCAAAGGTGATAACGGGAAGCAAGAACGATATAGAGAAAGGAAGAATTGATGTTGAAAGGCGATATAGAATAATGCATTTTGCATCGCACTCAAAGTGCAAAACTAAAATCAAGATAGAAAGATAAACAACAACAAAAACAAATATAAGGAACATAAAATATTTTATTATTCCTCGATCAAAATAATAATTAGTAATTAAGTACTAACAAACAAATATTTCAAACTACTAGTTTTATCATCACTAAACATCTAAAACTCATATTAACCTTTACAACATGACCTTTTACACTTACTCATATACCGCACAATTGACTCATTCATTTCATCTTAGTACGCTCTAAAGTCCATTCAAAATAATTTAGAATCTTAGACTTCTTACCAATCTAAATTTTAAACAAAATCACAGCCTAATCAAATCCCCTAAATTTACCTTATAACCTTGTGTCTCAAACCAAGTTCGAGTTAATACTATTTTTATAGATCAAATCTCACTTCAAAGAAAAAAAATATCATCATAAGTTGAGGTTTACACTTTATCTTAATAAACTCCAATAACATCAAAGTGATTAGAAACTAATTCTATTCTCAACAAAAGGACTTAAATACCAATCATGTACAAGCCACACCCAAATCAACACCTCTTATAAACACCATATGCTTAAACGTCCTTTTCTTTAAACCAACCTATCATCATTAGAAAACATCATTAGAAAATAAGTTCATCTTCGCATCCAAGTATTAATTTCATAAACTTGAGTCTAATTCATTTCTCATCGTTAAACACTAGATTCGAGACTAAGTATCCAACTTATAAGCCTAGATTTACAATCAAATCCACAACTATAACCATCATCTCAACCATAAAAGGCTACAAGACTTCAACTAATTCAATCCTATACTATTTAAGACCCAAACTAATTTTGTTGTCTCTTTATCATCTTCAACAACTACCCACATTATCCAAATATATCTAGTACTTAAAATAAATTCACGTAATAACAATTTCTTTGTACCACTAATTTCTCACTATACCTTATGAACAAGAATTGATTCTTCCGATAAACCCATTGTCTAACACTTATTTCAAATCTTACTTTCTAACTTTCAAGGCACAATCAACAACGATACTCTCTTTTATACAACAACTTACCCAAGTAACTTATCCCAAAAATATCGTGTTTATCATGAGTAAGAATATTAATCATTTCAGTTCCCTACTCTACTTAGGAAACTTAAAACGACGAAGCTACGAACTTTCTACCCAATTTCTAAGCATAGTCAATATCCGAGGTGGATTCAACGAGACACGGCCAGTAACAACACCCTAACTTTTAGCAGTCCGATCAGAATCAAACTGCTCTGATACCAAAAATGAGACACCCCGCTGTGCCTCTTTGTGACATTTAGTTTAAAACCACAATTATTAGTTCCTTAAGCGCGCGTTTAGCATTAAAGATTTTCACAAATCATTTTCGAAATGTCCCCTTTAAAAATCGGAGATTTGTATGACGTCGGAAAAACACCTGATAGACAGTTTTATAACTTCAAAATTTAATCCAACCATAAATGGTCTCTGGTCTTACATCAACTGCCAGGAGCGGAAAAATAAATATACAAACTCCAGTCGTGATAAAGACTTGGGAGATAATTAGATACAGTAATCCCAAATTGGTTTTCATGCACATAAACAGTTTTCATTAATAACATAAAATATTCGCAAGATTATAATATATAAATACCCCAAGTTTATCTATTACATTACCAAAACACTGTTAAGGGAATCCTCTCGGTAGGAGCCCTCACAGGCATAGACTTAGACAAAAATACTAAACCACTGAAAACATCTAAAACGTCTCACAAGACGCACTGGCCATATACTACCTGGACCCTAATCACCATGGGTCAAGACTCGAGCTTCGGCATCCGGCTCATAGTGAATCCCGTCCAATCCCTCATCATTAAGTTTGTCCACCAGGTCTTCTAGTACGATTTCATAATAAAACGAAATACAACATGCAGAAAGATGCAGTGGCTAAGAAACAGTTCTATCATCAAAAACGGAAAAGATTCATAGCATATAATACAATAACAGTCACAGACATGCATCACTCACAATTTGCAATCATCCATACTTTATAACCTCATCCTCTACCCTTCAACTCATGCAACTAGACCTTTATGCTGACGTGGCCACTACTACTCCTGTCACACATCCCTCGTTAGGGATGCCAGTCAGTCGTCCAAGTGACACGTTCCCCACGCCGGTGCACATTCACATCCATGGTGTACATTCATAGGGTGCCATCCCAATACTGAAATGTAAACTGTTGTTGTAGGTAAACTCTATCAGGGGCAAAAACTTCTCCCAACTATCCGACTGTTCTAGCACACAAGTTCTAAGCAAGTCCTCTAAGGACATGATGGTTCTCTTAGATTGCCCATCAATCTAAGGGTGATAAGCTGAACTAAGCCTAAGCTTGGTACCTAAGGCCTCTTGCAAACTATTCCATAATCTAGAGGTAAACCTCGGGTCTCTATTTGATACTATGCTAGAAAGTACACCATAGCACCATGTACACTATGTTAGCCTTTTGTCACACTAAACATGCATACACAAACTCAGTCACATCTTTCTTCATCCTAGGCCACCAAAACATCCTCTTAAGATCCTGATACATCTTAGTGGCATATGGGTGCACACTCAGTCCACTCCTATGTCCTTCTTCAAGGATCAACTTTCTAAGCTCCTAGACATCTGGTATACAGACTCTATCCTTGAACCTCAATACTCCATCACTTCCTTCCTTAAAACTAAGGTCTCTACCCTGCGCAAGCAACTCACGCTGGTCTAAGAGATACCGATCTAACTTCTGACCCTCTCTAACCTGATCCATCAAACTATTGAGAACCTTCAAGGTTCCAAGCCTAATGCTCTTAGGGGTAACTTCCCAAGCTAAACTGAGGTCTCTAAACTCCTTAATCAGATCCATCTCCCTAACCATCAAAGCGGAGACATGCAAGGTTTTTCTACTTAAGGCATCGGCCACCACATTGGCTTTTCCTGGGTGGTAGGTTAGATCAAACTCATAATCCTTTAAAAACTCCATCCACCTACGCTGCCTCATATTCAACTCCTTTTGATCAAAGAGATACTTCGGACTCTTGTGGTCACTAAAGACCTCAAACTTCGCTCCATATAGGTAATGCCTCCAGATCTTTAAGGCAAATACTACAGCTCCTAACTCTAGGTCATGGGTAGGGTAGTTCTTCTCATGAGTTTTCAACTTCCTAGAAGCATAAGTTACTACCTTTCTATCTTGCATCAACACTCCACCTAAACCTTGCTTCGATGCATCGCAGTATACTATGAAAGGTTTACTAGGACCGGGCAACACTAAAACCGGTGTTAATGTTAACCTATTCTTAAGGGTTTGGAAACTCTCTTCACACTTAGAGTCCCACACAAACAACTGTCCCTTTTTAGTGAAACGGGTTAAGTGTAAGGCTAACTTAGAGAAACCCTCTATAAACCTCCTATAGTACCCTGCTAAACCCAATAAACTCCTAATCTTAGTCACTGACTTTGGATCCTCCCACTGGAGCACCGTCTCAACCTTAGCCGGATCAACGACTATCCCACCTTTTGAGATCACGTGACCTAAGAAACTAACCCCTTCTAACCAAAACTCGCACTTAGACATCTTGGCATACAACTGTTTCTCCTTAAGGGTCTGCTAGACAACCCTCAAGTGCTCCTCATGTTCCTCCTTAGTCTCGGAGTACACTAAGATGTCATCTATAAAGACCACCACAAACTTGTCAAAGTAAGGGTGAAAGGTCTTGTTCATGTAGTCCATGAACACAGCAGGGACATTGGTTACACCAAAAGGCATAACCAAGTACTCATAGTGACCATAATACGTCCTAAACGTTGTCTTCGGGGTGTCCTCAGACTTAACTCGAATCTGATGGTACCCTGACCTCAAATCTATCTTCGAGAATACACAAGCTCCGATCAATTGATCCATAAGATCTTCAATCCCAGGGAGGGGATACCGATTCTTAATGGTCACCTTGTTGAGCAGTCGATAATAGACACACCCTCATACTACCATCCTTTTTCTTTACTAGTAACACTGGCGCACCCCATGGGGATACGGTAGGCCTTATGAACTGCTTCTGCATCAGATCTTCTAACTGTTCCTTTAACTTAGCTAGCTCTAGAGGAGACATTCTACATGGTGCTATGGAAATAGTCCCAGTGCCAGACACTGAGTCTATTGTGAACTCCACATCTCTCTCTAGGGATAGTTCGTAAACATCCCCCGGGAACACTTCAGGAAACTCCCGCACAACAGGCACACTTCCGACATCAGGAGGGCTCTCAACTTCCAGGGAAGACAACATCATGAACACTTGGGCTTCGTCTTTCATTGAAGTTTTCACTTGGTTGGGAGAGAGAAAGGTCGGATTCTTCGACTTCTCACGAGTTCCAAAAATCAAGGTTTTATTAAGAAGATAACCAGTCCATACCAAGAATAACATCAAGGTCCTTTAGGGGTAAGCATACAAGATCAAAAACAAAGTTCTCATTATCAAATGATAATAGAACAACCTTTTTGAACACAAGAAGCACTAACGGGCTCCTTGGATCGTCCAAGACAAACCACCTAATGCAGTAAGTCAAGCCAAAGCGAAGCTATAGGTACTTAGTACCACGTTACATTGTCTATATAAATATAGACAATTCAAACAAGAGCACACAACAGACTCATACCACGGACTGATAGGACAGACCAACTCTGATACCACTAAATGTGACACCCTTCTTCCCCGCACGTTAATATAAAATATTTACTTAAAATAAGAATTATAAAACTTGCATTTATTTGAGGATTTGGATATTAATGGCTTAACTTAAAAATAGAAGTTGGAGATATTGATTTTATAATTAATTTAGAAAATTGAAGTCATTAAAGAATATCAATCGTAGAATGGAATTGATATTAAAGATAAGAAAAATATTTGACTTTGGATCTCTGGCAAAACTAATATTAACGTGGAATTGAAGAGAAGGATGTGGTCAATGTAAATTATTTGGTAATGAGACAAAAATGCATTGGGACCCATGACCAAATGGAAGAAGACCTGAAGCTGGAATTGGAATTTGGTAAAGAGCTTGCCAACGTGAAGCTTTGGATGACTTGCGCAGGGGCCCATGTCCTAGAAGGTTTACATGCTTAATTAAATAATAGCATAAGACTTGGTCAAAATCGCAAGTGATATGCTTGAACGTTAATTAAGTAACAGGCGCTAAGCGAACTTGTAACCATATTTGTTGCGGGCCCACGTGAATGAAATTGATCCTAATTGAATTCGGAAATTAAGGATGCTGCACTATATATAGAAGGTAGCACAAGTCAGAAGGGAGACACACGGGGAGCGCCGTTCCAGTCTGGGTGCAGGGAGTTGCGAACAGTGTGCAGCGAGAAGTCCAGTACCGTGCAGTACGTAGCACATAGTAATAGTGTAGTTTTGATGGAGTTTTTATTTCTTTTTCTTCTTGTTATTTTTTTTATAAAGTAATCCTATTTTCTAAGGGAATAATGAAGCGATCTTTGATGGCATAGTGAATTCAAGTAATATTTTCTTATTCCCTTGTCTCTTTTCTTGTTTCTTAATTATGTTTTGTTTGCGTTAATCATCAAGACATGTGGTTAACTAGTCTAGTACGTTGATGTTGGTAGGCGATTCGTACTTAGGACTAATTAAGAACACCGTTTGAATATTACTTGGCATTGAATAAGAAAGCGGTGCAATCGCTATAGGGAACCAAGAACTTAAAGAATCTAATTGTGAGTTGAATATATTGGCAGATTGATGACTTGCAATCCTAGATATTTCTTTTTGAAAATCAGCAGTGACATTAGGATAATTGAGGGTTCTCGTTGACAAAGAAATTGAACATAGGGATAAGAAAATAACGCTTGGGTAACTTGTTTGATAAGGTAGGTGGATTCATGACCTTAGAGCCTTGACCACTAATTAATTCTCATTGTTATTGTTAGCGCAATTTAGATAATTGATATTGTTATCTTTTCTTATTTAATTTTCTCTCTCTTCTCAACCACTTGTAATTGACTTAGTCAAACGATTGAATTTCTTTAAAGATTTGGTTAAATTGGTCTTCTAATCCTTGTGTTCGACCTCGGTATTTACTTACCGTGTGTTATTACTTGTAACGAAACGGTACACTTGCCGGATCGTCAACAAGTTTTTGGCGTCGTTGTCGGGGATTGGCACAACTTTTAGGAAATTTAATTGTTTTGATTGAGCAATTTTAATTTTATTTTTCTGCAATTTTATTTATTTTTACTTCTTTGATCCCACTTGGTCTTTCCTTGTTTTTGTGTATGCGAGGTACCCTTTCACAGGAGAACTTGCTATTTGATCCCGAGATCACCAAGACCGAGAAGAGGTTGAGGAAGGAATTTAAAGAGAGGAGGAGACTTGAAACAAACCAACCCTTCAATCTTGAAGAGATGGCGGAAGAAAATCCGCCACCTCCCCCTCCTTCGACTTACAAGCCTCTTTATGAGTACAATCTTCCTAACTCGGACGATTGTGTTTCTAGTGTTGTCAAGTCTCCCATCACGGTTAATTCATTTGAGATGAGTGAATATGCTCTACGTCTAATGCAAAACAATCAATTTGATGGGAGTGCACACCAAGACCCTCACAGGTATATCACTCACTTCTTGGACGCTTGCGACATGTACAAATATTCAGGAATGTCATAAGACGCCTTTCGTTTGTGGCTATTCCTTTTCTCTCTTCAAGATAGAGCACGCGATTGGTTGGACTTACACTTGGATCGTGCGAGCATCACTACTTGGGAACAGATGGCTCAGAAGTTCCTCGCAAGATTCTTTCCTCCTCAGAAAGAAGCACAGTTGAAGATCGCCGTCACTTCCTTCAAGTAAACTGATGATGAGTCTTATAATGAGGCTTGGGAAAGATATAATGTGCTTTTGTGGAGATGCCCTTCTTCCTATTTTGACTTGGTAACAAAGGTTCAACACTTCTTTAATGGGTTCAAAGGGAGATATCAGATGAATTGTGATGCCGCAGCTGGCGGTTCTTTCGCTTATTTATCAGCCGAGGATGCATGGACTTTTCTTGATAAGATGTCCAGGAATGATTACAATCTTAATATGGGCAGTGCTTCCGGCATCCGTACCGTATCACTTGAAGCTATTCTTGAACAGAACAAACTTTTGAAGATGCAATGTGAGGCAATATTTGGTAAAAAGAAGGTTAATGCAGTGCAAGAAGGATTTCCCCCGGGGTGTGAAGTTTGCAATGGTGATCATGACAGTCAGAGTAAGGGTTTCACTTGGAGCAACACTAGTGGTGGTCTAGCCGGGCAACAACAACAACAACAACAACAAAATCAGAGGCCAAATTATGGAATCCAACAGCTCAATACTCAGCAAGCCCTCCCAGGGCCTAGTCAGTTGCAGATGATAGATGGAGGAAAGCAACCTTGGGAGTTGGCTATTGAGAAGACTAGTGTAGCCATTAAGAAGTTGTCAGTAAACACAAACACAAACATTGACAAATTGGCAACTCATACAGGGGCAGCAATTTAGAATCTTGAGACTTAGGTGACCCAGCTTGCAAAGCAAATGAATGAGTGTCTTCCAGGATCTTTCCCAAGTAATACCGAGAACAACCCCAAGAGCCAATGCAATGCCGTGACAACTCGGAGCGGTAAGGTGTTGGAATCTAATGGGGGCGCAACCAGCTCTCAAGAAATTGAGACTCCAAAGCAACCACAAGTGGAAGAGAAGCAGGCCAAGGAGGAAGAAGTAGCCAGTGAAAAGGTGCTGGAGTAAGGGGGAAGATTGAAGTTAGTAGAAGAATAATTCCGAAGGAAGAAGTGGGTTGAGCCTCAAGATCTTCCTCCCTTCAAGAAGGTACCATATCCAGAGAGATTGAAGAAGCCCTTGCAAGACAACAATTCAACAAGTTCCTTGATGTTTTCCGCAAGTTCAAATTAATATTCCATTTGCGGAAGCTTTGGAACAAATGCCATCTTACACCCGGTTTATGAAAGAGCTTCTCTCCAAGAAGAGGAAGATAGTGGATGAGGAATCAGTTGCTTTGACTGAGGAGTGTAGTGCAATTCTTCAAAGGAAACTACCTCCAAAGTTGAAGGATCCGGGTTCTTTTAGTATACCATGCACCATTGGGGAGGTAACTCTTAGGAAGGCATTGTGTGATCTAAGGGCAAGCAGCAATTTGATGCCCTTATCTATGATAAAGAAGCTAGGCATAAAAGAGGCCAAGGATACTAGGATGTTACTCCAACTAGTGGATCGTTCTATCAAATATCCTTATGGGGTGGTGGACGATTTGTTGGTGAAGGTAGAGAAGTTCATATTTCCGGTGGACTTTGTGGTGCTTGATATGGATGAAGATGCTGAGATCCCTCTCATATTGGGTAGGCCTTTCTTGGCCACCGGGCGTGCTTTGATGATGTGCAACACGGGAAACTCACACTAAGGGTGCAAGGTGAGAACGTAGTCTTCAATGTCTTTGAAGCAATGAAACACCCCATTGAGAGATCGGATGTATATAGAGTTGATGTGGTGGAGACCATTGTAAAATCTATGGCCACAGGAGAAGCCCATGGTTCTTCACTTTCAAAAGTGTTGGTAAAATCCTATGATGAGGATGAAGAATAAGACCTTTTGGGAGATGACGATTATCTTGAATGTTTAAAGAACATGGAAGCCTTGCCATGTCTCCTAAAGGATGAATGTCAAAAAGAAAATCTAAACAAAGAAGGAATGGAAGAAGACAACAAAACACTGGAATTAAAGCAACTCCCGGCTCACTTGAGGTATGCATTCTTAAGTGAGAAAGGACAACATCCAGTCATCATTAGCAATGCTTTGAAAAATGATGAGGAAGAAAAGCTCTTGAGAGTTCTTAGGGAACACAAATCCGCCATTGGGCGGAATATTTCGGATTTAAAAGGTATAAGTCCTTCCCTATGCATGCACAAAATTTTGATGGAGGATGATTTCAAACCAATGGTTCAACCACAAAGGCGGTTAAATCCCATCATGAAAGAAGCGGTGCGTAAGGAAGTGATTAGGCTTTTGGATGCCGGAATCAACTATCCAATTTCGGATAGCAATCGGGTTATCCCGATTCATGTGGTCCCTAAGAAAGGTGGCACAACCGTGGTGATCAATGAGAATAATGAAATGATTCCAACAAGGATCGTCATGGGGTGGAGGGTTTGCATTGACTATAGAAAGTTAAATGCTGCAACAAGGAAAGATCACTTCCTTCTTCCATTCATTGATCAAATGATTGAAAGGTTGGCCGGATAGGAGTACTATTGTTTCTTGGATGGCTACTCTGGTTACAACCATATTGTTGTGGATCCTCAAGACCAAGAGAAGACGACCTTCACATGCCCATATGGAGTTTTTGCTTATAGAAGGATGCCCTTTGGATTGTGCAATGCTCCCACCACTTTCCAAAGGTGTATGCTTTCCATTTTCTCAGACATGGTAGAGAAATTCATTGAAGTATTCATGGACGACTTCTCGGTCTTTGGGACATCTTTTGATAATTGCTTGAATAATTTGGCTTTGGTGCTTGAGAGATGCCAAGAAACCAACCTAGTACTCGATTGGGAAAAATGTCATTTCATGGTCAAGGAAGGTATAGTTTTGGGGCACAAAATCTCCCAAAGGGGGATTGAGGTTGATAGAGCCAAGATTGAGTTGATTGAGAAGCTACCCTCACCAACCAATGTGAAAGGGGTGAGGAGTTTCTTGGGCCATGCCGGTTTCTATCGAAGGTTCATTAAAGACTTCTCCAAGATCGCGAAACCACTATGTGACCTTCTCGTGAAGGACGTATCCTTTGATTTTAATGCTTCTTGCTTAAATTCTTTCAATACTTTAAAAAATATGCTTGTCACCGCACCCATAATCATTGCACCTAATTGGAATTTACCTTTTGAAATCATGTGTGATGCTAGTGGTTATGCGGTGGGGGCGGTTTTGGGTCAAAGGGTGGAAAAGTTAGCTCATGTGATTTACTTTGCAAGTAAGGTTTTAAATGAGGCACAAGCTAACTATTCCACCACTGAAAAAGAACTCCTAGCTGTGGTTTTTGCTTTAGATAAATTTAGATCCTACGTTGTGGAGTCTAAAATTGTTGTTTTCACCGATCATGCGGCCATAAGACACTTGATGACAAAACAAGAGGCCAAAGCTAGATTAATTTGGTGGATTCTTCTTTTGCAGGAGTTTAATATTGAAATTAGGGACCGGAAAGGGTCAGGGAATGGTGTGGCAGACCACTTATCAAGGTTGGTAAATCCCGACACCGAGGAGAAATTACTAGACATCAAGGAAGAATTTCTTGATGAGAAACTATTCGTATTGTTTGAAAAATATTCTCCTTGGTTCGCGGATATGGCCAACTTCAAGTATTCAAATGTAGTTCCGCAAGGTTGGATTAATCAACAAAGAAAAAAGTTCTTCTCGGATGCAAAATACTATGTTTGGGAGGACCCTTATCTCTTCAAGCAATGTTCGGATGGGATCTTAAGAAGGTGCACTCCTCATGATCAAATCAGAAACGTTTTGTGACATTGCCATAGCTCGGATTACGGTGGGCATTTTGGGGGAAAGAAGACCGCAGAAAAAGTCCTCCAAAGCGGGTTTTATTGGCCAACACTCTTCAAGGATGCCCACATTTTTGTTGAGAATGGTGATCGTTGCCAAAGAGTTGGAAACATCTCTAGGCAGCATGAACCTCCTCTTAATTGCATGCTTGAAGTAGAGCTCTTTGATGTTTGGGGGATTGATTTCATGGGACCATTCCCACCCTCCTTCTCCTATCAATACATTTTGGTAGCGGTGGATTATGTGTCAAAGTGGGTGGAAGCAATTCCAACAACAATGGATGATGGGCGGGTAGTCATGGAATTCTTGAGGCGCAACATCTTCATAAGGTTTGGGGTCCTTAGGGTCTTGATTGGTGATGGTGGATCCTACTTTTGAAACAACCAAATGCACAAATTACTTGACAGGTATCGGATCAAACATAGGGTATCCACTCCCTACCATCCACAAACAAATGGGCAAGCGAAGATATCCAACCGGGAGTTGAAGCGCATTCTTGAGAAAACCGTCAACTCCTCACAGAAGGATTGGTCAAAAAGGTTAGATGATGCTTTGTGGGCCTATAGGACCGCTTTCAAGACTCCGATTGGAAGGTCCCCTTACAATTTGGTGTTTGGAAAGGCATGTCATTTACCGGTGGAATTGGAACAAAAGCCTTATTGGGCCATCAAAGAGATCAATTATGATTTGAAGAAGGCCGGTGAAAAGAGGCTACTAGACTTGAGTGAACTGTCGGAAATTCGTATACAAGCTTATGAGAATGCAAGAATTTACAAAGAGCGGACTAAGGCATGACATGACAAGCACATTTTGCCTAGGAAGTTTGAACTGGGACAATGGGTACTTCTCTACAACTCAAGGTTGAGACTTTTCTCGGGAAAGCTTAAGGTGAGGTGGTCCGAACCATTCAAGATTCTCAATGTTTTTTCACATGGAGCGGTGGAGCTAGAGGGTGAAAGAGAGAATCTCAACGTGAATGGCCAGAGGCTCAAGCACTATCATGGGGAACCAATCCCAACTGAAAAACAAGTGCTAATGTTAACTTAGCCCTTTGGGGCTATGACCGTCAGGCTTTGGACGTTAAACAAGCGCTTCTTGGGAGGCAACCCAATGCTTATATATATCCTTTGTTGATTTTTTTTAAAAAAAAAAGAGTCATAAAAATTATAAAGTCTTCATATAGGGTCCTTAGTTAGGAGATTGCATTTAGAAAGCATGTAGGACTTAGATGTATTTAGGAATAAATGGGCAAAAAGAAATATATATATATATGAAATAAAAATAACAATTTAGAAAAATAAATAAATAATAATATGATTGGTTTTGTTGCCTCGGTTTGTCTGGCTTTCTAATCCTGGGGACCAGGATCCTCATCCAGGGGGGCGAGTCCGAGGCAAAGGTTTGA
This sequence comes from Sophora flavescens, assembly GCA_030762895.1. Classification (NCBI taxonomy): domain Eukaryota; kingdom Viridiplantae; phylum Streptophyta; class Magnoliopsida; order Fabales; family Fabaceae; genus Sophora; species Sophora flavescens. The sequence goes on from CM061065.1 coordinate 18,093,631, forward strand.
TGCTTTTCAGGTGGATGAAACTCCAAAGGAGGAGGCCACAAAGAATAGTGAGCCGGGAAGAGGTGAAGAGAGGATGAGCACCAATGAAAGAGTGGGGTCCGCTCGGACCTCTTGAGATAACAATTTCTAAACATTACTCCTTTTCTTTTCTTTTGCTTTCCTTTTTTTTTTTCTAATTGGTCATGTACATAAAAAAAATGTCTTTGAGTCTAGTTGGTAAGTTTGTGGATTAAATTGAATGAAACTTGGTTGAATGCATGAAGTGTATAAAAATCATTTTGATAACCCCTCTCGATGTTTTTAAAGTCTAAATCCCCTTTTGAAAATCGAAGAAATGAACTAAGATTGTTGTTGTGTTTGCATGATTTACAATAAGTTTGGGGTAAATGGGTGCATGCTTAGGAATTGTATCTCGGTCAACATTTTGCAAAAATTGTCTGGGTGAGGCTTTGAGCCTCCATCATTGTTCTTAATTGAGTGAATCACATTAAGTTGTATTTTTCCCGGATTTGATTGAATATCTTCATGGTTTGCATATCTATGTGTTTTGCATCATATGATTAAGGCATGTTTTTCTTTGAATTAACTACTTGGCCATAAATTGAACCAACCTTGATGAATGATCCCTAGTTAGCCGCATTGAGCCTTGAAGCCTATTGTTCTTGATGACCTTGCATTACAAGCCCATTAATCCGGAAAAATCATGATTTCCCTATCCTGGGATTTAGGAGAGCATGGAATCTTTAGCTTGTGAGTATGATTTTGGAAGTAAGTTTGGGGTGGCTACAAAGAGTGATGAATCATAGAAAAAAAAAAAGGTTGAAGCCAAAGGCTTAAAAAAATGGTTAGAATTACAAATATGCCCAAAATGGCAATATGAAAAAGAAAATAAAAAAAAGGAAAAAGGGTTTGTAGCCACCTAGAGCAAGAAAAAGTGAAAATATGAGACTGAGATCAATAGTTTGTAATTACCTATTTCATGCTCTCATAGATCCTAGCGACTAAGCCTCGATCCATTGCATATCCTATCTTGAGCCAGACCCCATTACAACCTTTAAAAGACCTTATGATGTTGCATCCATATTTCAGTGGGAACTTTGTTTGAGATGAAGATCAAATCTAAGGAAACTGCACTTGATTGTGAAATGAGTGAAAAGTTCTTAAACCTTGACAAAATGAGCGGAAGAGTGATTTACTAAATACCCTTTGTGAGGAAGGCAAGTGTTTGAATTTAGTGATCTTCCTTTGTTTGTATTACTGGATCATTGGCTTAGAAGTAATGATTGCATTCATGATTAACTTCTGTTTGTTCAATAGTAGAAGCATAGGGGATTTCTATAATGAATAATGGGGGGACATTGAATAGAAAAAGAAATTGATAACAAGTACATGAAAGCTCAGTTAAATTTGATTGAGTCCATGAAACTAACCTTGTCTTGAGTCTTTTTGATTTTTAATTTGCTTGGGGACAAGCAAAGTTTAAGTTTGGGGTATTTTGATAAGTCTCGAGCTTATCTAGTTTTATAACTAGTAAGACCATGATTTTGGTGCTAATGAGTTTAATCTTGTTTTCGCCCAAATTTGGGTTTAATTGTCCTTGAGTAATATTTTGAGTCTTTTAATTAATTTTTAGGATATTTTGGTTAATTTTGAGTCAATAAAGCATTATAATGCTAATTTTATTTTCAGGTTAAAAGTGAGAGAACTTGGAAAATTAAAGAAAACAAGCAAAAATGAGAATTTCAAGGTCTCGCCTCGCAAACCAGAGCTGATGTTGAGCAAGGAATTTGAGTCTTTCACTCTCGCCGCACGAGATAATATCCGCCCCGCGAATATTCAAATCTTCTTGCGGCCAAAGTCACGTGAACTAAAATTATGCAGGACCCACGTGATCAAGTGATTCGCTTGATGTCCAAGTGATTCGTTTGATTTATGTGAAGTAAATGGTGCAGGGCCCTAATTGATGGATTTGAAGATTTGGATATTAATGGCTTATCATAAAAATAGAAGTTGGAGATATTGATTTGGTAATTAATTTAGAAGATTGAAACCATTAAAGAATATCAATCATGGAATGGAATTGATATTGAAGATGAGAAAAAAATTTGACTTTTGAACCTTTGGCAAAACTAATATTAACTTGGAATTGAAGAGAAGGATGTGGTCAATGTAAATTATTTGGTAATGAGACAAAAATGTATTGGGGCCCTTGACCAAATTAAATGGAAGAAGACCTGAAGCTGGAATTGGAATTTGGTCAAGAGCTTGCCAACGTGAAGCTTTGGATGAATTGCGCAGGGGCCCATGTCCTAGAAGGTTTACATGCTTAAGTAAATAATAGCATAAGACTTGGTCAAAATCGCAAGTGATATGCATGGCCGTGAATTAAGTAACAGGCGCTAAGTGAACTTGTTAAGCAGATTTGTTGCGGGCCCACGTGAATGAAATTGATCCTAATTGAATTAGGAAATTGAGGATGCTGCACTATATATAGAAGGTAGCGCAAGTCAGAAGGGAGACACACATGGGGAGGACCGTTCCAGTCTTGGTGCAGGGAGTTACGAACAGTGTGCAGCGAGAAGTCCAGTACCGTGCAGCACGTAGTGCATAGCAACAGTGTATTTTTGATATAAGGGAATGATGAAGCCACATTTGATGGTACAGTGAATTGTCTACGTTGATGCTGGCAGACGATTCTTAGTTGGGACTTGAATAAAGAACACTGGTGCAATCACTGTAGGGAACCAAGAACTTAAAGAATCTAGCAATCGTAGATATTTTTTTTTTGAAAATCGACAGTGACATTAGGATAATCGAGGGTTCCTGATTGACAAAAAAAAAGTAAACATAGGGATAAGAAAATAAAGACCATAGGGATAAGAAAATAAACACTTGGGTAACTTGTTTGATAAGGTAGGTGGATTCGTGACCTTAGAGCCTTAGCCATTAATTAATTCTCATTATTATCTGTTAGCGCAATTTAGATAATTGATTTTGTTGTCTTTTCTTATTTAATTTTCTCTCTCTTCTCAATCACTTGTAATTGACTTGGTCAAACGATTGAATTTCTTTGAAGATTTGGTTAAATTGGTCTTTCAATTCTTATGTTCGACCTCGGTATTTACTTACCGTGTTTTATTACTTGCAACGGAACGGTACACTTGCCGGATCATCAACAGTATTCATACCAAAATTCATGGCACAAGACAAATTAATAGGCATACCAATTAATCCAACTAAACATATAAACAAATAACTCACACAACCAGGCAGATCGTGGCATAGCATCTATAACTGACATAGCAACAAATAAACGGGGTTACGGGAACCCCTCATCTTACGCTACCCTAGGCTAGTGTATACACTACTCTTCTCCCATACCTGGTTTGAAGGTTCCACAACAAGACGCTAAACGACGAACTGGTCACGTTCCCTTAAACGGCTCAGTTAACTCTCCAAGCCTTGGTCAAACAAGAACATCAACCAATTAGTTCCAATTTTCAAATAATAGAAAAGGAAACTCAAAGGGGAAGGAACCGCTGCCTATACCGATCAACACTAACGAACTAGACGTTTCCACAAGCTCCAAAACTCCAACAAGAAATGGGTTTAGAGAAAATAGGGAAGAAAGGGGTTGTTGCCGCACTATGGTGGCTGCTGTCGTCAAAATAGGGTTTATGACGTAAACCCTCGATCAATGTTCTGCTTATAAAGGCACAGACCCAAGCACGGTTGTGCTCCTCCTTGAACACGGGCATGCTTGACTTAGCGCTTGGAAAGCGCGTCCTGCCATTGAGCACGGGCGTGCTCAACTTAGCGTATGCGAGACGCTCACTTACAACGAGCACGGTCGTGCTACTTGACAAACACGGCCGTGCTTGTGACTCAGAAGGTCACAAGGCACAAGCCTAAGAGAATGGATTTTCAAGCTTAGAAGTTCATTTTAGCCCTCAACGAAAAACAGGGTGTTACACACTACATATACATATACATATACATATACATATACATATACACATACATATACACATACATATATAGTAATATACAACCACATGCATAATATAATCATCATCTCAGTTCAAGTCATATCATCTTATAATAGTTTAACATATTGTACATCATCTCATCATATTTTACTTAAAATATCTGATACAATCAATAACAGACAATGTCTACACTTACTCTCATGTTGAGCACCCACAACAGGCTTTATCGGGGCTGGGTCCCATCACAGGCTCTTCACGGCTGGATCCCATCTCAGGCCATTCCATGGCAGGGTTCATAATCAGGCCATTCGGAGCAAAGTCCCATCTCAGGCCTTGCAGAGCTGGGTCTCACACCAACATTCACAAATGAGTACCCATCACAGGCTCCTTAGAGCTGGGTCTCACATACAAACATTCACAAATGCGTACCCATCACGGGCTCCTTAGAGATGGGTCCCACACACAAGCAATAAATCACATCTCATTAAAATTACAGTCACAGTCCACATACATTTATCCTTAAATACATTACCTCTATTATCATCATCACCCAACTCTACTCGTTAAATCCTTCTCTTAAGGTCCTATCAACCTTCCTAAGGCATATAAAAGTCACCAATCATCACTTATGCCATTAGGCCTCTAAACCATCAATTACCACTCATCCCTTATTACTTAACAACATCAAGATATGTGATTTAAAATTCATACCTCTATTTCATTAATAGTCATATAATCTTATAATTCGAACCAATAGTCATATAATTCAATAAATATTTCTAAACCGTTGTTATCATTAGATAAACTAAATTCCAAAGTAAACCATTGTATACATAATTCATACCCGTTGCTAAGTTCTATCTAAGCCAATTATCCCATCTCTCAAGAATCATACCCATGTGTTCCAAACTAAACCAATATTCATCAATCTCACCTCTCATAACAACTCATTCATACGGGGTACCAATCAAACTAAAACTATGCTCTTTAATTAATCTAGTATAGTCACTATAAAACATACCATTATTATTGTTTTAATCTCACCAATGCACAACATGGAATATCATCAAAGCACCTCATAAATATACCATATATAATTGTAACATTATACTCATACAATAGAGTCGATACAATAATCATAGCACACAATTATTCAAACCATTGCTCCAACAATGGTAACAACAAATCAACTTAAGAACTAAAGGGATTATGGGAACCCCAAACACTTTAGTCTCATTCCGATTTCCATATGATATATATGAACATCCCCCCCCTCGGCCGCCACCATACCTGGTATGACAAAACGCACGTCCTAAGGGTAAGAGAAACGAGGATCCGCTTTTGATTCCTCCTTACGCTTCCAATGCTTGGTCTAGAAAACACATAGAAAGATTGAAATTCAATCTTTAAGCCAAAGAACTTAAAATAAAAGGGATTGAATTCAGGATTGTGAACACCTAATTTTGTCCGGGTATTTTATCCTTTTAATTAATATTTACGAAATAAAAATGGAAAATACAGAAATAAAAAGATGTGTTTATGTTATTAACCCAACTTGTTTGTGTTACAAGTTGTTTTGAATCCAAACCCAAGCAACCAAAAACGAGGTGAAGTTAAAAAAAATCCAAAAGAAAAAATAAGTTTCTAGTTGTTAATTATAAAAAAATAATAATAATAAAAAATATTGTTTTGCCTCACGGTTCCTTCATGTAGTGTCCTTTTTACCATTTTCCATTACAGTCCATTTCACTTTCCTTTGGTCTCTTGCCTTTTGCTACTTTTTACACAAAAAATGATGACTTGTTCCTTCTGTGCTCTGCGTCCCTGACACCCAAGCACAGAACATAGTGGTAGCAACACTCCACCATCACTCTCATGTCCTCTCCTTACAGCTGGCATGGGAGATTTGTCATTTTTCTCCTATGATTTTGGCTATAAATCCAGCACCAACAGAAGCATAAAGGAGGGAGGGAGGGAGGGGGGGGGGGGGCTCTGAGACATAGACTTCATCATCTCCTTCGAATCTTCGCAATCCTTTGACTTTTAGCCAAACCAACAGAGCAAAATCACTCATCCATAACCATCCTTTTCATCTTATCTCAAATATCATTTCATTCTCTTCAACCTGCCATAAGCCATTACCACTCTCAAAATAAAACAAAACCAACCAGAGAAGGAGAAAGGAAGAAAAATCAAGATCCAAAACTCCTGCACCATCAAAGCACCAATAAAAACAGGTCTGATCTTGTTTCAAGCAACTCTGCGTGCTTCTTTGCTCAACCACACTGCAGCCGCCGTCATCCGCCGCGCTTCCCATATGCGCCGCCTTGCTGCTGTTTTCATATCGCTCGATCCGCCATCATCTCAGGTTCCTTCCACATCGTAACAGATCAGAACCTTGCTCCTCCGCCGCGCCACGCCTCGCCTCGCCTCAGCAACCACAGATCCGCAACCGCTGCCAGTCAAACCCACCGCTCCGGCACGAAACTCGCCGTCTCCGCCGCGCCTCCACCTTCGTAACCTTCGCACCAGGCAGAAGCTCCGCACGAACAGATCCGCCGCCGCACGACCGCCGGTCCGCCACATCAAGTCGCAGATCCTCACCTCGGCTCCATACACAGATCCGCGTCCCCCAGACCGCCGTGCGCCACCGCGAGACCATCATCGACCAGCCGCCGCGTGAGGAGGTCGTCCTCCATCGTCGTCATCCCCTCCATCTGCAGCTCCTTGGTCCTTTGTTGGTAAGGTGGAAGAAGACCAAGGTAGAAGAAGACTACCTTCTGATGTTGTGTTTTTCTGAACTTTATTTTTCTTTTTCTTTTTTTACGAGAGTTCTAGCCTGTTGGGTATGTTTGTGTTTGTCTGGGCCAGTTAGTTTGTTATTGGGCCATTTTTCTTTCCCATTTGGTTAAGTTATAAAATACACCCAAAAAAAAAGCATTTGAAATCATAAAACATAAAAATATAAAAATATATATTTTCAATCCTTGTTTTAAATAAATACGACATTGATGTATGATTTTTTCATCCTCAAGTGTCATAGGGATTGTAAGGGTCCATCGTATAGCTTGGCTATCTTTGGCCCTATGCGGAAATTAATCGTACTTTATAAAAAATAATAAATGTTTTTTTCAATTTACACTTTAAACAAATTTTATCCGATTTTTATAAAACAAAAATAAGTAAAAATTTATTCGAATTCACACAACAATCTATGACGTTGATGTATGATTTTTCATCCTCAAGTGTCGTATGAATTGTAAGGGTTTATCGTGTAGCACTGCTATCTTGGACTCTATGTAAAAGTGAATTTATTCTGAAATAAAATCATTTTAAAACAAAAAAAATCAAAATCTTTATCAAAATTAAAATCAACCAACCAATCAAATCTTTTCTAAAGAACTACGTGGCTTTGAGTTTCCCATCGCACCCGGGAATACGTAGGAGCAAGATAAATCATCTTGTCGGGCCAAAACTAAATTTTCCCTTTTTATGTCTCTTTTTATGTTAAAATTAAACTTGTCTGTTTTTAGGGATGCTCTATGGACACAGTGCCATGTTCAGTCCCTTATATTTGAGGTTGCCCTGTGGACTCATGTGCCATGTTCAACCTCATTTAGTTTTTATAAATAATAAATTTAAAAAAAATGAAAAAATTAATAAAAATTTAAAATATTACAAGTTAAAAAATAATTCTTTCTTGTAAATAATTTTGGGGTAAAATAAATATTTAAAAGGTTATTAAAATGTTTTTGCACAATTAACTTGAGGTACCGTTTTTAAACGGGCGATGTGGGGTGCTAACACCTTCCCTACTCGTAACCGACTCCCGGACTCATATCTCTCTTTTTAAAAGACCAGTTTACCTTTAAATAATTGGGTTTTCTAAGATTTACCCAATAAAAATCTTAGTGGCGACTCATCTGTCTTTTTTATCTTCATTTCGCGCCTCCCGGAAGGGACGGTCGCGACAAGGATTAACTATCTTACCTTGATTGGAACCTAAATGAACCAATCTATCCTCAAATTACAAGATCGAACACCCAAGGGTATGTTCTTGATGAAGAACAACCCAAAACAAGGATTGAGGTATTATAAAATTTAGGGAGAATTCAAAGGTTTCAAAAGAAATCCAAGAGAGATGAAGAGGGACGGTTTTTCTGAGGTTAGGAACTTGTAAACTAGGATTTTGATCAAGTTAAAGAGGGTTAAAATGCGCTAGAGCAAGATTTGGGCTTCAATAGAACCCAAAACACGTTTTCCTATTCTCTATGTCTCGCGGGGCGAGCTCCTGTTCGTGGGGCGAGCCCGAGAACCAATTTCTGTCAACAGAATTCACGGGGCGTGACCTAAAAACCCTATATTAGCCAAAACACATGAAGTAAGACTTGTAGATAATTCTCTAAGCTTTCCAAAGCTTCCAAGATCAACTGATCAATCGGAAATCTAGAACTCAAGATATGACCAAAACCATGAAACATATTACTAGGACTCTAAAAGGATTAAACCCTTCTAAGGCTAAACTTCCCCAAATATGAACTTAGACATCAAAAACCAACACAACAAGCATATATAAACATATATAAGCCAAGACCAACCCATATTAACATAAGGATGAATTTTGGGGTGTTACAATAGGCTCCCGAAAAGAAGATGCATCTTGTTAGTATAGGTAGTACCAATCAATTCTTATAAGCCATCTTCAACCGTATAGTCTCATACTTGCACAGTCTCAGGATCCCATTCATTCCAATGTGTAATCGATTTATTCATGTGTCCCTCCGCCTAAAAGCCTGCAAGGAACCACTCGTTGTCTGTACCTTCTTCCACTGACGACCACTCCCCTCCCTCGTCATCCCCGGGTATATACTTTAAAAGTGTTTGCTTGGGGAATGACTATTAAAAACCACTGCATAGTTTTTTAAAGGGTCTCCTCTCGAAACCGTTATGAAGTGCACGCCAATAAAGGTCGAATCTTACATAGTGAATTGGACTTAAAAACATAAAACTCTCTTTCTTTTACCAGGCTAATTTTGAAAACTTTGGTATAGTCAAGCGCATTCCAATATTAAGAAGAGAATCAAATTTATCCAGTAGATTAATTTAGATGGTTACATAAAATGGACAGTTATGGATTTACTATTAGGAAGCTTATCGAACCTTATCGAAAGAACCTATCAAATATTAGGAAAAGTACAAGGATGAATTAGGACAACCTTAGAATTCAAGGAGAGTATTTGAAAAATACCTAAAGTTCCGGATGGTTTAGTGTATTTTTTCCTATATACGTTAATATTGTAGAATATAAACAATGAAATATTACTATAGTTAACTAAAATATGTCTTTAACATAAGAAAATAATTATGCGAGAGTGATTCAGGGAAAGAAAACATTAAGTGATGACTGTGGATAGACAATTCGGAATTTCAAGTGCCAACCCATTTACTATATTCTACTTTCCTTCTAGTTCCAAATATTTGTGTTCATATTTTTACTCTTAGCAATGCTTTAAAACTAATTGTTATTTTCACACACTTGCCTCTGTCCAACCTTTACAAATTCAGTTTTGGAAAAAGTAAATAGAAAAGCTGTCCGTAAATGATAACAAATGTGTTCCTTCTTTTACTTAATATAAGAAAAATGTGTAAGTTTTTTATGTATAAAACGATGTGCAAATTAACCAACTCTACCTAAACAATTATGGTATCAAATTGTTCATCAACCACTTGTACAAAAAAAAATTAGTACGAAATCCGTACGAAATGTTCGTACGGATTTTGACGGATAAAGGAATATATAATAATTAACGAAATCCGTCCTAAATTTTCTTAAGGATAATGTAAAATATATGTATTAACGGAATCCGTCCGAAAATTTCGGACGGATTTCGGACGTATCAAGGAAAATATATGAATTAACTGAATCCGTCTGAAATCCGTCAAAATTTCAGACGGATTTCGACGGATAATGGAAAATATATGAATTAACGGAATCCGCTCAAATCCGTCCGAAATTTCGGCCGGATTTGGGTCGGATCATGATTAATATCCGATTTAACGAATCCGTACCAAATCCGTCCTAATATTTCGGAGGGATTTCGGACGGATCAAGGAAAATATATGAATTAAGAGAATCGGTCCCAAATCCGTCCGAAATTTCGAACGGATTTATGACGGATCAATTAAAATATATGAATCCGTCCGAAATCCGTCCGAAATTTCGGACGGATTTGGGACGGATCAAGAATAATATAAGAATTAACGAATCCGTCGGACGGATTTCGGACGGATTCCGGACGGATCATGGAAAATATAAGAATTAACGAAATCCGTCCGAAATCCGTCCGAAATTTTCGGGAAATTTCGGACGGAACCATTTCCGTCCGAAAATTCCGTCCGAAAAATCCATTTTTCTAGTAGTGTGAAAAATACCTAAAGTTCCGGATGGTTTAGTGTATTTTTTCCTATATACGTTAATATTGTAGAATATAAACAATGAAATATTACTATAGTTAACTAAAATATGTCTTTAACATAAGAAAATAATTATGCGAGAGTGATTCAGGGAAAGAAAACATTAAGTGATGACTGTGGATAGACAATTCGGAATTTCAAGTGCCAACCCATTTACTATATTCTACTTTCCTTCTAGTTCCAAATATTTGTGTTCATATTTTTACTCTTAGCAATGCTTTAAAACTAATTGTTATTTTCACACACTTGCCTCTGTCCAACCTTTACAAATTCAGTTTTGGAAAAAGTAAATAGAAAAGCTGTCCGTAAATGATAACAAATGTGTTCCTTCTTTTACTTAATATAAGAAAAATGTGTAAGTTTTTTATGTATAAAACGATGTGCAAATTAACCAACTCTACCTAAACAATTATGGTATCAAATTGTTCATCAACCAATTGTACAAAAAAAAATTCATCCGAAATCCGTCCGAAATTTTCGGACGGATTTCGGACGGATAAAGGAAAATATAAGAATTAACGAAATCCGTCCGAAAATTTCGGACGGATAATGGAAAATATATGAATTAACGGAATCCGTCCGAAAATTTCGGACGGATTTCGGACGGATCAAGGAAAATATATGAATTAACGGAATCCGTCTGAAATCCGTCCGAAAATTTCAGACGGATTTCGGACGGATAATGGAAAATATATGAATTAACGGAATCCGTCCGAAATCCGTCCGAAATTTCGGACGGATTTGGGACGGATCAAGAATAATATAAGAATTAACGAATCCGTCCGAAATCTGTCCGAAAATTTCGGACGGATTTCGGACGGATCAAGGAAAATATATGAATTAACGGAATTCGTCCGAAATCCGTCCGAAATTTTCGGACGGATTTCGGACGGATCAAGGAAAATATTAGAATCCGTCCGAAATCCGTCCGAAATTTCGGACGGATTTGGGACGGATCAAGAATAATATAAGAATTAACGAATCCGTCCGAAATCCGTCCGAAATTTCGGACGGATTTCGGACGGATTCCGGACGGATCATGGAAAATATAAGAATTAACGAAATCCGTCCGAAATTTTCGGGAAATTTCGGACGGAACCATTTCCGTCCGAAAATTCCGTCCGAAAAATCCATTTTTCTAGTAGTGTGAAAAATACCTAAAGTTCCGGATGGTTTAGTGTATTTTTTCCTATATACGTTAATATTGTAGAATATAAACAATGAAATATTACTATAGTTAACTAAAATATGTCTTTAACATAAGAAAATAATTATGCGAGAGTGATTCAGGGAAAGAAAACATTAAGTGATGACTGTGGATAGACAATTCGGAATTTCAAGTGCCAACCCATTTACTATATTCTACTTTCCTTCTAGTTCCAAATATTTGTGTTCATATTTTTACTCTTAGCAATGCTTTAAAACTAATTGTTATTTTCACACACTTGCCTCTGTCCAACCTTTACAAATTCAGTTTTGGAAAAAGTAAATAGAAAAGCTGTCCGTAAATGATAACAAATGTGTTCCTTCTTTTACTTAATATAAGAAAAATGTGTAAGTTTTTTATGTATAAAACGATGTGCAAATTAACCAACTCTACCTAAACAATTATGGTATCAAATTGTTCATCAACCAATTGTACAAAAAAAAATTCGTCCGAAATCCGTCCGAAATTTTCGGACGGATTTCGGACGGATCAAGGAAAATATAAGAATTAACGAAATCCGTCCGAAAATTTCGGACGGATAATGGAAAATATATGAATTAACGGAATCCGTCCGAAATTTTCGGATGGATTTCGGACGGATCAAGGAAAATATATGAATTAACGGAATCCGTAATCCGTCCGAAAATTTCAGACGGATTTCGGACGGATAATGGAAAATATATGAATTAACGGAATCCGTCCGAAATCCGTCCGAAATTTCGGACGGATTTGGGACGGATCAAGAATAATATAAGAATTAACGAATCCGTCCGAAATCTGTCCGAAAATTTCGGACGGATTTCGGACGGATCAAGGAAAATATATGAATTAACGGAATTCGTCCGAAATCCGTCCGAAATTTTCGGACGGATTTCGGACGGATCAAGGAAAATATTAGAATCCGTCAAATCCGTCCAAATTTCGGACGGATTTGGGACGGATCAAGAATAATATAAGAATTAACGAATCCGTCGAAATCCGTCCAAATTTCGGACGGATTTCGGACGGATTCCGACGGATCATGGAAAATATAAGAATTAACGAAATCCGTCCAAATCCGTCCAAATTTTCGGAAATTTGGACGGAACCATTTCCGTCCGAAAATTCCGTCCGAAAAATCCATTTTTCTAGTAGTGTGAAAAATACCTAAAGTTCCGGATGGTTTAGTGTATTTTTTCCTATATACGTTAATATTGTAGAATATAAACAATGAAATATTACTATAGTTAACTAAAATATGTCTTTAACATAAGAAAATAATTATGCGAGAGTGATTCAGGGAAAGAAAACATTAAGTGATGACTGTGGATAGACAATTCGGAATTTCAAGTGCCAACCCATTTACTATATTCTACTTTCCTTCTAGTTCCAAATATTTGTGTTCATATTTTTACTCTTAGCAATGCTTTAAAACTAATTGTTATTTTCACACACTTGCCTCTGTCCAACCTTTACAAATTCAGTTTTGGAAAAAGTAAATAGAAAAGCTGTCCGTAAATGATAACAAATGTGTTCCTTCTTTTACTTAATATAAGAAAAATGTGTAAGTTTTTTATGTATAAAACGATGTGCAAATTAACCAACTCTACCTAAACAATTATGGTATCAAATTGTTCATCAACCAATTGTACAAAAAAAAATTCGTCCGAAATCCGTCCGAAATTTTCGGACGGATTTCGGACGGATAAAGGAAAATATAAGAATTAACGAAATCCGTCCGAAAATTTCGGACGGATAATGGAAAATATATGAATTAACGGAATCCGTCCGAAAATTTCGGACGGATTTCGGACGGATCAAGGAAAATATATGAATTAACGGAATCCGTCCGAAATCCGTCCGAAAATTTCGGACGGATTTCGGACGGATAATGGAAAATATATGAATTAACGGAATCCGTCCGAAATCCGTCCGAAATTTCGGACGGATTTGGGACGGATCAAGAATAATATAAGAATTAACGAATCCGTCCGAAATCCGTCCGAAAATTTCGGACGGATTTCGGACGGATCAAGGAAAATATATGAATTAACGGAATCCGTCCGAAATCCGTCCGAAATTTTCGGACGGATTTCGGACGGATCAAGGAAAATATTAGAATCCGTCCGAAATCCGTCCGAAATTTCGGACGGATTTGGGACGGATCAAGAATAATATAAGAATTAACGAATCCGTCCGAAATCCGTCCGAAATTTCGGACGGATTTCGGACGGATTCCGGACGGATCATGGAAAATATAAGAATTAACGAAATCCGTCCGAAATCCGTCCGAAATTTTCGGGAAATTTCGGACGGAACCATTTCCGTCCGAAAATTCCGTCCGAAAAATCCATTTTTCTAGTAGTGTGAAAAATACCTAAAGTTCCGGATGGTTTAGTGTATTTTTTCCTATATACGTTAATATTGTAGAATATAAACAATGAAATATTACTATAGTTAACTAAAATATGTCTTTAACATAAGAAAATAATTATGCGAGAGTGATTCAGGGAAAGAAAACATTAAGTGATGACTGTGGATAGACAATTCGGAATTTCAAGTGCCAACCCATTTACTATATTCTACTTTCCTTCTAGTTCCAAATATTTGTGTTCATATTTTTACTCTTAGCAATGCTTTAAAACTAATTGTTATTTTCACACACTTGCCTCTGTCCAACCTTTACAAATTCAGTTTTGGAAAAAGTAAATAGAAAAGCTGTCCGTAAATGATAACAAATGTGTTCCTTCTTTTACTTAATATAAGAAAAATGTGTAAGTTTTTTATGTATAAAACGATGTGCAAATTAACCAACTCTACCTAAACAATTATGGTATCAAATTGTTCATCAACCAATTGTACAAAAAAAATTCGTCGAAATCCGTCCAAATTTTCGGACGGATTTCGACGGATAATGGATAATATAAGAATTAACGAAATCCGTCCGAAAATTTCGGACGGATAATGGAAAATATATGAATTAACGGAATCCGTCCGAAAATTTCGGACGGATTTCGGACGGATCAAGGAAAATATATGAATTAACGGAATCCGTCCGAAATCCGTCCGAAAATTTCGGACGGATTTCGGACGGATAATGGAAAATATATGAATTAACGGAATCCGTCCGAAATCCGTCCGAAATTTCGGACGGATTTGGGACGGATCAAGAATAATATAAGAATTAACGAATCCGTCCGAAATCCGTCCGAAAATTTCGGACGGATTTCGGACGGATCAAGGAAAATATATGAATTAACGGAATCCGTCCGAAATTTTCGGACGGATTTCGGACGGATCAAGGAAAATATTAGAATCCGTCCGAAATCCGTCCGAAATTTCGGACGGATTTGGGACGGATCAAGAATAATATAAGAATTAACGAATCCGTCTGAAATCCGTCCGAAATTTCGGACGGATTTCGGACGGATTCCGGACGGATCATGGAAAATATAAGAATTAACGAAATCCGTCCGAAATCCGTCCGAAATTTTCGGGAAATTTCGGACGGAACCATTTCCGTCCGAAAATTCCGTCCGAAAAATCCATTTTTCTAGTAGTGTGAAAAATACCTAAAGTTCCGGATGGTTTAGTGTATTTTTTCCTATATACGTTAATATTGTAGAATATAAACAATGAAATATTACTATAGTTAACTAAAATATGTCTTTAACATAAGAAAATAATTATGCGAGAGTGATTCAGGGAAAGAAAACATTAAGTGATGACTGTGGATAGACAATTCGGAATTTCAAGTGCCAACCCATTTACTATATTCTACTTTCCTTCTAGTTCCAAATATTTGTGTTCATATTTTTACTCTTAGCAATGCTTTAAAACTAATTGTTATTTTCACACACTTGCCTCTGTCAAACCTTTACAAATTCAGTTTTGGAAAAAGTAAATAGAAAAGCTGTCCGTAAATGATAACAAATGTGTTCCTTCTTTTACTTAATATAAGAAAAATGTGTAAGTTTTTTATGTATAAAACGATGTGCAAATTAACCAACTCTACCTAAACAATTATGGTATCAAATTGTTCATCAACCAATGGTACAAAATAAAAATTTCGTTACGTTATTCGTTATTACGCTCTTTGGAAAATGTTAACCTATATGAATCATAAATTTGTTACCAATAAGAATGTGGAATAAGTTATACAAGCCCAACATTAGATAGGAACTATAGTTTACATCCCTCATCTTTTTGTTTTATGCTTTGAATTTGTTATCACGATATTGTTTCCTCATTTTTAAAAGCAACAATGCTAACATTTAGGACTACATTTTCTCTTCTGGCTTTTGGTCTCCGTCTATCATGAAAATAAAGTAGGATAGAAAAATAATATAATAAATGAAAGATCTCCGATGAATAGGACGACTTTCGTGTTAGATCCTTACAAAGGTGAAGTAATCATTTTAGTGGGTTAAAGGGGCAAAAAGTGACCCGTTAATTTATTAAGGAGGCATATGATAATGATTATAATATTAACAAAGGGTAACATAGCAACTTAAGGAATGCTACATGCATACGAGTTAGTCGACGTAAAAAATTACAACTTTTGTTTACACTATAAAGTAACCAAACCATTTTGGGTTGATTAGTGATAGATATGCAAAACCATGGCTAAAAGTCTTAAGTTCATTTATGCATTCATCCTCATCTTTTTCCTATTTCTTCATTTAACCAATGGAGGTAAGCTTGTTTTTCTCATTCTGTTCATTCTTCTTTCATGACCTTTTGATATATACATTTATTCCATTTCAATAACATTTGTCAATTTTTACATTACATCTCAGGAGGATATCCATGCGAAAATCACTCTGACTGCATGAGTATTTGTTGGAAGTTTGGCTGTGATGATTACGAGTGCGTCGTCTATGCGTGTCAATGCAGCGACTGCTATTAATGGTTAAGTTGAATAATAACTTTACCCTACTTTTTCTCCCATAAATTAATTTATTTACTTATCATACTACTCTTACAATGTCTCTCATTGTTCGTGTTATATTCCTCTAACCTTTCAATTTTTGTGACAGCCTCATATGAATATTAGGCTATTATAAGCAAGTTATATGACCTTTGTTCGTCTCTGCAAGTTATGAAGAATACAAACATGTTTGAAGATTTGAACCAAGCTACATAAATTTAGAGAAGCAGTTTGATTATGTAATAGTTTATAAAGTAATATTTTAAGTTACATTTTACATTTACTTAATAATGACGTTTTGAAAAGTAGTGAGAAATAATAAGTATTTATTCGGAGAATCATTGGAAGGAGATGAACAATAATGAATGGTAATAAATTTAACGTAACATGATTATTAAATTAAACATGACAAATGATGATGATAGGATGAGTATGTTTATACTCAATCCCACGATGTAATTGAGCTATAAGAGACAGAATGAGAGACAAAGTACAAAGAATTGGATAACAAATGAAATAAAGAATAAGTTCTCCAATTATGGTCATTGAAACGAATATTATAATATGGATATTGCTTAGAAAGCTTCTATCTTATGACCATATAATTTGCAAAATATATTGATGGATGGATAAATCTCAAAGCTATATTTCAATAATGTGAAATATAGAGTGAAATTAACTAGATGATTATTAGCCATCAGTCCGTCCCACACATAATCAATATATCAAAAAAACTTGAGCTTTGCTAGGGTTTTACATTGCACGGTGTTCTAAGGTTTTTGCATGATAGCCTCCATGGCAAATTCAACAAGTTGTCCATAGGAATTCATGTTCCCTGATCTTCTTCCTCCCCCTAAATCTCTTCCTGCTTCTGCTAATCCAATTCATAATCCTTCTTCTACAGTTGTGTTGGGACCAAAAATAAGATTTTGGTTGAAATAGAGAAATCTTGGAATCCGGTGGATAAGTTGCGGAAAGGAATACATTAAAATTTGCTTAAGTATAGAAACAGGGTATTCCGACGGAGACTTATTCGAACCCATTGTCGAAAACCAAGATATCAAGATACGAGCAAGTGAAAACTACGAAGTTTTCATGAAAAAAAATGTTGCAATGACGCAAAGTACCTTTTCGACAGATATACATTCGTAGAAAAGAACGTCAAATTAGCAAAGGAAAATGTTGTCGAAACAGGATACAAATTCAACACGAAGCCGTGAAAGTGGGCCATCCCATGGAAAAAACATAGGAATATGGAGGAGTGGGGAGTTACATTCTGAAGCAGCTCAAAGACCACGACCCAGTTAGTGGAGTAGTGGACATTAGGTCTTAGCCGTAGGATCAATAAACACGTCTGTCAATAGGAGATGATGGCGGCATATTAGGATTTAGGTAATTATTTACTTTTCCTTCAAATAATGCTTATTCTGATGTACAAACGGTCGGATACTTTGATCACAATCCCACCCGATAAATATATTTGTTAAGTGCCTTATCGGAAAACAGAGAAAGCAAATTTCCACATCAACAAATTGGCACGCCCGGTGGGACTCCTTCGGAGTAACCATTACGGAGAGTACCCCGGCTACTCATTGACCCACCGTCAATGTGGAGTAATCCATGCAATTAAGAAGTGGCACACGTTTGCCAGCTACGTCGTAGGACGAATATGATAATAGTAGTTCTGAAAGCATGTTAGACACTAATAACAACATGAATAGAGCGACCGGAAGCTCTCCAGTCAACAGTGGTAGGAGGTTGGCACCTTCGTACGGATTGCCACCAGGATACACCCCGCCGTTAATGGCACAGACTGTGGGATTGGAAGCACCTTATTGAATGAGGCAGGACAATCTATGGCCACTGCAGGCCAAGCGCAGAGCCCATCAACCCCAGGGGCGACTCATCGAAACACTAGTTTCGCGAACCAAGCCAACCAAAATAACCGTGGACGAGGCCAAAATAATGGCCAGAACCAAGGGATTAGCCATGGTGCGTTGAGCACTGGTGCCTCTCTTGCACAGCAAGAAAGGCATGGAGGCCAAGACCAGGGAATTGGCAAAGGTGTATTGAGCGATGGTGCCTCTCTTGCTCAGTCAAAACCAGGGAAACAACCAAGGAATAGCTAACACAAACGCCAACGTGGCACCTCCCCGTTAGGAGAGGCAAAACGCAGGACACCCAGTGTTCCCAAACATGTCGAGACAACTGCTCGCCATTATAGCTGGGCCGACATTAAATTTGCTGGAAAATATTAGACAACAAGTCGATGAGAGTCACTTTAAGATGGTTCACATGTTCACCCAGCAGATGGGGGTAGTGATAACCCCTCTGATGGAAACAACCAATACCGCGTGCATGGCATTAGCAGAACAAATTGGTCGGCTTAACCGGATGTTAGGCGATGATGATGAGCACGACAACAATCTTGGTCGAGATGAGACTGCGCATGGGGGCGTACCCCAGCCTCAAGTAGGGATCGACCAGTTAGAGTCGCCAAATCCGTCGCCTCACATCCAATATGGGGACTATGAGTTGTTTAGACGCGGTGATGAGGAGCAAATGGCTAGAAATAATATGGCCATGCAGTTGCTTCGATTGGATAATGCAGGGGGACGAGCGAACCACAACTACATTAATTAGGCTGTCGAACAGGTTTTGAACGATTCAAATTTAATGTTGGTGATGTAAGCCAATCTTATTTTGTTTTGGTGTTCCCGAAGTGGATCCAACAAGTGGAAGTACCTGGGGGGTCAAGGTTCCCAAACTATCAAAATTCTCTAGAGAAGATGGAGAATCATTGGTCGAGCATATCGCCCGATATACCATTGAGATGGGGGAACTAGCTACCAACGAATATCTCAAGATGAGATATTTCCAGAGATCTTTGACAAAGAATGCTTTTACGTGGTTCTCGACACTGAGGCCTAATTCAGTCCATACTTGGGCCTAGTTGGAGCGTAGTTTCCACGACCAGTTCTTCAGGGGGCAAAATCAAGGTTGGGCTTAACAATCTGTTCAGCATTAGGAGGCTTACCAACAAGCCTGTACTTGATTGCCTCGCCCGATTCCGACTAATGAAGAGTAGGTGCTTTACACCTATTCCAGAATCAGAGATTGTCAAGATTGCCACAGGTGGACTTGATTATCATATAAGAAAGAAACTGGTAAATCAACAGTTCATGGATATGACTTAGCTGGCGGAAAAGGTTTGCCAAATAGAGCAATTATGAGTGGAGAAATTCTAGAAACAAAAGAAATTGTTTCGGAAGGAAAGAGTCACTTACGTCAGAATAGAATCATCCGACGAAGAAGATAGCGATGTCGAAACAAGTGTGTGCCTGGATGAACTGAAAAACTACCCTTCGTATGTTGCTAAGCTCTCAAGAAGACATGCGGCAAGGAGAAGATGGGCTACATAAACAGGAAAACTTATACCTTCGACACCACGAAGACTGAACAAATCTTTGATTTACTGCTTAAAGACTGACAGATCAAACTGTCGGACGATCACATGCTTCTAAAGCCTGATGAGATCAAAGACCGTAAATATTGTAAATTTCATAACAATTTCGGTCACATTATGATTGTGTTCTTCTCAGGGATATTGTTCAGAAAGCTATAAATGAAGGAAGGCTCAAGTTTGCAGAAAAAGCTAAGATGGACATGAAAGTTGATACTGATCCTTTCCAGATGAATGTAGGTCTCGTGGGAGTCTGTCCCATCAACATGGTGAACATTGTTCAGGAGGATCACATCTCCAAGGATATAGATGATGACCTGGTTCATGCTGTTGATCTTCATAAGTGGGTGAGGATAGGATAGTATGATGATGCTCTATTGTGGACACGATCACCAGGTGGAGAGTGGCGACCAAAGCCAGAAGCTGGTAAAGATGAGAAGGTTACCTTCCCATGTACTATGGTAAAGGTATCGGAGATTGCAGAAACTCATGAAGATGCCGAGTCTGGCAAGAAAGAGATGACTACTGTTTGGCCAGAGGAATGTGAGTCTTTGGAGCACTTTGCAATGAGAGTTTGCGGGGAAAGCTGTGAAGAAATGCTGTGGACAAAAGCGGCAAGTGGAGAATGGAGAGTCTGACACAAAATTATCTAAGAAAAGAGTAAGGCTACATTCCCAATAAACATGGTGAATGTGGTGAATGTCAAGGACACACCTGAAGTAACTCACATCGACATGGAGGATGCTATGGATATTTATCCAAAAGTAGGAGAATGACTAGAACACTTCATTGAAAGAAAGAAGCAGAAGGGTAAGCTAAGAATGTGCCCTAGGTGTCAGTCAATTTATGATGAAGTTCGTGCAGAAAGGCATGAAAAAGCAAGAGAAGCCTGCCGAATAGCCAAAAGAACAAAGTATTTAGGCAGGGAATATGTTTTCCAGCAATCGGGGCCGACATATTCACGGCCTAAACCGAAATCTGGAGGATGGCGGGTTGAACCACCCTCCGGGGGCAAGGAATCAGGCAGCATCGGCAACACGACGGACCCTTCAACAAACATGATTGTTGAGAAGTTGTTGAAAAACACCCGTGATGCTGGAAGACCCGAACTCCAAGCCCCAACATTAAAAAGGGGTAGAGGAGGAAAATATTAGTCAAACAAGACGTCAAGGCCAATTATCGGTATAACTCCAGAGCAGGTTCCAGAGAGTCAATGAGGCCGCCAAAGGCATAGTCATCAAAGAGCCAACGTCAGAAACCGACTGCTTAGTAGTCGAGAAAGTCCCTCAAAAGGAACAAAAGATGAAAAGCATTATAGTTAAGGTATCATCGGAGTCAAGCTCGACACCTTCGGAAGAAACCATCATCCGGGATAAGTCGAAGGGAGAAGAAGCTGCAGAACCATCTGACAACAAGGGCAAAGGCAAGCTGTCTGAGCACACACTCGAGAAAGTGATTGCGGCACTTGATGATCCAGATGACACGTTAGGTTTGAATGATGACGAGCAGTTTTATTTAGATGTCGATCTTGATGAAGATTTAGATGAAATCATAACGTCTATGAGGGGAATCAATTTCGTTTGAATACTTCCAGCTGAGTTTAAAGCTCGACAGGAAATTAGCTACTTCGAAGAAGATGAGGAAGAGCTAGAAGATTTATGTGAGGATTGGATTTTTCTAGATGAGAACAACATCTCGTTGGTCGAAACTGCCATGTAGTTTGAGCCACCAACAGAAGAGATGAAGGCCTGCCTTCGGCCACTACACATAAAAGCTTTAGTCGAAGGCAGGCCTAGCCATCGGATTGTGGTCGATGGTGGCACATCGATCAATTTGATCCTTAGAACTACGTTCAAAAGTATGGGGAGAGATGAGTTGGATTTCATCCCGACCAATGTGGCAGTAACTGACTTTGTTGGAAAGGTGCCACCTTTAGACGGTGTAGCTATAATCCATGTTCACTTTGTTTGTCGTGATTCCATCCAAAACAAGTTATAACATGCTATTGGGGAGAGATTGGATCCACGCTGTCGACGCCATACCATCAACGCTTCACCAAAAGATGGTCCCATTGAGCACCGACAGCGATTTAGAAGTAACTAAAGTCGACGACAGTCCTTGCTACATGCAATAATTGCATTTTGATTTCAAGATTTATAATCAGAATGTCAGGCCAATGAATACTGCGAACGAAGGTTTCAACAAGGACACGTTGGAGGCATGTGTATGTGATCAATATGGCATCCAGTTGCCTACAAAGGCCGATGAAGGAACTACGACCGACAGTCAAAAGGTCGAGGCTAATCAGCCTAAGGAAGGCCATGACGGAAGCCTTTGAGAGCCAATTGGCTCGACTATCGGCCTACGCGGTTGACAAGGCAACATGCACTCACAGCAACGTGTTGCATGATTGTGTGATTGATGATGGACCTTTGGGTTTTGAGGAAGCACCGCAAAAAGAAGGAGAACAGGCGGTGAAGACAAAGGACCCATTGGACGAAGTCAATCGGGGAACAGAATAAGACCAAAGGATAACCTATATTAGTGCATTGTTGCCAGAGGATTTCAGAAGCAAGCTTGTTGATCTGTTAAGGGAATACACAGACTACTTTGCATGGGAGTATAGTGAGATTCCTGGTTTGAGGCGAGACCTGGTCGAGCACTGTTTACCTCTTAGAGCGGATTGACGACCGGTTAAGCAAGCTTCTCGACGATTTGCGCCACAAATTGTGTTAAAAATTAAATAGGAGGTTGAACACCGATTGAAGACAAAATTCATAAGGACAACCAGGTATGTTGGGTGGATTTCTATTATAGTACCCGTCGCCAAGAAAAATGGTAAACTCCGGGTGTGTATAAACTTCCACAACTTGAATGCTGCCATACCGAAGGATGAATATCCAATGCCAATCGCTGACATGTTAGTCGATTCGGTGTCCTTCCATAAGTTACTCAGCTGCATGGACGGGCATGCCGGATACAATCAAATCTTTGTCGGCGAAGAAGATGTGTCAAAAACAACGTTTAGATGCCTGAGGGCAATTGGTACCTATGAATAGGTGGTCATGCCCTTTGGGTTTAAGAATACTATAGTCACTTATCAGAGAGCCATGAATACCATCTTTCATGATATGATTGGAAAGTTCACGGAAGTGTACATCGACGATGTTGTGGTCAGGTCGAAACATCGTGAGAAGCACTTAATCGATTTGAGGTTGACTTTAGAAAGAATGAAAAAATATAGCCTCAAGATGAATCCATTAAAATACGGGTTTGACGTATCGGCAGCCGATTTCCTGGGATTTTTGGGACACAAAAATGGGATCGAAGTTGACTGTCAAAAGACCAAAACAATAATAGAAGCCTCACCACCGACAAACAAGAAGGAATTACAGTCTTTCTTAGGAAAGGTAAATTTTTTAAGAAGGTTTATCTCCAACTCGTCAGGACGAACCAGAGTATTCGTGCCTTTGATAAAGTTGAAGAAGGAGCAGGAATTCCTGTGGGAGACTCAACATCAAGAAGCTTTTGACAAGATCAATGAGCACTTGATGCAGCCAACCGTTATGACACCACCAATGTCGGGTAAGCCTTTGAAATTGTACATTTCGGTGTCAGAAGACACTATTGGTAGTATGCTGACTCAGGAAAATGAAGAAAAGGTCGAAAGAGCCGTATATTATTTAAGTAGAGTTCTTAATGATGCCGAAAAGAGATATAGTGCAATTGAGAAACTGTGTTTAGCTTTGTATTTTTCATGTACCAAGTTAAAATATTATATAATGCCATTCGATGTATTAGTTTTGTCAAAAACTGATATTATTAAGTATATGTTATCAAAGCTCGTTATACACGACCGAATTACCAAATGGACTCTTGCGGTGCGGATCAAGCAGGACAGAAAATGAAGTGGATCCTTTAACGAAGAAGAGTCTACTGGCCAACAATGGCACGTGATTGTGTCATGTTTGTGAAATCATGCAAAGAATGTCAAAAACATGGGAACATACAAACCGTTCCGTCTAGTGAGCTCCATTCCATAATCAGGTCTTGGCCTTTTCGAGGTTGGGCCTTAGATATCATTGGATAAATACATCCATCATCGTCGAAAGGGCACAAGTACATACTAGTGGTTGTCGACTACTTCATTAAGTGGGTTGAGGCCATTGCTCCAAAGGATGCAACTCAATATGATGTTATCGAGTTTGTCGAAAATCACATAGTAAGTCGATTTGGCAAGGGAAGGTATTTATTAGTTGAAGGAAGTTGGAATATGCCGAAGAAAGAGGCATTAAAAAGGTTGCCTCAACTCCTTACTATGCACAAGCCAATGGGCAGGTTGAGGCCACGAATAAGATTGTTATTAATCTTATCAAGAAGCACATAGGCCAACGGCCGAGGAATTGGCACAACACACTTCAACAAGTTCTTTGGGCATACCGGAATTCGCCCAGAGATTTGACAGGAACGACACCATACAGATTTGTATATAGGCACGATGCGGTGTTACCAGTCAAAATTGATCTCCATGAGAATTCAAAGGCAGAACGACCTGCCAATCGAAGACTACCCCGAAGCCTTGTTCGATGAATTAAATGAACTAAGTGATGAACGGGTGTTAGCTTTGGAAAATATAGTTCGACAGAAGGAAATAATTGCTAAGTATTATGACAGCCAGGTTTAGTATAAAGCTTTTAACGTTGACGACTGGGTGTGGAAAGTCATTTTTCCTATGGATTAACGAGTCCAAAATTAGGAAAGTGGTCGCCGAAATGGGAAGGACCATTCAAGGTTACTCAAGTCTTTTCGGGTAACGCATATGCTATTTTCGACGTCAACACAGGTATGGAGTTTAATTCTATTAATGGAAAATATTTAAAACCATACATTCCAACAATGCATGACATAAAGATAACATAGAAAGATAAAATATGTTTCATTCATTAAGATCGTCGGATAACACCAACGTCGAAGGTCCGTACAACAAAAAAATGTCGACTCAAAAAAAGTCGACACTACTCCTATTACTACTCGACAAAAAGTTGGCAAAAGGCTAAACCTAAGAAATCCTATAGTCACTAAGGGTGGCTTTGAAGCCAGACCAAGTATGTTCGTAAATCTTCTTTGCCGAGACAGCAGCCGAATATGTAGATTTTTGGATTTCCAGCATCGAGAGGATGGCTTTGCCTTGTACGATTCATGTGTTGGCATCTTCATTAATCTTTTGCCATTCGTTCGCTTGAATTTGGTCGAGTTGTGCCTTTTGTTCTGCTTTTTCATTAAGCTGGCGCTTGAGATTGTGCATTTCCTTGCCCAGCGCTTTAGATTTCTTCTAACCTTTGGACATTTAGTGAACAAGCTGGTTCAACGGGCCGATGCAGTTGAGAAGTTCTGTCATAAGTTTTGTCAGAGCCATCTTCATCAAGAGCGGTAGCAATTTAACAGAGTCTGGGAGTTGACTTTGACAATCCAAGAGCTTGTCCAAAATGACCGATAGATGATCTTGCAAATTGCGGTCAGAAGCTAGCACATCGAATGGGTGGCTTTGGATTTCGACGGCTCCATCAATGAACTCCATCGCGTCAAATGGCTGTCCAAGAGAATCGTTAGAAGAAGACTTGGCTGAATGGGGTGAAGACTTAAACAATCCTGATAAAAGTCCTTCTAATTCGGCTAGAGGGTCCTCGTCGTTAGTCAGGGTGATATGAGGAGTGATGGAAGACTCAGGGTTGTTCATAGGCAGGACATTCTCCACTGACAAGGGCACCATTGCCGAAGTAACTTCAGTATTGGCTTAGACAGAATGGATGGTCATTTCTTGATCCTCTCCCACTAAGAAGTTCATTGGGATTTTGAGAAGTGGAGGAGGCGGCACCATATGCCGCTCCGGTGAGATCGCCCCGGTTGGCGAAGAGCTAGCCTCAACTTCGTCATTGATAGCTGAAGGAGGCTCAGAATGAGAAGCTTCTTGAGCAGGAGGGACGTCGAATGTTTCCTGATAACAATTCAAAGGAAAGGTTTGGTCGAAAGGTTATAAAAGAGACTTTTAACTTAGTGAAATTTTCTTGAATATACCTCTGCATGTGCATGTTCTGACGCGGAGATAAGTTCGTCAACCATCGTGTCAGCAAATTGTTCAGCCTCTTTGTCGGAGGCCAAAGTTAAGGTATCTGCAGAGGTGGTTCAACGATGCAAAAGAAGTAAAACGTTCGTCTATGGTCAAATGTCGGATTAAAAGCGGTGTTCGAGAGAAAGTATACCTTAGATGGGGGTGACTCTTGATCAGCTTTTTCGGCATAGTCGCCCTCAGCTGTCATCGCAATAGCATCAACAAGGCTAGGGGTAAATTATTTCCTTTCTCTCTACGAGGGAAAAATAAAGAAGTTACTAATATAATAAAGCTGAAATCGAAGACATAAGATGTGTTGTTGGCAATTACTGAAAAAGTTTCGGCTGAAGGGGAAACGATTTCTACATCCTCGTTAGATTCTTCGATAAAAGATGATGTCTTGCTGGAGGTTTTTGTTGGAACCAAAGTGGTTCTGGTTTATTTAATCTCTAGGTTTTGATGTTAACAAAAGGATTAAATTTGCTTGGTAACGTGTTAGTTGAGATCTAACAAGTGATTTCAGTTTATGCAGGAATATCCAAAATAATATAAGGTATACAATGCTTGGACTCTTGCAAAGAGTTACCCGTCCAAAGGTTATTTAAACTGTTTATATTTTAATCGTTAAGTAGACGGCTAACTATATCTCAGTAGATGTCCATAGTAATCACGTCAGCAGACGAGTGCTCTCCTTGAAACTCAAGTAGACATCCATAGTGCCTAACTAAAATTCAGTAGACGTCCATAATGCCACGTCATTGGACGGAGTTTCTCTAAAGACTTAGCAAGTCCAAAGACTTGTGTGGACGAGCGCTTCTGTCACATCAGTGGACGAGCATAATAAAACCTTGTGTAGATGCGTTCTAAATCTGAGTGCCTGTAGACGGTTTTACATCTTCTATACCTTTACTACCTTGAATGTGATTTAATGCAATCTGGACCACATTGAACTTATTTCAAATGATTGATATTTATTTCAATGGAATATATGTTATTTATAGTTGTTTTATATGGTTAATGCCTTTCCTTTGTAAGAAAATTCATAGTACTATTAAGGAAATACAAAAAGCAAATAATACAATTGGAATTGCAAAACGATTTGTACGATGACAACTTTATTGTTGGACAAAAGTTGGGTTATACACAAAGGAGGAAAGAAATCATTTTTAGGGTATGATTGCTCAGGACAGTGAGCCTCCACTTCGTGCTTTTCTGATAACCAAGGATGCTTTTCAACACGACCAAAATCTAGCTATCAGTCTCAACGGATATCATGCATTTAATGCTATCTCTATAACGGGACTATTCAAATAACCGTTGAAGATTTACAAGAGAAGCTAAAGACCACTATATATAGAAGGTCTCAAGAACTGAAGAATAACTTTTTCCTTTTGAACATTTGTAAGATATTCAAAGCTCATATTCCCTTTGTAAATCAAAAGTCTGTAATTCTTAAGGTTGAATATTTGTAAAAATATTCAGTAGATCTTAAACCTTCATGCCCTCACATATAGTGAGTTAGAAAGATCTTATAAAAATCTGTGATTGAATTAGAGCCTGAAGAGGCTTGGCAAGAAATCAATACTTGTAGCCTAGAGAGGTGCAGAATACTTGTTGTAGAAGCTGTTTGGAAATAGTGGAGAAAATCCTTCAAGTAGAAGGGACTGGACGTAGCTCTTTGTTGACGATTCTATGCAAGTATACCCAGTCGTACAAGTAATACGGTGTTGATACCGGATATCGTTCTCAGGGATCGCGGACAAGTACCACTTCGCAAATTGAACTACTATCTAGACGATCGTTTGGAAGGAAGGGAGCTCTTAACATGTAACAAAACAAACAAGAATAAAATATTTTTGGTCTTTTAGGAATTTTAACAAACACTTAACAAGCAAAAAGAGATGTGGTTAACAAATGGATAAAATTGTCAGGGTTAGACTACACTAATCCTCCCTTAATTGCAATGAAATGGTTACTAACACAAGTCCTAATTCATTTATGACAATCAAACCTTCTAAAATACTCAAACCCTAATTCCTTAGGTGGAATGGCCCTAAAACCCCAAATTAAACCCTAATTCCTTAGGTGGATTAACATGAGATTTGCATAAAGATCCAAGACTTATAAGATTGCAAGCACCCCAAGACCTATTCCTAGATTCATGAACTACTTGGCATTTGATTCATGAGCATGCCTTAACATCAATTTTCCAATTGTCTATCAAAGCAACAAATCGTTCCATGGGTGATCAAGCCAAGAAAAGCATTAAGCATAGAATCAAATACTCATAAAGAAGTAGGAACTTGTATTAAAACCAAGTCAAGAGACAACCAAGTTCAGCAAAGCAAACATCTAACCCCAACGAAAAGGGGTTTAGCTACACATAATCATAGAGAAAAACAAAATAAAAGAAATAGGAAAAGAGGGAAGGAGAGACTCCATGGAAGCCTTCACAGCAGCCCCTGGTTCAGAGAGAATGTCCTAGGTTAAGAGTTTTCCTTTTCTGTTCTACCCAGATGCCTATTTATAGATTAGGCGTGCGTCACGACCGTGATGGCCATCAAGGCCAGGCCGTGACGGATTCTGCCATGGGTGCGCTTTCAAATTTTTGTTTGTCACGGCCGTGACCAGTTCTGCCTGTTGAGGGTCTGGCTCAGCTGAGAGGTCATGGCGGTGATGGCCATCACGACCAGGCCGTGATGGCTTATGACTTTTGCCTTCTTTCTCTTTTCAACTCTGCTTGATCATGGTCGTGATGGTCATCACGGCTAGGCCGTGATAGGCTCTGCTTGGCTCATTTTCTTTACTTTTCAAGCTCTATCTTCATCCAAGCTCCATCATGGTTGATTCTGAGCATTTAACCCTTGATTTCTACAAAACAACACAACAAAACCGCCTCAACTATATGAAAATGCATGCAAAAATGTACATGAAATATGCAGTGTAATCACACTCATCACTCTTGGTTGGAAGAGAGTGAACCAGGATAAAATGCCTGAGTGAATTTTCTATCCCTTATCTTTTACAGTTTTATTTATTTATACTAACTGTAGGTTTTGATTTTGGTTTTCTTAATATTTTAAAAAGCATTTCTTGTGTGCTTAAACTTTTTATCTTCTGCTTGAGAAAAGGTTTCTCAAAAAGGGTTTTAGCGAAAATAATTAACAAACACAATTCAACCCCCTTCTTGTGTTTGCTTGTGCCAACTTCAGTTTTGTTCTTGGAGGACTGTCTCTGCAAGAAGCCAAAGGGAATTCAAAAGCAATAAGTAAAAACGAATAGGAAATATGACAAAATACCTTTGGCTTAGCATAAGAAGTGAGCTTAGCAGTGGCCTTGGTCGAAATTGTGGCCGCTTATTTGCCCGAAGGGAGTTGAGATTTCGCCAGGCTTTTGTCAGGATTTTTCTTCTTGGCCTGGGAAGCCTTAACTTTCTTACTTTTCTTGGGAGTGTCATCATCACTTTCGTAGTTTTCAGTATTGGTCAAAGAAGTCCACTTCGACCTTGGTACAATTGTCAATTTCTCTAAGGGGACTGCAGTGGAAAGGAAAAATACTTAGTCAGCAGAAATCTACTATCAACAAACGATGAAAATTCAAATAATTACCTGAATGAAATACCAAAATACTTGAAGTATAGGTAAATTGATCATGAGGTTGAAGGTAGCGTCGAGCGAAGGTAACACCGGATATTTCGGGAAGTCGGAAAGGTGCACAATGTGCGAATTTATCCTTATCGTCGACGAAAGCATCCGCGATACCAAAAGACACAAGGAAAAGGCACCAGCTTAAAAGGAGTTTGAAACTTCTCCAGTCGGGCAAAAGGGTTTTTCGACCTAGCCTCCCAAAATTTCTTAAGGCACTTTTCCTCATGCGCCTTTCTTTTCTTAGCTAACACATCCTTCACCTCACGAAGCATAGCCCAAGGATATATGGGATTCCACTTCATCTTGTTTCTCAAAAGCTAATATTTCAGCTTGATGCGTACCATTGTCTTTTGTCGATTGGTCTTGTGCTTGCATCACACAGTCATGCTGGTCAGTAACCTTGTCAAGGCAAGATTGCAGATCAGGCACTGTGTTGGTGAAGTACTCATTCAACCATTCAACGTGGTCGGAAGAAGGATGAGTTTCCACCTCAAATGCCATAGGGATAAATTTGGATCTAGCCTTTTCATTGACTTGGATGAGTCTGTCGATGTCTTCTACTTTTTCGATCTGAACATAGAATGTTTGACGTGACATTTTTCGATTATAGGGAGTCGGGATGGCTTGGCATAAGCCCATCTGACGAGTTAGCATATTGGGAAGGTAGACAGTGACAAATCTGGCCCTCTCCTTTTCTTTCGCATCCAGAAGACCGACGAACAGAACTCTTTGGCACAGAAAATGAGACCAAATTGAATTGTTATCAGCCTGGATAGCAGGATCATCGGAGATAATTTTCCTAGTAAACCAGGAAGGGGTCAGATGATCTCAAGGTAGAGGGAGTCAAGTCGACATGCGTCGAAGAGTAATAGATGCAATGAAAAAGACTAAGGTATTGGTTAAAGTCTTCGTCAAAGAGCGTTGAGTAGACGACCGAAGAAACGATAAGGAAATACCAGCAATGAGGCCAGAATCCAGCTTAGCCACAGAGTTTTCCAAAGAAGGTTTGAGGAGTGCGTTCAGCCAAAGTTGCAGCAGCCACATGAGGCCGCCGAGACTGGTTTTCTTTTCAGGAGCCCTAATGGCATCAACGATCTCTCAGATACAATCGTAGAGATGAGCTAAAATGCATTGGCCAAGCGCAAGGCGTCAGCCTTCATGAAGCAGAACACTCTTCGATACTTGGATAGAGCGGGTATCGAAGACAAAGTCAGAAATCCACAAGGTCAGGAAAGCGACATGTTCCAGGTCAGAAACAGCGCCAACCTTTTGGTTATCAAATCCAATAAAGGGGTCGTATGATAGTGAGCAAACATCTATGATGAAAGAAGTTTCTGAAGACAGAAGGGAAGTGATTGGCTCGCCATCAGGTTAAAGCCCGGTAATGGCAGACAGGTCGAAGAGGGAAGCCCGGTAATAGCATTTTGGAGAACGATGGGGTGCCTACAAAGCTGGATGAAGTCAAAAATTCCTATTTCTTTCCAGAAATGACCTTTTTTGGTCTCTACTTTATCAAGCCATGCCGTGTAGCCTGACACGATCTTGACAGAGCTTCTGAACAAACATGCGGAAGGGCTGAAATAGGAAAGGGAGATAGAATCTCCATAAATCAAAAATACCTTCTTCTAGAAAAGAATGATAAAAGGAAGAAAGTTCCTTGCTAATACCAGACCGAGGGAGAACGGGACCAAGAAAAGCAAGGTTATTTTTGGTTGGAATGATTACCAGAGAACGGTCCCACATTTCGGTCACCGGGTCTTTCACCGTCATCGGAGGAGCATCAGTCGCTGAAGGATGTGTCCTTGAAGTTGATGATGGTCCAACAACAGAGGAAGCCATGTAAATGGTTATGAATAGAAGACAAAAGAGTAAGAAGTTCTTTTGGCTTAGAGAAATGAAGCGCAGAGTGAGATTTTGGAAGCCAAAAAAGTCTTATTTATAGCCCTAGCCAGTAAATGTCTAGAAGAAGTTACGAGAAACTGAAATAACAAGCCACCATTGGTAACGTTACACCGAGATCCTTGGGAAAAAGGTGAATTTGATGGCGTCGGCTATTGACTCACCGGCAAGTGTACCGGGTCGTCGCAAGTAATAAAACACGGTAAGAGTCTACCGAGGTCGAACACAAGGATTGGGCTACCAATTCGACTAATTTCGCGAGAAATCCGATAAGTTGGTTAAGTAGAGAAAGTGGTTGGAGAGAAACTAGGATCACAATTCAAATTAACAAATCGAATCAATTAAAGATATGGTGATGAAATCTGGAATTAAAAGCATCTAAGGTTTCGAATCCACCTACCCAATCATGCAAAGTACCCAAGTGATAATGATCTCCTCCCTAGGTTCAATTTTAATGTCAACGGGACCCCTAAATTCTCCTATATCCACTGTCGTGCTCAATAGGACGTATCCGATGATTTGAGTTAATTACTTACTAGGTCTCTTAACCCTAATCTCGAATTCTATTAATTCTTGTTCCCTAAGAGTTGCATCGATCTCCTATTCACTCTCGTGTAACACTCGATCGATGTTCCCAATTCAAGTTCTGAAACGCGAATCGCCTCTCGGCCTCATACACGTTTAACTAGTTGATCACGCAAGCATATAACCAACACAATGAAATCAGAATTGGAAAACAATAATTGAATTGAGGGAGAGAGTTACATCACATGAATACTATGCCGCCATAGGTGGCTTCATCGATCCCTTAGACAAGAGGATTAGTTCCTCATGTCCGTAACAACGACGCACGTACAATCGGAAATCATCCTAAGACTAAGAATTAAGAGAAGAGAAGAGGAGACGCAGCCCCAGAATAAGGATTACAAAAGATCTCCAATCAGTTCTGATCCAAAAAGTCCTCTGTTTCTGTTCTGATCTGCTCTATTTATAAGGAGGCCACGCGTCACGGCCGTGATGGCCATCACGGCCAGGCCGTGCGGTTTCTGTTTCTGGCGCTTCTGTGATTTTCAAACCCTCGCGACACGAAGGATGTTTCGCGACGCGAGCCCTCTTGTCACGGCCCGTGATGTGAATCACGGCTAAGCCGTGATGTTCTCTGACTTGTGTGGATCTTGGGTCACGGCCGTTATACACATCACGACTAGGCCGTGATGGTCTCTGACTTGTGTGGCTTTTAGGTCATGACCGTGATATACATCACGGCTAGGCCGTGATGGTCTCTGACTCTGGTGCTTTTCTGGAGTTCACACACTCGCGACGCGAAGGACGTCTCGCGACGCGAACCTTCCTTTCACGCCCCGTGATGTGAATCACGGCTAAGCCGTGATGGTCTCTGTCTTCCCGGGTCTTCAGAGTATCGCGGGGCGAGCTTCCTCTCGCGGGGCGAGAATCTCCAGAATGGCAATCTCCACTATTTCTTGACTTTCCTTAATTCTTAGAGCTTCACTTATGGACCTGAAAACAACACAAGCAACCACAAGCGTAATTCTATCCAAAAGAAGCTAAAAACTACACAAAAGACGCAAAACGAGTCAAAGTCCAACTTAGGAACAAAACAAGGCAAATTTGGGCGAAAACGAGATTGAACTCGACTAATTAGCACGTAAACCACCGTCTTACTAGTTATAAAACTAGATAAGCCAGAGGCTTATCAAACACCCCAAACTTAAACCTTGCTTGTCCCCAAGCAAGCTAAAACTCAAAAACGACTCAAGACTTGGCAAGCTTAAGGGATTCAATCGATTCCGCACAAATTTCATGCGACTTTACAAAACAGATTTTCTTCATTGATTCCCCCCCTTTTTTCATCAATGTAATCCCCACATTCATCTACTTTAAACAATTGAGAAGTTATCATTCATACCATCATTACTCTAAGTTGAGGCTCAAAGATACACACAAAGGAAGATCACCTATTTCAAACAATTGCCTTCCTCTCAAGGGCATTTAGTATTTCACTCATTCGCTCAAGTTTGTCTAGGCTATCAACTTTTCACTCACTTTCACATTCTAAGAGCACTTCCCATGAATTTGATTTTCATCTCAAACATAGTTCCCACGAAAACATGCATGCAACATCAATAGGTCTTTCAACGGTTGTAATGGGGCCTGGCTAAGGGTAGGATAATCAAAGGATAGAGGCTAAGTCCCTAGGATCAATGAGAGCATGAAACTAATATCACAACAATTGAATTCACTCTCATATTATTCTCTTCTTTGCAGTTGGTGGCTACATACCTCTTCCTTTTTATATTTATTTTTCTTTGCCCTTTTTGGCACATATTCAATGCTTTTTATCACCCATTTTTTTCTTTCTTTGTTTTTTTTTTCTTTCAAGCCTTCGGCCCTTACTTCCATTTTTTTTCTTTTTCTCAACTATGATTCATGAACTTGTAGCCACCCCAAACTTAGTTCCGCAACAACACTCACAAAGCTAAAATTCCATACTCTCCTAAATCCTAGGATAGGGGAAAATAATGGTTTTTCTGAGTTAATGGCTTGTAATGTAAGGTCATCAAGAACAATAGGCTTCAAGGCTCAATGTGGCTAACTAGGGATCATTCATCAAGGTTGGTTCAATTTATGGCCAAGTAGTTAATTCAAAGAAAATTGCCTAAATCATTTGATGCAACATATAAACATGCAAACCATATAGAGATTCAAGCAAATTCGGGAAAGTGCAACTTACAGTGATTCACACATTCAAAAACAGAGTTGGAGGCTCAAATCCTCACCTGGACATTTTGCAAACTGTTTGACCGAGATACGATTCTTAGTGTGTGCACCCCCTCACCCCAAACTTATCATAAATCAAGCAATCATAATAAATCTCAAAGTTCAATTTTCAATTTTTAAGTGGGGATCAACTTTTCTATTATTAGAACTTAGGGGAAATCATCAATGGTCAAATAATTCATGCACTCAATCTACGCTCAATCTAATTAAAATCCAACAAGCTTGCCGACACGACATTCATACAACAACTCTTGATCTTCTCAAATTATTCAAGAGTGACAACAAAAACAAAAAAAAGAAAAGAAAACAAAAGTTAAGAGAGGAGAGGGATACCTAGCTTGGGTTGCCTCCCAAGTAGCGCTTGTTTAACGTCCCGAGCCTGACTCAAGTCGTCCCTAAGGGTTAATCCGGACGTAGATCTTGCTTGCCATTCTCTGCCTCAGTCCGTATTCTGTAGGCTCTTGCCCTTTCATAAGCTCTCCTACTGTTCCCGGACAACTCATTTAAGTCCAGCATCCTTCTATAATCAGCACGAACTCTCCACTCCGTGATGGTCCTTTTTGGGATCAACTTGTTGTCTTTATTGACCACCACGGTTGTGCTACCTTTCAACCTTGGTGCTTTACCCTTCTTTTTCATTCCTTTGCTGCTGAGTTCTTTCCTTGCACATTCTTCCCTTGGGAGACTCGGTATGGGTTCCATGTCTCGTAGCCACTCAAGGTAGACTTCATCCCCCGAAGGACCTTTTTCCTCACTGTCTTCCTCATGAGATTCTATCGATACTGTTGCAAGTGAAGGATCATGGTCTTCTCGAGTTGCCTTTACCTTTTCAGTTGGGTCCACCACATCCACTCGATACACAGCTGACTTCTCTTCCGGGTGCTTAATCGCTTCAAAGACATTGAAGACCACCTCATCATCATTCACCCTTAAAGTGAGTTTCCCTTGCCGCACATCTATCAAGGCATCCCCAGTGGCCAAGAAGGGCCTACCCAATATGAGAGGAACCTCGGCGTCTTCGTCCATATCAAGCACTACAAAGTCCGCCGGAAATATGAGCTTGTCCACTTTTACTAACAAGTCTTCGACCACCCCATAAGGATATTTTATAGAGCGATCGGCTAGTTGGAGCGACATCCGTGTATCCTTGAATTCCTTGATCCCCAACCTCTTCATCATAGAGAGGGGCATCAAGTTGATGCTTGCCCCTAGATCACACAATGCCTTCCCTACAGTCATCCCCCCAATGGTGCATGGTATTGAAAAAGAATCGGGATCCTTCAACTTTGGAGGTAGTTTTCTCTGAAGAATGGCACTACACTCCTCGGTCAAAGCAACCGTCTCCTCATCCACAATTCTCCGCTTCTTGGTGAGAAGCTCCTTCATAAACCGGGCATACGATGGCATTTGTTCCAGGGCTTCCGCAAATGGGATGTTAATTTGAAGCTTGCGGAAGACATCAAGGAATCTGTTGAACTGTTTATCCTGTTGAGGCTTCTTCAATCTTTCCGGATATGGTACCTTCATGTAGGACGGGAGGTCCTTGGGCTCTACCCACTTCTTTCTACGGAACTCTTCATCTACAAGCTTTAACCTCCCTCCTTGCTCCGGTGCCTTACCTCTTTCTAACTCCTCTTCTTTCTCAGGTTGTTCTTCCTCAACATGTGGATGGTTCGAGACCTCAACTTCCGGAGAACTAGGTGCGCCCCTGTTAGATTCCAGCACTCTACCGCTTCTAGTGGTCACGGCATTGCACTGGCTCTTAGGGTTGTTCTCAGTGTCACCTGGGAGAGTGCCTGGAAGACGCTCATTAATTTGCTTCGCGAGCTGTGCTATTTGTGTCTCAAGATTCTGAATTACTGAACCTGTATGAGTCGCCAACTTGTCAATGGCAGTATTTGTGTTAATTGACAATTTCTCCACTGCTGTACTCATCTTCTCAAAAGCAAGCTCCCACGGTTGTCTTCCACTATCTGTTGTTTGCACTTGATTAGTCCCTGGAGGACCCTGCCTGAGTATTGCGCTGCTGAATCCCTATGTGTGGCCTCAGACCCTGTTGAGGTTGCTGCCCGACTAGACCACCACTAGCATTACTCCATCGGAAACCCGGATGGTCTCTCCTCATGTACCCCCTATTCTGATTCTGATTGTAGTCATTCTGTTTGTTTCTCTGATAATTGTTCTGGGGCACAGTGTCATAGAAATTGTGGCATGAATCCACATGTTCCTGAGAGAAGTTCAGTGGGCAAATCTGAGTGTCATGATCCCCATTGCAGTTGTCACAACCCGGAGGCATCCCCTCGTGTATCACATTAACTTTTTTGTTCCCCGATAGTGCAGCATTCTGCATCTTCAACAATCTGTTTTGCTCTAAAATGGCTTCCATTGTCGCAGAACTGACTCCACTCGAGGTTTCCCTGCTACGGTTGTAATCATTATATGACATCTTTTCTAACAGTGCCCATCCATCCTCACAGATAAATATACAAAAGAACCGCCAGCTGCGGCATCACAGTTCATCTGATAGCGTCCCCTCAACCCATTAAAGAAGTGTTGCACTTTGGAAACCGGGTCAAAGAACGCAGAGGGACATCTTCTCAATAAACCATTGTACCTCTCCCACGCTTCATTGTAAGTTTCATCCTCCGTCCGCCTGAATGATGTGACTGCTATTCTTGCTTGTGCTGCTTTCTGAGGAGGAAAGTATTTGGTTAGGAACTTCTGTGCCATTTGCTCCCAAGTTCTGATGCTGTTCCTATCCAAGCTGTCAACCCAATCACGAGCGACATCCCTAAGAGAGAGAGGGAAAAGTCGCAAGCGAAACTCATCCTGTGAGACTCATCTTGTCTTCTGTAAGTCACACGCCTCAAGAAAGCGAGTGATGTGTCTATGCGGGTCTTGCTTGCCACTGCCGTCGAACTGATTCTCACGGATCTGGGCTGTGACACATCCTTCCACTCTGAAGGAGTCTGTGTTCAGGTTGCCCCTCACAATAGAAGAAGCACAATCCTCCAAGTTTGGTAGATCGTACTCGAAGAGAGGCTTGTAACGAGGAGGAGGAGGAGGAGGATTTTCTTCAGCCATGCCCTCTATTTTAATTCCTTCAATTCTTTTCCGTTCCCTGGCTTCTTTCCTTAATTGCCGCTCGGTCCTGGTGATCTCGGAATCAAATAGCAAGTCCTCTTGTAGGAGGGTACCTCGCATACAAAAACAGGCAAAGACCAAGTGGAATCAAAGAAGCAGAGAAAAATAATAGCAATTAAATAAAAGAAAATAAAACTAAAAGTCAGCTTAACCAAACAGCCGAATTTCCTAAAAATTAGGAAAATTGGTCGTGCCAATCCCCGGCAACGGCGCCAAAAACTTGTTGACTCACCGGCAAGTGTACCGGGTCGTCGCAAGTAATAAAACACGGTAAGAGTCTACCGAGGTCGAACACAAGGATTGGGCTACCAATTCGACTAATTTCGCGAGAAATCCGATAAGGTGGTTAAGTAGAGAAAGTGGTTGGAGAGAAACTAGGATCACAATTCAAATTAACAAATCGAATCAATTAAAGATATGGTGATGAAATCTGGAATTAAAAGCATCTAAGGTTTCGAATCCACCTACCCAATCATGCAAAGTACCCAAGTGATAATGATCTCCTCCCTAGGTTCAATTTTAATGTCAACGGGACCCCTAAATTCTCCTATATCCACTGTCGTGCTCAATAGGACGTATCCGATGATTTGAGTTAATTACTTACTAGGTCTCTTAACCCTAATCTCGAATTCTATTAATTCTTGTTCCCTAAGAGTTGCATCGATCTCCTATTCACTCTCGTGTAACACTCGATCGATGTTCCCAATTCAAGTTCTGAAATGCGAATCGCCTCTCGGCCTCATACACGTTTAACTAGTTGATCACGCAAGCATATAACCAACACAATGAAATCAGAATTGGAAAACAATAATTGAATTAAGAGAGAGAGAGAGTTACATCACATGAATACTATGCCGCCATAGGTGGCTTCATCGATCCCTTAGACAAGAGGATTAGTTCCTCATGTCCGTAACAACGACGCACGTACAATCGGAAATCATCCTAAGACTAAGAATTAAGAGAAGAGAAGAGGAGACGCAGCCCCAGAATAAGGATTACAAAAGATCTCCAATCAGTTCTGATCCAAAAAGTCCTCTGTTTCTGTTCTGATCTGCTCTATTTATAAGGAGGCCACGCGTCACGGCCGTGATGGCCATCACGGCCAGGCCGTGCGGTTTCTGTTTCTGGCGCTTCTGTGATTTTCAAACCCTCGCGACACGAAGGATGTTTCGCGACGCGAGCCCTCTTGTCACGGCCCGTGATGTGAATCACGGCTAAGCCGTGATGTTCTCTGACTTGTGTGGATCTTGGGTCACGGCCGTTATACACATCACGGCTAGGCCGTGATGGTCTCTGACTTGTGTGGCTTTTAGGTCACGGCCGTGATATACATCACGGCTAGGCCGTGATGGTCTCTGACTCTGGTGCTTTTCTGGAGTTCACACACTCGCGACGCGAAGGACGTCTCGCGACGCGAACCTTCCTTTCACGCCCCGTGATGTGAATCACGGCTAAGCCGTGATGGTCTCTGTCTTCCCGGGTCTTCAGAGTATCGCGGGGCGAGCTTCCTCTCGCGGGGCGAGAATCTCCAGAATGGCAATCTCCACTATTTCTTGACTTTCCTTAATTCTTAGAGCTTCACTTATGGACCTGAAAACAACACAAGCAACCACAAGCGTAATTCTATCCAAAAGAAGATAAAAACTACACAAAAGACGCAAAACGAGTCAAAGTCCAACTTAGGAACAAAACAAGGCAAATTTGGACGAAAACGAGATTGAACTCGACTAATTAGCACGTAAACCACCGTCTTACTAGTTATAAAACTAGATAAGCCAGAGGCTTATCATCGGCTGACAAAATTTGTTGGGGTTTTAAAGTTTGAAAACCTGACGATTGGCATGCTGATATGTCAAGTAGGAGGATGAAAAACTTATCTATCTTTTTGACATGCACACAGATAGACAAAATTTTGGGGGGGACATTTGCTGGGACCAAAAATAATATTTTGGTCAAAATAGAGAAATCTTGGTATCCAGTGGATAAGTTACCGAAAGGAATACATAAAAATCTGCTTAAGTATGGAAACAAGGTATTCCGACGGAGACTTATTCGAACCCAGTGTTGAAAACCAAGATATCAAGATACGAGCAAGTGAAAACTACGAAGTTTTCATGAAAAAAAAAATTTCAACGATGCGAAGTACCTTTTCGACTTCCCCGTGAAGATCGGATGCACGATGTATCAAGGATATTTTCCACTCTGGCCACTAACGTCAAAGTGGGCTAACCCATGCAAAAACGTGGGAATATGGAGGAGTGGGGAGTTATACTCTGAAGTAGGTCAAAGAACACGACCCAGCTAGTGGAGTAGTGGACATTAGGTCTTAGCCAGAGGATCAATAATTAGTGTGATATCTCCTTTGTTGGAACCAAAGTGGTTATGGTAAATAATCTCAAAAACTTTGATGTTAAGAAAAAGATTAAATTTGTATGACAAAGTTAAGTTTATTAACTAACTCATCTAATTAAGAGTGTAGGACTAGATATACCTCGTTAGACGAGCACACCAGTCTAAAGAACGTGCCTTAAATAAATCTATAATAAGTTCGCTAGATGAGCCTACTGGTCCACTAATCCAATATGCTAAGTCTAATAAAGGAATTCAAAAGACTTATCGACAGCCGCTAGTCGACCTGTTAATAGACTACGTGAAACAAACATATCAATTTGTATCTCTCATACGATCCAAGACAAAGATGTCGTCTAACAACAAGACTCGATTGCTAAGTACTTTTGTTTTTCGGTTATTTAAATAAATGTTTCACAGAAGTTTTACCAAGTATATCTAAAGTTTAAATATTATTCTTCTTGGTAAGAGAAACATAGTACCCTCGATTATACAACTGTCTTACTGCTCTGATACAAGCCGCTATAAAGTTGACTCTGTTTACAAACAAGGAAAGACAAAAGGTAACTTTTGGTTACAACAGAGAAGCGACAATACAACTTTGAGAATTGCTGATAATAAAGACCTCCTTTCGAAGATCAAATATCAAGTTATCAGACTCAATGGATCTCAACATTAAATGGTATCTCTAAACGATATATCCCAAAGACCGTTGAAGAACAAGAGTTGAAGTGGCACTCCTGCTATAAATACTAAACGACCCTAGTAACGAAGATAATAGAGCTCGAAAAGTTCAAAGTGCAAAAAATCTGCTCAACCTTTTCTCTGTAATATTCATTGTAATCTTCTTCAAACTCAACCCTTCATATCCTCACACATAGTGAGTTGTTATTAGCTAAAACTTTTGAACTCTTGTGTATGAGACATCCCAATGTCCCATTAAAGAAAACCTAATTAACTAAACCTTAACCGCGATACTAGTGTTAAACATACAATACGGAAAAGAGAAGATATTAAAAATGTCAAAACATTAAACACATAGAAGATAACTTCACACACCATATATATACATATATTGATAAATCTTTTAATGAAGAGTTATTTACTCTTTCTTAGCTTGAGTTTTTGTATACTTAGAGTATTTTATGTGGATTCTTTAGGTGTTTTAAGTTAGTTTAGTGTAATATGTTTCTTTGTATAAATTTCGTATAATTTTCTGTTTTTGAGTGTCTAGGAATATGTTGTTTAATTTGTTTCTTGAATTTTGTTAGGTTTTTGTTGAAGTTTAGACAAGCTATTGGAAATGCTCTTGGCACGCTGTAAAATCTGGATGCGAACTCCTGACAAGTTTCTAGAAAATTCTCTCGTCATGCTGCAGCATACGGACGCGAATTCCTTATCATAAAAGGACAAAAGTGGTACCACTTTCTCTCTCCTGCCAGGCTGTCTTAAAAGCTGACGACATGACCCAGTCACATGCAGTGGGTTTTGTCCTGGTGCAGTTAATGAATTGGACCAAGACACTTATTTTAATATTACTTTAGTTGGCCCTAAAGTAAGAAAGAGAAAAAGGCCTTTGTAAAACCCTAAAAAAGGGAATATGCCTTATTTTTTAAGGAGTGGGGGCTGCTCATATCAGATTGGAGGACGCATAGGAGCAACCAAGGGACAACTTCGTCCTTTCCATTGTTCCATTTTCGTGCTCCATTGTAATGGCTTTCTTCTCATTTTTATATTTTACGTTTGTAAGCTCAACATGAGCTAAACCTTTTAAGCTTTAGGTATGTTATTGTAATGAATACTTAGCTCTTTTTATGCAATGATATGTTCTGCATTTTCCTTTATTATGTGTTAAATGTTATTTAGTTAAGAGTGGCCAACTTAATTAAATATCTATCTTGCTTGGTTTGGAAAATTTGAGTAAAGTGGAAATTGATAAAGGATAGGGATTAAATCATTAATTGGAAAATTAAATGGTGTTGAATGAACTAGGAAGAGCTATTCAAGTCCCTAAACTAATCGGAACATGCTTATTAAGAGGGTGGTGTAATTAATATGAATCTATGAATAGAAAGCTGTTAATGAACCTAACCCTTAAGTGTTGGAAAACACACTTTTATTTCCTGGAGCTAATTGTTGCAGCATACGTAGAGCATAATCTAAGCTAAGCAGGATTTATGATACATCATACCTAGATCTATTTTATCCAAATTTGACAACATACTCTCTTTTCTGTTTGCTTGCTTATTTTCAGTTTTTATTCAAAAGCTTCATTTACTTTATTTTGCACACACACCACTATTTTTGGTTACCTACTCTAACTCCTAGAACATATAATATGAACTGGAATTTGCTGCAGCATTACAATCCTTATGGAAACGATATCTGAACTTACTTTCTATATTACTTGATACGATTGTGTATACTTACACAAGCTTAAAGACATATGTTTTTAAGGTAACATATATACATATAAAAACAATGGTATAGGGAACCTCATCAGTAGGTCCCCATCGGTACAAACTATCATAAAATAATGAAAGAAAATACATAAAAAGATATGAGAAAAGGAAAACATGGGGTCACCACACTCCACAGAGCCCGCCCCCACTCAAAATACAGCAAAAATGGGCTCACCACACACAACTTATCTACAGTAAACGCCCTGGTCTCCACGATCACTAATGTGGATATCTAGTGTTCCCTTGGCTCCCTTTAAGCCTACGCCTGTAAACCCTCCATGGTGGCCTCTGTGATGGTGCTGATGTCGTCGCATCGCTATTCTCGGATATAAACACACGGTGGTGCTTGTGCATCCGCTTCTAGTGGAGACTACGACGAGCACTACCCCTAGGGGCCACTCTTACTGCCCCCACAAAACACACACACACACACACACACATAGTGACTGGGCCCATATAAACCGAGAGATAAATGGTCGGGTCCACTCTCCACCCTCTCTCATCGTGGAACTCAAGCTCGATTGTCCCCGTCATTGGGACCCTGGTAGGCTCCGTCATCCATGGGTGATGTTAGTACGACATCACCCTCGATGGGCTCTGCTTCACATTTCGATACTAAAACATACAAAGAAAGGGATAAGGAGATAAGAAACTATACTATCATCATGCAACGGAAAGGATACATAGCATAAGATACAATAATACACAAAGAGATTCATCACATAAAGATAGCAATCATCATCGAGTCATACTGTCATCCTCTACCGATAGGCACTCATGTAACTAAGCCTGGATGCTGACATGGCCACCCACAATCCGGTCACCATCCTTCATTCCCGTTAGGGGTGTTAGTTAGTTGTCCAAGAGGATCATCCATTAATGACTGTGAAAACCCTCATTCCCATTAGGGAATAGTTGCACAATATAAAACTATCCCCATTCCCATTAGGATACGGGACGACTCGGTAATGACTACAAGAGTATCACGGTAGTTTCCCCGATTCCCGTTAAGGAACTAACCCGTGACATCTGGTAT
The DNA here is from genome assembly GCA_030762895.1 of Sophora flavescens. Taxonomy (NCBI): domain Eukaryota; kingdom Viridiplantae; phylum Streptophyta; class Magnoliopsida; order Fabales; family Fabaceae; genus Sophora; species Sophora flavescens. The sequence goes on from CM061065.1 coordinate 18,137,118, forward strand.
CCGTAATAGGATACTCTGACCTCGTGAGTTCCACCCACACGGATGTGAACAACACTATGCATTCTATATGAGTCTCACTGACTTTTATCGGGTTATAACCTAGTGCCTTAATCTTCCACCATAAACTTATATAATTCCTACGATCACATCACATTATCTCATCACATATAAAATCATATTTTTTTTAGGCTAGGCACTTCTAAGTCATATTTCTTACTGTCCCTAACATGCATATCTCCCAACCAACATATATCATCGCCTAGAGACCGACTAAGCATAAAATAGCAGATAGAGCATGTTATCAGACAAAGCATGTTACACATTGAAATAATAATAAAATACTCATATAATCATATATAGCCAACTAAAGCATATTAAACATGTTAGTACAACCATCACACATCAATCAGCTCAACAGTGATAAAATCAGAAATCCTCGAGTATAGCAAAATTAACCTAACGGCGATTAAATCTACAATCCCCAAAACATTATTGGTACTACGGGGTAGTCGCCAATGTGATTTTAGCATTGTCGATTACTTGCTGACTAATAGGGTTTAGGTTGCCCTACAACTATTATTGCAACATATGCTACTTAGTCGTTTCCGACGATAGGATGCTTCTTTCTCCTACCTGAGCAACATGTACAGATAACTGGGACTATGAAACGGACACTTTCCACCCTTCTCATATTCTGCAACGCATAGTCTAATGGCCTCTGGGCCTTCGAAAATTAACCTGAACACATGTACCTGAAGTGCACAACGTCCATAACCTTAATTCAAAAACAGAAAGTAAAGCTGATAACCCAATGTAGAGAAAACCTCAATACCGTCACCGATGGCAGGTCAGCATGAAAAGAGCATAGGCTTACCTTAGCCTTAGAAAGAAAAGGAAAGTCGGGTTCATAATATGACGTCGCTACGAACACAACGGTGTAGTCGGAATCACGTTACGATGATCGGTTAGAGCGCACTTAGGTTGGGAACTTCCGTTCTTCTTCTCTGACTCTCTCGCCCTCTCCAACTCACTTTCTTTCTTCCAAGCTTTCTTTTTCGTAAGGTAACTTAAGTTAGCTTTTAACTTCCTGAACTAATTTTTTTTTCAAAATCCTGATGCCCACGCTAAAGAATGGACATGTCCAACACTCACTAGTGCAATAAGTGCTTTTTACGTCAGTTAAAATTGATTTTTTACGTCAGAATACTGACTGACGTAAATACAGCTGACGTTAAAAGTTAAACTTTTAACATCAGTTGAGAACTGACGTTAAATATAACACTATTAACGTCGATTCTTTAACACAACTGACGTTAATTTTGTCAAAATTAACGTCTGTTCTTTAACAAAACTGACGTGAATTTTGTTAAAACTAACGTCAATTGTTATCAAGAACTGACGTTAAAGGTCTTAATTTTAACGCCAGTTTTAATAAACAACTGACGTTAATAGTGTACTGTATATTTTATAAAATACTATTAACGTCAGTTGTATGATAAAACTGACGTTAATAGTATTTTTTTAAAATTCAGTTTTAAAATATCACTCCCCTCAGCTATCCCTGCATTCAGTAAATATCCCAGTAACACAGAATATCACACACATTACAGAATTGCAAAGGAAAAATGGAACAATGATCCATATGTATGCCTGTTCAGAAACAATATATATTTATTAACATAGGTTATAACTCAAAATAAATACAGAAATATATATAAAAATAAATGTATACTAAGTTTAAACTACCTATATCAATATCCCTTCGTGATGATCATCACGAGTGGCATGTACATCGTTCACCTGTGTCTCCTCGATTATAGTAGGCATGTTTGTTGAAAAAGAAGGAGTCTAAGGAATATCAAGATTTGAATCTTCATTTTCATCACTACCATTATACATGCTTTTTCCTTGGAGAACCACGGACAACCTTTTGTTAGAAGGATCAGTGATGTAGAACACTTGTTTTGCTTGGGAAGCCATTATGAAAGGCTCATTTATATGACCTAACTTGTTGAGGTCTACCAATGTGAACCCCAATTCGTCGGTTTGTACACCACCATTACTATCAACCCACTTACATTTAAATACCGGCACCATAAGCTTAGTGTAATCGAGCACCCAAATATCTTCAATATATCCAAAGTAAGGTCTTGGTGCTGTAACGGGTTTTGTGTCCTTTGCACTATAGAAGTGTATTGCTTCGGCCACGATCATAACCCCACTATTTTGCATGGTACTCTTGTTATCTTGTTCCTTTGTATAAAAGGAAAAGTTATTTATGTCGTATCCGCTCCAACATATGACGTTGAAGCTAGGCCCACGTGCCAGCCATCTTACGTCATCAGAAGCAGTACTACCATCCTTAAGCATTTCTTCCTTGAACCATGGTAAGAAAGTCTTGTTATGCTTGTTCAACAACCACCTTTCGCTCATTCGAGGGTTTTCTTGATTGACTTTTCTTTTATGTTCAAATAAGAAAGGCTGAACACATTCGATGTTGTTCAATACATACAAATGTGCTTGAAGCACTTCCTCCCGATCCTTCCTATTAATTCTTAAGCCATGTGTACCCTTACCTTGACATCTAATCTCATCATGCCAAGGCTTAGGAACCCCTATAGGATCCGTGTTATGAAGGTAGTCCGAACAAAACTCAATAGCTTCTTCTGCAACATACCTTTGAAAAATAGATGCTTCCGGACGATGAGGATTCTTCACGTACCCTTTCAAGATCTTCATGTAGCACTCAACTGGGTACATCCATCTCAGAAAAACCGGCCCACATAATCTAATCTCCCTCACCAAATGAACAATTAAGTGAACCATTATGTCGAAAAAGGAAGGAGGAAAATACATCTCCAATTGGCACAAGATTGTAGTAGCCTCAACTTCCAAGTCATCCAACATACGGGGGTCAACGACTTTGCTACATATAGAATTGAAGAATGAGCACAACCGAGTAATGGCATGTCTCACATTTTTTGTAGCAATACCACGAATAGCAACGGGCAGAAGTTGTTGCATCAAGATGTGACAATCACGAGACTTCAAGCCAACCAATTTAAGATCACTAGAGACAAGCCTCTTCATATTTGAAGAGCAACCATGTGGAACTTTGATGCCCTGAAGACACCCGGAGAAACTTTGTCTCTCTTTTTTTGACAAAGTATGACATGTTGGCGGCAAATAAGTCCGCTTACCATCCTCAACAACTGGAGCTAACTGCTCTCGTATACCTATAGCAACGAGGTCGAGACGAGCATTCACACCATCCTTTGTCTTGCCCTTAATGTTGAGAAGCGTCCCGATCACACTATCACACACATTTTTCTCCACATGCATCACATCAATGCAGTGTCTGACATCAAGCTTGAGCCAATATGGAAGATCAAAGAATATCGACCTCTTCTTCCATATGTTTTTCTCAGCAGCTTTACCTTTCTTTTTGGACTTGCCGGATATAACATCGATGTCCTTTACCCTCTGATAAACCTGCTCTCCAATTAAGTCCGCTGGCGCTTCTTCTGTCTCTTGGCATCCATTAAAAGCTTTTTTTCATCTTACGATATGGGTGATCACGTCTAAGAAATCTCTGATGCCCAAGGTAAACCGTCTTCTTTCCATGACGCAACTGAGTGTAGCATGTGCCTTCTTCACATATAGGGCAGGCTTTATGCCCCTTGACACTGTACCCGGACAAGTTACCGTATGCTGGAAAGTCGTTGATGGTGCAAAATAACATGGCACGAAGCTTGAAAGTCTCGTGAGAATACCCATCAACTACACCAATACCTTCCACCCACAGCATTTTCAAGTCTTCAATAAAGGGACCTAGATAAACATCTAAGTCATTTGCCAGTTGCTTTGGGCCCGAAATCATCATAGACAACATCATGTATTTGCGCTTCATGCACAACCAAGGGGGCATGTTGTAAATTACCAACAGAACAGGTCATGAACTATGAATACTACTCATGTTACCATAAGGATTCATTCCATCCGTAGCAAGTCCAAGCCTTAGGTTTCTTGGCTCATCGGCGAAATCCGGAAACATAGTATCGATATTCTTCCATTGAATAGAATCAGCAGGATGACGAACCTTTCCATCACGTTTCCTCTCATCATTATGCCATCTAAGATTCTTCGCATCTTTCGCATTGGCAAATAATCGCTTGAACCTTGGAATTATTGGAAGATACCACAACACCTTCGCAGGAGGACCCTTTTTTCTCACATCATCAAGATCATCATCATCATCACCACCCTTCACTTTGTATCGTGATAACCCACATTTGGGGCAATTGTGATTGTCTTCATGAACACCGGTGTACAATATGCAATCATTGGGGCATGCGTGTATCTTCTTACACTCCATACCCATAGGACACAATACCTTCTTGGCCTCATAGTTACGATCAGGCAATGTGTTGTCCTCCGGAAGCAAGTCTTTCAACACTTCAAGCAATTCCGTGAAGCTTTTATCGGTCCAACCATTTCTCGCCTTCACACAAACCAATTTTAGAACCGCCGACAACCGTGTATGAGTAGTACACCCTGGATATAAAGGCTTATCCGCATCACCGCACAACCTATCATACACATGAGCTCGATGAAAAGATTCTTGTCCAATATCACGGATCATGTCCTCTACTCGATCATCCTCCATATCTACGTCAACGTCCTCACTTTGGGAGACACTCGCCGTACTACTCAACAACACATCACCATGCCATATCCATCTTGTATAACTCAAGCAAATCCCTTCACAAATCAAATGAGTACGTATATCCTTCACCGTACATTTCCTCGTATTCAAACACTTGACAGAAGGACAACAGAACATTCCATTACTATTAGGAACATTCCTTTGAGCAAATTCTATAAATTCTCCCACCCCCTTCAAATACTCAGCACTAGTACGCTTACAAACCATCCAACAATGATCCATAACTAGATAGGTCCTGTAGACATACAAAACATAAGGACAATACGGGAGATTGAAAACTATAGCTTTTGAAGATTGCCAAGCACTGGTCACGGCCTGGCAGTGATGTCCATCACGGCCGTAACGTGCCAACTGAACCAGACCATGCCATCACAGGCAGAACTGATCACGGCCTAGCTGTGATGAGCATCACGGCCTAGCCGTGATGAGCATCACGGCCGTGACAGATCAACCAGCAGAGCAACATGCACTCAAAACCAAAATTAGAGACGTACATTCTAAACAACTCAAACTCACGGTTTCAAGTTTTAACTACTGAGACTACAGTTTCAACATACACTCAAAACCAAAAATACAAAAATGTGCTCTAAATACTCACCAGAAATAGGTGCTCGCGTGGTGATGGGGAGGGGAGCTCGAGTGGTGGCCAACGTTCGATGTGGTTACTGAGAGCAGAGGGACAAGGAGAGTTAGTGCGCCGGAAGGGGAAATAGAGATGTCAAGTTATTGCAAAGAATGAATGGAAAGACAGAGTTAGGGTTAATAGTGTACCTCACGGTGGTGGCGAAGAAGCCCTCGCGGTGGTTGCGGTGGAGATGAGCTCGCGATTAGGGTTCTGTGCTGGGTGAGAGTGTGAGTGAGGGTTGAGAGTGATCTAGGGTTGAGCGTGATGAAAAGAGAAAAGAGACGTACGTACAAAGCGAAATGCAGAAGGCGCGCGGGTGTAAACGTTATAATCAAAATAAAACAACATTTAACGTCAGTTGTATTAAACAACTGACATTAAAAGTAATTGTTTAACGTCAGTTGTATTAAAAAACTGACGTTAAATATTAATATTTTTTAAAAAACACTTTTAACGTCAGTTGTCGAATACAACTGACGTTAAAAGTGTTGTGTAAAAATCATTCTCTATATAAAGTACCATTCTTACGTCGATGGTCTGTATCACGCCTCTTCTTTTCCTCTATATTTCTATTCCTTCACAAAATGGCTCTGAGACCTTTGTTATTTCCTCCTATACCTAGACTTAAAGGTCTCTGTCTTAATGGTCAAAAATCTTCTGAGGTTGTGTAAATCACATTACATGGAAGGTAAAGTTGAGTAAATCACGTAATGTGATTCCCTCACTTTATTTCATCCCTTTCACTCTGCTTTGGCTGCAAGTGACTGTGGATTCGAGATGATGCATCAAGGAATTCCAGTGGAGGAGGTGATGCAAAGATCCCTTTCACTTTGGTTAATCACGATGCATCATGGAATTCAAATGAGGGAGGAGATGCATCCATTTGAATTTCTGAGGACAGGACTGAGAAGAAAATGATGTTGAAGCAGAAATTTTTTATCTTTTAATCATGTAATTAATTGTTACTTATGAACGCTTCAATGAGATACATATATATATATAACTTGTTTTATGTTAAGTGTTTATTTATCTTAATTTGCACAAGAATTTGTTTACTAATTCAAGCTATTTAATTAAGATTAAAAATAAACTTGTTTAAACAAAAAAGTTTAGAAATAAACTGCACTATAGATGTGGATTGACCTGTGTTAAGAGTGACAACAGGGCATTTCAGATAGGGATATAGGATTATTTACGTCAGCTATTTATTTAACTGAAGTAAAAATCACACTTTTAACGTCAGTTGTATAAACAACTGACGTTAAAAATAAATATTTTTTATTTTAAAAACACTTTTAACGTCAGTTTTATTCAACAACTGACGTTAAAAGTGTATAAGTTTCTGCAAAAGCATTCATTCCTCTGACTACTCTGCTACTTAATTACCCATTACTGTTGTGCTACTTACCCATGCACATTGTAACCTACAATCCTCTTTATGAGCACTAAGTTTATACCTAGACTTAAAGGTCTATTTCTTCCTATTCCTTCGGGCGTTTTCTTTTCTGCACGTTTATAATATGTGACTGCCAACTCCCAATGCGCCTTGGAACCTAATGCTCTTAATGATCAATTTAATTTTTTAGCAACTTACGACGCCTAGTAACTTCATCCCCTACTCCTATAAATAGCTTCCTTCCTTCCTTTAATTTTTCTGCTTCACAATATGGCTATGCCATGGAGATTAACTTCATCACTCTTTCTTCCTATACCTAGACTTAAAGGTCTCTGTCTTAATGGTCAAACAACTTCTGAGGTTGTGTAAATCACATTACATGGGTGATAAGGGTGTGTAAATCGCATTATGTGAATTGCACACATTATCATCCTTCCGGAGAATCGTGACTACAGTTCCAAAACCTCAGCTTTGGAACCAAGGAATATTGCTGAAACAGATCGAGTGCACCCTTCACTCTGCTTTGGCTCCAAATTGACTGTGGATTCAGATGGAGCATCAAGGACTTCAAGTAAGGGAGGCATGCATCCATTGGTATTTCTGAGGATAGGACTGAGAAGAAAATGATGTTGAAGCAGAAACTTTTTTATATTTTAGTGCTGTCTTGCGGAAATTTTTTATCTTTTAATCATGTAATTGTAACTTATGAATCGCTTCAATGAGATACGATTTGATTATACATATAACTTGTTTTATGTTGAGTGTTTATTTATTTTAATTTGCACAAGAATTTGTTTACTAATTCAAGCTAATTAATTAAGATTAAAAATAAAATTTTTTTAAAAAAAAGATTAGAAATAAACTGCACTATATATGGAGTGATGATCTGCGTTAAGAGTGACAACAGGGAGATGACAACAAAAGAAAGATAGGAATGAGTTGATTATTTACGTCAGTTATTTATTTAACTGAAGTAAAAAATCACACTTTTAACGTCAGTTCATTAAACAACTGACGCAAATAGTGATTTAATATTTACAAAACTGCCACCGCCTCATTTTTAACATCAAACATATGGTCAACTGATGTAAAACGTTCCCGTATATTACATTATTTCCACTAGTGGCTTGAGCGCCAGGAAGCTCTAGCGTCCACCTGCTCCATGCTTGAGCATGGAGCTTGGTCAAAGACTTCACGTGGAAGACTTCTTGCCACGTGTCCCTGCTCCATTGCCTTTGCTTAACATGTATTGCCACGTGTCCTGACCACTTGGACGTGCTAGCATGACCCCCTGCACGCTTAAGCGTTCTATGCTGGGCTGAAACCCTAATTTACGTGTTCATCCGATTTGAAGCCGATCGATCACATAAGTCTCAAGCAGGATATCAAACACTTGAACACACATCACAAAAACATAAACCAAGGTTACATTAGAGTAAGCCTGAAGAGGCTTGAATGCAAAAGAATACTTGAGTTCCTGGAGATGTGTTGAATACTTGCGAGTTTGTAAGCTTGAAGAGGCAAGTGTAAAGAATAATTGTAAGATGTTTTATAATAGTGGAGAAAACCTTCAAGTAGAAGGGACTGGATGTAGCTCTCGGTTGGAAGATAATGAACCAGGATTAATCCTTGTGTAATTGTTCTCTTATCTTTCATCTCCTTTACTTTTGTTTTAAACTAATATCCTGGGTTTTGATATTGAGTTTATTAACATTTCTTTAAAAAGGTTTTATTGTGTGTGTTTAGTTGCTTGCTTACTTGCAAAACTCTTTCAAAAGAATTTTCAAAAACTATTAAGAAACACAATTCAACCCTTCTTCTTGTGTTTCTCGATGTCAACTTCATCCTTGTCTAAGCTTCCTCGTCTTTGCATCAAAGGAGATTCTATCTCCATTAAAATATCTGAAGAGGTGTACAAGAAAGGGAATAAAAGTTTCTAGAACAATTTACATGAAAGGCTAATTCTTTCCAAGGGTGATAAACCAACGACAACACAAGATCTGCAATGAAAACTTGTTGATTTGTGCAAACCGATTGGTCATTGGAAGATGATCCCATTGGGAAGAGGAATTTTCGAATTCACCTTTGCATCTCATGATGATTTATGTAGTGAATGGGTTGTTGGTGCTTGGAATCTTAAGCCAAGCCTGTTGAAGTTTTCTCAATGGTGTCCAGACTTCAATCCTCATAAGCAAAAGCAAACACATGTTCAGTGATGGTTTATAGTTCATGAATTACCGCAGGAATATTGGCGGCCAAAGATCCTCTTTGAGATTATGGGAACACTAGTGGAAAATATACATTAGACGGTAAAGGTTTACGTCAGTTAACCAAAAGCTAGACGTTAAAAAGGAGGCGGTGGCAGTTTTGTAAATATCAGGCTTCATTAATTCAATTTTAACGTCAGTTGTTTTAAGGACTGACGTTAAAAGTGAAGAGACTTACTTATAACGTCAGTTCAATAAAGAACTGACGTTATAAGTAAATCTCTTCACTTTTAACGTCAGTCCCTACATCAACAGACGTTAAAAGTTATTTTAATAATTTTTTTATCTAGTATACGATTCCTTCCGCATTGCCTTCCTCAAAGTTTCAGTTTCACATGAATTGCTTTGATGTTTTGTGTTTCTGTTTTGAAAACTAAAATATATGTGCGAAGTATAAGTTGAATCAATAACCCAAACCGGATCTCATTCATGAAGTGTAATACAGACTGATCGATCTGAGAAGATTGAAAGGGTTTAAAATCCTATAAAAAGTTACATTGAAAGGGTTTAAAATCCTAAACATTAAAGCTACATCCCATCGAGAGAGTTTTATGAAATATGCCAAAGGGAAAACTATATATACTCAGAAGACCTCGTAAAACCGGGGGCATGAGAGAGCTCAAGAGAGAGGCAAAAACAGGTGCACCAGATCCGTTTCAAGCAAAGGCGGTGGTTCGAGAGACTTCCAAGACGGTCACTTGCCCGCCAAAGCCGAGGTTTTGGAACTGTGACCCCGAGCACCTGATTAGCCCTCCCAAAGAGCTGATTCTCGGAAGGTGATAAGGTGAGCAACTCACATAATGTAATTTACTCAGACTTATCACCCATATAATGTAATTTACTCAAACTCAGAAGTTGTTTGACCATTAAGACAAAGACCTTTGAGTCTAGGAATAGGAAGAAAGAGTGATGAAGTTAATCTCCACGGCAGAGCCATATTGTGAAGCAGAAAATTAAAAGGATGGAAGGAAGCTATTTATAGGAGCAGGGGATGAAGTTACTAATTAAGCTATTATGATTTTGTTGAAAACATACCTATAAACTTAATGCTCATTAAGAGGATTGAGTTACAAGGTGCATGGGTAAGTAGCACAGTACAGTCAAAGGAATGAATGTTTTTGCAGATATCTATACACTTTTAACGTCAGTTTTTTAAAAAAACTGACGTTAAAAGTGTTTTTAATAAAAAATATTAATTGTTAACGTCAGGTTTTTATACAACTGACGTTAAAAGTTTGATTTTTACTTGATTAAATAAATAACTGACGTAAATAATCCTATATATTATAAACGTGCAGAATGAATATTGGAAATAATGTAATTAATATACGGGAACTTGGCAGTCATCAATTAATTTGACGTTAAAAATGAGGTGGTGGGTAAACTATTTGCGTCAGTTCTATAAATAACTGATGTAAATAATTATGAATTGGTTGTCATGTCCCTGTTGTCCCTCTTAACGCAGATCACTCCATATAGTACTGCAGTTTATTTCTAAACCTTTTTTTTATACAAGTTTATTTTTAATTTTTATTAATTAGCTTGAATTAGTAAACAAATTATTGTGCAAATTAAAATAAATAAACACTTAACATAAAACAAGTTATATGTATAATCAAATCGTGTGACATTAATTGAAGCGATTCATAAGTTAAATTACATGATTAAAAGATAAAAAATTTCTGCAACATAGCCCTAAAATATAAAAAAGTTTCTGCATCAACATCATTTTCTTCTCAGTCCTGTCATCAGAAACTCCAATGGATGCATCACCTCCCTCACTTGAATTCCAAGATGCAAAGTAAATCCTCAGTCACTAGCAGCGAAAGCAAAGTGAAATGGATCCTTGCATCTTTCTTCTTCAGTGGAGTTCCTTGATGCATCATCTTGAATCCACAATCACTTGCTTCCAAAGCAAAGTGAAAGGGATGACGGGGATGAAATAAAGTGAGAGAATCACATTACGTGATTCACCCAACCTTAATATCCATGCAATGTAATTTACTCAAACTCAGAAGTTGTTTGACCATTAAGACAAAGACCTTTGAGTCTAGGAATAGGAAGAAAGAGTGATGAAGTTAATCTCCATGGCAGAGCCATATTGTGAAGCAGAAAATTAATTAAAAGGAGATGGAAGCTAGGAAGCTATTTATAGGAGCAGTGGATGAAGTTACTAAGTTATTCTGATTTTCTTGAAAACTTATCTATAAACTTAATGCTCATTAAGAGGATTAGGTACAAAGGTGAATGGGTAAGTAGCACAGTAGTCAAGGGAGTGAATGTTTCTGCAGAAACTAATAAACCTTTAACGTCCGTTGTGTAATACAACTGACGTAAGAAGTTGTGAGTGTTTTTAACGTCAGTTTCTTAATACAACTTACGTTAAATATATGACATTTAACGCCGATTATTACTAACAAGCGGCGTAATAAGTGTGAGAGTTTTTAACGTCAGTTTATTAATACAACTGACGTTAAATATATGATCTTCAACGTCAGGTTTTACCAAAAACTGACGTAAAATGTTGTTTTATTTTAATTATAACGTTTACCCCCCGCGCGCCTTCTCCACTTCTCTACGTCTTTTCTCTTTTCATCACGCTCAACCCTCACTCTCGCTCTCACTCTGCCCTAATCGCGCGCTCATCTCCACCGCAACCACCGCGAGGGCTTCTTCGCCACCACCGTGAGGTACACTCTTAACCCCTAACTCTGTCTTTCCTGCTCCTTCTTTGCAATAACTTGACATATCTCTTTCCCCTAGCCTTCCCGCACACTAACTCTCCTTGTCCCTCTGCTCTCAGTAACCACATCGAACGTTGGCCACCACTCGAGCTTCCCCCCCACCACCACGCGAGCGCCTATTTCTGGTGAGTCTTTAATTAGGGCACATTTTTTTATTCACGGTTTTGAGTGCATGCATGTTGCTCTGCTGGTTTGAAACTGTAGTCTCAGTAGTTGAAACTTGAAACTATGAGTTTGAGTTGTTTGGAATGTCTCTATTTTTGGTTTTGAGTGTATGTTGAAACTGTAGTCTCAGTAGTTGTAACTTTAAACCGTGAGTTTGAGTTGTTTGGAATGTCTCTATTTTTGGTTTTGAGTGCATGTTGCTCTTTGGTTGATCTGTCACGGCCGTGATGATCATCACGGCTAGGCCGTGATCGATTCCGCCTATGAGGGTCTGATTCGGTTGGCACGTTACGGCCGTGATGGACATCACGGCCAGGCCGTGTCGATTGCTTGGTAATGTTCAAAAACTATAGTTTTCAATCTCCCGTATTGTCCTTATATTGGATATATAGATGTTTTGTATATCTACAGGACCTATCTAGTTATTTTTATTTATACTTCTGTATTTATTTTGAGTTATAACCTATGTTAATACATATATATTGTTTTTGAACATGCATACATATGGATCAGTCGGATAGCCCACATGCACGGGAGGACACTGTTGGGGTTTCGCAGGACCCGATCACGCCTACGCCTGCTGATTCTAGTGTAAGTTTACATGCATGTTATATACTGTCTTTAGTACTTCTTGTTAATGTAAGTTTATAATGTTACAACCCTCTATTTTATCATTTTTTTTGTCCATACAGACATCACAGGCTCATAGGAAACGGGGTAGAGGAGCCACCTCGTTGAAGAAACTAGAGAAGGACAGGCAGAGCGGACACAAGCTTGAGGTGTCCTTCGATGCTAATCAAAATGCCCAGGGACCCCGTGCTAAAGAATTTAATAAGTGGGTGTTTCTACAAGCGAAGCAGCACGTAAGCATCAACTACAACCATCGGAATGACGTTCCACGTAACGTTAAGGATCGATTTGGGAGGATATCACGGTATTTTACCTTTACATTCGTTTGATTTACATTATCAGATAATTATCCAAGTTATAATCCATCCAGTTGTTATATATGTATCTAATGTGTAGGTAGCTTGGACTGTGCCAAATGACGAGGATCATCGTCATAAATGTATGAAAATGGCATCAAAGCGTTGGAATGGGTTCAAGCATGATCTTACCAGGTACTATCTATCTGGGAAGAAGCGGATTGATAAAATGTTCTCGGATTATCCCTGGATTGATCAGGATACTTGGGATATGTTTGCCAGGAGTCGACAGGATGAAGAATTTCAGGTTGGTTGATTAAGTTAATTTTGTATGCTTATTATAGATCATTTAACTATATTTAATTATGTGTTTTTGTTTGAATAGGCTAAGGCAAATAAGGGTCGGCAGAATCAGGCGAAGAACGTCCACCGCCACACCATGTCTCAGGGTGGGTACCATACTCGGATCCAGCAGATGATGGCGGATAGGCTGAGGGCGAAGCAGGAAGAGCACTCTGCTAGGATTGAAAGAGGAGAGGTGCCTGAGGGCACACCATCAAGTCCTCCATCGGACATCGACCGCGAGGATGTCTGGTTAGCCGGCCGCATGACAAAGGCGGGATCTTTTAAAGCTGATGCCACTCGCGAAGTGGCAGATAAGATTGTAAGTAAATAATTAACTTGATTTCAATTGATATTTGTATAGATACTTGCAACAGATATCACTTGCACGTTTTTCATTTTTTTCATTGTAGATGGATCTTAAAACAAAATCCTCCCGGGCGCATTCATCCCTTCTCGACGGCGGGGCGTCTTGATGACTGCTCTAGGCAAGAAAGACCATCCTGGTCGGGTTCTCGGTGTTCCTGGGAACGTGACCATCAAACAATATTATGGCAAGTCTGCTTCACGAAAGCGGGTGGTCAATGAAGCATCAATTTTGGCTGACATTACTCAGCACCTCATGACCAACCCAGATATTACATCACATCTGATGCAAGGCTTAATAGCCAACCCAGAATTCAAGCAGGCGCTTTCCAGAGAGCTTTCCTCCGTCGGTACATCCCAGGACACCGCAAGGCTTGCCAACGCTTCACATGTGAGCACAAAAGAGAGTTTTAGTATGGCACATGTGGAGGACGATGAGTTGGCAGCTAGGGAGCGGGAGTTGGAAGTCCAGCGCCATGAGCATGAGTTGGAAATGAAAAGGCGTGAGCTTGAGTTGGACTCCAAACGACGTGAGCTCGAAATGTTAGCAAAGGTATTTATTCATTATTAATGTCCAAAATAGTCAAATAATTACTTGTGTTTTTTTAATTATCAAAAACTTATATATTTTATTTTCCTAAACTGAAGGCCAAGTCGACGTCGGTGCCGCTGTCACCTATCACTCGTTTGTTCTCACTTGGTGAGGATTATTCGTATGAGATTTTTGAATGTCCATTGGAGCACGATGGATGGGTGGCACGCCCAAATCAAGAGAGGATATTTTCCTTCGTTGGTGACGATCTCGGGAACGCCTGTAGAAATAATGTCTGGATGAACAGCAATGTCATCAGTCTTTGGTGCACGTAAGTTAATTTTAATTTTATAACTTATTTATTTTTGGTATTTTTCCATTTAATAATTTATTTTAATTTCAATATATATATTATGTAATTAACATCCACACCCTTTTCATATCTTAGGTATCTCCATCGTCTTCAGCTTGATAAGGGCGTTGCATCAGTTTACGGTTTCTTAGATCCGTCAATCCTTCTGCCCGTGTTCTTTGCTGGCGATGCATTGAGTAAATACATGGGGAAGGTGTTGGGAGACAATCCGAAAGAATTATATCTGGCTCCCTACTGTATGAATGACCATTGGCAGTTGTTGGTACTTCACCCGTCTAGGCATACTGTCATATTCTTCTGCTCTCTCCACCATGATCCGCCACCGAAGGTGGTGGAAGCTGTAAATATGTAAGTAACTAATCTTAAATTAAATTTAAGTTTTAACATCAGTTGTTTTTAGTTTATTACGCACATGATAAATGAGTTTGTTAATTGATCGACATGATTATTTATTTATGATAGCGCGCTGAAGGCGAGTAGCATAAGTTGCGCTAACGGGGGTAGTAGGACTTCTAAGGCTAAAGCAAATCCTGCATGGAACATCCTCAAGGTTTGATAGTTTATTTATCAAATAATTATTATTATAATTACTAATTTATGTCTATATTCAACTGACGTTGAAATTAATTTTGTTGGTAGTCTCGATTTCAACCTGACAGTTGGTCGTGCGGCTATTATGTGATGCTTCATATGCTGAACATAGTCTCCGCATCTATTACGGAAGGATGGAAGAAGGTAATATTTAAACAACTTGTTAAATTATATATTATAGTTTTGAAGATGACTTGCATTGATGTTATTGTTATTATTTGAACGTGTCTAGGCATTTATCGACCAATCGCCTATTGAACAAGATGAGTTAAGAGACTTGAGGATGCGCTTCGCCGAATTCTTCTTCAAGTATGCGGCTGAAAAAGGAATTGCCAACATACCTCCGCACTACTTAGATAAATAGTTTTTTTGTTAGACTTTAGAAACTAATTAATAACATGTATATATATATATCCTTAGATAGTTTTGTTTTTTAGACATTGGAACTACAATTTATTTATATATATACATGGGTTTTGGTTTTAAGTCCCCCATTGTTCAATTTTCCTTTGCAATTCTGTAATGTGTGTGATATTCGTATTACTTGGGACTGAATGCAGGGATAGCTGAGGGGAGTGATATTTTAAAACTGAATTTAAAAAAAAAACTTATTAACGTCAGTTGTATCAAACAACTGACGTTAATAGTATTTTATAAAATACACAGTACTATATTAACGTCAGTTGTTTATTACAACTGACGTTAAAATTAAACCTTTAACGTCAGTTCTTTATAGCAACTGACGTTAGTTTTAACAAAATCAACGTCCGTTGTATTAAAGAACTGACGTTAATAGTTTTATTTTAACGTCGGTTTTGTTAAGGAACTGACGTTAATAATGTTATATTTAACGTCAGTTCTCAACTGACGTTAAAATAGTAACTATTAACGTCAGCTGTATTTACGTCAGTCAGTATTCTGACGTAAAAAATCAATTTTAACTGACGTAAAAAGCACTTATTGCACTAGTGGAAGTCTAGGAACACCAATCTCTCTTGATGATAATACAGGTACAAGAATCATTGGACACTTTGCAAGAATTATCATTTGTGACACCCTCTACCCTGCATGTATTCAAAAGAGATAACATATATAAAACAGAGAGAACACATGCAAATATATATAATTATCAAAACCGGGCAGAGACTGCCGCATTGTAACATAACGCGGAAATAACCAAAACATGTTTATAAAGAAAACATAACATAAAACAGAACCATAAACGACCCAACCCCGATGTCACACTACAAAGCTGGTATAACCAATTTGATAAAACAACTAGGATACAACTGGAAACAACTAAAAAAACTACTGAAAACGGGAAATCCTATCTACGAGTCGCGGCTCCTCAAAGTCCCTCCTCAACTGGCTGCACATCGACCTTTGCATAAACGATACATGCCACAAACAAGAAACATAGAGATAGGGAGTAAGAAACATATATATGAATATAACGGCAAGGTAGAAGTTATCAAGACGAGCATTGTTGAATGATTTCTAGGCAAGTATACCTAGTCGTACAAGTAATACAGTGGTGAGAACGATATCGTTCCCACGAGGACTGAGACAAGTACTAGTACGTACCAAATCTACTACTATCTAAGCGAATCTTTGGATGGAAGGGAGATCAATACTATATACCAAGCCCAATAAGAGTGAAAATAAACAGAATAAAAAGGACCAAACTCTTTTTGTAATTTTCTCAAACACTTGGAATGCAATAAAAGGTGATTTTCAAAGATGATAAAAGATGTTGGGATTAAATTTCACCAAACCTTAGCCTTCTGCAATATAAAGACCACCAATCCAGTTTATGCTTCAATTATTAAAATCAACCCACAAAATTACTCAAGCCCTAATTCCTTAGATGACAAGAGCCTAAATCCCCTAATAGACCCTAACTCCTTAGGTGGCCTAATTAGTGAATTTGCATTAAGAGTAGGGATTACACGATTACTAATAAACCAAAATCCATTCTTAGATGCAAGGTTTACTAGGTGATTAATTCCAGATCAAGAATTGGTAAGAACGTCCCCATTGCAAATCAAATCTCAAATTCATTTCATGGGTGATCAAACCACAAAAAGCATTAAGCAAAGGAATTAAACACTAATAGAGAAACATAAACATGGATTAATAAATCAATAAAATTACATGATATTCAGTTTGGCAACATCTAATCCCAACAAAAAGGGATTTAGCTACTCATGATAATAGAGAAAGCCAAATTGAAAGAAATAGAGAGAAGGGAGAGAAGGGACTCCATGGAAGCCTTCACAGCAGCCCTTGGCTCAGAGAACACGTTTTTAGGATTGAAATCTGGTATAAAAGTTATCCAAAACGTTCTGCCCAGATGCCTATTTATAGATTAGGCGTGCGTCACGACCGTGATGGCCACCACGTCCAGGCCGTGACGGGTACTGCAATGGGCGCGCTTTCAAATTTTTGTCTGTCACGGCCGTGATGCACATCACAGCTAGGCCGTGACTAGTTCTGCCTATGAGGGTCTGGTTCAGCTGACAGGTCACGGCCGTGATGGTCATCACGGCTAGGCCGTGACCGCTTCTGACTTTTGCCTTCTTCCTTTCAGCTCTACTTGATCACGGTCGTGATGGTTATCACGGCTAGGCCGTGATGGGATATGCTTGGCTCATTTTCTTTACTTTTCAGGCTCTATCTTCATCCAAGCTCCATCATGACCGATCCTGAGCATTTTCTCCTTAATTTCGGCAAAACAACACCACAAAACCGCCTTACCCGTTCTAAGGTAAAAACTATCCATAATCAAACTAATTATGCCTAAACTATATGAAAATGCATGTAAAAATGTACATGAAATATGAGGTGAAATCACACTCATCAAATCACCCAAGCTTAAGATTTTTGCTTGTCCTCAAGCAAACACTAAGGCCAAAAGATATAAATAATCAGAGCATGGATAGTGAACCAAGAACCCGAGTAACTAATCCAAGTAATAGGCATTTTCAAATAATTCACCAAGAGACAATCAATGTCAAGTCCAATTAGAAGCTTAGGTTCCTTAGACTCGTATTCTCACTGATTCGGGCACTCTTTCTCACCTCACTCAAGTGTTTAAGGATATATGACATTTCGCTCAATTTCCTCAAGGAACGAATTCTACCATAAGCTTGACTATTAACCAAATCTCTACTTTATTAATGAAAACATGTAAGAATCAAGAGGTCTTTTACTTTGGTTGTAACGGGGCCATGGGATTAATCGCCAGGTGGGGAATTCAAGAAAAGAGAATTTCAAGAAG
Organism: Sophora flavescens; assembly: GCA_030762895.1. Classification (NCBI taxonomy): domain Eukaryota; kingdom Viridiplantae; phylum Streptophyta; class Magnoliopsida; order Fabales; family Fabaceae; genus Sophora; species Sophora flavescens. The sequence continues at coordinate 18,155,451 of CM061065.1, forward strand.
GCTAAACAAAACAATCAAGCGTTGCAAAACATGACACCTTCTAAAATACCTTTTTGGGTTTTGATTCATTTTTCCACCTTTCTTTCTTTCTTTTTTATTTTATTTCTCACTTTCTTTTGTCATCCCCTTCTCTATATATAATTTCTTTTTCACTTCCTTTTGTCATTTCCTTTTGTTTGGAGAAGGGGAGATTTTCAATTCAAGATAAATATTTTTCTAATTTTCTCATCCCATACTTTTTCAAACTACCTTTTTACCCTTTTGTGCAATACTTTAGAAGGTCTCCTACCAAGTATCATTCATAAAAATATCTCAAGGTACCAAGAAAAGTATTTTATTCGTGTAGGCTCAAAATTGGGCAACTAAGGGGTAGCATTTAATCAATCAAAGCTCAGAAGGCAGGAAAAATACCTAGTGCCTCAATCATTTTCAAAAATGCTTTCAAAATTTTTAAGCTTCAAAACGGTTTCAAGTCAAGTTCTAGAGAATACCATCCAAGAGGAATAAAACACTCTATCACAAAGAATGGGGTAGATTTAGTGAGTACCCCTTTTTGGCTCAAAACTCTCACATTTAGTAGTTCAAAAATCAGTGAGAAACACAAATCTACGGAACCACATGCTAATTATCAACTATCAAAGGTCATCTCAAGAAATTTTTATTTGTAGCCTTATCACAAGAATAAAAAAAATTGGGTTCAAAATTTCACTATCTCAATTTAATTGGCACTAAGTTCTCACAATCGGATGCATAATCTAAGCAAGGGGCAATCGAATCATGTGATCATGCAAAACTATGCCTAAATGAATGCAACATGCAAAATGCAAAAAAAATAAAATAAATGCAAAATTACCCCTACCCCAAGCTTAAAAATTTACATTGTCCCCAATGTAAATAGTCAAGTCGGAGAGAGGAGAAAAATTGGAACAACTCACCGAGGTGGTAGCAGGTGTTGGCTCACATGCCAGTCAGAAACTTGTTGGAAAATGCATCACGGTCGTGATGCTCATCACGGGCAGGCCGTGATCAATTCTGGTCCACAGGGGCTGGCCTGTCACGGCCGTGACCTCTATCACGCCTAGGCCGTGATGCTCTCTGATCCCCAGGGTTCTCTCATCACGCCCGTGATGGGTATCACGGATGGGCCGTGATCCTTTATGATCTCTCTGGTTAGCTCATCACGACCGTGACCAGTGTCACGGCCTAGGCGTGATGGTTGCTGACTTTGCTTGTCCTTGCCCATTTTTGCTTCTCCTTCTTTCTTACCCTGAAAACACTTAACAAATTTATTAATTTATGATTTTTTTCCTCTTGATATTCTCAAATTATTCAAGAGTGAAATTCAAAAACAAATGGAAAAGGGAAAGAAAATTTGGGTTGCCTCCCAATAAGCGCTTCTTTAACGTCACTATCTTGACGGGTCGGTGATCTCAAGGATCACGGCCCTTTCTAATCTCTCTGGTTAGCTCATCACAGCCGTGACCAGTGTCACGACCAGGGCGTGATGGTTGCTGACTTTGCTTGTCCTCGCCCCTTTTTGCTTCTCCTTCTTTCTTACCCTGAAAACACTTAACAAATTTATTAATTTATGATTTTTTTCCTCTTGATATTCTCAAATTATTCAAGAGTGAAATTCAAAAACAAATGGAAAAGGGAAATAAAATTTGGGTTGCCTCCCAATAAGCACTTCTTTAACGTCACTAGCTTGACGGGTTGGCGATCTCAAGGATCACGAAGGTGCACAGCTATGGTCAATCTCTCGATGTCACCACCCAAGTAGGACTTGAGCCTTTGGCCATTAACTTTGAAGGTCCTTTTTGAAGTAGGATCCTCCACTTCTATAGCTCCATGAGGTGAGACTTCTTTGACATTGAACGGTCCCGACCACTTAGACTTCAACTTGCCCGAAAACAATCTCAACCGGGAATTGAATAATAAACCTTGTTGTCCCGACTGAAATGTTTTCATCACGATCTTCTTGTCATGGTAAGTCTTGACTCGCTGCTTGTAAATGGCTGCATCCTCATATGCATTAAGGCGCATCTCCTCTAATTCATGCAGCTGATGGACTCGCTTCTCACCCGCCAAAGTGGCATCAAAATTCAAGAACTTCAATGCCCAAAAGGCTCGATGCTCCAGCTCTACGGGTAGATGACATGACTTCCCGTAGACCATCTGAAACGGAGATAACCCCACAGGAGTTTTTAATGCAGTCCGGTAAGCCCACAAGTCATCGTCAAGCTTCTTTGCCCAATCTTTTCTTGAAGTGGCCACAGTTTTTTCCAGAATCCGCTTAATCTCCCGGTTAGAGACCTCCGCTTGCCCATTTGTTTGCGGATGATATGGAGATGCCACCTTATGCCTCAAATCATACTTGGTCAACACATTTTTCAGTTGTGAGTTGTAGAAGTGAGATCCCCCATCACTGATAAGGACCCTTGGGACACTGAACCGAGCAAAAATGTTCTTCTTCATGAACTTAATCACTGTTTGTGCATCATTCTTCGGTGTTGCAATGGCCTCCACCCATTTAGAAACATAGTCCATCGCCACCAAGATATATTGATTGGAGAATGAAGGTGGAAGTGGAACCATAAAATCTATGCCCCAACAATCAAATACTTCAATCTCCAATATGTTTTGCAGTGGCATCTCATCCCTTTTAGATATGTTCCCGGTCCTTTGGCACTTGTCACAACTCTTCACGTGATTGTAAGAGTCCTTGAAGATTGAGGGCCAAAAGAGCCCGGATTGGAGGACCTTTGCAGCTGTCCTATCCCCATTGTAATGTCCACCATATGGAGAGTTATGGCAATGCCACAAAATACTTCTCGCTTCCTCTTGACTAACACACCTCCTCCATAAGCCATCCGGTCCAACCTTGAACAAAAAAGGGTAGTCCCACATGAAACGGTTTGCATCCCGGAAGAATTTTTTTCTTTGTTGCCAAATGAGGTGCTTTGGAACAATGTTGGCTGCCTTGAAATTTGCCATGTCGGCAAACCATGGTCTTTCATGCACCAAAAATAAGGCCTCATCCGGGAACTCATCCCGAATGTCATTTTCTTTTGCAGTAACCTTTTCATTCACCAACCGAGATAAGTGGTCAGCCACCATATTTTCGCTGCCCTTTTTGTCTTTAATGACTAAGTCAAATTCCTGCAACAATAGAATCCACCTTATGAGTCTTGGTTTAGAATCTAACTTAGTCAACAAATATTTAAATTGCAGCATGATCAGTAAAAACAGTGACTTGTGACCCAATCAAGTAGGAACAAAATTTTTCCAATGCAAACACTATGGCTAGCAATTCTTTTTCAGTTGTTGCATAATTTATTTGGTTCTCATTGATAACCTTGCTAGCATAGTGAATGGCATGGAAAAACTTTTCCTTTCGCTATCCCAGAACTGCCCCAACTACGTAGTCACTGGCATCACACATTAATTCAAATGGTGACTCCCGGTTGGGTGCAACAAGAATGGGAGCAGTGATCAACTTGTCTTTCAAAATATGAAAAGAGGTAAGACAAGCAGTATCAAACACAAATGGTGTGTCCTTGTTCAAAAGGCTACACAACGGCTTGGCTATCTTTGAGAAGTCCTGGATGAACCGCCGGTAAAAGCCTGCATGCCCAAGAAAACTCCTCACACCCTTGACATTCACTGGTGGAGGTAGTTTCTCAATCACATCAATCTTGGATTTATCAACTTCGATCCCCCTAGCTGAAATCTTGTGCCCAAGCACAATTCCCTCCTGCACCATAAAATGACACTTCTCCCAATTTAAGACTAGATTGGTGTCCATGCACCTTTTCAACACAGCAGCAAGGTTAGACAAGCAATTATCATAAGAGGAACAGAAAACATAAAAATCATCCATGAAAACTTCAATGTATTTTTCTACCATATCAGAGAAAATGGAAATCATGCACCTCTGAAATGTTGCAGGCGCATTACAAAGACCGAAAGGCATATTCCGAAAGGCATATTCCGATAGGCTAAAACTCCAAAAGGACATGTGAAGGCAGTTTTCTCTTGGTCTTCCGAGTTAACCGCAATTTGGTTATAACCCGAATAGCCATCCAAGAAACAATAATAAGCTTGCCCAGCCAACCTCTCCAATATTTGGTCCATGAATGGAAGTGGGAAGTGATTTTTCCTAGTAGCTTGATTTAGCTTCCGGTAATCTATACATATTCGCCACCCGGTGACCGTTCTAGTTGGGATCAACTCATTCTTCTCGTTGTTCACGACGGTCATGCCACATTTCTTGGGAACCACTTGTACCGGACTCACCCAAGCACTATAGGAAATCGGATAGATCATTCCAGCTTCAAGGAGTTTCAGCACCTCATTCCTTACCACTTCTTTCATTGTAGGATTGAGCCTCCTCCGCGGTTGGACTGCCGGTTTAAATTCAGCCTCCATCATAATCTTGTGCATACAAAATGTAGGGCTAATACCTCTCAAATCTGAGATGGACCATCCAATGGCTGTTTTTTAATGTCTCTAAGCACCCTTACAAGTTTCTCCTCCTCCAATTTGGACAATTCATTGCTCACTATGACAGGATTTTCATCATTCTCACCAAGAAACACATATTTCAAGTGGGGAGGTAGGGGTTTAAGCTCCAACTTGAGCTTCTCTTGGACTTCCTCCTTTTTGAGCTCTTCTTTCTTAGTATTGACAACAAGTTGCTTGGGTTGAGCTTCCAAATCACACAAACACTCCTCTATTTCCTTCTCCTCTCTCTCATCAAGATTTTCAATAGAGTTCATAATTACTTTCTCAAGAGTAGAGGATGGGTGCCGATGTGCCAAGACTTCTTTAGCCACTACATCCACAATGTCCATGCGGAAACAATTCTCTTCATCACCTGGGCGATGTATAGCTTCAAATACATTGAAAGTAACCTCTTCATCTTGCATTCTGAGTCGAAGTTGGTCTTTTTGTACATCTATCAAAGCACGACCAGTTGCTAGAAAAGGTCTCCCCAATATAAGTGCAACTTCTGCATCCTCCTCCATGTCTAATATCACAAAATCCGCTGGGAAGATAAACTTATCCACTTTAACCAAAACATCTTCCAAAATACCAAAAGGACGCTTGATTGTTCTATCGGCTAGTTGTAGTGCCATCCTTGTTGGTTTCACTTCACCACCTCCAAGCTTGTTCAAGATTGAAAGCGGCATCAAATTGATACTCGCCCCCAAGTCACACAAGGCCTTCCCAATAGCAACATTCCCAATTGTACAAGGGATTGTAAAACTACCAGGATCTTTAAGCTTAGGAGGTAGCTTCCTTTGAAGTATCACACTGCATTCTTCCGTCAAGGTAACAGTTTCACCTTCTTTAAACCTCCTTTTCTTTGTAAGCAACTCCTTCATGAACTTTTCATATGTTGACATTTGTTCTAGTGCTTCATCAAAGGGTATGTTGATTTGCAGCCACTTAAAGATGTCAAGAAATTTGGCAAATTGCTCTTCTTTCTCCTTCTTCTTGCTCAAGTGAAGATATGGCAACTTTACATAAGAAGGGCTCTCTTGAGGTTTGTCTCCATCTCTTAAAATCTGGCTTTTACTCCTCCTCAAGATTTAGTTTTCATCCACCAACTTTTCTCTTTTGTCTTTTTCTTCTTCCTCTATTACAACCTCTTTGCCTTTTTCTTCATTTGTTGCTCTTTTTTCAGCACTCATCTCATTTTTTTCAGCAACTCTCTCATCTTTCAGCAAAGGCTCACCGTTCTCTTTCTCAAGACTTTTACCACTCCTCAAAACAATAGCCTTACAATGCTCTTTAGGATTTGTTTGAGTATTATCTGAAAAACTGCCACCTGGATTGCTCCGCTAGGTGCTTTGCAATTTTTCCAACTTGAACCTCCAAGCTCTTTATGGAAGCATCGATGTTTTTTTGGTTTGACATGGACATTTGCATGAATTGATTGAGGGTGTTCTCCAAGATAGAAGTCCGGTCTTGAGGCGGTTGTGTGGGATGAGGGTTACTTGCTTGTCCGGCATTCCAACCAAAACATGTTTGATTCCTCCACCCTTGGTTGTAATTGTTGGAATACTGGTTGTTGCCTTTCCGCCCATAGTTCCCCATATAATTAGCTTCCTCGTGGGAACTAGGTGTAGCCTCACAATTTCCATTATCATGATCTCCTCCACAAAAATCACATATCATTACCTGTTGAGGTGGCATGGTTGTCACTTGCATGGTTTGGAGTTGTTGTGGGAGTTGATCTAGTTGCTTGGTAATGGACTCAAGTTGTTGTGACATAAGCTTATGTTGAGCCAAAAGTGCAGTTTGTGAATCTAACTCCAGCACTCCCCTTCTTGATGTGGTACCTCGGTCATGATGCATCAGATAGTCATTAGATGCCATAGCTTCTATCAAAATAAATGCTTCCTCGGTGTCTTTGTGTTCATGGAACCTCCAGCTGAGGCATCCAACATATACCTGGTTGACGGCCTCAATCCATTGCAAAATGTTTGCATTTGGATAAGATCATCAAACCCATGATTTGGACATCTTCGGAGCAAATCTTTGAACCTTTCCCATGTGTCATTAACAGTCTCTCCCTCTTGTTGAGCAAAGCTTGTGATCTCACCCCGTGTCTTCACAAATCTTGAGGCGGGAAAGAACCTTGCAAGAAATTTTGCCTCTAAGTCATCCCATGTAGTGATGCTCCCCCTTGGTTGAGATTGGAGCCAAGACTTGGCTCTATCTCTTAGAGAGAAAGGAAACAACCTTAGGCGAATTGCATCATCGGAAGCACCATTTATCTTCACCGTATCACATAACTCCAGGAAGTTGGAGACATGATTATTAGGATCCTCTTTCTCCAACCCGGCAAATTGATCTTGTGCAATCATATTCAAGAAAGTCGGCTTGATCTCAAAATTGTTGCAATTCACTGGAGGCCTCACTATGCTAGTGACATGCCGATTGACATTTGTATTGGCATAATCCCCAAGTGTCCTCCGTGGAGCACCCTCTCCATTTCCTGCCATCTTAAGTGGATCTTGATGAGCTTGTGAAGTGGAGGTCTCTTGTTCTCCTTCTTGTTGTGCTAATAACCTCTGCTGTCGTGCTTGCCTCCGATTCTCCCTAGCTGTTTTCTCTATCTCTGGATCATAGAGAAGTTGGTCAACTGGGATAGTACCTCGCATGCACAAGAGTCTAGAAACCAAGAATGTTAGCACTAACTGTTAGCAAAGAGAAACAGATAATAAAACAGAAAAAAAATAAAAAAAATAAAAATAAAATTGTGCTTAAATTAGTAATCAAAATGGGTGTGCTAATATTGAAACACAGTCCCCGGCAACGGCGCCAAAAACTTGTTGAACAATTTCTAGGGAAGTATACCTAGTCGTACAAGTAATACGGTGGTGAGACCGATATCGTTCCCACGAGGACTGAGACAAGTACTAGTACGTACCAAATCTACTACTATCTAAGTGAATATTTGGATGGAAGGGAGCTCAATACTAAATACCAAGCCCAATAAGCGTGAAAATAAACAGAATAAAAAGGAACAAACTCTTTTTTTAATTTTCTCAAACACTTGGAATGCAATAAAAGGTGATTTTCAAAGATGATAAAAGATGTTGGGATTAAATTTCACCAAACCTTATCCTCATGCAATATCAAGACCACCAATCCAGTTTATGCTTCAATTATTAAAATCAACCCACAAAATTACTCAATCCATAATTCCTTAGATGACAAGAGCCTAAAACCCCTAATAGACCCTAATTCCTTAGGTGGCCTAATTAGTGAATTTGCATTAAGAGTAGGGATTACACGATTACTAATAAACCAAAATCCATTCTTAGATGCAAGGTTTACTAGGTGATTAATTCCAGATCAAGAATTGATAAGAACGTCCCCATTGCAAATCAAATCTCAAATTCATTTCATGGATGATCAAACCACAAAAAGCATTAAGCAAAGGAATTAAACACTAATAGAGAAACATAAACATGGATTAATATATCAAGGAAATTACATGATATTCAGTTTGGCAACATCTAATCCCAACAAAAAGGGATTTAGCTACTCAAGATAATAGAGAAAGCCAAATTGAAAGAAATAGAGAGAAGGGACTCCACGGAAGCCTTCACAGCAGCCCCTGGCTCAGAGAACACGTTTTTAGGGTTGAAATCTGGTATAAAAGTTGTCCAAACCGTTCTGCTCAGATGCCTATTTATAGATTAGGCGCGCGTCACGGCCGTGATGGCCATCACGGCCAGGCCGTCACGGGTTCTGCCATGGGCGCGCTTTCAAATTTTTGTCTGTCATGGCCATGATGCACATCACGGCTAGGCCGTGACCAGTTCTGCCTATGAGGGTCTGGTTCAGCTGACAGGTCACGGCCGTGATGGTCATCACGGCTAGGCCGTGACTGCTTCTGACTTTTGCCTTCTTCCTTTCAGCTCTGCTTGATCACGGCCGTGATGGTTATCACGACTAGGCCGTGATGGGCTCTGCTTGACTCATTTTCTTCACTTTTCAGGATCTATCTTCATCCAAGCTCCATCATGGCCGATCCTGAGCATTTTCTCCTTAATATCTGTAAAACAACACCACGAAACCGCCTTACCCGTTCCAAGGTAAAAACTATCCAAAATCAAACTAATTATGCCTAAACTATATGAAAATGCATGCAAAAATGTACATGAAATATGAGGTGAAATCACACTCATCAAGCATACATCAAACAAGCATGTTATATAAAATAGCAATATCATAACAATCATCATCATATAACCTGTATACTATGCAATGCAGTTCTTCTCACTCCTCTACTATGCACTTCGATCCAAACTAACTCAGGATGCCGACTTTGGGGATACATTTCCATATAGTCCAATAAGCACCAACGCCGGGGCAATCCACCAAACCACGGGCGGACCCCTTGGATAGTCGACGCACCTTACTCTCAAATACGCCACCACGGTGTATACATGATCCCCTTTCGGGCGAATCCGGCGGACGGCCAGATCACCTTACTCTCGGATGACCTCCCCCTTAACACCCTGGCCAAAAAGTACCAGAGCCTCAACACTCTGTCCAAAAAGCAATAGAGTCTCAACACCTTGACCATTAAGCATCATGGCGCCCTTGGAGCGGACACTAGGCTGCCAAGGTACAACATCATATCACTTGGAGCGGACACTAGGCTACCAAGGTACAATATATCATCACTTGGGGCAGACACTAGGCCACCAAGGTAGATTATAATCTTTAAGTTGTCTAACTTGTCTTCACTTTGTTTGTTGTCTTCTTATATTATTATTAGGGACAACTGGGGTGAAGCACCCCTGTCCAGCTTTCTGCGTTCTGATCGGCACAGGTGAGCACGGTCGTGCTCACCCTTCTGCACGGCGCTTGTTGAGCTCGCAGTCAAGCACGATCGTGCTGATTATTGAGCACGGGCATGCTTAAGCAGCAAGCCCTTTCTTGGGATTCAAACTGGAGCACGGGCATGCTCCTTGTTAATCATGGCCTGCTCAATGGAGCGAGGTCATACTGATCTGGGCAGAAGGGTCACAGACCCTTTGCCAAATCCTTGGGACAGTTCATAGATTCAACCTGTTGGCTTTTACTAATCCATTGAACATTAGGTTCATTATTCTTAATTGTTCTTCATGTCTTATCATTAAGGGGAATTAATCATTTAATCATAGCTTCATTATTAATGTCCCTAGAACACTCACTAATCAATCCTAGGGTCTTTAACTAAGCCCTATGAACATAACATTGCCTCTCATACTATATTCATGTCTTATGAACAACTGGGACAACATCCCTTAAATCTCATTTATCATTATTAACGTATTTTAATGCTTTAACATCAATAAAAAGACCTATTAATTAATTAGAGACTTATTATCATCATTGTTGGCATTAACATCCTCAACAATCAACACTCATAAGAGAACAACACCATGATCATTCATTCATAACGTCATCAATCCAAACATAATCATGGCATAAACATCATTATCAATTATAACGACAATAGGCATACCAATCATCAATTAAGCATATATCATCATGAACATGATAGCAAACAAATAGACAAAAAACATACGACAGGGTCATGGGTTAACCCTTCATCTTACGCTATCTCATAGCCTACATGTTCATATTATCCCTTCTCCCCATACCTGGTATGAAGATTCCTAAAACGATAACGTTGGCAAACTAGACACGTTCCCTCGAGCGGCTCGACGAGTTCCCCGAGGCTTGGCCAAACAAGAAGAGGATAATAAATTAGCCTATAAATCTAATGATATAAAAGAGACTAAGAGATAGAGAATACAACGTTACCTTAAATGATAATAGCGCGCTACTTCTCTCCCAAAACTAGAGCAAGAACACCAAGAACTTCAAGGGGTTCAAGGGAAGGGAAAGGGAAGAGGTTTTTGTCGCACTAGGATTGCCTAAAGTGACAAAAAGAGGGTTTTGGGTCGCAACCCTCATGGAACTGCTCTATTTATAAACTCTTAGACCTGAGCACGGCCTTGCTCCCTGTTGAGCACGACCGTGCTCTAATCCTAAGCACGGAGCACTCAAAGATTGCACTACGAGACCATCTAAATGTCTGAATTGGCCAAAACCTATAAAAAAGACTTGTAGATAATTCTTTTAGCTTCCCAACACCACAAAAATCACCTCGACCGGACATCTAGAACTCTAGATATGGCCAAATCGGTGAAACAGGTTACTTGGACTCTAGAAGGATTGAACCTTTCTAAGGCTAAACTTCCCCAAACATGAACTTAGGCATTAAAAACAAACATAACAAGCATATACAAACATATATATAAAAGCACTAAGTTTATTTTCGAAAAACGGGGTGTTACATCATTGATGTGGATATAGCGGGTAATTTATATGATGAAATCATAGTGGAAAGAGATGGATATGCATTCTATGTTGGAATTGAATATGAGAAGCTACCATATTTCTGTTCTTTCTGTTAATCCATTGGCCACTCTCTGGATGTTTGCAAGAAGCAGGGAGATGCAAATTTGAAAAATAAAGATTCGACCCCGCAAGAAAGGAATAAAGTGACATCGATGTATGTCCCTAAAAAGAAAGTAAATGTGCCTACTAATTTTTCTAATGCTGATATTGTTAAATATGACTGCAATGTCATTGTCAATAAGGAAGTCAACAATCTGATAATTCAATATTCTGCAATTGATCACCTTCATCAAAAAAATAAAGAATTTGTGCTTGAGAAGGTTGAGAGTAATAAGAACAATGGAAACAATCAAGAGGAGAATGAGGAAAATTCTGTTTATGATGAATCAATTCATCCAGATTCTCAAATTGGTGTTAATGAAGGTACTAATTTTAGTCATGCTGTTAATGTATCAGACATAGTTTTTTCAAATAGTTTGAACCACAATCAATCCCCTGCAGCAAGGGATTTGACACCTAATTCTAATTTTCTTTTTGATTCTCTTGCTTCTAAAAATGGTGAGTTAAATGACACTCTTAGTGGTGAAAATAAAATTCTGGAATGGAGAAAATGATGAGGAAGTTTTGGAGAAAACTGTAGAGAATGCAGAGAATGATGAAGAGGCTTATACTCTTGTAGTCTCTAAATCTCAAAGGAAAAAAATAATAGAAGAAAGAAACTGGTTGTTAAATCAGCCTCTCATAATTTAAGATCCTGAGTAGGTCTCAAAAACTTGTCCCAATGAAGTTGAAAATTATGTATTGGAATGCAAGAGGTATTGGCAATGTGGAAACAAGATTAGTCTTGAAGAAGCTTTGTAACCTCAACAAGCCTGATCTTCTTTTCCTTGCAGAACCTTTGATTAGAATTGACCAATTTCCTTCTAATTTCTGGAAAAGACTTAAACTTAAGGTTTTTGTGGTTAATGACAGAAATGATGCTCCAAATTTGTCGGGCTTGTGTTGAGAGCATATAGATACTTTTTTGATTTTTTTCTGTCCAATCAATAAATTGCATTATCATTGCAGCTAGACAGTCAGTAACTTTATGTAGCAACCATTTATGCTTCCGCCTCTCACTTTCATAGAAGAAATTTATGGTTTGATCTAGCTCTGCTGCAGCAACAAAATTCAGGTCCTCGGTGTGTTTTAGGTGACTTTAATGCTGTGCTTGGAGCACACGAAAAGAGAGGGAGCAAGATTTCCTTGGTACCCTCCTATGAGGAATTTAAAGCTTGGTCAGACAACTGCAACCTAATTCATATTGAGACTAAAGGTGTTTTCTATACTTGGTAAAATGGTAGAGGTTTTCAAATCACACTGAGTTAAGGCTTGATAGATCTATCAGTAGTGATGAATGGATGAATTTTTGGGAAAAAGTTACTTGTTTCACTTTAACAAAAAGTTATTCAGACCATTATCTCATTCTTCTTATAATGAGTAAAGGTGAGATTACCTATCCTTCATCAGTCAAATTTCTTAAAATGTGGTTGCAACACCCTGATTGCAAAAGATTAGTTGCTGATGCTTGGAAATCTAGGGTTAAGGGTAATCCAATGAATGTGATATCTAGAAAGTTAATTCTTTTAAAGAGAGACTTAAGAAAGTGGAACAAATAAGTCTTTAGGGATATTCCCTTGCAAGTTGAAAAGGCTCTGGCAGAAATTGATTTCATTTAGAATCAAACTGACGGAGGGCTTTTCATAAACGGAGGGCTTTTCACAAACTATCATAAACTGATAAAATAAAATACACAAAAAGATCTGAGAAAAGGAAAATATCTCACCACACTCCACAGAGCTCGCCCTCACTCAAAATACAGCAAAAATGGGCTCACCATAAACAACCTATCTACAGCAGATGCCCTGGCCTTCACGATCACTAACGTGGATATCTAGTGCTACCCAGGCTCTCCCCATGCCTGTTCCTGTAAACCCTCCATGGTGGCCTTTGCGGTGGTGCTGATGTCGTTGCCTCACCACTGTCGGATATAAACACATGGCAGTGCTGGAGCATCCGCTAGTACTGGAGACTGCAACGAGCACTGCCTTAGGCTCAATGGTCCCCGTCAATAGGATCCTGGTATGGGTGGTAGATGCCAAAACATCTGAAACAGAAGGAATTTCCCAAGGCAGAAGAATCCTATATAAAGCATGAATATGGCGCCTCCCCGAAATGCATATATAGTAACTGGGCCCGTGTAAAATGAGAGATAAGTTGTCGGGTCCACTCTCCACCCTCTCTCATCGTGGAACTCAAGCTCAATGGTCCCCGTCAATAGGATCCTGGTAGGCTCTGACATCACCCTCGACTGGCTCTGCTTCACATTTCAATACTAAAACATACAAAGAAGGGGATAGGAAGATAAGAAACTATACTATCACCAGGCAATGGAAATGATACATAGCATAAGATATAATAATACACAAAGACATGCGGCATATAAAGATAGCAAACATCTTCGAGTCATAATATCATCCTCTACCCATAGTCACTAATGTAATTAAGCCTGGATGCTGACGTGACCACCTACAATCTTGTCACCATCCCTTATTCCCGTTAGGGTTGTTTGTCAGTCATCCAAGCGGCTCATCCATAAACACTGGTGCACACCCCCATTCTTGTTAGGACTCTCATTCAAAGAATGACACTATTCCCCCATTTACGTTAGGGAATTGTTGCACAATATAAAAGCATCCCCTTTCCCGTTAGGATATGGGACTACCCGACAAGGACTACAAGAGTATCACGGTAGTTCCCCCATTCCCGTTAGGGAACTGACCCGTGACATCCGGTATCCGTAATCGGATACTCTAACCTCGTGTGTTCCACCCACACAGTTGTGAATAACACTATGCATTCTATATGAGTCTCATCGACTCGTATCTCATCATAACCTGATGACTTAACCTTCCACCACAAACTCGTATAATTCCTCCGATCACATCACATAAGCTCATCATGTAACACCCCCTCGGTGCTACATTCTTAACTCGTTGCGGAACTTAAAGTAAAATAAAGAAATGCTGGTTGCTTTCGAAAAATAAATTTCGGTATGTAATAGTATTCAAAAAATACGGTCTAAAATTTTTCTTTCAAAACGACTATTTACAGACATCAAGGCAAGAAACTAAAATCATAAAACATACATAACAAGGTAAATCTCCACAGAATCATTAAAATATTTTTCTCTCCAAGGCATACAAGTTTTCAAAATAGTCTTAATAGATCATAATAATTACTTAGAAAAGACTCCAAAACCCTTACACAAAAAAAAAAAAAGACTCCACAACTAGTCAAACCCAGAGATGTCCGTTGGGAAATTCTCCAACGTCATCCCCATCATCGGATACCTCGAAAACAAGGCGTCATATCTCACTCCACGAGAGATACGAAAGAAAAACAAGGTCTTGCCCATAACAGCTCACACATCATCATTGTTAGCATCAAACCCTTCAAAATCTCAGGGTCTCGTAGTGATCTGAAAAACTGTACATATATCCAAAAATACCACAAGGCATTCCACATGTAAATAGCAATGGTGGGATACCGACATATAAGTTTATCATAGTAGTCACATACGCGACACACCAATCAACAACATATGACAATAGCGACATGTAAAACAATATGAACCATAGTCATAATATCAGGGCTATTTAAACAAGGGGATTCATACCCGACAACCATCGTAGGTTTATAAAAATGCATGACACTTCAAAAATCCACTACCTATTTCGTAATCTCCGAAGATCCTAACTTCCCTTCGTCGAGCAATGATTAGGCTATAATACCCCTTACCACAATTGTCTCATGAGGTCGGCCTCTCAATTTAGGTCCGGGCTCCAATTGTTCAAGGGTATCACACTCAATTACCTAAAATAATATTGAGTAGTCCCTGATTGAGTACATCCACGTTTGGCAGTCGTTAGGTCCACATGTCGAGGTCGCGAGGCCCCGATCTTGTGTGGCTCACGAACCCCGATGTACCTATAGACCCACTTTGGTCTTGACTTCCCCAATTTATCAATCCACAAAGGATTGTAGCTCGAAAACTGTGGCACGTCTTCCAGCTCATGCATGTAAAACAATTGGTTTTTTGTTTTTCTTTTTCGCATCATTCTTTCTTTGTCGAGACTCAAGGCTCACCATTACAATTTTCTTCAAGGCATCAAGCCCATTCGTACTTAACCCCGGACATACAGTCCGAGTCCTCAATCACGATACACTAGGCCTATGCACAGGTCCTAGGTTCGCCGATATTTAACACGAAGTCAAATGTGCCAATTGGGACTTGAACCAGCGACACATAGGACATAAAGTCCATGTACTTACTCATAGGAACTCTAGCCCGACGTCTCAACTGCTAGGTCCTCATAACTTTTTCGTTTTCAACACCATTTTCTTTCTGTGAAAACAAATATCAAAACAAAAATCCGAAACTTATTAAAGTTCATCTGAATTATTTTTGCTCTTTTAAAACATGTTATAGAAAATCTTTTCCGTTGAAATTTATTTCTAAAACGTTATATCATTCAAAATCATTTTTAAAACTTTTTGACTGAAACATTAAAATTATTATCAAGAATTTCGTCATAATGCATTTTTCTAAATATTTTCATTTAGAATAAAATTTCGCAAACCAAAAGCATTTCCTTTCAAAAGACTTTTCTTTGACTAAATTGAAACATTTTCATGATTTTTCTTCTTTCTATTATTATTTTTGAAACATTTTCGGGCAAATTAATATAAGTGCAATTTTTCATGGTTCTTCCTCAATAACACTCATTTCTTAAGCGTTATTTTAAAATCATCAGTGATTCCTCAAAAAAGTAACTTCTAACAAAAATATACTTAAGTTACTTTATTTTTAAAAGTTCTTCCACTTACGAAATATTAGAATCTTAAATTTTCTGCTTAAGAATTTTAATGTCTTAATCCTCATTATCAATCTATGACCATTGTCATGCTCTCAACCAATACAATCAATCAACAGTCTCATCAACACACACACACACACACACACACACACACACACACACACACACACACACACACACACACATATCATTTAGAGCATACTTTCACATATAAAATTTAATAACAATAAAATTCTAAATCATCAAAGAAAACATCACCTAATGACTACAAGCAATGTGACAGCCTGATTTTTAATTACGTTGTTTAACCGGTTAAAATATAATTAATTATATGTTAATCTGAGAGTTAGAAAGTGATTTTGAATAAAAAAATTATATTCATAGTCTCTCTTATGGTAGAAGGTTATGGTAAAAGTTTGGGTTGAAAATTCAGACGGAACCCGGTCTGCGTTTTCACTGACAGTAAGATTTTACTGAGCAGAAACCCTAATTTCAACTGGTGAACGAAACTATTAGGTTTTATATTTTTTCCCGAACAATTTTCCACTTTCTTAAAAATTCGTTAGGGATGAAATAAATTTTTTTTACTCGAGCGTAATCTTTAAGAAAAACGGGTAAAACCTATGTCGGGGGATAAGTCGGGTAAACGACGGAGTCAATTATGGAGCTGAGGTATTAAGAGAGGTTAGTGTAGTAGAGAGGACAAGGAGTCCGGCCTTAAATTTTAGTGATCGATAATTTTCAAGTGAAATGACCAAATACCCCTAAGCTTAACCTAACCGACGTTGAGTTAAATTTTAACCATGGTTGAGGAACCATGGTTAGTTTGTGTGGACAACGAGCAGCCACACCATTCAATTAATGTGAGCCACATGTCTATTAACCATAGTTAGTAAAGTAACCTTAGTTAAGTTAATTATTAACTATGGTTAATCATATATTAATTAAATAATCACAAAACTCATTAATCTAAAAGCTAACAAACCAAACAAGGCCTAAGATTTTCCCTATAAAAGCCCCTTGAGGCTGCAGTTCCCCCTCCCCATTTCTTGTCTTCATCTTCTTCATTTTCTTCCTAAAAATACACTAAACTCCATTGTTAATCTTCAAGAGCTCCAAGTGCTATCATAGTAGAACTTGTCAAGATCATCAATCTCCTTCTTCTACTTTCTTAACTTGAGGTAACATGATTATCTCTTCCATTCCTATGATCTTAATCTTCCTATTTCATAGTTTTTTATTTCTAGATCTAGAACTTTAAATAATTTTAGATAATTGTAGAAAAATAATAAAAATGTGAAACCAATTTCTATGATCTAGTTATGACCTTTACTTTCATTATCCAAGTGCATGTAATCAAAAACATTTTACTTCCCTAATATCTATTCTTGGCCGAAACTGTGATGGAAAAAGTGGGTTGATGCTTTTGTGTCATTTTGGAATTTTAACAATTGTTTCATGCTCCTTAAAACCTATATGGCTATGATCTAAGAGTTTAACTTCAACAAAGATTTCTATCATGATTTTACTGTGTTGATCGAAACTCCTATAAGCAATGGGTTTGATGTGTTTGTTGTATTTTTGAAATCCAATAATTGATTTAAACTCTCTATTATGTATATAGTTTAAATCCAAGAGCTTAAGTCCCACAAAATCTCTTAACTTAGTTTTCAATTTGGGTCGAAGTAAAAGGGTTAAAAGGTTTTGTTTCAATTTGTGAAATTTAACACTAGATTAATGCTCTCTAATGTCTTAGTAATCTAAATCCAAAAGCTTGAATAAAAAAGAATTTCCTACCCTAGTTGTCTATAGGAGGCCGAAACCCTAAAGGAAAGAAATTGGATTATTTTGTTCAATCTTGGGTTTGTGACAATTTATATTGCCTTTATGATGCTTGAGTAATCTTACTCAAAGAGATTGAAAAGTTTAAAAACCTCTAGCCTATTTTTCTATACATGGCCGAACCTAACAAAAAATGGTTAAGGGTGGGTGTTGTTTGATTAATTATAGTTATGTTGTTTGATTCAAGTTGAAATTGGTAACGTGTGGCGTGATAACGAAGAACGTCAAATTCAGGATTCCAGTGATAACTCAGGTGGGGGGAAGAACCAATCTACCGTCGGAATCGATAATTAGTATATTATATAATAATTGTGTAGGGCGACCTAAACCTTACTAGTGGTCAAGTAATCGACATGACCAAAATCACGTTTAATGCTTTTTCTGAAAAAGCAATGATGATTTGGGGATTGTGGGTTTATCGAAGTTAGGATGATTTTATATTGTTTATGGTTGATTTGACTTTATTATCATTATTGAATTGATATTATGTTATTTAGGTGATATTGGAATATGTTGTTGATATTGTGTTATGCATGATCTGCCTGGTTTTTAATATTGTGCTTAGTGAATTTTAACCAAAAATATATATATTGTTCGGGAAATATTTGTTTGGCTGAGAGAATGGATGTGACGTAGAGGGCCTAGCTTATTCAATTTGTTTTATAAATGAGATTATGAGATATGATTTGAGGATTAATATGAGTTTCTAATGAGAGGTTTAGGTACTAGGTTATGACCTCATAAGAGTCGGTGAAGTTTGTATAATGGTATGTGTAGCAACTGGGCTACTTGAGATATAAACGTATGTGTAGCAATTGGGCTACTAGAGATATAATGTTATGTGTAGCAATTGGGCTACTAAAGATATAATTGTATGTGTTGCAATTGGGCTACTAGTGATATAGTCTATGTGTAGCAATTGGGCTACTAGAGATATAATTTTATGTGTAGCAATTGGGCTACTATAGATATAATTTGATAGAGGGGAGTGCTCGCTCGGACAAAGGACTAATATTCCCATTTGGATGGAGATGGTGTGACAAGATTGTAGTGGTCACGTCAATATAAAGGTTTAGTTGCGTGAGGTTGAGGGTAGAGGATAATATCTTAGTTTCGAGGATGATTTGTTAGTTATATGTGTTGATTGTCCGTGACATTTATTGTATGATATACTATAACTCTTTTCCTCTTTTTGATGATATAATTGTTTCTTATCCCCTATATCTTTGTCTGTTGTATTTTATTTTTGATGTGATCGTACGAGAAGACCCGATGGAGGAACCAGTTTCTGAGGAGTTAGATGGAACCCCGTATGAACCAGATGCGGGAGGACGAGCTGTGGATTCCAGCAATGTAGTTTAGCATCTAGGGCTAGTGAGTCTTATAAGATGTTTTATTTTCTCCTGATTATAATAGTTTGTTTAAGTATATGCCTGTAAGGGATCCTACTGAGATGATACCCTAAAACAATGTTATGTATTCACTATAATAAGACATATGTATGTATGTATAATATACTTATGTTGTTGTGTTCAATTAAACGAAGTTGTGGGTTTAATAATTTAATTTTTTTTTAAAAATTGTATTTTCATGTTAAGCGCACGGTTAAGAAATTAGTTAATGAGGTTTTAATCTAATAAAACAACGGGGTACAACGGGGTGTCTCAATTAAGCAATCTACACACATCAAATAAAAATAGTATGTGACTATCAAAACTTCTCAGGTAAGCTCCCCTTACCTTTGAAGAACTTGTTTTTCCATTGATCTTAGTCTTCAATCCTTGTTTCCTTCTAACCACACAAAAGAAATCAACCAACTAACAATCACCTTCTCAATCAAACAACAAAACAAGTTAAAGAATGAAAAGACCCACTTGACCCACTTTGTGAGGGTTTCAGCCATACATAGAAAATTAGGGTACAATTTCTTTTACTCTCATCCTTTTTGGATCTAGAGTCTAGACGTCTTAGAGAGCTCATAAAAAGTATCACAACCTCAAAATCGTTTTTCTATGATTTTCTAGAAATTTATCAATAAAATGGGCATGAACTTGAATTTGTGAAAAACAAAAGCATGATCACAAATTTCATGAAGGGAAAAGGAAGTTCAGGTCATGTAGATGGAGGATATACCTCTAGAAAGTGAAAAAATGATCAAAAGCTTGGAGCTCCAATGGAATCCTTAATAATGAACTTAGAACTTTTGTGTGAGAAAATGAAGAAATGTGACAAACCAATGGGTTTAGGAGTGGTAGTGGGGCTGCACGAAATGTTGTTCCAAGTGTAACATCCTGATTCTCAGTAATTAAAAATTAGGACTACGTAAGTGTAATTAATTAATTCATAGGGAGATTTTTCTTCTATGGTTTGAGATGGATAGGCTTAATAAATTTAAAATTTATTAAGACTATGAGAGGAAAGAATTTTTTTACGCCAATTAAAATTTACTAGCCATTAAATATTTAACTGAGTGAGGATTTGAGTGTTAATCATTTGTTAAGTTTTAATTAACATTTTCAAATCTTAAATGAGGTTATCAATTGAAAGCTTGATTTAATTACATTCTTATCTCCATTTTGAGTGCTTTAGTACGTGGTCTCCTGGAGTATAAAAGGTGGGTGCTGGTTTCACTAAACTATTAAAAATTGGCATGAAATTTTAGTTAGCTATATGATGATTATAAATATTTGGACACCTCCAACTTAGAAAAAAATGCTGCTACATAACCATTAAGTGCCACCTCCTACTTGTACCATTTTGCATGCAAAATGGCAACCTCATTTCATGATACTCCAAAGGCCACGCCACATGCTTGCTTTCCTTGTGACTCACTTGCTAAAAATTCAGGGTGCATGATGTTGTAATGCCACCACCTGCTTGCCTTTTTGGTCATGCAATTTCTTTGATTAATCATCCACCACGCAGCTGCTTGTTCTCCCTCAATTCACGCAATTAAAATAAATTTCCATGAACCTCCCTAAGCCACGCCACCTACTTGCAAGTGACAAGTTTATCTCATGATCATTATGAAACCACACAAGCTGCTTGCCTTCCCTTGATCATTTTCCTCTCTTCATGCAATTCCATGACACATAAAGGCCACACCTCCTTTCTTCATTCACACCAGCATTGAAGCCTAATAAGGATAGCCTTAAGTGAGTCATAATGTCATCCAAAAATGAAGAGAAATTGTTCCTCACTTACCCAATTAACGTGAAAGAAAAATAAATCAAAGAGTGAGTGAGATAGCGTGAGAAAGAGAAAGAGAGGTCGTTTGAGGGTGAGAGAATTTTCGGAGCCTATTCCGAGCAATCCGTTCATCCTAGAAAGAAACCGACTATACCGTTGTGATCCTGACAACGTCTACTTCATTACCCTATCTTTCTTTTCTTGGTTAGGCTAAGGTAAGCCTATGTCCTTTTTATGCCGAAATGCTATCTTTAAATCCGTTTATCGGTTTTCAATTCCATCTTCGGATTTGGATTACACGTAATGTCTGCTTCACAATGATGTGTTTAGGTGAATTTTTGGAGCTCCGGAGGGTGGTGAACCAAGCGTGGCAGATTTGAGGAGTATAGGAGTGGGCTCGTTTCGTTGCGTTAAAGCTAGCCTACGACACTTTAGGTGGGGAGAAAGTAACCGACATCGTCGGGGAGGCAAGCATAGAATAATAATTATATATGCATGTGTGTAGGGTGCCCCATGCCCTACTAGGATGTCGAATAATCAACAATGGCTAAACCCTAATAAAATAATATTTTAATGTTGTGATGGGTTTAGTGGTTGTAGATTTATCGACTCTAAGTTGTTGATTTTATACTGGTTGAGGTTGTCTGAAATGCATGTTACTATGCTATATGTGATTTTGCTATATTTAATATGCTGAATATGTTCACATGAATATTTTATATGTGAGAATTGATGCTGACTGATTGTATGATGAATATATGTCTGTATGGATAAGTTGAGAGTTAACATCATGGTAATGCCTTGAGACTACGGCTTTGAGGTCGGGGATGTATGGACATCCGCTGTGAGAGTATAAATGGATAAGGTTCTGGTGTTAACTATAGTGATGTTTGTTGCACTGCATTTTGCCAAGGTGGCGAGCCGTATGACTAGGAGTCGTACGAGGTTAGTTGTACTCGAATGCGAGTACGGATTATGGAGGGGCCAGTCTGTGAAGAGACCTTGGGGATGTAAAACTGGACTCGGGAGGCTCACAGTGACCATTAGTTAGCTCCTAATGTGTTGTGTACCCCGATAGAGCCTAGTTATCTCGACTTTACCCTGAGTATCCACGTCTAAGGTTGACTATCCGAGGCGACCCAGATACCTTTGATGGAGCTGAGCTCACAGAGAGATGCACTATTATGGGTCACGACGAGCGGAAAAGTTGCCCAGACAAACTAACTGATGTTCCCTAAGCGAATAGGCTTGATAAGGGAATATCTCGGGGTTAAGACCCGGATGAGAGATATCGGTCGACATACATAGGAGTGAAACTCCTTAGAAGATTGATCTGAGAGTGAACTTGAGGATGAACTGTGTTGGCTTGATTCGGGAGATGGTTGCCTATTACTTGTTGTATGTGTTATATGTATATGTGATTATTGTTCTATGTGTCCCCATCCCCATTTTATGACCATGTACTGTTGCTTATCTCCCTTCTACTCCATATTTCTCTGTATGTAAAACCGATAGATGAGCAGCGCCAGCAGGACGGAGACAGTGGCGGATTTGGGTTACCAGCCGAGGCACTATCTGCAGATGATCCCTCCCCGGATCCTGATACTCGACGACGTTGAGATCATCTACCATGATGATCGTGGATGGCAGGTCGACCACTCACGATTCTTCATGACGTACATCGACCTGGTTAGTTTCTACATACGGATGGGAGATGGTCCTTGCTTTCACTTGGACGACCCGTACCGCATTTCACAGAGGTTACCCTTTTCAGAGATGTGGTATCCACCTCGTCAGAGAGAGTTCCCTGACGACATATGGAACATGGTGAATCGATCAGTGGCGACTAGCCATGTTGGTATGGTGCAAAGGGGTCGGAGGCAGCAGAGTGTTCAGACGATGTATCACTATCGTCGCCGACGTGTCGTCATGAGCAGTGATGAGTCGATTTGGGAGCCGAGGACACGATACGACAGAGTCTACCGACGCACCTATGGAGAGGGAGAGGGTAGCTCCAGACACCCATATCGTCGGTGATATGGTTCTGTTGGATGCGCCTGTTAGGTCGTGTGCCTCTGAGCTTATTTTGTATTTTGGATGTATTTTGAGAAGCGGACTGGGTAGCTCTAGGACTTTTCTCCTGTTTTCTATGAGCAGTTTATGTATTATGTCCAGTTTTAATTTGACAGGGTTTGTATATTTTAGTAAACCTAGGATCCCTCTGTTGGGATTTATCATACTTGGGAGACAGACGTACTTATTATGTATATATTGCTGATGTGTGTTTTATTCCGTTGTGCATGTTTTAAACGAATTTAATTTTATCGCTTCCGCAAATTAGTTTATTTTTCGTATGTATAATCACGCTAACGTTAATACAACGGATTAAAGCTTAGTTAATTAAGATTTAATTAGTGGGACATCGTGGTGTCTCACCAAGTGTGAGGTTGTAGTACAATTTTTGGGACACAAAAGGAATTCAAAGAATACTTAAGGGCAATATGGTCTTTTCATATGAAAAACTTAGATATTTTCTCAAAGTCTTCAAGACATGGGTGAGTCATGGTGGTGACTCACCATGTGACTCACTGTATGAGTTTGGATACTTGTCCCATCAATCTAACATTCGGGTCCATCTCTGTAGTTCCGTATTCGGCTTCGTCGTTTACCCGATTCAGGTTTTTAGTCATTTTCTTCGAAAATTCGCCCAAATAAAATAAAATAATTTATTTTTGAGATAAAATTTTCAAAATAGATTATATCACTTAAAAAGTGGTAAAAATCTAAAACTTTTCAGTTTCGAGTCAAAATAAGGTTTTCTGATCAGTACAATTGTACTGTCAGTGAAAACGCAAACCGGGTTTCGTCTGAATTTTAAACCCAAATTTTAACCACAGTCTCCTACCATAAAGTAGGTTCTAGGAATGATTTTGTTTTCTCCAAAATCATTTTTTAGGTCTCAGTTAAAAATATAAACAGATATATATTCACTTATAATATAACGTATATAAAAAGTAGGGTGTTACACATCACATATAAAATCATATTTTATTAGGTTAGGCACTTCTAAGGCATATGTCATACTCTCCCCAACATGCATATCTCCCAACCAACATATATAATTTCCTAGAAACCAACTAAGCATACAATATTAGATAGAGGATGGTATCAGACAAAGCATGTTACGCATATTAAAATATTCATATAATCACAGTTAGACGAATAAAGCATATTAAACATGGTAATACAATCACCACACATCAAGAAGATCAACAACGATAAAATCAAATATCCTCAAGCATCATAAAATCAACCTAACGGCGATAAATCTACAATCCCCAAATCATCATTGGTACTACGCGGTAGTCGCCAATGTGATTTTGGCATTGTCGATTACTCGCTCACTAGTAGGGTTTAGGTCACCTTACAACTATTATTGCAACATATGCTACTTAGTCGTTTCTGACGATAAGATGCTTCTTTCTCCCACCTGATCAAGACATAGAGATAACAAGAACTATGAAATGGACACTTTCCTCCCTACTCATTCTGCCACGCACAGTTCAAGGGCCTCCAAACCTCCGAAATTTACCTGAACACATGTACACGAAGTAAACAATGTTGGTAACCTTAATTTGAAAGCAGAACGTGAAACCGATAACCAAACGTAGAGAAAACCTCAATGTTGTCACCGACGGTATGTCGATATGAAAAGAGCATAGGCTTACCTTAGCCTTAGCAAAAAAAGGAAAGTATGGTCAAGAAAATGACATCGCTACGAACACAACGGTGTAGTCGGAATCACGTTATGATGATCGGTTAGGTCGCACTTAGGTCGGGAACTTCTGTTCTTCTTCTCTAACTCTCTCGCCCTCTCTGCCTCACTTTCTTTCTCCTGAGTTTTTCTTTTCCGTAATGTAACTTAAGTTACCTTTTAACTTGTTGAACTTATTTTTTTTCAAAATCCTGACTCACACATTAAAACGTGGACATGTCCAACGCTTGAGCGCCAGGATGCTATGGCACCCACCTGCTCCATGCTTGAACGTAGAGCTTGGTCAAAGACTACGCGTCGAAGACTTATTGCCACGTTTCCCTGTTACATTTCCTTTTATTGACACATATTTCCACGTTTCCTGACCCTTTGGACGCTCTAGCGTGCCCCTAGCACACTTATGCTTGCCATGCTGGCCAAAAACCCTAATTTACGTGTTCATTCGATTTGAAGTCGATTGATTGCGTACCTCTCAAGCAGGATATCAAACACTTGAACACACATCACAAACACATAAACCATGGTTACATTAGAGTAAGCCTGAAGAGGCTTGAATGCAAAAGAATACTTGAGTGCCTGGAGAGGTGTTGAATACTTGTGAGTTTGTAAGCCTGAAGAGGCAAGTGTAAAGAATAATTGTAAGTTGTTTAATAATAGTGGAGAAAACCTTCAAGTATAAGGGACTGGACGTAGCTCTCGGTTGGAAGAGAGTGAACCAGGATAAATCCTTGTGTAATTGTTTTCTTATCCTTCATCTTCTTTACTTTTGTTTTAAACTAACATCTGGGGTTTTGAAATTGAGTTTATTAACCTTTCTTTAAAAAGGTTTTATTGTGTGTGTTTAGTTGCATTCTTGCTTGCAAAATGCTTTCAAAAGAATTTTCAAAAACTGTTAAGAAACACAATTCAACCCTCCTTCTTGTGTTTCCTTGTATTAACTTTATCCTTGTCTAAGCTTCCTCATCTTTGCATCAAAAGGGTCTCTATCTCCATTAAAATATCTGAGGAGAAGTACAAGAAAGGTGTCACGTCCCGAAAATTACAGTAATGGAACACTGTAATTAATTATTTAATAAAGAATTTATGTTTAAATATTAAGGAATTTATTATCTGAATAAAAAAGCATAGACCCGGATGACGGTAAATTATATTAATTCGACGGATTTTATTAGCATCCTATTAGTGCTAGATAATACATGCCAAGGCATGAAAGATAAAATAAAATACAAGTATTGGAGGGAAGTGTAATTATGGTTTTAGGAATTAAGGGAAAATACAAGAGGAAAAGAGAAAAAAAATTTAATGAATGCTTGAGTGACATGTGTCAACAAGTGGTGAAGAAATAAGAGTGGGGTCAATTTGTAATAAGGAGAAGTCCAAGGACTAACCCCAAGAGGAGGAGGAATCTAATTGCAAAACCAGGAAGAGTTCAGGGATTCAAGTACAAAAATATTAAGGACTTTATTATCTCAAAAATATGAGGACCGTATGGCGGAGTATTATTTTCGTCCGATTTTAATTAAAACCCGGTTCAAGTGCAATATGGTACATTAAGTCATAATAATTTATAAGGGACCAATACCATTAAGGATAATTAAAAAAAATTAGAGATGAGTACTCAAATTATATGTTGGCCGAAAATTTAAAGGAGTGCAAGGCAAGCAAACTCTAACTAAACCCACTCCTATTTTGGTTAAGTTTAATCCCACCTCCCTTGAGGATTATCACTACATCGTTGGTGTTACACAACCCTCTGACAATTCGGGTTATCTGGAGGTTCATACCATTGAGACGTGGTCCGTCTTAGTTTCAGTTTAGATATTAGTCAGTTGAGGGGAACTTTTATGTACCAGAAATCATCTTTGTCCTCATGGTGATTCCGTTGATATTTTCCAACAAACCTTTAGGAGTGGCGTCATGACGCCCATTCGGCTAAATGTATTGTTCTTTATTTATGTCGTCTAGAATGTAAAACTTAGACTGGGTACTTGAGAGTCCCAAGTGATTTTATCGAGTTTTCCAACAAAAGTTTTATATGCATGATTTTTTGGTTTTATTTGAGAATAAAACTTTAAATAAGTCGGGGTGTTACAAAAAGGATTGAAAGTTGCAAGAACAATTTACATGGAAGGCTAATTCTTTCCAAGGGTGATAAACCAACGACAACACAAGATTTGCAATGAAAACTTGCTGACTTACGAAAACCGATTGGTCATTGGAAGATGATCCCGTTGTAAAGAGCATTTTTCGAATTTAGCTTTGCATCTCATGAAGATTTACATAGTGTATGGGTTGTTGGTACTTGGAATCTTAAGCCAGGTCTGCTGAGGCTTTCTCAATGGTCTCCAGACTTCAATCCTCATAAGCAAAAGGAAACAGATGTTTAGTGCTGGGTTAGAGTTCATGAATTACCACAGGAATATAGGCGGCCAAATATCCTCTTTGAGATTGTGGGAAGTCTAGGAACACCAATCTCTCTTGATGAGAATACACGTAAAAGAATCTTTGGACACTTTGCGAGAATTCTCATTGATGTGGATATATCG
Organism: Sophora flavescens; assembly: GCA_030762895.1. Lineage (NCBI taxonomy): Eukaryota > Viridiplantae > Streptophyta > Magnoliopsida > Fabales > Fabaceae > Sophora > Sophora flavescens. The sequence goes on from CM061065.1 coordinate 18,182,660, forward strand.
GGTAATTTATATGATGAAATCACGGTGGAAAGAGATGGATATGCATTCTATGTTGGAATTGAATGTGAGAAGCTCCCATATTTCTGTTCTTTCTGTTAATCCATTGGCCACTCTCTGGATGTTTGCAAGAAGCGGGGAGATGCAAATTTGAAAAAATCAAGATTCGACCCTGCAACAAATGAATAAAGTGACATCTATGTATGTCCCTAAAACGAAAGTAAATGAGCCTACTAATTTTTTTGATGCTGCTATTGCTAAAGATGACTGCAATGTCATTATCAATAAGGAAGTCAACAATATGATAATTCATGATTCTGCAATTGTTCACCTTCATCAGAAAAATAAAGAATTCGTGCTTGAGGAGGTTGATATTAATGAGAACAATGGAAACAATCAAGAGGAGAATGGTGAAAATTATGTTTATGATGAATCAATTCATCCAGATTCTCCATGTGTTAATGAAGGTACAAATTTTAGTCATGATGATCATGTATCGGACACAGATTTTTCAAATAGCATGAACCACAATCAATCCCTTGTAGCTAGGGATTTGACACCTAATTCTAATTTTGTTGTTGATTCTCTTGCTTCTAAAATTGGTGAGTTAAATAACACTCTTAGTGGTGAAAATAAAATTATGGAATGGAGAAAATGATGAGGAATTTTTAGAGGAAACTGTAGAGAATGCAGAGAATGATGAAGATGCTTATACTCTTTTAGTCTCTAAATCTCAAAGGAAAAAAAAATCGAGGAAAGAAACAGGTTGTTAAATCTACCTCTCATAATTTAAGATCCCGATCAAGTCTAAAAAACTTGCCACAATGAAGTTGAAAATTATGTATTGGAATGCAAGAGGTATTGGCAATGTGGAAACAAGATTAGTCTTGAAGAAGTTTTTTAACCTCAACAAGCCTGAAAAGGATTTGGGGATATTCACTTGCAAGTTGAAAAGGCTATGGCAGAAATTGATTTCTTTCAGAATCAAATTGACTCTGAGGGCTTTTCAGATGATCTGCATAGTAATGATTCTATAGCTCAAGCTGAATTGCACAAAGTGTTGTGCTGTCAAAAAGCTTTCTAGAAAGAGAAGGCAAGGCTAATCTTGTTTGAAGATGGAGACATAAATACAACCTTTTTTCACAAGGTGGCTAAGATAAAAAATGTTATAAAGCAAATGTCAATCCTCAAGTGTGGTGACACTATTCTAGAAGAAGCTGCAGACAATGAGAATCATGTAGGTAAGTATTTAAGTGACTTGTATGCTACTTTAAATTCTTGTTTTGATAATGGTATGGTAGACAGAGTTATCCCATCAATTGTATCTACAGAAGATAACATCATGTTAACTAGCATTCCATCAATGGCGGAAGTCAAGCTTGTCGTGTTTGCTTTGAATGGAGAGGGAGCCCTGGGTCCATATGGTTATGGAGGGTGTTTTTTCCAGAACTTTTGACACATTGTGAGAGTGAATGTCTTCAATTATGCTATGCACGTTTTCATTGAAGGAATAATTCGTCAGAATATCAATTATAGTTTGGTGGGGTAGATAAAATAGAAAGCTTCAAACCTATACCATTGGCATATTACCAATTTTGTAGATGATGATGAGATACAAAGTCTCAAGTACTTCCGTGAAGAATATCTCCACCCATGTTCAAGAGTGAAGAAATGAAAGTGTTTTGATGATGATTGATGATGATGTAACCGTTTTGATGTTTTATGTTTGCTTTAGTAGGTTTTGTTATAAGTCATTATGTAACCTAGTTTGATTAGATGGCTTAACAAATTAAAAAGGTAATAATGCTTAACTTATAAATAGAAATCAATTAGAGCTACTATAAAAATGCCAAATGAACATATAAGTAATCTCATACATAGTTGTATATTGGTCTACTTTCAGGAAAACTCAAAATTCCTTCAAGAGTATTCAAATACCAACAAATGTATGCCATTACTCAAGCATTTTGGCAATTTTGGGGAGAGTATTCGAATACCCCTGCTTGGTATTCGAATACCCTCTATTATGTTGAGTTTGTTGGCTTATGTTATAGGGAGTATTCGAATACCCTGACAGTGTGTTCGAATACTCACCTGAAAAATCAGGAAACTTCAAATTTTTTCATCTCCAATTGAAGTCTATATAAAGGGCGTATGCAAAAGAGTTTGAGAACGAAATCATATGCAAAAATATACTGTTATAATGCTGAAATAGAGAGCCGTCTATTCATCCTTTGTTACAAGTGATCTTAGAAGTTTTTTCAAGCTTTGGGGCACAAGTGTAGTGTTAGGAATTTCTCTTCTACTCATTGTATTTCCGAGTTTGTGTTTGGAGTGTGAATCACATAGTGACTCAAGAGTGTGGTATCTCTTGAGGGGTATAAATCTTTGTTGGTGTGGTATCCATCAAAGTGACCATTGGATAAAAATCTTTGTTGGTGTGGTATCCAATCAAAGTAAGGGTGAGGCATCCCTTTGTTTACAAGAGTGTGGTATCTCTTGTGGTGATTGTTGGTGAGGTATCCAACAAGGTGTAAGGGTGAGGCATCCCTTTGTGAGTTGTTGGTGAGGTATCCAACAAGATTTAAGAGTGAGGTATCTCTTGAGAGTGTGGTACTCGTGGGTGAGGCATCCTACAAGAGAGAGTGACTTTTGTAAGGAGTGTGGTATCTCTTGTACAAACTTTGTCATAGTGAATTTCTCCAAGAGGATTCTTAGGGACTCGACGTAGGCCACTCATGTTGTGGACCGAACCATTAAAATACTTGTGTCACTTTCTCTATCCCTACTCTCTTTACTTTCTTGCAAATTTTATTATCGTATGCATGATTCTTTAAGTTCTATGCTTATGATACTATATTGCATGATTGTTGTATAATACATTCTCTTAGCTTATGCAATTGTATATCTTTCTTTAAGTGCATTCTTGAATTAATATAGCAATTGTTTCTTGCTTAAGTTTCAAGGAAAAATTACTCTCTTGCTACACCATTTGAAAATGGAATATAAATCTAGTTTTTTGAAAAGTTTTTAAAAGGTCAATCCACCCCCCCTCCCCCCGACTTAGAACTGTTTCCACACCACATCTTACAATTGGTATCTAGAACGGTGTCTTGAATAAGGTTAATCACCTTTCAAGTCTCGTGGAAATGGGTTCTCAGTCAAATGGGGCAAGTGGTTATGTTTCTTTTTCTAAACCCCCTATTTTCAATGGTGAAGGTTTTCCTTATTGGAAAGCAAGGATGAAAATTTTCATTGAGGCAATAGATGTTGATATATGGGATACCGTTTTGAATGGTCCTTTTATGCCTAAACATGTTAATGAAGAAGAAAAAGATAAACCTAGATCTTTATGGACCGATGATGATAAGAAGAAGGTCCAATTAGATAACAAGCACTAGTGCAATAAGTGTTTTTTACGTCAGTTAAAATTGATTTTTTACGTCAGAATACTGACTGACGTAAATACAGCTGACGTTAAAAGTTTAACTTTTAACGTCAGTTGAGAACTGACGTTAAATATAACACTATTAACGTCGGTTCTTTAACACAACTGACGTTAATTTTGTCAAAATTAACGTCAGTTCTTTAACAAAACCGACGTAAATTTTGTTAACACTAACGTCAATTGTTATAAAGAACTAACGTTAAAGGTCTTAATTTTAACGTCAGTTGTAATAAACAACTGACGTTAATAGTGTACTGTATATTTTTATAAAATACTTTTAACGTCAGTGTATGATACAACTGACGTTAATAGTATATATTTTTTTTAATTCTGTTTTAAAATATCACTCCCCTAAGCCATCCCTGCATTCAGTAAATATCCCAGTAACACAGAATATCACACACATTACAGAATTGCAAAGGAAAAATGGAACAATGATCCATATGTATGCCTGTTCAAAACAATATATATTTATTAACATAGGTTATAAATGTATACTAAGTTTAAACTACCTATATCAATATCCCTTCGTGATGATCATCACGAGTGGCATGTACATCGTCCACCTGTGTCTCCTCGATTATAGTAGGCATGTTTGTTGAAAAAGAAGGATTCTCAGGAATATCAAGATTTGAATCTTCATTTTCATCACTACCATTATACATGCTTTTTCCTTGGAGAACCACAGACAACCTTTTGTTAGAAGGATCAGTGATGTAGAACACTTGTTTTGCTTGGGAAGCCATTATGAAAGGCTCATCTATATGACCTAACTTGTTGAGGTCTACCAATGTGAACCCCAATTCGTCGGTTTGTACACCACCGTTACTATCAACCCACTTACATTTAAATACCGGCACCGTAAGCTTAGTGTAATCGAGCACCCAAATATCTTCAATATATCCAAAGTAAGGTGTCGGTGCTGTAACGGGTTTTGTGTCCTTTGCACTAGAGAAGTGCATTGCTTCGGCCACGATCATAACCCCACTATTTGCATGGTACTTTTGTTATCTTGTTCCTTTGTATAAAAGGAAAAGTTATTTATGTCGTATCCGCTCCAACATATGACGTTGAAGTTAGGCCCACGTGCTAGCCATTTTACGTCATCAGAAACAGTACTACCATCCTTAAGCATTTCTTCCTTGAACCATGGTAAGAAAGTCTTGTTATGCTTGTTCAACAACCACCTTTCGCTCATTCGAGGGTTTTCTTGATTGACTTTTCTTTTATGTTCAAATACGAAAGGTTGAACACATTCGATGTTGTTCAATACATACAAATGTGCTTGAAGCACTTCCTCCCGATCCTTCCTATTAATTCTTAAGCCATGTGTACCCTTACCTTGACATCTGATCTCATCATGCCGAGGCTTAGGAACCCCTATAGGATCCGTGTTATGAAGGTAGTCCGAACAAAACTCAATAGCTTCTTCTGAAACATACCTTTGAACAATAGATGCTTCCGGACGATGAGGATTCTTCACGTACCCTTTCAAGATCTTCATGTAGCGCTCAACTGGGTACATCCATCTCAGAAAAACTGGCCCACATAATCTAATCTCCTATACCAAATGAACAATTAAGTGAACCATTATGTTGAAAAAGGAAGGAGGAAAATACATCTCCAATTGGCACAAGATTGTAGCAGCCTCAACTTCCAAGTCATCCAACATACGGGGGTCAACGACTTTTCTACATATAGAATTGAAGAATGAGCACAACCGAGTAATGGCATGTCTCACATTTTTTGTAGCAATACCACGAATAGCAACGGGCAAAAGTTGTTGCATCAAGATGTGACAATCATGAGACTTAAAGCCAACCAATTTAAGATCACTAGAGACAAGCCTCTTCATATTTGAAGAGTAACCATGTGGAACTTTGATGCCCTGAAGACACCCGCAGAAACTTTGTCTCTCTTTTTTTGACAAAGTATGACATGCTGGCGGCAAATAAGTCCGCTTACCATCCTCAACAACTAGAGCTAACTGCTCTCGTATACCCATAGCAATGAGGTCGAGACGAGCATTCACACCATCCTTTGTCTTGCCCTGAATGTTGAGAAGCGTCCCGATCACACTATCACACACATTTTTCTCCACATGCATCACATCAATGCAATGATGTCGACATCAAGCTTGCGCCAGTATGGAAGATCAAAGAATATCGACCTCTTCTTCCATATGTTTTTCTCAACAGCTTTACCTTTCTTTTTGGACTTGCCGAATATAACATCGATGTCCTTTACCCTTTGATAAACCTGCTCTCCAATTAAGGCCGCCGGCGCTTCTTCTGTCTCTTGGCATCCATTAAAAGCTTTTTTCATCTTACGATATGGGTGATCACGTCTAAGAAATCTTCGATGCCCAAGGTAAACCGTCTTCTTTCCATGATGCAACTGAGTGTAGCATGTGCCTTCTTCACATATAGGGCATGCTTTATGCCCCTTGACACTGTACCCGGACAAGTTACCGTATGCTGGAAAGTCGTTGATGATGCAAAATAACATGGCACGAAGCTTGAAAGTCTCATGAGAATACCCATCAACTACATCAACACCTTCCACCCACAACGTTTTCAAGTCCTCAATCAAGGGATCTAGATAAACATCTAAGTCATTTCCCGGTTGCTTTGGGCCCGAAATCATCATAGACAACATCATGTATTTGCGCTTCATGCACAACCAAGGGGGCATGTTGTAAATCACCAAAAGAACAGGCCATGAACTATGAATACTACTCATGTTACCATAAGGATTCATTCCATCCGTATAAAGTCCAAGCCTTATGTTTCTTGGCTCATCGGCGAAATCCGGAAACATAGTATCGATATTCTTCCATTGAATAGAATCATCAAGATGACGAACCTTTCCATCACGTTTTCTCTCATCATTATGCCATCTAAGATTCTTCGCATCTTTCGCATTGGCAAACAATCGCTTGAACCTTGGAATTATTGGAAGATACCACAACACCTTCGCAGGAGGACCCTTTTTTCTCACATCATCAACATCATCATCATCATCACCACCCTTCACTTTGTATCGTGATAACCCACATTTGGGGCAATCATGTTTGTCTTCATGAACACCGGTGTACAATATGCAATCATTGGGGCATGTGTGTATCTTCTTATACTCCATACCCATAGGACACAATACCTTCTTGGCCTCATAGTTACGGTCAGGCAATGTGTTGTCCTCCGGAAGCAAGTCTTTCAACACTTCAAGCAATTCCGTGAAGCTTTTATCACTCCAACCATTTCTCGCCTTCACACAAACCAATTTTAGCACCGCCGACAACCGTGTATGAGTAGTACACCTTGGATATAAAGGCTTATCCACATCACCGCACAACCTATCATACACATGCGCTCGATGAAAAGATTATTGTCCAATATCACAGATCATGTCCTCTAATCGATCATCCTCCATATCTACGTCAACGTCCTCACTTTGGGAGACACTCGCCGTATTACTACTCAACAACATATCACCATGCCATATCCATCTTGTATAACTCAAGCAAATCCCTTCACAAATCAAATGAGTACGTATATCCTTCACCGTACATTTCCTCGTATTCAAACACTTGACACAAGGACAACAGAACATTCCATTACTATTAGGAACATTCCTTTGAGCAAATTCTATAAATTCTCCCACCCCCTTCAAATACTCAGCACTAGTACGCTTACAAACCATCCAACTACGATCCATAACTAGATAGGTCATGTAGATATACAAAACATATATATATCCAATATAAGGACAATACGGGAGATTGAAAACTATAGTTTTTAAAGATTAATTGCCAAGCACTGGTCACGGCCTGGCAGTGATGTCCATCACGGTCATAACGTGCCAACTGAACAGAACCATGCCATCACGCGGGCAGCGTAACCGATCACGGCTTCAGCCGTGATTAGCATCACTGCCGTGACAGATCAACCAGCAGAGCAACATGCACTCAAAACCAAAAACAGAGACGTACATTCCAAACAACTCAAACTCACGGTTTCAAGTTTCAACTCATCGACACTACAGTTTCAACATACACTCAAAACCAAAAATACAAAAATGTGCCCTAAATACTCACCGAGAAATGGGTGCTCGCGTGGTGGTGGGGAGGGAGCTCGAGTGGTGGCCAACGTTCGATGTGGTTACCGAGAGCGAGAGGGACAAGGAGAGTTAGTGCGTGGGAAGGGGAAAGAGAGATGTACGTCAAGTTATTGCAAAGAATGAATGGAAAGACAGAGTTAGGGTTAATAGTGTACCTCACGGTGGTGGCGAAGAAGCCCTCACGGTGGTTGCGGTGGAGATGAGCTCGCGATTAGGGTTCTCTTTGGGTGAGAGTGAGAGTGAGGGTTGAGAGTGATTTAGGGTTGAGCGTGATGAAAAGAGAAAAGAGACGACGCATGGAGCGAAGTGCGAGGAGGCGTATGGGTGTAAACATATTAAAACAACATTTAACGCCGGTTGTATTAAACAACCGACGTTAAAATTAATTTTTAACGTCCGTTTTATTAACAAACCGACGTTAAATATTAATATTTTAAAAAAAAAAATTTTAACGCTCTGTTGTTGAATACAAGCGACGTTAAAAGTGTTGTGTCTCTCGTATAAAGTAACATTCTTCTGTAATGTGATCTGTACACGCCTCTTCTTTTCCTCTATATTTCTATTCCTTCACAAAATGGCTCTGAGACCTGTGTTAATTGAGTGACAACAGGGCATTTCAGATAGCTAGGGATATAGGATTATTTACGTCAGCTATTTATTTAACTGAAGTAAAAATCACACTTTTAATGTCAATTGTATAAACAACAGACGTTAAAAATAAATATTTTTTATTTTAAAAACACTTTTAACTTCAGTTTTATTCAACAACTGACGTTAACAGACCTGTGTTAAGAGTGACAATAGGGCGCGCATTTCAGATAGAGATATAGGATTATTTACGTCAACTGTTTATTTAACTGAAGTAAAAATCACACTTTTAACATCAGTTGTATAAACAACTGACGTTAAAAATAAATATTTTTTATTTTAAAAACACTTTTAACGTCAGTTTTATTCAACAACTGACGTTAAAAGTGTATAAGTTTCTTCCTATTCCTTCGGACGTTTTCTTTTCTGCACGTTTATAATATATGACTGCCAACTCCCAATGCGCCTTGGAACCTAATGCTCTTAATGATCAATTTAGTTTTTTAGTAACTTACGACGCCTAGTAACTTCATCCCCTACTCCTATAAATAGCTTCCTTCCTTCCTTTAATTTTAATTTTCTGCTTCACAATATGGCTCTGCCATGGAGATTAACTTCATCACTCTTTCTTCCTATACCTAGACTTAAAGGTCTTTGTCTTAATGGTCAAACAACTTCTGAGGTTGTGTAAATCGCATTACATGGGTGATAAGGGTGTGTAAATCACATTATGTGAATTGCACACACCATCATCCTTCTAGAGAATCAGCAGCTACAGTTCCAAAACCTCAGCTTTGGAACCAAGTGTCTGTTCCAAGAATATTGCTGAAACAGATCGAGTGCACCATTCACTCTGCCACGGCTCCAAAGTGACTGTGGATTCAGATGGAGCATCGACTTCAAATGAGGGAGGGGATGCATTCAATGTTGGAGATTCTGAGGACAGGACTGAGAAGAAAATGATGTTGAAGCAGAAACTTTTTTATATTTTAGTGCTATCTTGCGGAAATTTTTTATCTTTTAAACATGTAATTGTAACTTATGAATCACTTCAATGAGATACAATTTGATTATACATATATAACTTGTTTTATGTTAAGTGTTTATTTATTTTAATTTGCACAAGAATTTGTTAATTTACTAATTCAAGCTAATTAATTAAGATTAAAAATAAACTTTTTTTAAAAAAAGATTAGAAATAAACTGCACTATATGGAGTGATGATCTGCGTTAAGAGTGACAACAGGGAGATGACAACGAAAGAAAGATAGGAATGAGTTGATTATTTACGTCGTTATTTATTTAATCAAGTAAAAATCACACTTCTAACGTCGATTTATAAACAAATCGACGTTAAAAGTTTTAATAATTTCTTGCAAAACACTTTTAACGTCAGTTCACTAAACAACTGACGCAAATAGTGATTTCATATTTACAAAACTGTCACCGCCTCACTTTTAACGTCAGTCCTTAAAACAACTGACGTTAACAGTGAATTAATGAAGTCTGATATTTACAAAACTGCCACCGCCCCCTTTTTAACGTCTAGTTTTTGGTTAACTGACGTAAACCTTTACCGTCTAATGTATATTTTCCACTAGTGAAGGCTAAGAACATCATTACTAATGGAGTTAGTATTGATGAGCTCTTAAGAATCTCTACTTGCAATTCCGAAAAGGAAATGTGGGATACACTTGATGAAGATGTTGATCTTCCAAACGTGCTTCCAAAGCTATTCAACAAGGAGTTTTGATGATGAGCACCAAAGAGTCATTTCCAACTTATGAAGGCTTGTAATAGTTTTAGGATTTTGATGCATGATTTAAAAATTAGATGTTTTAGTAGTTGGCTCAAGTAAAATATTTTTAAAAGGTTTTAAAACATCAAAATGACTTAAAAAGTATAGAGAATGTTTAAAATTAAATGGAATATGTTTTACAAAGAGTTTGAAGTAAAAACATGATTTTTTTAGTAACATAATCGATTACTTTTGGAAGTAATCGATTACCACGTGCTTTCTTTGCAATCTTGCTTTTCTGGCAAAAAGTAATTGATTACTTCTGAAAGTAATTGATTTCTTTTGGGTAGTTACAGAAAATTAATCGATTACTTTTGATTTTGACAGCAAACTGAGTTTTTCATTTCATTCTCTATATAAAGGATACTTTTAGAAAAGTTTATACACGGAAAAAAAATTTATGTTTGCTGTACTGTTATGCTGTCAAAATGATTAATTGAGCCTTTTTCTTCTACTTTCTAATTTTTTATCTTTCATGCTTTTTAGAAGTGATACATCTTTAAAGTGTAATAGTCTTGATAGCATTAATTGATTTGTATTTACTGTTTTTCGAATTGTGTAGGGGTATCCCAATTTGTATCTAAGGTGGGGTATCTTTAGGTGACTAGTTTCTTGAGTGGGGAATCTCAAGTTAGGATAAAGGTGGGGAATCCTTTTTATTTGTATACTTGTAAAAATTGTGTAATTTTTGAAGTATAGTGGTGATACTCAAGTGTATTCTTGAGGACTGGATGTAGAACACTCAGGTTGTTTTCGAACCAATATAAATTGTTGCTGTGATTCCTCTTCCCTTTATCTCTTGAATTTTTTATATTAACATTGAAATTGGTTATATGGTTTATGATATTGGTGATATATTCCATATTGTTCATGTTGTGTTAAATTCTTGAATTGTGGTCCTATTCTTCCAAGATTCCATATTGTTCATGTTTCTTATTATTCTCTCTTTTCTTTGATCTATTTGGTGCATAATTAAAAGAGAGGCAAAAAGTGTTTGTAAGAAATTAAGATTTTCTAAGAGTTTTGCAAATCGTGATATGCCTTTTTTATTTCAACATTTGAGATAGCCCATGAGGGCACAAGTGAAGTAAGGAGATCTAGGATGAACACTTTAACCAATGAGTACTAATCGTTAAGAATGATGCATGGTGAATCTATATGTGATATGCAAAAAAGTTTTACATATATTTTTAACCAACTTAGTGCTCTTGGTAAAGTGTTTGATAATGAGGATCTTATTAACAAAGTTCTAAGATGTTTAAATAGGTCTTGGCAACCTAAGGTGATGGCTATTGTGGAATGAAGGAATCTTTCAACAATGACACTTGCTACACTCTTTGGCAAGCTTCAAGAGAATGAACTTGAGCTATCAAGATTAAATGAGAGTGAAGATCAAGACAAGAGGAAGAAAGTCATAGAATTGGTTGCATCTTCAAGAAAGGGAGACCTAAGTGATAGTGATAATTCAAGTGAAGATTTCCAAGATGAGCACCTCAACTTGTTGGTGAGGAAATTTGGAAAATTTATCAAGAGAAGAGGAAACTTCAACAAGAAGTTCACAAAGAAGGAGAGTACTTCTAACCCAACTTGCTATGAAGGTGGAAAACCCAGTCACATGAAATATGATTGCCCCAACTACAAGAAGAAGAATGATAAAGATGAGAAGAAGGGCAAGAAAGACAAGAAGGGAAAGAATGCATACATAGCTTAGGAGGAAAATGAGATGTCATCCTCAAGTGATGAAGATAGTCAAAGTGAAGAGGCAAACCTATGCTTAATGACTTCATATCAAACTGAAGATGAGGTATCGGATGATGAACTCTCTCAATCTTTCACTTATGATGAGTTGCATGGCACTTTTGAAGAATTGCATAAAAGGTCTCTTGATTTAGCAAAACTTGTTTTGAAACAAAATAATCTGATGGCTCAAATTGAAAAAGAAAATTTTGTTTCAAAGAAGCAAGTTGAGGATCAAAAGCTAGAGATTGAGACTATGCAAAAGATTTGTAAAAATTCTTCAAAAGGAAAAGAATTAATGTTGCCCCACTTGTGAAAATTGCAAGAATTTGGAAAGTGAAAACATTTATTTGAAAAAGTCACTTGCAAGATTCACAAATGGAAGTAACAATCTTAATGTCTTACTTGGTAAACAAACTATGAGTTTTGTTAAGGCCGGATTGGGATACAATCCATTTGATTCTAAAGCCTCCAACAAGACTCAATTTGTTCCATCAAGTAAACAAAAGAAATCAACTATTAAATGCTATTATTGTTGCAAGTATGGACACCATATTTCAAAATGTTATATCAAAAGAAAAGGTGTTGAGAATTGTAACTTGATGTGGGTACCTAAAGGGAGCAAACCCAAGACTAACATACAAGGACTCAATCCAAATTGGGTACCTAAGATTTGATCTCTTTTGTATAGATATGCTTGAAGACACTATGCAAGGAGTGGTACATGGATAGTGGATGCTCTAAACATATGACTGGAGACATCTCCAGGTTTTCTCATCTATCTCCAAGGAAAAGTGGCCATGTCACATATGGAGATAACAACAAGAGTAAAATTCTTGGAGTGGGCAAGGTTGGTAAGAATTCTAATACCACAATTGATAATGTACTATTGGTTGAAGGTCTAAAGCATAACTTATTAAGCATTAATCAACTATGTGATAATGGCTTCAAAGTTATTTTTGATGAAAAATGTTGCTTAGTTGAAAGTATGCATGATAAACAAGTTAGGTTTATAGGCAAGAGAATCAATAACATATATATGCTTGATTTGAATGAAATTTTATCTTCCATACAATGCTTGATTAGTAAAGATGATGATGCATGGCTATGGCATATAAGAATTGCACACATTTATGTGATGCATGCCAAAAGGGTAAACAAACTAGAGTTAGTTTTTAAACCCAAGAATGTTGTTTCTACTTCTAGACCTTTGCAATTGCTTCATATAGATTTATTCTTTGGTTATTGTTGATGATTTCTCAAGATTTACATGGACATTGTTTTTAGTTCATAAAAGTGATGCATTCCATGCTTTCAAGAAACTTGCTAAAGTGATTCAAAAATGAAAAAGATTTGAAAATAGAATGCATTAGAAGTGATCATGGTGGGGAATTTGAAAACCATGAATATGAATGTTTTTGTGATATACATGGAATTGAATATAACTTTTCGGCTCCAAGGACCCCTCAACAAAATGGAGTTGTTGAGGGGTGGATGCAGTTAACACCGCTTGCTATGTGTCTAATAGAGTGCTTATTAGACCATCTTGTTGAAAACTCCTTATGATTTGTATCAAGGTAGAAAACCAAATATATAACATTTACATGTCTTTGGTTGCAAATGCTATGTTTTAAATAATGGAAAAGATAATCTTGGAAAGTTTGATGCTAAAGCGGATCAAGCAATCTTTCTTGGTTATTCATCACCAAGTAAAGTATATAGAGTTTTCAACAAAAGAACTAAAACTATAGAAGAATCTATTCATGTATCATTTGATGAGACTAAACCCCAAGGAATTGGGAAAGTGCATATTGATGATATTGTAGATACTAAAATGGATTCTCAAGAAGGTCAAGCAAAGGACAATGAACAAGAACCAAGCATGGAGCCTCAAGATCAACAACAAAGAGATTAGGAACTTCCTAAGAAGTGGAGAATGACTAAATACCATCCAAATGATAAGGAGATAGGTGACATCACCAAAGGGGTAACTACTCATTCTTCTCTTAGGAATGTATGTCATTTCATGTCTTTTGTATCTCAAGTTGAACCTAAAACAATTGATGAGGCTATCATAGATGAACATTGGGTAATTGCTATGCAAGATGAGTTAAATCAATTTACAAGAAATGATGTATGAGAGCTTGTACCTAAACCCAATAATAAACAAGTAATTGGAACCAAATTGGTCTTTAGGAACAAGTTAGATGAGAATGGTATAATTGATAGAAACAAAGCAAGATTAGCAGCCAAAGGTTATAAACAAGAAGAAGGCATAGACTATGAGGAAACTTATGCACCCGTTGCTAGGTTAGAAGCTATTAGATTGCTTCTTGCTTTTGCATGTCTTATGGATTTTAAGCTCTATCAAATTATGGATGTCAAAAGTGTTTTTCTTAATGGTTTAATTCAAGAAGAAGTTTATGTAGATCAACCACCCGGTTTTGAAAACTTTGAAAAACTAAATTTTATTTTTAAACTTAAAAAGTCTCTCTATGGCTTGAAACAAGCACCAAGAGCTTGGTATGAGAGACTTAGCAAATTTCTTTTGCCAAATGATTTTCAAAGAGGGAAGGTTGACACTACTCATTTCATTGAAAATAAAAAGCATGATACTTTGATTGTACAAGTATATGTTGATGACATTATATTTGGAGCCACGAATGAATCTATGTGCAAGGAATTATCTAAGCAAATGCAAGGTGAATTTGAGTTGTCTATAATGGGTGAACTCACTTTCTTCTTGGGGCTGCAAATCAAACAAGTGCCTAGTGTGACTTTCATCAACCAAGCCAAGTAATTCAAGGAACTACTCAAAATATTTGGCATGGACAAGGCAAAAGAAGCTTCCACACCTATGGGCACATCCTCCTATCCTGACAAAGATGAACATGGCAACCCGATAGATGTAACTAAGTATAGAGGTATAATTGGCTCTCTACTTTATCTTACAGCTACTAGACCGGATATAGTGTGTAGTGTATACATGTGTTCTCGATATCAATCAAGTCCTAAAGAATCTCACCTAATCATCTTAAAAAGAATAATGAAATACTTGTTAGGTACAACTAATGTAGGACTTTGGTATCCTAAAAGATTTAGTTGTAGTTTAGTTGGAAATTCGGATTCGGACTATGCCGGATGCAAACTTGATAGTAAAAGTACAAGTGGCACATGTCATATTTTTGGTAATTGTTTAATACAATGGTTTAGTAAAAAGCAAGTGTTGCTTTATCAATGACCGCGCTGTCGCCACGCGCCAAAAAGATCGAGCGTTTACAAAATAATGTAGATAGGGAAGCGACAACTCGGATATCGTCTCTCAAGGACTCTTTAGTTGTTGTTGTTATTAACAGAAAATTAGTAAAAGTTAGAAATGGGGGGTTTTGGGATTGAAAACTAAACAAAGAAAACATAACAGAAAAACAATGCAATAAAAAGTAATTATCAAATAAAATAAAGAACGATCAACCTACTGTTCTCGGTTTCCCACTATCATCGGTTCATATAAATCCAAGCCCTAAGAAGATTCTAATCCCCTCCCGGTTGTAGCAATAATTAACAAACGAAATCACTACTACAGATATATGTTCCTATTCCCGAATTAAACAAACGGGGTTAAGCCCTCATGAACTAAACGAACATGAATGAACACACGCGAATTAAACAAACGCGATTAAGTATAGGAACATGATATCACCGGAAATAAATCAACACAATACAATATACTCCTGAATTAAACAAACAGAAATATAAAGCATGGCATTGAAGAGGGAAAAGCATTCAAAACAGCCTCAAATGTAAATGGAAACCAATCCCAGTAGATTAATCAAGGAGACTAGTTCTCCATTACAGAAATTAACACAAAAGTAAAGAAATAAACTACTGAAAACTACTACTACTGTCTACCCAAGATTAGCCAAAACTGGCTAACTCTCTGACTCCTATTTATACAAATTCTCCCAAGATCTCCTCTCAATATCTGAATACTCCTTCAATTCACTTCAACCTCTGCCTCTTAGATTTCCATATTTAACTCATAGGGCAGCTGAAACGCCTCTGACTTCACATGGATTAAAACCCTTCAAAACGGCTCTGTTTGGAATAATGGTCTTCATGAGAGTTAAAGCTCTTTGTTTGATCTTTCATTTGCCACCGGTTTCAGTTCCAACCGACATCTACAGCCCAAGTTATGGCCCAATCTTCATGACCAGTTCAGGTTCCAGTGACAGCAATTATGTTCTGACTTCAAGGCCCAATGTGACCCACTATACATCCAATTATGCGTCTGAGTTCTTCATGAAAGTTGTTTGGATTCCTTTTATCTTTCCCTCAGTTCTGCCTTCAAACAGGTTTTTATACAACTTATGGAATCCACGGACTCGCGAGGCGAAATCTCCAGATTTATTTCCTTTTATTAACCTGAAAACAGAAAATAGCATAAGTGCTTTATTTGACTCTAAATCAACTAAATTAACCTAAAAATACTTTACAGACTCAAAATACTGCTTAAAGACAATCAAGCCTAATTTGGGTGAAAATGATATAAAATTAGCACAAAGCCAAGGTTTTTCTAGTCATAAAACTAGGCTAGCCAGAGGCTGATCAAAATACCTAAACTTAAACTTTGCTTGTCCCCAAGAAAACTAAAACTTAAAAACTTAAAAAGACTAAGGACATGGCTAAACATGGCAAGCTTAAAAGATTCAATCAAATTCGCACAAATTTCAAGCAACAAAACAATTTTCTACAATGTTCCCCCTTTCAAACCAAGTAATCCCCACAATCATTTATTCTAAACAATTGAGAATTTCATCATTCAAACACTCATTAATCTAAGCAGGGGATCCAAGTCACACACAAAAGGGAGATCACCAAATTCAAACAACTGCCTTCCTCACAAGGGAAATTTATGTTCACTCAATCGCTCAGTTTGTGTCTAGGTTATCAACAATTCACTCAGTTTCACTTTTAAGAGCACTTCCCATAAATTTGATTTCCATCTCTAAATGATTCCCACAGAAAACATGCAAGCAACATCAGAAGGTCTTTTATGGGTTGTAATGGGGCCTGGCTAAGGGTAGGATATACAAAGGAACTAGGCTGAAGACCCTAGGAACTAAGAGAGCATGAAACATTTTTACACTATGAATTTAACTCAAGTTCCTTTTTCATTTTTCATTTTGCTTTGGGTGACTACAACCTTTTTATTTCTTTTTGGCATTTTTGCACTTTTAAAAAAAAATTCTTTTCTTTTTTTTTTCTTTCCCTTTTTTTTTCACAAATTTTTTTTTTCTCAATCCCAAACAACACATTATACCTTGCAGCCACCCCAAACTTAGTTCTTGTACCCATTCTAAGATTCAATGCTCTCCTAATCCTAAGATCGGGTTAACATGGTTTTCCAGATTTTTGGGCTTATAACATTAGGTTATCAAGAAGCAATAGGCTAATCAGGCTCAAAGGGGCTAACTAGGGAACATGCATCAGGAATTGGTTATTTTAGGCCAAGTAGCTATTTACAAAGAAAATGCCTAAATCATCTAAAGCAAACACATAATCATGCAAACCAAAAAGAGATTCAAGCAAATTCAGGAAAGTGCAATCAAAAGTAATTTTCACACAGTTTAAAACATGTTGGAGGCTCAAAACCTCACCTGGACATTATTTGCAAATTGTTTGATAGAGATTCTATCCCTAGTGTGTGCTTCCTATCACCCCAAACTTATCATAAGTCATGCCATCATAACAAAATCTCAAAGTTCAGTTTTCAATCATATGGGGATCATTTTTCAAAAAAATTTCAAATCCTAGGGGGAAAACAGTCAACACTATCATGCAATCAATCTATGCAAAATCAATAAAATCCAATAAACTTGCCATAACCAAGACACAAACACAACTCCTGAGCTTCTCAAATTATTCAGGAGCTTTATTAAAAACAAAACAGAAATAAAGCAAGGAAAAGAAAATTAAAACGAAGAAAGGGTTAAGAAAACTCATTAAGGGCGGTTCCACCAGGATCCCATTGCTTATAGCATAAGGCCCACGTGATGGACAAAGAGTGGGAGTTCATTCCATGCTTCCCTAACTCGCAGCCTTGATGTGGGGGTGAGAACTTGACAATTATGATGACTTCGCCGAGTGCGGCGGACTTCTCACTCCCCTTCGGGTCACAGCTGACCTCTTTATCTACAAAGTCTCCCCAATAGAAGTGGGGCTCAACCTCTTGGACCGGCCATGGTGCAAAATCCAAGGTTACAAAATCCAGAGCTTTTGGTTCCACAGGGGGAAGTGGCAAACAGTTAGCTGGGGTTACTGGTGCTGCTTCAAATTCTGCATTTTCTTCATTTACTGCACTAACAAATTTATCACCTGCTATACATGCAGAAATTTCAGTACACACCACACAAAGGTTAGTGTTAGTAGAGTCAGTACATATATCACAATAAAATGAATCAGTAAAATTCTGAATGTCTGGAAATTTAGCAATTAATTCATCCACCCCATTACTCTCAACACATGCATTTGATTTACTTGAATCATCTACTTCCAAAGGTTCTTCATCATCCTCATGCACTGGGAAGCAAATGTCCTCCCGATTCTCCTGATGCTCATTTCCTATATGAACATGGCCCTCAACCTCATCTGTCTCCTGTTCTATATGGATGCTTTGCTTAACATACCTTTCAAAATAACATTCTACACACAAAGCAGTGCCATCACAATAACAATCATCACATGCATTAGAATCAGGGGATTCAACACACAATTCATCATCAGAAACATTATCAACATTATCATCAGAAATATTTTCAAGAATAACTTGTGACTCTGTAGGTTCTTCAAGGGGCTGTGGAGTTAGCATTGCAGCCGAGTTGGCGACAACTTGATCAATTAGAGCGGACAACTTCTGAGATTCAGCTTGGCTCCTCTGGTATTCAGCCTCCATCCTCTGTTGAAATTCGAGATTTTGGTGTGCCAACCGTTGATTATTCTCTTCCATCATCCGTTGAGTGTTCTCAGCCATTTGTTGTAGCATAGAAGCAATCTCATCCGAGGTGCTCTGTGAAGGTTCGGAAGGTGCAGAGGTGGTCACTGGGCTAGGATAGTATCTAAACAGGAAGGCTTCCTTCAAATCAAACCAGCTTGAGATGGAATTCTCATCAAGACAATACAACCAATCTCTTGTAGCACCTTCAAGCGAGAATTGGAAAGCTTCCATCTTGATGTGGTCTTCTGTTATTCCTGCAGGTCTCAGCATTATAGAACAAGCAATCTGGAATTCCCTCAGATGCTCCTGCGGATTCTCACCTGTAAAACCACTAAACCTTGGCAACCAGTGTGATAAACCAAGAAAATCAGGAAAATATATGCATGGTGGTTGCTCATAGTAAGCATTAGGCATGTAATTTCGCATATAATTATCCATGGGGGGTGCTAAAATTCACAACCAGACAATGCAGACAAAACTAATTAGCAAAGAGATTTTTTTTCTTTTTTTTTTAATTTTATTTTCTGCTAATAACAACAAACCAGAGTCCCCGGCAACGGCGCCAATTTTTGACCGCGCTGTCGCCACGCGCCAAAAAGATCGAGCGTTTACAAAATAATGTAGATAGGGAAGCGACAACTCGGATATCGTCTCTCAAGGACTCTTTAGTTGTTGTTGTTATTAACAGAAAATTAGTAAAAGTTAGAAATAGGGGGTTTTGGGAATGAAAACTAAATAAAGAAAACAGAACAGAAAAACAATGCAATAAAAAGTAATTATCAAATAAACTAAAGAACGATCAACCTACTGTTTTCGGTTTCCCACTATCATCGGTTCATATAAATCCAAGCCCTAAGCAGATTCTAATCCCCTCCCGGTTGTAGCAATAATTAACAAACGAAATCACTACTACAGATATATGTTCCTATTCCCGAATTAAACAAACGGGGTTAAGCCCTCATGAACTAAACGAACATGAATGAACACACGCAAATTAAACAAACGCGATTAAGTATAGGAACATGATATCACCGGAAATAAATCAACACAATACAATATACTCCTGAATTAAACAAACAGAAATATAAAGCATGGCATTGAAGAGGGAAAAGCATTCAAAACAGCCTCAAATGTAAATGGAAACCAATCCCAGTAGATTAATCAAGGAGACTAGTTCTCCATTACAGAAATTAACACAAAAGTAAAGAAATAAACTACTGAAAACTACTACTACTGTCTACCCAAGATTAGCCAAAACAGGCTAACTCTCTGACTCCTATTTATACAAATTCTCTCAAGATCTCCTCTCATTATCTGAATACTCATTCAATTCACTTCAACCTCTGCCTCTTAGCTTTCCAAAGCCACTTAATTTGCTTAATTACGAATTAAGATGAGAGAGTTATGTCCACATTTAACTCATAGGGCAGCTGAAACGCCTCTGACTTCACATGGATTAAAACCCTTCAAAACGGCTCTGTTTGGAATAATGGTCTTCATGAGAGTTAAAGCTCTTTGTTTGATCTTTCATTTGCTACCGGTTTCAGTTCCAACCGACATCTACAGCCCAAGTTATGACCCAATCTTCATGACCAGTTCAGGTTCCAGTGACAACAATTATGTTCTGACTTCAAGGCCCAATGTGACCCACTATACATCCAATTAAGCGTCTGAGTTCTTCATGAAAGTTGTTTGGATTCCTTTTATCTTTCCCTCAGTTCTGCCTTCAAACAGGTTTTTATACAACTTCTGGAATCCACGGACTCGCGAGGCGAAATCTCCAGATTTATTTGCTTTTATTAACCTGAAAACAGAAAATAGCATAAGTGCTTTATTTGACTCTAAATCAACTAAATTAACCTAAAAATACTTTACAGACTCAAAATACTGCTTAAAGACAATCAAGCCTAATTTGGGTGAAAATGATATAAAATTAGCACAAAGCCAAGGTTTTTCTAGTCATAAAACTAGGCTAGCCAGAGGCTGATCAATCAACCGCCGAAGCAAAATACGTTGCGGCTGGTAGTTGTTGTGCATGACCAAATTCTTTGGATGAAACAACAATTAATTGACTATGGAATACAATTGGACCAAGTTCCAATTAGATGAGATAACACAAGTGCTATCAATCTATCCAAGAATCCTATCCAATACTCTAGAACTAAACATATTGAGACAAGGCGCCATTTCTTAAGAGATCATGTTCAAAAAGTAGATATTGTTCTAGACTTTGTTGAATCAAATAAACAATTAGCCGATATCTTTACCAAACCTTTTCCTAGAGAAAACTTCTTTTATATAAGAAGAGAACTAGGGATCATATATGAAACATATATTGATTGATCTTATATGCTATGATTGTTTGGATGCATGTTTGTTTGATTCATATTATGTACATATTGATATTTAATCTTATAAGTATGTGATTTGATCTCTGGATGAGCAATATGTATGAATATATGTGAAATCTATGTGAATTTTGCTCTATGTCCAGGTAGTATTCGAATACCACTACAGCGTATTCAAATACACTGCAAATTTTCCCTATTGTTTGCGAAGTATTCGAATACCACTTGGTGTATTTGAATACCAACAAAAATATGGTCATGATGTTGAGATTTCAGTGTTCAGAGGTTGCATTTCCGGTTTAATGATGAACAGGATAGTGATAATGATGATATATGATTTCTTTAGTCCTCTTCTATGCTTTTATTATGCTGCTTAACTGCATAACCTTTATATTAATATTGTTATCCAGGAAAATAGAACATGTACCTTATACATATACATATACATATACATATATACATTTATATATATATATATATATATATATATATATATATATATATATGAAACATAAGTATGAAAATTAAAGATGATGATGAGAAATGATTTCTCAATTTTCTCTGATATATCCTGGACCTCTGTGATGTAACTTTTATGACCCATGTTTTATACATTTCAAATGATTGTATTTGGTACACCAACTGAGGATGAGTATATGTGTGTACATCATACTCTGATAGAGCTATGTATGATAAATGTTTGTATGCATGCCTTAAACTTATCTGATATGTTGATTATGCATGTATGGCATATATTATATTTATTTGTGAATATTGTGTCTTTTCTCTCCAAGTATTATATGCTTTTTGATAATGTCAAAGGGGAAGAAAAGGTGTACTTTTGGGTTCATTTTGCAGGACTCACAACTCTACTCAGAATGAGTATCATATATTCAGGGGGAGTTCGGAAAAAATCATGATACACCTTATTCACAAGTCAAATTCAATCAAAACCATATGATACAAAAGCAAAGCAAGATCCAAGGTCATTCAATCCATCAAAGAGTTGTCATCATCAAAAAGGGGGAGATTGTAGATGATGATGAGATACAAAGTCTCAAGTATGCTTTTGTGAAGAATATCTCTACCTATGTTCAAGAGTGAATGAATAAAAGTGTTTTGATGATGATTGATGATGATGTAACCGTTTTGATGTTTTATGTTTGCTTTAGTAGGTTTTGATGTAAGTCATTATGTAACCTAGTTTGATTAGATGACTTAACAAATTAAAAAGGTAATAATGCTTAACCTAAAAATAGAAATCAATTAGAGCTACTATAAAAATTCCAAATGATGAAAAAAAAATTTAAACGTATATAAGTAATCACATACATAGTTGTATATTCGTCTACTTTAAGGAAAACTCGAAATTCCTTCAAGAGTATTCAAATACTAACTCATGTATGCCTTTACTCAAGCATTTTGGCAATTTTGGGGAGAGTATTCGAATACCCTGACAGTGTATTCGAATACTCACCTGAAAAATCAGTAAACTTCAACTTTTTCAGCTCCAATTGAAGTCTATATAAAGGGCATATGCACTAGAGTTTGAGAACGAAATCATATGCAAAAATATACTGTTATAATGTCAAAATATACAACCATCAATTCATCCTTTGTTACAAGTGATCTTAGAAGCTTTTTCAAGCTTTGGTGCACAAGTGTTGTGCTAGGAATTTCTCTTCTACACATTGTATTTGAGTTTGTATTGGGAGTGTGAATCCCAAAGTGACTCAAGAGTGTGGTATCTCTTGAGGGGTGTAAATCTTTGTTGGTGTGGTATCCATCAAAGTAACCATTAGAGAAAAATCTTTGTTGGTGTGGTATCCAATCAAAGAAAGGGTGAGGCATCCTTTTATTTACAAGAGTGTGGTATCTCTTGTGGTGATTGATGGTGAGGTATCCAAAAAGGTGTAAGGGTGAGGTATCCCTTTGTGAGTTGTTGGTGAGGTGTCCAACAAGTTTCAAGAGTGAGGTATCTCTTGAGAGTGTGGTACTTGTGGGTGGGGCATCCTACAAGGGAGAGTGACTTTTATAAGGAGTGTGGTATCTCTTGTACAAACTTTGTCATAGTAAATTTCTCCAAGAGAATTCTTGGGGACTAGACGTAGGCCACTCAGGTTGTGGGCCGAACAAGTAAAATACTTCTGTCACTTTCTCCATCCCTACTCTCTTTACTTTCTTTCAAATTTTATTATCTTATGCATGATTCTTTAAGTTCTATTCTAATGATACTATATTGCATAATCGTTGTATGATACATTCTCTTTGCTTATGCAATTGTATATCTTTCTTTAAGTGCATTCTTGAATTAATATAGCAATTGTATCTTGCTTAAGTTTCAAGGAAAATTTACTCTCTTGCTACACCATTTGAAAAGGGAGTCTAAATCTAGTTTTTTGAAAAGTTTTTAAAAGGTCAGTTCAACCCCCCTCCCCCGCCCCGAGACCGTTTCCACATCTCATAAATTTAAAGTCATCACCAAGGTAATTGCTGATAAGCTGAGTTTAATTGCTCCAAAAGTGATTTTAGAACAGCAGAAAGGATTTATAAAGGATAGACAATTTTCTAAATGTGTGTACATTGCATCAGATGCTATAAATCTATTAGATCATAAGAAGTTTGGATGTAATTTGGATCTAAAATTTGACATTAGGAAAGCCTTTGATACCCTTGATTGGCTTTTTCTTTTAAAAGTTCTAGCAGCCTTTGGTTTCAACAAGAAATTACGTGATTGGATTTTTGAAATTCTGCAATTAGTTAGGCTATCCTTTTTAGTGAATGGTCATGTAGTTGGTTACTTCCCTTAAAAGAGAGGGGTGAGACAAGGAGATCCACTCTCCCCACTGTTATGTTGTTCTGCTAAGGATGTTTTAAGTATAGGTATAACCTTGCTTATGCATTCAGGTTCTCTTAAACTTATGGCCAGCCCAAAAGGATTTCCTACTCATAGCCATATCCTTTATGCTGATGACATCTTAGTGTTCTACAACGGCCTTAGAAGGGGATTGAGGCTCTTGAAAACTCTTTTTAATGAAGATGCAGAAGCATCAGGTCATATTTTGAGCACAAATAAATACAAGTTTTATACAGGATCCTTAAGTGTCAGAAGAATTGATGACATTGCTAGAACTCCTGGCTTTTTTGTTAGTTGCCTACCTTTCATTTATCTTGGTGTTCCAATTTTTAAAGGGACACCTAAAAGAATCTACCTGCAACATATTTTGGACAGAATCAAAATCAAACTTGCTTTCTAGAAAAGTCATATGTTGTCTATAATGGGCAGGATTCAACCTGTCAAATCAGTCATCCATGGTATTCTAGCTTTTAGATTTCATACTTATGCATGGCTTATCTCTTATTGAAACTTGTGGATAGTTGGATTCAAAACTTTATTTGGACAGGGGACATTAATACAAGGAAATTGGTAAGAGTCTCGTGGAATTCGGATTGTAAACCATGGGAAGAGGGTAGCCTTGATATGAAGTCTTTGAGATCCATTAATGAAGCATCAATGCTTAAGTTGAGCTGGGGTTTGATCTCTTCTAACAGACAATGGGCTCAGTTTCTAAAAGCAAGGTTCATGAGGTTCAATGGTGTAACACCCTTCTCGGGTGCTACATTTTCTGTGACACTTTAAGGCTAAAAAGTAGTTTAATTAAATTCCTGTAATATAATGGGGTAATTTTTTTTCTTTTTCACAAGACAACAATATAAATACTTGGAATCAAGTGACTGTTCAATAAAATATTTCATAGTCATAATTAAGGTTATAAGTTTGAAAGTCATTTACATAGAAACTCAACCCGACTCATAAATAGTAAACATAAAGATATACAGACCCAACATAAAGGTATGGAGACGAAGCTCCTAAAATATAATATAGTTGGAACCGCAGATCCATAAACGGTAACATTAACTCCCAGACATCCCAAGATGTCCCAACTAAAATATAAAAGACCATCCTCTCTCGTACATCGTGAGAAGAACAAACCCAACTGACGAGATGTAGTGGAAACTCTATTGGAGTCCACTACTGACGTCGTCACAAAAGACATCACTAGAGCTAGTACAAAAGTAGCTCTCAGACTAAGCCTTTCCCTTTCCAAGAGAAAGGTTATAGCCTACAGACCAATGACAGTCATGCCTGTCTAAAGAAAGGAAGGGTCAGGCATGATAGAAAACACAAAGACCATCAACTTGAACCATCTGAAAGTTGAGAGACGTCCACTAGAAACTCCAACATATCGTCTGTAAGCTCGAACCTCAACCTATATGATGAATCATCCAAGCGACATCTTGACATCTCAATCTTCTCCAAAAGAACATAGAAGGCACATAGCCAGCCAACATGGGCAATATAAAATAAGGAGGTGAGATTCCCAAACATCACAGCATATGGCAGATATGAAAATAGCACGACACCACATAGCATATATTCATATCCATGTAAACATATATCTCAGTCAAATAGCCCCATATATACAAGTAACAGATAACACGTGCACATATAGTCAACAGTACATAAATCAGTGTGACCATAATCTCATCAAGCATGATTGGACACTATTAGTTCACAGAGACCCGAGAATAGAGATAACTGATTGAAACTGCATAGTCCCATACCTACACAGCCTCAAGAAAGATTTGACCCTAACTCCAAAGCTAAGATAACATTCGAAAGGAGTGATTAGAGAAAATGTTTCACAACTACCAATAGTAGGTATCTTGTGCGTTTAATAGTAACAGTCACATAATGGTACTATAATTGATTCTGAAACACTCTCAATAATCTTGACCGGCTAGCATCTGGTCATTGATGTCAGTGTATACCATGGAGCGCCACGACCAAGAAGAATCATCAACTAGCCATTAGTTACCCTCCTACCCTGACCACCCCCAAGACCATTTAAGATTGTCACTAGCACGTCCTCATGTGCACGTGCATGTCGGCTCAACTGCCTAGGAACAAATGCCTTACGGAACATAATATCAACTATGTGTTTAGGCAATAATGTCGTTAATGGCGTGTGCGTTCGTATTTATCAACCGGATAAATTTCGGGGTCCCTTACGGAAACCAAAAGCCATTCTAGAGGCAAAGCAGACAATACCAACCTGTTAGGAATCACCCCTCGTTGGACTATCCATGTTTCAACAATTTAGTACATTATGAAGGTTGGTCATTCGTCACCAACTCAATTATGCCTCTTTAAGTCCATTCTCGAACAGGATTACTTGTCGAGCAAGCAACCTCAAAATACTCTGTCATTAAGTATTATGGATGTAAGGATGAGTGAATCGTCCTTACTTTATGGCATATGGTCTTGCTCCACCATGAGTCATAATCATTAAGTCTTTGTTTTCACTTAACCATCCTCGACTTAGGTTTTCCGTTTAACTTGAAATACTAGTCTTGAAAACCAAAACCACTTTTATCCAAAATCAAAACCGTTTGTCTAAAATTAAATCATTTTGGAAGTAATATTGTCCCATAGGTATATTGATACTAAATCCTTCAAAACAGTATTCCAAAACCCGAAAAATTATTGAAAGACAGTTTTCCTTTCCTTTTTACTTAATTTAGGGTCAAAATCCCTAAACTTTCAAAATAAGTTTCCTTTACCCAAAATCATCAATTATCTATGTTCTAATACTCATTTTAAGGAATTAAAATACCAAATTAAGATCTTGAATAACATTTCCCTCAAAAGTCATAAAACTTGACAGAAAGCTTCTAAGTTTGAAAATTGGGAAATTCCTTTCCATAAACTCTCTGATTCTAAAGGTTAATAATTCATTTTGGAACCTTAGAAGACTTAGTTAAGTGTCAAAAACAGTTTCCAACTTCCAAAAATAGTGTTGGTCGAATTATTTACTTTTGGTCCATTTTACCATTTTGAACTCTTTAAAACTCAATTTCATTGCCTCTTGAAACATGATTGTATTCCTTTATGACCTGAACAATTATCAAAGTCTCCTAAGGTTGAAATGATTGATAATTTGGTCAGGAAAGTATCTGAAAAGGACGATGAAGGCATAATCAGGGAATTTCTAATTGATTTCTACACACGTCCTGAGAAGAGAGAAAGTTATATAATATAATCATATTTAGGGATGGTGTAAGTGAATCACAATTTAATCAAAGTCATTTTGGAATCAGCTGAACACTTTAAGATGGTTTTAAATACTGTAAAAAATGTTTTGGAAAAATAACACTTTCTTCTTATTTTCACTTTTCCTTAAAACACTTATTTCTTCGGTTTCTAAAGTATCACTTGGATAATTCAAAACATAAGGTACGATCAAAATATTTATCAAACCATTTCTAGAACCTTAACAATCAAGGTTCCAAAATAATTGTTCAAAACAAATTCATTTTCCTTTATGGATTTAACATTCATTTTCTCACTTAAGGATATTAATGTCACTTAAGTTTCAAGGATTGGAGTTAAACACCCATTTCCATTCACATTTGGCCAAAAGTCAATCACAACCAAAGTGAAGGTTACACTTCACCAAACAATCTCACAATTATTCATAACCATCAACATATCATGTTATATCGATTAACCACAATAATCAAGTTATTTGCAATAACCAAGTATTAAATCCTCACTTTGATCCAATGATCAAAGTGATCGCTTTCAACATGCTAGAAATCATTTTCCAACCAATTAATCACACCAACAAACATAAATCAAACTACAATTAACAATACAATAATTGTTGGAACCAAAGTGATTTGGATTTAATTAATCTCTAAGTTTTGATGTTAACAAATGAATTAAATTTACTTGGCAAAGTGTTAGTTGAAATCTAACATGTGCTTTCAGTTATGCAGAAATATTTAAATATGAGTAATAGAAACTTGGGATGAGTTTTCATTGGACTCATTGAGAAAAATACGCGTCCACCCTTGTAGATGGGCTACTCAATGTTTAGGTAAAGTTATTTATTTATTTAAGTAGACTGGTTTCTTTAAGTAGACTAGGCACTAAATGCTTACTAGACGGAAATCAAAATAACTTCTTAGATACAGCAAGTCCAAAGACTTGTTAGTAAACGTGTCTAGATTGCCACGTCAGCAGATGAAAGTAATTGGTAAAATTGAATAAACTAAAAAATAAAGTAATCAGGTAGACAAGCTCTAACTGCCACGTCACCAGATGGAGATTAAGATAACTCATTTGTTGGTGTAAGCCCTAGAGGCCAATGTATTTCTTTAGACTTACATTTGTATCTTGCTATTATATATATATGATATGAGGCATTCCAGTTTATTGTGTTACTTGTTCAAACATAATAAAGTCCTTAGAATGGAAATTTCAGTTTAATAGAATATCAAGTATATGACTTGATCGTGAGACACTATTGAACAATGAAATCCTATTCTTAAATATCTGTAGTCAAGTATTTTATTAATAAGGACAATAATAATACAATTGAGACTATTATGTGTGCAGACTGATGACCACATCTCATGGGTCATAGATATGAGATATCGAGTTGCCACATAGGTACACATTAAGGTAATGATGTACTGGATTGACCCGCCATGAGAACACTACATGGAGCGTTATGTGAGTGTCATAAGT
This sequence comes from Sophora flavescens, assembly GCA_030762895.1. Taxonomy (NCBI): domain Eukaryota; kingdom Viridiplantae; phylum Streptophyta; class Magnoliopsida; order Fabales; family Fabaceae; genus Sophora; species Sophora flavescens. Next base: position 18,211,286 of record CM061065.1, read on the forward strand.
AGTTCTCATAGTGACAATGGTGTATGCAATCCTTCGACCTGAAATCACTACGATCCCTACATGAGGAGTCGTGTGCTTTAATATCGTCAAACGTCATCAGTAATAGGATGATTATACAGACGGTCATTGGGCATACCACGAGCCATGCAGAGGGATGTGAGTGACCTAGATGGAATTTGTCCCTCCTACATGACATGAGTAATATCTATGGGCCCCCTGATAGAGTGAGACTGTAAAATGCATGGCCATGCTAAAATGAGTCAATATGAGATATTGACCTCATTTGTTGTTAAGTCTACTCGGGTAACAGGGAACATGATATTGAACCATACAAGGGTGACACATTCTATGCCTTGTGTTCAATATAGATATATGGACAAAGGGATAATAATGCACATGAATATTTGTCACAGAAAGGTTTCGTCAAATCACTGACTTTCTCACTACTTAGGTAGCAGTGATGTATTGATAGATACCGCTCACTGTTTGTAATATTAAATGGGATTTAATGTTACTACTAACGTTTTGGGAACCTATAGGGTCACACACATAAGAGCGGATTAAAAGAAGCATTAAAAGGAGAGTTGGACTTTCCTATTGGGCCTAGCACATAGTACATGGGCTTAGGTCAAGTGTTGCTCACTAACTCACTTAAGGAGGCGCTACTATAAGTAGAACACTTAAGTTGTTGTGCACACAAGGTTGATACCCTAGCCGGACAGAGAGAGTAAGAGTGAACAGTAAGCCTCGGTTTTGAAGCTAGCACTGCAAGACAGAGATGCTTCAGGTTCATGACGTTGGACGTTCACGGAGTCCGCTCGTGTGGATACCTCTGGAGACACCGTTCGTGCGGTGTTCGTGATAGACGAATTTCAACCAACAGCCATCGCTTCAACAGGTAAACTTTCTAATCATGAATCATGACCATTCGCATGGATCCTTCGATGGGAATTTTTCCGCTACGTTTTATTTTGTTTTATACGCAAATTCCCAACATCATTGAGGTATAGCAAGTCCAAATACTTGATAGATGAGAGGATATGCCACGTCAGCAGACGAGAAAAATAAAATAATGAACAGACTTAGTCTCACATATAACTAAGTAGACGGAGTTTTTAAGTAGACGAGCTCCATCTTTAAATGAATAAATGCAATCCGAATCTCTTGAATTTATTTAAAATGATTGATATTAATTTCAATAGAATTTTTGTTTTTCACATTTGTTTTATCTGCTTTAATGTTTTATCTTGTTGTAAAAGAAACGTAGTACCATCAAAGAAATGCAAAAAGCAGAATCTTACAATAAGTCACCCCAAGCTTAAGACTTTGCTTGTCCTCAAGCAAAAACCAAGGCCAGAAGATGAAAACAAACAGAGCAATGATAGTGAACTAAGAACCCAAGTAAATGATCCAAGTAACAGGCATTTCAATTATTTCCGCAAGAGACAATCAATTCAAGTCCAATTAGGAGCTTAGGTTTCCTAGACTCATATTCTCACTGATTCGGGCACTCTTGCTCACCTGAAGAACACCCCAAGCTTGTTCATTTGTTTGGTTCTCTTTCTCGCCTCACTCAAGTGTTCAAGGATATATGACAATTTGCTCCATTTTCCTCAAGGAATGATTTCTACCATAGGCTTGACTATCAACCAAATCTCTACTTTATTAATGAAAACATCTAAGAATCAAGAGGTCTTTTGCTTTGGTTATAACGGAGCCATGGGATTTAATCGACAGGTGGGGAAATCAAGAAAAGGAAGTTTCAAAAGGCTAGAAAAATATCAGACATTGCAAAGCATGACCTTCTAAAAATACCTTTTTGGGTTTTCAATTCATTTTTCCACCTTTCTTTCTTTATTTTTCTTTTATTTCTCACTTTCTTTTGCCATCCCCTTCTCTATTTATTTTTCTTTTTCTTTTGTTTTTCTTTTGTTTGGAGAAGGGGAGATTTTTTAACTCGAGAAATATTTTTCTGATTCTTTCATCCCATACTTTTTCAACTACCTTTTTACCCTTTTTGTTCAATACTTTAGAAGGTCCTATCAAGCATCATTCAACAATATATTTCAAGGTACCAAGAAAAGTATTTTGTTCTTTCAGGCTCAAAATTGGGCAACTAAGGGGTAGCCATTAGTCAATCAAAGCTCAGAAGGCCGGAAAAATACCTAGTGCCTCAATCATTTTCACAAATGTTTTCAAAAATTTTTAAGCATCAAAATGGTTTCAAGTCAAGTTCTAGAGAATTGCAATCCAAGAGGAATGACACTCTAACACAAAGAAAGGGGTAGATTTTAGTGAGTACCCCGTAATGGCTCAAAAGATCACATTTAGTAGTTCAAAAATCAGTGAGGAACACAATTTTATAGAAACACATGCTAATTATCAACTATCCAAGATCATCTCAAGAAATTTTTTATTTGAAGCCTAATCACAAGAATAACCAACATTGGGTTCAACAATTCACTATCTCAAGTTAAATGGCCTAAGTTCTCACAATCGGATGCATGGTCTAAGCAAGGGGGTAATCAAATCATGTGATTATGCAAAACTATCATGCAAACCTATATGAATGCAACATGCAAAATGCAAAAATAAAAAAATTTACACAAATACCCCACCCCAAGCTTAAAAACTTACATTTTCCACGATGTAAATAATCAAGTTGGAGAGGGGTGTAAAATGGAACAACTCACCAAGGTGGTAGCGGGTGATGGATCACATGCTTCCTGGCTTTGTTTCGCCCTGCCCATTTTTGTTTCTCCTTCCTTCTTACCCTGAAAACACTTAGCAAACCTATTAACAAATCTCTTGATCTTCTCAAATTATTCAAGAGTTGAAAAATCAAAAACAAATGAGAAGGGGAAAAGAAAACTTGGGTTGCCTCCCAATAAGCGCTTCTTTAACGTCACTAGCTTGACGGGTGGTGACTTCTAAGAGGGTGCCTTAAGAGGGATGGAGACTGCTTGACGATCAAAGTCTCCTCCAAGGTAGTGCTTGAGCCTTTGCCCATTAACAGTGAAAGTATCTCCGGATGATAGATCTTCCAGTTCAACTGCACCAAATGGGGAAACTGACTTGACATAGAATGGACCCGACCACCTTGATCTCAGCTTGCCCGGAAAGAGCTTGAGACGTGAGTTAAAGAGCAAAACCGATTGGCCTTCTTCAAATTGCTTGGGAAGAATGTACTTGTCATGCCAGAATTTTGTTCTTTCCTTGTAGATCCTTGCACTCTCATAAGCCAAGAGTCAGAATTCATCCAACTCATTCAATTGCAGCAGTCTCTTGTCCATAGCCAGCTTAGTATCAAAGTTTAGGGCCTTCACTGCCCAAAAAGCACGATGTTGGAGCTCTACCAGAAGGTGACAGGATTTTCCAAACACTAATTGATAAGGTGATATACCAATAGGTGTTTTATATGCAGTCCGATAGGCCCAAAGTTCATCATCCAGTTTCTTTGCCCAATCCTTCCTAGCATTGTTCACAGTTTCCTACAAAATCCTCTTCAATTCCCGATTGGACGACTCTAGTTGCCCACTGGTTTGCGGATGGTACGGTGTGGCAACTTTATGGTTGACCCCAAACTTGGCAAGCACTGCATTGAACTCTCTATTGCAAAAATGAGTGCCACCATCACCAATAATGGCCCTGGGGGTTCCAAATCGGGTAAAAATATTCTTCCTCACAAAACTGATTATTGTCTTTGCATCATCTTTCATAGTTGGCACAACCTCTACCCATTTGCTCACATAGTCAACCGCAACCAGAATGTACCTGTTGTTTTAGGATGTTGGGAAAAGACCCATGAAGTCGATCCCCCACACATCAAAGAGCTCCACCTCTAAAATACCCTTCAAGGGCATCTCATTCCTTCTGGATATACTTCCGGTTCTTTGACACTTATCACACTTCATCACCCATGCTCTGGAGTCTTTGAAAATGATGGGCCAAAATAACCCGCTTTGCAAGATCTTCATGACGGTTCTCTCACCACCAAAGTGTCCCCCATACGGTGAGTTGTGACAATGAGTCAATACCCCATCAATCTCCTCTTCCGGAATGCATCTTCTCAGAATTCCATTCGAACCTCTTTTGAAAAGGTAAAGCTCATCCCACACATAGTATTTAGAATCATGGATGAGATTCTTCCTTTGTTGTGCATTGAAGTCCTTCGGAATCTTGTTGGTGGCCTTGTAGTTTGCAATGTCTGCAAACCAAGGTGACACTTGCACCACAAACAACTTTTCATCTGGGAATTCCTCTTGAATTGGCAACTCAGCTTTTGCTTGAACATCTGCTTGTGGAAACCTAGACAAATGGTCGGCTACCACATTCTCCACGCCTTTCTTGTCCTTTATATCCAAATCAAACTCTTGGAGCAGTAGTATCCACCTAATGAGCCTTGGCTTGGCATCCTGTTTAGTCATGAGATACTTCAAGGCAGAATGATCAGTGTAGACAGTAGTTTTAGAGCCAATCAAGTAGGATCTAAATTTATCAAATGCAAACACCACAGCAGGCAATTCTTTTTTAGTCGTGGTATAGTTCAATTGAGCATCATTCAGCACACGACTGGCATAGTAAATGACATGCAACACTTTATTTTTTCTTTGTCCCAAAATGGCTCCCACCGCATAGTCGCTCGCATCACACATTAACTCAAATGGCAAACTCCAATCCGGAGGGGCAATGACCGGTGCGGTGGTGAGTTTTTCTTTAAAAAGTTGGAAAGCATGCATGCAATCATCATCAAATACAAAAGGAGTATCAACTACCAAAAGCTTGCATAAGGGTTTCACAATATTTGAAAAGTCTTTTATAAATCTCCTATAGAAACCCGCATGCCTTAGGAAGCTTCTAACACCTTTCACATTTATGGGAGGGGGAAGTTTTCCAATCACTTCAATTTTTGCTTTATCAACTTCCATCCCCCTTGATGAAATTTTATGACCAAGAACTATACCTTCCCTAACCATGAAATGACAATTTTCCCAATTTAAAACAAGGTTAGTTTCTTGGCATCTTTTCAAAACACATGCAAGATTTTTCAGACAATTATCAAAAGAGTCACCAAACACAGAAAAATCATCCATAAATACCTCAATGAATTTATCAGTCATATCAGAGAATATGGAAAGCATGCACCTTTGAAATGTGGGTGCATTACACAACCCGAATGGCATCCTCCGGTATGCATAGACGCCATAAGGACAAGTAAAAGCAGTCTTCTCTTGGTCCTTTGGGTCAACCACAATCTGGTTATACCCTGAGTATCCATCAAGGAAGTAATAAAAGGCATGGCCCGCCAACCTCTCTAACATCTGATCAATGAAGAGCAAGGGAAAATGATCTTTTCTGGTGGCCTCATTCAATCTTCTATAGTCAATACACACTCTCTATCCAGAAACGGTCCTTGAGGGGATGAGTTCATTTTTATCATTTGCAACCACCGTCATCCCCCCTTTCTTAGGGACAACGTGGACCGGACTCACCCAAGGACTATAATAGATTGGATAGATTATGCCTGCATCCAAAATCTTCACAACCTCCTTCCTGACAACTTCTTTCATGTTTGGGTTGAGTCTTATTTGGGGTTGTCTGACCGACTTGAAGTTTTCCTCCAACATGATTTTATTCATACAGAATGAGGGACTTATCCCTTTCAAGTCGGACATACACCACCCAATTGCAGATTTGTGCTCCCTAAGCACCCTTAACAGCTTCTCTTCCTCCAAAAAGTTCAACCCGCTACTAATGATCACCGGGAATGAAGAATTCACTCCAAGGAAAGCATAACGGAGATGGGATGGAAGTTCCTTCAACTCTAGCTTAGGTGGCTCACCCTTGTCTTCAATCCGCACATCCTCCACAACCTTGTCTTCATCAGTATTCAAAACTAGACAAGCCTCAAGGGACTTAACCATGAACTCAACTTCTTCCTCACATGCCTCTTCTTCTATATTCTCACCCATAAGAGCCGCTTCCAATGAATCTTCAAATGTTTGTTGTGCACTCTTGTCAGTTAATGATTCAACAAGGTCCACACTAATACATGTATCTTTGTCGCTTGGATGCCTCATTGCTTCAAAAACATTGAAGGTGACCTTTTCATCTTGGACTCTAAGCACCAACTCCCGTTGATTTACATCGATCAAAGCTCTACCCGTGGCTAGGAATGGTCTTCCAAGAATCAACGGAGTCTCACTATCTTACGCTATATCCAACACCACAAAATCTGCTGGAAAGATGAATTTGTCCACTTTAACCAATAAATCCTCCACTACACCATAAGGATACCTAATGGAGCGATCCGCCAATTGGAGAGAAATCCCGGTTGGCTTGACTTCACCAATTCCCAGCTTCTTGAAAATGGCGAGAGGCATAAGGTTGATACTGGCACCAAGATCACACAAGGCTCTTCCAATATTCAAATGACCAATAGTACATGGGATAGTAAAGCTACCCGGATCCTTCATCTTTACCGGTAACTTCCGTTGGAGTATGGCACTACATTCTTCAGTGAGCATGACCGTCTCCTCCTTCCACTTCCTCTTGTTAGTAAGAATCTCCTTCATAAACTTGGCATATGAAGGCATTTGTTGAAGAGCTTCGGCAAAAGGGGTATTGATTTGCAGCTTTTTGAACACATCCAGGAACTTAGAGAATTGTTGATCTTTTGCCTTCTTCTTCAACCTTTGAGGATAGGGTATCTTGAAATATGGTGGCAACTCCTTAGGATTGTCGACTTCTTCATGAATTTGCCTTCTAGTCTTCTTTCTTGCAAACTCTTCATCAACCAGTTTTTCCCTCTATGGTTTTTCAGCTTCAACAACAATAGGATTAGAGGTAGTGGCTTGGGAATTCTGATGAAGTCACCGGCAAGTGTACCGGGTCGTCGCAAGTAATAAAATAACACGGTAAGAATTTACCGAGGTCGAACACAAGGATTGGGCTACCAATTCAACTAATTCGCGGGAAATCCGATAAGTTGGTCAAGTGAGGAAAGTGGTTGAGAGAGAGAATATAAGGTCGCAATCTAAATTAACAAATCTAATAAAATAATTAACTAAAAATCTGAAATTAAAATGTCCAAGGTCACAAATCCACCTACCCAATATGCATACCCAAGTGATGATGAATTCCTCCCTAAGTTCAATTACAATGTCAACCGGGACCCCCAAATTCTCATAAATCCACTGTCATGCTCATTAGGACGTATTCGAAGATTGGATTAATTACTTACTAGGTCTCATAATCCTAATCATCAAACTCTGTTAATTCTTGTTCCCTATGAGGTTGCACCGATCTCCTACTCACTTTCGTGCAATATTCGAACGATGATCCCAATTCAAGTTCTAAAACGTGAATCGCCTCTCAACCTCAACACGTTTAACTAGTCAATCACGCAAGCATATGATCAAAGCAATCAAATCAGAATTGGAAAACATAAATTGAGACAAGGGAGAAAGACATACATCACATCGAATCCACACTGTCATGGGTGGCTTCATTGTTCCCTCAGACGAGGGGATTAGTTCCTCATGCTCATAGACAAGCAATCCGACATAACCACCATGATAAAATAAAAAGAAAAGAGGAGACGCATCTCCAAAGAGAAAAGAAATCTTCCTAAACGCTACTCTACAGTGGAAAAAACCTACTAGGATTCGGATCTCCAAAAGCCCCCCCAGCGAGCCCCCAATTCTGATCTGAAACAGCCTATAAATAGGGATACTGGTTCTCGGCCTTTCGCGGGGCGAACAATCTTTCGCGAGGCGAACATTAGTTTTGGCGCGCTTTCAATTTTGGATTCTCGCGAGGCGAGAGTGTGTTCGCGGGGCGAGTCTTCAAACCTTAATCTGTCACAGCCGTGACCTTCATCACGGCTAGGCCGTGATGGTCTCTGTCTTCCAGGGTCTTCAGGCTCTCGCGAGGCGAGAAGCCTTTCGCGTGGTGATCCAGAATTGATGACTGTTGCTGTTTTGCTGATCTTCAGGCTCGCGAGGCGAGCATCTACTCGCGGGGCGAGTATCTCCAGAATGGAAATTTCCACTGTTTCCTTGACTCGAAGTGCTTCCTTGGCTCTCGGAGCTTCACTTCTAACCTGAAACAATAAAAAGAAACAAAAAGCGTAATTCTATTCAAAATTAGACTAAAAACTACTAAAAATGCCTAAAACGAGTCAAAGTCTACTTAGGAACAAAACAAGGCCAAATTTGGGCGAAAACGAGATTGAACTCGAATAATTTGCACAAAAACCACAGTCCATCTAGTTATAAAACTAGATAAGCCAAAGGCTTATCAAATTCTCGGGTTCTTCATTATTTACATCTTCAACAATCACCTCATCAACTCCCTCACCAATTCTCTTTTCTTCTCTCTCTTTTTCATGTGGAACTAACACTCTCCCACTTCTTGTAGTAATTGCCTTGCAATCTTCCCTTGGATTCTTCTCAGTATCTCCCGGCAATTGTCCTTGAGGTCTCTCCGCCATTTGCTTTGCCAATTGGCCTATTTGGTGCTCTAGATTCTTGATGGAGGCATTTTGATTCTTCATATTCTCTTGAGTTGCTTGCATGAACTATCCTAGAATATTCTCCAATTTGCTTGAATTCTCTTGAGGAGGCTTTGCTTGAGAACTTGAGCCTTGCCCTTGTCTCCAACCAAAGTTAGGATGGATACGCCGCCCCGGATTGTAGGTGTTAGAGAAAGGATCATGCTTAGGCCATTGGTTTCCCATGTAATTCACTTCTTCTTTCCCAGAACTTCCAACCACATTAATCTCACAATTGCCATTTGCATGGTTACCTCCACAGAAATCACACACTGAGGTAGCTTGAACTTGAACTGCTTGTAGTTGAGAATTCTGTAGTTGAACGGACCCCAATTTCTTGGTAAGAATGACCATTTGCGTCTTGAGAGCGCTAATTTCATCAAGCTCCAAAACACCTCTCTTGACCAATGATCGAGAACTAGGCATTTGATAATCATTATTAGCCATATTCTCAATCAAGTCCTTTGCTTCATCGGGTGTCTTCTGACTCAATGTCCCACCTGCAGTTGCTTCAATCATGCTTCTGGAATTTCTGTTGAGACCATTGACAAAGGTTGCAACTTGCTGCCATGTTTCCAACTCATGATTTGGGCAAGCGGTAAGTAAGGATTTGAACCTCTCCCATGCTTCATAAAGTGATTCGCCATCCCTCTGTGCAAAAGCATTAATCTCGGATCTCAACTTGATCATTCTTGACAGAGGGAAGAAGCGAGATAAGAACTTGCTCACCAAATCATTCCAAGTGATGATGCTCCCATGAGGATGGGATTGTAGCCAAGACTTAGCTCTATCCCTCAAAGAGAAAGGGAAAAGCCTTAAACGAATAGCCTCATCGGAAGCTCCTTTTAGCTTGATAGTGTCACACAACTCAATGAATGTGCCAATGTGAGCATGAGGGTCCTCACTCTCCAAACCTCCAAACTGATTTTGCTGCACAAGATTGAGAAGTGATGCCTTGATTTCAAAATTGTTGCAAGCCACTGTAGGTCTAACGATTGGAGTTCCACATCTATCGACTCTAGGGGAAGTGTAGTCCCCCATTGTCCTCCTAGGTGCATTGTCTTCAGCCATGGTGACAATTGCTACTTCAACTTGAGACTCTTGCACCCTTGGTAACTTAGCTTGCGGTTCTTGCACTATAGAGGATGCTTCTTCTCTATTCTTCCTCGCTTTGGCTTCCTTTCTATTCTGTCTACAAAGCTTCTCGATCTCCGGGTTGAATTGAAGTTCACCTGGGTCAATTGTACCTCGCATACACAGAACAAACAGATTAGAACAGAAAAAGAGTAGAAAAACAGAGAAAACAGCAGCAGACAGCAACAATTACAGCAAGTACAAGTTAAGCTTCAAGCGGACAATTATGTATCTTCAGGGAAAACAGAAAACAGAAAATAGAAAACAGTAAGAAAGAAAAGAAAAAAAATGCCTAAATTAGGAGTCCCTTTTGGTACTCGTGATATTGGCACACCGATCCCCGGCAACAGGGCCAAAAACTAGACACGAACTCGACAAGTGTACCGGGTCGTTGCAAGTAATAAAACGGTAAGAACCGGATATCGTCATCAAGGATCGTGGACAAGTACCACTTCACAAATTGAACTACTATCTAGGCGAATCTTGTTTGGAATGAAGGTAGATCTAACATCTAACGAAACAAACAAGAATAAAATGTTTTTGTTCTTTTCGGTATTTTATCAAACACTTAGCAGGCAAACAGAAATGTGAACAACAAATGGATAGAATTGTTAGGGTTAGACAAGGATAATCCTCCTTTGGTGCTATGAAATGGTAAATAACACAATTCCTACTTCAATTATGACAATCAAATCTTCTTCAAATACTCAAACCCTAATGTCTTAGGTAGAATGAGCCTAAAATCCCAAATTAAACCCTAATATCTTAGGTGGATTAACATAAGAAATTGCATTAAGAGTCAAGATTCATAAGATTGCAAGCACCCCAAGACCTATGTCTAGGTTCATGAACTACTTGGCATTTGATTCAAGAGCATGCCCTAACATCAACCTTTCAATTGTCTATTAAAGCAACTTATCATTCCTAGGATGATCAAACCAAGGAAAGCATTAAGCATGGAATCAAACACTCATAAGGAAATAGGAAATCGCATTACAATCACTTCATGTTACAACCAAATTCAGAAAAACCATTGTCTAACCCCAACAAAGGGGAGTTTAGCTACACATCAACAAAGTAAAAGGGAAAAGAAAAGATACAGAGATGAAGGAAGGGAAGAACTCCATGGAAGGATGCACCCAGCCACAGCAGCAGAAATTGCATTTTTAGGGTTTTTGGCCGCCTCCTTTCTTTAAAAAAATGAACCCCCCCCCCCCCCCCCCCTTTCAATTCTGCCCTAAAACAGCTTATAATAGGGGTTGAGTTTCGCGTGCTCGCGGGGCGAGACGTGGCTCGCGAGGCGAATCTTAAAATCTGGTTTTCAGAGATTGGATCTCTTGCGAGGCGAGATAGTAACTCGCGAGGCGAGGCAGAAAGGGTGAAGTTTCTGGCACAGTCAGGCCTTCAGGCTCGCGATCAGGATGGTCTTCGGGCTCGCGAGGCGAGATCCAGTCTCACGAGGCGAAGCTTCAGAATTCTGCTTGGCTCAATTTCTTCTCTTTTCAGGCTCTCTCTTCATCCAAGCTTCATCATGGCCAAATCTTGGGTAATTAATCATAAATTCCTACAAAACAACACACAACACCACCTTATCCGTTCCAAAGGAAAAACTAACCAAAATCAAACTAAAATGGTCCAACTATATGCAAATGCATGTAGAAATGTACATGTAAAAATGAGGTGAAATCACACTCATCAATGCGAAACTGCAAAACGATATGTACGATGACAACTTTATGGCTAGAAAAAGCTGGATTATACACAAAGGAAGAACAACAACTTCTCAAGCTGTAATACTCAGAGCAGTGAGTCTCCATTTTATACTATCTTGATAACCAAGAGTACTATTTAGCATTGACACTATCAAGCTATCAGTGACAACGGATATCATGCATTCAATGCTATCTCTAAACGGGACTATTCAAAATAACCGTTGAAGAAATACAAGTGAAGATGAAGGTCACTATAAATAGAAGACCTCAGATACTGAAGAACTACTCTTGCCTGCACAACTTTTGCTAGCTCAACTTTTTCCAATCGATAATCACTCATACTCATATTTCTTTAAAAGCAAGAGTCTGCATTTTTTAGTTTGAATATTGTGAAAATATTCATTTGATCTTAAACTTTCATATCCTAACACACAGTGAGTTAAGAAGATCATAAGTTAAATCTCTTTGTTAGAGTTAGAGCCTGAAGAGGCTTGGTAAGAAAGAAATACTTGTAGCCTGGAGAGGTGTTTAATACTGGGTTGTAATCTATTTGGAAATTAGTGGAGAAAAACCTTCAAGTAGAAGGGACTGGACGTAGCTCTTGGTTGGAAGAGAGTGAACTTGGATAAAACATCTTGTGTGATTCTTCTACCTCTGAACTCTTACTGCTTTATTTGTTTTTACTGACTGAGGGGTTTTGATATTGCTTTTGTTTAAAGCTTTCCTTGTAAAAGGTCTATTTCTTGGTGCTTGCTTCTGTTTTAACCTTCTTGTGTGCAAAAATAGTTTTCAAGGTTGTTTTTAGAAAATTATTAACAAACACAATTCGACCCCCCTTCTTGTGTTTGCCTGTGTCAACTTCAGTTGGTATCAAAGCTCAGCCTCGAAAGGGTTGAGCATCTAACAAGTGCTGAGGAAGTACAATCCAACAACCATGGATGCAGAAGGACAAGCTATCAACATACCAACTCTCTTTGATGGAACATATTATGACTACTAGAAGAAGAGAATGATAACCTTCTTGGATGCGCAGAATGTAGATATTTGGTATCTGATTGAATCCGGCTACACAGAACCAAGAGATGAAGCTGGAGCTGCTGTTCCTAGAACCCAATGGACTCAAGAGCAGAAAAACGAACATCAGCTGAATCTGAAGGGTAAACACTATCTCATGTGTGCTATAACCAGATTTGAACATGACAAAGTTCACAGCTGCAATACTGCCAAAGAAATCTGGGATACTCTTGCCCTAGCTCATGAGGGTTCCTCTCAAGTAAAGGAATCAAAGATCAGCATGCGGGTTCATCAGTATGAGTTGTTCAAGATGGGTAAACATAAAACAATAGACCAAATGTTTGGAAGATTCCAAACCATCGCCAACAATCTCAGATCTCTTGGAAAAGTATATGAAAATAGAGATCATGTAGAAAAATCCTGAGAAGTCTATCCAAGCAAATGGAGACCCAAAGTTACTTCTATTCAGGAAGCCAAAAACCTGAATACTCTGTCTTTGGAAGAGCTTCTTGGATCTTTCAAGGTTCATGAACTTGAACTTAATGAAGAAGAAAATTCCAGAAAAGGAAAATCTATTGCTCTAAAGGCAAAGAAAGCAAGCTCATCAAAGGTTCTCAAAGCTGTTGAGTCATCAGATGAGTCTGGATCTTCTGAAAATGATGAAGGATCAGACGAGGATGAGTTGTCCTTCATCTCCAGGAAGATTCAACATATGTGGAGAAAGAAATGTGGTTTCAGAAGGAAGCAATTCAACAAAAAAATTTCTAAGGATAAGTCAGACTCCAAGGAAAAAGGTCCACCCTTGTGCTTTGAATGCAAGAAACCTGGTCATTTCAAAGCTGACTGCCCTGAGCTAAAGGATAAAAAGAAATTCTTCAAAAAGAAGAAAGGCTTATTGGCTACATGGGAGGATCTTGATCTGTCTTCATCAGATGAAGAAAATGAAGCTGAGGAAGAGGCAAATATGTCTCATGGCTGACACTGCATCAGAAAGCAAATACAGACACTGAGGTAATGGACTCTGACCCATCCACTGTTCAAAATTCTTTTGATGAACTGTTGTATGAGTCGTCTATACTCTCACGAGAATATAAGAGTCTCAAAAAGAAATTTTCTAAACTGTCTAGAGAATATGATAGGGTCTGCACTGAGAAACAAAACCTTAAAGATGAAAATGACATACTAAAATCAGGGAAAGTTAGTCCAGCTGACAAAATGGAGTGTGAACATGATGTTTCTTGTGAAGTTGCAAAACAGAAACAAGATGTAACATATCTGATAGATTCTCTGTCAAAGCTTGTAGGGGGTTCAGATAATCTTAGTCTCATTTTAAGGTACTCTAGGTCATCTCATGATAAATCTGGCCTTGGTTATGATAAAGAGAAGCAAGAAACATCTCACAAAAAGTCAAAATCACATACACAGCATAGAACTTCAAAAGTTCCAGATAAATATATTAATGCTAAGTCTAGCTCTTCCAACACCTTTTGAAAAGTGTGTGGAAAAGGTGGGCATATTACATCTAGATGTATACACAATAAACATGCTAAGCATACTCGTCCAGTGACAACTAACAAGAAAGGACCCAAGTCAGTTTGGGTACCTAAAGATAAGATAATACCTGATGCAGATTTGCTTAACAACAGGAAGAAAACAGATGTATTGTTACTTGGACAGTGGCTGCTCACGACACATGACGGGAGAAAGGTATATGTTCCAAAACCTTAAGCCCAAAGATGGTGGTTGGGTCATATTTGGAGGAAATCAGAAAGGGAAAATCATTGGTATAGGTAAAATTGGTAAACATCATTTTCCCTCCATTGATAATGTTCTTTTAGTAAATGGCTTGAAGCACAATCTGCTGAGCATAAATCAATTATGTGGCAGTGGATATGCGGTTTCTTTTGATAACAACATGTGCACTGTCGACAAAGATGATGGATTACTTTTATTCACTACTAAAAGGTAAAACAATCTCTATAAGATTGATTTGGAGGACCTTTCAAATCAAAGTGTCTCTTGTCTAGTGTCCTTTGAAGATGAGCGATGGATATGGCACAAAAGGCTAGGTCATGCAAGCTTGAAATTAATTTCAAAACTAAACAAGCATAACCTTGTGAGAGGACTACCAAACCTTAAGTTCAAATCTGATGCTCTCTGTGATGCATGTCAAAAAGGAAAACAAGTCAAAGGTTCTTTTGAATCTAAGAATGTTATTAGTATCAATAGACCACTAGAGTTGCAACACCTTGATCTTTTTAGTCCAACAAGGACTGCCTCTGTCAGTGGTAAGAAATATGGTCTTGTCATAGTAGACGACTACACTAGATGGACATGGGTTATGTTCCTAACTCGTAAGGATGAGTCTTTTAAGGTCTTTTATGTATTTTGCAAACGTGTACAAAATGAAAAAGGCATGTATATCACTTCAATCGGAAGTGACCACGGGGGAGAGATTGAAAATGAGCTATTTCATAAGTTCTGTGAAGAAAATGGTATCCTTCATAACTTCTCAATACCTAGAACACCACAGCAAAATGGTGTGGTAGAGAGAAAGAATAAATCTCTTCAAGAGATGGCTAGGACTATGCTCAATAAAAACTCTGTCCCTAGACACTTTTGGGCTGAAGCTGTTAATACTACCTTCTACATTCAGAACAGAATATACATTAGACCTATCCTGAATAAGACTCCTTATGAACTGTGGAAAGGACAAAAACCCAACATATCTTATTTTCACCCATTTGGTTGTAAATGCTACATACTGAATACTAAAAATCAACTTGGTAAGTTTGATGCTAAAACAGATAATGGAATACTATTAGGATATTCTGAAACAACTAAAGGCTTTAGAGTTTATAATTCTAGGACTCTGATAGTAGAGGAAAGTATTCATGTCAAGTTTGATGACAAATAACCTGATAAGAAATTATCAGAGCAAGATGAAGCTTTTGCAGATCTTGATCTAAACATTCCAGGAGACTCACCAGAGATAAAGTTGATGATCAAGCAGATGATCGCACTCAACAACCAGAAACTTTCACTTTTCAACATGATACAGTTCAAAAATCTTGGTACTTTAAGAATTATCATCCACAAGATCAG
This sequence comes from Sophora flavescens, assembly GCA_030762895.1. NCBI lineage: Eukaryota > Viridiplantae > Streptophyta > Magnoliopsida > Fabales > Fabaceae > Sophora > Sophora flavescens. The sequence goes on from CM061065.1 coordinate 18,226,805, forward strand.
ATCATTGGAAACCCTAATGACAAGCTAAGAAACAGATCAACTTTCAGAGAACAAGATATTTCTGCACTAGTCTGAGTTGGAACCAAAGACAGTAGACGAGGCTCTATTGGACGATGGTTGGATTCTAGCTATGCAAGAAGAACTAAATCAGTTTGAAAGAAGTGAAGTTTGGACTCCGGTTCCCCTTCCCAAAGACAAATCAGTGATTGGAACAAAGTGGGTTTACAGAAACAAATTTGATGAAAATGGTAAGGTAATAAGAAACAAAGCAAGACTTGTTGCTCAAGGTTTCTCTCAAGAAGAATGTATAGATTATACTGAAACTTTTGCACATGTTGCTAGATTAGAAGCTATTAGAATTCTACTTTCATTTGCTGCACATCATAGTATTATGCTTTTTTAGATGGATGTTAAAAGTGCTTTTCTAAATGGCTTTATTAATGAAGAAGTTTATGATACGCAACCTCCGGGTTTTGAGTGTGAAACCCATCCTAAACATGTATATAAGCTTAAGAAAGCTTTGTACGGACTTAAGCAAGCTCCTAGAGCTTGGTATGACAGACTGGGTTCCTTTCTTATGGAAAATGGATTTAATAGAGGAAAGGTTTACACAACCTTATTTAGAAAGTCCATTAAGTCTAATTTCATAGTTGTACAAATATATGTTGATGATATTATTTTTGGTGGTACTAATGAGTCTCTATGCAAAGAATTCTCTAAGTTAATGCAGAAAGAATTTGAAATGAGCATGATGGGAGAACTCAAATTCTTCCTTGGACTTCAAGTAAAACAAACCTTGGACGAGGTGCTCATCCACCAAACAAAGTATACAAAAGAGCTTCTAAAGAAGTTTAAGATGGATGATTGTAAGCCAATGAATACTCATATGCACCCCATTTCCATACTGAACAAAGATGATAAAGAGAAAAAAAGTAGACCAAAAGGTATATAGAGGTATGATAGGATCTCTCCAATATCTTACTGCATCTAGGCCTGACATTATGTTCAGTTTATGTTTGTGTGCTCGATTTCAATCTGATCCTAGAGAATCTCACTTATCATCAGTTAAGAGAATCTTTAGATATTTAAAAAGTACTACTAATCTTGGTTTGTGCTTTAAGAAAAATGAAGATTACAGATTAGTTGGTTTCTGTGATGCTGACTATGCTGGAGATAGAATTGAAAGAAAAAGCACTAGTGGAGGATGTCACTTCATTGGAGCTAATCTTGCCTCATGGTCAAGCAAAAGACAAAGTACCATTGCCTTATCAACTGCTGAAGTTGAGTATATATCAGCTGCAAGTTGTTGCTCACAACTTCTTTGGATCAAACATCAATTGGAGGACTACAATGTGTTTGAAAGTAGTATTCCACTTATGTGTGATAATACAGCTGCGATAAATATATCTAAGAATCCAATTTTTCATTCTAGAGCTAAGCACATAGAGATTAAACATCATTTTATTAGGGATTATGTGTAAAAAGGTGTATTTGATATTCAATTTGTAGATACTGACCATCAATGGGCAGATATCTTTACTAAACCTCTTGCAGAGGGAAGATTTATCTTTATTAGGAAGCATCTTAACATGATATGTCTGGATTAATTTAGGCGTCCATCCTTGAGAAAAAATTGTTTTGATAATCTTGCGTCTATTGCTAATGCTCGTTTAATACCTATTAAAAGCTATGAGTCTATTGCATGTTGTGTTGCACGTCTACTGTATGTCGCATCTACTGGTATTGTTTACTACGTTCGTTGTGTAGTTTCAGAAGAGTCCACATCTGCCTGCATCTAAGCATATTTTTAAACACGTTTAATACCTATTAAAATTTGTGCGTCTATTGCTTGTTGTGTTGCACGTCCACTATATATAGCATCTACTGGTATTGTTTACTGCGTTCATTGTGTAGTTTCAGATGAGTCCACATTTGTCTGCATCTAAGCATATTTTTAAATGCATTTATTTTGTCTCAATGACAAATTTATCCTTTTTTGAGTCAGTGCTTCCATCAATCCCATCGAGGCCTTTTTATAGTTCCAAGATACCAACGTCGTTTTATCCATAATGACATGCCATGTCAAAAGTTTTTTTTATAAACCTTTGGGATTCAAAAAAAACCTTTTAAAAGTAATCTTTTCCCTCTAAGAAAAACTTTACACTTCCCTGATCTCTCGACCTATCTCTCTCTCTACTTTCAAACTCTAAGCTCTATGTTCACCAAAAACGGCTTCTTCTTCAACCTTCAACATGGACAAGCTTAACTTAGTAATTGAGCATCATTTCAACTTTGGAGTGTTGCAAGACTATAACTTGGACATTAGCAAGTATGTTAATGCTGCTGGTTGGGGAGGACTCTTCATAGAGAAAGTCTCTATTTTTCCAAACCTGATTAGGGATTTCTAGAGGAATGTTCAAGTGACTGATACTAACTTCTTCTCTACTGTATTGAGAAAGAATATTGTAGTCTCTGAGAAGACTATTGTTGATGCCATCTTCTGCGCCCAGGAAGGGTTGACCCTTACTGAAACATGGGAAACTGATTTAGGCAGCTCAGAGACCATTGAAGTCTGCTTAATGAGAGAAGACACAGTCAGAACTCACTCTTGGAAAGCTGTTGAAAGGAAGGACATTGTTCGCATCCTTCATCAACTTCTTAATAAGGTGGTTCTTCATAAGGTTGGATCCAAGGACAACCTCTCCTTCCTGTACAAATTCCGCCTTTGCCATCTTCTCACCGAAATGAAGATCAATCTTCCAAGAATTCTGTGTGGAAGATTTAGAGATGCTGTGATGAACAAGAAAAAAACTCTCAACATTTCCTTTTTGTCATCTTTTTTATAAGATATTAAAGGCTCAAGGAATCCATGAATTTATTGCTGCAAGGACTCATGAGGAACAAGCCTGAATTCTCAATGAAAAACCAATGTCAGCTGCAGACTTTGGTAAAATGAACATTGCAAACATGATTCTTAGCACATATGTTGTTGCTGTTATTGCTAAAACAGATTAACTTATGAAAATGAAAGAGGAAATGGTGGAACAAAACTGTGTTGAGGCTGTGGAGCCAAAGAAAGATGTCAGAAAGAAGACCACTACAGCAAGGAAACCTGCCCCCAAGAGACCAGCTGGTGGCATTGTTATTAGGGAACCTGCTGATGCTCCTGCTAAAGACAAGAAGAGTCATCTTCTCACACAATGAGGATGAGGAAGTTGATGTGGATAGAATTCCTATCAGTACCATCCTGAAGAAATAGAAAACTTCTGCTGTTGTCACTGCTGCTGAGGCCGATGTACCTGTCTCAACTCAAGTAAGAAGGCAACCTGCAAGAAAGGCCAGAAAAACTAAGACTTCTAAGGTAACCATCTCTGCTAGTGATCCTGTTCAAATAGCAGTAGATGCCTTAGTATCTAGTTTAGAAAATACAAGTGATTCTCTCCCTAGTACTGTTGGATCTGATGATATTGCTGTCTCTGCTCCAAATGAAGTGTTCAACCAAAACATGACTGATGATGTATACATTCCCACACCTCTTTCACCCCAACCAACACAAACTGACCAAACCACAAACTTGCCTACACCTTCAACAATTATCCAGACCACAATTTCAACCAATTATCCATGCCAATGATCCCTGGTTCAATCAACCAGATGATGGCATTTCCCCTGGTGCTCCCTTTCCAAAACCTTTAAGAACCTTATTCCCTTTCACCCCAATTTCTGTTATTTATGATGGAAAATCTGAGGATTGGGCCAAAGTAAAAAGAAAATGGAGAGTTCTGTTTCTCATTCACCAGCCTGCACCTGAATACATTCCTAACAGGTGGTACCCCCTACCTGAGTATCAGGAACAAGTAGACCCACATGTTGAACCCTTCCATTTATCCCATCCTGACTGCAAACTAATCACAAAAGTTCCTTCACAAATGCACAATAACATAGGACCTTTAGTCAGTCACCTGCCCCTAAACAAATCCCCCCCGGGAAAAATCTATCCAAACCTTGTCAAAACTCCACCTCTGATACCTTTCACCGACGGAGCTGAGAGACATGTAATACCTAAATGGGAGACAAACCCTCTAAGAAAAAATCTTCCTACCATCCCTGAAATAAGAGCAAGATCTTCAAAACATGTTCCTATAATCTTGGACAGTAACATAAGATGGGTATCCTTTGAGCATCCCAATGTCTATGGGAGGGCCTCTGATTTCTTTGTGAATCAGCTCATCTATGAAATGCTGAAGTGGGAATTCAGTCATTTCAGAGTTGATAGAGCCACACATTTTGTCCCTCCATCATGGCTGAGACATAATACTGCAACAAGAATTGGAATCATGCTTTACAGAATCTGTCCAAGACTGTCGATGGTTGATCTGAACAAGGAAAAGGAATTAAAGCACATATCAGAGCAAGTATTGGTGAAATCGAGAATTATTTGAAGGAAAAGGAAAACCCTAACTTAGAGAACAGTACTTGGCAGTAGCTGTATCAGAGAAAGAATTGGATCAACTCTTGGAAGAAGAAAAAAAAGTGAGAAAGTAATCAGAGAAACTTCTTAACACATGTCTCGACCAAAACAAAGTAAGAAAGTAATCAGAAAGCGCATGCAAACAGAATGTAAATCAAAACAAAGACAATGAGAAAAAGAAGAGAAAACTTATGATGGCAGTGGTTGGGAATGGCAGACGAAATGGAAAAGGAGAGAACCGTTTCAATTTGCGCTTCCTCTCAAATTCGAAGATCTTATCGTTTCGGTTCTGATTTGGATTAGGAAAATTGCTTGTGCTGTCAAAATTTTGGATCAGGTAATTGTTAGTACCAGTTTTGGTAGAGTCGGAGCTTGGAGATTCAAATTCAAGGAAGCTGGGAAAAAAAAGGAAATAGAATTGAAGTATTAATTTGATTTTAACGAACTTTATAGGATGTCACATTGATTCGATTTAAGCTGAATTTATGGAGGGTGTGGGTATGAATATGAAAACGACATTGAGGGACAGAGATGTGCAGGGTAGAGAGGAGTGAGAAAAAGAGTGTGAGGCTTTGGGAAGGGTTGATGATGAGTGGAACTGAAAAAAAGAGGGGAAAGGGGTAAGCTGAAGGATCTGCTGCTGAATCCGTCGTTAAAATTAATGGTGGAATTAGTGACGAATTCTGAATTTCAAATAGAATATTAACTATAAGTGTAGTGACGGAAATTATGTGTCCACTGGTAAATTTGTGGGTAAATTCAAATTAAAACATCAGCTACGAATTTAGCTATGAGGGGCCTCATGACGAACGTTTTTTGTCGTTAATTTCGTCACTAAAGTCAAAGAAATAATTTTGGGATGAATTTTGCTACGAGAATTTCAACGACAACATATTTCGTTGCTGAATAAGTCGTTAAATAGTAAATCAGGAAATAGTGTAAATCAAAACACAATTCGTCACTAAATTTGTCGCAGTTTGTGACGGATATGTTGTTGTCGCTAAATTCCATCGCTAATTTCAACATTTTTAGTAGTGGTTATATATAATGATCAATGTCTTTTTCTTTACAAATATTCCGCATCTATATAAAATATGTTTTTCTATATATGTTTTTTGTGTATCCCAATCGTATCGTTTCTTGAATTTTTAAAAAAATTATTCGTATCCTTATATCCGTGTTGTGTAGCACTTGTATCGTACCAAGTATCTGGATTTCATAGCCTATACAGTATTACCAGGGTTTTAAATAAAGGTCCGCGAATGCAATGGTCCGATTTTTATGGACTGGTTCACCGAGGCCTTATTACTCTAGCCAGTTCGACTTGCTGGAGGGTCGTCGGGGCTGAGTGAGAACGTGTTGATGTCGGATCTTCGAAGGTGTACCTAGGGAGGCATATATGCGACATGGTGGCATGTGGGGGTGAGGAGCGAGTGGAGCGGCACGAGACACTGAGACAATGAAGGGCTAGGATGGATTTGGGGGGGTTGCTGGCACTTTTCAGGGTGGACAATCAAGCGGCGGTGGAGAGCCGCTGGTGGGGGAGAACCAGTATAAATCTCTTTGTCAACTTTCTTCCCTTTTCTCTTTAAGTTTTATTTTATATTTGTTATGCTAATCGTGTTTTCATCTGTTCATTTCAGAGTCTTCTTTCCCAATCATCTCTTACACTGTGGGGGGATTTTTCACACCATTTTAGAAGGGTTTGAGATAGAGAAGAGAAGCGTGACAACTACGGAGGAGAACATGAAATATTATGGAAAAGATCACCATGGAAAAGAGGGTTTTTCATATCTATTTTTTTATTTACTCTATGATTTTGGATTTGAATTTATTTTTTATATGGATTTGTAAACCTCATAACTAAGGTTATGGCGGATCTTGTTATTTGAATGCCTTATTTCGTAATTTAAATTGATTTTACTTCTTCATATGGATAGTGTTATATATATCGTTTTAATGTGTTTTTAAGATTTGATCACCCTTGGCATGTTAGAGTTGATTAGTTGACCGATGATTGTACTACAATTAGTTATAACGAGCATACAGAATAATCGAATTTAGGGTTAATGAATTGCCAAATTTTAAACCTAATTAAAGTTTGTTCATTTAACTGCAAACCTTCTTTAGTTTCCCACAATTAGGTTTTCCTGCTAGGAAATTGTCTTTGTCATTGAAGCCTTAACTTCATTCTTGCAACCTTCATTGCTTCGTCTTCATCAATTGTTGCACCAAAGCCATTGATATATCTATTGTAACACCCTGATTTTTCCGCTTTCTAAGATCGATATAAATATAAATAAACGTTTATATTTTTATATGAAACTTAGAAATTGATTTTGGGAAAATTAAAGTCATATTCATATCATACTTATTTTTATAAGTATATGGTGAAATGTTTGGTTAAAAATTCAGACGGAACCCGGTCTACGTTTTCGTTGACAGTAAGATTTTACTGCTCAAATGACCTAATTTGGACTCGTGAACGAAACACTTAGGGTTTTTATGAAGTTTCCAACTTCTTTGGCTATTTTAAAATTTTTCACTTAAAAAGCGAAATAATATATATTATGCGGGCGTTATACGAAATCGGGTAAACGACGGAGCTGAAAACGGGATTTGCGGGACCCGCTAACGGATAAATATGATGTGAAATCATGATGAGTCACAAGGGGTGAGTCATGGGATGACTCCTCATGGTCATGATTACTTTTTAGGGGAAATGACCATTATGCCCTTATGGTTGATTTTAATTACAAATCAACCTAAAGCAAGATTACACCTTTGTCCTTGGATTTTTGGCATATTGACCCTTTTGCCCTTGAAACCCACGTCCTCAAGGCTGCCAAGAGGCCCAACTTCACACCTATTTAAGGAGCACTTCATCTTCTTCATCAACTTTGCCATTTTCCATTAAAACTCCTAAGTTACATAGCTTGATTTTGTGAAGCAAGTCCTTGGATCTTCACTTGTTTTTGATCTTCAAGAGGTGAATCCTATTCTCCTTCCCTAATCATGTCTATGTTCTTCAATAAGTTTCATGATTCAAAGTCTATTTCATCTATGTTCATCACTTTTAAGTTTCTAGATCTAGAACTTTGAAAAATCATAGTAAATCATAGAAAAATCCTAAAAATGTGAAACCAATTTCTATGGTCCTATTATCCTCTCTGTATTCAAGATCCAAGAGTGTTCATAAAAAAAAATTTCGTTCCTAGTTAACCTAAAGAGGCAGAACCTATGTCTTGGTGGGGGGGAGGATTTTGTTCATTTTCTTTACATGATCCAATCTTATAAGTTATGTAGGTATTGGATCTATGTTGTTTGAAATGAATCGAGGTCTCTAAGCTAATTTAGTTTTCATGGCTGAAATTTAATTGTTTGAGGATTGGAAGATTTAATTTCAATCTTTGTACAATGATCATTGATTTAGGGTTTTAAGTAACTAGGAATCATTAATCCAAGAGTTTAGAAATTTTAGAGATTTCTAACCCCAAAATCAGCCCTTGGCCGAAACCAACATGTAGGATTTTAGGCTTGATTTAGTTGTTTGTTTGTTGATTGAGTGTTATGTTTAATGAAGGATAAACTAGATTATCATGTACGTGTGTTGACGGTTCCCAGATTCACGACAAAGTTTTAAATCGGAAGCTAAGTTCTTCGAGAGGTAAGGGGAGCTTACCTGAGGGATTTTCTCAATAACTATTTGCTTTTAGTGTGGTTGATATGATTTATATGTGGTTGTGATTAATTGTTTATGTTGTTTACGTTGTGTTGTTTATCTGTGTATCGGTGATTGATCTGCTTTTAATTTATTTAATTATCTGGAGTTGTATATTATAGTGCTATGATGCATGATCTGCCTGGTGATATAATTCTGATAATTGTTGTGGAATGTTGTTTGTGAGTGTTGTTTGAGAAGCCTGACAGTGGTCAGTGCACAACCGATTAATCAGATAAAAACTTTAATAAGCTGTGAAAATTATATTCAACGTTTTATGGGAAATGTTGGAATATAATAATAGTGGAAAATATTATTTTGGAAAAATAATGAGTTTTGATAAATATTATTATTTTAATGATTTGTTAGTGTAAAAGTAATTTATGAGTCACAATGAGAGCGAAACCGTGAAAATATTTTTGCACTGCTGATTTTTACGTAAGAAATTCCGGAATATTACAAAATATTATTTTATGAAATTAATTGGTGAAAATAAGTTAATCATGATTTTAGAAAATTAATTAAGTGGAAAAAATTAAGTTTTGGCTTAAAAAGCCTTAAAAATAATAGTTGACGGCAAATTTGGAAAAGTGTAGACGGCAAGTATTTTTGAAACGGCAGTGCATATTTTGAGGAGAATAAACCTCAAGTGACTCATTGGTTTGCGAAAAAAAAACTAAGTTTTATAATTTAAGGATTTTATAATGAATTTCTACCTTGGAAAAAGAATTTCTGAAAGTCAAAAGTCGATTCAACCGTGTTAAAAGTACAGTTGGACTTAGTAACCGAGACGTCGGGGTACTAAGGTTCTGTGTTGTGATGGACTCGAGGTCATTTGGACTTGAGGGCCTATACCGTATACGTGAGGTATACCGTATTGAAACATTGAAGATGTTTTGTAGTACCACGAACCTAAGACTGGTGCATCGGTCGAGAGGTGTCGTGATTGAGCACTCGGACTGCGAGGTCCTGTGTTGTAATAAAAGTTTTAAGGGTGTTTTAAAGCTATGTGGGTCGTAAGCCATTTTGAGCTTTGGCAAAGAAATATTGAACACAAAGGAAAAGAATGAAACAAAAGTGTTTTGCATGCATTGGCAGACGTGCCTGTATTCTAGCTGTGGGCCTGTGTTCTGGCTGCGTGCCTGTGTTCTGGCTGCATGCCTGGTGTTCTGGCTGTGTGCCTGGTGTTCTGGCTGTGTGCCTGGTATTCTGGCTGCGTGCCTGGTGTTCTGGCTGTGTGCCTGGTGTTCTGGCTGTGTGCCTGGTATTCTGGCTGCGTGCCTGGTGTTCTGGCTGTGTGCCTGGGAGTCTGATCAACTCATTACTTGTTGGGATATCTCATGAGATTAGGTGTGAATGTTTAGATGAGGTATAGAAGTTTTCATGCATAGTTTTCCAATGTTGATGTTTGGGGTGTGAAACCCACTGATAAACTGTATGCTATATTTGAGATGTTTATGTATATGTGTATGTGTCTTCTTTTGTGCGAGCATTTAGTTATTTTGTTAAATCCATATATTGGCGTCTCACCCTTACAAACATATCAGAGTCGCACAAGGGTTAAGGTTTCTACCAGAAGAAGAAGGTCATCTAGTTCGGGGCATGTTGTTGTTGCTTCTATGAGTTGCAGTGTCTGTTAGTTACGACCAGCTTAGGTCCTATTGTGTTATATTATGTTTTAAGAATAAATTAACTGGTAAGGATCTAGGTGTGAAAACATATGAGGCAGTATAGTTGTATGACTTATATACATTATGTATTTAAGTGTGATTTGATTACGTTGTTGTTGTTAAAAGGTTAAAAAAAAATTATCACCATATTTTGAAAAGATGAACGTTGAGAAAACATTATTTTCCGAAAGCAACCAGCAAATTAAGTTTTATTTCCGCAAACGGGTAACCATGTGATGACCCAAGTTAGGGTGTCACATCTATTATAAAAGTAAAAGATTGCATCTTTGGCCTTCTCGATATATGCTTCCAACGTATGATCCAACAAACCATAGTAAAATTTGTAGCAGATTCAACATCTACTGAGGAAGGATTTAGACCAAAAAAAAAAGTGATCCTAAGTATACAATACAGGTTTGTTTGATTTCTTGGGAGTTCATGTAGCATAAAGCAAAGAAGAAGTGATGATGAGACATGATTCCTACGGCCTCAACGCAGTCGGTAAAAAACCGTCGGCAATACACATAATTCTTGTAGGATTCAATTTTATTTATTTATTTTATATATTATTTTTCTAACAAATTCAAAATCAAATGATAAACGAAAATCACTTTATTACATTTTTAATAAGTAAAATATTATTAAATGAAGGGTACAATGGGTATCACAACCCAAAAACATTACAGAGAAAGGGCATGCCAAGTGAAAGCACCACAACAAAAGAAAACCAAAGCAACCTTTCACAAGATAAAAAAATGCTACCACAACACAACAACCTGATACAAAAGCAAACATCAGCAACATTGAAACATAATCACTTTATTACATTAGTAGGCCATACAGTGGGAGTCTCATGCACTAGGCCGTCTTTATTTTTTATTTTTATTAGTAGGTCATATTGCGTTATTAATTATGCTTCTTGGCAACAAGGCGAAGATGATTCTTCTTGTGTTGGGCAAGTCCTGGTAGCCCATCCGTGTCTATGTCTTCCCCTTTCACCCCTTCAGGAAGTTCCCAATCAAATGAATTAAGAAGGTTAGCAGTCATGAGCTCCACCATGACAATACCTAAAGGTATGCCTACACAGATTCTACGCCCTGCACCAAATGGAATCAGCTCGAAATCTTGTCCTTTAAAATCAATATCATTGTTCAAAAATATCTCAGGATAAAACTCGTCTGGGTCTTTCCAAGTTTCAGGGTCTCTTTGAATGGCCCAACCATTCACAAACACAAATGTCTTTGGCTGTATTTGATACCCATCAATAATGATACTTTTATTTGTTTCTCTTGTTAGGAGTGGCGCTGGTGCATAGAATCGTAGTGTCTCTTTTATCACTGCTTTAAGATAAACAAACTTTTGAATATCATCTTCATTTATAAACTCTTTTTTGCCATAGTGATTTCTGACTTCTTCTTGAACTTTCTTCATCACTCTAGGGTTCTTCATCAATCCGGTCATTAGCCAAACGGTTGTGGCTGCACTTGTATCAGTTCCCGCTATAAGGAAGTCCTGTTATTATCAAGGAAGAGCAATTAAGAACTTAAGTCATACTATATATCACTTCAAGCTCCAAATTAAAAATATGCTTAATATCATATAATGTAAAAGTAAAATTAGCTAGAGGGATTGGTCGACATGAAACTGGTTATGATAGAAGCTTAATTAATATGAAATATGTTTGTCCTACAATTTTAATTTTGTGAGATATAGGAACTATAAGGTTCAGATTTTGATAATTGATTCGATGTTTTTAATTTGGGTTGCTATTCTCGATAAATTAAGAACATTTTAGTGATGGACTTACAATTTGTTCATGTTCCAAATTGAAAATGCTTGAGTAAAAAAAACGTGCGCTAGATAGTATTATTTTCAGGATGATGTTACTAAAAAATCTTGCAAGTATGAACTATAACAAGCACCAAAAGATATTTCAACTGAGCATCCACCAAGATACCACTCTCATTTGGATGCGTTTATTGATATGAATGGATGATATTTGTTTTTTAAAAAAGTGACAAAGTACTAATTTTCTTGTTAGATTTTTGTATTTCTAAAAAATAATTATCTTTTTATATATAACATAATTATCTTTTTATAACATGGAGAAGTTGTTCATTCTTAAAAGAAATAATTTAAAATATCAATTTAATTTGTATGCATTGGTGGTGTAAAAAAAAATTTACATTATCAACTAATCATAAGTTATCATATCATTAAAAATGTTTGACTCTTATAATATAATTACTTTAATAGTCAAATATAGGATGATTTGTGATTGATTCACAAGATAAAAAACTTTATATATGGAGAATACCATGAAAAAAAAACTTTATATTGACGCCCCCTTGAGTCAGCTCAGTTGGCACTACAAAAAATATGTCGTTTTGCGACGGTTTTTGGTATCAAATAGTGGCGGTTATAACCGCCTCTAAGGTATTTTGCGGCAGTTCATAAACCGCCTCCGAAATGATCGTCGTTAAGCCAATCTGCGGCGGTTTAGAGTAACCGCTGGAACAATTGCCGCAATTTTAGCGGCGGTTTCAAACCGCCACAATCAATAAAGTTCGAATTCATTGAAATATTTAGCGGCGGTTCATTAATGTATTTAGCGGCGGTTTAAAACCCCCGCTGATATCTTATTTAAAAACAAATAAAAGCTACGGCGGTTTTGAACTGCCACAAACTTTATTATATGAATTATTATTATAAATTATAGCGGCGGTTTGAACCGCCGCCAAATATTTAGTGCTTTTTTTAAAAAAAGAAAAAAATCTATTCATTGGTTTACTTTTTTAAGACACCTAATTGAAATCCGAACTTTTAATCAACAAAATATTTACCAAATTAACACAAAAATGGTTCCAAACTTTATTATTAATGAACAAAAATGTCAATAATTCGTAAATAGCACAAATCTTATTCAAAAATAATTCAAAATTATCTTAACATAAAAATTATCTACAATTTCATGTTATAACTTTCTCAAAAGCTTCTTTGTTGCCGACTCATCCGAAAAAATTATACATTGATAATGTGTCAAAATTAAAACTTCACCTACTCTCCTAAACTATGAGGATAAGCAAAGAGACACTAAATTCTGATGTCTCAGCAGAATGTTAACACACCAACATTACTTGCACACACACGGGCTACACACACACACAATGATATCGAGATCATAGCTATTAACGACTTCATTTACTCTCCTAAACTATGAACATAATTAAAGACACAATAAATTGTGATGTCTCACTCAGCAGAATGTTACACACAACAAAATGAAGATGTTGCCATTTCATGGAAAAAGTGGTGGAGATCCAGTAATGTGTGAGTTGTACACAAACTTAGCAAAAGAAAGATTTTTCTGACAAACTTCTAGTTTGAACGTGATTGCCCACAAAAACAATCGTTGGAATCCAACCTGTAGTGGCTTTGGGGCAATCCACAAACCAATCACATGATGGTTCAACGACTCCTTTCTTCAGTTGGCTGTGAGTTTACTCCCTGGAACATGTGTGACTCGGATGGGTTGTATGTAAATTCTAAAGTATCCATCCCATACTGGATAAGGAGCAGTTATTAATGTCAGACAATCAGACATAATATAATATAGCAAGAATAATAATAATGTGACTTTTCTAATAATCTCTTATGCAACAATTCAATGAGACATGGTCCAAAACAGAACTAAGAGAAAAGTAAATCTACATTAAACTACTACAGAACAGATGACTAAAAGACAGTTATTCATAAATATCTATGCAAAAAGGATATCCTACTTTGCATGACCTCAGAAAAACATAAGACAATCTATGAGACGGCAGAATGATCTAGATTGCAATACTTCACAATGTATCACGTCAAATCCCTTTCTTTGAAATAATGCTATTACTATATTTGTGGAAAAATAACAAATCCCAATTATAATCAGCAAACCTGACAGAATGCTCAACAAATTCATAGATGAAAGAATATGCAAAGAAAAAAAAATATTCACCTTCTCCCTCATCCTAGTACTCCATGCATCATTTCTGCTTGGACGCTGATCAATTGTACCAAAGAATCGGTACACTGTTCTTCGGGGGGCTGCTGGTCTGTTGAGCAAAGGCTGACAGACTTGCTGCCTTGGATTAATGTACTCTTCATCACTATCATAATCTGCAGGCCTATTTGCAGCCCTAACAATATGGGCTAACAAGAAAATAAGGGCCTGCAATTCCATAAACATCACAAGGAGCAAATCACATTCACATTTTAACATACACCTGTAAAGCCTTCTAACTGTAGGCCCCTCCTCTCATCTGGTGGTAGGTTGGGAGTATGAAAGACTTTTCCAATACAGTACTTGAGTACATTTGAGAACCAGAAATTATCACATTAGTCCAGCATATTTGGTAAAGCATGAAGCATCTAAAAGGCTCAGGCACTTTGTTTACAAGTTGATTGTCACTGAATTAATCAAATTTCCCTATTTAACCTTATCTGAACTTCATTTCCCTATTTTAACCTTTGATCGGAGAAGCGATATCGCCTTGCGCACGGAAGCAGAGAAGAAGAAATTGCATGGGTTAGGTTAGGGTTCTTAGGTGGGTTATTTTCTGAAAGCTAAAAAAATAGATTAATTTTGCGGTGGTTCATCATAAACTGCCGAGAATTTAATAAAAATTGTGGCGGTTTTGAAACAAACCGCCACTAAAATTTATTTTATTAAGGCATTTATTAAAACCGTCTCTAGATTGCGACGGTTCATCATAAACCGCCGAGAATTTAATAATAATTGTAGCGGTTTCAAAAAAAACCGCCACTAAAATTTGTTTGATTAAGGCATTTATTAAAACCGCCTCTAATTTAGGTGATGATCCATTAACCGGCGGTGGTTTATGTAACCGCCGCTATATTTTCGTCACTATTCACTTATTTTCATGTAGTGTGGTAAGCTAGCTACGACACATGAATCATGAGCGTACGGGTTCAGACCCCCACAATGCACTCCACCCTTTTCTCATTCCCTTCTCCCCTCTTCCCCAACCACGTATAAGACTTCTTATGAGTCTCGCCTTAGATAACAAAAATTGTATTGATAGTATATCAAAATTAAACCCTAAAATATTATATCCAGTTATTAAAAATTCGTGTAAAAAAATCTATTACTAAAAGAATTAGATAAATCAGTGGATAAGCATAATGTTTTAAAAACCGGACCAAACCGGATGGTTCAACTGGTTCAACGGGGAACCGGATGGCTCAACCGGTTCAACGGGGAACCGGTGGGTTCGGCGGTTCGGTCCGGTCTTTTTGAACCATGATCTGATTGAACCGTCCAAAAACCAGTCAAATCGCTTTGAATTAGGGTTGAATCGCTTTGAATCATGAATTGGCCCGAGTTGATCCGTTCGAAATCCATTTTGTATTTTTTTTACTTTTCCCCTCAATTTAGAACTTAGTTATTGATTTATAAATTTATTAGTCATCCGATTCAACCATTGATTGAATCGGATGAGTCAATTATTGAACCATGACCCGAAGGTCTCACCGATTTTATCTTCGGTTCAATTTTTAAATCATTGGATAAACATGGGCTAGCACATACCATGATGATAGCTTTGATGTGGTTATGGGTGAAATCTATGGGAAGCGACCCTGCTTCTTGAGCTCAAGCAACACATCAACGATATCCTCCTCTTTGGAGCCTTTCTTCCAATTTGGATCGAGGTGCGCCTCAATGACCTCTTCGAAAAATGCATCCAAACCTTTGCAAGTGTTCTTAAGACGAGCAAGTGAACCTGTGAGTCTATCAATTACCCACCCCATGTAAGGAATATAATCTGAAACAAAGAATTCAATGGACATGGCTTGTGCCTCATTAAGCTACCAATGGAACCTGCTCCTCTCAGCTCCTTCATCCTCATATCTTCTCCCAAAATCCATCCTACAGATTATAGTGCTTGAGACAGACAATGTTATCTCACTCAAGTTTGTAGCTTTGGAAGAAGACACACGACCAAATATCTTTTTTATCATTCGCATGACTTCAAAATCTCTAACATGGGAAAAGGTAGAGAGCGGTTTTGAGCTGAAGAAGTGAACTACACAATTTTTTCTAATTTCTCTCTAGTATTCATCGTGAGGGGAAAATATCATCTCTAAACTATTGTAAGACATTTTTTGGTTTCCAAGGTGGAAGGGTTTGCTGCATACATCACGATCATGGTCTTTGAGAACCTCTTTTGCCAGCTTAGGTGAGGAAACAACAACAGATGGAGAAACGATATCTTCGTGAAAGAGTTTCTGAGAGACATAACTAGAAACGACTTATTTGAAAATGACACCACGTGAAAGTTTTGACCACTATTTTTATTACATCACCATTTTATATTTAAATTTTAACCATCTACCATCTACTCGTCATTATGTGTGGATGCATTTGTTGAAAAGACTTATAATCTATTTCGTTGTGTCACTATGCAAAAAAATAGCTTTTATATACATAATAAATTATAAGAAATGGTATACAAAAAGAGGTTAATCTGGATATATTGTTAGTATAAAATTTTTTATATTGTTAACTAATAAAAAATTATCGCATGCATGACTATTAAGATAATTAGGATAGAAGTCAAATACTTTTAATGATATCTCGATTTATTATTAGTTTTATTTTTACAAGAAAAAGATATTTTGATTGGGAGTATAAGAGATACTCCAACCCGTATAAAAAAACAAGATAGAGAAAAACTATGTAAGATATATGATATCCCTAAAAGGAGGAGAAGAATCAAAACTACAAAGGAACCCCAAAAAAGAAACAAAAATGTAAAAACCAGTAAAACTCGACAGTAACTAAAAGAATACAAGTCACCATAATAGAATATATGATTAGTGTGGTTAATTAGTCAGTTAGTTGGGAAATTAGCTACATATTGATTGCTCAACCAAGCTCTATAAATAAGAGCTCCATGTACACATTCATTATCTTTTATCAATCAATTAATATGTTACCACATGAGTATACATATGCTCTCTATCTCTTCCATGAGTATGATCTCTATCCCTCACATCCATGGATTCTTCACATGGTAGAATATATGATTAGTGTGGTTAATTAGTTAGTTAGTTGGGAAATTAGTTACATATTGTTAGCTCAACCAAGCTCTATAAATAAGAGCTCCATGTACGCATTCATTATCTTTTATCAATCAATCAATATGTTCCCACATGAGTATACATATGCTCTCTATCTCTCCCATGAGTATGATCTCTATCCCTCACATCCGTGGATTCTTCACATGGTATCAGAGAGATACCGTGCTTCCACAGACATGGATGAAGATCTTAGCGACTCAGATTCAGAGGAGGAAGAAGAACATGATTCCTATTCAGGGGAAAACGGTCACGGTAAAATTGTTTTCGGCAATTTTCGGCGAGACTCGGATCTTGATGTGGCTACAGCGATTTCGATCAAGTTGATCTAGCCAGAGATAGAAGGTTCTGTGATAAAGATTGGAGAAATTACGTGCATTCTCATCGATTCAAGTTCCAACATCTCCAATCTTGCATCTAAATCTGACGTTTTTGAAGTAGCTGAGAAATCGAAGGAGTTCACAGATCGCGTTATTTCCACCTTCGTCGACTGCAATCTGGATCCTGAATCAGGTACTGATTCTTCCATCATCGTTGATATGATCTCTGAAGCCGCTGAGAAATCGAAGGAGAAGGTAGATTTGGTAGCTCCTAAACCAGTGAATCTGGCACCAGATTCATATTCATCGGCCTTCGACAACTGTTGCGCCGATCTCGGTATCACCTCATTCATCAACCTCTCTGCAAGCATTTGACTGTCTTCGATCCTGGGGGAATCCTCCTCAACTTTCGCAAGCCAGCAGCTAGATCCGTCGCATTTCGATCCGCCATTTACAACTCCACTACGACGGCGCCGGCTCCCCCCATCACCTTGCTATGAGTTTGTGTTCGATCCCGGTGGAGAAGCTTCTGGGATTTCGCCACCGCATCCATGACGTTCTGTTTTCGTCTTCGATCCCAGCGGATACAGCCGCCGATCGCTGTCGATTTCGCCGCCCCAATCCTCTGCTGTCGGTTTCCGCCGTCGTTCTCTCTACCTGGTGTGTCAAGGGTTCAACTTGGGAAGGGAAAGGAATGGATGCTCTGGAAGCTTCCTGGACTAGACTCCCCTCTCTCTTGGGCCTGGCCCACTATGGATGAAGATTGGGCCATGTTGTTGCAGTTTTTCTTTTGTTTTTAGTTGGTTTTCATTTTTTTAAAATTTGATCTTTTCTGTTTGGGCTCATGTGCATCATGGTCTCTTCTCTGTTTGGATTTTTTTTTTTTACAGAATTGGTATCTTGTAATAATTGTAATCTAGCAAATATTTTTTTCTTTCACTTCAAACTGTCTATGGTTATCACCATTGTCAGCTTGCGGGAGGGTAATAGAATATATGATTAGTGTGGTTAATTAGTTAGTTAGTTGGGAAATTAGTTACATATTGTTAGCTCAACCAAGCTCTATAAATAAGAGCTCCATGTGCACATTCATTATATTTTATCAATCAATCAATATGTTACCACATAAGTATACATATTCTCTCTATCTCTTGATAGTGTGATTTTACATCATATTTTCTGTACACTTTTGCATGCATTTTTCATAAAGATTAGGCATTCTTTATTTGATTTTAGTTTGTTTTTCCCTTGGAACGGGTGAAGCGGTTTCTTGGTGTTGTTTTGCAGGAACTTAAGGAAAACTGTGCAGATTCGGCCATAATGAAGCTTGGATGATTTTAGAGCTTGAAAAGAGAAGAAATTGAGCCAGCAGAATTCTGAAGCTTCGCCCCGCGAGAGGTGATTCGCCAGGCGACCCTGAAAGCCAGCTGAACAGCAGAATGTCATCCTTTCTGTCTCGCCCCGCGAATCACAATTCGCCTCGCGACCCTGAAAGCTGACTGTGCCAGAAAAATGCAACCTTTCGATCTCGCCTCGCGACCAACTTTCGCCTAGCGAGAGTTCCAATCCTGAAGACCAGATTTTTAATATTCACCTCGCAAGAAGACATTCGCCTCGCGAGCGCGTGCAGAACTGATTGGTATAAGTTGCTGTTTTAGGGCAGAACTGGGAGTTTTTAGTTTTAGTTTGAGGGTTTTGAGTAGAGAGGCACTTGGAGGCTGCGGCTGAGGGAGGATTGCAACCCTATAAGGGAGTTGCTGAGAGGGGCTGCTGTGACGAATGGAGCTTGTTCTCTCCTCTTCTCCTATTTTTCTAGTTTAGCTTTATCTTTAATTATGAGTAGCTAATCCCTGTTTGTTGGGATTAGATGTAACCAAACAGATTATTCATGTATCTATCTTGACTGATTATTCTGTGTTCATGCCTTCGTATTAGTGATTAATTTTCCATGCTTAATGCTTGTTGTGGCTAGCACCCCCATGACTCGATTTGTGTTTTGATATGCAATTGGGAAATTCGTATTAGAACCGGAATTGAATTTAATCACCTAGTAACCCTTGCATCTAGGAATGGAGTTTGGTTTACTAGTAATCGCGTAATCTCTAATCCTAATGCAAATTCATTAATCTAGGTCACCTAAGGAATTAGGGTCTATTAGTGGATTTAGGCTCTTGCCATCCGAGGAATCGGGGTTTGAGTAATTTAGTGGATTGATTTTAATATCTGAAGCATGAATGGGAGGTATCTAGTCATGATAGTACATGAGTTAGAGGTTTGGTGAAGTCTAGTCCCAACATATCTTTCTGCACTCCAAGTGTTTGTCAAAAGTCCCCAAAAAGACCAAAAACATTTTATTGCTTTTATTGCTTTATTTTTCTGTTTTGATTTCTCTTGATTTTTAGTTTAGTCTAGATAGTTGCTGAGTTTGTGAATTGGTACTTGACATCCAATCCCCGTGGATACGATAACCGGTCTCACCATCGTATTACTTGCACGACTGGGTATACTTGCCCAGATTCGTCAACAAGTTTTTGGCGCTGTTGCTGGGGATTGGTTTTGCCAATATCATTAGTAACAGAGGAGGCAACTAATTTAGACATTTTTTATTCTTTTTTAGGCATTTGGAAATCATTCCCTCCACCATGCTTGCTGAGCAATCTGATTTTACTGCATTAGACAAATATGTCGGCTTGCATGCAGTTGTGGACACTGGTAAGTTAGTCCCTTCCACTTGTCTGGCAAACTTCCTCTTGAAAATTCCACTTGACCCGAGAGGAGGTGAGTTCATAATTGCAAAGGTCAATGGAGTTTTCACACACTGGCTGGGTGGAGTTGAGGATAAAGTCATATTACTTCTGCAATCTCCACTCCAATTTCCATTTGATCCGGGAGGAGGATCCTAGAATGTCAAGCTAGTGACGTTAAAGAAGCGCTTATTGGGAGGCAACCCAACTTTTCTTAACCCTTCTCTTTAGTTAGTTTTTGTTTTTGATTATTAACCTCTTGAATAATTTGAGAAGATCAAGAGGAAAAATAATAAATTGAGATTTGCCAAGTGATTTCAGGGAAAGATGGGAAGGAGAAACAAAAAGGGCAGAAAAAGAAAAGTCAGCACCCATCAAGGTCGTGACGCATTTTCCAACAAGTTTCTGACTGGAATGAGAGCCAGCACTAGCTACCGCCTCGGTAAGCCGTTCCAATTTTTCTCCTCTCTCTAAATTGATTGTTTACATTGGGGACAATGTAAATTCTTAAGCTTGGGGTAGGTGTATTTTGCATTGGCATTTTGCATGTTGCATTCATATAGTTTTGCATGATAGTTTTGCATGATCACACAATTAGATTGCCCTTGCTTAGATTTTGTATCCAATTGTGATAACTGAGTGCCAATTAAATGGTGATGGTGAATTTTTGAACCCAATTTTTTCATTCTAGTGATATGGCTGCAAATGAAAATGTTTGAGATAATCTTGGATAGTTGATAATTAGCATATGGTTCTGTAGATTTGTGTTTCTCATTGATTTTTGAACTACTAAAATGTGAGATTTTGAGCCAAAAGTGGTACTCGGTAAATCTACCCCATTCTGTGTTAGAGTGTTATTCCTCTTGGTTTGTTTTCTCTAGAACTTGACTTGAAACCATTTCAAAGCTTAAAAATTTTTGAAAACATTTTTGAAAATGATTGAGGCAATAGGTTTTTTTTTTTTGGCCTTCTGAACTTTGAATGACTAAATGCTACCCCTTAGTTGCCCAATTTTGAGCTTGAAAGAATGAAATACTTTTCTTGGTACCTTGAAATTTATTGATAAATATGCTTGATAGGATACCTTCTAAAGTATTACAAAAGGGTAAAAAGGTAGTTGAAAGTTTGGGAAAAGAATTAGAAAAATATTTCTCTTGAATGTAAAAAAAAAATAATAATCTCCCCTTCTCCAAGCAAAAGAAAAAAACAAAAGAAAAAGAAAAATACATAGAGAAAGGGATGACAAAAAGAAATGAGAAATAAAAAGAAAAAGAAAAGAAAGGTGGAAAAGGAATCGAAACCCAAAAGGGTATTTTAGAAGGTGTCATGATTTGCAATGATTGATATTTTGTGTAGCCTTTTGAAAATGTCCTTTTATTGATTTCCCCACCTAATGATTAATCCCATGGCCCCGTAACAACCAAAGCAAAAGACCTCTTGATTCTTAATTGTTTTCATTAATAAAGTAGAGATTTGGTTGATAGTCAAGCCTAGGGTAGAAATCATTCCTTGAGGAAAATGAAGCGAATTGTCTTATTTCCCTAACATTTGAGTGAGGTGAAAAAGAGAGCCAAGCAAATGAATAAGCTTGGGGTGAGCTTCGGGTGAGAAAGAGTGCCCAAATCAGTGAGAACATGAGTCTAAGGAACCTAAGCCTCTAATTGGACTTGAATTGATTGTCTCTTGCTGAATTGTTTGAATTGCCTATTACTTGGATCATTTACTCGGGTTCTTGGTTCACTATCCATGCTTTGATTATTTTGTTTATTTATCTCTTCCGGCCTTAGTGATTGATTGAGGACAAGCAAATGAATAAGCTTGGGGTGATTTGATAGTGTGATTTTACATCATATTTTCTGTACACTTTTGCATGCATTTTTCATAAAGATTAGGCATTCTTTATTTGATTTTAGTTAGTTTTTCCCTTGGAACGGGTGAAGAGGTTTCTTGGTGTTGTTTTGCAGGAACTTAAGGAAAACTGTGCAAATTTGGCCATAATGAAGCTTGGATGATTTTAGAGCTTGAAAAGAGAAGAAATTGAGCCAAGCAGAATTCTGAAGCTTCGCCACGCGACCCTGAAAGCCAGCTGAACAGCAGAATGTCATCCTTTCTGTCTCGCCCCGTGAATCACAATTTGCCTCGCGACCCTGAAAGCTGACTGTGCCAGAAAAATGCAACCTTTCGGTCTCGCCTCGCGACCAACTTTCACCTCGCAAGAGTTCCAATCCTGAAGACCATATTTTTAATATTCGCCTCGCGAGAAGACATTCACCTCGCGAGCGCGCGCAGAACTGATTGGTATAAGTTGCTGTTTTAGGGCAGAACTAGGAGTTTTTAGTTTTAGTTTGAGGGTTTTGAGTAGAGAGGCACTTGGAGGCTGCGGTTGAGGGAGGATTGCAACCCTAGAAGGGAGTTGCTGAGAGGGGCTGCTGTGACGAATGGAGCTTGTTCTCTCTTCTTCTCCTATTTCTTTGGTTTGGCTTTATCTTTAATTATGAGTAGCTAATCCCTGTTTGTTGGGATTAGATGCAACCAAACTGATTATTCATGTATTTATCTTGACTGATTATTTTGTGTTCATGCCTTCGTATTAGTGATTAATTTTTCATGCTAAATGTTTGTTGTGGCTAGCACCCCCATGACTCGATTTGTGTTTTGATATGCAATTGGGAAATTCGTATTAGAACTGGAATTGAATTTAATCACCTAGTAACCCTTGCATCTAGGAATGGAGTTTGGTTTACTAGTAATCGCATAATCCCTAATCCTAATGCAAATTCATTAATCTAGGACACCTAAGGAATTAGGGTCTATTAGTGGATTTAGGCTGTTGCCATCCGAGGAATCGAGGTTTGAGTTATTTAGTGGATTGATTTTAATATCTGAAGCATGAATGGGAGGTATCTAGTCCTGATAGTACATGAGTTAGAGGTTTGGTGAAGTCTAGTCCCAACATATCATTCTGCACTCCAAGTGTTTGTCAAAAGTCCCCAAAAAGACCAAAAACATTTTATTGCTTTTATTGCTTTATTTTTCTGTTTTGATTTCTCTTGATTTTTAGTTTAGTCTAGATAGTTGCTGAGTTTGTGAATTGGTACTTGACATCCAATCCCCGTGGATATGATAACCGGTCTCACCACCGTATTACTTGCACGACTGGGTATACTTGCCCAGATTCGTCAACATCTCTCTCATGAGTATGACTCTATCCCTCACATCCATGGATTCTTCACACACCACTACATGATGAAAACAACCCCTCCCATTTCTCCTTTGTTTCCAGCATATGTAGACCACCCACCAAAATTTACCAATCCCAAACCGTAGCCATGAAAAGAATAAAATCTGAGATAGTGAACATGTAGACCTCATAACAAAAGCCTTGAAAGTAGGACCAGAATGCAATCCAGAACCAATAACAAAAGAACCCATTTTAGAAAACCTAGATTCAAAAACCAGAATTTTATATCCACAAAACAGTGCAGAATGCAGAACTGATATATTGAATGCAGAATACAATCCTTCAGCATCCAGTAGAATTCAATAGCTGTCACCCCAGAGCATAGCAATCATCCAAACATGAGCACAATGTGTTGATTACTGTTGGGAAATACCAGCATAATTTCCCTCCTCTGTGAACTCAAAAATAGGCACTAAGCGGAAGCGTAAAAATAAGTGTAATAACACCGGACAATTTTTAGCATGGAAAAACCTCCTCAATGTGAGTAAGAAAAAAACCACGAGACCCGTAGGCCGCTTGAACTTCCACTATAACAATAATGGGAATACAAAAATACAAGAATATTGTATCCTTAATTTGTGGATAACACTCACAAATTGGCTCACTATTTTCTCTCTGAGAAAACTCTCTCTAAGGATCTCTCTATTTTTCTCTCACTCTCTCTTGTAAGGATTTGTGTGTTTTGTTAGCACCCCTTAAGCTTCTTTATATAGGCTTAAGGGGGCTCTCCAAGTTAGCTCCCATACAATGTGGGACTTGCTTTGGCTGAAATTTCCAACAAATCTCCCCCTTCAGTCAAAGGGAAAATATACTTGAATCAGTTTGGGGTTGATGCTAAGCCTGCAACTTCTTTACAGACTTCTATCTTCTCTTTCGGTAGAGTTTTTGTCATCATATCCGCCACGTTATCTTTTCTGTGTATTTTCTCAATCTGCAACAGTTTACTTTCCAACACATCACGGATCCAGTGATACCTTACGTCGATGTGTTTCGACCTGGAATGAAATGTCGAGTTCTTGCTGAGATGGATTGCGCTCTGACTATCGCAATAGAGAATATAACTTTCCTGATCCTGTCCTAACTCTTGTAGGAACTTCTTCATCCACAAGATCTCTTTGCAACCTTCAGTGATTGCGATGAATTCTGCTTCTGTAGTGCTTAAAGCAATGCACTTTTGTAGTTTTGACTGCCATGAGATAGCTCCCCCTGCAAAAGTAATTAGATATCCTGATGTAGAATTTCTTGAATCCACATCTCCTGCCATAACTGCATCTGAATACCCAAGAAGCTTTAAATTTCCATTGCCAAAACACAAGCAGCTTTTGGCAGTTCCTCTCAGATATCGTAGTATCCATTTCACTGCATTCCAGTGTTCCTTTCCTGGATTTGAAAGGAATCTACTCATAACTCCGACAGCATAAGCAATGTCTGTTCTTGTATAGACCATTGCATACATAAGACTACCCACTGCAGAATAATATGGCACCTTGTTCATTTCTTCTTTTTCTTCTTCGTTCCCTGGACATTGCGTCTTACTCAGTTTGAGATGACCAGGTAATGGAACATGCACAAGTTTGGCATTATGCATGTTGAACCTTTCAAGAACTTTCTGGATATAGTCTTCTTGTGACATCCACAGCATCCTTCTAGAACGATCTCTAGTTATCTTCATTCCAAGAATCTTCTTCACTGCACCCAGATCTTTCATGGCAAAAGACTTGCTTAATGCCTTCTTGAGAGCAGCTATTTTCGCCTTATCTTTCCCAATAATTAGCATATCATCAACATACAACAGAAGTATGATGGATTCACCATTCTCATAGTTCTTCACAAACACACAATGGTCTGTGGAGGTCTTCTTGAAATTGTGTTGGGTCATGAAGAGATCAAACTTCTTGTACCATTGCCTTGGAGCTAGCTTCAGATCGTAGAGGCTTTTCTTCACACGACACACTAGGTGTTCCTTGCCTGGTTCTGCAAAACCTTCTGGTTGCTCTATATAGATTTCCTCCTCTAGGTCTCCATGTAGGAATGTTGTTTTTACATCAAGTTGTTTAATCTCCAAGTCTAGTTTTGCAGCTAGACCGAGAATTGCTCTAATAGATGTCATCTTCACCACTGGTGAGAAGATTTCTTCGGAATGTATGCCTTTCTTCTGGTTGCACCCCTTTAAAACAATTCTTGCTTTGTACCTGGGGTTTGGGCTGTTCTCTTCCGTCTTGAGCTTGAACACCCATTTGTTTTTCAACGCCTTTTGTCCATCTGGTAATCTCGCCAGGTCATACGTCTGATTCTCGTTCAAGGACTGTATTTCTTCTTCCATGGCCAGCAACCATTTATCCTTATCATTCGTCTCAATTGCTTCTATGAAGCTTTGAGGTTCTCCTTCATCAGTGAGATTGACATATTCATCTAAATAATATCTTCTTGATGGTTATCTGACTCTTCTGGATCGTCTTACTTGAGATTCTTCTCCTGTCTCATCAGTCTCCATCATCTGATCCTGACTTTGTTCTATCTGGTCAGGTTGTTCTGTCTGATCAGATTGTTCATCCTGATCATGTTCATCATTCCTTTGAGGATTCTCTCCCCCTGAATTGTTTATCACAACAGAACTTGAATCAGAAATCACTTTGTGCTTTGGCTTCTCTGATTGCTTAATGTCTTGGGTCGTTTGATCTTCAAAGAACACCACATCCCTGCTTCGAACAATCTTCTTGTGTGCAGGATCCCATAATCTGAAACCAAGTTCATCTATTGGTGAACCAAGGTATATGCATTCCTTCGTCTTTGCATCTAGCTTTGCTCTTTCATCTTTAGGAATGTGGACAAATGCCCTACACCCAAAGATTCTCAAGTGACCATAAGAGGCTTTCTTTCCAGTCCATACTTCATCTCGAATCTTTCCATTTAAAGGTGTTGAAGGAGACAGATTTATCAGATCAACTGCAGTTTTCACTACTTTGCCCCAAAATGATTTGGGAAGTTTTGCTTGAGAAAACATGCTTCTGACTTTCTCTGCGATCGTTCTGTTCATCCTTTCAGCTTCTCCATTCATCTGAGGTGTCTTGGGAGGAACTTTCTCATTTATTATACCATGAGTTTTGCAATATGTCTCAAACAGACCTATGTATTCTCCGCCATTGCCACTTCTCAAGCATTTCAGTTTTATTTCAGATGCTCGTTCTACAGAAGCATGAAACTCCTTGAAAGCTTGAAGAACTTGATCTTTCGTCTTTAATGGATACACCCACACCTTCCTAGAGTGATCATCAATGAAGGTAACAAAGTATTGAGCACCACCAACAGACCTTTCAAACGTTGAGAAAACATCTGAATGAACAAGATCCAGAATCTGCTTTCTTCTTCTTGCATCATCTGATCTTTTAAAAGATACTCTGTGTTGTTTGCCTGCTAGACAGTCTTCACAGGATTCAAGTGGCTGCCCTTTTATGTTTGGGAGACGATCTTTTGCAAGGATCTCCAGGCCCTTCTCGCTCATGTGGCCCAGTCGCCTATGCCACAGTTCTTTGGTTGCGTCTTGAGCAACATTCGTCTCCCCCTTGCATATATTTCCCTGCATAATGTACAGAGAGCCTTCCTTTCTTCCGCGAGCAACAATCATGCTTCCTCGGCTGAGTTTCCATCTACCGCTACCAAATTGGTTTATCATCCCGGCTTCATGTAGCTTTCCTACTGAGATAAGGTTCAGACGCATTGTTGACGGTCTCGGCAAGTATACCGAGTCGTACAAGTAGTAAAGAGGTAAGAGGGATATCGTTCCCACGAGGACTGTGACAAGTACTAGCACGTAACAAATCAACTTCTATCTAAGCGGATATTTGGATGGAAGGGAGCTCAATATTAAATACCAAGTCCAACAACAGTCAAAATAAACAAAATAAAATGAACAAATTCTTTTAGGATTTTTATCAAACACTAGGGATGTAAAAAGGGGATTCTTCAAATATTATGAAAGATATTGGGAATAAACTTCACTAAACCTTGGCCTCATGCAATACTAAAACCACCAATCCAATTTATGCTTCAAATATTAAAATCAACCCACAAGATTACTCAAGTCCTAATTCCTTAGATGACAAGAGCCTAAATCCCGTAATTAGACCCTAATTCCTTATGTGGCATAATTAATGAATTTGCATTAAGAGTAGGGATTACACGATTACTAATAAACCAAAATCCATTCCTAGATGTAAGGTTTACTAGGTGATTAATTCCAGATCAAGAAATGATAAGAACTTCCCAATTGCAAATCAAATCTCAGAACAATTCATGGATGATCAGACCACAAAATGCATTAAGCATAGGAATCAAACACTAATAAAGAAGCATAAACATAGATTAATCAATCAAGGCAAATACATGAAATTCGGTTTAGCTACATCTAATCCCAACAAAATGGGAATTTAGCAACCCGTAGTCATAGAGAAATCCAAAATCAAAGCAATAGGAACAAAGGAGAGAAGATACTCCATGGAAGCTTTCCACAACAGTAACAGCAGCCACAGCAGCCCCTGGTTCAGAGATCCTTTTAGGGTAAAAGTTGCCACTTTCTGTTCTACCCAGATGCCTTCTTATAGATTCAAATAATGCGCGTCACGGTCGTGATGGCCATTGATAGTATGATTTTACATGATGTTTCCTGTACACTTTTGTATGCAAATTTCATATAGATTAGGCATTATTTATTTGATTTTTTTAGATTTTCCCTTGGAACGGGTGAAGGTGGTTTTGTGTGTTGTTTTGCAGGAATCACTGAAAAATCTGGTTAACTTAGAGCCAAGGGAATGAAGAAACAGTGGATAATGAAATTCTGGGAATGCTCGCCCCGCGAGAGTATACTCGCCCCGCGACTGCAGACAGCCAGAAACAACAGAATGGCATCCTTTCTGTCTCGCCCCGCGAATCACACTTCGCCTCGTGACCCTGAAAGATGACTGTTCCAGGAAAATGCAACCTGTTCTGTCTCGCCACGTGAAAAGTTACTCGCCTCGTGAGAGTTCCAATCACTGAAGACCAGAACCCCTGTTATAAGCTGTTTAAGGCAGAATTGGAAGGGACACCTGGGAGACATTGAAGGCTGCGAGTTTGGAAACCCAAAAGGCTCTTGGAACCAGAGGCAACTTCTGGAGGATTGCCCCCATGGAATCCCTTCTCTCCTTCATCCATGTTTCTTTGGTTGTGGCTATTATTATGAGTAGCTAAACCTCCATTGTTGGGGTTAGGGTAGCTATTTCTGAATTCTCATGTATTTCATTTAATCTTGCAATACAGTTTCTACTTTTTTATTGAGTGGTTGATTTATGTACTTAATGCTTTTTGTGGCTAGCACCCCCATGACTCGATTTGTGTTTTAATATGCAATTGGAAAATTCGTGTTAAAACCGGAACTGAAATTAATCACCTAGTAAGCCTTGTATCTAGGAATGGAACTGGGTTTATTAGCAATCGCATGATCCCTAATCTTAATGTGAATTCATTAATCTAGGCCACCTAAGGAATCAGGGTCTATTAGTGGATTTAGGCTCTTGTCATCCGAGGAATCGGGACTTGAGTAATTTAGTGGATTGATTGTCATAATTGAAGTAGAAACTGTTTGTGAGTTGATTCATTGCATGAGGATGAAGTTTAGTGAAGCTTAACCCCAGCATCCTTTATCATATTTGAAAACCTTCTTTTATTGCCTTCCAAGTATTTGAGAAAATTACAAAAAGAGTTTGTTTTTTCTTATTTTGTTGGTTTTAACTTTTGTTAGCATAGAACTATCTTCAATCCATGAATCGCTTAGATAGTAGTTGAATTGGTACGTGCTAGTACTTGTTGCAGTCCTCGTGGGAACGATAAAACGGTCTCACCACCGTATTACTTGCACGACTGGGTATACTTGCCCAGATTCGTCAACAAGTTTTTGGCGCCGTTGCCGGGGACTGCGTCTCAATATTAGCATATCCATTTTGGTTACTAATTTGAGCACAAAATTTTTCTGTTTTAAAATTTTTCTTTTCTGTTTTAAACTGTTTTCTGTCATTTTTTTCTATTTTGTTTTTGCTGTCATTTTTCTAGTGTGTCTGCTGTTGTGTGCTAACCTTTACTACTAACACTCTGTTTGCTAGACTGTTTGTGTATGCGAGGTACTATTCCAGCTGACCAACTCCTATACGATCCAGAAATTGAAAGAACAGCTAGGAAGAATAGGAAGCAAGCAAGACAGCAGAATTTGTTAAGACAACAGGGAGAAGAACAAGAGACTTCCATCTCTCAAGTTTGTCAAGAAGAACTCAAGATGGCAGGCAGTGGTGAAGATACTCCACCACCACGGAGGACCCTTGGTGACTATGCCAATACAAATGTCAACCGGCATGTCACTAGCATAGTGAGACCTCCGGTGAACTCCAACAATTTTGAAATCAAGCCAAATCTCATCAATATGGTGTCACAAAATCAGTTTGTTGGGTTGGAGAAGGAAGATCCTAACAGTCATGTTTCCACTTTCCTAGAGTTGTGCGATACAGTGAAGATAAATGGTGCCTCCGATGATGCAATTCGCTTGAGGTTGTTCCCTTTTTCTTTAAGAGATAGAGCCAAGTCTTGGCTCCAATCACAACCAACGGGGAGCTTCACTACATGGGACAACTTAGAGGCAAATTTTCTGGCAAGGTTCTTCCCCACCTCAAGATTTGTAAAGGCAAGGGGTGACATTATATGCTTTGCTTAACAAGAAGTTGAGACTCTGTATGACACCTGGGAAAGGTTCAAGGAATTGCTTCGGAGATGTCCAAATCATGGGTTTGATGATCATACCCAAATTCAAACATTCTGTAATGGATTGAGGCCGTCAACCAGGTACATGTTGGATGCCTCAGCTGGAGGTTCCATGAATACAAAGACAGCAGAGGAAGCATTGGTTTTGATAGAAGCTATGGCCTCTAATGACTACTTGATGCATCATGATCGGGGTCCCACACAAAGAAGGGGAGTGTTGGAGTTAGATTCACAAACTGCATTGTTGGCTCAGAACAAGCTCGTGACACAACAATTGGAGTCTCTTACCAAGCAACTAGCTCAACTCCCACAACAACTCCAAACTGTTCAAGGGACGACCATGCCACCACAACAGGTAATGAGATGTGATTTTTGTGGAGGTGATCATGAGAATGGAAGATGTGAGGCACCACCTAGTTCCCATATATGAGGAACTAGGGGCGATAAGGCAACAACCAAAGGTGGAGGAATCAACCAAATTTTGGTTGGAATCAAGATGCCGGACAAACAAGCAAGCCTCCTCCTACACAACCGCTTCAAGATCGGGTTTCTATCTTGGAAAACACCCTCAATCAGTTCATGCAGTTGACTATGGCAAACCATAAAAATACCGATGCTTCTATAAAAAATTTGGAGGTTCAAGTTGGCCAAATTGCAAAGCACCTAGCGGAGCAAACTAGCAGCGGTTTTTCTAGTAACACTCAAACTAATCCGAAGGAGCATTGCAGTGCTATTGTTTTGAGGAGTGGTAAAAGTCTTGAGAATGTGGGCGGTGAACCTTTGGTGAAGAATCAGAGAGTTGATGGAAAAACAGAATTGAGTGCTGAGGAAAAAGAAGAAAAAGATAAAGATGTTATAGTTGAGGAAGAAGAAAAGGTCAGTGAACAAGACAAGAGGGAGAAGCTAGTAGATGAGAACTCAATTTTGAGGAGAACTAAGAGTCAGATCTTGAAGGATGGAGACAAACCTCAAGTGATCCCCTATTACGTGAAGTTGCCCTATCTTCACTTGAGCAAGAAAAAGGAGAAAGAAGAACAGTTTGCCAAGTTCCTTGATATTTTCAAGAGGCTACAGATCAACATACCTTTTGCTGAAGCACTTGAACAGATGCCCAATTATGTAAAATTCATGAAGGAACTGCTCACGAAGAAAAGAAGGTTTAAAGAAGGCGAAACTGTTGCATTAACTGATGAGTGCAGTGCGATACTGCAAAGGAAACTACCTCCGAAGCTGAAAGATCCTGGTAATTTTACAATCCCTTGCACTATTGGGAATGTTGCTATCAGAAAAGCCTTATGTGACTTGGGAGCGAATATCAATTTGATGCCGCTCTCCATTTTGAACAAGCTTGGAGGTGGAAAGGTGAAACCAACCAGGATGGCATTGCAACTAGCTGACAGATCAATCAAGCATCCTTATGGTATCTTGGAAGATGTTCTGGTAAAGGTGGATAAGTTTATCTTCCCAGCGGACTTTGTGATTTTAGACATGGAGGAGGATGCAGAAGTTCCGCTCATACTGGGGAGACCTTTTCTGGCAACTGGTCGGGCCTTGATAGACGTACAAAAAGGCCAGCTGCAATTCAGAGTGCAAGATGAAACAGTCACTTTCAATGTGTTTGAAGCTATGCATCGCCCGAGCGATGAAGAGGATTGTTTCCGCATGGAAATTGTGGATACAGTGGCTAAAGAAGTTGTTGCACATCAGCACCACCCCTCTGCTCCTGAGAAGAAGGAAAAGCTCAACATGAAAGCAAATCTGAAGCTCTGCAAGACAAATGATGTATCAGTTGGTGATGAAGTTGGATCTGCTCATCTTGTGAAAACAGAACCTCCGCCGGGAAGGAGTACGAAAAAAGGCAAGAGGCCCAGAGTGAAAGGGCAAAGGGGAAGCACAAATGTTGGCCCTATAAGCAAAATCAGCTCCTTAAAGGAGTTCCATGGAAGAAAATTGCTCTTGCACTTCTATGCCCAGCCCAACCCGGTTAATTGAAAGAAGCCCGTCAAGCTAGTGACGTTAAAGAAGCGCTTATTGATAAGCCTTTGGCTTATCTAGTTTTATAACTAGATGGACTGTGGTTTTTGTGCAAATTATTCGAGTTCAATCTCGTTTTCGCCCAAATTTGGCCTTGTTTTGTTCCTAAGTAGACTTTTACTCGTTCTAGGCATTTTTAGTAGTTTTTAGTCTATTTTGAATAGAATTACGCTTTTTGTGTCTTTTTATTGTTTCAGGTAAGAAGTGAAGCTCCGGGAGTCAAGGAAAGTCAAGAAACAGTGGAAATTTCCATTCTGGAGAGACTCGCCTCGCGAAAGTATTCTAGCCTCGCGAACCTGAAGACCAGCTGAAGCAGCAACAGTCATACATTCTGTCTCGCCTCGTGAACCTGAATGCCTGACTGTGCCAGAGAAGTCATCCTTTCTGGATCGCCTCGCCAATCATAGTTCGCCTTGCGATCATTCAAACTCAGGATGGAGCCAAAACAGGAATTCGCCCCGCGAACGTACGCTCTCCTCGCGAAAGTCCAAATTGAAAGCACGCCAAAACTAATGTTCGCCTCGCGAAAGAGTGCTCGCCCCGCGAGCAGGCGAGAACCAGAATCCCTATTTATAGGCTGTTTCAGATTAGAAGAAGGAGTAGTTTTTAGATCTGGGAGCTTTTGGAGAAATCTGAATCCTAGTAGTTTTTCCACTGTAGAGTAGCGTTTAGGAAGATTTCTTTTCTCTTTGGAGCTGCGTCTCCCTTTTTCTTTTTCTTATTTTGATATGGAGATTATGTCCGATTGTTTGTCTATGAGCATGAGGAACTAATCCCCCCGTCTGAGGGAACAGTGAAGCCACCCATGGCGGTGTAGATTCGATGTGATGTATGTCTTTCTCCCTTGTGTCCATTTATGTTTTCCAATTCTGATTTGATTGCGTTGATCATATGCTAGCGTGATTGACTAGTCAAACGTGTTGAGGCTGAGAGGCGATTCGCGTTTTAGAACTTGAATTGGGATCATCGGTCGAATATTGCACGAGAGTGAGTAGGAGATCGGTGCAACCTTATAGGGAACAAGAATTAACAGAGTTCGAGATTAGGATTATGAGACCTAGTAAGTAATTAATCCAATCTTCGAATACGTCCTAATGAGCATGAAAGTGGATTTAGGAGAATTTGGGGGTCCCGGTTGACATTGTAATTGAACTCAGGGAGGGATTCATCATCACTTGGGTATGCATATTGGGTGGGTGGATTTGTGACCTTGGACATTTTAATTTCAGATTTTTAGTTAATTACTTTATTAGATTTGTTAATTGAATTTTGATCCTATTTTCTCTCCATTCTCAACCACTTTCTGTAACATGACCAACTTATCGGATTTCTCGTGAATTAGTCGAATTGGTGGCCCAATCCCTGAGTTCGACCTCGGTAATTACTTACCGTGTTTATTTTATTACTTGCGACGACCCGGTACACTTGCCGGTGACTCAACAAGTTTTTGGCGCCGTTGCCGGGGATTGGCACAACCAATTTTCCTAATTTTAGGGGAGTTTGATTATTTGGTTAAGTTACTTTTATTTTTATTTTTATTTACTATTATCTATCTCTACTTCTTTGATTCCACTTGGTCTTGCCTTGTTTTGTATGCGAGGTACACGAGGGAATGCTTCCGGGTTGCGAATATTGTAATGGAGACCATGACACTTGGAGCTGTCCTTTCTACTACTCTCAAGAATATGTGGACTCATGCCATAATTTCTATGACAGCGTGCCCCAGGACAACTATCAGAGTCAGAATCAGTATTGGGGTTATATGAGGGGAGACCATCCGGGTTTCGCTTGGAGTAATGCTGGCGATGGTCTAGCTTGGCAACCACAACCTCAACAGAATTGGCAACAACAACCTCAACAGGATGGTGGAAGACGACCTTGGGAGTTGGCTCTGGAGAGGACAAATGCGGCAATTGATAAGATGGCCACATCATTTGAGAAAGTGAATGCGGCAGTAGAGAAGTTGGGTCAGCTCGCAAAGCGACTAGAAGAGCGTCTCCCAGGCACTCTCCCAGGTGATACCGAGAACCACCCTAAGAACCAATGCAATGCCATAACAACTAGAGGCAGTAGGGTGTTGGGATCTGACTGGGATGCAACTAGTTCTCAGGAAGTTGAGGAAGAACTACCACATGTGGAGGAAGAGCAACCTAAGAAAGAGGAATGGACAAGTGACATGGTCCCGAAACAACTACATGTTGAGGAAGAGCAACCGGAGGAAGAGGAGTTGGCAAGGGACAAGGCACCGGAGCAAGAAGGGAGAGTTCAAAATGAAGATAAAGTGGTAGTGGACTCCACCATGCTTGCAGATCAATCTGATTTTGCTGCATTAAATAAATATGTTGGCTTGCATGCATGTGTGGACACTGGTAAGTTAGACCCTCCCACTTGTCTGGCATACTTCCTCGAGAAAATACCATTTGGCCCGAGGGGAAGTGAGTTCATAATTACAGAGGTCAATGGAGTTTTCACACACAGGCCAGGTGGGATCATGAATAGAGTCATATTGCTCCTGCAAGGGCCACTTCACAAACCATGGGATCCGGGTGGAGGATTTGATATGATGAGCGTCTCTTGGCCCTTGTACCACAGGCTATGGGATCCAGGTGGATGCTTCTTAATAAGTCAAGCTCGGGACATTAAACAAGCGCAACTTGGGAGGCAACCCAAGATAGGTATCCTTTATTTTTAGTTTCTGTCATTTTCATTTATATGATTTATAAAAATAAAAAAAAAACCTGATTCGCCACGCGAATCCGTAGTGGCCGCGCGAGACAGAATCCCTGAATCCCAGAGGCTTGCTCATGTTTCTGTCTCGCGTCGCAAGGTCTACTTTCGCCTCACGATTCTGGGCATCATCATCTGTTGGAATTCCAGATTCGCCTCGCGAGATACTACTCGCCTCGCTATTCTGGAAAGTGTGAATAACAATTTTCCAGATTCGCCTCGCGAGTGGTATCTCGCCTCGCGAATCTGCACTTAAGGTTTTAATTTGCAGGAGTTCTTCCAGGATGCTATGCAACAGAAGGGAGCCCGTGAGACCAATTGGACGAGGATGCAACCATTGAAACTTGATCAGGGAGCACCCTCTCCTCTCCTCACTTTTGTTTTGTTTTTGTTGTTGTTTTTGTTTTTGTTTTTGTTTGTCACTCTTGAATAATTTGAGAAGATCAAGACTTTGTGTATGAATAGTGTGTCGGCAAGCTTGTTGGATTTTAATTAAATTGAGCATAGATTGATTGCATGAATTATTTTGACCATTGATGATTTCCCCCTAGGTACTAATAATGGAAAAGTTGATCCCTATGTGAAAAATTGAAAATTGAACTTTGAGAATTTTATTGTGATTACTTGATATATGATAAGTTTGGGGTGAGGGGGTGCACACACTAGGAATTGTATCTCGGTCAAACAATTTGTAAAAATGTTCAGGTGAGGATTTGAGCCTCCAACTTTGTTTTTGATTGTGTGAATCACTTTTAAGTTCCACTTTCCCGAATTTTCTTGAATCTCTTTATGGTTTGCATGTTTATGTGTTGCATCAAATGATTTAGGCAATTTTCTTTGAAATAACTACTTGGCCTAAAAAGAACCATCCCTAATGCATGTTCCCTAGTTAGCCCCGTTGAGTCTAATTAGCCTATTGTTTCTTGATGACCCTACATTATAAGTCAAAATCTGAAAAACCATGTTAACCCAATCTTAGGATTAGGAGAGCATGGAAGCGTAGCAAGAGAAAGGTTGTGGGAAACTAAGTTTGGGGTGGCTACAAGGTGATGTATCATATTGGGCTGAGAAAAAGAAAAATCAAGGTTGAAACCCAAGGCAATGAAAAAAAAAAGAAAGGAAAAAAATATATTGCCAAAAGAAAAGGGGCAAAACAAAAAGATTAGCAAGGAAAAGGCTGTAGTCACCCGAGGAAAAAGAAAAATGGAAAAAGGAATTTGAGTGGAAGATGTGTCAAATGCTCATGCTCTCTTAGTTCCTAGGGACTTAAGCCTAGTATCCTTGAATATCCTACCCTCAACCAGGCCCCATTACAACCTTTAAAAGACCTTCTGATGTTGCATGCATGTTTTCGTAGGAACCATTGTTGAGATGAAAATCAAATTCATGGGAAATGCTCTTGATATGTGAAATTGAGGGAAAAGTTGATAGCCTAGACGAATTTGAGCGAATGAGTGAAATTTTACATACCCTTGTGAGGAAGGCGATTGTTTGAAATTGGTGATCTTCCTTTTGTGTGTGACTCTGATCCTCAACTTAGATTAATGATTGAATGAATGATGAAGTTCTCAATTGTTTAAAGTAATTGAATGTGGGGATTACATTGATGTAAGGGGGGGAGATCATTGGAGAAAAAAAACTGTTTTGATTGCATGAAATTTGTGGGAAATCGATTGATTCCTTTAGGCTTGCCAAGTCTTGAGTCCTTTTTGAGTTTTAGCTTGCTTGGGGACAAGCAAGGATTAAGTTTGGGGTGTTTTGATAAGCCGCTGGCTTATCTAGTTTTATAACTAGATGGATTGTGGTTTTTGTGCAAATTATTCGAGTTCAATCTCGTTTTCGCCCAAATTTGGCCTTGTTTTGTTCCTAAGTAGACTTTTACTCGTTCTAGGCATTTTTAGTAGTTTTTAGTCTATTTTTAATAGAATTACGCTTTTTGTGTCTTTTTATTGTTTCAGGTTAGAAGTAAAGCTCCGGGAGTCAAGGAAAGTCAAGAAACAGTGGAAATTTCCATTCTGGAGAGACTCGCCTCGCGAAAG
Source organism: Sophora flavescens (assembly GCA_030762895.1). Classification (NCBI taxonomy): domain Eukaryota; kingdom Viridiplantae; phylum Streptophyta; class Magnoliopsida; order Fabales; family Fabaceae; genus Sophora; species Sophora flavescens. The sequence continues at coordinate 18,263,698 of CM061065.1, forward strand.
TATTCTAGCCTCGCGAACCTGAAGACCAGCTGAAGCAGCAACAGTCATACATTCTGTCTCGCCTCGCGAGTAACCTGCTCGCCTCGCGAACCTGAATGCCTGACTGTGCCAAAGAAGTCATCCTTTCTAGATCGCCTCGCCAATCATAGTTCGCCTCGCGATCATTCAAACTCAGGATGGAGCCAAAACAGGAATTCGCCCCGCGAACGTACGCTCTCCTCGCGAAAGTCCAAATTGAAAGCGTGCCAAAACTAATGTTTGCCTCGCGAAAGAGTGCTCGCCCTGCGAGCAGGCGAGAACCAGAATCCCTATTTATAGGCTGTTTCAGATTAGAAGAAGGAGTAGCTTTTAGATCTGGGAGCTTTTGGAGAAATCCGAATCCTAGTAGTTTTTCCACTGTAGAGTAGCGTTTAGGAAGATTTCTTTTCTGTTTGGAGCTGCGTCTCCCTTTTCTTTTTCTTAATTTTGATATGGAGATTATGTCCGATTGTTTGTCTATGAGCATAAGGAACTAATCCCCTCGTCTGAGGGAACAATGAAGCCACCCATGGCGGTGTAGATTCGATGTGATGTATGTCTTTCTCCCTTGTCTCAATTTATGTTTTCCAATTCTTATTTGATTGCGTTGATCATATGCTAGCGTGATTGACTAGTTAAACGTGTTGAGGCTAAGAGGCGATTCGCGTTTTAGAACTTGAATTGGGATCATCGGTCGAATATTGCACGAGAGTGAGTAGGAGATCGGTGCAACCTTATAGGGAACAAGAATTAACAGAGTTCGAGATTAGGATTATGAGACCTAGTAAGTAATTAATCCAATCTTCGAATACGTCCTAATGAGCACGAAAGTGGATCTAGGAGAATTTGGGGGTCCCGGTTGACATTGTAATTGAACTCAGGGAGGGATTCATCATCACTTGGGTATGCATATTGGGTGGGTGGATTTGTGACCTTGGACATTTTAATTTCATATTTTTAGTTAATCACTTTATTAGATTTGTTAATTGAATTTTGATCCTATTTTCTCTCCATTCTCAACCACTTTCTGTAACTTGACCAACTTATCGGATTTCTCGCGAATTAGTCGAATTGGTGGCCCAATCCCTGAGTTCGACCTCGATAATTACTTACCGTGTTTATTTTATTACTTGCGACGACCCGGTACACTTGCCGGTGACTCAACACTTATTAGGAGGCAACCCAAGTTTCTTAACCCTTCTCTTTAGTTGTTTTCATTTTCATAATAATTTTGTTTTTGATTTTAACCTCTTGAATAATTTGAGAAGCTCAAGAGGAAAAATAATAAATTGAGAATTGCCAAGTGTTTGCAGGGTAATAAGGATGGAGGGAAGAGCAAGAAGATAAGAAAAAGCAAAGTCAGCACCTGTCACCGCCTCGGTAAGCCGTTCCAATTTTTATCCTCTCTCCAACTTGATTGTTTACATTGGGGACAATGTAAATTTTTAAGCTTGGGGTAGGGGTATTTTATTTTTGCATTTGTTCATATTGCATTCATATAGTTTTACATGATAGCTTTCCATGTTCACATTATTAGATTGCCCCTTGCCTGAATTTTGCATCCAATTGTGAGAACTAAGTGCCCAATAATTTGTGATAGTGAGTTGTTGATCCCAATTTGTTATTATTGTGATATGGCTGCAAATGAAAATGTTTGAGATAATCTGTGATAGTTGATAATTAGCATATGGTTCTATAGATTTGTGTTGCTCATTGATGGTTGAACTACTAAAATGTGAGATTTTGAGCCAAAGGGGTATTCACAAAATTTTACCCCATTCTTGGTGTTAGAGTGTTATTCCTCTTGGTTTGCTTTCTCTAGAACTTGACTTGAAACCATTTTGAAGCTTAAAAATTTTTTAAAACATTTTTTGAAAATGATTGAGGCAATAGGTATTTTTCGGGCCTTCTGAGCTTTGAATGATAAAATGCTACCCCTTAGTTGCCCAATTTTGAGCCTAAAAGAATAAAAAGCTATTCTTGGTACCCTGAAATGTTTTGATAAATATGCTTGATAGGATACCTTCTAAAGTATTACAAAAGGGTAAAAAGGTAGTTGAAAGTTTGGGAAAAGAATCAGGAAAAAAATAAATCTCTTGAGTTGAAAAATCTCCCCTTCTCCAAGCAAAAGAAAAATAAAAGAAAAAGAGAAAAAGAAAAATAAATAGAGAAGGGGATGACAAAAAGAAAAGTGAGAAATAAAAAGAAAAGGAAAGAAAAGAAAGGTGGAAAGTGAACTGAAACCCAAAAGGTATTTTAGAAGGTCATGCTTTGCAAATGTTGATATGTTGTGTAGCCTTTTGAAATGTCCTTTTATTGATTTCCCCACCTAACGATTAATCCCATGGCCACGTTACAACCAAGTGAAAGACCTCTTGATTCTAAATTGTTTTCATTAATAAAGTAGAGATTTGGTTGATAGTCAAGCCTATGGTAGGATTCATTCCTTGAGGAAAAGTGAGTGAAATGTCTTATCCCCTAAACACTTGAGTGAAGGAGAAAAGAGAGCCAAGCAAATGAACAAGCTTGGGGTGAGCTTCAGGTGAGAAAGAGTGCCCAAATCAGTGAGGATATGAGTCTAAGGAACCTAAGCCTCTAATTGGACTTGAATTGATTGTCTCTTGCTGAATTGTTTGAAATGCCTGTTACTTGAATTATTTGCTTGGGTTCTTAATTCACTATCCACGTTCTGTTTATTCTACTGGCCTTAGTGATTGCTTGAGGACAAGCAATTGAATAAGCTTGGGGTTATTTGATAGTGTGATTTTACATGATGTTTCCTGTACACTTTTGCATGCATATTTCATATAGATTAGGAATTATTTATTTGATTTTGTTAGATTTTCCCTTGGAACGGGTGAAGGTGGTTTTGGGAGTTGTTTTGCAGGAATCACTGAAAAATCTGGTTAACTTAGAACCAAGGGAATGAAGAAACAGTGGAGAATCAAATTCTGGGAATGCTCGCCCCGCGAGAGTATACTCGCCCCGCGACTACAGACAGCCAGAAACAACAGAATGGCATCCTTTCTGTCTCGCCCCGCGAATCACACTTCACCTCGCGACCCTGAAAGATGACTGTGCCGGGAAAATGCAACCTGTTCTGTCTCGCCACGCGAAAAGTTACTGGCCTCGCGAGAGTTCCAATCACTAAAGACCAGAAGTTTAATATTCGCCACGCGAGAAACATCTCGCCCCGCGAGTGTGCGAAAAGCAGAACCCCTGTTATAAGCTGTTTAAGGCAGAATTGGAAGGGACACCTGGGAGACATTGAAGGCTGCGAGTTTGGAAACCCAAAAGGCTCTTGGAACCAAAGGCAACTTCTGGAGGATTGCCCCCATGGAATCCCTTCTCTCCTTCATCCATGTTTCTTTGGTTGTGGCTATTATTATGAGTAGCTAAACCTCCATTGTTGGGGTTAGGGTAGCTATTTCTGAATTCTCATGTATTTCATTTAATCTTGCAATACAGTTTCTACTTTTTTATTGAGTGGTTGATTTATGTACTTAATGCTTTTTGTGGCTAGCACCCCCATGACTCGATTTGTGTTTTAATATGCAATTGGAAAATTCGTGTTAAAACCGGAACTGAAATTAATCACCTAGTAAGCCTTGTATCTAGGAATGGAACTGGGTTTATTAGCAATCGCATGATCCCTAATCTTAATGTGAATTCATTAATCTAGGCCACCTAAGGAATCAGGGTCTATTAGTGGATTTAGGCTCTTGTCATCCGAGGAATCGGGACTTGAGTAATTTAGTGGATTGATTGTCATAATTGAAGTAGAAACTGTTTGTGAGTTGATTCATTGCATGAGGATGAAGTTTAGTGAAGCTTAACCCCAGCATCCTTTATCATATTTGAAAACCTTCTTTTATTGCCTTCCAAGTATTTGAGAAATTACAAAAAGAGTTTGTTTTTTCTTATTTTGTTGGTTTTAACTTTTGTTAGCATAGAACTATCTTCAATCCATGAATCGCTTAGATAGTAGTTGAATTGGTACGTGCTAGTACTTGTTGCAGTCCTCGTGGGAACGATAAAACGGTCTCACCACCGTATTACTTGCACGACTGGGTATACTTGCCCAGATTCGTCAACAAGTTTTTGGCGCCGTTGCCAGGGACTGCGTCTCAATATTAGCATATCCATTTTGGTTACTAATTTGAGCACAAATTTTTTCTGTTTTAAAATTTTTCTTTTCTATTTTAAACTGTTTTTTGTCATTTTTTTCTATTTTGTTTTTGCTGTCATTTTTCTAGTGTGTCTGTTGTTGTGTGCTAACCTTTACTACTAACACTCTGTTTGCTAGACTGTTTGTGTATGCGAGGTACTATTCCAGCTGACCAACTCCTATACGATCTAGAAATTGAAAGAACAGCTAGGAAGAATAGGAAGCAAGCAAGACAGCAGAATTTGTTAAGACAACAGGGAGAAGAACAAGAGACTTCCATCTCTCAAGTTTGTCAAGAAGAACTCAAGATGGCAGGCAGTGGTGAAGATACTCCACCACCACGGAGGACCCTTGGTGACTATGCCAATACAAATGTCAACCGACATGTCACTAGCCATAAGTGCGAATACTTCCAGGATTGTAATTTCCCCTGTTTCTTCATTCCCTTGACTCTAAGTTAACCTGAAAACAATGAAATAGCCATAAGTGCTTTATTTGACTCAAAACTGGCTAAATTAACCTCAAACTACTTAAACGACTCAAAATGTTGCTTGAGGACAATCGAGTCTAATTTGGGCGAAAACGAAATATGATTAGCACAAAACCATGGTCATACTAGCCATAAAACTAGATGAGCCAGAGGCTTATCAAAATACCCCAAACTTAAACTTTGCTTGTCCCCAAACAAACTAAAACTCAAAAAGACTCAAGACTTGGCAAGCTTAAAGGATTCAATCAACTTTGCACAAATTTCAAGCAATTCATCAAAATCATTTTTCCTTCAATGTCCCCCCTTTCAAACAAAGTAATCCCCACATGCATTTACTCTAAACATTTGAGAATTTCGTCATTCAAGCAATCATTAATCTAAGCAAGGGATCCAAGTTACACACAAAAGGAAGATCACCCAATTCAAACAATTGCCTTCCTCACAAGGGCATTTAACATTTCACTCTATCGCTCAATTTTTGTCTAGGTTATCAACTTTTCACTCAATTTCACTTTTAAGAGCACTTCCCATGAATTTGATTTTCATCTCAAAATGGTTCCCACGAAAACATGCATGCAACATCAAAAGGTCTTTTAAAGGTTGTAATGGGGCCTGGCTAAGGGTAGGATATACAAAGGTACTAGGCTTAAGTCCCTAGGAACTAAGATAGCATGAAACTTTTTACACTTTGAATTTCCACTCAAATTCCTTTTTCCATTTTTCTTTTTGCCTTTGGGTGACTACAACCCTTTTTTCTTTCAATACCTTTTTTTGACATTTTTTTGTTCTTTTATTTCCCCTTTTTTTCTTTTTTTTTTCTTTTTCTTTTGGCTCCAACCTTTTTATTATATTTTTTTTCTCACACCAAAATAACATGTCACATCCTTGTAGCCACCCCAAACTTAGTTTCTCACAAACCTTCTCTTGCTAAGCTTCCATGCTCTCCTAATCCTATGATCGGGTTAACATGGTTTTTCCAGATTTTGGCTCGTAACATAGGGTTATCAAGAAACAATAGGCTTATTAGGCTCAATGGGGATAACTAGGGAACATGCATTAGGGATGGTTCAATTTAGGCCAAGTGGCTATTTCAAAGAAAATCTGCCTACATCATCTGATGCAATCACATAAACATGCAAACCATGAAGAGATTCAAGCAAATTCGGGAAAGTGCAACTCAAAAGTGATTTACACGGTTAAAAACATGTTGGAGGCTCCAATCCTCACCTGGCCATTTTTGCAAATTGTTTGACTGAGATTCTATCCCTAGTGTGTGCACCCCTTCACTCCAAACTTATCATAAATCATGCAATCACAACAAAATATCTCAAAGTTCAGTTTTCAATTTTTTTCACATGGGGATCACTTTTCAAAAAAAAAAATTCAACCTAGGGTGAATCATCACATAAATCATGCAATAAATCTGTGCCAAATCAATCAAAACCCATCAAGCTCACCGACACAAGACTCACACAAATTATTCAAGAGCTAAAAGAAAAATAAGATAAAACACAAAACAAAGCTACAATTGGTTCTCTCCCCCACACTTAAAACATACATTGTCCTCAATGAAACAACATAACTATAAAATCAGAGTGAGGGAAAGTAAAGGGTGTTCCCTGATCAAGTGGCAGTGTAAGTGGGCTCTCCCACCGAGAGCTCCTCACCAGTAGCATCTTCAGGCACCGAGCTCTCATGGTATAGCTTCAAGCACTGCCCATTAACCTTGAAGACCTTGTTGCTACCTGCACTTTTAATCTCTACTGCACCATAAGGAAAAACGTTAGTAACAACAAATGGGTCAATCCACTTGGATCGAAGTTTCCCAGCCATCACTTTCAGGCGGGAGTTAAATAGTAAGACCTGTTGGCCCACAGAGAATTCCTTCCTAGCAATCATCCTATCATGGAAGTGCTTGGTTTTCTCTTTATAAATCCGGGAGCTTTCATAGGCTTCTAGCCTAAGCTCCTCAAGCTGCTGTAATTGGAGTTTCCTTTCAATGCCAGCTTTTTGCATTTCCAAATTACAGCACTTGACCGCCCAATAAGCATGGTGCTCAACTTCCACAGGGAGATGACATGCCTTACCGAATACAAGCCTAAAGGGGGACCACCCTATAGGCGTCTTGAAAGCGGTCCTCTGAGCCCAAAGTGCGTCTTCTAGACGACGGCTCCAGTCCTTCCTATTCGGATGCACCACTTTTTCTAAGATCTGCTTGATCTCCCAGTTTGAGATCTCAGCCTGGCCATTGGTCTGGGGATGGTAAGCAGTGGAGACTCTGTGCACAACTCCATACTTCCGGAGTAGAGCTTCCATGGTGCGGTTGTAGAAGTGAGTACCCTGGTCACTTATGATGGCACGAGGTATTCCGAACCTTCAAAAAATATTGGACCTAACAAAATTTGCAACAACTTTAGAATCGTTAGTCCTAGTGGGGATAGCTTCCACCCACTTTGAAATATAGTCAACAGCCAAAAGAATGTATAGAAAGCCAAAAGATGCAGGGAAAGGACCCATAAAGTCGATTCCCCACACATCAAACACCCCACAGACCTAGTGGGGATAGCTTCCACCCACTTTCTTGCGAGTGATGGTTGTGCCTGCTGTTTGACACTCCTTACAAGTCCGGTAGACCTCATAAGCATCTCTAAAAATGGTGGGCCAGTAGAACCCAGAATCTAGGACTTTTCTTGCAGTCCTCTGTGGCCCAAAGTGTCCCCCTACTTGAGAGGCATGAGAAAAGTTCAAAATAGGCTCAATCTTATAGTCGGGGACACACCTCCTCATTACCTGATCACTACCAAACTTCTAAAGGTACGGATCATCCCAAACATAGTACTTGGAATCACTCTTGAGTTTGTGGATCTGTGATCTAGTTGCACCTGCAGGAAAAACACCAGCAACAAGATAGTTAACAATGTCAGCAAACCAAGGAGTTACCCCATGCAGTTGTAGAAGTTGCTCATCAGGAAAGTCATCCTGGATGGGAGAAGGATCCTCATCCCTTGCTATTCTGCTCAAATGATCAGCTACTAAATTTTCAGCTCCACTCTTGTCTTGTATCTCCACATTAAACTCTTGGAGCAACAGCATCCACCGAATCAATCTCGGCTTCGCTTCTGGTTTCTTCAACAGGTATTTCAGAGCTGCATGGTCAGTGAAAACAATAACCTTGGAACCTAGCAAATATGACCTAAATTTATCAAGAGCAAAAACAACAGCTAGAAGTTCCTTTTCAGTGGTGGTGTAATTAGATTGTGCAGCATCTAAAGTCCTAGAAGCATAATGAATGACATGGGCAGCCTTGCCCACCCTTTGTGCCAGGACCGCTCCCACAGCATAGTTAGAAGCATCACACATGAGCTCAAAAGGGAGGGTCCAGTCAGGGGGCTGGATGATGGGGGTAGAGGTCAATGCCCTTTTCAAGAAGTCAAATGCCTTTTTGCAGTTGTCATCAAAGTTGAACATGGCATCATTCTTCAGCAAGTTTGATAGAGGATGAGCTATCTTGTTGAAGTCCTTTATGAGCAAGAAAAGAACGAATCTTGCGAACGCAAGATGGGTAAGGCAATGTTGAAATCACATCAATTTTAGCAGGATCTACTGAAATACCCTTTTCAGAAATGATATGCCCCAAAACAATCCCCTGTTCAACCATAAAATGGCATTTTTCATAGTTCAAAACAAGGTCAGTTTCAATGCATCTTTCTAAAACCAAACTCAGACTATGCAAGCATGCATCAAATGAGGAACCATATACAGTGAAATCATCCATGAACACTTCCATGCAATTTTCAATAAATTCAGTAAAAATGCTGATCATGCATAGTGCCAGGAGCATTGCAAAGGCCAAATGGCATCCTCCTGTAAGCAAACGTGCCGAAGGGGCACGTGAAAGTGGTCTTTTCCTGATCCTCTGGTGCAATGTGGATCTGGAAGTAACCGGAAAAGCCATCAAGAAAACAGTAGTGGGATTTACTAGCCAGCCGTTCGAGCATCTGATCGATGAACGGCAAAGGAAAGTGATCCTTTCGAGTGGCCTGGTTCAACCTCCTATAATCAATACAGACTCGCCAGCTATTCTGGACTCTAGTGGGGACAAGCTCATTATTTTCATTTCTTACCACTGTGAGACCGGACTTCTTGGGTACAACTGGCACTGGACTCACCCAACTACTATCAGAGATGGGGTATATGATACCCGCATGCAGAAGTTTTGTCGCCTCCTTCTTCACAACATCCAGAATCAATGGATTGAGCCGCCTTTGGGGCTGCCTAACTGGTTTAGCCCCATCCTCCAACAGAATTCTATGCATACATCTGGATGGGCTAATTCCCGGGATGTCAGCCAAGGTCCACCCAATCGCCTTCTTGTGCTTCTTCAAAACCTCCAAGAGCTTAGCTTCCTGATCAGAGTCAAGGTTGGAGGAAATAATAACTGGAAGTTTTTCATTCCTCTCCAAGTAAGCATACTTCATATTCCCAGGAAGTGGCTTGAGCTCTAAGGAGGGTGGCTGCTCAATGGATGGTATATTTGGAGAAGCCCTGATGTCAAGAACTTCAGCTGAACAGGAAGCTTCACTCACACCATCACCCTGCAAAGTAGAATCAATCTCAGCACAAACAGCACAAGGGTTAGTGTTAGTACAGTCAGTACATGAATAAATATCATCAAAGCCAGAAACAAATGGAAAATCAGCAACCAAGTCATCATAGGTGTCATCAACAATTTCGGAGAGCAACTCTATTTGGAAAACAGAGTGCTCTTCCAATGGATGCCTCATAGCATCAAAAATGTTGAACCTTGCAATAATGTCACCGAACTCCATGGACATGGTTCCATCATCAACATCAATCTTTGTCTTTGCCGTCTTCATGAACGGTCTGCCCAGGATGATTGGTGATCTACTTGAATTTGTTTCCCCTGCCATGTCCAGGATGCAAAAGTCAAAAGGGAAAATCAATTCATCAACTTGTACCAGCACATCTTCTACCACTCCCATGGGGCGAGCATTGGTCCTGTTGGCCAACTGGATAGTGAGACCCGTATGCTGCAAGGGACCAAGATCAAGGTTGTTGAAAATAGAGGTGGGCATGACATTTATGGAGGCTCCCAAATCCAACATGCAATTGTCGAATTTGTTGTCCCCAATGGTGCATGGAATGGCGAAAGTTCCCGGATCCTTGCACTTCTGTGGCAGTGCCTGAGTGAGGGCTAAAACTGTAACCTTCTCAGGAGCAAGTTTAGGCTGAATGAGGGCTGAAACATTTCACCCCAAATTAACTCTCTCATTACCCTTCAACCTCCTCTTGTGTGTGCATAAATCCTTCAGAATCTTTGTATACTTGGGCACCTGCTTAATCACATCTAGGAGCGGAATATTTACCGCCACCTTTCTGAACACATCTAGAATCTCCCTTTCCTTGTCTTCCCCCTCAATCTTCTTATTTTTCTACACTCTCTGTAGGAAGGGGATTGGTGGTACATACACTCTCTCATCTTCAACAACAACAGAAGGCTCAGGAGTTACCTCAACAGTTCCTTCCTCTTTTTCAGGGGCTGCCTCTACAACTTTCCCGGATCTCAAAGAAATGGCACTCACATTAGGATTGGGGGAATTTGGATTCACCACTGTTTGTGGAGGTAGTTGGTTCGATCCTTGAGTTTGCTGCATGGTTTTCATGGAAGTGGCAAGCTGTCCAATCTGTGTCTGCAAGGCATGGATGCAAGCATCCGTTCGCTGCTGAAACTGTCTAATCTCTCCAATCTGTGTGTGCAAAGTCTGAATACTAGCATTTTCTTGCTTCTGGAACTGGAGATTTTGTGCAGCCATTTGCTTGACCAAGTCTTCTAATGAAGGTCCAGAAGGTGCGGAAGTGGTCACTTAGGGAGGATTTTGTGGTGGTGCCATCGGTTGTTGTTGGGATGAGTTTCCATACAGAAGGTTGGGATGATTCCTCCAGTTGAGGTGGTACTTATTTGTGGAGAGGTCAGGAACAATGTACCGGTTCTGATTGTTGCCTTGATTATAGAGATTAGCTGCATAAGCTTGAGGCTAATCAGTGACTGACTCATCCTTCAGAATAGGGCATGCATCCGACAGGTGCTCAGAAGAAGTACAAATGCCACACAACCTTGATGGTTGAACCTTATCCATTGCCAACTGCTTTACCAAAGAAGTGAGCTCATCAATTCTATTCTCAAGGGCCTTGTTGGAAGAAGAGCTATGGACCACATTCACACCCCTTGTCTCAACAGAATTTCTCCTGGTTGTGAACTGATGGGAGTTTAGTGACATATTTTCAATCAATTGCTTGGCAGTAGCCGGAGTCTTATCAACAAGTGCTCCCCCACTAGCAGCATCTAAAATATTTCTATCCATCGGTAGTAACCCCTCATAAAAATACTGAATAAGGAGCTGCTCGGAAATCTGATGCTGAGGGCAACTGGATACCAACTACTTGAATCTCTCCCAATACTCAGCCAATGACTCATTGCCTTGTCTGATGCCACATATTTCCTTCCTGATTGATGCAGCTCTGGAGGCAGGAAAGTATCTCTCTAAGAAGACCTTCTTCAAATCGTTCCAGGTGGTAACAGAGTTTGGCTCAAGATAGTACAGCCAATCCTTTGAAGCGCCCTGTAGTGAGAACGGGAAGGCTCTCAGCTTGATGTGATCCTCAGTTATTCCCTCTGGTCTCAAGGGTGTAGAGCAGACAACCTGGAATTCCTTCAGATGCTTATGTGGATCCTCACCTGCAAGACCACTAAACCTTCGCAACAAGTGTATTAAACCATATTTCAATTCAAAGGGAGCAACAGCACCAGCATATTCAATACACAAGCCATTATAATTAACATCAGGGGCAGCAAGCTGCCTTAATGTCCTTTGGTCACCCATGTTATCAAAAACAGTTTCAGAATTAGAATCACCACTAGTGCTAGCCCAAATTGCTCTACGGCGTGTGTGCAGTGTTCTTTCAATTTCAGGATCAAAATCACACAAGTCAGGGCAAGTAGACCTAGTAGCCAGACTAATTCAAAACAAAAACGAAAAAATGTGAAAATAACAAACAAGAGTCCCCGGCAACGGTGCCAATTTTGACACGCTGTCGTACACGAGTCAAAAAGCGAGCGATTTACAAAATCGTAGTAAAGCGCGACAACTCGGGTATCGTCTCACAAGGACTCTTGAATTGTTATTCACCACAAAAATCAGTTTTTTGGGGGGGGGGGGGGGGTTGAAATTCAATTGGAAAACAGAGCAAAAACAGAGCAATAAAAACAGAGCAATTTAAGATATTATCAAATAAGCTAAGGACAATTAATCTACTGTTCTCGGTTTCCCAACCATCATTGGTTCATATAAATTCCAAGCCCTAAGAAGATTCTAATCCCCTTTCGGTTGTAGCAACAATTAACAAGCGAAATCGCTACTACGAGATATATGTTCCTAATTCCCGAATTAAGCAAACGGGGTGAAGCTCTCGTGAATTAAGCAAACACGATTGTACACACGCGAATTAAGCAAACGCGATTCAATATAGGAACATAACATCACCGAAATAAATCAAAACAAATTCTATACAATCCTGAATTAAGCAGACAGAAATATATAGCATAGTATTGAAAAGGGAAAAGCAAACAAAACGGGAATTACAAAACCTCAAGTGCGGTGGAAACCGATTACAGTAGACTAATCCAAGAGAATTAGTTCTCCATAAAAACATAGCACAACCAGAAAATCTGTAACAACAGTGGATAATCAGAAGTGTCTCCTAATCTGCCCAGAACAGCAATTTATAACTTTCAGGATCTGCGTCCTCTCGCGAGGCGAGCATTCACTCGCGAGGCAAATCTTATGAAGCAATCTGCAACGTTTGGACTTCTCGCGAGGCGAAGAATGGCTCGCGAGGCGAGGAATGGAAGAGTCTTCTAATTACGCCCGTTGTGAGTATCAAGGCCTGGGCGTGATGGCTTCTAGTCTTCTGGCTCGCGAGGCAAGACATGGTTCGCGAGGTGACACAAAGGGTTGCATTTTCTGGCACAGTCAGCCTTCAGGTTTGCGAGGAGAGACGAGGATTCGCGGGGCGAGACAGAGAGGATGACATTCTGCTGTTCAGGCTGGTCTTCAGGTTCGCGAGGCGAGTAGACTCTCGTGGGGCGAATACTTCCAGGATTGCAATTTCCCCTGTTTCTTCATTCCCTTGACTCTAAGTTAACCTGAAAACAATGAAATAGACATAAGTTCTTTATTTGACTCAAAACTGGCTAAATTAACCTAAAACTACTTAAACGACTCAAAATGTTGCTTGAGGACAATCGAGTCTAATTTGGGCGAAAACGAAATATAATTAGCACAAAACCAAGGTCATACTAGCCATAAAACTAGATGAGCCAGAGGCTTATCACTAGGCCGTGACCAGTTCTGCCTGTGAGGGTCTGGTTCAGCTGACAGGTCACGACCGTGATGGGCATCACGGCTAGGCCGTCACTAGTTCTGACTTTTGGCTTCTTTCTTTCCTGTTATTGCTCGATCATGGCCGTGATGGTCATCACGGCTAGGTCGTGATGGGCTCTGTTTGGCTCATTTTCTTCACTTTTCAAGTCCCATCTTCATCCAAGCTCCATCATTGTTGATCTTGAGCATTTAATCCTTAATTTCTGCAAAACAACACCACAAAACCACCTTACCCGTTCCAAAGTAAAAACTAACAAAAAATCAAATTAAATATGCCTAAGCTATATGAAAATGCATGCAAAATGACAATGAAATATGAGGTGAAATCACACTCATCAAATCACCCCAAGATTAAGATTTTGCTTGTCCTCAAGCAATCACCAAGGCTAGAAGATATAAATAATCAGAGCATGGATAGTGAACCAAGAACCCGAGTAACTAATCCAAGTAACAGGCATTTTCAAATAGTTCACCAAGATACAATCAATTTCAAGTCCAATTAGAAGCTTAGGTTTCCTAGACTCATATTCTCACTGATTCGGGCACTCTTTCTCACCTCACTCAAGTGTTTCAGGATATATGACAATTCGCTCAATTTCCTCAAGGAATGAATTCAACCATAAGCTTGACTATTAACCAAATCTCTACTTTATTAATGAAAACACATAAGAATCAAGAGGTATTTAACTTTGGTTGTAACGGGGCCATGGGATTAATCGTTAGGTGGGGAAATCAAGAAAAGGAAATTTCAATAAGGCTAAACAAAATATCAAGCATTGCAAAGCATATGATACCTTCTAAAATACCTTTTTGGGTTTTGGTTCATTTTTCCACCTTTCTTGCTTTCTTTTTATTTTATTTCTCACTTCCTTTTGTCATCCCCTTCTCTATTTTTTTTTTTTTTTTGGAGAAGGGGAGATTTTCAATTCAAGAGAAATATTTTTCTAACTTTCTCTTCTCATACTTTTTCAACTACCTTTTTACCCTTTTGTGCAATACTTTAGAAGGTCTCCTACCTACCAAGCATCATTCATCAAGATATTTCAAGGTACCAAGAAAAGTATTTTATTCTTGTAGGCTCAAAATCAGGCAACTAAGGGGTCGCATTTAATCAATCAAAGCTCTGAAGGCCGGAAAAATACCTAGTGCCTCAATCATTTTCAAAAATGTTTTCAAAAATATTTAAGCTTCAAAACGGTTTCAAGTCAAGTTCTAGAAAATACAATCCAAGAGGAATAAAACACTCTATCACAAAGAATGGGGTAGATTTAGTAAGTACCTCTTTTTGGTTCAAAAATCTCACATTTAGTAGTTCAAAAATCAATGAGAAACAAAAATCTACGGAACCGCATGCTAATTATCAACTATCAAAGATCATCTCAAGCATTTTTATTTGTAGCCTTATCACAAGAAAAAAAAAATTGGGTTCAAAAATTCATTATCTCAATTTATTTGGCACTAAGTCCTCACAATTGGATGCATAATCTAAGCAAGGGGCAATCTAATCTTGTGATCATGCAAAACTATGCCTATATGAATGCAACATGAAAAATGCAAAAATTCAAAAATTTGCAAAAATACCCCTACCCCAAGCTTAAAAAATTACATTATCCCCAATGTAAATAATCAAGTCGGGGAAAGGAGAAAAAATGGAACAACTCACCGAGGTGGTAGCGGGTGTTGGCTCACATTCCTAGTCAAAGACTTGTTGGAAAATGTATCACGGTTGTGATCAATTCTGATCCATAGGAGCTGGTCTGTCACGGTCGTGACCCCTATCACGGCTAGGCCGTGATACTCTCTGATCTTCAGGGTCCTTCTCATCACGCCCGTGATGGATATCACGGCTGGGCCGTGATCCTTTCTAATCTTCTCATTAAGCTGATCACGGCCGTGACCACTATCACGGCCTGGGTGTGATGACTTCTGACTTAATTTTTCCTTGTCTTCTTGCTCTTCCTTCCTTCTTACCCTGAAAACACTTGGCAAATCTATTAATTTATGATCTTTTTCCTCTTGATCTTCTCAAATTATTCAAGATCTAAATTCAAAAACAAATGGAAAAGGGAAAGATAACTTGGGTTACCTCCCAAGAAGCACTTCTTTAACGTCACTAGCTTGACGGGTCGGTGATCTCAAGGATCACGAAGTTGCACAGCTGTGGTCAATATCTCGATGTCACCACCCAAGTAGGCCTTGAGCCTTTGGCCATTGACTTTGAAGGTCCTTTTTGAAGTAGGATCCTCCACTTCAATAGCTCCATGAGATGGGACTTATTTTACAATGAACGGTCCCGACACTTAGACTTCAACTTGCCCGAAAACAATCTCAGCCGGGAATTGAATAATAAAACTTGTTGTCCCAGCTGAAATGATTTCATCACGATCTTCTTGTCATGATAAGTCTTGACTCGCTTCTTGTAAATAGATGCATTCTCGTATGCATTAAGGCGCATCTCCTCTAATTCATGCAGCTGATGGACTCGTTTCTCACCCGCCAAAGTGGCATCAAAATTCAAGAACTTCAATGCCCAAAAGGCTCGATGCTCCAACTCTACGGGTAGATGACATGTCTTCCCATAGACCATCTGAAATGGAGATAACCCCAAAGAAGTTTTTAATGCAATCCGGTAAACCCACAAAGCATCGTCAAACTTCTTTGCCCAATCTTTTCTTGAAGTGGCCACAGTTTTTTCCAGAATTCGCTTAATCTCCCAGTTAGAGACCTCCGCTTGCCCATTTGTTTGCGGATGATATGGAGATGCCACCTTATGCCTCACATCATACTTGGTCAACACATTTTTCAATTGTGAGTGCGGAAGTGAGATTCCCCCTCACTTATAAGGACCCTTGGGACACCAAACCGGGCAAAAATGTTCTTTTTGATGAACTTAATTACTATTTGTGCATCATTCTTCGGTGTTGCAACGGCCTCCACCCATTTAGAAACATAGTCCACCGCCACCAAGATATATTGATTGGAGAATGAAGGTGGAAGTGGACCCATAAAATCTATGCCCCAACAATCAAATACTTCAACTTCCAATATGTTTTGAAGTGGCATCTCATTCCTTTTAGATATGTTCCCGGTCCTTTGGCACTTGTCACAACTCTTCACATGATTGTAAGAGTCCTTGAAGATTGAGGGCCAAAAGAGCCCAGATTGGAGGACCTTTGCAGCTGTCCTCTCCCTATTGTAATGTCCACCATATGGAGAGTTATGGCAATGCCACAAAATATTCTTCACTTCCTCTTGACTAACACACCTCCTCCATAAGCCATCCGATCCAACCTTGAACAAAAATGGGTCATCCCACATGAAATGGTTGGCATCCCGGAAGAATTTTTTCTTTTGTTGCCAAGTGAGGTGCTCTGGAACAATGTTGGTTGCCTTGAAATTTGCCATGTCGGAAAACCATGGTCTTTCATGCACTAGAAATAAAGCCTCATCCGGGAACTCATCCCGAATGTCCTTTTCTTTTGCAATAACCTCTTCATTCACTAACTGAGATAAGTGGTCGGCCACCATATTTTCGCTGCCCTTTTTGTCCTTAATGACTAAGTCAAATTCCTGCAACAATAAAATCCACCTTATGAGTCTTGGTTTTCAATCTAACTTAGTCAACAAATATTTAATTGCAGCATGATCAATAAAAATAGTGACTTGGGACCCAATCAAGTATGGACGAAATTTTTCCAATGCAAACACTATGGCTAGCAACTCTTTTTCTGTTGTTGCATAATTTATTCGGTTCTCATTGAGAACCTTGCTAGCATAGTGAATGGCATGGAAAAACTTTTCCCTTCGCTGTCCCAAAACTGCCCCAACTGCGTAGTCACTGGCATCACACATTAATTCAAATGGTGACTCACAGTTGGGTGCAACAAGAATGGGAGCGGTGATCAACTTTTCTTTCAAAATCTGAAAAGAAGTAAGACAAGCAGTATCAAACACAAATGGTGTGTCCTTATTCAAAAGTCTAACAACGGCTTGGCTATCTTTGAGAAGTCTTTGATGAACCGTCGGTAAAAGCCTGCATGACCAAGAAAACTCCTCACACCCTTGGCATTCACTGGTGGAGGCAGTTTCTCAATTTACATCAATCTTGGATCTATCCACTTCGATCCTCTTAGCTGAAATCTTGTGCCCAAGCACAATGCCCTCCTGCACCATAAAATGACATTTCTCCCAATTTAAGACTA
The DNA here is from genome assembly GCA_030762895.1 of Sophora flavescens. Taxonomy (NCBI): domain Eukaryota; kingdom Viridiplantae; phylum Streptophyta; class Magnoliopsida; order Fabales; family Fabaceae; genus Sophora; species Sophora flavescens. The sequence goes on from CM061065.1 coordinate 18,281,038, forward strand.
AATTGGTGTCCATGCACCTCTTTAACACAGCAGCAAGGTTAGACAAGCAATTATCATAAGAGGAACCGAAAATAGAAAAATCATCCATAAAAACTTCAATGTATTTTTCTACCATATCAGAGAAAATGGAAAGCATGCACCTTTGAAATGTTGCAGGCGCATTACAAAGACCAAAAGGCATCTTCCGATAGGCAAAAACTCCTAAAGGACATGTGAAGGCAGTTTTCTCTTGGTCTTCTGGGTTAACCGCAATTTGGTTATAACCCGAATAACCATCCAAGAAACAATAATAAGCTTGCCCGGCCAACCTCTCCAACATTTGGTCCATAAATGGAAGTGGGAAGTGATCTTTCCTAGTAGCTTGATTTAGCTTCAGGTAATCTATACACATTCGCCAACCGGTGACCGTTCTAGTTGGGATTAACTCATTCTTCTCGCTTTTCACAACGGTCACACCACCTTTCTTGGGAACCACTTGTACCGGACTCACCCAAGCACTATCGGAAATCGGATAGATCATTCCGGCTTCAAGGAGTTTCAGCACCTCCTTCCTTACCACTTCTTTCATTGTAGGATTGAGCCTCCTTTGCGGTTGGACCACCGGTTTAAATTCAGCCTCCATCATAATCTTGTGCATACAAAATGTAGGGCTAATACCTTTCAAATCTAAGATGGACCATCCAATAGCTATTTTATGCTCTCTAAGCACCCTTACAAGTTTCTCCTCTTCCAATTTGGACATTACATTTCTCACTATGACAGGATTTTCATCATTCTCACCAAGAAACACATATTTCAAGTGGGAAGGTAGAGGTTTAAGCTCTAACTTGAGCTTCTCTTGGACTTCATCCTTTTTGAGCTCTTCTTTCTTAGTATTGATAGCAAGTTGATTGGGTTGAGCTTCCAAATCACACAAACACTCCTCTATTTCCTTCTCCTCTTTCTCATCAAGATTTTCAATAGAGTTCATAAATACCTTCTCAAGAGTAGAGGAGTGGTGCTGATGTGCAAAGACTTCTTTAGCCACTACATCTGCAATGTCCATGCGAAAACAATTCTCTTCATCACTCGGGTGATGCATAGCTTCAAATACATTCAAAATAACCTCTTCATCTTGCACTCTGAGTCGAAGTTGGCCTTTTTGTACATCTATAAAAGCACGACCAGTTGCTAGAAAAGGTCTCCCTAATATAAGTGGAACTTCTGCATCCTCCTCCATGTCTAATATCACAAAATCCGCTGGGAAGATAAACTTATCCACTTTAACCAAAACATCTTCCATAATACCAAGAGGACGCTTGATTGAGCTATCGGCTAGTTACAATGCCATCCTTGTTGGTTTCACTACACCACCTCCAAGCTTGTTCAAGATTGAAAGCGGCATCAAATTGATACTCGCCCCCAAGTCACACAAGGCCTTCCCAATAGCAACACTCCCAATTGTGCAAGGGACTGTAAAACTACCTGGATATTTAAGCTTTGGAGGTAGCTTCCTTTGAAGTATCGCACTACATTCTTCCGTCAAGGCAACAGTCTCATCTTCTTTAAACCTCCTTTTCTTCATAAGTAGCTCCTTCATGAACTTTGCATATGTTGGCATTTGCTCTAGTGCTTCAGAAAAGGGTATGTTGATTTGTAACCTCTTAAAGATGTCAAGGAATTTGGTAAATTGCTCTTCCTTCTCCTTCTTCTTGCTCAAGTGAGGATATGACAACTTTACATAAGAAGGGACCTCTTGAGTCTTGTCTCCATCTTTCAAAATCTGACTTTTACTCTTCCTCAAAATTGAATTTTCATCCACTAACTTTTCTCTCTTGTCTTTTTCACTATCTTTTTCTTCTTCCTCTATTACAACCTCTTTGCCTTTTTCCTCATTTTTCGCTCTTTTTTTCAACACTCAACTCAGTTTTTTCAGCAACTCTCTTATTTTTCAACAAAGGCTCATCGCTCACTTTCTCAAGACTTTTACCACTCCTCAAAACAACAGCCTTACAATGCTCTTTAGGATTTATTTGAGTATTACCTGAAAAACTGCCACTAGATTGTTCCGCTAGGTGCTTTGCAATTTGTCCAACTTGAACCTCCAAGTTTTTTATGGAAGCATCGGTGTTTTTATGGTTTGACATGGACATTTGCATGAATTGATTGAGGGTGTTCTCCAAGATAGAAGTCCGATCTTGAGGCGGTTATGTGGGATGAGGCTTACTTGCTTGTCCGGCATCTTGTTTCCAACCAAAACTTGTTTGATTCCTCCACCCTTGGTTGTAATTGTTAGAATATTGGTTGTTACCTTGCCGCCCATAGTTCCCCATATAATTAGTTTCCTCATGGGAGCTAGGTGTGGCCTCACAATTTCCATTATCATGATCTCCTCCACAAAAATCTCTTATCATTACCTGTTGAGGTGGCGTGGTTGTCCCTTGCATGGTTTGGAGTTGTTGTGGGAGTTGAACTAGTTGCTTGGTAATGGACTCAAGTTGTTGTGACATAAGCTTATTTTGAGCCAAAAGTGCAGTTTGTGAGTCTAACTCCAACACTCCCCTTCTTGATGTGGTACCTCGGTCATGATGCATCAGATAGTCATTAGATGCCATAGCTTCTATCAAAGTCAATGCTTCCTCCGGTGTCTTTGTGTTCATGGAACCTCCAGCTGAGGCATCCAACATAAGCTTGGTTGACGACCTCAATCCATTGCAAAATGTTTGCATTTGGACAAGATCATCAAACCCATGATTTGGACATTTTCGGAGCAAGTCTTTGAACATTTCCCATGTGTCATGAAGAGTCTCACCCTCTTGTTGAACAAAGCTTGTGATATCACCCCGTGTCTTCACAAATCTTGAGGCGGGAAAGAACCTTTCAAGAAATTTAGCCTCTAAGTCATCCCATGTAGTGATGCTCCCCCTTGGTTGAGATTGGAGCCAAGCCTTGGCTCTATCTCTTAGAGAGAAAGGAAACAACCTTAGGCGAATTGCATCATCGGTAGCACCATTTATCTTCATCATATCACATAACTCAATGAAGTTGGAGACATGATTATTAGGATCCTCCTTTTCCATCCCGGCAAATTGATTTTGTTGCATCATATTCAAGAGAGCCGGCTTGATCTCATAATTGTTGGAATTCACTGGAGGCCTCACTATGCTTGTGACATGCCGATTGACATTTGTATTGGCATAATCCCCAAGTGTCCTCCGTGGAACACCCTCACCATTGCCTGCCATCTCAAGTGGTTCTTGATGAACTTGTGAAGTGGAGGTCTCTTGTTCTCTTTCTTGTCGTGCTAATAACTTCCGCTATCTTGCTTGACTCCGATTCTTCCTAGTTGCATTTTCTATTTCAGGATCGTAGAGAAGTTGGTCAACTGGGATAGTACCTCGCATGCACAAAAGCCTAGAGACCAAGAATGTTAGCACTAAATGATAGCAAAGAGAAACAGATAATAAAATAGAAAAAATAAAATTGTGCTTAAATTAGTAATCGAAATGGGTATGCTAATATTGAAACCTCAGTCCCCGGAAACGGCACCAAAAACTTGTTAACGGTCTCGGCAAGTATACCGAGTCGTACAATTAGTAAAGAGGTAAAAGGGATATCGTTCCCACGAGGACTGTGACAAGTACTAGCACGTAACAAATCAACTACTATCTAAGCGGATATTTGGATGGAAGGGAGCTCAATATTAAATACCGAGCCCAACAAGAGTCAAAATAAACAAAATAAAAGGAACAAATTCTTTTAGGATTTTTATCAAACACTTAGGATGCAAAAAGAGGGTTCTTCAAATATGATGAAAGATGTTGGGAATAAACTTCACTAAACCTTTGCCTCATGCAATACTAAGACCACCAATCCAATTTATTCTTCAAATATTAAAATCAACCCACAAGATTACTCAAGTCCTAATTCCTTAGATGACAAGAGCCTAAATCCCCTAATTAGACCCTAATTCCTTAGGTGGCGTAATTAATGAATTTGCATTAAGAGTAGGGATTACACGATTACTAATAAACCAAAATCCATTCCTAGATGCAAGGTTTACTAGGTGATTAATTCCATATCAAGAAATGATAAGAACTTCCCAATTGCAAATCAAATCTCAGAACAATTCATGGATGATCAAACCACAAAAAGCATTAAGCATAGGAATCAAACACTAATAAAGAAGCATAAACATAGATTAATCAATCAAGGCAAATACATGAGATTCTGTTTAGCTACATCTAATCCCAACAAAAAGGGAATTTAGCTACTCATAGTCATAGAGAAAGCCAAAATCAAAGCAATAGAAACAAAGGAGAGAAGAAACTCCATGGAAGCTTTCCACAGCAGTCCCTGGTTCAGAGATCCTTTTAGGGTAAAAGTTGCCACTTTCTGTTCTACCCAGATGCCTTCTTATAGATTCAAATAATGCGTGTCACGACCGTGATGGCCATCACGGCCAGGCCGTGACGGGTTCTGCCCTGGGCGCTTCTTCAATTTTTGGTCTGTCACGGCCGTGATGCTCATCACGGCTAGGCCGTGACCAGTTCTGCCTGTGCGGGTCTGGTTCTGCTGACAGGTCACGACCGTGATGGGCATCACGACTAGGCCGTGACCAGTTCTGACTTTTGCCTTCTTTCTTTCCAGTTATTGCTCGAGCATGGCCGTGATGGGCTCTGTTTGGCTCATTTTCTTCACTTTTCAAGTCCCATCTTCATCCAAGCTCCATCATGGTTGATCTTGAGCATTTAATCCTTAATTTCTGCAAAACAACACCACAAAACCTCCTTACCCGTTCCAAAGTAAAAACTAACAAAAAATAAAATTAAATATGCCTAAGCTATATGAAAATGCATGCAAAATGACAATGAAATATGAGGTGAAATCACACTCATCACGCATCTCGGGTACATGTCCGACCTCCTTCATCACAAGCTTATTTCCATTCTCAGTCATCAAAGTTACTTCGCCAATACCGATGATTTTACTTGTGACATGGTTTCCCATCTTCACCGTACCAAAATCTCCTTTTTGGTATGATGAGAAGAATTCTTCATGAGGTGTGACGTGGAAGGATGCTCCTGAGTCAATTATCCATACGCAATCATCTGATGCAACATTTAGATAATTTTCTTCTCCGATAAGAAATATATTCTCATCATTCGAGGCCACTGTAGTAGTTGTTCCATCTTCTTTCTTCTTCTTCGGGTCAATCTGGTCAGGGTGGACTGTTCCAGCTTGTTGGTCTCTTTTCGAGAATCTACATTCAGGCTTTACGTGTCCTGGTTTGCCACAGTAATAACAATTTAGTCTGGTTCGAGATTTGGACCTACCTTGTGATTTTCCACGACATCCTTTTCCACGATTCTTACTCCTTCCTCTATTTTCATTAACATTGGCTTCAAACTGATTGTTCAAACCTCTTTCCCTCCGTCTTGACTCTTTATTTAGCAAACAGTCTGTAACAGAATCCATACTAAGCTTTCCGTCTGGAGCAGAGTTGCTGAGAGTGACAACTAGAGTGTCCCAACTCTCAGGTAGAGAACTGAGGAGTAGAAGAGTTTGCAACTCATCATCAACACTCATGCCTGCCTTTGTTAATTGATTAACAATGCCTTTGAAAGTGTTCAGATGTTCGATCATATTTTGACCGTTCATGTACTCCAACTTTACCAATCGTCTGACAAGGTGGGCTTTGTTCCTGGGCGTCTTCTTTTGAATCAAGGATTCAAGTTTTGTCCACAACTCATACGCATTGGTATAAGTTGATACATGCTCGAACAAGCTTCGATCAATATATTTCTGGATTATAGCCACTGCTTTCCAATTCTGAAGCTCCCAATCTTTGTCACTCTTCACATCCGGCATATCCTTCGGCATATCCTTCTGGATCTTTGTAGTATAGATGATCTTCCATCATCGACTTCCAATAGGAGTAGTTATCTGTAGTTAGCTTGAACATGTCTCCATCATGAGTGATAGCTCCCTCCATCTGGAGTTACACAGGCCAATAGCTCCTCCAACCAGGTGGGTTTTGATAAAAATAACACTATATGTGAATAGTGTCGTATAGGTGACTTGTACCGAATGCTGAAAATTACTGTAGTTTGTGAATAGTACGTACCGAGGAAGTTCCCAGGAAAGAGAGGTGGGTCAATAGACACACTTAAATACCAAGTCTTTCCTAGCCAGAACTTTTCTTGGCATGCACTTTCACACTACTACACTTTATTTCCAGCAACAAGAATAATTCTTTTACGATGTGGAAGATCAGACAATGTTGCAGCCACAGAGCATACTAAGAATTTTCTTATAAATCCGGCACTGATACCACTGTTGGGAAATACCAGCATAATTTCCCTCCTCTGTGAACTCAAAAATAGGCACTAAGCGGAAGCATAAAAATAAGTGTAATAACACCGGACAATTTTTAGCATGGAAAAACCTCCTCAATGTGAGCAAGGAAAAAACCACGGGACCCGCAGGCCGCTTGAACTTCCACTATAACAATAATAGGAATACAAAAATACAAGAATATTGTATCCTCAATTTGTGGATAACATTCTCACAAATTGGTTCACTATTTTTTCTCTGAGAAAACTCTCTCTAAGGATGTCTCTATTTTTCTCTCACTCTCTCTTGTGAGGATTGGTGTTTTGTTAGCACCCCTTAAGCTTCTTTATATAAGCTTAAGGGGCTCTCCAAGTTAGCTCTCATACAATGTGGGACTTGCTTTGGCTGAAATTTCCAACAATTACCTCATCTAATAAGTCATACACCCAAAAGGGGAAACCAAAGCCTCTAATAACAGTCACTTCTCAGTCCAAAAGAATTTTTTCCAGCCACTCCCCTATAAGAGCCATATAACCTTGTAATATCTTTGTTCTTTCACAACCACCCCATTAGACAAGACCAGCTCCTTAATAGGCACATCTTCTCACAGGTGAAGGTTAGTATAGGAGTGGCACCACAAGTCATGTTGCATCAAACTGATAAGAAAAACCAATCCAGAGTAGAAGGCCAATGAACAAGTGCAGGTCCTATGAAACAATGAGTGATCTGGCCAAAAACCACCTCAAAATTATCCTGCCCTCCTAACATACACTAAAACGTTTGTTATCTTTTGTAATTTTTTTTTTTTTTTGGAAAGGCAAAAGAAATATATTAACAGGATAGAAGGGGTATCCGAACCCGTATACAAAAACACCCCAACAAAAGAACAAGTAAATATGATTGAACAAAAACACCTGGGTAGAATTTTTATTTTGACGGGATTCAACCTTCGTAGAATGGTTGGTGATATAACTAATCTGATAGTATTATAAGAGTTTTAAAAGCAAATTGGTTAGAGAGAAATAAAAATTTTAAATTAACTGAGATCAACACCAATGCATGACTTTCCTGAGCATTCCATGAATGGTAAGGTCACCAGTGAGCGAATAGTGACTTGTTTGCTCCAACTTTTAAAACTATAGTAACAACTAAATATGGTTGGTCCAAATGCTAAGGACTTGAACACCTTAAACAAGTGGTAAGGGATTCGAATTCTGACTCGTGTGTATAGAGAAAACCTGGTTAAGAGGGGAGAACCCACTTTGTGTGCCCAACAAGTTCCCGATGGAGATTAAACACTGCTATATAACGGTGGTGGATATTTCGTACCTATAATATGATTATAAAGAAAAGATGATGATGATGAATATGATGACGACGACGACGACGACAACAACAACAATAATAATAATTATTATTATTATTATAATAATAATGAAAGAGATAACTTTATGAGCTTAATTTTGATATACTGTGAGTATAATTATTTTTAAAATATCAACTAATCACAAATCTTTATATGTGTGACTTCATCTATAATTAAGTATTCAACATGTAGATTCTTGTATAACTGAAGTACCTGACATATGAATTAACACAACTAATTAGCTAAGGGCTTAACTAATAGGAATTAGTGTAATCTTTTTATCAATTTTTCATCTAAATGCTTAACATGAATTCACCACTATCATCTTTCATCTAAGTGATTTCTCGTACCAAAAGATGGGTCTTAGTATCTATTTTAGGGAATTATTTATCTTTCCAAACAAAAAGTTAAAGAGTTTCATTTTAATACATGTCAGTGTGTAAATTTTTTTGTACTGTCAATTAATTACAAATAATAAGGGTTGTAAATGTAAGATCGGACTAGCTAATGGTCCTACAGTGGTCTAGTGAGAGCAATTGTGCGCACCACTACACCATAGCACTCACTTAGTATATGAATGTATTATATATACACATCTTTAGTACAAAATTTACAAATCTTTATATATAAAAATAAGGTAATCTAGAGTTAACTAGGGGCAACTTTGTAGATTGTTTTAGGGGAATTTATTGATATTTTAAAAAATCTTAAACTTGGCAAATAAAACCAATATAAAAGTAACATTTTTTTTAGGAATTCATGCGGGTTTTTTTGCAATTAAATTTATTGATGTTTTAAGCTTTTCTTTCTGACAGAATGTTTTAAGTTAAATTTTGGAAATGATTCTTTATATCACAAGAAGGGTTAATTTTATTTTTTCTTTTTTTTTATAAGCCAAAACGTATATTGAAACGAGCACAAGGGTATTCGGAACCCATATACAAAAAGTCATCTATGAAGAATACATAAGATACATAAGATGGCCCCCACCAATTGAGCAAAAACATCAAAAAATAACCCAACACCAATCAGTTTAGAACCAGACTTTTGCAAGGATATGTTTCTATCCAACAGGAGATACTCACATATCCACCCCATGTAGCAAAACTAAGGTACCATGCCACTGATCAATTCCAGCCAATCTAAATAATAAGTGCAGACTGAAGACATAAAACCGGATCATCAACTTGGTTAGAGAACTGAGTTAAAGGGTCAGTTGTTTTCTATTCACAAAATATTAAATTGTTAGAAGTTTTATTTTATTTTGTTATATATTATTAAATTTACAAACAAAAATTTATCTTTGTGAATAATGCATAATTATATTCTTCAAACATTATTTATCCGTGCGTCATACGGATCTATCGGTACATGCATTATGCCAATGACTCACTGGATCAACAACTAATCCTTTAACTCAGTTCTCTAACCAAGTCGATGACCGATCCGGGTTTTGTAATGGTGCAAATAATTTTATATGTGATTTTTAAAGTAGTTATCATAAGAGTTAAATATTTTTAATGATATAACAATTCATATTTAGTTGATAGTGTAAAAAAAACTATGCATTAACAATAATAATAATTAAATCTAAAGGTAACTATGTAGAAAAAGAAAATAAAACAAAAAGTTACTTTAACAATGATAGGTTTAATTCGTATAGAACTTTCGAAGTCTGCCATCAAGAAAACTCATTTTCTAAATTTGTATGCACAAAATTTTTGATATCACACTGTCATTTTTTCTTTCATTTTTTGGTTATCTAGTCTATTTTTCTATTTTTCTTCTGGGAATCTTCACTTAATAAAGGAAATATTATTCTTCTAAAATATAATTAGATGTCTGATCGAGTAACTCTTCTAATAATATTTTTATCATAAAGTCATACACACACTTTCATTTTTTTCCCTACTATTTGATTAAGATCCTCCTTTTTAAAATATTAGATTAAGTCCCTGATTGGATAAAGTTCTCGATAATCATTTATTGGATCGGAGAATGACTTATCTTATAAGTTTAATATAGAAGTTACTTCTAGATAAATTATTGTGTTTGGATGATACTTGTTAAGTTTGTTAATTCAGTTAGTTGGTTAGTTGAAGAAGTTAGTTTGTTGAGTTAGATAGCTTGATGTGCAAGCTAGTTGGTTAGTTGTAGAAGTCTATAAATAGACTTGTGGTAGTGATCAAAATGTGCAGAGAGTATATGTAAAGTGTAAAGTGAATATAGTGCAGTGAAGTTTTTTTCAGAAAATATATACTAGTCTTCCATCTTTTCAATTCTCTGCAGAATTACTTTCTTTCCTTTCTTTCTTCCATTGCTGTGTTTTTTCAAGTGTATGCCTTTTGTTCCAACATTTGGTATCTAGAGCTAAGTGAGATCCTGAGAAATAGTGTTCTTGGTTGAAAGATCTTGTTGCAAATCGTGGCAACAACCATGGCTGCATCAGGTGGGCATTTCCCAGCAAGCCTTCCCATTCTTGATGGGAAGAATTATGACAATTGGTGCACTCAAGTAAGGGCAATCTGTGGCTTCCAAGATGTGTGGGAGGTGATGACAGAAGGTGGAGTGAGGGAACCAGGCAGAAGTGCAACTGAGGAAGAAAGAAACGAATTCAAGGAGCTGAAAAAGAAAGACTACAAGGCTCAATTCATACTGCATCAGTGTGTAGATTCTGCACATTTTCAGAAGATATCCATGGCACCTACAGCAAAGGAGGCATGGGATATTCTTGCACGGGCTTGTGCTGGAGCTGACAAAACCAAGAAGGTGAAGCTTCAGACTCTCAGAAGGCAATATGAACTGATAGAGATGGAGAGCAGTGAAGGGGTTGGAGCTTTCTTCAACCGGATCCTAACCCTGACCAACCAAATGAAGAATTGTGGAGACACTCTGTCAGATCAGCAGATAGTGGAGAAGATCCTAAGATCAATGCCCTCCAAGTTTGATCATATAGTTGTCTCTATTGAGGCATCGAAGGACCTTGCACAATTAAAGATTGAGGACCTGCAGGCTGCATTCGAAGCTCAAGAACAAAGGGAGCAAGAAAGGAATGCAAGAAATGGAGTCAAGATTCCTGAGCAAGCCTTGCAGGCTCAATCAAGCCTAAAAGAATCCAGAGAAGGAAACAAAACCAAGAAAGGGAGAGGCAGATGGAAGGTTAACAGGGGAAGGCATCAGAACAGCTTTGAATCAAATAAAGATTACCAAGATCAGAAGGGCAGTAATCAAAGAAACCGTAAGAGGTGGAGGTGGCCCTCGAGGCGAGAGGTGGCGAAGGAAGGGTGAGAAGTTTGACAAGAGCAATGTGCAATGTTATAATTGCTCAAAATGGGGCCATTTTGCTGATGAATGCTGGAGCAATAACAAAAGGGAACCGAGGGGAAATGAGGCACAGCTAGCACAGGAAGATGGAGATGACTCAGAACAAGTGCTGTTGCTGGCTACTACCAAGAATGAGGGTGACAGCACTGGTTCTTGGTACCTAGACACTGGCTGTTCCACTCATATGACAGGGAGGAAGGACTGGTTTGTGAAACTTGATGCCTCATTGAAGAGCAAAGTCAAATTTTGCTGATGTGAGAACTCTCACATCGAAGGGTGTGGTTCTCGTGTTGATAAAGAGAAAGGATGGAAGGCATGCTCTCATAACAGATGTCTTTGTATGTTCCGGTATGAAAAACAATCTTCTAAGCCTTGGTCAATTATTAGAGAAAGGCTTTACTATGAGGATGGAGGACAAGTGCATTAAAGGTGTTTGATAGCAATAGAAGGTTGATACTAGTAGCTCCATTAACAAAGAACAGAATCTTTAAAGTAGAGATCAAGCATAATGGAGCATAGATGCCTAGCTCTTCTTTGTAAATAGAGAAGAATGGCTATGGCACTTTCGATTTGGACATCTAAACTTCAGGGACTTGAATCTTTTGAAAAGATTCAATATGGTTCATGGCCTTCCTCATTTACAAGTGCCTAATGAGTTGTGTGAAGAATGCTTGGAGAGCAAGCAGCCAAGAAATGCATTCAATCAGCAAGTGCCAACCAGATCCTCACGAAGCTTGAGGTAATTTTCTCTCGATGTCCGTGGTCCATTCCAAATTGAATCACTTGGAGGAAACAGGTATTTTGTATCTTTCATAGATGACAAAACCAGAAAGTTGTGGTTATACTTGATCAAAAGGAAAAGTGATGTGTTTGAAACTTTCAAGAAGTTTAAGTTTCTTGTTGAAAAACAAAGTGGTAGATTTATTAAATGCTTAAGAACTGATGGAGGTGGTGAGTATGTGGCTGAGGAATTCAACAGTTTTTGTGAAGTCAAGGTCTAGTGCATGAGATCACTCCTCCATACACCCCACAGCACAATGGCACTGCAGAAAGGAAGAACATAACCATAGTCAACATGATCAGAAGCATGTTGAAGTCCAAAGGCTTGCCAAATCAGTTTTGGGGTGAAGCAGCAGTCACTGCTGCATACATATTGAACAGATGTCCAACCAAAAGACTCAATGGAGTAACACCTGAAGAAGCATGGAGTGGAGCCAAGCCAAGTGTGACTCATTTTAGGGTCTTTGGCTCAGTGTGCTACAGGGCACATTCCGAGATCAGCCGAGAAGAAAACTGGATGATAAAGGAGAGCAATTGATACTTGTAGGGTATCATTCAACCGGAGGATACAAGTTGTATAATCCAAGGAACCAAAGAAATTGTTATCAGTGAGAGATGTGATCACCGATGAACACAAAGTGCTGGAATTGGGAAACGAAGCCATTGAACCACAATCAAAGACACTTTGGTAGATCTCGGTTTTGATGAAGAAGTGATAAATCCTACAACAGTCCCTCAAAGCAACAAAGGCCACAAAGACAGAGACATGTTCCCTTAAGGCTGCATGACTATGAGATCTTTGCCCGACTCCAATGTAATGCAGAAGGTGATTTAGTGCAGTTTGCACTGTTCTGTGATGCAGAACCAGTTACAATCGAAGAAGCTATGAAGGATCCAAAATGGATTAGTGCCATGGAGGATGAATTGAGCTCAATTGAAAGGAATCAAACCTGGGAACTTGTCTCACTGCCATCACAGAACAACCAATTGCAGTCAAATGGATCTACAAGGTCAAGGTAGGTCCAAATGGGGAGGTGATCAAATATAAAGCCAGACTTGTGGCAAAGGGCTTTCAGCAAAGGGCAGGGATAGACTATGATGAAGTCTATGCACCTGTGGCAAGGATTGAGACAGTAAGACTGATTGTGGCAATTGCAAGCATGAGAAACTGGACCTTGCATCAATTGGATGTGAAGTCAGCTTTTCTCAATGGACCAATTGATGAGGAGGTGTATGTGACACAGCCTCCAGGCTTTGTGATAACTGGTCATGAAGGTGAAGTGCTGAAACTGAGAAAGGCCTTATATGGCTTAAAGCAAGCTCCAAGAGCTTGGAACAAGAGGATCAACAGCTTCATGATACAAAGTGGTTTTGAAAAATGCAATTCAGAGCATGGTGTTTATGTTAAAACAACCAATGCAGCTGACCTGCTACTGGTGTGCTTGTATGTGGATGATCTACTGGTCACAGGAAGCAGTGAGGCTGAGATAACTAAGTTCAAAGTGCAGATGATGAAGGAGTTCGAAATGACAGATTTAGGGCTGCTGACTTACTTCTTAGGAATCGAATTCACAAGGACTGGAAGAGGTATTGTCATGCATCAACACAAGTATGCAAATGACCTCTTAAAAAGGTTTGGCATGATGCATTGCAACCCTGCATCAACTCCTGCAGAAACTGGTTTACACCTTGAGAAGGATGGAAATGAAGAGTTGATAGATCCTACCTACTACAGATGAGATAGTTGGATCACTAAGATACCATTGTCATTCCGCACTGATCTAGCATTCAGTGTTGGCTTGATCAGGAGTTTATGGAAAGGCCAAGGACATCACATCCGCTAGCTGCCAAGAGGGTCTTGAGATATGTAAAAGGCACTGCAGATTTTGGAATATTATTTCCAAATGCAGATGAGACGAGAGACGAAGAGCTAGTGGGATATTCGATGCAGATTGGTGTGGTGATAAAGATGACGGGAAAAGCACCGCAGGCCATGTTTTTCTATGTGGAAAGGCCTTGATTTCCTGGAGCTCAAAGAAGGAATCAATTGTGGCATTGTCTTCATGTGAAGCTGAGTATGTGGCAGCTTCAATGAGTGCTTGCCAAGCACTTTGGTTGGACACATTGATGCAGGAAATCCGGATAAAAGACTCTAGTGTAGTGAAGTTGTTAGTAGATAACAAATCTGCAATCAACCTTGCAAAACACCCTATAGCTCATGGAAGAAGCAAACACATAGAGACAAGGTTCCATTTCCTAAGAGACCAAGTAACCAAAGGAAGGTTGAAGCTGGAATATTGCAGTACCGAAGAGCAGTTGGCAGACATATTGACAAAACCTCTGAAGCCAGAAAAATTCAGAAACTTGAGAACCAAGCTCACGGTTGTATCACTAGCTGAATTGACACACAAATGATATGTTGCAAGTGATAGTTGGAGGCTAGGGTGCCAACATAGTTGGGATGTTAGTCTCCATAGTGATGCAAATAGCATATCATTGTCTTCTCCCAAACTGAATTAGGGAGGTGTGTTAAGTTTGTTAATTCAGTTAGTTGGTTAGTTGAAGAAGTTAGTTTGTTGAGTTAGATAGCTTGATGTGCAAGCTAGTTGGTTAGTTGTAGAAGTCTATAAATAGACTTGTGGTAGTGATCAAAATGTGCAGAGAGTATATGTAAAGTGTAAAGTGAATATAGTGCAGTGAAGTTTTTTTCAGAAAATATATACTAGTCTTCCATCTTTTCAATTCTCTGCAGAATTACTTTCTTTCCTTTCTTTCTTCCATTGCTGTGTTTTTTCAAGTGTATGCCTTTTGTTCCAACAATACTCACATAAGTCCTTATTCAAAATGATAAAAAATGATATTTGGATGAAATTACATAAGCTCTAAATGATAAAATTACTAAAAAAGTCGTGTTTTAAATATTAGTTGATTTAATTATTTAAATGCTAATAAATATAATAAAAATTATTTTCATGCTCTCTTTTTTAAAATGTTTAAGATATTTTAGAAATGAGTTTTTTATTATAAATTTATTTTAAATTATTTTTTATATTTTGTTTCTTCAATTCTTTGGAAACAAATATTTGAACATTATTTTGTTTGAAAGGCAAAAAGATATAATAATAAAAGGATAAAGGGTGTACCCAAACCATAAATAAAAACAGTTTCTAAAGCAAATACATAGCACCTAAATAAGAGGAAACCCAGCCGCTGCAACAAAATAATAACCATGCAGCTTAATGAATTCTAATCCCAGGACAAAGAAAAAACATAGAATGTTCCAATTATACACAAATCCTCCTACCACCACCAACCATAGCAGCAAAATGTGAAAAGCATACAAAAGAATACATCTTCGTACAATCGTACCCCAACTTCGACCGGTCCAATTCCTCGTTCACATTCATATCCGGAAAACTCTCATCAAAGAATACATCATCATCATCGATTATAAAAAAGAAAAGAAAAAAATTACATCATCAACGTGGATATATGATGGTCAATGGCTGAACTTGAATTTCAGTCCTTCACGCCAAACATATTCTTGCTAAATTCCTATGCTTTCGTGAATATCGTGTGCATGCCATTTGAGCTATAATCTCTATTATTACACCTCATCAAGTGAACAAGGAATCAAACATGTGGGTAGTAGCAGCAGCCTATACACTACGAAGCCCGAATACTATAAAAATGGAAACGTATCAGTGTTGTATCCGTATGCAATATCAATAATCGTAAGATACTTTCGGATACATACATATCCAAGAAATATCTCATTTATTTTATTATTTTTAATTCCCTTTTACCCGATGCTCTTAAGATACTAGCGGATACGTACTTAAGAAACCGCATGATGAACCAGACTTAGAAATTATGTTTTTTTTTATATGACAATAATGGGAAAGAGAAAACTGAATCAATTAGCATTAGACAGTAATTTAGTAAAAATGCTTTTGAACTGTTGGTTATTGCATAGAGTCAAGACCTGTTTTGAGTTCGACTAAAGATGTTTTTGTTGATATTCTTACATATGAGAATATATTATAATATAGGTAGAAACTTTATTTTTTTTGTTATGGTCACAAGTATCTTTTTTGTAAATTGTGACCATCATAGTTCACTACTAAAAAAATTGAAATAAGTGACGCATATATTTCATCGCTAATCTTATGAAATTTCTACTCGGCTTGAAAAGAAGCCTCAAGCCGATAAGAGCTCTTATGTTCGAGAATTTCGAAAGAAGAGCCTAGAGTGATTGACCTCTCACACCACTACTACAGAAAAATGGCTTTAATAGCGCACCATCAATAGCGTTTTAGTAAGAAACGCTATTTAAAAATAGGCGGAACTTTTAATAGCGCTTCTTAAAGGAAGCGCTATCTATTCCTTACCTTAAGAGTGCTTCCTTAAGGAATAGATAGTGTTTCCTCAAGGAAGTGTTATCTATTCCTCAACTAAGGTAGCGCTTCCTTGTAGAAGCACTATCTATTCCTTTCCAAAAGTTAACTTGTTCCCTTCCACTCATATTTTCCCCTTAATTCTAAAATTCCCATGACCCTCACGTCTCACTCAAAAGCCGCAAGTCCCACTACCATTTGTGCTAAAAATTCACTATGCCTCATCACCGCCCAGGCTATTTTGAAAAATAAATTTTTATATGAGATAATGTGGGAAATAAAGATGCAAAATGATTATTCACGTAAAATAGCCTAGAGGGACAACATCATTTCGGTGCAATCTCCAGCTCCTCCAAGTCGCCATCTCCCTCTCCTCCCCCAACCTCGTCACTGCCCAGCCCATTCGCCAAAGCCGCAACCGTCGTCCAGCCATCATCGCTGCACGGTCACGCCCACCGCCACCACTCATATAAACCTCCGTCGCCGAGCCTCGCGTGACGAACTGCCAAGACTAAAGCAGATCAGATTCCTCCTTCGCAACACAGCACCGCAGCCCAGCAACAAGCATCCGACTAGCCACCACGAGTAGAACCCCTCGCCGCTCCGACTCCCGGCACAGCCACCGTCCGTGCATTGCATGATGTCGTTGTTTTCCAAGTTTCTGGTTTCGTAAATTTTTTTTGGTCATTTTAATTCTTTATTTTTTTTATTTTAAATTTCCTTTTCAGTTTGTGAAAGGAGATCTTGTGACCTCCTCTACCCCGCATGTATTTATAACAACGTAAAGGGAAATAATTAAAATAAAAGAAAACACATGCATATTATTTCATAATAATAAAACCATGGGTAGAAAGGTACCACATGAACAAGGTCTTGACAACGCGGAAATAACAAGTGTATAAAAGAAAAACATAACAATAAACAACATAACCTAACCCCGATGTCACATACAGAGCTGGTATAACAAATCCCGAAAAAAAAATCACGGATAAACAAACTAATTAAAACTAGAACTGAAACTGGGAAATCCTAACTAAGAGTTACGGCTCCTCAGAGTCACTCCTCAACTGACTGCTCGCCATCCTTTGCATAAAAGATACATGCCAAAATAACAACAGAGAAACGGGGAGTAAGAAACATATATGAAACATAACGACATGGAGATAGGAAGCAAGATGAACATGCATCATATAAACATAGCATATAATAATATACAACATACATTTATAACATATCAATATCATCATGATAATTCAATCAATTCATGCTATGCGGTGCAACGCTACTCGACTACTCCATTATGCATGTGGATCCAATCTATCTCAGGAAGGCAACTTCGGAGTTACATATCCACATTGGCCAATAAGCACCAACACCGGCAGTTCGCCAAACCATGGGTGAACCCCTTGGATAGCCGACGCACCGTACTCTAGGATGCGCCACCACGGGGGGCCTCGATTCACCAAACCATGGGTGAATCACCGCGTACGGCCAGATCGCCATACTCTAGGACAACCTCCCCTATGTTGAACTTCCCCCACTAACAACTCCAATGCGTGAATACATGGCACAACAACAAAAAAAAGGGACAACCACCACCTCCGCTTAGGTCAATAAGCACCCAAGTTTTATCATGCCATCAACGCCTTGACCCTTAAGAGTCAAGTTTCCCTTGGCCAATAAGCACCAAGGTTCAACTTTAACAACACCTCGACCAATAAGAATCGAGGCTACTTTGGTCAATAAGCACCAAAGCATAACGTGCGGTAACCAATTGGGTACCGGCTTAACCAACTTATTATTCATGATGATTTTGTTAAGTCTTTTAATTAAATTATCTAACTTGTCTTTATTCGATTGGTGTTTTATTTCATCATTGGGGACAACTGGGGTGAAGCACCCCTTTATTCATTTAATTCACGTCTGCTCTGTTTGGGGGAGCACGGGCATGCTTACCCCCAGTACGGGTGTGCTGTCACTAGAGTGAAGCACGGGCGTGCTTCCTGTTACGCACGGCAGTGCTTATGCAGTGCGGCCAATACAAATTTGAACTGGAAGCACGGGCGTGATCCCTGTTAAGCACGACCGTGCTTACTGGAGCGTGGCCGTACTGTCTGGGCAGATTTGGTTAAGGCTCTTTGCCAAAAACTGTAACACCCTTCCCAGGCGCTACATTGTCTGTGACATTTCTATTTTATAAGATCGAGTAAAGCGAAAAATAAATGTTTTACAAAAAATACGGGTTTACTTTTTGTTGTTCTCTTTCGTAAATGATACCATACATATTCTTTAACATACATCATCAACTTCCTTTATAAGTATTTTACAAACCATGTTCCAAGTACTATCAGTCATAAACATACAAATTCAGAAAATGGCGGAAATACCAACGCCTGTAAAACAACAACAACTTACTGGAAATATGTTATAATAATAGTAACAGGTTTAGAGACATAGTTCCACAAAATGTAACATAGACACAACACTCATCATGCTGGCCATAAGAAAACAATGATTGAACATCATCCCTGTATTACTATAATAGTCTTGGATGATATCTCGTCACGCCGTGAGTATACTCCTCATGTCCACTACAAAAAACCATTGACCCAGTGTCCATGCATCCAAGTCATCTCAAACTCCAGCTGTGTGTGATGGAGAAACAGTGTTGTCGTCATCTTCGCCCGACGTAAAATAAAACAGCAAACTATAAAATACAAAAATGAGGTGAGATTCTCGTTCATCTTACACATAACGCAGACATGCAGTGGTACGACACACAGGTACATACAACTATCAGCATATGGTTATATCATCAATCATAATACAAATAATAATGTTTCACAACAACATAATCACATGGCACCATTTTTCCTAGATATGAGACATTCTAAGACTCGAGGAATGACCTCTGATTCCCTATACCATGGTTTTAACAAATAGTCGGAGAGAGTTGCACGGAGGATTGTTCCGGAGTCCACTAGCCTTGGGTAATAAAATGCGTCAAAAGTCATCATGGTGCACATAAGCTTTTTCAGGAACATCCAACACTACCAGAAAATACATAGTGTCTTGTAGAGTATGTTGGTGTATTGCAAGATCACCATGCTACAGAGGAGCAACCAACTGGGCCTATATGAGTATTTCATACCCCGACATCCCTGAGCATCAATAAATCGTCACTACGGAATTCGCACCCACATTAAAGCGTTAGCTCAATCTCCTAGGCACAATGGCCTTACAGAACATGTTTCACTATGTGTTTAGGCAAATTTTGCTGTAAATGGGTTCTTCTCGTCCATCCACCGGATAACATCGTTTGATTCCATCGAAATCATTTCAACGTACTATAACAGATGCTAGATGTCCTTAAGTCCGAACTATCGGTACTTAACAACAAGCTAAAGTTCTCAAGTAACCTTTCATCTTTGTGTAAGTTTTCTTAAAGTACTTGATTAAAATCCTAGCACATTATGAGATTGGAACACAAATCCAATTATTTATTTCTCTGTACTTTTCTAATTGAGTCTTTTTCTTTGGCTTCCAAGAAAACAAATCATTCTGAGTCCATTAAATTGTATGGAATATAGATAATGAATTGTCCATACTTTATGACATAAGGTTGTGTTCCACCCCACATCATAAATTATTACGTTCGTATTTTCACTAAGTCGTTCTTGACTTAGGTTTTTGCATTTTACCGTAAAATCTCGTCTTTGAAGACTAAAAATCCTTTTGGCTTAAAACTAAAACCTTTAGATAAAATCAAATCAATATTCAAGAATAATTTCCATCAAAGATACATAGGTATCAATTTCTCAAAATAATTTATCGATAATCCTTAAAAACACTTAACGACGGTTTCGCCGCATTTTACTAAATTTAGGCCCAAAAGCCATACTTTTGAAAATATGGTTCTTCACCTCAAATATGTTACTCTACTAGGTTATAATACTCATATAAAAATATTGAAACACTGATTTTACATCTTACTCTCCATTTATGCGAAATTCCTAAAAATTTGACCGAACGTCGTTAAGTTTGTAAATCATGTAAATCCTTTTTCAACGATTTTAAACTCTAATAGTCCAAAACTCATTTTGGAGTTTTAGAACAGTTAGAGAGGTATGAAAAACAGTTTCTAACTGTCCAGTTACATAAATTTTCGAAAATTGCAGTTTAGTCCCTAAACTTTCATTAATTACAAAAAAGTCCTTATTCACTTAAAACATTTTAACTTTTTATCTCTAACTTCAAAACACACCAAACCAACTTATTTTGAAATATTTCTCAGTTACCATCAAATTTCCAGAAATTACCTCTCTGCCCACATATTTTACAATATTTGCAAAAATGTCCTTGTTTACAAAAAAACTTATATCTTTTTATCTATTAATCCAATTAACACCAAACCAATTTTTATGGTTTTGTCTCATCAAGGACTACAATATTAACACACAAGAATATGAATTTCATAACAGTCATTGAAATTATCAGAAATTGCATATTAGTCCCTATGGACTTGTAAATTCACATCTTTCAATATACACATCCAAATCAATCCAAACCAATTTCTATATTCTTATATGTTCATTAAATCCTCATAAAAATTATTCAAACAATTTAAATCATCATGGAACCCCTTAAATCAACTATGGCCGAATGGCCCTAAATTATTCATGTTATGCAATTCTTTTAACACGTCAATCAAACAATAACCAAGGTTCCAATTAGAGATCAATAACACCAATACCAACATATATCACAATCAAGCATCAACCAAATCCTCCAAGATGATCACACACATATAAATCAATAATTTACACAACTTATACACTTATGAGTTACAAGACTATATACACTAAATAAACCACCAACATATCTATCCTAAGGTATGATGATGGTAATCTCCCCCATACCTTTGTTGATCACTTGCAACTCAAACAAGAAGAGGATGATGTTCACCCAGGTTCTCACGATTTTGTACTTAAAACCTAGTCATGAACCATCAACAAGAAACAAGTTAAAAATGAAGAAAAACTACCAAACCCATTTGTGCATAGATTCGGTCAAGTTAGGAAGAAATAGCTAGAGATCTCTAAATTTTTCAAGCTCTTGGATGATGAATAAAGAATTCATATGAAGATCATAGAAATTGATCTCACATTAAAATGATTTTTCTATGATTTTCTAGAATTATTTGAAAAACTAGATCTAGGAATTTGAACTTGAATAAAACATGGATTTAAGAAGAAATTTTATGAAGAGAGGTGAAGGTATGATCATGAATCATAAGACTATACCTTTAGAAATTGAAGAAACCAACAAGAACTTAGAGCTACTTTATAAATCAAGTGGAAGAACTTTGGGTTTTGTGAGAGAATGACTTGAACACTTGTGAAAAAGAAACAAATGAAATGAAGATGGCCTTTTATAGAGTGGTGGCCATGAGCTTCCACTACTAGAAATCCATCTTTTTCGGACAGATTTTCAGATGGATTTCGGACGAAAATTGGACAAATTTCAGACGGATTTCGGACGGATAATTCATTTCGGACGGATTTCGGACGGAATGGTACCCGACTGAAAAAGCCTCGTTGGAAATTATAAAATCCGTCCCAAATTCTGTCCGAAAATATTTACAGACGGATTGCGGATGGAATATGGACAACGTGGAAATCCGGATTTTGGTTATTGTTCCGACGGATTTCTGACGGATGTTGTGATTTTATTTGTTATTGTTCGGACGGATTTCGGACAGATTTATTTTTGTTTTCGAACGGATTTGGGACGGATGTTGTGATTTTGTTGGTTATTTTTCGGACAGATTTTGGACAGATTTATTTTTGTTTTCCAACGGATTTGGGACGGATTTTGTGATTTTATTTGGGACAAATTTCCCACGGATTAAATAAATAAATTTATCCAATCCTCTTTTCGCACAGATTTAAGACAGAAACGTTTATCCTTTTGAGACGGATTTTAAACAAATTTAATAAAAATTATTTTTCTATAAAGGAAATTGACTCAAATTTATAAATTGGCTTAATTTACTTTTGAAACAACACTGAGATGAAATATCAAAATCATTATTCAAGTTTTAGTTTCACACAGATTGAGATAAAACTGAATTGAAAATTGACATATTTGAACAAATTTCAAACAAGACATTAACTTCGTGAAGAAACGATCAAGTATACCTGTTAATATTTTTACCTAACAGTCAAGATCAATCACATAAACTAAATTCATATAAGTGTTTCATCATTCTAGTTCTAGCACAATAAAACAAACCACTATGATCAAGATACTCATTAGTCAAATAAAGTAACACAAACTAGAGTAATATGTTTATCGATCTAAAACAACATAAAACTAACTAGTGTCATCAATCTATATTAAATCAAAACAAAGTAGAGACATTTAAGGACTCACAAATCTAGATCAAAGCCATCAATCAACATTAAAATTATCATCATTGTCTCCATTAGAGGGCTCACTAGTCTCATTTGATCCATCTTGCATAGTTGTCGCAGAAACAAAGTTTGGAGGTAGTGGCATATTTAACTTCCCAAATAAAGCAACAACCAAACTTTCAGTTGATTCAATCCTCTTTTGTTGCCCCTCCAACTTACGCTTTTGCTCTTGATTTATAAGTTCTTGCTCTTTAACCTTTTCCTTCCACTTTTCTAGCTCTTGTTCCGTGTTTGTGTCCTTAGATGAACTTGAGGATGAATTGACAGCATACTTTGAAGAGATATTTGTTCCTATAGAACCTAGACCATATAATGTCCCTTTTTTGCCTTTAGGAACTACTTCTTTCCAAATAGTCAAGTCATCTGGCATATTTTGGCTTTCACAAGACAACCCGTCACCATCCTCATGTTGACACAATGACAATACTGAAAGCTCTGATTTTCTCTTTTTAAAATTTCCCTACAAAACATTACAGTTTGACTTTTGTTAGTCATTTCACTAACAAACAATTTTGAACCATGCATGCAACAAAAGTTATAGAAAAATTAAAGTTAACACCACATACCATGGCATTCTCAGATCTATTATCAACCCAAGTGTTGTCCTTTTTCAAATGGCATTTAGCAAACACTTCTTCTATGGAAGGCTTGACCTGTGTAGCTACCTCCTACACTTTGTCACAACTTCAATGAGAAAATTCACAATTGTTCATAAAATTAAATACTCAAGCAAACAATTTCAAGTGTCTTACCATTCTACATGCATGCTCACCCATAGATATAGAACCACCAGTATGCACAGAGCTACCATCATTTGAAGCATGATTTGCAGTGTTTGCCACAGACAAATTCTTAAACTTCTTATCTGATGCCCAATAATGTATTAGTTGATTCCATATTGGTATAGGAATGTACTTTGGCTTGTATTATTGACTTTTTTCATATTTTTTCCTCTCTTCATACATAATACTCCTAAATCGAGCTTCTCCCTTGATGTCAAAAATTTGACGAATCCTTGCATCATATTTTGGTTCCCATCTACAGTTCTTCTACAAAAGAAAATAAAATTGATATGATATGTTAGAAACCATAAATTCTGCAAACCATCTTTGATACAATATATTAATGACATATATTAATTATCTAATATCATATTTACCTTAAATTTTTTAAACCACAAATCTCGCATATCAGTAGTTGAATGTCCCCAAGTAAGACAAAACCAATTTAACTTGCTCTTAATGGCAGCAGTTAAGAAACGAACAGTAGATGATGGATTAAACCTATTAGTTTAAAAGACATTGTAAGAAATATATGCACGTTAATCATACTTTACAAAACTATAAGTTCATAGCTTTCGCTTAATAATATTGTTGTACTTACTCATCTCCATAAGGCTTTATTTCTGGAAGACATTC
The DNA here is from genome assembly GCA_030762895.1 of Sophora flavescens. Lineage (NCBI taxonomy): Eukaryota > Viridiplantae > Streptophyta > Magnoliopsida > Fabales > Fabaceae > Sophora > Sophora flavescens. Next base: position 18,305,114 of record CM061065.1, read on the forward strand.
TTGATCAACATGTCCATCAACCTGAGATTCGATGATGGATGATTGAGTATTTGGCAAAGTTTGTTCAGAAGTTTGAGGTAGACTAGGTGGCGGTGATGGTATTTGGGTTGGTGATGGTGATGGTGATGGTGATACTGATGGTGATGGTGATGATGTAGTGTTCACATGTGGTGATGGTATTTGGGTTGGGGTTGGGGTTGGTGATGGTGATGGTGATGGTGATACTGATGTCGTGTTCACATGTGGTGATGGTGTAGGCAAGACATGTGATGAAGATGGATTTGTGGGTACTTGTGTAGATGGTATGGTTGGTGGTAATATAGGTGCAACTTGTACAGCAATTCCACCTCTACCAGATGAGCGTCGACCTCGAGAGGACAAAGTCCTTCCACCTCTATTGGTACCTCTACCTGACATCTAAAATGACAAATACATTTACATATATAATATTTTATGATAAGCAAAGTATATTTATTTATGAATAAAAGAGCAAAAATTAAGCACAAGTGTTAAAGATTAACCAAAACAGTAATTATACCCAAACCAAAAATATGTCATCAAAAACATACATACGAGACCATTAAAAAACCAGTACAGCAAAACAACTGTAAATTTATTCCTCATTGTCACTTGGATCACTAAACTCTTCATCTTCATCTAGCACATCATCCATCGTCTCCTCCTCCTCACTATCGTCATTGTCATCATCATAATCATCATCATCATCATTGATAAAATTATGACCACCATCATAAAATCCATCAACCTTATCAAATCTTCCATCATCATCTAGTAATGTAATAGGTATATCAAGGTCAATTGAGATGTGACCCAAATTTTTATTTGTGAAATCCTCTTGATATGCAAAGTCACCAATTTGTTGATCCTCAATCACACCCCTAGCTTTGGTTTTGATTACAAACCACCAATCTGCATTATTCCTAGTTCTTATTGGATGTGGAGCAAAATACACTTTAATTGCCTTTTGTGCAACAATAAATGGATCATATTTTCCATAACGTCTATTGTGCCGAACTTGAATGATACCATATTGTTTATCCACCTTTGTTCCTCTACCAATTGTAGGATCAAACCACTCACATTTGAACAACACAACCCTTTTTAATGGTAATCCAGGATATTCAATTTGGATAATTTCTTCAAGTTGGCCATAGAAGTCTTTTTCATATTCACCATATCCTGTACCTTTAACACATACTCCACAATTCATAGTAGACTTTCCAATTGAATGTGCTTTTGTGTGAAATTTGAAGCCATTCACAAAGTAAATAGGCCAAGTTTTTACAATTCTTAAAGGACCCCATGACAAGGCATGTATATTTGAATCTAGCACATTATTTGAAGGATTGTCAACCTACATAAAATCATTCAACAATAAGAGTGTTACTAAAATTACATTCAAAATATAGTATCTATGTAGATCTATTTCAAAATAAAGGCTTACATAATCTTTCAACCATGTTGCAAAGTTTTCTTCAATGCACTTATCAACTTGTTCATCACTCATATTAGGATGAACAATACGCAATGTCTCCACAAATATCCTATTGTGACATGAATTTCATTCAATTAAATTCATGACATTAGTCAAACTATATTAGCAAATGATGTATGTCCATTTTAAAAAGTACATACTTAATATATGGTCGAATCTCATCGCAATCAATTAATATATGATTCATGGCAGCAGTAAATTCCCTATCCTCCAAAAAATGAGTTTTGAATCCACCAGTAAAACGGTCAGGAAAATTGAAAATGGAAAAGGTCGATTGTACCAAATCATCTTCACTCGTAGAATCTTTTCTTCCAATGCTGGTATGGTAAGGTTGTACTTTTGGCTCAAAATAGTAAGTACAAAATTGAGAAATCTCCTCAATAAGGTATGACTCAATTATAGATCCTTCAACACGAGCCTTGTTCTTAACCTTCTTTTTAAGGTGATTAAGGAAACTACCATAAAGAAAGAATGGTTTCATGTGAGACTAAAAAGGACACCCAAAAAAAACTACAAAAGAACACAATAAACTAAACTTTTTTTTTTTTGTTACAAGTGTGACAAGGCAATACCTCTCAAAAGGGTACATCCATCTATATTGCACTGGACCACCGACCTTTGCTTCATATGACAGGTGAATAGGTAAATGTTCCATTGAGTCAAAAAAACCAGGATGGAAAATGCGTTCTAGTTTGCATAACACAATTGGAATATTTTGTTCAAGTCTAATAAGGTCATCTACCTTTACTGATGTTGAGCATAAATCTCGAAAGAATTGACTGAGCTCAGTTAAAACCTTCCATATTTGCTCTGGCAATGTGTTAAAAGCAATTGGAAGCAAACGTTCCATGAACACATGATAATCGTGACTTTTCATTCCATGTAACTTTCCCTCCTTCATGTCCACACATCTAGCCAAGTTTGAAGCATATCCATCTGGCATCTTTAAACCCTTCACCCATTCAGAAATTGCTCTTTTCTGTTCCAAAGGAAATGTGTAGTTTGCCTTGGGCTTTTTTATCCTCCCATTATTTTGTTCATGTAGTTCTAAATCCTTGCGTTTGCAATACTCTCTCAAGTCCATTCTTGACTTTAAATTATCTTTCGCCTTGCCTTGAATGTCCATAACAGTGTTAAACACATTATCAAATACATTTTTCTCAATATGCATTACATCGAGATTATGGCAAAATAAATTAGTGCTCCAATACGGTAAATCCCAAAATATACTTCACTTTGTCCAATTATGCTCAATTCCATACCCAGGTATTTGAATTTGAACAAACTCGGTTATCTTTGGTTTCATATGAATTTGCTGCCATATTTGCTCCCCGGTCAACCTAGGAGGCGGTTCTGATCTCTCAACCCTATTCTTGTAAAATGCATCTTTATTTCTTCTAAATATGTGATCATTTGACAAGAATTGTCTGTGGCAATCAAACCATGATGCCTTCCCACCATGCTTCAGTCGGAATGCCTTTGAGTGTTCCATGTAATATGGAAATGCCAATTTCCCTACTGTCATCCATCCTGACAACATTCCATACGCAGGAAAATCATTAATTGTCCACATTAGTGCAGCTCACATTACAAAATTTTGCTATGTAGAAATATCATAGGTTAAAGTGTCTTCTTCCCACAATAACTTTAGCTCATCAATCAAAGGCTGCAAATACATATCTATCTTACTTTTGGGATTACAAGGACCAGGAATGATCATGGTCAAAAACAAATAAGGAGTTGTCATACACATCCAAGGCGGAAGGTTGTAAGGAGTCACAATTACTGGCCAACATGAATATTGTGAACCAGGCTGACCATAAGGAGTGAATCCATCAGAACAAAATCCAAGTCTCACATTGCGTGATTCAGAAGAGAATTGTGGATATGTTTGATCAAAATGCTTCCACGCTTCTGCATTAGATGGGTGTTCGAGGACACCTTGAACTTGTTGCTGCTCATAGTGCCATCTCATATGACGTGCAGAGTTCATAGAAGCATATAATCTCTTTAACCTGGGTGTGAGTGGTAGATAATGCATACGCTTTAAAGGCACCTCCTTACCACCCTTACCAACCTTGTACCGTGGAGCTTGGCAAAACCGACAGTCTTTTTTTACTAGGTCATCTTTGTAGTACAACATACAACCATTAATGCAACAATCTATTTGCTTACTGCCCATCCCAAGTTTTGATACCAACTTCTTCGCTCTATAAAAATTAGGGACGAGCAAGTTATCCTTAGGCATACCTTCCTTCATAGCTTGAAGTAGATCATCAAAGCTTTGTTGTGATATATTCCCTTCGACTTTAATATTCAACATTCTAACTGCCATAGATAATTCTGAGTGGTCAACACAACCTTCCCATAGTGGTCGTTGTGCAGAGTGAAACAAATCATAAAATTTCTTTGCTTCCCCATTTGGAGGCTCCTCCATGTGTCTCTCGATCTGGCTCATAATTTCTGGTCCAACAGCATCAAAAATCATTGATTCACATGGATTTCTTTGTGGCTCAGCACCTAACGACTGACTACATGTACCTTCTTCGTGCACATTGCTTGCGTTTCTATCATTTGAACTCAACGAACTTTCTCCTTGTGAATCCCAACACCAATAGCTTGGCTTGAAACCATGCTTATACAAATCAACCATAACCTAATCCGGAGTTAAGAAAGCTTTGTTTCCATGTTTCTTGCAAGGATGCCTAAGTGTACTACCATTAAGAGAATATTGAGGTTGCCTAGTTGCTTGGTTAACAAAATCTCGGAAACCTTCTACAAATTACCTTCTTAATCCCCCCCCGATTTGGAAGAAGTCTATTATACATCCACTTTCGATGCTCGGGAATTTCCATATTCTGTATCATGTAAATAAAAATTTAACAAGGCATATATGTATCATTGAATAGAATTGAAACTAATTCATGTTATATATAAACTAGGAGAATACATTGATCACGGCCAAGCCGTGATGCCCATCACGGTCGTGATCAAGTGAAGCTGAAAAGGAAGAATGAAAAGTCAGAATCTGTCATGGTCAGGCTGTGATGCCCATCACGGCCGTGACATGTCAATTGAGCCAGACCCCTTCTAGGCAGAATCTGTCACGGCCAGGCCGTGATACCCATCACGGCCGTGACAGACCATTTAGTGAAGCGTTCAAGGCAGAAGCTGTCACGGCCAGGCCGTGAAGCCCATCACGGTCGTGACATGTCAATTGAGCCAGACCCCTTCTAGGCAGAATCTATCATGGCCAGGCCGTCATACCCATCACGGCCGTGACAGACCATTTAGTGAAGCGTTCAAGGCAGAAGTTATCACGGCCAGGCCGTGATGCCCATCACGGTCGTGACATGTCAACTGAGCCAGACCCCTTCTAGGAAGAATCTGTCGCGGCCAGACCGTGATACCCATCACGACCATGACAGACCATTTAGTGAAGCAACATTCAAGGCAGAAGCTGTCACGGCCAGGTCGTGATGCCCATCACGGCCGTGACCGCATTCTATGGATCTTCAACAACTGATTTGATCTGGTTTTTGTATTGGTTTAGGATTCAAATTGCCCAACCTTATAAATAGGACTATATCTTGTTGATCATTTAGTTATAGGATTATAAATATAAAACAAATTCAACAACCGTACGATGTGTAGCATTAAATCACAATACACCGAACCTGATCTCCACTAATAAACAGAAAAATGAATGGTAACCATAAAATGGATCACGTGTAGCAGCAATTAACTTAAACATATTGATGACTCAGTTTTGTTTTCAAACCCCATACTCTTTAGATGTTTGACAACACCAAGCTTACTTCCAAATTTCATAAAAGTGAAGCCAAAGCTAATACATCAAGCATAGCTAGATTGTTGATTGAAAATGGAGCATCCTCTACCCAAGTAGTGTCCCTGAAAGAGAAAGTTAGTGATGCTAAGGCATGAGCAAGTGAGAAACTCTATTACCTCCCCACTCTTAACATAAGAAAACTGATAAACTCTAACATCAAACCAAATAGATACATTCATCAGCTAGCATAGCAAGGTGTCATAACAGTCCATCTCTACATGCCAAAGCTTCAACTGTGTTGATCTTAAACTTTCCCTGCATAACTCTACTAGCTGCAATCAAAAAGTTTCCTCTGAGAAAAGGGTTGGCTAGTCCACCACTTCTCCTAGGAGAGGCATGTTCTGAACACAAGGACAACATTATTTGCAAGAGAAAGAGAAAAATAAGGACATCCCAGTCTAGTTCTACTACAAGGCCACCTACCAGGATAGTATGATTACCCCTGAACTTCCATCTTAGCCACTTCACTTACATTACAGTTTCACTATCTATGCGAATTATATGGCACAGATCACTAACATTTGCAGTTTCACTAAAGAAGGCAAGAGGGTAAATCACCAATCAAAGTAAACTACATAGTGGTTCAGGTGTTTCACCAAACAGCTTGAGAGCAACAATAAATTCATTCAATTACAAAAGAAGATAACAAATACAAAGATAGAGCATACGAGAGTGCAAGAAACATCATTAAAATTGCCAATAGAGTAAAAATCATTGTTACTCAAACCCTCAAACTGTACAATATATCAATGGAAGAAAAATAGGGACAATAGCCATCAGATACAGATACCAAAATATTGAAGGTTAAAGGTTAGCACCAACCTTTTCAACAAAATTCTCCAATAGCTTTTCAAAAAAAGCAAATATACCGTCTGCTCACCAAGCTTTTAAACAAATGTTTCCAGGAGCTCATCTGACGCATTTGGCCTGTTGGTTAGCCGTATCAAACGTGAAGCCACTACCTTCACAATCCTAGTAAATAATATGCAAAAAAAAAAAATACTTGCTTTACTTTCAGTAAACAAAATAAGAATTGGAGCGCCTGGAAAGAGAAAAAAGCAAGCAACGGAGGAGGCCAACACCCATAGATATAGAGGATGAAATACCTGCAAAAGGATGGAGGAGATGGGCCGAAGGAAAGACACAGATGCAGATGCGAAATCGAGCATTGAGTGCCGGCAGGGAGTGGCGAGATGCAGAAGCAAACGCGAAATCGAGCATGAGGATGGGGATGATCGATGGCACAGAACAGTGGAGAAGGAGGGGTTTCTTATTTTGCAACATGAAGAACAGATACAATAGGGTTTCTATTAGATTATTAAGCTTAGAATAATAATATTTAAATTTTTCACCCAAAAAGATGAAGGATGAGGGTTTTTACGCGCGCGCGGGTCCGTCAAAAAAGAGAGGAGATAAATCCGTCTGAAATCCGTCTGAAATTTTCGGACTGATTTCAGACGGATGCAAGATAAATCAAGAAAATATCGAAAATAACAAATCCGTCTGAAATTTCCGGACAGATTTCAGACGGATGTAAGATAAATCAAGAAAAATATCGAAAATAACAAATCCGTCTGAAATCCATCTGAAATTTTCGGACAGATTTCAGACGGATGTAAGATAAATCAAGGAAAGTATCGAAAATAACAAATCCGTCTGAAATTTTCGGACAGATTTCAGACGGATGTAAAAATCAAGGAAAGTATCGAAAATAAGAAAATCCGTCTGAAATTTTTCGGACGGATTTCAGACGGATGTAAGATAAATCAAGGAAAGTATCGAAAATAACAAATCCGTCTGAAATCCGTCCAAAATTTTGGACAGATTTCAGAAGGATATAAGATAAATCAAGGAAAATATTGAAAATAACAAATCCGTCTGAAATTTTTGGAAAATTTCAGACGGAAACATTTCCGTCCGAAAATAACAATTTTCTAGTACTGTTCAAGGGAGAAAAGGGTAAAAATGTTGCCATGGCAAACTTGGAATTACAAGGAAAGATTAAGGGTATTTTGGACTTTTCACATATGTCATCATTACATGCATTGAATGCTAGGTGACTCACCCCTATGAGTCACCATGATGACTCATTGTCTTCATCCATCTGGCGTCGGGTTTTGTCTCTGCACATCTGTTCTCGATTTCGTCGATACCTGATTGTCGAGTATTTGCCTGACTAACGTATAATAAATTATTTATTGTGAAAATTTTCAAAATAACCACTATCGTTGGAAAAGAAAATCTAAACTGTGTCGTTCTCGGGTCAAAATTAGGTTTTCTGATCTGTAAAATCTTATTGTCAGTTAAAATGCAGACCGAGTTTCGTCTGAATTTTAAACCTAAATTTTTATCATAACTTTCTACCATAAGGTAGAGTATAATACAGATTTTGTTTTATCCAAAATTATTTTCTAGATCTAAGATAAAATATAAAGAATTAAAATTCTACTGATAATGAAAAACAGTAAAAACGGGGTGTTACAAAAACTCCTTAAAACACTCATAATCAATCTTAAGGACCTTGACTAAACCATTTGGTATATACCTCACCTCTCAATACTAAATCCGTGCTTTATGAAATGATTGGGGAATTAAGCCATTAATTTCGCATATTATTAACAAGCCCTATTTTAACCAATTAGAGTCTTATTAATATTAACAACATTAAACTCCTTATGTGTTCGTTCATGTCATATATGGCATAACATCATCAACCAAGTTGTTTACTCATGGCATAAATATTATCAATTAAACACTTACTCATGGCATAAACATATCAACATTCATGAGCAAACATACCAAATATCACTAAGCATGCATAAACTCATAGCAAGACAGCAATTAAGCATTTAACAAATAATAGGGCCATGGGAACCCTTCATTTTACGCTACCCCCATTGCCTACATGTTCATACTATCCTTCTCCCCAAACCTGGTATGACGGTCTAATTCTATGGTCAACTTGAGCGAATCCAAGCTCGGCAACGACATTCTATAATTAGGAAAAATCAAACTCTTTGATGTTAGGTTTTTTGGGTTTCTGGTGTTGCTATAATTTAGGATTCCTCTTTTTGATTATATATTTGTATTTTGGTTTCTGTAACCTATATTCTGAAAGGCTTGATGAACTTTTGATCCCTGTAAAATAGGGGTCTTTTGGTTTAAGTCCCTATCTTTTTTTTTTCCCCCTGCATTTCGTCCTCATAACTTTTAAATTTTTGTCCTTAGTCCATGCCATCAACAATGGCCTTTATCTGCCTATGTGGCAAACAGCGTTGACCGGTCAACGGGACAAGTGGAAAAAATAATAATTTTTTAATGCCACGTGTTTTTTTATAAATAAAAAATAAAAATTTCTTTTTTTTAAATCTGAAGTTAAATTAAGGGTTAAATATTTTTTTGGTCCCTACAAAATGTGAATTTTGATTTTGGTCCCTATAAAATTTTTTCTTTGTTTTTGGTACTTGTAAAATATGAAATAACTATTTTTGGTCTCTATTATCATGTGACATCTTTAAGTACTTATGTGTCCAACAGAAGGTCATATGATCATCCAAAGTGATTCACGATAACTCTGTGGTGTCAAGTTAGCATATGAAATGGTTTGTAGTTTTGTTCATTATACAATTAGTTATACAACGACCTTCTTAACGAGTGCCTTAAAATTTTTTAGAAAATGAAAACAAAATAATTAATCGTTACAAAATAAGCATACATAATTTTTTCTAATCTTTATGATGTTCATTAGTAGGGGTATAAGATCTGAACTAATAATTCGATATGAATCCAAAAATTTGAATAGAACAACTTAAATTGGTTTGAATTTTTCGATGTCTGGGCCTGAACCAAATCGAACTGAACCCGATGGTGACTGGTTCGATTATTAGGTTCAAAGATTCTAGAACCGAATCGATCCGATTACTATATTTTAATATTTATATATAAATATTAATATTTAATATTTTGATTTTTATAATATGTCCAACATTGCACATGTTAATGATTCAAAAAATAAAAATCTTATATTGGAAAGAGTAACTTTTAAACTTTCAAAGTATTGAATATACAACTTTCAGCACAATGTTTCTATTTTTCATTTCTTAACACGTGCAGTGTTACATAAGCTAGAAAAATCATTAATATATATATTAATATTTATTATTATTTATTTTTATATTGATTTAAGTATTTTTTTTTCATTTTAAATTTTGATAATTTTCGGGTCCGAACCGAACCAACCGAATCAATCCGTTTGTAGGAAAAATTATTTAAAATCGAAACAAACTTTTTGACGATTTTAGGAAAGATAAATATACTTCACTTTAGGATTAAAGGAAAATTTTAAGGGAATCATATGCTAACTTGACTCCACAAAGGGTTTCTATGTGTCACTTGGGATAACCATATGACCTTCTATTAGACACATAAGTACTTAATAGATGTCATATGACAATAGAGACCAAAAATAGTTATTTAATATTTTACAAGGACCAAAAACAAAGAAGAAATTTTATAGGGACCAAAATCAAAATTCTCACATTTTTCAGGGACAAAAACATATTTAACCCTCAATTTAACTTCCGATTTAAAAAATATATATAATTTATAGTTTTTTTTAAAAAAAACACGTTGTAGAGTATCGTCCCACGAGGATTGAGATTCAAGTAACAACGGCAACTAAGCAATCGATATTTGAACGAATAAAGCTCATATTTCCAACAAGTAACTGAAGTGTTGAATTCAGCGTTGTCGCAAAGGTAATGGAATGATATTTTCTTTTATCGAACAATCAATGAAATGGAAAAAATGAACAATTAGGAAGAATCAAGTAATTAAGATGGTTAGGAATTGGAATCACCCAATCTTCACTTAATGTAGCTCATATAACCCTAACATTCAATTCAATTCATTCAATTGACATTCAAGTCACTAATTTAGATTTATCCCTAATTCCTTAGGTGATAATCCTTTTGTTACTAATTATGAACCCTAATTCCTTAGGTGACTCAAGATTAACACAAGCATTAAGTACAAGACTTATAGGAAATGCATTGCAATGAAGGTCTATTCCTAGATTCAACCTCACAGTGGTAATCTATTCCAGTTCTAGCATGAACACACATTTTCCAATTATGCATCCATACATAAGATCAATTTCATGACTGGCCAGTTCAAGAAAAGCATTAACCATTGAAGAGATTACTCAATTTGAATGAATTTGAATTGAAATCAGAGTTAGAACGAACTTACATCAAGATTTGATTGAATTCATCCTATCCTAACCTAGGAAATTTAGAAACTCATAACTACAAACTGAAATCTAGAAGAAATAGATGATAATTAAGGTAGAGAAGCCATGGATTCTTCAATTCTTTCTTCCAAAAGCTCTTGAACACCCAGACTTCAAAACTCTCTCAGAGAACACAGATTCAGAATCAGATAAAATGGCCCAAAAGTCCTTTTCCAACTGCAGAAACACGAATTTATAGGTTCTCTGCTCGTTCCCCAGCGCTGGGCGCCCCTGGCCTGCGTTGGGCGCCCCTGGCAACACGGAAACGTTGCTCTCTATCTGTTGCTGCTGCTTCATGGGAGCTGAGCGCCCCACACTGGCGCTGGGCGCTGGTGCATGCCCTGCTCCTGCAGTTTTCTTCCGTTTCTGTCCGGGCTGAGCGTCTGATTCCAGAGCTGAGCGCTGGATTACTATTCCTGCATATTTTCAACATATTTGAGAATATTTTTAATATAAAAGGATCAAAACTCTAATCCAATCTGATAAGCCTTTGGCTTATCTAGTTTTATAACTAGATGGACTGTGGTTTTTGTGCAAATTATTCGAGTTCAATCTCGTTTTCGCCCAAATTTGGCCTTGTTTTGTTCCTAAGTAGACTTTTACTCGTTCTAGGCATTTTTAGTAGTTTTTAGTCTATTTTGAATAGAATTACGCTTTTTGTGTCTTTTTATTGTTTCAGGTTAGAAGCGAAGCTCCGGGAGTCAAGGAAAGTCAAGAAATAGTGGAAATTGCAATTCTGGAGATGCTCGCCCCGTGAGTGGATGCTCGCCCCGCGAGTCTGAAGATCAGCTAAGCAGCAACGTCATCAATTCTGTCTCGCCCCGCGAAAAGATTCTCGCCTCGCGAATCATGAAGACCTGCAAGACAGAGACCATCACGGCCTAGCCGTGATAAAGGTCACGGTTGTGACAGATTAAGGTTTGAAGTCTCGCCCAGCGAGAGTTTGAAGACCCTGGAAGACAGAGACCATCACGGCATAGCCGTAATGAAGGTCACGGCTGTGACATATTGAAGTTGGAAGACTCGCCCCGCGAATACACTCTCGCCTCGCGAGAATCCAAATTGAAAGCGCACCAAAACTAATGTTCGCCTCGCGAAAGAGTGTTCGCCCCGCGAGCGGCCGAGAACCAGAATCCTTATTTATAGGCTGTTTCAGATCAGAATGAGAATCCGAGTTTTAGCCACTGGTTTTAGATCAGATTTTGGGCGAATCCTTGTTTTCTTCTGGAGCTGCGTCTCCCTTTTTCTTATTTTATTTTATTATGGAGATTATGTCGGATTGTTTGTGCGTCGTCACGGGCATGAGGAACTAATCCCCTCGTCCGAGGGATCAATGAAGCCGCCCATGGCGGTATAGTGTTCATGTAATGTATGTCTTTCTCCCTTCTCTCAATTTATGTTTTCCAATTCTGATTTGATTGTGTTGATCATATGTGTTGTGTGATTGACTAGTTAAACGTGTTGAGGCTGATCGGCGATTCGCGTTTTAGAACTTGGATTGGAATCACTAATTGAATAATGAGTACGACAGTGGATTTAGGAGATTAGTGCAACCTTATAGGGAACAAGAATTAATAGAATTCGAGATTAGGGTTATGAGACCTAGTAAGTAATTAATCCAATCGTCGAATACGTCCTATTGAGCACGACAGTGGATATAGGAGAAATTGGGGGTCCCGGTTGACATTGTAATTGAACTTAGGGAGGAATTCATCATCACTTGGGTACTATACATGATTGGGTAGGTGGATTTGAGACCTTGGATATTTCAATTTCTGATTTTAAAACCTTAGCTTTATTTGACTTGTTATTGAATTGCGTTAATAATCTCTCTCTCTCAACCACTTTCTGTTACTTAACCAACTTATCGAACTTCTCACGAATTAGTTGAATTGGTAGCCCAATCCCTGAGTTCGACCTCGACAATTTCTTACCGTGTTTATTTTATTACTTGCGACGACCCGGTACACTTGCCGGTGACCCAACAAGTTTTTGGCGCCGTTGCCGGGGATTGGCACAACCAATTTTCCTAATTTTTAGGAAATTTGATTGATTGGTTAAGTTGATTTTATTTTTATTTTTCTGTTATTTCTTTAGTATTTCTCTCTACTTCTTTGATTCCACTTGGTCTTGCCATGTTTTTGTATGCGAGGTACCCTTTCACAAGAGGACCTGCTATTTGATTCGGAGATCACCAAGACTGAGAAGCGCTTAAGGAAGGAAGTCAGAGAAAGAAAGAGGCTTGAAGCAATTAATCTTGAGGACATGGCCGAAGAAAATCCTCCTCCTCCTCGTTACAAGCCTCTCTTTGAGTACGATCTACCCAGCTTGGGTGATTGTGATTCTTCCATTGTGAGGGGCAACCTGAATACAGACTCCTTCAGAGTGGAGGGATGTGTCACATTCCAGATCCGTGAGAATCAATTTGATGGGAGTGGCAAACAGGACCCTCATAGACACATCACTCGCTTCCTTGAAGCTTGTGACTTACAGAAGACAAGAGGAGTCTCACAAGATGAGTTTCGCTTGCGGCTTTTCCCCTCTCTCTTAGGGATGTCGCTCGCGATTGGGTTGACAGCTTGGATAGGAACAGCATCAGAACTTGGGAGCAAATGGTAGAAAAGTTCCTAACCAAATATTTTCCCCCTCAGAAAGCGGCACAAGCAATAATTGTCGTCACATCCTTCAGGCAGACAGAAGATGAAACCTATAATGAGGCCTGGGAGAGGTACAACGGGCTCCTGAGAAGATGCCCTTCAGCATTCTTTGACCCGGTCTCCAAAGTTCAGCATTTCTTTAACGGGTTGAGGGGACGCTATCAGATGAACTGTGATGCCGCAGCTGGCGGGTCTTTTTCCTATTCATCAGCTGAGGATGGATGGGCATTATTGGAAAAGATGTCATATAATGATTACAACCGTGGTAGGGAAACCTCAAGTGGAATCAGTTCAGCGACAATGGAAGCCATTCTCGAGCAAAACAGATTGTTGAAGATGCAGAATGAGGCTTTGTCTTGAAACAAAAGGGTTAATGTGATACATGAGGGGATGCCTCCGGGTTGTGACAATTGTAATGGAGATCATGACACTCATAGTTGTCCACTCAACTTCTCTCAGGAATATGTGAACTCATGCCACAACTTCTACGATACTGTGCCCCATAATAACTATCAGAGGAACAGACAGAATGACTACAGTCAGAATCAGAATAGGGGGTATATGAGGAGACCATCCGGGTTTCGCTTGGAGTAATGCTAGTGGTGGTCTAGCCGGGCAACAACAACCTCAACAGGGTCTGAGGCCAAACATTGGGATCCAGCAGCGCAATACTCAGCAGGCTCTTCCGGGGCCTAATCAGTTACAACTAACAGATAGTGGAAAACAACCGTGGGAGCTGGCTTTTGAGAAGATAAGTGCAGCAGTAGAGAAATCGTCAATCAACACGAACACTGCCATTGACAAGTTGGCGACTCATACAGGGTCGGCAATTCAGAATCTTGAGACGCAGATAGCTCAGCTCGCGAAGCAACTAAATGAGCGTCTCCCAGGCACTTTCCCAAGTGATACCGAGAACAACCCTAAGAACCATTGCAATGCCATAACAATCAAGAGCGGTAAAGTGTTGGGATCTAACAGGGGTGCAACTAGTTCTCAGGAAGACAAGGCCCCGGAATAACCACATGTTGAGGAAGAGCAACCTGAGAAAGAGAAGTTGGCAAATGACAAGGCACCAGAGCAAGGGGGAAGGCTGAATCTTGTGGATGAAGAGTTCCGAAAGAAGAAGTGGGTTGAACCCCAAGACCTCCCACCCTACATGAAGGTACCATATCCTGAAAGATTGAAGAAGCCTCAACAGGATAAGCAGTTCAACAAATTCCTTGATGTCTTCCGCAAACTTCAGATTAACATTCCATTTGCGGAAGCCTTGGAACAAATGCCATCATATAGTAAGAATAAATCCAATCGTCGAATACGTCCTATTGAGCACTACGGTGGATATAGGAGAAATTGGGGGTCCCGGTTGACATTGTAATTGAACTTAGGGAGGAATTGATCATCACTTGGGTACTATACATGATTGGGTAGGTGGATTTGAGACCTTGAATATTTCAATTTCTGATTTTAAAACCTTAGCTTTATTTGATTTGTTATTGAATTGCGATAATAATCTCTCTCTCTCAACTACTTTCTGTTACTTGACCAAACGCATCGGATTTCCCACGGATTAGTCGAATTGGTAGCCCAATCCCTGAGTTCGACCTCGGTAAATTCTTACCGTGTTTATTTTATTACTTGCGACGACCCGGTACACTTGCCGGTGACTCAACAAGTTTTTGGTGCCGTTGTCGGGGATTGGCACAACCAATTTTCCTAATTTATAGGAAATTCTGTTGTTTGGTTAAGTTGACTTTCATTTTTTTTTATTTTCTTTTATTTAACTGTTATTATTTCTCTCTACTTCTTTGATTCCACTTGGTCTTGTCGTGTTTTTGTATGCGAGGTACCCTTTCACAAGAGGACCAGCTATTTGATTCGGAGATCACCAAGACTGAGAAGCGCTTAAGGAAGGAAGTCAGAGAAAGAAAGAGGCTTGAAGCGATTAATCTTGAGGACATGGCCGAAGAAAACCCTCCTCCTCGTTACAAGCCTCTCTTCGAGTACGATCTACCCAGCTTGGGTGATTGTGATTCTTCTATTGTGAGGGGCAACCTGAATACAGACTCCTTCATAGTGGAAGGATGTGTCACATTCCAGATCCGTGAGAATCAGTTTGATGGGAGTGGCAAACAAGACCCTCATAGACACATCACTCGCTTCCTTGAAGCTTGTGACTTACAGAAGACAAGAGGAGTCTCACAAGATGAGTTTCGCTTGCGGCTTTTCCCTCTCTCTCTTAGGGATGTCGCTCGCGATTGGGTTGACAGCTTGGATAGGAACAGCATTAGAACTTGGGAGCAAATGGCACAAAAGTTCCTAACCAAATATTTCCCCCCTCAGAAAGCGGCACAAGCAAGAATTGCCGTCACATCCTTCAGGCAGACAGAAGATGAAACCTATAATGAGGCCTGGGAGAGGTACAACGGGCTCCGAGAAGATGCCCTTCGCCGCGTTCTTTGACCCGGTCTCCAAAGTTCAGCATTTCTTTAACGGGTTGAGGGGACGCTATCGGATGAAGCGTGATCTTGCGGCTGGCGGTTCTTTTTCCTATTTATCAGCTGAGGATGGATGGGCATTATTGGAAAAGATGTCATATAATGATTACAACCGTGGTAGGGAAACCTCAAGTGGAATCAGTTCAGCGACAATGGAAGCCATTCTCGAGCAAAACAGATTGTTGAAGATGCAGAATGAGGCTTTGTCTGGAAGCAAAAGGGTTAATGTGATACACGAGGGGATGCCTCCGGGTTGTGACAATTGTAATGGAGATCATGACACTCATAGTTGTCCGCTCAACTTCTCTCAGGAACATGTGGACTCATGCCACAACTTCTATGACACTGTGATCGTTCGAACCCTCGATTGCACCAAAGGTATATCTGGGTTCATCTGAATATGTAAGAGTGAGAAACCAATACATGGATCTTACTCAATAACTACTTACTAGTCACCATATAACACATCAGCATTTACCAAGTACAAACATTTATAAACACACAGTTATAAACATCAAACATCATCAATTTGAAAATTATGCATGACACTTCATATTCATCATCTAATTTTCGTCATAATCTCATAAGATATCCCAGCATATAATGAGTTGATCTGACTCTTGAGCCACACTGGCTAACTTGGTACTCTGCCAAAAGGTGCGCAACCTCTTCCCATCCACACAGGCACACAAGGCCAGGCACACAACCAAACACATTGCTAATGTCCACACTCAGGGCACCAATAGCAAGTAAGATGGGGTCTCCATGTCCTCCCTAGGCACATGAGAAAAATGCATATCGGAATTACCTTTCGCCACTGGTAATTAATGCATCAAACCACAAACCGCAGGCACGTCTGCCAAATGCATGTAAAACACTTTTGTTTTGTTCTTTTCTTTGTGTTCAATCTCTCTTCGTCGAAGCTTAAAATGGCTTACGAATCACATAGTTTTAAAACACTATTAAAACTTTTATCACAACACAGGACCTCACTGTCTGAGTGCTCAATCACGACACCTCTCGACCGATGCACCAGTCTTAGGTTCGTGGTACTAGAAAACATCTTCAATGTTTCAATACGGTATACCTCAATTATACGGTATAGGCCCTCAAAGTCCAAATGACTGAGTCCATCACAACACAGAACCTTAGTACCCCGACGTCTCGGTTACTAAGTCCAACTGTACTTTCAACACGGTTGAATCAACTTTTGATTTTCGGAAATTCTTTTCCAAGGTAGAAATTCATTATAAAATCCTTAAATCATAAAACTTATTTTTTTCACAAACCAATGAGTCACTTGAGGTTTACTTTCTTCAAAATATGCACTGCCGTTTCAAAAATACTTGCCGTCTACACTTTTCCAAATTTGCCGTCAAATATTATTTTTAAGGCTTTTTAAGCCAAAACTTAACTTTTCCACTTAATTAATTTTCTAAAATCATGATTAACTTATTTTCACCAATTAATTTCATAAAAGAATATTTTGTAATATTCCGGAATTTCTTACGTAAAAATTAGCAGTGCTAAAATATTTTCACGGTTTCGCGCTCATTGTGACTCATAATTCACTTTTTCAAAAATAAATTATTAAAATAATAATATTTTTTTCAAAACTCCTTAATTTTTTCAAAATAAATTCCCTTTAATATTATATATCAATATTTTGCCGTTAAAACATTGAATATAATTTGCGAAGCTTATTAAAGCTTTTACCCGATTAACTTAATTGTGCACTGACCACTGTCAGGCTTCTCACACATCAACCAACAGTTATATCACAGATATTTCCCAGGCAGATCATGCATCACAGTAGCATAATATAATTGCAGATAAACAATTAAACACAATTAAAACCACACAGACACAAATAACACAACAATAAACAACTTAAATAAATACTAACAAACAAATAATTACAAACAACCACGGGATAGCATATAGCCATTGAATAAATCCTCCGGTGTTCCCCTCTTACCTCTTGAAGACTTTCTTGTGAACTTACTGATTTCTGATTTCCGAGGATACCGCTTAACGTCGTACTCACTTAACCTTCAACCATTACAACCAAATAGTTACAAATCAAGAAACTAAAACATTCTAAACCCTAATACATAGTCACGGCCTCTAGGGTTTTTGAATGACTAAAATCTCTAATCATGATTAAGTCATGGATTAATGATCCTTGATTAACCTAAATCATAGATTAGTGACTAAACAACTAAGTTTCAAACTCAAAACTTCCTAACTCTTTTATACAAGGATTCAGCCTCAACATGTTCATAGGGCTAGGGTTCTTAGTTTAATAAACAAACTTGGATTTATTAAGCATACATACTAATAGCTTGATTAACAAGATCATTAAGGAAAACTTTGAACAAAACTCAACAAATCTAACCCACCTAGGGTTTCGGCCAACATAGAGATTTTTGAGTAAAGATTTTCATTTTAAGAAACTAACATAGATTAGAGTGTGTAGACATACATGCCATATAGAATACATGGTTATACATGACAACACATGAACAAAACTCTACCAACCTTAATTTGATAGATTCGGCCAAGGCTAGGTTTTTAGGAAAGAAATTTTTGATTACATCATGATCTTGGATTTAGATAATATGCATGATATAAAGAAGATAGAAAGTATTTTCAACATAATGTGATTTTTCTAGAATTTATTATGACTTTTCAAAGTTCTAGGGTTAGAAACTTTAAAGTGATGAACTACTATGATATAAGCCTTGAATCAAGAAACTTGCTAAAGAACATAGGCATGATTAAGGAAGAAGATTAGGATTTACCTCTTGAAAATCAATGACAAAGGAAATCCAAGAACTTGTTTTACAAACTTAACACTACAAGACTTATGAACTTTAGGGTTTTTGAACAAATGGCAAAAGAAACTAAATGAAAAGTGAGAGTATGGTATTTATAGAGATAGTGGCGCCATCTTGGTAAGGATCTAGATGATGATGAGTTGTCTTGCTAAAAGGATTAAAATGCAATTACTTCCTAGGGACCAATTTGCAAAGATTCCAAAAGTTTAAGGACTAGTTTGCAATTTGCAAATAAATTGTCATGATGACTTTTTACCACATTTAATTCAAACTTATCTTGACTATTTTGGGCTGAATTTGTGTCATAGATATTTTTAAGACAAATCATGAAAGTTGAAGAAAAATCAAGAATGTTGAAGAATAATCAAGAATGATGTAGAGAATTGTGGAACACTCTAGAAAAACTTGATTCATCCAACAACAAATGAGGGCATCCTTCAATCCCTCATGGTCTTGCGCATGGGCTTGGCAAATTTGGGCTTGGACTCATTTGTGTGGGGCCCACTTAAAGATTTAAGCATTAAGCTTGACATAGGAAACTTGTATAGTTTCAAATAGGCTTTATGGAATCAATTCATGAACTAGGAAATTTTGGGCTTCAAAGCCAAGTCCATTTGAGATTGGGAACTAGGATTCTAGCCCAATTCTCTTGAAAAAAACTTAGAAACTAATTTAGGGACAAAAGGATAATTTACAGAAAGTTTAGGGACTTAAGCGTAAAATTCCTAAATTTTCACTTTAACCCTGAAAAACCTTCTAGAATTAAAAATATGATTCATTCCCTTGAATCATCTCAAAATCCTAAGATAAATCCTCTATCGGCTCTTAGAAACTCCGAAATCCCTTCTGTCCTACCCGATTACGTGTTTCACCCGAAAAACGTAAATTATTTTGTTTTTTTTTCTGAAAATAACTCTAAAAATACAGAATTGTAGAAAATAAAATACTAAACTTAAGTCTTTCGTTTACGAATTAAAATTAGGTCTTTTGAGCAGTATTATTATACTATCAATGGAATTCGCGGGTCGGGTTTCACCTGACTTTCCAACCTAAATTTTCATCGTAGCTTCCTACGTCAAATAGGATTACGTGATAAAATCCGTTTATTTAAAATAATTTTCTAAAACTCAGATAAATTTATAAACATATTTATATGTATTACTGTTATTTAAAACAGTGAAATACAGGGTGTTACATGAAGCTCTGTCGAATGTCACAGATGGGAACCCTTTCAGCCTCGTATTCACAATTTTCCAGTCGATCCAACCTCTTTCTTTTCTTATCTTATATAACCCTCATCTTGTCGGCCTTGGTGGGTTTATATCCCAACCCAAACCTGTCCTTGTTCTCGGTGAGCATGAGGATGTTAGTGACACCTTGGCTATTCTTCCCCAAACCGCTTCCCGGTCGGTATACTCCTTCGAGCATAACCCTAGCCATCATAACGGACACTTTAGATGACTGAGGTTTCAAGAGTGGAGCATCGTCCCCAACATAAGTGGCATTGGCAATTTCAAGCGATTGGAAAGCGGTCTCGAGAGCTTCTTCGGCAGCTTCAATGTAAGGGATTGTTGATGACTTACTCACCAACATATCCTCTTCTCCAGAAACAATTATCAACTTGCTATCGACAATGAACTTCACTTTCTGGTGCAGTGTGGAAGGTACAGCCCCAAACGAATGGATCCATGGTCGTCCCAGGAGACAACTGTAAGTTGGCGTAATGTCCATTACTTGGAAGGGTATTTCAAAGGTGCAAGGGCCAATCTGAATGGACAATTCAATTTCTCCCATAACCTCCCTTCGGGTGCCATCGAAAGCTCTTACGATCATTGTGCTTGGCTTCATATGAGTTCCATCGAAAGGCAACTTTGCCAGTGTTGACTTTGGCATTACATTCAAAGAAGAACCATTATCAATGAGAACCCTAGCCATGACATGATCTCGACACTTCACCGAGATGTGTAACGCCTTTTTGTGCCCCATTCCTTCAGCTGGAATTTCATCATCAGTGAAAGTGATATAATTATTATCAACGATGTTACCCACGATGTTATCAAGCTTATCAATTGTGATGTCATGAGAGACATGAGCTTGATTCAACACCTTCATCAGTACTCTCCTATAAGGCTCAGAATTCATCAACAAACACAAGAGAGATATCCGAGCTGGAGTTTGATTCAATTGATCCACCACCCTGTATTCGCTCTGCTTGATGAACTTCAAAAATTCACCGACTTCTTCATCAGATACCTCCTTTTTATTACCATCCCTTTTTTTCAGCCGGTGTTCCTTCCACCTTCTCTTTCCCCTTACGATCTTTTTCTTCCTTTTCTGTTCCCTCCCTTCGCAATACCTTTGGAGTATAAATGCGACCACTCCTAGTCATTCCACCAATTCCCGAAATGTTGGTAACCACATTGGTCCCGTTGGGAGGACTTTGTTGAACCTGCCTATCATATTTCCATGGTACCGCTTTGGTGTCCTTGTAAGGGAAAGGACCTGGGACTCGAATGACAACTGATGTTGGCCCACTCGAAACCGGCATAGGCTCCTTCTCAGTATAGTGTATCACCACTGGCTTCGGAGCGACTTGCTCAGGTACCGGTTGAGGATTAATCACAACAGTAAAAAAAGTTATCTTAACTGGAGTTGGGGAAATTGTAGGTTCAGTGACCATGTAAATGCCACACTCAGTTGGTTCACAACCAATTAGGATAATCTTCATATCTATTAACTGTTGCACAACCTGTCGAAATTCTATACAGTCTTCAATTAAATGCCCCATATTCCCATCGAAGTCACACCTTATCTCTTCATCAAGAGTCTTCTCTTCGACAATTGAGGTTTGCACCAATCCATGTTTTTGCATCTCCCTTAAGATAACTCTCATGGGAGTTCTGACATCATCCACTTGGATCTTAAGAGTAAGTTCCATAAAGCTATCAATGGCATTGACTCTCGAACCCCCATGATTTGGCATAGGACCTTGTGCCCCATTCGGAGCATCTTTCTGAAAACTCAACCACTTAGCATCAATAAGATCTTGTACCTTAAATTTGAAAGCCCGGCAATTCTCGGTGGATTGACCTATTGCCCCCACATGATACTCACATTTAGAATTCGGTTCAAACCACTTCGGATAAGGATGCCCCAATGGTTTCATTGGGATAGGAGTCAACACAAATTTTCTTATAAGTTGATTCAGTAGCTCAGTGTAGGTCATGGGTATCGGGTCGAAATGTACTGGCTTTCTCTCCGAGTTATACGGTGGTCTTGTTTGGCTGGTGTTTGGGTTCGGACCTAGGGGCTGGACAATTTGAGGTGGCATGGTAGAGTGTGTTTGAGGCTGAGAAGGGTATGATGGTCGGTAAGGAGCCATCTGTTGAAGATTTGGAAATTGTAAGGTGGCAGCGATGTATGGCTGGTTGGCTTGGTGATACGGAGGTGGTTGGTAATATGGGGCGTATTGGGCTTGGAATGTGGGTGTTTGGTTTGGTCTATATTGGTTTGGTTTCTTTTGTTCAAAGGTTACTGCGTGTGCTTCTCCTTCTTTCTTTTTCACAAACGGGGCTCTCTTCTGGCCGTTCATTACCGAAGTCTCGGTGATCTTGTCATTCCTCATTCCACTTTCAATTCTCTCACCAATGATGACCATGTCGAAAAAGTTCGACGACACACTCCCAATCATCATATCATAGAAAGGCGACTGGAGGGTATCAATGAACATTGCCACAATTTCTTTTTCGGTCAATGGAGGCTCTACCTGAGCAGCCAATTCCCTCCATCGTTGTGCATACTCCTTGAAAGTCTCTGCGTATCTCTTTGCCATATTTTGGAGTTGCATCCTATCGAGAGCCATGTCAATATTGTACTTGTATTGCTTCAGGAATGCATCTGCTAGATCTTTGAAGGATCGGACGTGGGCCCGTTCGAGATGCGTGTACCAATTTGAAGCTGCCCCAGTTAAACTGTCTTGGAAGAAGTGAATCAAGATCTTGTCATGTTGAGCGTATGATGCCATCTTCCTTACATACATGGTCAGATGGTTTTTGGGATAAGTGGTTCCCCGATATTTGTCGAAATCGGGTACCTTAAACTTTGGTGGAATTACAACATTTTGCACCAGACAAAGTTCCGAAACATCCCGCAGACCATAACTATTTATCCCTTCAATGGCCCGCAGTCTCTGCTCTAATACTTCCAGCTTTTCTTTAGATTGGGAATCCCCTCCCGACTAATTCACTGGAGTTTCACAATACATATTCTGGGGGGAAGGGGTATGGCATGTAGGAGGATCCGAAGTTTGACATCATTTGAGTCCCCTGGGGTCCATAATGTAGGGTGTATTGTGGATTTTTTGGATTGGCAAAAAGTGTCACCGTCGAGGTGTTACCATCTGTAGGGTTGATAATTTGTGTTTGTGGCATTTCGACGACATCAGTGGTGGTTTGTGTTTGAGTGATATGCTCGGAGTTTTGAATGCCATCTTGTGGGCTGGGGGGCCGTTGGTGGCACAAATCCGCGAGGCAAATCGTATGGGGGATTGTTCGGGTCAAATGAAAAATGAGTTTGGTTGCTTGGATAAATATGGAGAGGTATCATGGCCCCTGGTTGGTTGAAGCCTTGAATAGGAATCTGAGCAAAACCCGGGGGAATGAGAGGTGTGGCCGGATGTCCTTCGTTTGAGGTTGGAAGGTTCTCCTCTGTGTTCTTTTCCTTCTGCATTGCTTGTAGGATCTCCGTCATCTTAGTCATTTGATCCTTGATTTGACTGACTTCATCCCTGATCTCTTGGACTTCTTCTAGTTCATCCGCCATGGCTCTTGTCTGTGAGTGAGTGCGATAAGGGTGTCTTCGAGCAATTGTTCAGAAAAGCCACACTGTTTTAATCAAAACAAAAGTGAGAACAAAACGTTGGAAAAAGGCAAATAGTTTTTAAGAAAATCACCTTTGGAGTTTTTTTTTTTTTTTGAGTTAACACGTTATAACAGACAAGAGATGGTCCCTCCATCCCACACAGAGAGCATTGTGCTCATAATATGAAATGGAGTTGACAACAAATCTAGGGGAGAAACAACTCTCCACAATAGATGTTGTCTCAAACACACTAGCAATTTCTGAATTGAGACATCTCATCCTACCCTTTCCGCAGAAGGAAGAATCCTATAAGGCAAAGATGTAGTTGACAACATACTAAAGGAAGACCATGCTCCACGATAGGTGTCGTCGCAAGTCAAGTACAAGAGTTGGAGTGCAAAGGAATCATAGAAGCAAGAACTGATTTCATTAAAAAAACTCCTCAAAGCAAATACATAGAATTATGGAGGCAAGGACATATTTCATCAAAATCTCCTCAAAACAATACATAGATTGGGATTACATCACAATTTTCGACATTGCTTCAACATTTTCATCCTAAATTCAATATCTTAGGTCTTTTTCTTTTTAGTCCTCGAGCAAACCCTCCACACATTTGCATGAAATCATCCAACTCAGTCGGGAAACGAAGCATAGGGTCCGCACGAATTTTTTTTTGTGCCTTTTCAAAGCTTTGGACAAAATTCGGTATATAATGGCTTAGCTCCAAATTCATGCTCATATATCTTTTTTTACATATGTCAATATCTATCCCTCGCTCTCGGGCCTCTTCTCTCCACCACTTCACAGCATTCATTACTTGAACCCTTTGATCATGATAGTGTTTTGTTGAGGTCCACCCTAAATCGCATTGCTTCTTGATTTCGACTAGTAGGATATTCAGCTCTTGGACCTTTTTTACCAATTCATCAGTCATCCTATCGTGTGCACAAATTTGCTTTTGTAAGTTGGCATTGACTCCCCTTTGTCGATTGACTTCTACTTCCAATGATTTTCTCACATCTCCTTGATGAATGACTTCTTCTTCTAACCGACGCTTTTCTTTTCTTAGTTGATGCCTCTCTGTTGTCAAGGACAATACTTTGCTTTCAAGATTCTGGATCCTAGTCATGACGCTCGACGGGACCTTGTCTGTATTCTTCTAGACTTTCGAGGTTGCAGAGATATCTGCACACAAATCCTTTAAATGCAGGATTTTCAGCTCGGCATCTTGCTTTTGTTGTTCCATTTCCTTCATTTATGCTTCCAGGATTTTCAATTGTTCTGCTATTTGAGTTACCGAAGGGGAGTAATCTTCAGCTTTTCGTGTTTTCTGCAGGAATGTTGACAAGACCTTTCCTTGATTTTCTCCATGCTTCATACTCTGAGACGATGATTAGGATTGGTCGGCCCAATTGTGATCTACCCGCCATCCTCACATTTTTCCATGCATTTCTAACTTCTTTTTCCAACAACTTGGTATTCTCACCATCCTCGTATCGGAAACAGCATCCACCGAGTTGTTCTTCTCATGGCACGGTTTACGTCCAACAAAGTTGTCGTAAGGCTATGGCGGGTGTGTAGGATATGCACCCTCTCGGGCCCATCAAAGGAACATTTGGATAGTCACCACAACTATAAATGATATCTTGCCCCTGTTGACTTTCGTACCATGGGCATACCCACTTAAAAGAGTCTCTTTCCGCTTTGTCAAACTCGCTCTTCCATTCCTCTTCATTAAGCTGTCTTGTAGGGATGTTATGGAAGCCACTTAGTGGATCTGAATGGCGGTTGACATAGCCTTTTGCGTATATGTGAGTCGTGACCCATACATAGAGCAACTGTGCACAACATCTGAGCTTCCCCTTTGGATGCCGCTGGCAAAATTCTAGAGTCAAAAGCGTTTCAGCCAATACTATCGGCACGAGGTTTTTCTTTCTTTCAACTGTGAAGAACACATCCATTGCTGCTTCATATATCATGTCTAGCGCCGATGGAAATAGAACCAACCCATATATTGCTAGTGCCAATACCCTCTCAAAGGTTTCCCAGTCTTGTCGGTCCATTAGTTTCCTCAAATGATTTTCAAGAAACTTTCGGGTTAACCCTCGCGAGTTTGAGTGCCCGGTCAAGTTCACTTCAATTTCAGGAAGCCCTAGTAACACTGCTATGCATGCAGTGGTCAAGTATTGCCCCAAGTAAAAGTACACGACGGGATCTTTCTGCATTGGCAACCTTAACAGGCAAGCATATTCTTCAATGGTAGGTGTAATGTCCATGTTTGGCAACTCGAAACATCTGAGATGTGGGTTCCAATACTGACTTAGATCACTCAAAGCAGTAGCTTCAACCGGTATGAAAATTAGGTCCAAGATCCCTCCATACTTCTTGACGAAGCTTTTTCGATGTTCTTAAGGCAAAGATTGGCTCAACTCTTTCAGATTCTCTAATGAGCTCAAAATCACCCTGGAGCTCTTGGTGGCAAGAACATTGCTAGTGTGTCTGACTTTTTTCATCTCTTGTTATCAAAGGTGTTTTCTCTTACCAAATTATCTGTGCAAGGAAAATTTTATTTTATTAATAACATTTGGAAAGTAAAATTACTTATGCATGAGAGTGTACCAAGATGCATGAATGAATGACATATTGACGATGCATGGCCTAAAATACTACATGCACGAGCATATAATAACGTGTGTAACAGGATGCACGAATGAGTGGCATGTTAAGGTGCATGTGGGATGCGTACAGAAAATCGTTATGATGCATGAGATATAAATGTGATTATTCATGTTGCAGAAAAAGATGGAATGCGCTCCCTTGTGTCCTACATAGGTCAAATCCTAAAGCTGGGATTTCTGAAGTCAAGACCCTATTTTAGTAGGCTGCTAATGGCATTTTATGTACATGACTTTCGGGACAGATCTAGACCCCTAAACATATGGTCCCCAGATTACCCTCATCTAAAAGATAAGGATCCGAATCCATGAATCTCACCACAGGGACAAATAAATCACAATATGGTAGTCCATGTATTGGTAGCAACCCGAGCGAGAGAATCAGTGACTGTCAGGGACGCAAAAGCATCACAATAACATCACTGAAGCCCCTTCTAATCTTATGGCATTCCAAGACTCGGGTATAGAGCCCAAAGTGTGTGCAACATGTGATAGTGATGTGTGTGACGGGAGCGTACAAACCTTTACAAAAACCTCCTAAAACAAAACTACCCCAAACCTGCAAAAAGGAACAAACAACACCAATACAAAAGTTCTCTACCCTAAGGTTGCAAGAATATACAAAGACATTTATAAGAACTTATAAAACTGAATACGAAATAAATAAAACAAAGAAGGGTAAAAACTAAAATTTTCAAAGCTATTAAAAAATGCACAACCAACTATGATAGGCCTGACTCTCAAAAGTCCCCAGTGGAGTCGCCATCTGTCGCGACCGTCCCGTCGGAGCGCCGCGAAAAAGGGAGACAAAAAGATAGAGGAGTCGCCACTAAAATTTTTATTAGGAAAATCTTAGAAAACCCAATTATTTAAAGGTAAATTGATCTTAAAAAAAGGATAGAGATGAGTTCGGGAGTCGGTTACGAGTAGGGAAGGTGTTAGCACCCCACATCGCCCGTTTAAAAACGGTACCTCAAGTTAATTGTGCAAAAACATTTTAATAACCTTTTTAATATTTATTTTACCCCAAAAATTATTTACTAGAAAGAATTATTTTTTAATTTTCAATATTTTAAATTTTTATTAATTTTTATATTTTTAAATTTATAGTTTATAAAAACTAAATGAGGTTGAACATGGCACATGAGTCCACAGGGTAGCCTCAAATCTAAGGGACTGGACATGGCACCGTGTCCATAGAGCATCCCTAAAAAAAGAAAAGTTTAACTATTTTGATTAACTATTTTAACATAAAAAAGACACAAAAAAGGAAATTTAGTTTTGGCTTGACAATATGACTTATCTTGCTCCTACGTATTCCTGGGTGCGATGGGAAACTCAAAGCCACGTAGTTCTTTAGAAAAAAAAGTTTGATTGGTTGATTGATTTTAATTTTTGATAAGTGTTTAATCTTGAAAATAATTTTGAGAAAAAAGGATTTTATCGAAATAAATTCACTCTTGCACGGGATTAAAGATAGCGAAGCTATACGATGAACCCTTACAATTCATACATCACTTGAGGATGAAAATTCATACATCAACATCGTAGATTGTTGCGTGAATTCAAGGAAATTTTACTTTTTATAAAGTTGGATAAAATTTTGTTAAAAAAGAGTCAATTGGAAATATTTTAATTTTTTACAAAAAGGGAATTCACTCTTGCACGGGGTTAAAGATAGCGAGGCTATACGATACACCCTTACAATTCATACAATACTTGAGGATGAAGATCATACATCAACGTTGTAGATTGTTGCGTGAATTCCAAGGATATTTTTTTATAAAAATTAAATAAATTTGTTAAAAAGAGCAGATTGAAAACATTTATTATTTTATACAAAAAGGAACTCACTCTTGCACAAGGTTAAAGATAGCGGAGCTATACGATGAACCCTTACAATTCATACAACACTTGAGGATGAAAAATCATACATCAACATTGTAGATTGTTATGTGAACTCAAAAGATTCTTTTTTTTTCTTATAACTTTTTTTTTTCTTGTTTTTTTTGAAATCCTTAACTCTTAATTTTATTTAATACAAAAAATCTAACGTGAAATAGAAGGCAAAACCTACTGTGGAAGTATAGATTTTGATGGCAGGTCATTTAATGCTACTGGAGCCTTGCCTGCACCCAAAGACACTGTCCCCAGCTAAGATGGCCAAATATATTACACCTGCCATTAAAAACAAACCTTACCAGAGAACTTAACCTTCCTTTACTGTTATTTATTTATGAGTTGCTCCTCTCCTCTCTTCCTTCTTTCAGCTGTTGTACGGACACCGGAGAGAGCAGCGGCTGGGAGTGGTAGCTTCTGTCGAAGATCGTGGCCAGGTTGAAGGCAAGATGCGGTTACGGATCTGAGCTTTGTGGCGGAGATTTGAGGCGATTCATGCCCAGATCCGTGTTTGCCGGCGACGGTCCAAGGCAGAGGACGGCCCAACTTGCGGTGGAGCTCAAACCAACCGCAGCAGGCACGACCGGCACCGAGCAAACAGGACAGATTCTGGCGGCTCAAGGCGGCGCGGCGACGCAAACACAGTAGAGGACGGTGACTGGACGTTCTTCAGTAGCTGAATCGTCGTAGAACGGAGAGGAAACTAGGGCGCGCACAATCGTCCACTGCTCCGTGCGGCGGTCCAACGACGCTCCTCTTGTGGCTGGTGCGGTTTGTTTTTTTTTTGGAGAGAAGGAGGAGAAATTTGAAAGATAGAGGAGGAGAAATTTGAAGGAGGAGGAAGCGAGTTTGTATTCTATTGAAGAAGGAAAGCAAGCGTGAAAAGAGATGGTATCAGAGAGTATTTGGGTATTTTTTGTGTTGATTTGTGATTTGGGAGTGATGGTTGCTAGAGGTTGGAGAGGAGAATATTGAGTATTTTTCTACTGTGTATTTTTTTTTTCTCTTTGGTCACTATTCAATATATAGCACAAGAAGGAAGAAGATGACAAATCTTCCTGTTGGGCCAACTGGTGTGGGTATAAGTAGTAAGGAGCAAATCAGCTTTTTGCTCCACCACCTTGCAGGGGCAGCCATGGTGCAAGGGTAGGGATGGTCTGTACCATAATCCCCTTTTTCTGAAAAAGAAGAAGATGACAAAGAGGGGTACAAGTGTGGGAGCAGAAAAAAACATTACTTTTTATTATTTTTATTTTAACAAATTAGAATAATAAAAAACAATTTTTGGTTGGGTTTGGGATAATGGGCCCAACAGATAACTTGGAACAAAAACGAAAATGGGCTCCATTTGATGATGTAATGGGCCCAGAATAAAAACATTTTTTGTTTTATTTTTATTTTTGTCTATTATTTTCTTCAAAACATTAATTAAAACATCTGGACAAAATTAGGTGTTCACAGATGCTAAGCCTGTAACTTCTTTACAGACTTCTATCTTCTCTTTCGGTAGAACTTTTGTCATCATATCCTCCCCGTTATCTTTTGTGTGTATTTTCTCAATCTGCAGCAATTTACTTTCCAACACATCACGGATCCAGTGATACCTTACGTCGATGTGTTTCGACCTTGAATGAAATGTCAAGTTCTTGCTGAGCTGGAGTGTGCTCTGACTATCATAATAGAATATAACTTTCCTGATCCTGTCCTCACTCTTGTAGGAACTTCTTCATCCACAAGATCTCTTTGCAACCTTCGGTTATTGCGATGAATTCTGCTTCTGTAGTGCTTAAAGCAATGCACTTTTGTAGTCTTGACTTCCATGAGATAGCTCCCCCTGCAAAAGTAATTAGATATCCTGATGTAGACTTTCTTGAATCCACATCTCCTGCCATATCTTCATCTGAATACCCAAAAAGCTTTAAATTTCCATTGCCAAAACACAAGCAGCTTTTGGCAGTTCCTCTCAGATAACGTAGTATCCATTTCACTGCATTCCAGTGTTCCTTTCCTGGATTTGATAGGAATCTACTCACAACTCCGACAGCATAAGCAATGTCTGGTCTTGTACAGACCATTGCATACATAAGACTACCCACTGCAGAAGAATAGGGCACCTTGTTCATTTCTTCTTTTTCTTCTTCATTCCCTGGACATTGTGTCTTACTCAGTTTGAGATGATCAGGTAATGAAACATGCACAGGTTTGGCATTATGCATGTTGAACCTTTCAATAACTTTCTGGATATAGTCTTCTTGTGCCATCCACAGCATCCTTCTAGAACGATCTCTAGTTATCTTCATTCCAAGAATCTTCTTCACTGCACCCAGATCTTTCATGGCAAAAGACTTGCTCAATGCCTTCTTGAGAGCAGCTATTTTCGCCTTATCTTTCCCAATAATTAGCATATCATCAACATACAACAGAAGTATGATGGATTCACCATTTTCATAGTTCTTCACAAACACACAATGGTTTGCGGAGGTCTTCTTGAAATTGTGTTGGGTCATGAAGAGATCAAACTTCTTGTACCATTGCCTTGGAGCTTGCTTCAGACCGTAGAGGCTTTTCTTCAGACGACACACTAGGTGTTCCTTGCCTGGTTCTGTAAAACCTTCTGGTTGCTCCATGTAGATTTCCTCCTCTAGGTATCCATGTAGGAACGTTGTTTTTACATCAAGTTGTTCAATCTCCAAGTCTAGTTTTGCAGCTAGACCGAGAATTGCTCTAATAGATGTCATCTTCACCACTGGTGAGAAGATTTCTTCGAAATCTATGCCTTTCTTCTGGTTGCACCCCTTTACAACAATTCTTGCTTTGTACCTGGGATTTCGGTTGTTCTCTTAGTCTTGTGCTTGAACACCCATTTGTTTTTCAATGCCTTTCGTCCATCTAGTAATCTCACCAGGTCATACGTCTGATTCTCTTTCAGGAACTGCATTTCTTCTTCCATGGCTTGCAACCATTTCTCCTTATCATTTGTCTCAATTGCTTCTATGAAGCTTTGAGGTACTCCTTCATCAGTGAGATTGACATATTCATTTGAATAATATCTTCTTGATGGTTGTCTGACTCTTCTGGATCGTCTTACTTAATATTATTCTTCTGTCTCATCAGTCTCCATCATCTAATCCTGACTTTGTTCTATCTGTTCAGGTTGTTCTGTCTGATCAAATTGTTCCTCCTGATCATGTTCATCATTCCTTTGAGGATTCTCTCCCCCTGAATTGTTTATTACAACAGGACTTGAATCAAAAATCACTTTGTGCTTTAGCTTCTCAGATTGCTTAATGTCTTGGATCGTTTGATCTTCAAAGAACACCACATCCCTGCTTCGAACAATCTTCTTGTGTGCAAGATCCCATAATCTGAAACCAGGTTCATCTCTTGGTGAACCAAGGTATATGCATTCCTTTGTCTTTGCATCTAGCTTTGCTCTTTCATCTTTAGGAATGTGGACAAATGCCCTACACCCAAAGACACTCAAGTGACCATAAGAGGCTTTCTTTCCAGTCCATACTTCATCTGGAATCCCTCCATTTAAAGGTCTTGAAGGAGACAAATTTATCAGATCAACTGCAGTTTTCATTGTTTCGCCCCAAAATGATTTGGGAAGTTTTGCTTGAGAAAGCATGCTTCTGACTTTCTCTGCGATCGTTCTGTTCATCCTTTCAGCTACTCCATTCATCTGAGGTGTCTTGGGAGGAACTTTCTCATGTCTTATCCCATGAGTTTTGCAATATGTCTCAAACAGACCTATGCATTCTCCGCCATTATCAATTCTCAAGCATTTCACTTTTCTTTCAGATGCTCGTTCTATAGAGGCATGAAACTCCTTGAAAGCTTGAAGAACTTGATCTTTCGTCTTCAATGGATACACCCACGCCTTCCTAGAGTGATCATCAATGAAGGTAACAAAGTATTGAGCACCACCAACAGACCTTTCAGATATTGAGCAAACATCTGAATGAACAAGATCCAGAATCTGCTTTCTTCTTCTTGCATCATCTGATCTTTTAAAAGATACTCTGTGTTGTTTGCCTGCTAGACAGTCTTCACAGGATTCAAGTGGCTGCCCTTTTGTGTTTGGGAGATGATCTTTTGCAGGGATCTCCAGACCCTTCTCGCTCATGTGGCCCAGTCGTCTATGCCATAGTTCTTTGATTGCGTCTTGAGTAACATTCGTCTCCCCCTTGCATATCTTTCCCTGCATAATGTACAGAGAGCCTTCCTTTCTGCCACGAGCAACAATCATGCTTCCTCGACTGAGTTTCCATCTGCCGCTACCAAATTGGTTTATCATCCTGGCTTCATCTAGCTTTCCTACTGAGATAAGGTTCAAATGCATCTCAGGTACATGTCTGACCTCCTTCAGCACAAGTTTATTTCCATTCTCAGTCATCAAAGTTACTTCGCCAATACCAACGATTTTACTTGTGACATGGTTTCCCATCTTCACCGTACCAAAATCTTCTTTTTGGTATGATGAGAAGAATTCTTCATGAGGTGTGACGTGGAAGGATGCTCCTGAGTCAATTATCCATACGCAATCATCTGATGCAACATTTAGATAATTTTCTTCTCCGATAAGAAATATATTCTCATCATTCGAGGCCACTGCAGTAGTTGTTCCATCTTCTTTCCTTTTCGTTAGGTCAATCTGGTCAGGGTGGACTGTTCCAGCTTGTTGGTCTCTTTTCAAGAATCTACACTTAGGCTTTACGTGTCCTGGTTTGCCACAGTAATAAAAATTTAGTCTGGTTCGACATTTGGACCTACCTCGTGATTTTCCACGACATCCTTTTCCACGATTCTTACTCTTTCCATTATTTTCAACAACATTGACTTCAAACTGATTGTTCAAACCTCTTTCACTCCGTCTTCACTCTTCATTTAGCAAACAGTCTGTAACAGAACCAATGCTAAGCTTTCCGTCTGGAGCAGAGTTGCTGAGAGTGACAACTAGAGTGTCCCAACTCTCAGGTAGAGAACTGAGGAGTAGAAGAGTTTGCAACTCATCATCAACACTCATGCCTGATAAGCCTCTGGCTTATCTAGTTTTATGACTAGATGAACTAGGGTTTATATGCCAATTTATTCGAGTTCACTCTCGATTTCGCCCGAATTTGCCTTGTTTTGTTCCTAAGTTGGACTTTGACTCGTTTTGCGTCTTTTGTGTAGTTTTTAGGTTATTTTGGATAGAATTACGCTTGTGGTTGCTTGTGTTGTTTTCAGATCCATAAGTGAAGCTTTAAGAGTTAAGAAAAGTGAAGAATATGAGCCAGACAGAGCCCATCACGGCCTGGCCGTGATGACCATCACGGCCATGATCAAGCAGAGCAGAAGGGGCAAAAGTCGGAAGTCGTCACGGCCTAGCCGTGATGTATATCACGGCCGTGACCTAAAACCCACACAAGTCAGAAGTCGTCACGGCCTAGCCGTGATGTCTATCACGGCCGTGACAATCCAGGAGGCAAAAGTCGGAACACTGTCACGGCCTGGCGTGACACCCGTCACGGGCGTGGCGAGCAGATGGTGGAGACAGAAGCTATCACGGCCTAGCCGTGATGAGGCTCACGACCGTGATGTTCAAGATTTGAAAGCGCGCTCAACCCGAGAGTGCGTCACGGCCTGGCCGTGATGGCCATCACGGCCGTGACGCGTGGCCTCCCTATAAATAGAGCAGATCGTAAGCAGATTTGAGGAGTTTTTGGATCAGAATTTTTCGGAGACTTTTTGTAACCCTATTTCTGGGATTTCTTCTTCTCTTCTTTTCTCTTAATTCATAGGCTTAGGATGGATTCCAATTGTACGTTCGTTGTTGTTACGGACATGAGGAACTAATCCTCTTGTCTGAGGGATCGATGAAGCCACCCATGGCGGCATAGTATTAATGTAATGTAATTCTCTCTCCTTTAATTCAATTATGATTTTCCAATTCTGTTTTCATTGTGTCGATTATATGCTAGCGTGATCGACTAGTTAAGCGTGTTGAGGCCTAGCGGCGATTCGCGTTTCAGAACTTGAATTGGGAACATCGGTCGAGTATTGCACGAGAGTGAATAGGAGATCGGTGCAACCTTTAGGGAACAAGAATTAATAGAATTTGAGATTAGGGTTAAGAGACCTAGCAAGTAATTAACCCAAATCATCGAATACATCCTAATGAGCACGGAAGTGGATTTAGGAAAATTTAGGGGTCCCGGTTGACATTAAAATTGAACTTAGGGAGGAGAATATCATCACTTGGGTACTTTGCATGAGTGGGTAGGTGGATTCGAAACCTTGGATGCTTTTATTTCTGAATTTAATCACCCGTAGCTTTAATTGATTTGATTCTTGAATTTGCAATCTCAATCTCTTTCTATCAACCTCCTTCTATTGCTTAACTAACGTATCGGATTTCTTGACAATTTAGTCGAATTGGTAACCCAATCCTTGTGTTCGACCTCGGTAGAATACTACCGTGTTTTTATTACTTGCGACGACCCGGTACACTTGCCGGAGTCACAACAATGCCTGCCTTTGTTAATTGATTAACAATGCCTTTGAAAGTGTTCAGATGTTCGATCATATTTTGACCGTTCATGTACTCCAACTTTACCATGTCTGCAACATAATCTACAACTTCCTTGTCATTACTATAAGAATATCCTAATATATGCCTACAACAATAGAAGAATGTGCTGACAATAACAGCCTCAGCAATTCCGATAATCACAACAACACGAACAGCGCCTTGAGCTACCTTTGGATTCCCTGCTCCTATTTCATTTGAAACGCGAGTACTGCGAAAATAAAATTCATAGGATCATGCTTTGTCAGCAGATGATTGTGAAGTATCATTGCACAAAGTTATGAGAATGAACAAGTAGATTTGGATCATACCTTGCAGAAGCTCCAACAACATAAGGAATGAAGTAGTGCAATGTAGTTGTGCTAAGGCTGCAAAAGTTTGAGATAAGTTATAAAACCAGAGTGTTATTTCAATAATTGATGAGAAATTGATTCCACTTACCAGACTGAGTGCATGTTTGGTTAAGTGGTTTTCTCCCCCAAAAGTGCTTATGCTATGGTCAAACCACTGTTGACCGAAAAAATTTGATGTTTGGCTTTCAAGTCCGAAAATTGCTTTTGGTCCCAAACTCACGTCCATACAGAAGATGGATTTTGTAGCTTCTACGGTAAACTTGAATCACGCCCATGGTTTTAGTGCATTGTTTTTGAATGATTGCACACTTAGAAGCAATTTTGATCTAAACTATCCAAACAATATGAATTGATAAGAATCACTTTTTCATGAAAGCATCCAAACACAAATCACTTCACTATCAACTCACTTTTAACCACAATCAATTCTACAAAATCAATTCTTTCTGAAATCATATTTGTCAAAAGCTAATCCAAACACACACTGAAAGGACTGAGGTTTCGAGTTGCGGATTAGGTAAAAGCCCAGCAAGTAATGTAAACAGTTCAAATGACCACCATTCAAAACTATGATGTATGAACATTGAATTAGGAAAAGAAAAGAAAACAGATTAAAGTGAAAGAAGTAGTGTGTAATGAATGGTGTTCCAAGAGATGCAAAGTTGTTAAATATTACCAAAACATTAGTCCATAAGGGATAGCAAATTGCATGAATTCTGAAATGCTTAATAAAGCATTACTAGAAAACACAATCTTGGTTTTCTCACATGCTGAAGAATACTTCATATAAATTCCAAGCCAAATGACATTCAACCAATACGAAATTGCAATAGCTAGACAGGTATGACTTAAACCCCGTCCAACGCTTAGCCGCAAGTGAAAGCACTTTCTTCTTCATGGCTAAAGTATTCGGCAAATCAAAATGGACCTACATTACAGAACAAAATAGAGGAATTAGTGTTTGATAATATGCTTAAATACAATAGATACAAACGAAGAGGTTAAAAGTAAATTACTATAAATGCTTCCCAAATCAGATCCTTCATGCTATCCGGTACTTTAGCACATTCCTCAATCAATATACTAGCATGGCTTCGAGCTTGCAAAGCCACAAACCAGAAAAATCCTTACCATTCGGGCCAATAGGCTCCCCATATCTATAAAACTGAACCGGGCAGTTTTTATTATCAGGAAGGATGGTGATCAATTTTTTCATCGTACTGCATGATCTACCCTTCTTTTTGGAAGAGGTACTACCAACACTGCCCTGTGAAGGAAGCATACTAGCTGACGAGGGACACCCCTATGAATCAGTATATATATATATATATATATATATATATATATATATATATAAGAATGCCTGTTTAGACAAAAAATAATAACTTACAAGTCTTTCGAGGCAAGTTTGACTAGTGACTACCCAACAATGAAAATTAGAATATGGATGAGTATATAATGTTATAAATTGTATGGATGGCACAAGCTGTTGGTAGAATCTACACCATTGAAATACTAATTACCTTGACTTGTTACCTTAATGTGTAGATTGTACCAAGTACCAACAACTTGCCACATCCATGTAACTTAAGGTATTGTAGGACGATAGTTAGAATATTTAAACAAAAATATGCTCAAAACTAACACATGATCAATATATTGTATGAAACATAAATATGAAGAAACCTATTATGGCCAGTTAGTTCAAATGTGATGAACACAGTAACTAGATTACCATTGTGCTCACTGCTTGATTCAAAGTGACACAGTTTAAACAAAGATTTTAGCCTGACTCATTGTCGTGACTAGGAAACCTTATTCCTTAATCCTATTCTTGGGAGTGCCTTTCCACTACACCCAACCCTTGATGGTAAGAAATGATATGTATCTATTATACCTATAACAGTTTCATACTCTGCTTTTTGAAAAAATAAAGATTAGGTTTGCTTTAAAAATCAAGAGCACTCAAAATGGATCACTCTTCTTATCTCAATCCAAGTACATTGAAGGTTTGCTTTAAAACTTCTGCCAAAGGCATCAACACACCTATTGCCTCCTCCACCAGACTTAGCAAACACACCTATTAAAACAATGAAAGGGAACCTATACGTTGGAAAATATAAGAATAAGAAATAAAAATGGTTCGAAGAGGAATACCTCAAATGGTTCAAACTACTTGTCTCCTTCACAGCTTCTACTTGTTTCCATTTGAGAACAAAAATGGTCTTTGACGTGACCCTATGTGGCTAAAAGGAGACGGATAGGGCATGGAACAAAAAGGAACAAAAAGGGCAAAAATGGTTAAGGCACGACTTACCTCGCAATTGAGAGAGAGAATAGGATGGTGGAGGATGGTGGCAGAGGCGAAGACGGCTTTGTAGAGAAGGGAAATGGAAGAGCGGGGGTTGCAACGAAGAAGGGGTTAGGGCGATGGAGGGAGACTTATGTTTGTGAGATTTATATTAACTTTATAATGACATGTTACGTCGATTGCTTAGCCAACCGCTATTACATGTCACTTGTAACGTCGGTTGTGTCACAACCCAACCCAGTTTTTTAAGAATTGTTCACTTGTAACGTCGGTTGTAATAAAACGGTTGTTACAAGTCACTTGTAATATCGGTTATCATACAACCGTCGTTACAAGTATTTTAAATGAACCAAATATTTACGATACTGTCACCGCCTCTTTTGTAACATCGGTTTTAAACTAACCAATGTTACATTCAGTCGTTACAGACATATTTTCCACTAGTGATTGCTTTTATAAACAACTAGTTCTTATATAAGAATCGATAAAAATAAGAGAAAAAAATAATATTGTTAAATGAACATTAATTTCAAATGAAAATAAATAGTTAATATTTTAAATTGAAACAAAAATAAATATAAATAAAGACGTGATGTAATATGTAGGACTCGTTTGGTGAACTCTTAAGAGTTGCACCATTGATGTGTACAGTTGCGAAAAGTGTATAAAGTAAAAAAATGATGAGTAATCATGATAGGACACTTAAAAAGAAGAATAAAGTAACTCCAATTGGTCAATGGGTTACACATTGAAGATACTCTTATATTTCCCAAAAAATAAAGATATTTAACAGATTTTTTTAAGTTTTTTGAAATTTAAATATATTATACATCAGACAGAGAGAGAGAGTATTGATCAAAAGAATTCGAGAAACAATTGTACAAATGTCACATTGGTTTTCTCTTTTCATTTTATGATCTTTGGTTTAATTTTGGCTTTTGTTTTCAAGTAATACGTTTTTACTCATAATTACAAAAATATACTTTATTTATGTGAACTACATGGTGAAAATATGATATATGTAAGTTGGGCCGGATATTTTTACTGAGTTTGATGAAAAAATATATATATTACACTTGTCATACAAAAAAGTATATATATTACATAAAAATATTGTTTAAAATAAATTATTCAATCAAATTTTTAAACATAAATATTTTTTACCTTTTTATTATATTCTATAATTAAAAAAAATTGTTTCTTGATATATTTTTATATATTTCTTTTATAATAAATTTATTAAAAATTAATTCTTATAAATATTATCAATAAACACATGCAACGCATGAGCATTATTTCTAGTTAGTATATAAAGTTGTAAATAGATGTACCCAGGGATGGACTTATTTGTAGCGGGACAGGGGCACTTGTCCGTACTAAGCAATCTTTTTTTCCAAATAATATATCTAGTAATTTATTTTTGCCCCCATAGAAAAATAGATGTTATCCCTACATGACAAACTATTATCACTCATTTGTGAATAATGAAATATACAATTGTATGGGATACCAACGTTAGAGTAATTGTTTAGGTATATAGATAGAGATATATTTTTTACAGTATTGAAAATAAAAAAAAATCATACAACATTCAATTGGGTGTTACAGTGAATTTGACAGGAGTGAAATTGTAATTTGAAAATGTATAGAAGACAATTGTAATTTGTAAAAGTGTAGGTATTTTGTGTTTTTTTAATCATGATATTATGTATATTATGTGACAGACGTTGAGTGTAGTTAAAAACTTGGTAAGAGCGAAATTTAATTTTGTAATCTTCTATTCTTTACTTAATAAATTATTTATCATTTATCAATTAGGTTTTACACTGAGGCCAAACAACATTATATATTTTTAATTTTATATAGTTTTTTTATTGCTTATCCATATTTATAATATTTTTAAACAAATTTTTTTTCCTACTAACCAAAATTTCTGGCCTGAATGTACTTTGTATAACCCCATATATGATTTACCCATATACATGTGAGCGGAGTGTCCTGTTCAGTGTCAGTGTAAAGGGAGAACTTTATAAGTTGGGCTGGCTATTAGTTGGGCTGGATTAGTGACTTTGGCTGCACCTTGATAAAAAAAAAACGTGCTCATGTGTGGTCCCTCAAATAGCTTAGACGTTTTAAAAAAAAAAAAAAGGTGAAAATCAGGACGCCATATGTTTTGGTACAAAAACATGGTTAAAAACAACTAGGACTCCGCGTGCTACATGTCATAATTATGGTTAACGAAATCTCGAATACAGAGAGAAAGCTTACTCCCACTCCCGCACGATGCAATAATGCATGAAGTCTCACTCACTCTAGTTTGTTCCATAAACATTAAACAGTCCGCGGCTGCGAATATCCCAAACTCGTACAAAATATGCCTTGGCTTGGAGGCTTCATTCATGTCCATCCAAATCAAAACACACCATTTTTTTTTTGTGCTACAACTCCCTCCATTCTCCTCTTTTTTTTATTTATAATTTTAGGTATTTATTTTTTTTCTAAAATAATGGATGTTTTATAAACTCACGTCATATTTGACCATTTTTTTCCATATATATCATTATAATAGAATTAAATTGAAATGCTTTAAAAATATGCAAAACATTCCAAATACATAAATGACTAGTGGAGTATGAAATAAATGTAGTTAAAATTTATAAATAATTAATGATAGAAAAAATAATATTTTAATATAAATATAAATATATTAATGATTTCTTAATCTATATATAAAAATATTAAATTATTATAAAAAAAACCGACAGAGTATTTCCTTTATCTACGGCCACGAATCCAACGCACTATTAAATGTCATGTCAGGTGAGTGAGGTCCTCCACTCTTCAACTTTTTTTTTCTTTAAGGACGTGTTTTGATAAGTAGTTGTGGCAGTAATTTTAGGATGCATTTGATACGTATTAATATATAGTATAGTATAGGATAATTTGGATAGTATAGTATAATCTTTTGAGTTAAAAGATAACTTTTTATTATGTATATCGTTTGATACATAATAAACAACACAAATAAAATAATATTGATTTTACTATAATACCATTTATAATATATCTTATTATATATTAATATAATATTATTAATATATATTATTAATATATGTAAGTATTAGTCAATATATAATATATTTTATAATATATAATATATATGATAATATATTATTACTATCATAATAATACTATATATATAAGAGAGAGAGAAGAGAAAGGAAGGGGGGAGAGAGAGGGGTAAGGATAATTTTGTTTTTTTTATAGGTTCTCCATGGGACAAAAAGTTGTCCCATGGTTTGGTGGGGGACAAAATTTTGGGTTTTTGTCCTGTCCCTCACCCCCGTTTTTGTCCTGTCTCTTGACCACTTTTCAAATCAAACAGGGGACAAAAAATGTTGTATTGTCCAATCCCCTGTATTTTTTAAAATCAAACGCACACTGAGTGTGATAATTAGGTAAAGCCCTCATAAAATGATGGTTCTAGGAATCGAACCTACTACAACTAACCATATTTAGGTCTTCAACTTTTGTTATGATTAATGTCACAATGGTATTATTTGAATATCTAAAAATTTGACACTTACGATACCTAATTAATGACATTTAAAATCGTGGTTAATGACTTGTTGAATTCGGTTAGAGAGCAAATTGGTTTTTTCTCTCGTAAAACCTCTGCTAGGGTTTGCATGAAAGCTTAGGTTTTCACGTGCCGCCATGGAGGCAAAGCCATGGCAATGCTTGTTCCCGGAATTGCTTCCTCCTCCTTCCCCCCCCTCCTCCTCCTTCTCACCTCCCCTCTCAGACCCTGCCACCACCACAAAAAAAGTCCTTCGTTCAAGCACTAAACAATGCATGTGACATTCCTTTTAGCCAATTGCCGACTCCATGTCTCAAAGGAGATGAATTGGTCATCACGATCCCAGAAGATGAGTATATCGCAGGCATTGAATCATCCAAGAACAATTTGCACGGGCGTATATTGCTGTCCAAGGGAGATCAACCAGTCAAGGTTAATGACTTGCGGGTCAAGTTATCGGATCTTTGGAGACCTATTGCTCAATGGAAGGTGACTCCAATTGGTAGAGGCTTTTTTGAGTTCTCTTTTTCCTCTGTGGAGGACATGAGAAGGGTTTTGGCGGCTGGATCATGGAATTTGAAGCCTGGATTGTTGAAGCTATTTTCATGGACAAAGGATTTTAATCCTTTTATGGTAAAGCAAACAAATGTGCAGACTTGGATTCGTATCACTGGTCTTCCTCTTGAATATTGGAGGCCAAAAATTTTATACTCTATTGCAAGAGGAATTTGTACCCCTTTATCCATTGATGATCCTACTAAAGAGAGAAGTTTGGGTCACTTTGCCAGAATTCTGGTCGATATAGATTTGAACAATAAGCTACGGGATAAGCTTTTGGTTGAAAGGAAAGATTTTGCATTCTTTGTAGGGATTGAATATGAGTCTCTACCACATTTTTGTTCGGATTGCAAGATCATTGGCCACTCTCTAGCAAATTGTCGGAAAAGGCAAGATCATCACGGGAAGGATCAACAAAAGCGGCCCTCGAATCAGAAAGACAGGACAGCAAACTTTGTGGCTTCAAAGTATGTCGACAAAAGTAAAGATCCATTACAAATTGCAAATGCATCTGGTAATGACAAACTGGCAGACATTAAAGGTAAGTCAGTGGTTAATGGTCCGGATGAGGACCTCTGGTTGACAGAGAAGGTCCCTTATGTATTGGAACAAACAAATATGTGTGATCATGATAGGCTGGCTTCGAGGATGAGTCAGCAGCAACAAGAAGAAGACTCAAAATCAGTGGATACTGTCTTTGATGAATCACTGCACTTTGGCAATTGTCCACAGCAGGTTGTGCCAACTGAACCTCTTGACAGTCATGTTGATTCATCCTTTGTGCCAAATACAGTTTCCAAGACTGTTTCTGTTGGGGCATCTTCACAAGGTAATGTTGCCTTGACTCCCTATTCAGCTGATAATTTGAGCACAGGCACTGCAGGTTCAAGCCTGCACACCCCCTCTTTGAGGGAACTCTTGGATAGTGACAATTTTGTCCCAAACTCAGTCTCAGCACAGCAGCCAGATATTTCTGATGATGTTAATCATACAGTAGCCAAAGACCTTAGAATTGTTGGGAGGCTTTGGAGTGAGGAAGTGGAGGATGTTTCCTCATCTCAAATGCCCTGTGGGGATCAAGAGGAACCATTTGTGGAAGTGAAGTCCAAGTCCCAAAAGAAGAAGCAGAAGAGAGAGAGAAGGCTTGCTCAAAGGTTCTCCAGGTATAAGTCTCAGTATGAGACAGAGTCTGGCTCTTTGGAATTCTGATGAAAATCTTTTATTGGAATGCAAGAGGGATTGGCAATCCCTTAACTAAATCAGTTCTGGGGAAACTTTGCTTACAGCATAAACCAGATCTTGTTTTTATTTCAGAACCGAAAATTCCTTTAGATTGTCTGCATAACAGTCTTTGGAAGAGACTAAATCTTAAGGTTTTTGATGTTAATAATAGGGGTAATCTTATCCCTAATTTGTGGGGTGTATGTGCTGATCACATTACTCCATCTATATTGGCTAGTTCTCAACAGCATATCTCTTTATCTTTGTCTCTGAATTCTCAAAACCTGTTCATCTCAACAGTGTATGCATCAACTTCCCACATAGACAGAAGGACTCTCTGGTTAGAGTTAGCCAATTTACAACAAAATTATCAAGGTCCTTGGTGTTGCATTGGGGATTTTAATGCCATTCTTGGTGCTCATGAAAAGAGGGGTGGAAGGCTGCCTTCTACAATTTCCTGTGAAGAATTTAGAGCCTGGTCAGACTCCTGTCAGCTTACCCACATCACCACTCAAGGAGCCTCTTTCACTTGGTCAAACATGAGGGGTCAGGGAAATCGCACAGAACTGAGGTTGGATAGAGCTTTATGCAATGATGATTGGTTCTCAGTCTGGGACAATGTAGCTTGTTGTACTTTACCAAGGAATCATTCAGACCACTTTCCCCTTCTACTCATTTTGAAAAAAGGTGCCAGTAGCTAACCTGCTCCTTTCAAGTTCCACAAGCATGTGGACTGACCATAAAGACTGTAGAAGATTGGTTGCTGAGGTTTGGAAAAAGGCAGTTTTGGGGCTGTCCAATGTATGTCTTGTCTCGAAGCTAAAGAGTTTGAAATCGAGCTGAAAGTTTGGAATAAACAGGTATTTGGAAATGTCCATTGCAAGGTTGAAGAGGCTATGGCTAACTTAGAATCCATCCAATTAAAAATTGATGCTTGAGGGTTATTCGATCGTTGCACTCACAAGAACTAGCAGCCCAATCTGAATTGAATCGGCTCTATCTTTTCAAGAATCCTTTTGGAGAGAAAAGGCTAGATTGAGCTGGTTTCTTTGATGGTGATGAAATTCTGCCTTTTTCCTCAAGGTAACAAGAATTAGAAGTGCTTCGAATCCAATGTCCATTCTTAAAGTTGGAAATTCTGTCTTGGATAATCAAAGGGCAATTGAGGATCATGTCCTTGGCTTCTATCAGAATTTATATGCCTCAGATAATTCTTGTGTGCACAATGACATTATTGAAACAATCATCCCTTCCTTGGTCTCAGATCAAGATAATGTGATGCTCACTAATATTCCAACTTTTGAGGAGGTTAAGAATGCTGTTTTCAATTTAGACAGGAATAGTGCCCCGGGCCCGGATGGTTTTGGGGGAAGCTTTTACCATTCATTCTGGGACATTGTTGGAAATGATGTCCACAACTCAGTTGTGAAATTCTTTAGAGAGGGCTGGATCCTTCCAAATCTGAATTCAAACCGGGTTGTCCTCATTCCCAAGTTTGTTGGTGCTGACAGAATTGAGAATTACAGGCCTATTGCTCTTGCAAATTTTCAGTTTAAGGTGATCACAAAAGTGTTGGCTGATAGGCTTGCTGGAATCATGCCAAAAATCATCTCTCCCGAGCAAAGAGGTTTCATTAGAGGAAGGCATATCTCATAATGCATTTGTATTGCCTCAGAAGCAGTAAACATGTTAACATGTTGAACAAAAAGGTGTTTGGAGGCAATATTGCCTTGAAATTTGATATCAAAAAGGCTTTTGACACCTTGGACTGGAAATTTCTTTTGAAAGTTCTGCACTCTTTTGGATTCAATCAACAATTCTGCTCTTGGATTCATACTATATTGAAATCTGCTCATCTATCTATTTCAGTTAATGGCATCTCAGTTGGTTTTTTCACTTGTAAAAGAGGAGTAAGGCAAGGAGATCCTCTTTCTCCTCTCCTCTTTTGTTTGGCTGAAGAAGTTCTAAGTAGAGGGATCTCTAGATTGATTGAGTTGGGCAAGTTACAGCACATGGCCAGTCCTAAGGATTTTCCTACTCCCAGCCACATCCTTTATGCTGATGACAT
Source organism: Sophora flavescens (assembly GCA_030762895.1). NCBI lineage: Eukaryota > Viridiplantae > Streptophyta > Magnoliopsida > Fabales > Fabaceae > Sophora > Sophora flavescens. The sequence continues at coordinate 18,349,864 of CM061065.1, forward strand.
TATGGTTTTCTGCAAAGGATCCAAAGCTAACCTTAGACACCTTATGCAACTGTTTGAGATTTATGGACATGCTTCTGGTCAAGTGCTTAGTCTTGAAAAGTGCAGGTTTTATGCAGGATCAATGTCCTCTAGAAGAGTGGATGATCTGAGCAGTTTCTTGAGATTTCCACCTGGTTCTCTCCCTTTTTACTACCTTGGTGTTCCTCTCTTCAAAGGGAAACCAAAAGCTATGTATCTGCAGCCTACCTTAGACAGAATTAAAGGAAAGCTGGCATCTTGGAAAGGTTCTCTCCTCTCTATCATGGGAAGAGTGCAGCTTGTTAAATCAGTGATTCAAGGTACTCTAGCTTACAGCTTTCACATCTACAAATGGCCTGCCTCATTGTTAAAGCAGTTGGATGGTTGGATCAGGAATTTTATTTGGTCTGGAGACATTCATAAAAGGAAACATATAACTGTGGCTTGGAAAACTGTCTGTTCTTCTGTTGAAGATGGTGGTCTTGGTCTTAGGTCTCTTAGAGCCATTAATGAGGTCTCTATGTTGAAGCTTTGCTGGGTAGTGATCTCTTCAAATGAGCAGTGGGCCAAGTTCCTAAAAGCAAGATTTTTCAGAAGTTCTTTGCCTGTTTCTCATCATGTTAGTTCTTCCTTGTGGCCTGCATTAAAGGTCTGGCTGCCTATGATTAAAGAACATTCTTCTTGGTTGATAGGAAATGGACAATCTGTTAACTTTTGGACAGACAAGTGGTTGCCCGAGCCTCTTGCAAACCTGATGCATATTCCTTCTGCTTGGCAGCAAGATTTATCTGCCAAGGTTTCTGATTTCATTGTTGATAATTTATGGAACATTCCTCACTGCCTGCAGCATCACTTCCCTAGCATAATGGAAAAGGTCTGTCACACTCACATTCCCATGGAGCCTTGTGAGGATAGATTGGTGTGGGACAGTGCAGCAAATGGTCTTCTTACTTTTAAGGATGCATTCCTTTTCCTCAATCCTGTTAGAAACCTTGCTCCAGGATTCTCTCAAATCTGGTCCAAGGCAATTCCTCCCTCTAGATCATTTCTAGTTTGGAGGCTTTTCCATCACAAAATGCCAACCGATGAAAATATAAGAAGAAGGGGATACACCTTGGCCTCAATGTGCAGCTTGTGTGGCTCAGCAGAGGAATCTTCTTCCCATCTATTCCTCTCCTGCATTTATGCAGCTGCTCTGTGGGGTTGGTTGAGCTCAAGACTGTTGCACACAATCGATCAATCATCTTTTGAGAACCTGTTCCTGGTGTGTAAAGGAAATAGCCCTCAAGTCAATGAAGTCTCACTAGCTGCTGTTATTCATGTAATCTGGGTGGTTTGGACAGCAAGAAATAAGTGCAAGTTTGACAATAAGTTTCTAGGTATAGAAGCTGCTCAAAATATGGTTTCTTCAGCTATTTGGCTCTCAGGAAATCTGGCAAGTGGTGCAATGTTTAATTCGGTTAATGAGCTGGTCATTCTCAAACACTTTAGCATTGAGTGCCATTACAGAAAGTCTCCAAAGATTACAGAAGTTATTTGGCACCCTCCCCCATGCAATTGGACTAAATGTAACATTGATGGTGCAGCTCATGGTTCCCCCGGTCCATCTGCTTGTGGGGGTATATTTAGAGGCCACAATTCGGCTGCACTTGGCTGCTTCTCCTGCAACTTAGGGAATTCATCATCACTTGAAGCTGAATTATCAGCTGCTATGCATGCTATAGAAATAGCTAACAATAGGGGTTGGTTAAATCTTTGGATTGAAACTGACTCAATTTTGGTATTGAAGGCTTTTAATAACCAGAGCATAGTTTCATGGCGTCTTCAAGCAAGGTGGAGAAACTGTATGGTATTAGCTAGGGATCTTTCTTTCCAAGTTACTCATATTTATAGGGAAGGGAACCCCTGTGCGGATAAGCTAGCTAATCATGGTTTGCATAATCTAGGATTTATTTGGTGGGATACAATTCCTCCCTTTATCAGAGAAGACTTTGTTAGAGATAGGCTTAGTTTGCCCAGATACAGATTTTCTTGATGTATTTTCTATTTGCATGGGTTTGGGTAACACGTCCCACCATGTTCTCCTTTTTTTGTATTCTTTCTTGATTATTTAATAAAGTGTAGTGTGAGGCTTTTGATGGATGGTTTTTGTGGTGCCAACCTAGTTGGGATGGCAAAATTCATCCTGAGGCTTTTCACCCTACTTATAAAAAAAAAAAAATTCTGTTAGAGATGACATTAGGATTGAGTAATTAATTAACCATTTATTGAGCTCCGTTAACCAATATTTTTTACATCATTAAGGTCAGACAAGTTCTTACTTTAGGCCCTTAACTCACTACACCAAGTCCCCTATAGAGTCCACTAACAAAAATTGTTTGATATATCTAACAAAATTGCACATATGAAGCTCACTTCCATAATCCGTTTAATCTAAAATCTCACCTTATCTAGGGCCGACCCTGCTCTCCTCTCTCAATTTCCGACTAGATCCACCATTTTGCAAAAGAAGAAGGTGAAACCACCATTTTTTCCCTATTAAGCCACTTGTAATCGCCACCATTCGAGCATGTAAAGGAGGCGGTCATCCATTTCGGAGGAAGGCAAGAAGAGAGAGAAATGAGAGAGAAGAGAAAGAAGAAAGAGTAAAGTGATAATGGTTTAGCTCCTTCCGTCGTAAAAAATTGTGGAAGGAAGAAAGGTAAGAGAGAAGAGGAGAGAGAAATATTTTTTTTTTTTTGACTGGAAATAAATGTTTTTTATATTGAATTTTAATCAAAGTTATAATGATACTAGATGGAAAACGGAAATTAAGGGGGGCGGCATTAAGGTTTGTCAATATAGAGTACAATAACTTGTCACAACTAAAAATTAGGAGACAAAAATAAACCATTAAAATATCTTTTTAACAAACACATCTTTACATAAAAATGATATTATTATTATATACATATAATCCATTATTAAAATAGTCAATTTTTCGTTGTTAATGTAACACGTTAAATGCATTTTGTTGATAGAAATAAAAAGATTTAATTATTAAGTTGGTTCTTGAACTATTTGAAAATTTTGAAGCAGGTCCATAATTAAAAAAGTTTTTAATTGAGTCCCTGAACTTATATAAAATTTTCAATTAGATTCTTGAACTAAAAAAAGTTTTAATTGGGTCCTGATCTTATATAAAAAATTCGAGTGGGTCCCTAAAGTAGAAAATTTGTTAATGATTCATTGAATTTGACGGAATATTATTGATTTCATCCAAGCTGGACACCCATATCAGTCATTTATGGGTAGTTTGAATGGAGGATGAATCTTGAGATATTGTCATAGTAAGATACAACAAGATAAAGTGAGATGTAGTAAGTTGCAAGTGAGAGAACTATTTTGGATGAAGCTATTTCGAGAGAAGGATATGCAACCGTGAAATAAAGATTAGGGAATGAAGGAGTTGTTTATTTGGATGGGGGAGAAGCAACTGTAGGTCACGTTTTGGTCTTTTATTTCAACATTCTATTCTTTTGCAACCCTAAATACAAATTTAAGGGGGGGTTTCAAGTTACGGTCCACGTCAGCACGTTTAACGACCTCTTTAAGGAATCTCATCCCAACGACTCAATCGAAAATTTTATTTAAGTTAGGAACCCAATTAAAAAAAATAGTTCAGGGATCCAATTGAAAATGTTATATAAGTTCGGAGATCCAATTAAAAAAAAACCTACATAAAAATTCTCAAATAATTTAAGTACCAACTCAAAAAGTTAAACCAAATAAAAATATAAGAGAAAACAATAAAAATGCATTAATTGGACACATAACGTGTCTAGATGCATCTCTCGGTGCAATGAGCATTTTTAATGGAAGTGAAATGAAATCTCCATTCAAACCTTTATTTTCCAATGCTTGAGCAATGTGAGACTTTTTTCTTATTAATTAATTTTCAAAGAGTAATGATATTTTGATATCTGATTTGAACATGTTATATGGACATGATAAATTTGATGGGTATTTTGAAATAATGAAATATATGATGATAGAAAAAAAAAAACAAAAAAAAAAGTTGAAATATATATATATATATATATATATATATATATATATATATATATATAATTACATATAGTATTGGACAACAATTATGTATTTAAATATCATTACTCTTTTTCAAAAGCTTGTCATATTGTCATTACACACTTGAGGACATACCAAACTTTAACCTTTCGATTTCATTGTTAATACAGATTTGTAGGTGGAAGAAGTTTTATACTTTGAGTGAGTACTATGCTGAATAATATTGCTGATGGCTTAGTTTTTTATTTTTTTTTTCACAGAATTGCTGATGGCTAAATTATATGGTATATAAGTTACTTTGCAATCAAATAAAGGGAACAAATCTACCTATAATCAATCTGCCCATTATTGAATTAATGATGATAAGTTGATAACTCTATTTCACAGTTTGGTTATTTTGAGTACTCCTCACCTCCAAAGTAATTGGATTAGGAGCAAATAATCTTCAATTACGTCCCTTTGAACCCTATCCCTATGGTTATAAATAGGATTCTTGATAAAAAATAAAGGGAATAACCAAACCATTAAGCAATAATAACCAAGAATGTGAGTGGAAGCTATATTCTAGCTTCCACTCACCTGATAATTATGTGTGGAACATGAATGGCATAGGAAAATGGGAGCCCTGATCCACATCTATGTTGCCGGAGCATGTTATAAAAACTTCATGAGATATGAGTCACACCCATAAGCACAATTCCAGTCCAAAAATCACATATATACAGACAAAGTTAAGTTTCATTTGTTAACATAATTTGAGCTCTCCAATGACTATAAAAAACACATTTTCTAACTCCCAAAAACAAACAGTAGCAAAACCCAAAACTGACAGCAATTTGTCGGTAATTTTCTTTTTCTTCCACTCTTTATTTTATTAGGTTTCTCAAATTTCATACGATTCCATTATGAGCTTTAATTGACTTCTCAACTAATCTCTCTCTTGCTTTTGATGCCTGCAATAACCACAAAAAACAATCTTTTAGAGCTACACGTCTCTAACAATAGTCAAGACTAAAAAATGTTTATAAAATTGTTGCAAAAAAAAAATTAAAAAAAATGACAATGCACTTATGAGCAATGGAAAAGTTACATAAGAAAGTAAAAACCAACCTTTTTCTGCCAATCCATTAATACTGTTACTACAGCAAGTATAATTATTTGCAGAATAGACCCTGATAGAGTTCCCATCCAGAGTCCCTTGGCTGTGAGCTTTAGGCCAAAACCCAAAAAGAGTGCTATAGGAACTCCCACAAGATAATAGGCTCCAAGGTTCACATAAGCCCCTATTTGTTGAAATCCTCCACCTCTCGCAATCCCTGAAATAAAAAAGAAATAATGTTATGCCTATAGATATAAATCCAGTTTTACGAGTTTAGGCTAAAAGAACATAGATTATTGACTAAACCCTCAATTTGGTCCCTGAGAAAAACACTCGGGTCTGAAATAATCCCTATCCAAAAAAAACTATCCATTTAATCCTTAAGAATGTGTTTACCGGGACAGATTAGTCCTTCTGTCAGTTGATCACCTTTGACCGCAAGTTAATTGATGACGTGTCAGTATCCATTCCAAAACGGTTTGTCGTTTCTTTCCTTCTTCTTCCTCCAGCTTCTTCTTCTTCTTCTTTCCTGACAGGAAGAGATACTTAAAGCTTTGCTAAACTCTGATATCATTGGATTCCATACCTTTGAATATGCGCGTCGTTTCCTTTCCTGTTGCAGCCGTATGTTGGGTTCGGAGCTCAAGCATCAATTCGAAGGAAAAACCATCTTGCTTGGTATTGATGATATGGACATTTTTAAAGGCATAAATTTAAAGATTTTGGCTATGGAGCAGTTGCTCAGACAACACCCAAAATGGCAAGGAAGAGCTGTGCTTGCACAGACCTTCAAAGGAAAAGATGTTGGGGAATTGGTCTTAGCTTTGGATTTAGGGTTGTGGCACTTGACCCTAATTTTAAAAAGCTCTCAATTGATTCTATGGTTTCGGCTTACAGCAGGGCAAGTAGTAGGGCCATTTTGTTGGATTATGATGGTACCGTGATGCCACAGAACTCCATTAATAAAAGTCCTAGCAAGGAGGTCATCTCTCTTTTGGAAAAACTCTGTGCATACTCCAAAAATGTAGTTTTCATTGTTAGTGGAAGGGGGAGGGTTAGCTTAAATCAGTGGTTTACACCCTGCAAAAAACTTGAAGATTAGTAAGGTGGGCATCTTATCATTTGCTTGTGCATTTTGCTAATATATAATTTCTCATGTTACCTCTATTGATCTTCATTCCTTAATTTTTGTCTTGTGTTCTTTGCTCTGGTAATGTGGCAATTGTTTAAGTTTTGGGCATTTTTCAGATGGTCCCAGAGTGGAGATTGGGAAATTTGTGGGAAGAGCACCGAATTTGGATGGATGCAGATTGCCGAACCCTGTTATGAAACTATATACGAGAGGCAAATCGATGGTTCCGGCATTGAGAGAAAGGAAAGTGCTTTGGTCCTGCACACGGGATGCAGACCTTGGTTTCGGATCTGCTCAGGCTAAGGAAATGTTAGATCATCTAGAAAGTGTTTTGGCCAATGAGCCTGTTGTTGTGAAGAGTGGCCAATTCATTGTTGAAGAAGAAGAAGAAGCTGGAGGAAGAAGAAGGAAAGAAACGACAAACCGTTTTGGAAAGGATACTGACACATCATCAATTAACCTGCGGTCAAAGGTGGTCAACTGACAGAATGACTAATCTGTCTCGGTAAACACATTCTTAAGGACTAAATGGATAGTTTTTTTTTGGATAGGGACTATTTCAGACCCGAGTGTTTTTCTGAGAGACCAAATTGGGGGTTTAGTCTAGATTATTTTAGCAAATACTCCCTCGGGTCCGATGTATAAGCAAAAAAGTTTCAAGGATTTTAGTCCAATATATAAATAAATTTTATTTTCTAATGACTCATTTAATGATATTATTCTCAAAATATCATTCATTTAATACAAATTCCACTGACTCACTTAATGAACATTGAAGTTTCAGATGAAGGGTAATTTAGGTAACAAACCTAATTTTTTACAAGATTCAATGACCACCTTGATATGTTAACATGTGTGTTCCATTAATTTTGTTTGCTTAAAATATGGACAGGAGGGAGTAGAAACTAACCAGAAAGAGCTCCTATTATACTATCTGCACTAACAGACACACAAAGAAGAGGAACCATGTCTGCAACATAATCTACAACTTCCTTGTCATTGCTATAAGCATATCCTAATATATGCCTACAACAATAGAAGAATGTGCTGACAATAACAGCCTCAGCAATTCCGATAATCACAACAACACGAACAGTGCCTTGAGCTGCCTTCGGATTCCCTGCTCCTATTTCATTTGAAACGCGAGTACTGCGAAAATAAAATTCATAGGATCATGCTTTGTCAGCAGATGATTGTGAAGTATCATTGCACAAAGTTATGAGAATGAACAAGTAGATTTGGATCATACCTTGCAGAAGCTCCAACAGCATAAGGAATGAAGTAGTGCAATGTAGTTGTGCTAAGGCTGCAAAAGTTTGAGATAAGTTAGAAAACCAGAGTGTTATTTCAATAATTGATGAGAAATTGATTCCACTTACCAGACTGAAAGGACTGAGGTTTCGAGTTGCGGATTAGGTAAAAGCCCAGCAAGTAATGTAAGCAGTTCAAATGACCACCATTCAAAACTATGAAGTATGAACATTGAATTAGGAGAAGAAAAGAAAAAAGATTAAAGTGAAAGAAGCAGTGTGTAATGAATGGTGTTCCAAGAGATGCAAAGTTGTTAAATATTACCAAAACATTAGTCCAGAAGGGATAGCAAATTGCATGAATTCTGCAATGCTTAATAAAGCATTACTAGAAAACACAATCTTGGTTTTCTCACATGCTGAAGAATACTTCATATAAATTCCAAGCCAAATGACATTCAACCAATATGAAATTGCAATAGCAAATGCTGCTCCAACATGTCCCAGTCCCAATTTAAATACCAAACCCCAACAAATAGGAAAATGCAAAAACAGAACCGCAATTGAGCTGAAAACCATGGGAAAGATCATACTCTGAGTCTGGAAGTATCGAATCAGAGATTGAAGAACAGCATAGCCATACAGTGCTGGGATCAGGCAAATGCAGTAATCGCGAGCTGCATGACAAATTTCAGGATCTTGACCAAACAGCAGGAGTATTTTATCCATGAATATCCACAGGAGAGATATGGGGAGACAAACCAAAATGAGAGTCACAATTGCACAGCAAGTGTAGTTTCCAAGCTTTCTAAATTCTTCTGCACCATAGGTTTGGCCACATAGTGTTTCCAATGCACCAGCCATTCCCAGCTGCAAGGCATTTCAAAATATAGTCAGTCATCAAGAACACATGCAGAAGAGTAATTTAGATGCACATGTAAAGTAATTTGAGGAAAGATTAGAATATTTAACCAAGGTTCCTCTAAGTTGAACTTGAGTGTAAAGTGAACAAGTAAGAATGTATCTACCCAAGATTAACTAAAACGGATTAACGGATTGATATCTCAATGCACTGTTAATAGGATATACTCTTACTTGCTCATTTTACGCTCAAGCTCGCTTATTAGATGAGCTTTTATCCTTTAACGAAAGGAGATTTTCAAGCTTGCAACTTTCAAATCAAAAAAAATTTCAAATGCTAACTACATTTAGCACAACAGTTGGTGGGTTATCTATAAGTACAGGTAACTTGCTTTGACCCTCGGATGAGATAGCCATCCTTGACCCTAAAAATTTTTCATCAAGAAAATAAATTTTAAAAAAAAACTATTTTTGCAGATCCTGTCTCAAAAGTTTGATATCAGACTGAGAGCAAGTGCCATACTATAGCATAAAATTAGTACTAAGTTCTATCTAACCTAATAAAGTGCTCTCTTCCAGAGAATAAACAAAGGCTTTCCTAATGAAAGGATTAAAATTAACAAGGAAAAAAAGCCATTAGATGCTTAATCTGAGTCACACTTAAGTCTGCACAAACACTATTTGGCAGAAAAAATGATTTGTACTTGTTTAAATTTGAAAAATATGAATAATGGAGCAAGCAAAAATTGCTGTAGTGAACCAAAGAAAAATTTAGAGAGAAGATGAAAGAGGATTTACAAGGACACTGAAGCCAGTAACTTCAGCAAAAGAGGAGGCAATGGCAACCCCAGAGAAGGAGACTAGTATGCCAAGGTGTCCAACCATCATCAGTGAAACAACTTGTAGAAGGTACTGAGACACTGTCACAGCCACCATTGGAGCTGCCATGGAGCCTACCCTCTTGAGCTCTAGAAAAAATGCACTCTCTAATGGTGCCACCCCATTATTCTCTTCACTCCTTGTTAGCAGTGGTGCTGCTTCTTCCTTAACCATGTCTCTGGACTCTAGAGCTTTCTATGCAAAGCAATGTTTCGTTCTTAAACAAATGTGAGATGTGATGTTGGAGATAGAAATTATATAGGACAAGAGTTCTACTATGGTCGGCTAAGTTAACTTGAAACAAGATAAATTATTATGTGCACAGCATACGGTTTTGTTTAGTATAGTCAACTTTATTGGGGATTGTCAGATTGAAGAAAGAAAGAAAGTGCTTTATTGGACATTTAAGATACATGCATGCAACAATGTTTTCAGTGTACAATTTTTATACATTGTTTGTGCATGAGATTTTTACCGACATGAATTAATATCTCAACAAATCAATATTTTTTAGTTAATTTAATTTTTTTTAATAAATTATTATTATTGTTATTTTTTTATTTTAATTATTAAATTAAAAACATATATATCAAAATGTTAGTAGATATCACATACTACTTTAATCCATGTTTTTATGTTGTGGTTTTGAATTTTTTTTATATATTTTTGAAATGTATATATATATATATAAAAGATAAAATAGGTGTAAACAATATCAAATATTATCCATATATATGAGCAAGTAAAAATGTGGAAATCGTAATAAAATAACAGAAAAAGTTAATAGCAAAATGAAATGATGAAGGAAGCAGATCAATAAATTGGAGTGTAATCTATATTTTTTGTTTCATAATGATATGTCACTGTCACATGTCTAATGTCGTCTCGTCACGACCCACCGCATGCAAAAAACAAACAAAGAAACAAAAAGAGTTTGACGGTGTTTTTTGACTTTTTCATTTCACTTATAGGTAGTATATTTCTTATTCATAATAATAAAGATGTTATTATGTTTTTATGTGTTATTTTATTCTCAAGACTAATTAACATATCAATTTAGTAACAATATTTTGAAAACAAAAGAAAATAAATTTTTATCGATATAAACTTGACAATAACGATACATGCTTCTTGCTCTCTTTCCCTTCTCATCTTTTCCACACTTTTATCTTATTTTTCATAATAATTATATTATATGCAATTATGCATATCATGATTCCAGAATCATCCAAATGAAAACAGCTCAGTGAACCTGATCAATCATAAATGTGATCAATGATCAGATAATTCTCTGTTCCCTTAAATCCATCGATCCATGTTACTTCCAAGAATTTGAGTATTATTTTATATTGTATTGATATTTGATCATTATTATACAAGAATATAAGAGTAGCTGCATTTCAAATTTCACTAGTTCTTTCTAAAAAATTTATCAGCAAAAACACGTTCATATTATATCATTTCTCTCTAAAACTTTTGTCCAATAAACTTGCATCCTATATAAATTAACTTTGCAAAACTTACTATGAATGAGAGTAGTAAGAATTGCATTCTTTATCAATGACAAAGGTTCTATTCTTAGAACTTGTTTAAAAAAATATATATATCCGTGTCATTTCAAGAAAGGTAAATAAAAATTAATTTGAACTTAAGTACCAATTAATTTTTAAAGGTAGAAAAAAGCCAATATATATCAGGTAAATAACTCTTAAAATAATATTAGAAAATAACTCTTAATAATATTTTAAAAATAATATCAAGTAGTAAATAAGTCAATCATTTTAGCTATTTTTATTCTTCTCATAATATCATGCCCGACTATAGGTGATAAACTAATCTTCCAAAATATGGCCAAACGTCTAAATAAAAATATCTTCTAACAGTATAATTTGTATACAGATGAATCATGAAATCGAGTAAAAAGGTATTAATTTAACAGTGCTTCTATATGGTATGAAAGTCATAGATTGTGTTTGGAAGAGCTTATGGAGAGCTTATGAAAATAAGTCATGATAATAAACTTAAGCAAATAGTTTATTAATTAAAATAGTTTATGATCTTTCTATACTCTTTGTAATTTATTTCCATAAGGTTGTCATGGAGGCATGTGAAAATAAGTTTTTTTTAACTTATTTGAAAAAAACTTATTACATAAGAGTTTAATTAAGTTGTATACTTATAGTACGAATTGTTTGATGAATGTACGTGGCACACAATCAAACGGTCATTTCATTTTATTTTTTTTATAAAAAAAAAGTATATTAAAAAAATACAAAAGATACCTTAACGCATATACAAATAGTCACAGAAAAGAAAAGGATAGAAAAAGATACATATTCAACCAAGGTTACAAGATCCTACACTACGAAAAAATATAGGATCATAACACCAAGGTTGAAAAGTAGCTAATCCTCTCCTATCCAAAGAGCCGCCCACCAAGCCCAAAGCACTAGATGGCCTGCTAATAAAACAAAACACAATCAACGGTACCTGTGAATTCGTGTGGATTTCGTTTCATATAGTTAATCATTTCTCTTAATTTAATTATCTATTATAGATACAAAAATAAACTCAAAAATATATTTTAATTGTATTGTGTATTACTCATAAATTAATATTATAAGATAGAGTTTCTCTAAATTACTTTTTCACAAATCCAGAAAAGAAACTACACATTAAAATAAAAATAATAATAATTAACAAGAGTAAATTGTGTAGTTTGGCGCTACTTCAAAGTTCTCCCTCTATTTTTTGTCACTTAATTAGTTAACTTTAACTGCAGTGTAACACTAACAAATAATCCCCTAAAGTTTGTGGAGTTTCATGATAAAAATAATTAAATAAGGGTCATGCTAGGGTTCTAAAACGACGCCGCTCTTGATTGCTATATTTGAATAGTTTGTTGATTTTCACTTCTTTTGTGAGAGCTATGTTTTTCAGGAGTATTATGTTTTTCTCTCCACTTATGAGAGATATGTTTTTCTCTCCATTTGTGAGAGTCTATCGTTGTTGGATGAAAAAATGAAGAAATTGTTTCTCTTTATATCTCTCCATTTTTTTATTGATAGGTTCTAGTTCACAGGTCTGCCAGGAGCCATAAGTATTACTACAAGAAATTACGTGATTAGCTATAACAAATTTAATAGCTAATTCGTAGCTAATTTCTAGTAAAATGAATCAGCTACAGAAATAATGGTAGCACGAAATGGGCGGCAAATCAGCTAGAAAATTTATATTTAGCTAATTCGTAGTTAATTTAAAACAATCCTAGCAATATTGTAACTAATCCATAGTAATAAGTTATTCAAAATTGCCTTTTCCTAGCTGTATAGCTAGGATATTATCAATTTCATAGCAAAAGTAAGGCTAATATTTTAGCACTCTCCTAGCTACTTTGTTGCTAATTCATGGTTAAGGGTTAATCTATGTTTTGCATTCCCGAAGCTATTATGTAGGTAACTTGTAGCTAATTTCATATTCTTCCCTAGCCAATTCATAGTATAATACACAGCTAATTATAATTTAAACAAATTTACAAAAGTTCAAAACAATCCATTACCAATTCATAGGTCTATTACAAACACTTCAAAACAAATTTACAAAACAAGAGATAAAGGCTTAAGTTCAAACAATCCATTGATCAAAGTTCTTCATCATGATCATTCATCCTCTTCCTCTTCCTCTTCCACCTTGCAATGGTGGTTGAGGCTTAAGATTTTTGAATTGGGACCCACCAATCATGGATAGGATGGGCTCCAACATAGGCATCAATTGTGTTTGGACAAAAGAAGCCATTGCTGTATTTACAGCTTCCTTGATGCATTCTTGTGTTGGTGCTACAGTGAGAAGGACCATCGACCTCTGAAGATCTAGCCATATATCCGTGAGTGTCAATATTAAGCTTTGACACCCCAAGACTCGTCTCTTCTTCTTAGGACCTGATGCCTCTGCCCATACTTCTGAATCCACCATTGGATGTAGTGAAGCGTCTTCTCCATACTTCTCTTGCATTTTGGTGTCATATGACTCCTAATAACATCAAATGTCATGGAATAAAAGGTTCAGCAGCATTACAAACAAAATGCATATATAGATGTTCAAATTCTGATAACAGCAAACTGACATTCATCATATTTCTAACACATAATTGGATTATGCCCGCACATTAAGAAGCATGAGAACATATAGATTCTCACACAAAACCAATCCATTGGAAAATTAAAATTACTATCAACTAAAGAACAAATCCTCCCTAAACAGAAACTACATACAAATCATGGAATGGTCTTACTCCAAGCCAGCAGGTACTTCCTAGCACAGATAACTGCAAACTGACATTCATCATATTTCTAACACAGAATTGGATTCTTCCAACACATTAAGAAGCATGAGAACATATAGATTCTCACACAAAACCAATCCATTTGAAAATTAAAATCACTATCAACTAAAGAACAAATCCTCCCTAAACGTAAAATCGCATACAAATCATGGATTGGTCTTACTCCAAGCCAGCAGGTACTTCCTAGCACAGATACAGTCTCCAAATTGCCTTAGTGCTACTAGAATCAACTGACAAAACAAATTCTAGCTTTTCAGAAATATACTGTAGCATCCCTGACAGAGACACATATTTGATACTAAAATCAAATTGATGATACAGACCAAATACCAAATCAAATTTATGATCACACATGCATAGACTTTCCACACCTTAGAGATCAAATTGCAATAAATCAGTTTAACTCAAATAATTAAGTATTGCACAGATTTGGTAGTTACTAGTCCCTAGTCACTACTAATACGGATTTGACCACTGAGCTAAAAAAGATTGAATATCCATTGATAAAAACTATCACAATCATATTAAAAAACAAATCTCGGATCGCGTATGAATCATGGAGTGCTCAAAAATACTAAATCCTTCCAATGATTGTAGGCTTTGTAGCCTATCTCAGAGTATCATCTACCAAGTTAACACCAAACAGAATCAAAGCCAAAATCTAAATCTAAGTACCAAGCCTTTGCCCTTCTATTCATTAATCATATCAACATATGTATTACTATAGAGCAACATCAAGTATAATTTTAAAGTAACTTACAATAAAATTCTTCGAGCGCCGAGAGATTTATTCCCCATATTTCTTCTTATGAACATGATTGTAGACATCTCTAAAGGAAACCGAACGCTTCAACTCTGCCTCCTATATTCAACATCTATTAGAACAAAATAAATGTCAATATAACTGTATATTATATTAAACTTAAATATTTACCATCCTCCTCTTATGTTCACCAAAGCCTTTTGAGTCTCCGGTGTGCAACACTGAATCAGGTAAGGCTGCCCTGTTACTTCGATTAGCATCAGACTTCTTCCTCCATTTCGACGTCAACCAAATGTCGACCAAACCATCCCATATTTCTGTCTTCATTCCTTTAGGCGCTTGGCCCTTAGTGTCAGTCAAATTTGTTGAGTTCACCTGTTTTAAGGCTATTTTTCTTGCATTTTTTAAATGATCAGGATAGCGTTCCATGCATGTTCTTTCCCACACTGTTCTTGCCATGCTATGATCATAATTAGATGCAAACTTATATTTACCCTACACCAATATAATATAATATAATATAATATAATATAATATAATATAATATAATATAAATACATTAATCTATCAATAAAAATAATATCATGCTAGAAAATATAATTACTTACCATGAAGTCCCGAAATAACTCGTCCTTTACGCGAATCGGATAATCTTTCCACTTCTCAATTGGAGTAGGCATCCGTGTGATCACAATAAATATTATATCACGGGTTAAACTTTGGGGAATAAACCTCATCCTACAAGTGGAATTTAAACTCTAAGTAATCATATTTAAACTTTTAAAAAAATATAAATTATTACACAAAATCATTATTACTTACGGATTACAGATGTCCTCAACAGATATAAGTTTTCTCCTATCATTTTCTACATGAGATCCTCCACTCGAAGGCAATGAGGTTGGGTTGTTTGCAGGTGGATCAGTAGAGTGTGCAATAGAATTCGAAGTAGCTGGTTGTTGTCCTCTCCTAGCATTACTCGCATCAGCTTCTTGCTGCTTGGGCAATTGCTGATGCTTACCTTTCTCCCTAATGAGTTGCATCTCATCATCTTCACCATCATCATACTCGTAGTATTCACCATTCTCTTCCGAACATCCTCCTTGCTTTTGCCCTTTGTTCTTGCCATCCTTGACACCTGTAGAATAAGAAAACTAAGTGGGTAAAGGCAAATCTGACTTAATAACAGTGGTAGTCACTAGTCAGTACAGATTAACTTTGCTGATGTCTCTTCAGGAGCTAGCCTCACTGTTTAATTAATAACAACCATCATTACATTCTAAGCAATAACAATTTACACATATAATCAATAGAAATTTTAAATATTTGAAAATAAAAGAAAAATAGAAAACATGAGAATTCTGCAATAGTAATAAAGGAAATAAAGGATAAAAGATTAACAAAAGGATTAAGTTTAAGCTGTGGGGAGAGGAAACAAGATAGAGGGACTATGTGTTCGCTGGAAAGTTCTTTGACATTTTCTAAAAGCTCGCAGAGAAAGGAAGAGAAACATCCTATGGAATCCAATAATACTATTCCACTTGAATTGCCATTAATGGATGTTCCCACTGAAGATTAAGCATCCAATGGTGTTATTACTTAAACTTAATGTCTGCAGTTTAAAACAGATTGCAAGCATATAACAGTATATCAAAACAGATTGCAAGCATAAAACATCAAGCTAAGAAGAGAGAGACCATTAACTCATGAATTCTCACGTTGTTTAACTTAAACTTAATGTCTGCAGTTTGCATATGCAGTAAATGCCAAAAAATCATCAAGAGAGAGACCAGATTCAAATTCATTATCTCAACCATTATGTGTTTCAATATTAGCTTCTTAAATTAAGGTGGCATGGGCAATCCACCATGTTCTTTGATAGGTTTGTAACAAACAAGTCTCTTTGCATCACAAACAAGCCAGCCCCTACACATGCAAGTTAATCTCATCCTAGGTAGCCAAGATGAGAAGATTTACAAGCAGTAATAAGTAATAACAACGGAATATGGATGGTACAGAAAAAATGGCATTAAATATGAAGAATCTACTCACTGGTATTCCCACTAAAAACAAATAAACTGAAAGCAATCACTCTTAACTAATAGAAAAGTAGAAAACAACTTAACAAATTTAAAAAGATCAGCTATGAAATTAGTTTCATAATTAAAAAATTGCATGCTTCCATTAATTAAGAAGGAAAAAATGAAAAAGAAACAAAGAAAATAACGAGAACGAAAAAGAAAATAAGGTGAGAACATCTAGAAGCAACCCCAAATTTTCGGATTTAGATTTCCTAGTCACAAAACAGGGATGCATTGTTGGATCAATGTGTATGTTTGAAGAAGCTTAGATTGATCAAACGGTGCATTCAACAAATTGAAATCACAAATCAAAATGACAAAGCGCAAGATGGAATTGAGAGGGAGAGCAAACCAAATTGACAAATCACAACCCTAATTACAGATCGAACATGTTACCTTCAAATTGCAGATTGAACTTCTTATCTTCAAGCAAATCTTGTCTTCAAATTGCAGATCCCTCACCTTAAAATCTTGTCTTCAAGTAAATTGCAACCTGAGCGAGAGAGAGAATGTTAGCGAGAGCCTTAGAGAGTGAGAGCACGAGAACGAGAACATGCAAGAGTGAACCTGAGCAGAGTGCGAGAACGAGAGCATGCAAGAGTGAAGAGTGAGCAGAGTGCGAGAGTGGGAAAGAAGACACGAGAGAGTGAGTGTTTATCTGTAGTAAAACAATTTTTTAATAAAAAATAGTTAATAGTTAATATTTAGTTTTAACTTTAAGTAAGAAAAGGTTTATGGTAACTAAGACTATATTGTGGTTAACAAGTAGTTAATTAACTTGAAATTAGCTACAGATTTTATCAGTAGCTAATATTAGTAGCTAATTACTGTTTTTCTTGTAGTGAATCCTTAACTGGAACTGTTAAGGCATGGGTAACCTATGTGCAGTTTATATCCATAAATATCTCGTATGGTATTATTGGCCAGACGTGTTTTGTCGTTTTCTCTTTTTAATTTTGTTTTTTTTAGTTTATGCAAATAAAGTTGAAGACAATTGGCAATGCATTGAGCCTTTCTTACAGGTAGCTCGAAGCATCGACTTCGATCACAATTTAAGTGATGAGGGAGGATATTTCTTCAAAGCTAAATTTTATAGTTACTCTCCGAGACTCCAGGTGTAAAAAGAGGAAGTGCTAGGTCTCCTTCAAGAGGATCAAGCTAATTATAGGGCTGTTATTTCAAATTGTAGGAGTCCTTTATCATCTTATGTTAATAACTCTTTGGTAGAGTTTGATAACAAGAAAGACCATGTAGTTGCTCACTCTTTGTTAGGGGTGGCTACATATATTACTATTCTTCAAATTCGAGATGATGTTACCAAATTATTGTTTTCTCCATTATTAATGAAATCGCTTAACTTTTCTTTTATCAGAAAAAAATAAGGGTCATGCTAACGAATATCCTAAGGGCATTCTTTAAGAAAACATAAGAAGCAAGTTTTCATGGGAAACCAAGTATTTAAATTCTTCAAACATTAAATATATTAATTCTAAATACAATTTTTTTTTTCTTGATTTCTTAACGAGTGCCCTCAACGGCACTCATCAGTATTTCCCATTAAATAAACTTTAGAAAGCAGCTTGAGTTTTGCACGGTCTCAGGTCTAAAAATTAATACATCTAAGTCTAAGGCTATTGCTTCTCCCAAAGTCTCTAGAGCTTCGGAAGATAAGTGTAACTGATTTTCTCAATTAACTTCTTCACAAAGGATTTAGGCTGCTATCTTCTATGGTCGTGTTTAGATATTTTGAGGTCTAAGACAGACTTATCAAAGATTTTTTTTTTCAAATTTGATTGTGTATATAGAAAATATAACTATTATTTTATAAATTTCAATTCATTGTTATTAACAAAATTACATGCACAACTGATTTTTCTCTGACGACACGAATGCTTAATCTTCTTAGACGAAAGGAACAAACAGTTTCAATTATAATCAATTTTTACTTTTCTGAAATTTCATTCCTATACACTCATAAATATTAAGATCGTGCCATTTAAAAAAAATATTAAGATTGTTGTGTCATATAATTATAGCACTTGCTGCCAGCTTGGGCTAGAAAGTTATATTACTAAATCTCTCTCACGTACATGTTATTGTTGAGCCTTTATCATGTTTTGATATATATTATTACATGTTAGTTTTTTGGGTCTTTATATAATATATAAAATTATAAATGATAAATAACTAATTGAAAGTATGGCCTAAGATAAGTGCCTTATTGACTTTGTGGTTTCCACGGTCCTGCTATCTTGGTATTCCCTTGTTAGCGACTGGTATCAGAATTAGTCCGATATGAGAACTTTTGTGCTGATAAAGTGGTTAAGCATGGCACACCTTGCGACTTCTTTTGTGATTCTGGAGAGTCCTGCAGCTTGGCTTCAACCAGGCACGGGTCCACATACATCCACGTGTGTGTATATGCACCCATTGAGTTGTATAAAATTACCACTAATATTTTGAGTTAGATATATTTTGCTCACCTAATTTTATATATTTGTACCCATTGTCAAATTATTATATTGAGCTAAATGTATTCAATAATATTGACAATGAATTGTTTATGCAACGATTTTAAAACATGGAATAATATAGATGACAATTATAAAGTATGTGATTTATTTGATTAGATATACATTGTTGGTATAAAGGATTTTTACACTGAGATCCAATAATATTTTAACAAATCAATATTATTGTTATTTATCTCTCTTAGTTATTAAAATAAAAACAGACATATCAAAATATTGGTAGTTGCCCATGTAAAATTTTTTGCAGTGACGATATATGCTACTTTAATCCAAAATTTTATGATTTTAAAATCTCTGTCTTTATCTTAGCGTGTATGAAATAATTATTTTTTTAGAAAATATAAATTGTCCCTACTGATTCAGGATCTGGATCCGTCACTGACTTTAACTAGAATATTTTGGGAATTTATATGTCTTCGTTTTCTTGGTTAGGTACCAAAATAAAAAGCTTGAGGATGTATTAAACCATACGTGATAATATGTAAAACAATCAGTAATTACCATTAGAGTTCATTGAATTCTGTAAAAAAAAGAGTTCATTGAGAATTGAGAAGTTAATATTTTCTACTTGGACTGAAGTATTTTTTTTTTCAATACGAAATTTTCTTGATACAACTGAAACTAAAGCGCAAAACATGTGATAGTACAATATTATTTACACAACTAATATGTGGTTGGTTCAGGTGGTAAGGAATTTGGGCACCTTAATTAAGCAAGTGATCAAGGGTTCGAATCCTGATTCTTGTGTATGAAAAAAACCTGGTTAGAAGGGGAGGATACTTCATTCCTAAGTAATGGTTACGAAAAAAATAAAAAATAAATAAATAAATAAATAAATATTATTTACACAGTTCATAAAAGTATCAGAATGTTTAAAAAAGAAGGAACAAAACGTACGTTGATCAAATGTTTCCAGATGGGTATGAGTAAGCCACTAGAAACTGATGAAACACGTGGTGTCAATATGTGTTAAATTGCATGCATGTGATAATACCCATGTGTTTGGTAAAATCAAGTTTAAACTTATTTTATATTATCAAAATGTAAATTGAATAGAGTATAAGGGGTACTCGTGTTGGGAGAAAACACACACTTGAGAGAGTGAAAGGCAGAATATAGAAAGCAGAGAAATAGAGAAAGTAGAGAATAGAGGTTGAATACTAAAACTGAATTTTATTTTCTCTGCATATATTTTGCTTTGCATTGCATCACCTATTTATAATGCGCACTGCATTCAGCTGTAACTAACATTCCTTTTATAAGGCACACTAACTAACTTTCAACTAATCATAACTATCCTAACTGCTAACTTCTAAGCTATTGTTTGAATTAACTACAACATACCCCTCTTAATTCAAACATTCTAGATTTACAACACCTAGCTCCTTTCTAAGCTTTGCAAACTTATCAGCCTTTACAGGCTTAGTTAATATGTCAGCAACTTGAATTTCTGTAGGGCAGTGTGCAACCTCAAGCATTCCCTTGTTGACTTGTTCCCTAAGGAAGTGGAATCTTGTCTCAATGTGTTTGCTCCTTCCATGAGATATAGGATTCACTACAAAAAAAAAGTTGTTTAGCGACCGAAAATAGTGACCGAATTTTTCGGTTGCCTTTTGCGACCGAAATGGCGACCGATTGTAGGATCTACATGAAAGACTGATTAGAGATAATACTGCGACCGAAATAGCGACCGAAATAGAGCGTAGCAGGGTTATCGGTCGCTATTTCCGTCTCTAAATAAAGGAACTTAAAAGTCAGAAATTTTATGTCTTCTTAGCGACCGAAATAGCGACCGAATTAAATGCAACAGTTAAAATTCAGAAATTTTATGTATTCTTAGCGATCGAAATAGCGACCGGATTAAATGCAACGGTTAAATTTTATTTACATTTGCGACCGATATTAATTCGGTCGCTAAACGGCGCGTAAAAAAATTAAAACCGCTCGTGTTAGCGACCGATTTAAAACTCCGTCGCTAAATTTATGAATTCAAATTTCAAATTAACTCATCCCGCGACCGAATTTCGTGACCATTTTTTATTTAAATGATTGGCGACCGATGTAGCGACCGATTATTTCAGTTGCCAAATTATAAATCCCTAAAATCGTGAAATCTTTCCCTTCTTCCTCATTTCTGCCATCTCTTCCACCCTCACCCCTTTTCTCTCCCTCGCGTCGTCAGGCCGCCAGTCACCGTCGCTACCATCGCGCAGTGCGCACCGCCACCACCGCCATCACCGGTAAGCCTCCGTCCTCCTCCTCCTCTTCCATCTCTTCCCTCTTCCTCTCCTCTCTTCCCCCCCCAGTTTCAGTGCTTCGACCAATACTCCGGCTACCAACACGCAGCCCTCCGGTCACAAGGCGCAGAGCTCCTCCTACCCTCTTCTCTCCTCATTTTGTGCATTCCCTGCTCTGCCTTGAGGTAACCATGGACTCTCTATGTATCATTTTTTATTTTGCTTCATTGTTTCATTTCAAAAATTTTGTGGATTATATGTATTTCATTGCTTGCTTTATTGCTTACTACTGAGAAGAGCTACTTGTGTATTTCATGTGAGTTGTGAGTTGTGATGATCATTTGTTTTCATATGTCATTATTTAATCACTCCTATTAGGATTAGGAAGCTTTCATTGAGAAAGCACGAGAAATCTGTTTTTGTAACTTTTTTTTGAATGCATTGAAATATCAAAAGTCAAGACTGTGAGATTAGAATTGATGTTTACTTGAGCCACAGAATGCCATTGCTGCCTGTGAGACTGCGAAACATAAACAGGTTTTGGTTTTTTGTTGATTATTGACGTACCAATTTAACTGGTAAATTTAATCGAGAACCCTTCGGTTTGCTTCTTGTTGAATTAGCTGTGAAATTACCTTCCATTTCAAAGCATCTTAGTCTTTGATTTAGATTCGATTCTGCTTTGTGAAATGCATCTAAATTGGTTAGTGAGGATGTGTGCTATGGATTTTCAATTTGTTTTGTGCTAGGTGTCTACAATTTCAAACATGGATAGTTCATGGCTATAGTTCAAACAAATGACCAATACTGAGGCAGTTGTTTGAAGACCATTCTAGTTTAACATGTCTAGTAACAAGATTGTCCCTGTGTTAATGATGTGTTTTCTATTAAATATGGAACTTGTAATTTCTGGTCTGTTTATCTTTCCATATCTTGGCTGAATTTATGTCTTTGAAGGCTGTTCATTGTTCCCGTTATATTGCCTCGTGGAATATCTCACAATAGTATGATCTATAGCCTCCGTGATGCAAATTGTTTACTTCTTTGTGAATAATTTCATATTGTATTGTATGTGTATGCATTCTGATTGTATTATATTTTGATTCGTTTGGAATCCATGAATTTGTTGGTTCTTGTCTGAATCTGTTTCAAAAATTTCAAAATAGGGTTTTAGGGATTTCAAGTTCTTGTTCACTTCTTTGTAAACAAAAAAATATTCTTTGTTGGAGTATGAAATGATCTAAAAACATTATTGTAGCCTGTAATTCCAAGAGAGCTTTTCACTCATTTTGAATCGGATTCATTTGGTAATTCTACTTATCTAAGGCTAGTACTTATATCTGAGCATGTTCATACATTTGGATTGCTATGAAGAATAGTTTATTCTCTTTAAAATAAAAATCTTTCAATAACAATGAATCAATGTAATTAGAATAATTTGATATGTATTTATTGATAACTTGTTTGGAAATGATTATGGAATCATATTTGTATATATTTACATTGTAAGCATTGGAATGAAGTTTAGACATATGACTTGTTTTCCTTATCGTTTTATCAGAAAATGGATCCGACTAAATGTTTTGAGACAGCCATCCATATAGACCAGGTACAGTATCTCATCAACTTAAGAATAACGATCAGATTCACGTAATGATGGTTAAGGCATAAACTAATCATTTACTAAATTGTTCTTGTGTATTTGCAGGATTTGATTTCAATCCCGCGATCATTCTACCGTCGTTGGGGACAACACATACCGTGTGTTGTGACTATTGAAGACAAAAGCGGAAATCTGTTCAATGGGAATATAGTAATCCATGAGGATCGCCCATATTTTGCAACAGATACAAATGGTATCGGGGAGTTGTATTTGTTGTCCACTGGTGCATTGGCAAAGTTTAAGTACCTTGGGGGTTCTCGCTTCTACATGTTCATCCCTTTGGAAGATTGATGAGTTTTGATATTTTGATTAGTATTTATTGACTGTGGTGTATTTTTATGTTTTGATCGTTAATTAGTACTTATTAAACTTTTTTTATAAACCATTATTAAACTTGACTGTGGTGTTTTTTTATTATTAAACTTTTGTGTTAATTAATGTATATGTTTTCTTGATCATATTGACTGTGGTGTTTTGGATCGTTAGTACATCATATTTACGTTTTCTATTTATTTAAAAAAAATATTGGTGTATTTTGTTTATATCAGAAATTAAAAATCAATGGGGTAATAGTTGAAAAACAATATTTGGTTGGCAGGATTAAGTTACAGGAAAATTAAAAAAAAAAAAAGAAAATCAAAATTTGCGATCAAAAATAGCGATCGAATATCGGTCACCAAATTAGGCGAGTGGGCATGCGACCAACTATACGGCGACCGAAAATATATAATTTTGCGATCGAAATATCGGTCGCAGATTTGCGACAAAATATAAGTTCTGGCCGCTAAACATTTAGCAACCAGGGTTTCTCGCTACCCCTTAATTTGTCGCTAATTCGGTTTGCTATCTGATATAGCAACCGAATTATCAAGTTTAGCGACCGAAATATTCGGTCACTAAATAGGTTTTTTTTGTAGTGATTCTTGGCTAAGTTTATAGCTGATTTATTGTCTATCAACAACTGAAGAGGCTTCTGCACATCAATCTTCATTTCACTCAACAATGAGTCTAACCATATAGCTTGGCAAGCCGCATAGGAGCCAGCTATATATTCAACTCGCATGATGACAATGCCACAATCGGGTCGTTTCTTAGAGCACTAAGAGATTGGTGCACCAAGAAATTTGAACAAGTATCCTGTTGTACTCCTTCTATCCACCCTGTCTCCACACCAATCTAAATCCGAGTATCCTAACAAATCAACCATTTGATGAGCTGACTTGCCAGGAAATAGCACACCAAACCTCACAGTTCCTTTCACATATCTCAGAATTCTCTTGGCAGCTAGCATATGGGACTTCTTTGGTTGGTTCATGAATCGGCTGATGAGACCAACAGAGAAGCACAAGTCGGGTCTGCTATTACAGAGATACCTTAAGGAGCCAACTAATTGCTTGAACAAAGTCGCATCTACTCCTTCTTCTGTTTCAGTTGCTTCCAACTTTGGATTTGCCTCTGCAAGTGTTGTTGCAGAGTTACAATCTGTCATGCTGAATCTCTCAAGTATCTCAAGAAGATATTTTTGTTGGTGCAAGACAATTCCTTTTGGAGTAGTGGAAAACTCCATTCCAAGGAAATATGACAACTTTCCCAAGTCTGTCATCTCAAATTCAGCCATCATTAGTGCCTTAAAACACTCAATTTCTGTGGAGTCGTGTCCAGTCACAAGGAGGTCATCAACATACAGACAAATGATCAGCAGGCTTGCCTTCTTCTTTACTTTCACATACACACCATACTCAACTGAGCATTTAGCAAACTCATGATGCAGTAGGAATGCATCTATTCTTTTATTCCAGGTCCGAGGGGCTTGTTTAAGGCCATAGAGGGCCTTGTTCAGCTTGTAAACCATGTCTTCTTTCCCTTTAATCTCAAAACCTGGTGGCTGTGTTACATACACTGTTTCTTCAAGTGGTCCATTCAGGAATGCTGATTTCACATCCATATGGCATAGAGACCATCCATTGTTGCTTGCCAAGGCCACTACTAGCCTTATAGTTTCTAACCTTGCCACTGGTGCAAAGACTTCTGA
This sequence comes from Sophora flavescens, assembly GCA_030762895.1. Taxonomy (NCBI): domain Eukaryota; kingdom Viridiplantae; phylum Streptophyta; class Magnoliopsida; order Fabales; family Fabaceae; genus Sophora; species Sophora flavescens. The sequence goes on from CM061065.1 coordinate 18,374,820, forward strand.
GTAGTTAACTCCATGCTTCTGCAAAAAACCTCTAGCAACCAATCTTGCCTTATGCTTAGCAATGGAGCCATCAGGATTCAATTTCAGTTTGAAAATCCATTTCACATCAATTGGCCTTTTATCTGTTGGCTTGTCAACCAAATCCCACGTGTGATTCCTCTCAATGGCATTAAGTTCATCAATCATTGCCGCTTTCCGTTCTTGCTCATCATGGCTTCCTCATAGCTCATCTGGCTCGCATATGCGGAAGAGCAAAGTGAACTAATTCACCTTCGGATGTTCTTTGACCGCCGGGTAACAAATCAAAATCATCAAATCCGCCTGGCCTCCGCCTTTGTCTCGTGGGCCTTGATTCGTGAGATGCTTGATAATCAATTCCTGCTCATTCACTACTGACTCTTCCTCAATTAATACGGAATCACAGGATTGAAACGCCATTTTGCTCATTCCAGTCCCATGACTCGGCCGTCAACATACACATCTCTACTAACTTCAATTTTTCTGTTTGATGGATCATACAATCTATATGCACCAAGATCTTGTGATATCCTACTAAGATCATTGGCTTACTTTTATCTTGCAACTTTTTCCTTCTAGCATCGTGCACATGCTTGAAACATAAAGATCCAAATGTTTTTAAGTGACTTACCATAGGTTTCCTGCCATACCAAAGCATTCTTCGAGAACCCGCCGCTGAGTCTCTTAGTAGGACACCTATTCAACAAATAGGTCTTTGTGGTGATTGCTTCACCCCAAAAAGAATGTGGTAGCTTCTTCTATTTCATCATGCTTCGGCCATGTTCAACACGATTCTGCTTTCTCCTTTCACCAAGCCATTATCTTTGAGGAGTATAGGGGTCTGTCACCTCATGTTGGATACCACACTTTTCAAGGAAATCCTCAAACTCTTTTGATGTGTACTCACCTCCACCATCTGTCCTTAGCACCTTGATCACCTTGCCACTTTGCCTTTCAAGTGAGAGCTTTGAATTTCTGGAAGACCTTAAACACTTCACTTTTGTTCTTTATCAAGTAGAGCCACCGCATTCTCGCTGAATTCATCAACAAAGGTCACAAAATACTTATTTCCACCTAATGAGGGGACCCTCAAGAGGACCACAAACATCCGAGTGAATCACATTCAACACATCAGTTGCTCTCATAGGTAGATATGTAGCAAAAGTATTTTCGGACTGTTTTCCAAAGAAAGCAAACCTCACATACTTTTTCAGGTATAACTATCTTTGGAAGTCCTATCACTATCTCATCTACAACCAATTGTTTTAGACTTCTAAAGTTTAAGTGACCAAACCTCAAGTGCCAAAGCCAGCTCTCTTGGTTTGTCATAGTTGCCTGAAAACACTGCATCTCAGCTGTGTTGATGTTGGCATGGAAGGTTCTGTTCTTGGAGAGGGGGGACCTTAGAACCAATCTCTGATTTGATCATACAATTCCAATGAATCATGCTTCATTGTGACTGAGAATCCTTTCTCAACTAGCTGCCCAAGACTCATCAGGTTGCATTTTATCCCAGGCACAAACAACACACTTTCAATGAGTGTTGTCTTGCCATCTTTTCATTTAATCACAATGTTACCAACACCTTCTGCTGCAAGTGTTCTACTATCTGCAAGCTTGATCTTTGCCTTTCTGCTGGAATCAAAGTCCCTCAACCATTCCTTGTGGCCAGTCATGTGGTTCGAGAACCCTGTATCAAGATACCAAGCTTCACTGTGAGGATTCACATCATTGGTTGCCACCAACAGAACCTGATCTTCATCTGAGTCCTCATCCTGAGCAACATTGGCCTCTTCTTCATTATCTTTGAACTGCTTCCCCTTTCCTTTGCCTTTCCAACATTCTGATGCAAAGTGTCCCCACTTCTCACAATTGAAGCACTGGACTTTCCTTCTATCTTGAACTTTCTTGCCACCTCTACCTCTGCTAGGACCTCCTCTCCCAGTCCTGTTAGGGAAATCAGCTTTATCACCATTCTTGGAATGATCTTGGCTTGAAGACCATCCTTATTTACTTGGTCTGCCACCATTTCTTTTGCCTTTCTTCCATTTCCCTCTATCTGCTCCCCATTTCTTGGAGACTTGAGCTTGCAGTGCTTGTTCTCATCGCCCCCGCCCGCACTTCTTTCATTCAACTTCAGCTCATGAGCCTCCAAGTAATTCTGCAGTTCCTCGAGTTTCATGTCCTCCACATCTTTGGCTTCTTCGATTGCAACCACTATATGGTCAAACTTCACAGAGAGTGACTTAACACCTTCTCAACCATCTGCTGATCTGTGATAGTCTCCCCACAGGTTCTCATTGAAATCACTATGACCAAGAGCTTGTCAAAGTAATCTGAAACAGATTCTTGGTCAGTCATCAGTAGCTGATCAAACTGTCTTCTCAGGGACTGCAACTTGACCTTCTTGGTACTCTTAGCACCCGCATAGAGCTTCTGAAGTGTGTCCCAAGCCTCCTTGGTTGTCTTTGCATTTGAAATTTTCTGGAAGCTTGCAAGATCCATACATTGATGGAATAGACATTTTGCTTTATAATCCTTCTTCTTAGATGCATCATCATCCCTCTCCGAGACTCCTCTTTTGACTGTCTCCAAGAGTTCTTGATAGCCAAGAATGGCTTCCATCCTCACAGACCAATAATCCCAATTCTTGCCATCAAGAATTGGCAGGTTAGACATGAAACTGCTGCTGCCATTTGCTGCCATGATCACAGAAGTGGCAACGCTCACAGGCCCCTTATCTTCTTGCTCTAGATACCAATTTGTTGGGAGAAAACACACAGTTGAGAGAGTGAAAGGCAGAATATAGAAAGCAGAGAAATAGAGAAAGTAGAGAATAGAGGTTGAATACTAAAACTGAATTTTATTTTCTCTGCATATATTTTGGTTTGCATTGCATCACCTATTTATAATGCGCACTGCATTCAGCTATAACTAACATTCCTTTTATAAGGCACACTAACTAACTTTCAACTAATCATAACTGCCCTAACTAACTTCTAAGCTATGGTTTGAAATAACTACAACAACTCGAACTCATATATAAAGAAACACAATAACGGGTGAACAAGGTAACTATATATATTATCACTATATATTTTCAATTAGTTATTAATATTATATATTTATATTTATTTCTACTGCTTTTAGAAATATGGATCTATGTCATAAAAAAATATACGGATGTAATATTACAAAATCTCAAAAAAGATTAATAAAATTAACAAGAAAATTCAATAATCACTCTTAATATATCATTCAAATTTCGCGGAATCTCTAGATACAAAACTCATCACTATTTATTGTTAAATCAAGAATGTAGAATTGGGGTTATGCACTTCATACTTGTGCTGCAAGAAAACAGAAAGAAAGGAGATAGAGAAGAAGACAAGGAAATTATCGTGGTTCAGGGTACAATTACAACAGCCCCTACATCCACACTGCAGTTGAGACTTCCATCCACTATGCCAAGACTTTACAGTACAAGAATCTAAGATATGAACTCACACACTCCCTCACTTGCACTCACTTGTGTTTTTATGAATCACTCAACTTACTTCTTCAGCACATATCACTCAAAAGAGAATTCTATTTATGCTAATGCCTAGCTATGACTTTATATAAGTAGTGCATAGGCAAGACAGTTACAATTCAGTTTCTCTAACTGTCAAAAACAGAAAACTACTAACTACTCTTCCTATCAACTATTATCACATAGCTAATTTGTACATGGCATAAACTAACAAACTTAGCCAATTGGAGATTCACCCGAATTCTACAATTCTTCACCTTGAATCTTCAATACAAGTTGTTAGAGATGCCATCGGTCCCTTAAGGACTCTTAGTTGCTGCAGCAGGTTCCAACATTCACCAAATCTAGGCAATGCTGGAATTTGGTGTTTGGGACCATTTTAGTTAACATATCAGCTAGATTATCTTCAGTAGAAACCTTCTTTACTTCGACCATTCCTTGTGCAATTATGTCTCGGATGAAATGCAGTCTTATATCAATGTGCTTTGTCCTCTCAATGGATACTTGATTCTTTGAGAGACAAATTGCACTTTGGCTATCACACCAAACAGTTGTGGAAATATCCTTTCCTTCTAGCTCAATTATAAACCATTTCAACCATATTGCTTCTTTGATTGCTTCAGTGAGAGCAATATACTCGGATTCAGTGGTTGACAATGCAACAATGGATTGAAGATTTGCCTTCCAACTTACTACATTCCCATATAGGCTGAAGATGTAGCCTGTTAGAGACCTTCTTTTATCAATGTCCCCTGTAAAATCAGCATCTACAAACCCTGCAAGATTCTGGTTTGCTGATTCTGTTTTTCCAAATATCAATCCAAGGGATTTAGTACCCTTAAGGTATCTGAAAATCCATTTAACAACAAGCCAATGCTCCTTGCCTGGATTTCCCATAAATCTACTGACTAAGCTAGCAAAGATATGCTAAGTCGGGCCTTGAGCAAACCATAGCATACATTAGGCTACCCGTAGCATTAGAGTATGGTATGTTGCTCATGTATCTCGATTCTTCATCACTCTTAGGTGATTGATCTCACGACAATCTGAAGTGTCCTGCTATAGGAGTCACAACTGTCTTTGCACCATGCATGTTAAACTTGTGAAGAATCTTTTCAATGTTGCTGGACTGATTCAAGTAGAGTAGTTTTTCTGATCTCTTCCTCAAGATTTCCATGCCTAGAATCTTCCTTGCATCTCCGAGATTCTTCATTTCAAACTCAATGTTTAAGAGATCCTTGAGCTTGCTTATTGCATTCATATCCGAACTAGCAATAAGCATATCATCTACATAAAGTAGAAGATATATGAAGCAACTGATTATAGCCTTTTGAAGTAAACACGACTATCAAATGAGCTTCGACATAGTTGTTTAAGAGCATAAAGGAATTAAACCTCTTATACCACTTGCCTAGGAGATTGTTTCAAGCCTTACAAAGACCTTTTCAAGAGGGCAAACCATATGCTCTTTCCTTTTTCTTCAAATCCCTCAGGGTTGCTTCATGTAGATCTTTTCTTCTAGCTAGGTCATGTAAGAGTGATGTTTTCACATCCATTTTTTCCAATTCTAGATCATAAACAACAACAAGAGATAGAATGACTCTTATGCTTGTATGATTTACTATTGGAGAGAAGATTTCATTGAAATCTATCCCTTCTCTCTGTGTGTAGCCTTTAGCTACAAGTCCGGCCTTGTGTCTCATTACTCTCTACTCCTGGAATTTCAGGTTTCTTCTTATATATCCACTAGCGACCAACAATTCTCTCGCTTTGGAGGTTTTTCAACCAATTCCCGTGTGTTGTTCTTCATCAAAGAGTCAATTTCTTCGATCATGGTAGTCTTCCACATCTCATGATCAGGACCAGAAATTGCTTCTTTGAAACTGCCAGGATCAGAATCCTGTTGTTCTATTTCAACACTTAAAGCATATGCAATCAAGTCAGCATAGCCAAACCTTTGAGGTGCTCTAACTTTCCTCCTTTCTCCGTCTCTAACTAGATTGTAAGAAGGTGATGCTGCTGTGGACTGTGAGGTTTCAACTCCGGTTCGGTTCCGGTTCGAGTGTGACTCATCGGCCTTTCTTTGGTGATGTGCTCCACCTCCAACTGAGCACTCTTATCTGTCTTGTCATTGTTCTATGATTGGCTGGATTTGCCTTCACCTTTTTCGAGCATAACTTCTTCAAGGAACACAATGTCTCTACTAATCATGCACTTGCCTCCTCCTGGACCAGTTAATCATACCTTGTAGCCTTTCACCCCATCAGGATATCCTAGAAAGACTCCTTTCTTTGATCTTGGCTCTAGCTTTCCTTGATTGACATGAATATATGCCGGACAGCCAAATATTCTAATGTTATCATAGCTAGGTGCCCTTCCAGACCACACTTCTTCAGGTGTTTTAAAACCTATGGCAGAAGAGGGTGACCTATTGATCAAGTAACTAGTTGTATGGATGACTTCTCTCCCAAGCTTTTATTCAGATTTGCAAAAGAGAGCATGCACCTGACCCTTTCTAGGATGGTTCTGTTCATCCTTTCTGCCAAGCCATTCTGTTGTGGCGTATGCCTTACTGTCTTGTGCCTGGTTATGCCATGATCCTTGCAAAATTCAGTGAATTCTTCACTTAGATATTCCAGGCCATTATCTATCCTTAGGACTTTCACCTTCTTACCTGTTTGATTTTCAACAAGTACTTTCCATTGCTTGAAACACTTAAAAGCTTGGTTTTTATGTTTTAGCAAGTAAACCCAAACCTTCCTTGAACAATCATCAATAAAAGATATGAAATATCTAGCTCCTCCCAATGAGGGAACCTTAGCAGGTCCCCATATATCTGAGTGAACATATTCCACTATGGCCTTAGTGGTGTGTGATGCGATTAGGAACTTGACCTCTTTTGTTTGCCATAAAGACAGTGTTCACAGAATTCGAGTTTTTCAAAATCTCCATTCCCAATTAAGCCTTGTTTGTATAACTCTTCTAGGCCCTTACCACTTACATGAGCAAGTCTATAATGCCAAAGTGCAGTGGAATTTATTTTTGACACAGACTAAGCTAGCAGGGCTTAAAATGGTTTTACCTTGTAGTCTGTACAGGCCATGCTTCCTGGTTCCTTTCATGATCAACAATGATCCTTTCTTTGATCTTCAAGGTTCCACTTTCACCGATAAAACAACATCCCGCTTGGTCTAGCATGCCTAGAGATATCGGGTTCCTTTTGAGCTCGGGTAGATGTCTCACATCGGTGAGGACTTTGATGGTTCCATCACTTAGTTTGATCTTGATAAAGTGCAATTCCCATTACTTTACAAGCAATGTTGTTACCCATTAAGACCTTTCAAAGATCGACTTCCTTGTAGGAATCAAACCATTCCCGATTTGGAGTCATATGGAACGAACATCCAGAGTCAAGAATCCACTCATCACTTCCCATTTCTTCAGTGATAGCCAAAACATCGGAGCTTTCATATCCATCTGCCACACCATCCATGTCATTGGAAATGTGATTGCTTTATTCACGCTTGCCTCCATTCTTTCTTTTCCTTTCTTTCGTGACGCTTTTTCCTAAAGTGACCTTTGTAACGCCCTCCCTCCTTGGGGCATTACTTACGTAACACATGCGAATTTAAATTAAAAGATAATTTCTTTGGTGCTTTCGGAAAATAATTTATATAAGTATATAAGTGTCTGAAATTGGGTATAAAAATTTTGTCACGACTCCTAAGCCTTGATTGGCACACAGACTTACTATCATAGTATGGCAAGCCTATTTAATTTAAAGAATATACTTGAATAAAAGCTAGTATTTTACGAAAATTTCGACAGAGTCTCCTCTATAATACGGACATCCCAGATAAAATAACACCTGTTAAAATAATTACATTTTCATTTCCAGAATTCCAGTTGCACCAAATACAATCAAGCAATAACATGCTAAAGATAGTTATATCGATTAGCTTTACAAGACCAAAAGGAAAAGTTTAAGTTTTCTTTCAAAATAACGCTCTCCGAGCCATAAACATTCCATTTTTAAAATAAAGGCTCTCTGAGCCATACTCATACATACTTATCAAAAATCCAAGTCTCAAACCCTAAGCTGGTCATTCTAAAAGTTATTCCTGAGAAGAACTCACGTGATCATTCCACAATCAAATACTTCAGCCAACCAGGTCTAAGTCTCTGAGTGACTTAGGAAAACTCCTCTCGCACATCCGTACTAAAATACCCAGTGGTACAATAGCAAACCGGAAGAAACCCGATATGCTTGTAAGGGTGAGATACCGACAAATGGATATATCACACAACAACCATATACATGATACATACATCACATAATCATATAAGCGGTTAAATCATGCATATACATAACATAATGATGTTATATCAAAGGGGTCCTCAAGCTCGTACAATCGGTTTTCGAAAATGTGCATGACACTTCAATATCGGGCTCTATCCTAATCTCATGAGATCACAACACCATGTTATCACCTGGAGAAGATAGAGTTGGTCAAGCTCGCCCACGGTGTCGTTGCCACCGCATCCCGATGCACCAGGCCTCTTGGTCGACAACGCCACATGCCCTTAACGAAACAATGACTAGCAATGTGATCGACTCTCGGATACCCCATGGGTATCCTCAATAAGCAAAGGCACATCTGCCAGGGAAATGCATATGAATAAAAACTTTCCTTTTAAGGTTTTTCTTTGTGTAAATATTTCACTGTCAAGGCTCAAAGCTAATGACTTAACATTATTTCCCCATCACTTGAAAACTTAGAAACATAGGACACACAGTCCGAATGCTCAATCCCAACACCTAGACCGTGGCCGCAGTCAAGGTTTGTGGTAATAGAAATCAATATACTTTTAGTCATGTTTTACTTAACATGCTAAGGACAATAGCCCATAACAACGGAAATCAGAACGAACTGTCCTCGATTCCGCGAATTGGACTTGAAGTCCATAACATTACGAATAGGACTTTACGGTCCCGAATTAACACTGATCCAAGATCACGTGCTAAGCATGGAAAACTAGAGTCGACGTCTCACGTCTAGATTCCTATTCTTTTAGTACTTATCTTTCATTTGATGAAAACAATTTTCGAAATCGAAAGCCTCGATAACCTATCTTTGGTTATCGGAAAGATTCTAAATCATTTGGGAGAAAACCTTTTCTTTTGAAAATCCTTTATAAAACGTTTTTGAAACACTTTTAACTTTGAAAATCCCCAATAGGATATTGTAAAATATTTTCGAAAGTTTTCACTTAAAACACATAGTTCGAAAAGGATTTTTCTTTTGTATAATAATAGTACACCAAAATCATTTCAACATTTAAAACAATTATTTTAAGTTTAAAGAGCTTTTGGAAAAGAACACCAATCCCTTCATCTTCAAAGCTTATTAAGGTTTTTAATCCTTATTATGGTTGAGCATGACACACGTCCATCTTAGCAAACTTTCAATCAACAACAAGATATATCATCGGTCAATGTTAATATCACGTTGAAAGTAGTTCATCACATATATGCATTTTATCATTTAGAACAATGCGATTCAACATCGATAATAAAGACAACGGTTCATGTACATAAGATAATCAAGTAAGCTCAATCAACATATAATTATCCGATTAAACACTTACACACATGCATACGTTATGAATATCCCTAAGGCAAACTCCCTTATCTTTGAAGACAAGTAAAGGATCCTCGTCTTAATACTCACATTAGCTCCAAGAGTGTAACTATCTACTCCATCAAGCAAGCATAGCCGTGTCAAACGTCTCAGGGAGGGAATCCAACAACGCACAACAACCAAAAATCAAGAAATCAATTTCACATGATCAAACACACATTCTAACTTTATCTAAACACTTAATCTAATTACCAAAAAGAGGTTATTTTTAAAGAAAATCATGCAGTTTCACGCTTCCCAATACCCTTTAAGGAAACTTTGTTTTAATTAAAAGATCGTAAAAAAAGAACTTTGGAAATCATCCATTAAGAGTCCTAATTGCACTAAATCATAATTAATTTCACAAAACAGAATTAAATTCAAATCAAATCAAATTGGGGTTTAGGGCTCCTAAATACAATTTGGGGAAAACTCATTTTAACTAAAGAATATAGAAATTGGTTTAGGGAAACACAAATTCACAGTCCCAATTTCATAAAACAACCTTAAATTTCAAGATTAAAATCTGAAATCAAAGGGTTAGGGTTTCAAAATCTATTTGGGGCTTTTTGAATATAAGCAAAATAGATGGGGTTTTCACTTACCCATACAAGGAAGAAGAAGAAAGAAGCTGTCATGGTGACTGCAGGTGGTGGTGATGGCGGCGGCGCGACGGAGCAGCCGTGAACGGAGGAGTTTCGGATCGGGACGCGTGTAGATCGCGACTGTCTTCTCCCTACGCGGCGCGATCGTCGTCCTTTCCACGCCAGGCGGTGGTCGACGACGTCGAATGGCGGTGCAGCGGCCAGGACGCACTCGGGACGAGCTGGGTCGCGGCTGAAGGAGGTGGCCGGATGGCGGACTGGGCGGCGCTCCTTCGGTGGCTGGTTGCGGCGCTGCTGCTTGGTTGAGAAGGAGGAGGAAGAAGATGGTGTGAGGAGGAAGAAGAAGAAAAGAGGAGAAAGAATAAAAAGTTGCAGAGAAGGAGAAGAAAAGAGAGAGTGAGGCGTCGAGTATAAAGGGGAGAGGAGAGAGAAATTTCATATTTTTGTACTAGTGGGTATAAAATGAGTGATAAATATTAAGCCTAAAATAAACATGTTTTTACTTTTTAGAATCTAAAAATAAAGATTGATAAGGATATGTTTTGAAATTCAAATTAGAGTAAAGATTAATAGTTGAATCGATCAACTAAGAAAATACTCGACCCAAAATTTAATCTCCGATAAATGTCAAACCAACATATTTTTCTCAGTCTTGGTATATTAGTGACAATAACGTAATTATTATGCAGTAAGCGTCGCATTCACTGAATTGAGTCAGTCTGCTAACGCAAATAAAATAATTTGAAAGAAAGTAATTTAATTACTCAAACTAAACCACATAACATAATAAACTTAAACATCCAAATAAAATAATTAATCATAGGTGTAAAAACTAGGGTGTTACAACCTTCCTTTTGACAATAGTAGCACCTCTTCTTGGTTCTGGACTTTGATCTTGATTTATTCTTGCCCTTTCCTTCCTTTTTCTCTGATCTTCCTCGAGCATACAGACCTTCAAAGATCACTAGTTTCTCATCTATTCTCAGTGATCTTCCTCTTCATTTCTCTGGAATTTAAGGTTGCTTTAACCTCTTCTAGTGTGAGAGTATCTCTTCCATACAACATTGTATCAACAAGGTTCTCAAAAGATGGGGGTAGAGAACACAGAAGCATCACTGTCTGATCTTCTTCACTTATCTCGACATCAATACTTTTCAGATCAAGAATGAATCTTGAAAAGGATGAGACATGATCCTTGATTGACATACCTTCTTCCATCTTGAGCTAATGAAGTTGCTTCTTCAAATATAGCTTATTGGTTAAAGACTTAGTCATATAAAGACTTTCCAGTTTTAACCAAACACCGGCTACAGTTGATTCTTGAGCCACTTCCCTGAGAACTGCATCACTTAGAGAGAGAATAATGGTGCTATGAGCCTTGCTAAGCATGTCTTTCTTGTCTTTCTCAGAAAGGTTCTCCGAAAGCTTAGCTGCTCCTAGTAATGCATCCTCGAGTCCTTGATGAACCAAGAGTATCTTCATCTTGATTCTCCACAAGCTGAAATCGTTCTCACCATTGAACTTGTCTATGTCGAACTTGGCTGGCCCCATCGCGGAAAACGCCTCCCAGTAAAGGCTCTAGATACCAGTTGTTAAATCAAGAATGCAGAATTGGGGTTCTGCACTTTATGCTTGTGCTGCAAGAAAACAGAAAGAAAGGAGATAGAGAAGAAGACAAGGAAATTATCATGGTTCAGGACACAATTACAACAGCCCCTACATCCACACTGCAGTTGAGACTTCCATCCACTATGCCAAGACTTTACAATACAAGAATCTCAGGTATGAACTCACACACTCCCTCACTTGCACTCACTTGTGTTTTTATGAATCACTCAACTTACTTCTTCAGCACATATCACTCAAAAGAGAATTCTATCTATGCTAATGCCTAGCTATGACTTTATATAAGTAGTGCATAGGCAAGACAGTTACAATTCAGTTTCTCTAACTGTCAAAAACAGAAAACTACTAAATACTCTTCCTATCAACTGTTATCACATAGCTAATTTGTACATGGCATAAACTAACAAACTTAGCCAATTGGAGCCCGAATTTTACATTTATAGTAAGGATTACAATGAGCAACAGATCCGACAATTACTCATAAGAATTATTCATAAAGGTTGGGTGTAATTACTCATTTAATGAGTATGATTACGAATAATCACCTGAAAAATTTAATGGGAATATATCTCACCCCACAAAGGACTAATGCGGAAATTAGATATAACATATAGGATCAATTAAAAAAAAAGTATAGGATCGAAGTGAAAAAAAAGAAAAAGATAAATCAACATATTTTATCTTTTTTTTATAAGATGATATATTATTATATTATCTTCAAAATAAGTTTATAACACAAAGTGTCACTTTGTTTGCGTTGCAAACCACAGTTTGGCACTCAAACCTCAGTTACTATAGTAATCGGAGTGTTTTGATGCAAAATTTCATCCAAAATAATTGATTTCTGGATGGATAGAATTGATTTTAGTGGAAGCAAGAATTTCTACCTTTTCCGTTGAGAATAATTGATTCTAGATATAGGATCCACAAAATTCTACATATTTACATCTCAAAAATGATTTTACTTTATCATTCAAATAAAATCAATTCTTCTAAACCTACTTTTAAAATATTAATACTAAACACAAATCAATTTTTTTAACATTAATTTTTTTTAAAATCAATTCTTCTAAAACAACTTGAACTAAGAGATTTCAAACAAATTTTTGAATATATGTATGGCGCTCTTATAGCATTCAATTACATCAATCAATAATATCTTATAAATATAATTTGGATTGATTTAACTGTGATTGATTTAACTGTTCAATTATATTCAGCAAAAAAAAAACTGTTCAATTATAATTAACTATAATTTACAAATAAGACATAAAAACTACTGTTTACGGATAAAAAATGAACTATTATATAGATCTTGCATCCTGAATTTTAAAATTTTTGGACAAATTAAATAAGTATTTAATTAAGTATAAGGTAATTGTATAAGACAGGTTAATGGAACAGAAAACAACACTAGATTCCATGTGAAATTTTATGAAGATAATTTATTTCGTATGAGAATTATAGTTAGAAGAATGTTAATGAGTGTTTTTAGAATATTGGTTAAGGAATCAAAAGAGATAATTAAGTTTTATGGAAAAGTATTGTGTTTTTTTTTTTATAAAAGAAAAGTTAGGTAATTTTATTAATAACGGAGAACGCAATACATCTGGTAACATCATCACAAATTTGGAGAATAGTAATATATGTAGTCACCCCTAACAAAGAGTGAGCAACTACATGGACTTTCCTCCTATCAAACTCTACCAAAGAGTTGGTAACATAAGATGATAAAAGACTCCTACAATTTGAAATAACAGCCCTATAATTAGCTTGGTCCTTTTGAAAAAGACCTAGGACTTCCTCATTTTGCACCTGGAGTCTGGGAGAGTGACTATAAAATTTAGCTTTGAAGACATATCCTCACTCATCATGTAAATTGATACTGAAGTCGATGCTTCGAGCTACCTCATGAAATACTCAATGCACAGCCAATTGAGCTTGACTTATTTGCAAAAACTAAAAATTCCAAAAGAGAAAAGATAAAACGTGTCAGGCCAATAATACCAAACGAGGTATTTGTGGATAGGAACTGCACACAGGTTACCCAGACCTCGACAGTTCCAACTAATGATACTCATGGCTTCTGGTAGGCCTGTGAACCAGAAGCTGCCAATAAAAAATTCCCTTTTGAGTAGCTTGGGGGGTCTCCATGCTGCCAGTTGCATTATATGGGCCCATTAATTCATCACCCACCACTTTGACCTTTTGACCATTAAAGTACCTAACTCCCTGATCAACATTTACGGGATTTGAGTTTTGAAATCCCATATTTTCAGTGCCTCCGAGATTTACGCCTCTCAATCCTCCTTGTTCACGTAGGGTTGATGAGTCTGCTTCAGCACCGCCTCCACCCTCCTTCGATCACCTGCTTGATCTGTCGTTCCCTCCTAGCTTCTTCACCTCCGCCCTCAGCTCAGGTCCTCATCCCTAGCCTCATCATCAACCTCCTTATTCATGAGCTGCTCACAGGATTGCTCTGTGTGCCTAAGAAGTCCACAAACAAAACAGAAAATGCCTAACCTCAGACCCAGGGTGAGATCTGGGTCAGCGTTTGGGTCCTTCTCCACGTCAATCACAAAGCCTCCTTCTTCCTCGTCACACAGGGAAAGGTTTTCCAGATCACCTTCCATCGTACACGTAAAAAGCACACCGATGCAGAAAAGAACTCTCACAAAATGGAGAGAAGGAAACAACACTCTCACAAAACGGGGAGAAGGAAACAAGACTCCCATACTCTCACAAAAACAGTGAAGGAGAACAGAGAGAAGAAACTATATAATTCATTCATTATTGGGAAATTATTATGTTTATTACATTGAAAAGTGTTTAACTTATATTTTATACAAACTTTCCTTTTATTGATTCACTAACTAATATCCTTAGGATACTCGTTAGCAATATTCTTATAGTAAGACATTTTAATGGAACGGATAACAATATTAGATTCATGTGAAATTTTATGAAGATAGTGTGCAACACGATAAGATTTATTCCTTTTTAATGATACATATGTGATCAATAATGCAATTAAAATGTACTCATTACTCATTAGGGCCAACAAAGTGCAATGGGGTTTGAAAACCAAGTATTTCCTTTGCTAGACAAGTAAACCTTCCGGAGTTGTGCCATCCTATGTATAGAAGCTAGACAATGAAGAAAGTAGCGAGCTCATAAACGTTAAGCATCCATCACATGATCTTTTCCATTTTCATCTGAATATGTGGTGGCATCAAATATTCTTTCCCTTGCCATATTTGCCTGCAAAATTGCAAATATACACCTAAAGCTAGTTCTTAAAGCCATTAAAACTTGGGTCAAATATGGTAAGGTATATGTGTATTTTCTATGAATATATAAAGAAATCGACAGAGACTATAATTGGATGTTATGAAAACTAATAGTTAATTTTTTGTTCTAAACAACTGATTAAGAATTAGTCACATAATCAATTTAAAGGGTCGGAACTTGTGGAGATACTCTAGGATGTCATTGGAGAGCCAAATGTCATAATTAAGATGATTCATAAAAAAAATTATAAAGGTATTGGATAATTAATAGAATCAAATTATCAGTGTGGACCTGTTTTTTCCAGTTTGTGAGAGCAGTAATGATGGAAAGAAAAATTGATTGGACAATGGAGCCTATGACAATTCCAATCCAAAGACCCTTTGCTCTGAAATGTGCAATGAAGCCAAGAAGGGCACCTGCAGGAACTCCTACAAGATAAAAAGCACCAAGATTGACATAGGCTCCAAGATGTTGCCACCCACTTCCTCTAGCAACCCCTGATTAAAATAATAATAAAAAGCAAACAAATGGATTGATACTTAGCAAAAACAACAGTGATAATTGAAGCTTCTATTCTTTTACTCCTTTTTGGTGTATCATGTACACACAAGTAAACTTGCTCATTAGGTAATTGTTGTTTATAAGAGCTAATGACATCTGTAACGAGATTTGCATAAGAAATAAGATTTCGTAGTTACACAGAAGCACCATTGGATCATTAATGATATGCTATCTAGCTGTAAGCATCATTGCTTATAAAAAATACTAATTTTTTTTAGAGCTATTTCATTGGAGCGAAAAATTACTTAAAATAATATAAAGTAAAAGATGATAATATAATATGATAAATTCTATAATAATAAAAAAATTAAGCAAGTCCAATAAGTTACAGATGCTTGAGTGTGAATGGTAACATACATGATACATGGCACTAGGTGAATAATTGAATATGATAAGAAACAGTTAAATACGTATTCAATATTGCAAATTTAAGTTGTGTATGGGCTTCGGTCCCTTATGCTACCTAAAAAGAACCAGCCTGGAGGTTGTCCTATGTATTGTCTTTTTCTATTCTATCCTTTCGGGCCCAGGCCCCTTTTGTAACAAAAAGTAGAAAAGTTGTAGAAATAACATTGCCAGAATGTTACGGAGACCTTTATGTCAATGATCTTCCTAATTGATCAATATTAGCAATTATAAATTTCCAACTAACCTATATTTATGTGGTACATTGGAATAAAAATATAGAGAGGGTATATCTCTTTCAAGGGATCAAATACCATGTGATTATGGATAGACACACGGTAACAAGTTTGAATTTTATCTATTAATGGATCAGGGCCAGTATTCTTATGAATACCTTAGTGGGTAGTGGGCCTAGTGGCTGAAGGCCACCTAATTGAAATTGGAGTATTATACATAACCAAGCAAAGCTATGTTACAATATAGCAATATAAAAGTATACGATTTACCCTTTAATAGGAATATCCAAACATCTATTGATGTTTTAATAGGGATATAGAGTCATAGACTACCGCCAAACTTGTAGCCTCCCATATATCGAAGAGTAAGGTTTTGTTTGTGAGTTAATTTTTGAAAGGGAGAAAGAAATGTGATGTTAATTTTCTCCTCCTTTATTTGTGAGTTCTATTAATTGGAGGGAAAAGTTCCGTGGTATTTTAATTAATCATTCATTTTCCTCCTCAACCCACTATTTTATTCCGCTGATACAATATGCACTCGCAAACAAGAAGATGAATATACTTCTCCTCCCCTCCCTCCCTTTTCCTTCCTCTTTGATCTACTCCATTTCCTTCCCATCCAAACTCGTAAATAGGGCCTAAAACATTAGTTAACAGGGAAACTTTTTTGTTTTAACATCAGCATAAAGGATATTATGCCATATCTCTTTGTTTTGTTGATATAGTTATGAAATATCAAATATGTGTACATAAATAAGATTAAAAAAAGTAAACAAGATAAAATATAATGTCAAACACAAGAAATGATTTGGAATCTTAGAACTCTTGGCACTCTTAGTTAATAATACTGTATATATAAAAAATACACTCACTCTTCTTCTTTTTTTTAATGGAGTACGATAGCAAGTTACAACCTAGTGTTGGAGCAATGATATTTGACTACGATTTTGGTGTCGGACACCGTAGATATATATATAATATACAATAGATATCAGGTCCGATTACTCTTAAACACTAAAAAACTACGGTGTTGGGGGATTGTTGTTGATTTCGATTGTCAACAAATTATTTCCTATTTTATAAATTTTTAGTTATAACTTACTAACCTACTCTTTTGAGTGATGTAAGTTAGCAATTCCATTTTTTGTTGTATATTTTTCTCTGCAATATTCAAAAGCAACCTAGGCAGGATGAAAGCACATACAATTTTACTTTTTTGAAGGCAGCAAGCGAAAGAGAGAGGAGAGTGGTTATAACCTGAAAGAACTGCTTGCAAGCTGTCCATAAAAACCGAGATACATAGTAGAGGAGTAATACCAGCCACGTAATCAACAACAACACTGTCGTTGCTATAAGCATAACCCAAGATATGTCTGCACCCAAATAAGGTGGCGCTTATAATGAGAGCCTCTGTTACTGCAAGGAACATTGATACAGAAACAGCCACACAGACTGCTTGATGATTCCCAGCTCCTAATTCATTCGAAACTCTAGTGCTGTCACATAGAAATAGATAAGCTAATATATGTATCACTTTTTATAGTATGTTTAATGTTTAATTACATAGTAGTATTTGTAAACATGCACAAAATTGATATGTAGTTTGGTGAATTGAGATACGAACCTAGCAGCAGCCCCAAACGCATAGGATATGGTGAAGTGCAACGTAGAGATTGTCAAGCTGGTCATATAAAACAAAGTTACAACAGATTAAAAAATGTATCTTTTGGAATATGAAAAAATTATGGATCAAGATTTGTTGTCTCATTTTCCTGTCCCAAACCATGTATTTGCCAATACCAATTTTATGTATTGTTATTGGTGGAACAGAATGCGGTACAAGAAAATGAGGCAACATATCTCCATAAAAAAAATTACATCCACTACACCTAAAATTTAGCTTAATTACACTTAATATATTTCTTGTTTTAGAAATTACATCAAATTTCCTTTGAGATTTATATTTTCATTACTTTTATTTCCCTCCAAAGCATATGATTGAAATAACACTAAGCTTCCTAAGAAACGGGAGTGTTAGGGGTGTTCGCGGATTGGATTGGATTGGTTTTGGGCTAAAAAGTCATCCGATCCAATGATAAAAACATCGTGTGGTTTGGATTGGATCGGTTTGCTTCCTTAAAAAAAATCTGATCCGATCCAATCCAATCAAATGCAATTTAGATTGGATTGGATAATTCAATTTTTGTCATACTTTATTTTTTTTCTAATGTCAAGTGTCCTTTTTACTTATTTAATAGTGGATAAAAGATAATCTTCATTTTAATTTGGGAGTTTGAGAAGAAAAAAATTATTGATATTTTTTAGCACGTTCTTTTATATTAATTCTCTATATCTACTCCTACTTATCCTATTTTTTTCCCTTGAATCGGCTACAAATAAATTGTACCTAATTATTTTTCAAATTTACTTAATTGTTTTCCTATTTTTCATGATTACTCAATCAAATATATATATGCTATGCACCAAAACTTTTAGTAAAATATAATTTCAAGACATTAATATTTATTCTACATAGTCTTATATATGTCATTCTAATAAAAATATTAAAGAGAATGAGGGATATAAAAGTATGAAGAATAATGTTTAAATATGAGTAATACTATAATTTCAAAAATAATAGTATATGTATATAATAGATCGGTTTGGATTGGATTGGATTTCACTATAGGATCTAAAATCCGATCCAATCCAATAAAAAATTGCGGTTTTTTCGGTTTTCGGTTTTCGGTTTATTCGGTTTTCGATTTTTCGGTTCGGTTTTTGCGATTTGAATCGGTTTGGATCGGTTGATGAACACCCCTAGTGAGTGTGTCTTTTGAAAGAAAAGAAAAAAGAAAAGGATGTCGTGAATTTGATTTCCTCCTAAAATAATGGTTTAATCTGAATACTTAAGTAAGTAGGAAGTGAAATCAAAATAAGCATACCATATAGATAGAACTGATGTCTCCAACTTTGGATTTGGAAAAATTCCAGCCAGCAAAACAAGCAACTCGCACGCCCACCATTTAAGAC
The DNA here is from genome assembly GCA_030762895.1 of Sophora flavescens. Classification (NCBI taxonomy): domain Eukaryota; kingdom Viridiplantae; phylum Streptophyta; class Magnoliopsida; order Fabales; family Fabaceae; genus Sophora; species Sophora flavescens. The sequence goes on from CM061065.1 coordinate 18,393,808, forward strand.
TGCAAGACGAAAAGTTGTAGTTGTTAGATATATGACAGAACAATTAACAAGTGAACATGTTGGCTAAACCACGTTGATTGTGCCAAGAAATTTTTTTGAAGTTTTCAAGCTCATGTAAGTAGTTATTTTAATTTTTAAATTGTGCTCCAGAAAACATTGTATGGATAATAGGTCCACTTGTGATCTGATATATGTTGTTTATAAGGGTGTGGCTATGGTGTACCACTCACATTTTACACCATTCATGTAGCAAATTTTGGGCCAATCAAATTGCCACATAGGTTGGTCAAAATTTCAAACTTTCTAGTTGTATTATACTGTAGTCAAACTATATGAATACATTATATTGTAGTATAGTATATGTACTCTTCGTATTCGCAAATTTAACCCATATTAAAATAATATTTTTTGATTAAAAAAACTGATTATATTGCAAAATATTATTGACAACGAACATTATTTTAATTCATATTAAAATATTATTTTTTAATATAATCAGTTTTTTTAATCAAAAAATATTATTTTAATATGGGTTAAATTTGCGAATACAAAGAGTACATATACTATACTACAATATATTGGATTCATATATTTGACTACAGTAGAAATACAACTAGAAAGTTTGAAATTTTGACCAAACCCATGTGGCAATTTGATTGGTCCAAAATTTGTCACAAATGGATGGAGTAGTGGGTGGTGCAAAATTGTTGGGGAGAATCACACACACACACTGCAACTTGAGAATATGAAAAACAGAATGTAGAGGGCAGAACAATAGGAAAATTCTGAGAGAGGGAAAGTGATTGATGATTGTATATTATGATCTATATTTCAGTTACACATATGCATTCTTTTATAGAGCTTGTACATGCCCTTGCGACTTCAAAACTGAGTTAGTTACAAACTAACTAACTAACTGATACTTATACTCTAACTAACAATCTATGTTTTGGATTAACTACAACACTCCCCTTTAATCCAAACATTCATATGATACAACTCCCAACTCACTTCTGAGTTTTACAAACCTATCAAGTTTAATTGCCTTAGTCAATATATCAGCAACTTGAATTTCTGTAGAGCAGTGTGCAACCTCAAGCATTCTCTTGTTGACTTGTTCCCTAAGGAAGTGGAATCTTGTCTCAATGTGTTTGCTCCTTCCATGAGAGACTGGATTTCTAGCTAAATTGATAGCTGACTTGTTATCGATTAACAGCTTGATAGGTTTCTCCACTTTAATCTTTAGTTCATTAAGCAAGGAATCTAACCAGATAGCTTGGCAGGCAGCATATGAGCCAGCTATGTACTCAGCCTCACATGAAGACAAAGCCACCACAGGCTGTTTCTTAGAGCATCAAGAGATTGGTGCACCAAGAAACTTGAACAAGTATCATGTTGTACTCCTTCTGTCCACCCTGTCTCCACACCAATCTGAATCTGAGTATCCTAACAAATCAACCATTTGATGAGCTGACTTGCCAGGAAACAGCACACCAAACCTCACAGTTCCTTTCACATATCTCAGGATTCTCTTGGCAGCTAGCATATGTGACTTCTTTGGTTGGTTCATGAATCGGCTGATGAAACCAACTGAGAAGCACAAGTCGGGTCTGCTATTACAGAGATACCTCAAGGATCCAACTAGTTGCTTGAACAAAGTTGCATCTACTCCTTCTTCTGTTTCAGTTGCTTCCATCTTTGGATTTGCCTCTGCAGGTGTTGTTGCGAGATTACGATCTGTCATCTTTGAATCTCTCAAGTATCTCGGACAGATACTGTTGGTGCAGCACAATTCCTTTTGGAGTAGTGGCAAACTCCATTCCAAGGAAATATGACAACTTTCCCAAGTCTGTCATCTCAAATTCAGCCATCATTAGTGCCTTAAAACACTCAATTTCTGTGGAGTCGTTTCCAGTCACAAGGAGGTCATCAACATACAGACAAATGATCAGCAGGCTTGCCTTTTTCTTTACTTTCACATACACACCATACTCAACTGAGCATTTAGCAAACTCATGCTGCAGTAGGAATGCATCTATTCTTTTATTCCAGGTCCGAGGGGCTTGCTTAAGGCCATAGAGGGCCTTGTTCAGCTTGTAAACCATGTCTTCTTTCCCTTTAATCTCAAAACCTGGTGGCTGAGTTACATACACTGTTTCTTCAAGTGGTCCATTTAGGAATGCTGATTTCACATCCATATGGCATAGGGACCATCCTTTGTTGCTTGCCAAGGCCACTACTAGCCTTATAGTTTCTAACGTTGCCACTGGTGCAAAGACTTTTGAGTAATCAACTCCATGTTTCTGCAAGAAACCTCTAGCAACCAATCTTGCCTTGTGCTTATCAATAGAGCCATCAGGATTCAATTTCAGTTTGAAAATCCATTTCACATCAATTGGCCTTTTATCTATTGGCTTGTCAACCAATTCCCACGTGTGATTCCTCTCAATGGCATCAAGTTCATCAATCATTGCTGCTTTCCAGCTCTGTTCAGTCATGGCTTCTTCAAAGTTCACTGGCTCTGCATCTGCCAGAAGAGCAAAGTGAACTAATTCACCCTCGGATGTTGCTGCACTGTCAGGTAACATATCAAAATCATCAAATCTGCCTGGCCTTTGCCTTTGTCTCTGTGGCCTTGTTCCTTGAGATGCTTCAGTGATCAATTCCTGCTCATCCACTATAGACTCTTCCTCAATTAATACTGGAATCACAGGATTGAAACTACCTTTTTGCTCATTCCAATCCCATGACTCAGTTTCATCAACATACACATCTCTACTAACTTCAATTTTTGTTTCAGTGGATCATACAATCTATATGCACCAGTTATGTGATATCCTACTAAGATCAGTGGCTCACTTTTATCTTGCAACTTTTTCCTTCTAGCATCAAGCACATGCTTGAAACATAAAGAGCCAAATATTTTTAAGTGACTCACCATTGGTTTCCTGCCAGACCAGCATTCTTCAGGAACCTTCTGCTTGAGTCTCTTAGTAGGACACCTATTTAACAAATAGGTTGCTTTGTGGTATTGCTTCACCCCAAAAAGAATGTGGTAGTTTGCTTCTATTTCATCATGCTTCGGCCATGTTCAACACGATTCTGTTTCTCCTTTCACCAAGCCATTATCTTTGAGGAGTATAGGGGTCATCTTCCTCATGTTGGATACCACACTTTTCAAGGAAATCCTCAAACTCTTTTGATGTGTACTCACCTCCACCATCTGTCCTTAGCACCTTGATCACCTTGCCACTTTGCCTTTCAGTGAGAGCTTTGAATTTCTGGAAGACCTTAAACACCTCACTTTTGTTCTTTATCAAGTAGAGCCACTTGCATTCTCGCTGAATTCATCAACAAAGGTCACAAAATACTTATTTCCACCTAATGAGGGGACCTCAAGAGGACCACAAACATCTGAGTGAATCACATTCAACACATCAGTTGCTCTCATAGGTAGATATGTAGCAAAAGTATTTCTGGACTGTTTTCCAGCAAAGCAAACCTCACATACTTCTTCAGGTATAACTATCTTTGGAAGTCCTATCGCCATCTCATCTACAACCAATTGTTTTAGACTTCTAAAGTTTAAGTGACCAAACCTCAAGTGCCAAAGCCAGCTTTCTTGGTTTGTCATAGTTGCCTGAAAACACTGCATCTCAGCTGTGTTGATGTTGGCTTGGAAAGTTCTGTTCTTGGAGAGGGGAGACCTTAGAACCAATCTCTGATTTGGATCATATAATTCCAATGAATCATGCTTCATTGTGACTGAGAATCCTTTCTCAACTAGCTGCCCAACACTTATCAAGTTGCATTTCATCCTAGGCACAAACAACACACTTTCAATGAGTGTTGTCTTGCCATCCTTTCATTTGATCACAATGGTACCAACACCTTCTGCTGCAAGTGTTCTACTATCTGCAAGCCTGATCTTTGCCTTTCTGCTGGAATCAAAGTCCCTCAACCACTCCTTGTGGCCAGTCATGTGGTTCGAGCACCCTGTATCAAGGTACCAAGCTTCACTGTGAGGATTCACATCATTGGTTGCAACCAGCAGAACCTGATCTTCATCCGAATCCTCATCCTGAGCAACATTTGCCTCTTCTTCACTATCTTTGAACTGCTTCCCTTTTCCTTTGCCATGCCAGCATTCTGATGCAAAGTGTCCCCACTTCTCACAATTGAAGCATTGGACTTTCCTTCTATCTTGAACTTTCTTGCCACCTCTACCTCTGCTAGGACCTCCTCTCCCATTCCTGCTAGGGAAATCAGCTTTATCACCATTCTTGGAATGATCTTGGCTCGAAGACCATCCTTCTTTACTTGTTCTGCCACAATTTCTTTTGCCTTTCTTCCATTTCCCTCTATCTGCTCCCCATTTCTTGAAGACTTGAGCTTGCAGTGCTTGCTCTACTGCCGCCCTGCGTGCATTTCTTTCATTCAACTTCAGCTCATGAGCCTCCAAGGAATTTTGCAGTTCCTCGAGTTTCATGTCCTCCACATCTTTGGCTTCTTCGATTGCAACTACTATATGGTCAAACTTCACAGAGAGTGACCTTAACACCTTCTCAACCATCTCCGATCGTGATAGTCTCTCCCACAGGTTCTCATTGAATTCACTATGACCAAGAGCACATCAAAGAAATCGAAAGCAGATTCTTGGTCAGTCATCAGCAGCTGATCAAACTGTCTTCTCATGGACTGCAACTTGACCTTCTTGGTCCTCTTAGCACCCGCATAGAGCTTCTGAAGTGTGTCCCAAGCTTCCTTGGCTGTCTTTCCATTTGAAATTTTTTGGAAGCTTGCAAGATCCATACATTGATGGAAAAGACATTTTGCTTTATAATCCTTCTTTTTAGCTGCATCATTATCCCTCTCCGAGACTCCTCTTTTGACTGTCTCCAAGAGTTCTTGATAGCCAAGAATGGCTTCCATCCTCACAGACCAATAATCCCAATTCTTGCCATCAAGAATTGGTAGATTAGACATGAAACTACTGCTTCCATTTGCTGCCATGATCACAGCAATGGCAACGCTCACAGGCCCCTTATCTTCTTGCTCTAGATACCAATTTGTTGGGGAGAATCACACACACACACTGCAACTTGAGAATATGAAAAACAGAATGTAGAGGGCAGAACAATAGGAAAATTCTGAGAGAGGGAAAGTGATTGATGATTGTATATTATGATCTATATTTCAGTTACACATATGCATTCTTTTATAGAGCTTGTACATGTCCTTGTGACTTCAAAACTGAGTTAGTTACAAACTAACTAACTGATACTTATACTCTAACTAACTAACAATCTATGTTTTGAATTAACTACAATAAAAATATGGGTGTAGCATCTTAGCCCAACACTGATTATAAACCATATATAGACATCTATTTTGTATTGATGCAGTTGGGGGCTACGGTGGAATACCCTGATTGTCAATAATCCATGTTTGTTATGGCATTTGAAAAAACTAATATTACAAAGCATTCTATAGAGATGGCTTGAATTTTGTTAATGGCCACCCCAAATTATAATCCGCCCCGATATTTTGGAGCTCAAGATTCAAGGAGAAAAAATGTGAGGTTTGTAGGGGATGTGCAGGGTGAGGGACGATATTTTGTATTTCCTTGTAACTATTGTATTGGTATATTGGGTTGCATGTTAGTTAGGGTAAAAACGTGTGGCTGTTCATTTGTACCACCGAAAGTTCATTTATCTATATTGGTTGTCTATTGGAATAAGAAACTCTCTCCGACGGATTATGGATGTAGGTCACGTTGACCGAACCACGTTAAATCTACGTGTGTTCTTCTTCTCCTGTTTTTTTCCCCTGCATTTTTTCTCTATTTTTGGTTCTGCTGTAAGCCTGTAACATATTCATTTCATATACTCAACAATGTAAAGATTTTGGATTCTTTAGTATCCAATAATTAATCCATAATTTTGGCTTTCCAAATATGGTCCAAGTTTTTGGCTACCTGACATACCAATGTGAATATATCAGTTTACCAAATGACCCCAAATTTAATATAAATGTAGTTTAAGCCCCTCTACTTCTGACCTCTTTATTGATAGTCTAAATTGGCAACCTTCAAAAAAGTCTTAAGCCACTAGTTCTCGGATAAAAAAATTACTGTCGTGTTTTGGTGTACCGTATCATGTCCTCCTCAATAATACTTGTCACCTGTATTAAAATTTTGTATATTTTTTAAAAAATAGAATATGCGATAGTATATTATTAGTGGGGGACAAAATATGGTATACGAAAATGGGACAGCAGATCCCCATCCCTAGTTTTCATGGAGGCCTTTTCTATACAGCAAAATACTTAAGGTGAAAAATGAAAAAGAGAATAATTAAGAAGTAGTTACCAAACCATCACTGCAGATGGGACAGCAAAGCGAAAGAACTCTCCTACACCAAGAAAAGCCTTCTTCGAAAATGGGGTCCTTGTTTTCTCACAAGCAGAAGAATACTTAACAAAGGTCACAAGTAGCATCACATTCAACCAAGTGCATAGGCTGAATGCAATTGCAGCACCAACAAGTCCTAACTCAAATTTATATACTAAAGTCCAACATGTTACTATGTGGAAGCACAAAACTAGAGAGGAACTTAGGATCATAGGGAAAATTAAACTCTGGGTCTGGAAAAATCGTGTTAGAGGTTTAAGAATTGCAGCACCAAATAGAGCAGGTATTAGCCAAATGGCATATTTGCGAGCTTCATGGGAAATTGTTGGGTCTTGGCCTAAGAGGGTTAATATTTTGTCCATAAAAGTCCATAGAAGTGTGATTGGGGCACAAACCATAGTGAGGGAGATTATGGCAGTGTAGGTATAGATTCCAAATTTTTCATATTGCTCTGCTCCATAAGCTTGACCACATAAAGTTTCCAATCCACCAGCCATCCCTGACTGCAATATTGACATAGAAGAACTGAATGTGTCATGCATATTGTAAATAAGTGCGCATATTTTAGTCTAAACATTTACATAACTTTAGATATGTTAATTAGGATTAGTTATCAAGTATTTCTTTGACTATTGATTACTTTTGAACATTTATCATAAAATTAATAATATTCAATAAAGATTTGACAAATCACCGTGCGCACGGTAGCCATTACACTACTAAATTGGGTATGTGAAAGAAGTAACATATCTATGTACAAAAAATAATATAAGATTCCTTCAAAAAATATATATAAGATCTATTATAACTAAATGATAAAAATTATATAACTATAACATAATATAAATATAAGTGCACGAATGTATCATTATTTTGCTACTCAATCTAAAACTGACCCTTAAACTGTTGACCTGGATGCATCACGAAGAGGCAATTTGGGCTCCTCGCCTCGAAAGAAGCACAAATAACTATTTTTTATTTTTATTTTATTCGGAACCAATCTAATTAATTATTTGGGACGGGTGGGTCCACCAGAGTATCCCACGGCTTAGGTCATTTAGACACGCTATGAGACTAATCTTTGGTTCGATTGATTGAGCAGAGGTTTATCCCTTGGTTCTCAACGTACCTCCCAATGGCCGACTACTCCACAAGGATTCGAATTCTGATTCCCCAGGTTCTCTTCCTTATGGGGCATTTAGGAGTAAGTTGCGTCCACTTGACCAACACCACATTGTTTCCACACTTAACTATTTTACCAACATAATTAACGAGATACCAATTTGTGAATTTATAATTTAAGAATTAAGCTTGAATTTAAAGGTAAAATAAGTAAGTAAAGAAATATCCACCAATCATTAGTTAAAATGGATTAATACCTCAATTCACTTTAACTAATTAAGAATAAATATATCCTTACTTGTTTCACTTTATACTCGAGTTCATTTTAAAGGAGCTTTGTACACTTGTGTTTTTTATTAGTGATTATTATATATGTGCGGATTATTAAAATATATACATGATCATTAATCATGTATAACATATAATTAAGTGATAACAGTAATCGATTTAAATTAAACTCAAAAGTTTGCGGTGGATTAGAATTAAAGACAATATTGGAATGGGGGAGAAAATTAAGAACTTACTAAAACACTAAAGCCAGAGACATTGGTGAGAGAGGTGGCAATAGCAACACTTGAAAGCGAGAGCTGGCCAAGATGTCCAACCATTATCACCGAAACCACTTGCAGAAGATATTGAAGCATAGTCACTACCACCATTGGTGCAGCTATACCCCCCACCTTCTTCATCTCCTCCATTAATGCAATCCTCCTTTTCATCCATTCCCATTTTCCATTATCTGAAGAATCTTCTTCCATTCCTAACCCCTTAAAAACCATCTTGCTATATATGACCACTTTGCTTTCTTATATGTTACTCACTTGAATTCAATGATAACTTTCTTCCATATAATTTAATTATCCCTATATGGCTCTACCTTTGTCCCCTTTTGTATTGTTTACATGTATGACAACTTTGCATTATCTTTTTCAATCTCCCACGCCATCAATATCTATAAATAAATAAATAAATAAGCAATAAACAAACAAGTATGATTGCACCTATTCGTTCATAAATAAAGATTTATATATTTTGAACAACTGACACATGAAAACTGTTTTCTGGCACAACATGCGCAATTTTATTTGAACCAAACTTTGTAAACATTTACGAACTTCAAGCAGCATAATCAAAATTTAGAATATGTTTAGCCGGAAAAAATTTAAAATATTTGAAACTTATAATATTTTATGCCAAACCAAATAACTTCTATAATGTATCAAAAAATTAATTTTCAAACAGTTCCATACGTATATATATATATATATATAATTAAAAACTCAATCATAGACTTGATCAGTGTACTGATGCCAAGTTACCGTTGAGATGTTCAATATATACTCCCCAAATCAGCTACGCAAGCTAGCTAGATGCCAATGCATTAGCTAGTGTATTGAGGCCATGTTGTCTCAAGACGCCACTGCATGCGCATATGCACCTTTTCCTTGGGACCATATATATATAGAATTGCAGCCAAAAAAATAATGAGCAATAATTTATTATAATTTAAAATTGTGATTATTTAATTATAAAAACATTAGTATCTTTTTTAACTTATGGAAACTAAATTATCATATACTTTTTTCGTAAACTAAACAAAAGGGCATTCCCCATTATATATATATATATATATGTGTGTGTGTGTAAATCTTAAAAAGGCCACACCCAAGAGATAGTTTTCTTAATATTCTCATATTTAAAATAATTTGACATTATTATTGCACAATAGATTTTTATTTATTGTTAGAGATCCAATATATAAAACTAAATTTTTTTCATATAAAATCAAATTTGTGAATACTGTTTTTAGCAACAAAAAAAATGAATACTATTAGACTTTTTGATATATTATTAGTATAATTTTTTTACACTATCAACTAATCACAAATCAGTTCATGTGTGACTTTTAAGGGTAATTATAATAAAAGTCAAATATTTTTAATTATGAATTAATTGACATTTTTTTTACATTGACGGTGCATACAAATTAAATCTATTATTATTCTCAACAATTTATGTCTTTTTCTTTGGCTTTTCATAGTATCCTGGTTTGACAGCTAAAAGACTAATATTTTGAAACGCCGCGCTATGGTGATTTTTTCTCAATATTTTTTGTTGAAAGTTAATTAAGCATTCTAATGAGTTTTTCTTCTGCATCCTGATTTTTTATTTTATTATATAAAATTTGTCTTTATTTATATTTTTAATCTTCCACAATATTCTTAACATCAATATTATATATTTTGAATAATTGTATTTTTATTAATTGATATTTCAATTAATATTGATTTTATGTTTATATCATAGAATATGTTAGTTTTTTTTTTCAAAAAATAGTTCCATGTGACTACTTTATCTTTTAAGTACAAATAAAAAGTCTTCCAAAAATCTGTGCGACGCCGATATATATCTGATTTAGTTATTAGTTTTTTTTTATCAGTCAATGTTGGTATTATATTAGTTGTAATGTTAGGGAGAATGGGTGTGAGGTTTGAGCTCATTATCTCCAAGTGAGCTTGGAATCTCTTTAGTATCATCAAGTGAGCTATCTAAGAGAGACTAGTTATTAGTTACTAAGGTATATATAGAGGTGGATGTCGCGACCGTTCCGTCTGGACGCCGCGAAAAAAAAGGGAGATAAAAAAACAGAGGAGTCGCCACTAAAATTTTTATTGGGAAAATCTTAGAAAACCCAATTATTTAAAGGTAAACTAGTCTAAAAAGAGAGAGATGAGTCCGGGAGTCGGTTACGAGTAGGGAAGGTGTTAACACACCACATCGCCTGTTTAAAAAACTGTACCTCAAGTTAATTATGCAAAAATATTTTAATAACCTTTTAAATATTTATTTTACCCCAAAAATTATTTACAAGAGAGAAATGTTTTTTAATTTTTAATTTTTAATATTTATTAATTTTTACGTTTTTAAATTTATTGCTTATAAAAACTAAATGAGGTTGAACATGGCACCAGGTCCATAGAGCATCCCTAAAAAGAGAAAAGTTTAATCATTTGATTAATTATTTTAACATAAAAAGAGACACAAAAAAGAGGAAAATTTAGCTTTGGCTTTATAAGATGATTTATCTTGCTCCTACGTATTCCCGGGTACGATGGGAAACTCAAAGCCACGTAGTTCTTTTGAAAAAATCTGATTGGTTGGTTGATTTTAATTTTTGATAAAGATTTGATTTTGTTTTTATTTTTATTTTTATTAAAAAAAGATTTTACTTCATAATAAATTCACTTTTGCATAGAGTCCAAGATAGCAGTGCTATACGATAAACCCTTACAATTCATACAACACTTGAGGATGAAAAAATCATACATCAACGTCGTAGATTGTTGCGTGAATTAAAAAGAGATTTTTATTTTATTTTTTACAAAAAGGTTGGGTAAATTTTTTTAAAAGAACACATTGGAAATATTTTATTATTCTTAATAAAAGGGAATTCATTTTTTTGCGCGGGGTTCAAGATAACAATGTTATACGATAAGCCCTTATAATTCTTACAACACTTGAGGATGAAAAATCATACATCAACGTTGTAGATTGTGCATGAATTAAAAAGAGATTTTTATTTTCGTGGAGTTGGATAAAATTTGTTTTTTAAAAAAGAGTAAATTGAAAACATTTTAAATTTTACAAAAAGAAGGTATTCACTCTTGCACAGGGTTAACGATAGGGAAGCTATACGATAAGCCCTTACAATTTTTACAATACTTGAGGACGAAAAAATCGTACATCAACATTGTAAATTGTTGCGTGAACTCAATGGATTTTTTTTCTTGTAAGAAAAGTCACAAATAAAATTAAATAAAAGGACAAAACGCACTGGCTTTCTTTCCGGGTTATATGGTGGTCTTGCTTGGCTGGTGTTTGGGTTTGGATTTGGAGGCTGGACGATTTGAGGTGGCATGGTGGGGTGTGTTTGAGGTTGAGAAGGGTATGATGGTCGGTAGGGAGCCATTTGTTGAGGGTTTGGAAATTGTGAGGTTGCAGCGATGTATGGCTGGTTGGCTTGGTGATATGGAGGTGGTTGGTAATATGGGGCGTATTGGGCATGGAAGGCGGGTGTTTGGTTTGGTCTCCATTGGTTCGGTTTCTTCTGTTCCAAGGTTACTGCATGTGCCTCTCCTTCCTTCTTTTTCACGAATGGGGTTTTCTTTGGGCCGTTCCCTACTGAAGTCTCAACGATCTTGCCATTCCTCATTCCACTTTCAATTCTCTCGCCGATGATGACCATGTCAGAAAAATTTGATGACACACTCCCAATCATCCTATCATAGAAAGGCGACTGGAGTGTATCAATGAACATTGCTACGATTTCCTTCTCAGCTAAGGGAGGCTCCACCTGAGCAGCCAGTTCCCTCCATCGTTGCGCGTATTCTTTGAAAGTCTCTACATCCCTTTTTGACATATTTTGGAGCTGCATCCTATCGGGAGCCATGTCAACATTGTACTTGTACTGCTTCAGGAATGCATCTGCTAGATCTTTGAAGGATCGGATGTGTGCCCGCTCGAGATGCGTATACCAATTTGAAGCTGCCCCGGTCAAGCTGTCTTGGAAGAAGTAGATCAAGAGTTTATCATCTCGGGCATGTGACGCCATCTTCCTAACATACATGGTCAAATGGTTCTTGGGACAAGTGGTTCCCCGGTATTTGTCAAAATCAGGCACCTTAAATTTCGGCGGAATTACAACATTTGGCACCGCAGACAGAGTTCCGAGGCATCCCAAGACCATAACTATTTACCCCTTCAATGGCCCGCAATCTTTCCTCTAGTACTTCCAGCTTTTCTTTAGATGGGAATCTCCCCCGACCGATTCACCGGAGCTTCTCCGTACATATTATGGGGGAAATGAATATGGCATGGAGGAGGAACCGAAGTTTGGCATCATTTGAGCCCCCAGGGTGCATAATGTAGGGTGTATTGTGGGGGCCTTGGATTGACAAAGAGGTGTCACTATCGGGGTGTTACCATCTGTAGAGTTGACATTCGTGCTTGCGGTATTTCGACAGTATTGGTGGGGATTTGTGCTTGAGTGATGTGTTCGGAGTTCGAATACCATCTTGTGGATGGGGGCTGTTGGTGGTACAAACCCACGAGGCAAACCGTATGGGGGATTGTTCGAGTCAAATGGAAAATGAGTTGGGTTGAGAGGCATCATGGCCCCCTGGTTGGTTGAAGCCTTGAATAGGAATCGAGAAAAACCGGCGGGATGAGAGGTGTGGGTGGCTGTCCTTCGTTCGAGGCCGGAGGGTTCTCCTCTCGTGTTCTTCTCCTTTTGCATTTCTTGTAGGATCTCCATCATCTTAGCCATCTGATCTTTGATTTGATCGACTTCATCCCCGATCACTTGAACTTCTTCTAGTTCATCCGCCATGGCTCTTGCCTGTGATCGAAGTGCGATAAGGGTGTCTTGGAGCAATTGTTCAAAAAACCACACTGTTTTATTTAATAAAAGAAAGAATAAATGAATAAAATCAAAAGAAAGAGCATAAACTAATTAAACTTCATTTTTGATAGGAAGACCGTCGCATATACTTATAGCAAGAATACTCATCCCGCAATCAAATCTAGTGGTATAATTCCCTCTAGCTTGACTGCAGTTGATGTCGAGTCCAAGGGAGAATTCACTCCTCGATAGACCACATCTTGTACTAGCAATGTCATTGTTTGATGATACCCATATTTTTACGCGGAAAACACATCGTTTTTAGGGTAAAAATATAGTTGATGAAGCATCTAAGGGAGAATTCACTCCTCGACGAGATATCATCCGAAAAAGAGAGAGCATTCCACAAAAATTGATGAAAACTTCTATTTCATTGGATGGATGTTGCAATACAAACATGAGTCTTTGGTCAACTAGAAAAACAATACATCGAGAGTTTTCATATTTCTAACCCATCTTTGGGGACCTCAAAATACTATGCCAAGAGCTTCATCTTCTTTTTCCTGAATCCCTTTGCAAGCTTCCCAAAATGCTTGAAGAACTCGAGTCACCTCCGGTGGTATTTGGAGGAAAGGGTTCTTGTAGACCTGAATTGATACTTCTTCAAATCGATCCACCAACTGGGAAGTATGATATTGAATTCTACCAATCATGTCTTCATATTTTCTTCTCCATGCTTCCCTTTCATAAATCACATCCCTTACAACCAATTTCCATCCCTTTACCCATTCTGCGTGACGTTGAGCTTCTCCTCTTTCATTTTCTTGCATTTTGGTCCTGAGCCAATTTTCCCTTTCATTAGCTTCTATTAATAATTGACGATATCTGGCAGCTTCGTTCCATCCTCGATCAGAGTAAAGTTCGGTCTGGGCCAAGGATTCTTGTAGAGATCCAACTCTCTCCTTTAGTATCTCGTATTGTTTCAACATGAACCCCTACGTCCCACTCAAGCTCTTCTTTCTTCTTTAGAATTCTGACTAGCGTGTTTTCTTGACACTCCACCTTTGCTTGCAACTCTTGGATCACTGCTTCTTTCTCTTTTCTTGCCCTTTTCATGCGACTTGGGGCTTCGTAGGAATCGGCACATTCACTTCTCAAATTCTCGATCAGTAAATTCAGTTTTTGCACCTGGCTTTGGAGCTTGATGATAGTTACTTCGCAACTTGGTTCTTTTCATCCAAAACCCCCATCCGAGCTTTTAGAATTTCAATTTTTTCCAGCATTTGATCTTTCTCAGAAGAGGATTGTTTTCGGCACTAGGTGGGGTTCCGGTTTTGAAGGACACCCCCTTCTTGCCTCTCTCCATGCTTCATATCTTTTTGTTCGAGCTATGATCCGCCTTCCTAACTCATCACGCCCTTTTATGTGAATATTGTTCCATGCTGACCTTATTGCCATTGTCTGACTCTTGATGCTTTCACATTCTTGATATAGGAAATATGCTCCACCCAGCAGCTCTTTTGGGGGTTCATCTTGTGTCCACCGAGTTGGCACATTACTAGAGCTGGTGAATATGACACACATCCTCCGGGTCCCATCAATGGGACATTCGAGAAACCTCCACAACTCGACTATAACGGAATCCCCATGGTACCATGGGCACATCCATCTAAATGAACGTGAGTCGACCTGATCAAACTCTTGTTTCCATTCATATAGTTTGCGTGACTTTAGCGGCATGCGAATGAATCCTTTCAACGGGTCATCCGTTCTATCAATTTTGTTTCCAGATACAAGTGAGTCATAATCCAAACATATAACATTGGTGCACAAAGACCGCAACTTTCCTTGTTGATTCGATGACAAACTTGTAGTGAGAGAAAAGTCTCGACTAGGATAGCGGGGACTAAATTCACCCCATATTCCTCAACTCTATAGAAGACGTCCATGGCTGATCGATCAATCACATCCGAATAAAGGGAAAAAGCACCGATCCGTAGATGAGGAGAGCCAACAACCTATTAAAAAGAACCCATCGTTGTTGTTGAGCCAACTCCCTAAGATAACCTTCCAAGAATCGCCTCTTCAAGCCCGTAGTGTCTCCTTTTTCCACTTTATCCAATTGTTCCGGTTTAAGTTCCAACGGACTTGCTATCTTCCCATCTCGCCACATATTGTCCATAATACAAATAGACACATGATTCCTTTTGGATAGGCAGGTCAAAGCATGTAAGCATACTCCTCTATGGTGGGAGTTACATCTAGGTCGGCAATTCAAAACATCTCAAAGTTGAGTTCCAATCCGAGCGAATGCACTTAGAGCGGGGCATCCACCGAATACGTAATAGATCTAGTATCATACCATACTTGTTGTTAAAGTTCGAACGTGCCTTTTCTGACATTTGTTGACTAATTTCCCATAAGCTCTGAACATCATTGAGTGTCACGTCGATCTTGATGCTCTTCTTGGAACTGCTTGCATTGCTAGTACTCTTTCCGACGCTTGTTCCTTCCATTCTTTGCTATAAGATTAATACTAAGGTCTTCCTGTCAAGAAACACAAATAAAGAAAAAATTAGAAATAAAACACACGAAAAAATGCCCTACATGCTTCATGTTGCATGAACCCAGATAGGTTGGGAACCCTATGTCGGGTATGCTGTCAATGCACTACCTTCACTATGACACGCCGCTTATTAGAAGTGCAATAATATTCGAACATGTCATTCGGGCTTGGAGCGACGATGTGTCGCCCCCTTTTCCTTTTATTTTTTTTTTATTTTTTTTTTAAAAAAAACTTCATAATAAATATGTATGTGCATGACAATTTATGTTTATGATGCCAGAAAAAAATGGAGAGAGAGAAAAGTATGCTCCCTTTGTCCTAAATTGGGTAAAACTTAGGGTTGGACAAACCTGAGGTAATGACTCTAAACAAGTTGGCTACTAAGTTTGCTCTATCAGTGAAAATTAGGTAGGGTCTAGACTTCTAAAAGCCATGGTTCCCAGATTGCCCCTATCCCGAAAGATAAGGATCCGATTCATGAATCTAGTCACAAGTAGGGATAAACCCTCTCAATATGACCATCCCATGATATCGGGTACAACCTGAGTGGTGAATCAACAAATGTCAGGGAGGTACGAGACCTCTTCAATGACAATGTCGAGACACCGCCTAATCCTTGAGTTTTGAGCAAGCTCGGGTATAGAGCCAAAAGTGTGTGCAAGTTGTGATAGTGATGTGTGTGATGGGAGCACACAAACCTTCACAAAAACCTACTAAAATAAAACTACCCCAAGCCTGCAAAAGGGAACAAACAACACAAATACAAAGGTTCTCTACCCTAAGGTTGCAAGAATATACAAAAGCAGTTATGGAAGCATAAAAAAAAAAAAAAACAAGGGTAAAACAAATATTTTCAAAGCTGTTTTTTTTTTAAAAAAAAAATAAAAATATAAAATATAAAATAAAATAAAATAAAATAAAATAAAATTTGCACAATCAACTATGATAGGCCTGACTCTCCAAGTCGTCCCCAGTGGAGTCGCCAGCTGTCGCGACCGTCCCATCCGGGAGCCGCGAAAAGAAGGGTAAAAAACAAAGGAGTCGCCACTAAGATTTTTATTGGGAAAATCTTAGAAAACCCAATTATTTAAAGGTAAACTGATCTTTTTTTAAAAAAGAGATTTGGATTCGGGAGTCGGTTACGAGTAGGGAAGGTATTAGCACCCCACATCACCCGTTTAAAAAACGGTACCTCAAGTTAATTGTGCAAAAAAAATATTTTAATAACCTTTTAAATATTTATTTTACCCCGAAAATTATTTACAAGAAAGAATTATTTTAATTTTTTTTTTACTTTTATTAAATTTTTATATTTTTTAACTTTATGGTTTATAAAAACTAAATGAGGTTGAACCTGGTACATGAGTCCACAGAGCAACCTCAAATCTAAGGGATTAAACATGGCACCGTGTCCATAGAGCATCCCTGGAAAGAGAAAAGTTTAATTATTTT
The DNA here is from genome assembly GCA_030762895.1 of Sophora flavescens. Taxonomy (NCBI): domain Eukaryota; kingdom Viridiplantae; phylum Streptophyta; class Magnoliopsida; order Fabales; family Fabaceae; genus Sophora; species Sophora flavescens. The sequence continues at coordinate 18,410,761 of CM061065.1, forward strand.
GGTTAATCATTTAAACATAAAAAGGGACACAAAAAAGGAAAATTTAGTTTTGGCCCGACAAGATGATTTATCTTGCTCCTACGTATTCCCGGGTGCGATGGGAAACTCAAAGCCACGTAGTTCTTTTGAAAAAGTTTGATTGGTTGGTTGATTTTAATTTTGATAAAGATTTTGATTTATTTATTTTATTTTAAAAAGATTTTATTTCAGAATAAATTCACTTTCGCATAGAGTCCAAGATAGCAATGCTACACGATAAACCCTTACAATTAAATGCGATGTTTGAGGATGAAAAATCATACATCAACATCGTAAATTGTTGCGTGAAATAAAAAGGAATTTTATTTTATAAAATTGAATAAAATTTTGATAAAAAGAGTAAATTGAAAACGTTTAATATTTTATACAAAAGGGAATCCACTCTTGCACAAGGTTAAAGATAGCGAAGCTATACGATAAACCCCTTACAGTTCATACGACACTTGAGGATGAAAAATCATACATCGACGTCGTAGACTGTTGCGTGAATTCAAAAGATTTTTTTTTGTTTCCAAAGGTTTTCTTTTTTAAAAAAATAATAATAATAAAATTAAAAAAAATTAAGCAAAATGACTAATATTTTTTTATAGAGAAATTGTTTGGTTTTCCCTTTTTATTGAGCAATTCTGAATCTTTTTTTTGCTTTGACCCCAAAAAAAAAGGCAAGAAAAAAAAATAAAATAAAATAAAATTCAAATCAAAACATTTAAAAGCCCACACTCTGGCCCAAACTCACTAACCACCCACATAATATGATATATATGAAAACAAGTAAAGTAAAACAGCAAAGAAAAAAAACTGAATCAGAAAGCTTATTTCTCCATTTTTACCAACGAAGGAGATGAGGGAGAGCTACAGTGGCGGATCCGGGGCGCGGCGGGGAACCTGTGACGGTGAGATCCGGTGGAGAGGGTCTGAGACCGGTAGCCGCGGCGGAGCAACGGGTGGGAGCAAAGATGGCCGGGCGGTGGTGCAGACCGCGCGGAGCAACCCTCGTGGCCGGTGAGCGATGAAATGGCGAGCCGGGTGGCGAAACGGCGAGCCGGTGGTGGCGGTTCGGACCGAGAAGGATGCGCTCCCAGTGGTGGCGCTCACGAGGACGCCGTGAACAGAGGCGGTTCGTGGTGGTCGTGCGACGTCCGCGACGAAGACGAGCCCGAAAGCGCGGATCGCACCTCCCACAAGCGGAGGTCGCAGTGGCTCGCGATGATCTGGTGGTGGTGCGGTATTCAGCAGGCAAGGGAGGAGGAGAATAGTTGTTGTAAATGAAGAAAGGAAGATGGGTCAAAGCAAATTACAGAGGAACAGGAAGAATCAGAAGGAAAGAGAGAAAAAGAAGGGAGGAAGAAGACGCAGGAGAGAAGAACAGAAGAAAAAGTTTTTTTTTTTTTTTTTTTTGATCTTTTCCTCTTTGGTATCAGAAAGTATTTTTTGCTATCCTCCTCTCCTTACCTGTATTTCTGATTTGTTATTTATATAGAAGTAGATGAATTATGCCTCCTCCTTGGGACCAGATTAATGGAGTCCTCCTCCTTGGGACCAGATTGATGGAGTGTTGCAGTGATTTATCTTCCTCTAGTCCCCTTTCAATTTCCTTTTATGTGTCCATTTTTCTGATCTAGGCACAAACCCCTTCCCTAAGCTCTGGAAAATTACCCAAAATGGTATTTACTTGCTTGAGCCTTGTGCTGTGGTGGAGTGAACTAGTGGAGAAGAAAGATTTCAGAAGCAATTTGATTTTTTTGATTTCATTTATTTTATTTATTTATGTATTCATTTATTTTATTTTTATTTATTTTTTTATTTTTTTTCAAAACTTTAATTAAAAAGGCATCCGGACAAAATTAGGTGTTCACAATAATATTTTATGCCAAACCAAATAACTTCTATAATGTATCAAAAAATTAATTTTCAAACAGTTCCATACGTATATATATATATATATATATATATAATTAAAAACTCAATCATAGACTTGATCAGTGTACTGATGCCAAGTTACCGTTGAGATGTTCAATATATACTCCCCAAATCAGCTACGCAAGCTAGCTAGATGCCAATGCATTAGCTAGTGTATTGAGGCCATGTTGTCTCAAGACGCCACTGCATGCGCATATGCACCTTTTCCTTGGGATCATATATATATATAGAATTGCAGCCAAAAAAATAATGAGCAATAATTTATTATAATTTAAAATTGTGATTATTTAATTATAAAAACATTAGTATCTTTTTTAACTTATGGAAACTAAATTATCATATACTTTTTTCGTAAACTAAACAAAAGGGCATTCCCCATTATATATATATATATATATGTGTGTGTGTGTAAATCTTAAAAAGGCCACACCCAAGAGATAGTTTTCTTAATATTCTCATATTTAAAATAATTTGACATTATTATTGCACAATAGATTTTTATTTATTGTTAGAGATCCAATATATAAAACTAAATTTTTTTCATATAAAATCAAATTTGTGAATACTGTTTTTAGCAACAAAAAAAATGAATACTATTAGACTTTTTGATATATTATTAGTATAATTTTTTTACACTATCAACTAATCACAAATCAGTTCATGTGTGACTTTTAAGGGTAATTATAATAAAAGTCAAATATTTTTAATTATGAATTAATTGACATTTTTTTTACATTGACGGTGCATACAAATTAAATCTATTATTATTCTCAACAATTTATGTCTTTTTCTTTGGCTTTTCATAGTATCCTGGTTTGACAGCTAAAAGACTAATATTTTGAAACGCCGCGCTATGGTGATTTTTTCTCAATATTTTTTGTTGAAAGTTAATTAAGCATTCTAATGAGTTTTTCTTCTGCATCCTGATTTTTTATTTTATTATATAAAATTTGTCTTTATTTATATTTTTAATCTTCCACAATATTCTTAACATCAATATTATATATTTTGAATAATTGTATTTTTATTAATTGATATTTCAATTAATATTGATTTTATGTTTATATCATAGAATATGTTAGTTTTTTTTTTCAAAAAATAGTTCCATGTGACTACTTTATCTTTTAAGTACAAATAAAAAGTCTTCCAAAAATCTGTGCGACGCCGATATATATCTGATTTAGTTATTAGTTTTTTTTTATCAGTCAATGTTGGTATTATATTAGTTGTAATGTTAGGGAGAATGGGTGTGAGGTTTGAGCTCATTATCTCCAAGTGAGCTTGGAATCTCTTTAGTATCGTCAAGTGAGCTATCTAAGAGAGACTAGTTATTAGTTACTAAGGTATATATAGAGGTGGATGTCGCGACCGTTCTATCTGGACGCCGCGAAAAAAAAGGGAGATAAAAAAACAGAGGAGTCGCCACTAAAATTTTTATTGGGAAAATCTTAGAAAACCCAATTATTTAAAGGTAAACTAGTCTAAAAAGAGAGAGATGAGTCCGGGAGTCGGTTACGAGTAGGGAAGGTGTTAACACACCACATCGCCTGTTTAAAAAACTGTACCTCAAGTTAATTATGCAAAAATATTTTAATAACCTTTTAAATATTTATTTTACCCCAAAAATTATTTACAAGAGAGAAATGTTTTTTAATTTTTAATATTTATTAATTTTTACGTTTTTAAATTTATTGCTTATAAAAACTAAATGAGGTTGAACATGGCACCAGGTCCATAGAGCATCCCTAAAAAGAGAAAAGTTTAATCATTTGATTAATTATTTTAACATAAAAAGAGACACAAAAAAGAGGAAAATTTAGCTTTGGCTTTATAAGATGATTTATCTTGCTCCTACGTATTCCCGGGTACGATGGGAAACTCAAAGCCACGTAGTTCTTTTGAAAAAATCTGATTGGTTGGTTGATTTTAATTTTTGATAAAGATTTGATTTTGTTTTTATTTTTATTTTTATTAAAAAAAGATTTTACTTCATAATAAATTCACTTTTGCATAGAGTCCAAGATAGCAGTGCTATACGATAAACCCTTACAATTCATACAACACTTGAGGATGAAAAAATCATACATCAACGTCGTAGATTGTTGCGTGAATTAAAAAGAGATTTTTATTTTATTTTTTACAAAAAGGTTGGGTAAATTTTTTTAAAAGAACACATTGGAAATATTTTATTATTCTTAATAAAAGGGAATTCATTTTTTTGCGTGGGGTTCAAGATAACAATGTTATACGATAAGCCCTTATAATTCTTACAACACTTTGAGGATGAAAAATCATACATCAACGTTGTAGATTGTGCATGAATTAAAAAGAGATTTTTATTTTCGTGGAGTTGGATAAAATTTGTTTTTTAAAAAAGAGTAAATTGAAAACATTTTAAATTTTACAAAAAGAAGGAATTCACTCTTGCACAGGGTTAACGATAGGGAAGCTATACGATAAGCCCTTACAATTTTTACAATACTTGAGGACGAAAAAATCGTACATCAACATTGTAAATTGTTGCGTGAACTCAATGGATTTTTTTTCTTGTAAGAAAAGTCACAAATAAAATTAAATAAAAAGGACAAGGTGTTTTCTTTTAATTATTTTTTACTAAACATTTTTTTTTAAAAAGGGCTGGCCTCAAATGGAAGGGCCAGATCAATAAAAATAGAACATGGGCCAATGTTAGTCTAATACCTAAATAGACAAATCAAACAATAAAACTATCAACTTTGGGCCAACATGCTGCCCAATAAAATATGATCAGGACCCAATATAAACCAGAATAAAGGAAAAACAAGAAAGAATAAAAACAAAAAAAGGTGCAGAGAAAAACTTCTCTTTACCAACGTAACAAGGGACCAAGGAAATGGATGCAAGGGTGTGGATGACTGGTTCAAGCGCAGATCTGATATGGAGACGTGACGGCTGGCGAGCGGCGAGACCGGCGAGGACTGGGCGATGGTGGTGATGGGCGAAGCCGGCAGCGAGACTGAACTGAGATAGAAGCACACACAGATCTGCAGTTGCTGGATTTGCAGAGGCGGAGGTCGTGGCTGCGAGGGACGACGCGGGCAACGGCGAGACGGGGTGCAGTGGGGGTGCGTGGAGGAGCAGCGACGTGGCGGTGACGACGGACCTGCTACAGATCTGGGGCGGATTCGTGGTGGGGATGAGCGAATCTGGTTCGCCGGTCCACCCTTTTCTTCATTCCTCTGTGATGCGCAGAAAACGGAGGAGGGAATAGGTGGTTTACGCGGCAGCTTGACCGCATAATGTGGTGAGGCTTCTGTTTCCCTTTCACGCCTCTTTCTCCCTTTCCTTTTTTTTTTTTTTGTGTTTTAAAGAATGGTTTAGTTTTTTTTTTTCTGGAATCTGGTGGTGTTATTGTAGGAAGTTGAGACAGGACTGAGGAAGATAATGGAATGGATTCAAGGTGTTTTTGGTTTTGCTTCAATGGTGAGGGAGGGAGTGGTTTTACGGTGAAGATAAGTTCAGTGTGGGTTTTAGAGGATTTGATGAGTGTGATTTCACCTCATATTTCATGTACATTATGCATGCAATTTCGTATAGTTTAGGCATATTTAATTTGATTATTAGTTAGTTTTTATCTTGGAACAAGTGAGGCGGTTTTGTGTGTTGTTTTGCAAGAATTTATGATTAAATGCCCAAGATTTAGCCATGATGAAGCTTGGATGAAGATAGAGCCTGAAAAGAGAAGAAAATGAGCCAAGCAGAGCCCATCATGGCCTAGTCGTGATGACCATCACGGCCATGATGGAGCAATAACTGAAGAGAAAGAAGCCAAAAGTCAGAAGCTGTCACGGCCTAGCCGTGATGGCTATCACGGTCGTGACCTGTCAGCTGTACCAAACCCCCAAAAGTCAGAACTGGTCACGGCCTAGCCGTGATGCCCATCACGGCCGTGACCTGCTAGTTGAACCAGACAGAACCGATCACGGCCTAGCCGTGATGAGTGTCACGGCCGTGACAGACAAGTTTTTGAAAGCGCGCCCAAGGCAGAACCCGTCACGACCTGGCCGTGACGGCCATCACGACCGTGACGCGCGCCTAAGTTATAAAAAGACCTCTGGGCAGAACAGAAGGGGGATCCTAAACCCTAAAACATACTCTCTGGATGCTGTGGCTGCTGTGGATCCTCCCATGGAGTTTCTTCCTTCCTTCATCTCTATTTCTTTTCTTTTGTTTTTCTCCTTGATTATGTGTAGCTAAACCCCCTTTTGTTGGGGTTAGATGATGGCTTTTCTGAACTTGGCTGTAACATGATTTGATTGTAATACAATTTCCTCTTTCTTTATGAGTATTTGATTCCATGCTTAATGATTTCCTTTGCCTGATCATCCTAGGAATGACTTGTTGCCTTGATAGACAATTGAAAGATTGATGTTAAGGCATGCTCATGAATCAAATGCCAAGTAGTTCGTGAACCTAGACATAGGTCTTGGGATACTTGCAATCTTATAAATCTTGATTCTTTATGCAAAATCTCAGGTTAATCCACCTAAGACATTAGGGTTTAATTTGGGGTTTTAGGCTCATTCTACCTAAGACATTAGGGTTTGAGTATTTCTGAAGATTTGATTGTCATAATTGAATTAGGAATTGTGTTATTAATCATGTCATTGCAATCAAGGGATGATTAGCGTAGTCTAACCCTGACAATTTTCTCCATTTGTTAACCACATCTCTGTTGCCTGCTAAGTGTTTGTGAAAATTCCTAAAAGAACAAAAACATTTTATTCTTGTTTGTTTGCTACATGTTAGAACTCCCTTCCATCCAAACGATTGTCTAGATAGTAGTCCAATTTGCGAAGTGGTACTTGTTCGCGATCCCTGAGGACGATATCAGGTCTCACCACCGTATTACTTGTTTGCGACTAGGTATACTTGCCGAAATCGTATCAAGTTTTTGGCGCCGTTGCTGGGGATCGGTGTGCCAATATCACGAGTACCAAAGGGGACTCCTAATTTAGACATTTTTTTTTCTTTCTTTTCTTTTATGTTTTCTGTTTTTCTTTTTTTTTTCTGTTTTCCTTGTAACTGTATAACTGTCCACTTTTAGCTTGACTTGTGCTTGCTATATTTGTTGCTGTTCTACTCTGTTTGTTCCTTGTATGCGAGGTACAATCGACCCAGGTGAACTTCAATTCGACCCTGAGATCGAGAGACTTTGTAGAAGGAATAGAAAGGAAGCCAAGGCAAGAGAGAACAGAGGATAAGCATCTTCTAGAGTACAAGAACCACAAGTTGAGTTACCAAGTGTGCAGGAACTGCGAGTCGAAGTAGCAGTTGTCACCATGGCTGACAACAATGAACAAAGGAGGACAATGGGGGACTACACTTCCCCTAAAGTCGATAGATGTGGAACTCCAATTGTTAGACCTGCAGTGGCTTGCAACAACTATGAGATCAAGGTATCACTTCTCAATCTTGTGCAACAAAATCAGTTTGGAGGTTTAGAGAGTAAAGACCCTCATTCTCACATTGGTACATTTATTGAGTTGTGTGACACTATCAAGCTGGATGGAGCTTCCGACGAGGCTATTCGCTTAAGGCTCTTCCCTTTCTCTTTGAGGGATAGAGCTAAGTCATGGCTTCGATCCCATCCTCAAGGGAGCATCATTACTTGGAACGGTTTCTTATCGCATTTCTTCCCTCCATCTAGAATGATCAAGTTGAGATCAGAGATCAATGCTTTTGCACAAAGGGATGGTGAATCACTTTATGAAGCATGGGAGAGGTTCAAATCTTTGTTTGCCGCTTGTCCAAATCATGAGTTGGAAACATGGCAGCAAGTTGCAACCTTTGTCAATGGGCTTAACTGAAATTCTCGAAGTATGATTGAAGCGGCTGCGGGTGGAACATTGAGTCAAAAGACACCCGATTAGGCAAAGGACTTGATTGAAACTATGGCTAATTATGATTATCAAATGCCTAGTTCTCGATCATTGGTCAAGAGAGGTGTTTTTGAGCTTGATGAAATTGGTGCTCTTAAGGCGCAAATGGCCATTCTTACCAAGCAATTGGGGTCCGTTCAACTACAGAATTATCAATTACAAGCGGTCCAAGTTCAAGCTGCCTCAGTGTGTGACTTCTGTGGAGGAAACCATGCCAATGGCAATTGTGAAATTAATGTGGTTGGAAGTTCGGGGAAAGAAGAAGTGAACTACATGGGAAACCAAGGGCCTAAGCATGATCCTTCCTCTAACACCTACAATCCGGGGTGGCGTAGCCATCCTAACTTTGGTTGGAGACAAGGACAAGGCTCAAGTTCTCAAGCAAAGCCTTCTCAAGAGAATTAAAGCAATTTGGAGAATATTCTAGCCCAATTCATGCAAGCAACTCAAGCTAACATGCAAGCAACTCAAGAGAATATAAAGAATCAAAATACCTCCATCAAGAATCTAGAGCACCAAATAGGCCAATTGGCAAAGAAAATGGCAGAGAGACCTCGAGGACAATTACCGGGAGATACCAAGAAGAATCCAAGGGAGGATTGCAAGGCAATTACTACAAGAAGTGGGAAGGTGTTAGTTCCACATGAAAAAGAGAGGGAAGAAAAGAGAATTGGTGAGGGAGTTGATGAGGTGACCATTGAAGATGCAACCAATGAAGAACTAGAGACTACCCAAGCCACTGCCTCTAGTCCTATTGTTGTTGAAGCTGAAAAACCACAGAGGGAAAAATTGGTGGATGAAGAGTTTGCAAGAAAGAAGACTAAAAGGCAAATTCTTGAAGAAGTTGACAATCCTAAGGAGTTGCCACCGTATTTCAAGATACCCTATCCTCAAAGGTTGAAGAAGGAGATAAAGGATCAACAATTCTCTAAGTTCTTGGATGTGTTCAAAAAGTTGCAAATTAACATCCCTTTTGCCGAAGCTCTTCAACAAATGCCTTTCTATGCCAAGTTTATGAAGGAGATTCTTACTAACAAGAGGAAGTGGAAGGATGAGACGGTCATGCTCACGGAAGAATGTAGTGCCATACTCCAAAGGAAGTTACCGATGAAGATGAAGGATCCGGGTAGCTTTACTATCCCATGTGCTATTGGTCATTTGAACATCGGAAGAGCCTTGTGTGATCTTGGCGCGAGTATCAACCTCATGCCTCTATCCATTTTCAAGAAGTTGGGAATTGGTGAAGTCAAGCCAACCGGGATTTCTCTCCAATTGGCGGATCGTTCCATTACTTATCCTTATGGTGTAGTGGAGTATTTATTGGTAAAAGTGGAGAAATTCATCTTCCCGGCAGACTTTGTGGTGTTGGATATTGCGGAAGATAGTGAGACTCCATTGATTCTTGGAAGGCCATTCCTAGCCACGGGTAGGTCTTTGATCGATGTAAATCAAGGGGAGCTGGTGCTTAGAGTCCAAGATGAAAAGGTCACCTTCAATGTTTTTGAAGCAATGAGACATCCAAGTGACAAAGATACATGTATGAGTGTGGATCTTGTGGAATCATTGACTGACAAGAGTGTGCAACAAACCTTTGAAGATTCATTGGAAGCGGCTCTTATGGTTGAAAATATAGAAGAAGAGGTATGTGAGGAAAAAGTTGAGTTCATGGTTAAATCCCTTGAGGCTTGTCTAGTTTTGAATAGTGATGAAGACAAGGTTGTGGAGGATGTGCGGATTGAAGACAAGGGTGAAACACCTAGGATAGAGTTGAAGGAACTTCCATCCCATCTCTGTTATGCTTTCCTTGGAGTGAATTCTTCATTCCCGGTGATCATTAGTAGCGGGTTGAACTCTTTAGAGGAAGAGAAGCTGTTAAGGGTGCTTAGGGAGCACAAATCTACAATTTGGTGGTCTATGTCCGGCTTGAAAAGGATAAGTCCCTCATTTTGTATGCACAAAATTCTTTTGGAGGAAAACTTCAAGCCGGTCAGACAACCCCAAAGAAGACTTAACCCAAACATGAAAGAAGTTGTGAGGAAGGAGGTTGTAAAGCTTTTGGATGCGGGTATAATTTATCCAATCTCCGATAGTCCTTGGGTGAGTTCGGTCCAAGTTGTTCCAAAGAAAGGGGGGATGACGGTTGTTTCAAATGAAAAAAATGAACTCATCCCCTCAAGGACCGTTTCTGGATGGAGAGTGTGTATTGACTATAGAAGATTGAATGAGGCCACCAGAAAAGATCATTTTCCCTTACCTTTCATTGATCAAATGCTAGAGAGGTTGGCGGGCCATGCCTTTTATTGCTTCCTTGATGGATACTCAGGGTATAACCAGATTGTGGTTGACCCAAAGGACCAAGAGAAGACTATTTTTACTTGTCCTTATGGCGTCTATGCCTATCGGAGGATGCCATTCGGGTTGTGTAATGCACCCGCCACTTTTCAAAGGTGCATGCTTTCCATATTCTCTGATATGACTGAGAAATTCATTGAGGTATTTATGGATGATTTTTCCGTATTTGGTAATTCTTTTAATGATTGTCTGAAAAATCTTGCATGTGTTTTGAAAAGATGCCAAGAAACTAACCTTGTCCTAAATTGGGAAAAATGTCATTTCATGGTTAGGGAAGGTATAGTTCTTGGTCATCAGATTTCATCATGGGGGATAGAAGTTGATAAGGCAAAAATTGAAGTAATCGAAAAACTTCCTCCTCCCATTAATGTGAAAGGTGTTAGAAGCTTCTTAGGGCATGCGGGTTTCTATAGGAGATTTATAAAAGACTTTTCAAAGATTGTGAAACCCTTGTGCAAGCTTTTAGTAGTTGATACTCCTTTTGTATTTGATGATGATTGCATGCATGCTTTCCAACTTTTAAAAGAAAAACTCACCACCGCACCGGTCATTGCACCCCCAGATTGGAGTTTGCCATTTGAGTTAATGTGTGATGCAAGCGACTATGCGGTGGGAGCCATTTTGGGTCAACAGAAAAATAAAGTGTTGCATGTTATTTACTATGTCAGTCGTGTGCTGAATGATGCTCAATTAAACTATACCACAACTGAAAAAGAATTGCTTGCTGTGGTTTTTGCATTTGATAAGTTTAGATCTTACTTGATTGAGTCTAAAACTACTGTGTACACTGACCATTCTGCTTTGAATTATCTCATGACTAAACAGGATGCCAAGCCAAGGCTCATTAGGTGGGTACTACTACTCCAAGAATTTGATTTGGATATAAAGGACAAGAAAGGAGTGGAGAATGTGGTAGTCGACCATCTGTCTAGGCTTCCACAAGCAGATAGTCAAGCAAAATATGAGTTGCCAATTCAAGAAGAATTCCCAGATGAGAGGTTGCTTATGTTGCAAGTGGCACCCTGGTTTGTGGACATTGCAAATTACAAGGCCGCCAACAAGATTTCGAAGGACTTCAATGCACAACAAAGGAAGAAGCCCATCCATGATTCTAAACACTATGTATGGGATGAACCTTACCTTTTCAAAAGAGGTTCAGATGGAATTCTGAGAAGATGTATTCCGGAAGAAGAGGTTAATGGGGTGTTGACTCACTGCCACAACTCACCTTATGGAGGACACTTTGGTGGTAAGAGAACCGCCATGAAGGTCTTGCAAAGTGGTTTATTTTGGCCCACCATTTTCAAAGACTCCAGAGCTTGGGTGATGAAGTGTGACAAGTGTCAAAGAATCGGAAGTATATCCAAGCGAAATGAGATGCCCTTGAAGGGTATTTTAGAGGTGGAGCTCGTTGATGTGTGGGGGATCGACTTCATGGGTCCTTTCCTATCATCCTACAATAACAAGTATATTTTGGTTGTGGTTGACTATGTGAGCAAATGGGTAGAAGATGTCCCAACTATGAAAGATAATGCAAAAGCGGTGGTTAATTTTGTAAGGAAGAACATCTTTACCCGATTTGGAACCCCTATAGCTATTAATAGTGATGTGGGTACTCACTTTTGCAACAAAGAGTTCAATGCGGTGCTTGCCAAGTTTGGGGTCAATCATAAAGTTGCCACACCATACCACCCGCAAACCAGTGGGCAAGTGGAGTTGTCTAATCGGGAATTAAAGAGAATCTTGGAGAAAACAGTGAACAATGCTAGGAAAGATTGGGCAAAGAAAATGGATGATGCACTTTGGGCCTATCGGACTGCATTTAAAACGCCCATTGGTATGTCACCCTACCAATTAGTGTTTGGAAAATCATGTCACCTTCCAGTAGAGCTCCAACATCGTGCTTTTTGGGCAGTGAAGGCCTTGAACTTTGATACGAAGCTAGCCATGGACAAGAGACTGGTGCAATTGAATGAGTTGGATGAATTTCGACTCTTGGCATATGAGAGTGCAAGAATCTACAAGGAAAGAAGAAAATTTTGTCATGATAAGTACATTCTTCCAAAGCATTTTGAAGAAGGCCAATCAGTTTTGCTCTTTAATTCATGTCTCAAGCTATTTCCGGGAAAGTTGAGATCAAGGTGGTCGGGTCATTCCATGTCAAGTCAGTTTCCCCATTTGGTGAGGTTGAATTGGAAGATCCATCGTCCGGAGATACTTTCATTGTTAATGGGCAAAGGCTCAAGCACTACCTTGGAGGAGACTTTGATCGTCAAGCAGTCTCCATCCCTCTTACAACACCCCCATAGAGGATTGTAGCCCGTCAAGCTAGTGACGTTAAAGAAGCACTTATTGGGAGGAAACCCAAGTTTTCTTTTCCTTTTCCATTTGTTTTTGATTTCAACTCTTGAATAATTTGAGAAGATCATAGATTAATAGATTTTCTTAAGCATTTTCAGGTTCTGAAGGAAGGAGAGCAAGAAAGGGCAGGGAGAAACAAAGTCAGCAACCATCACGCCCAGGCCGTGACACTGGTCACGGCCGTGATGGGCTTAATGTGAAGAACAGAAAGGATCACGACTTGCCCGTGATCAGCATCACGGGCGTGATGAGCCTTGTGAGCCAACACCCGCTACCGCCTCGGTGAGTTGTTCCAATTTTTCTCCTCTCTCTGACTTAACTATTTACATTGGGGACAATGTAAGTTTTAAGCTTGGGGTAGGGATATTTTTTGTAAATTTTTGAATTTTTGCATTTTACATGTTGCATTCATATAGGCATAGGTTTGCATGATCATATGATTTGATTGCCCCTTGCTTAGATTATGCATCCGATTGTGAGAACTTAGTGCCAAATAAATTGTGATAGTGAATTTTTTAACCCAATTATTTTTTATTCTTGTGATAAGGCTACAAATAAAAATGCTTGAAATGATCTTTGATAGTTGATAATTAGCATGTCGTTCCGTAAATTTGTGTTTCTCATTGATTTTTGAACTACTAAAATATGAGATTTTTGAGACAAAAGGGGTACTCACTAAATCTACCCCATTCTTTGTGATAGAGTGTTATTCCTCTTAGATTGTATTTCTCTATAACTTGACTTGAAACCGTTTTGAAACTTAAAAATTTTTTGAAAACATTTTTGAAAATGATTGAGGCACTAGGTATTTTTCCGGCCTTCTGAGCTTTGATTGACTAAATGCTACCCCTTAGTTGCCCAACTTTGAGCCTGAAAGAATAAATACTTTTCTTGGTACCTTAAATTACTTTGAGAATATGATTGGTATGGCACCTTGTAAAGTATTACAAAAAGGGTAAAAGGTAGTTGAAAAAGTATGGGATGAGAAAATAAAAAAATATATATTTCTCTTGAAATTGAAAATCTCCCCTTCTCCAAATCAAATAAATAAATAAAATAAAAGAGAGAATATAGAGAAGGGGATGACAAAAAGAAAGTGAGAAATAAAATGAAAGGGAAGAAAGAAAGGTGGAAAAGTGAATCGAAACCCAAAAAGGTATTTTATAAGGTGTCATGCTTTACAATGCTTGATAATTTGTTTAGCCCTTTTGAAGTCTCCTTTTCTTGATTTCCCCACCTAACGATTAATCCCATGGCCCCGTTACAACCAAAGTAAAAGACCTCTTGATTCTTAATTGTTTTCATTAATAAAATAGAGATTCGGTTAATAGTCAAGCTTATGGTAGAATTCATTCCTTGAGGAACTTGAGCGAATTGCTATATGTCCTTAAACACTTGAGTGAGGTGAGAAAGAGTGCCCGAATCAGTGAGAATGTGAGTCTAGGAAACCTAAGCCTCTAATTGGACTTGAAACTGATTGTCTCTTGATGAATTATTTGAAAATGCCTGTTACTTGGATTAGTTGTTACTCGGGTTCTTAGTTCACTATCCATGCTCTGTTTTTGTTTCTTCTGGCCTTGGTGATTGCTTGAGGACAAGCAAAGTCTTAAGCTTGGGGTGGTTTGATGAGTGTGATTTCACCTCATATTTCATGTTCATTTTGCATGCAATTTCGTATAGTTTAGGCATATTTAATTTGATTATTAGTTAGTTTTTATCTTTGAACAGATGAGTCGGTTTTGAGTGTTGTTTTGCAGGAATTTATGATTAAATGCCCAAGATTTAGCCATGATGAAGCTTGGATGAAGATAGAGCCTGAAAAGAGAAGAAAATGAGCCAAGCAGAGCCCATCACGGCTTAACCGTGATGACCATCACGGCCATGATGGAGCAATAACTGAAGAGAAAGAAAAAAGCCAAAAGTTAGAAGCTGTCACGGCCTAGCCGTGATGAGTGTCACGGTCGTGACAGACAAGTTTTGAAAGCGCGCCCAAGGCAGAACACATCACGGCCTGGCCGTGATGGCCATCACGGCCGTGACGTGCGCCTAAGTTATAAAAAGACCTCTGGGCAAAACAGAAGGGGGATCCTGAACCCTAAAACATACTCTCTGGCTGCTGTGGCTGCTGTGGATCCTCCCATGGAGTTCCTTCCTTCCTTCATCTCTATTTATTTTCTTTTGTTTTTCCCCTTGATTATGTGTAGCTAAACCCCCTTTCGTTGGGGTTAGATGATGGTTTTTCTGAACTTGGTTGTAACATGATTTGATTGTAATACAATTTCCTATTTCTTTATGAGTATTTGATTCCATGCTTAATGCTTTCCTTTGCCTGATCATCCTAGGAATGACTTGTTACCTTGATAGACAATTGAAAGATTGATGTTAAGGCATGCTCATGAATCAAATGCCAAGTAGTTCATGAACCTAGACATAGGTCTTGGGATACTTGCAATCTTATAAATCTTGATTCTTTATGCAAAATCTCAGGTTAATCCACCTAAGACATTAGGGTTTAATTTGGGGTTTTAGGCTCATTGCACCTAAGACATTAGGGTTTGAGTATTTCTGAAGATTTGATTGTCATAATTGAATTAGGAATTGTGTTATTAATCATGTCATTGCAATCAAGGGATGATTACCGTAGTCTAACCCTGACAATTTTCTCCATTTGTTAACCACATCTCTGTTGCCTGCTAAGTGTTTGTGAAAATTCTTAAAAGAACAAAAACATTTTATTCTTGTTTGTTTGCTACATGTTAGAACTCCCTTCCATCCAAACGATCGTCTAGATAATAGTCCAATTTGTGAAGTGGTACTTGTCCGCGATCCCTGAGGACGATATCAGGTCTCACCACCGTATTACTTGTTTTCGACTAGGTATACTTGTCGAAATCGTATCAGGATTAAATCCAATGAAACCCATTTCCTCAAAACTCTTTTCTTCTCTTTTCCGATTGTTTATTCCTTCTAACTTCTTGTGCTCCCCTCTGAGTTTCTGATAAGTTCATGTTTATTGTTGGATGGGAAAGAAAATGCCAAAAAAAATTTGTTATTGTCGTGGTGGGAGGAGAGGACGAAATGGGGTGGTTGTGGCTAAGAGGGACAAGAAGATTGTCGTCTCTAGTGATTTTCTTTTTACATAGTTTTCTTCTCTCTGTTCTTGCTCTCTTTCTTTCAGTATTTTTTTTTTTTGAAAGTAGAAACAGAGAATGAAGAAGAAAATAAGGAAGAGTCCTGTATTCTGTGTTTTTTCGTTTGCTCTCCCCCTCCCTCTTTTATCACTGTTCAATATATAGCACAAGAATGAAGAAGATGACAAATTTTTCTGTTAGGCCAGCTGGTGGGGGTACAAATAGTGGGGAGCAAATCAGTTTTTGCTCCACCACCTTGCAGGGGCAGCCATGGTGCAAGGGTAGTATTGTACCATTGTCCCTCTTTTCTTTGAAAAAGAAGAAGATGACAAAGAGGGGTATAAACATGGGAGCAGATTTTTAAAATTTTTACTTTTTTTAAATTTTTTTTATTTTAACAAATCAGAATAATAAAAAAACAATTTTTTGGTTGGGTTTGGGATAATGGGCCCAAAATATAACTTGGAACAAAAACGAAAATAGGCTCCATTTGATTATGTAATGGGCCTAGAATAAAAACCTTTTTATTTTATTTTTATTTTTGTCTATTATTTTCTTCAAAACATTAATTAAAAAAATCCGGATAAAATTAGGTGTTCACAGTGGATATATATCATACAGCAAATAATTTTTCTGGAGAGCAATGATTATTCAAATTTGAGTTCATTTGTCTTGTTTAAAAAATTAATTTAGGTTTCCATCTCATAATTATCATGTACTCCACTAATGAAATTATTTTGGATGTGCATTCTACTAAAGGGCATTTACCCTTATTCTGAATTCTGATGTGTATACTTTAAGTGGTCTTGACCTTTGAGTAAACCCCATTTTTAAGTAAGTTCCTTAATTTAAATGAACGGTAAAATCTTTAGAGTGCTGAAGTAGAAAACTAACAAGAAAATTTGAAATAGAGTGATAATTTTTTTTATAGGCAAATGTTAGTATGTTAATGTTAGTATTTTTATTAATGAGTGGGGTTTGAATCATCAACCTCCTTATCACTCCACTCTTTAACTCTCTCATCTAAACCACCTTGACCACTTTACTAGAGATTTAATTGAAATTATAAAAGCTTAATAACACAAAAGAGCACGTGCAAGGTTAAGAATAAAGAATTTGAGCACAAAAAAGGGTTAAGTAAAAAGAATTTATTTGGTTAGGTAACTTAAAAAACTAGAAAAAAATATTATACTGACAATCGATTTTCATATAATCGGATATTATGATAATTGATTTTAATCAGAATCTGTTTTTTGTTTGGGTCTATTTGCTAAAAAAACTATTTTAAGATAATCTATTTTGTTTGGGTAGTGCAAAAAAATCACTTTTATATAATAAACTACAAAAAAGGTATGAAGTTATTTGTAAATTTAATAATATTTGTTTAGAATTTAGTTTTGTAGACGTAGATAGGGAGGAGAGTTTTAAGAACAAAATAATCTAATTACAACAATTTTAAGCTAAAACAAACTAAATGACATAAAACAATTTTTTTCTCCAAAAAAAAGTTTTTTTAAAAAAAATTTAAGCAAGGTACCAAACATATTAGATTATTTTGAAAACAACTTTTTGGTGATAAAATAGCTGAAATGGAAAAAAAATTCAACTTCCCCAAACATTTTAGAAAAATGCTAGCAATATACTCTCTAGCACATACTTTCCAATACACTCCCTTCTACTGGTTGAAATTCATGTGGGTCATACAAAATTCAAGTGGGACCCACATGAATTAATGAGATCCACCTGAATTTCAACCAACATGAGAAAGTGTGTTGTTGGAAAGTATGTGTTAAAGAGTGTGTTGCTAGCACTCCTCGACATTTTAACATACAAATATTAAAAAATCATAAATAATAAATTAATTTTTTAGAAATAATATAATAACTTTAAATATTGAATATGGCTCCCCCAATTTTGTATTTCAAGTCTGGCCACTGGGGTGAGCTATATACTACTTATAATTTACATATTGGAGCGAGGAGAGGTTAAAAAAGCAATGTATTATTGACAAGTCAACTACCAAGTGGCGCTAAGATATATCATCGAGGTGATTCTTGAGAAAGAGAAATAGTTCGAAAAATTTATTAAATAAATTGATAGTGAAATTTTGATGTTATGTTTGTGAGAGGAAAGAAGAAAATTTTCATGTCTAATTTTGTAAGCGGAATTTTCTTTTGAGTATAACATGAAATGTTGACAGTCCCACATCGACTAGAGATATGGCCTAAATAGTGCTTATAAGGCTTGGGCAGTCCTCACCTTAAAAGCCGTAAGGGGGTGTGTTGAGATCCATGTTATTCCACCCGCATTAGTCCACGCTTCATATGTCCAGTCCTGAGCGTGAGGGGGTGTGTTGAAGGCTTGGGCAGTCCTCACCTTACAAGCCGGCTTTTGGGATTGAGTTAGGCCTAAACCCAAATTTTAAGATGGAATCAGAGCCTCCCACGATGTTGGGCCACCCGTAGATGTCCAGTCCTACAAACTTCACGCTCTAGATGTCCAGTCCTGGGCGTGAGTTAGGCCCAAACCCAAATTTTAAGATGATATCAGAGCTTATCCTAGATCTGTTATTGGTCCAAGATCTCTATTATTCCACCTACATTTGTCCACGCTCCAGATGTCCAGACCTGGGCGTGTCGTGAGGGAGTGTGTTGAGATCCATGTTATTCCACCCGCATTAGTCCACGCTTCAGATGTCCAGTCCTGAGCGTGAGGGGGTGTGTTGAAGGCTTGGGCAGTCCTCACCTTACAAGCCGACTTTTGGGGTTGAGTTAGGCCCAAACCCAAATTTTAAGATGGTATCAGAGCCTCCCACGATGCTGGTCCACCCGCAGATGTCTAGTCCTACAAACTTCACGCTCTAGATGTCCAGTCCTGGGCATGAGGGGGGTGTATTAAGTGTCTAGGTCCCACATTGGTTGAGTATATGAGCCAAGAACCATTTATAATAACTTGGACATCCTTCCCTCTATAAGCTAGCTTTTAAAGTGGAGTTAGACCCAATTATTCTAACATCAAATATAACTATTATGTTTTATGATTTGTTTGTTTTGGCTTTTATTCAAAGTCAAACCAAACCAGGATAAGAGCTGGAAGACCTTTTAGCTAATATGGATGGAGTTGAATTTATTAGAATGTAGTTTTTTCCCTTTCTTTCTTTTCTTTTGCCTTTGTTCTCTTCTTTTACCAAAAAAAAACATAGCTCATTGATCAGCCTCTGGCTCGTCTAGTTTTATAACTAGTAAGACCATAGGTTTTATTCAAGTTTAATATCGTTTTCGTCCAGATTAGACTTGATTGTCTTCAAGCAACATTTTGAGTCTCTAGAGTATTTTTTAGGTTAATTTAGTTGTTTTGGAGTCGAATAAAGCACTTACTGCTATTTCTCGTTTTTAGGTTAATAAAGAGAAGCAGTTCTGGAGTCTTCGCCCCACGAGCCTGAAGCCTCACTGTGCCAGAAATGCCATCCTCTCTGTCTCGCCCCGCGAATCATTACCTCGCCCCGCGAGAAATCCAACCCTGAAGGACAGAGACCATCACGACTTAGCCGTGATGAAGGTCACGGCTGTGACAGATTGGAATTTGAAGTCTCGCCTCGCGAATAATCAGCTCACCTCGCGAGAAAGCCAAACACTGAAGACCTGTTCATAATATTCGCCTCGTGAATCATGTCTCGCCTCGCGAGCGTGCGCAGCCCAGAATCTGTATTTATGGTCTGTTTTAGGGCAGAACTGATGATCTTCTCTTCATCTTCTTTTCTTTTAGATTAGGACGGCTGCGAAATTAGGTTTTTGATATAGTTGTAATGGAGAACTAACTCCCTTGGGCTGATCTGTTGTAATCGGTTCGCATTGCCATTTGAGGTTCTATCAATTCCTAATTTAATGGCTTTTCCCTTTCAATATTTTTCATATACGTCTTGTTTGCTTAATTCAGGATTGTATAGGATGAGTCTTGATTTATTTCGATGATTGTATGTTCCTATACTTAATCGCGTTTGCTTAATTCGCGTGTGTTCATTCGTGTTTGCTTAATTCACGCGCGCTTCACCCCGTTTGCTTAATTCGGGAATAGGAACATATGTCTCGTAGCGTCGGTTTCGCTTGTTAATTGTCGCTACAATCGAAAAGAGATTAGAATCCGCTTAGGGCTTGGAATTATATGAACCGATGATAGTGGGGAACCGAGAGTAGTAGATTAGTCGTTTCAATTATTGACAATCACCTATTTGCATTATTTTCTTAACTGTTTTCTTTATTTAATTTCGAATCCAAAACCCCCCAAAACTGATTTTTTCTGTTAACAACAACCCAAGAGTCCTTGTGAGACGATACTCGAGTTGTCCCACTTTCCCTATCTACATGTTTTTGTAAATCGCTCGCTTGTTGACGCGTGCGCGACAACGCGTCAAAATTGATGTCGTTGTCGGGGACTCTTGTTGTTATTGACAGAAAAAAAATTAAAAAAAAAAAAAACTTTTGCATTGCTGAATTAGTTATGGTTGTTTTGTCTGGTTATGAATCGTAGTACTTCCCATGGATAACTATATGCAAGATTATGTACCTTATGTTGATTATGAGCCATGCATATATTATCCTAACTTTGCTAGAGGTTATGAGTTTAGTAGTGATTTTGGCGTGTTTGGAATGAATAATTATTCTGGCCAACATGGTGGAGGACGCGGCAGCTTGGATGAGATTGCCTCTTTGGTGCATCAAATGGCAGTAAGCCAGCACCAATATCAGCCTGACCCTACACTAGCCCAGCTCAGTCTGGAAGAATTGGTGCAACAGATGGCAGAGAACAATCAACGGAAGGCAGAACAAAATCTTGAATCCCAACAGAGGATAGAAGCTGATTTTCAGGAGTTAGCCGCTCAAATTGATCACATTGCCTCCACCTCGGCTACACTGCAAACTCCACATCTCCTTGAGGAACATACAAATTCACAAATAGATGTTCTTGACAATACTTTTTTTGAACATGATTTTGATAATAATGTCAAGAATACTTCTATCGATGAACTGTGTGTTGAACCCCCAGATATTCACACCTTTCCTGATTCTATCTATTATACTTCATGTGCTGATTGTAATGACTTTGCTTCTTGTGTAGCATGTTTTGAAAGCTCATCCTTTTTAGATTATGAGGAGCAAACCGTCCATATGGAACACGAGACGCATGAGGTTGAGGGTCCTGTTCATATAGAAAGTGAGGATCAGGAGGACATCTGCTTCACCATGCCTGGGGATGATGAAGAACCTTTGGAATTAGATGATTCTATTAATTCATATGCATGTGTTGAAAGTGATGGGATGGATGAACTGTGTGTTGAATTTCCAGACATTCAAGCCTTTTCTGATTATGTTTATTGTATTATATGTACTGACTGTACTAACACTAACCCTTGTGTGGTGTGTGCTGAGATTTCTGCATGTATAGCAGGTGATGGATTTGTTAGTGCAGTGAATGAAGATCGTGCAGAAGCTGAAGCGACACCAGTAACCCTCTCTACCTGTTTGCCACCTCCCACTGTGGAACAACCGGCAATGGAGTTCAAGCCTCTGCCAGAGCGACTGGATTTTGCACCATGGCCAGTCCAAGGGGTTCAACCCCAATTTTATTGGGAGAACTTTGTTGACAAGGAGGTCATCTTTGACCCAAGAGGGAGTGGGAAGTCCGCCGCACTTGGCGAGGTCACGATAATTGTCAAGCGGCCACTCCCGTATCGAGGCTGCAAGTTATGGAAGCATGGAATAAGCTTCCGCCCTTTGTCTATCACGTGGGCCTTATGCTACAAGCAATGGGATCCAGGCGGAAGCCCCTCAATGAGTTTTCTTAACCCTTTCTCTCTAGTTTATTTTCATTTTCTTGTTAGTTTTTGTTTTCCCTGTTTTTTTTTGTTTTCTTCAGCTCTTGAATAATTTGAGAAGATCAAGAGTTGTGTGTTGAGTCTTGTGTCGGCAAGCTTGATTGTGTTTTATCAAATTTTGTATAGATGGATTGCATGATAGTTGTTGACTGTTGATGATTTCCCCCTAAGTCTTGAAATTTGAAAATTGATCCCCATGTGAAAAAAAATTGAAAACTTAACTTCGAGATATTTTGTTATGATTGCATGATTTATGATAAGTTTGGGGTGATGGGGTGCACACACTAGGGATAGAATCTCGGTCAAACAATTTGTGAAAATTGTCTGGGTGAGGGTTTGAGCCTCCAACATGTTTTTAACTGTGTGAATCACTTTCAAGTTGCACTTTCCCGAATTTGCTTGAGTCTCTACTTGGTTTGCATGTTTATGTGATTGCATCAGATGATTTAGGCAGATTTTCTTTGAAATAGCTACTTGGCCTAAATTGAACCAGTACCTAATGCATGTTTCCTAATTAGCCCCTTTGAGCCTAATTAGCCTATTATTTCTTGATGACCCTATATTATGAGCCTAAAATCTGGAAAAACCATGTTAACCCGATCTTAGGATTAGGAGAGCATGGAAGCTTAGCAAGAGAATGGTTGCAAGAAACTAAGTTTGGGGTGGCTACAAGGATATGATGTGTTGTTTGGGATTGAGAAAAAGAAAAAAATAAAGGTTGGAGCCAAAGGGCAAAAAGATTAAAAAAAAGAAAAGAAAAGAAAAGAAAAGAACAAAAATGTCAAAAAAGGGTATTAGAAGGAAAAGGTTGTAGTCACCCACAGCAAAAAGAAAAATGGGAAAAGGAATTTGAGTGGAAGTTCAATATGTCAAAATGTGCATGCTCTCTTAGTTCCTAGGGAATTAAGCCTAGTACCTTTGAATATCCTACCTTTAGCCAGGCCCCATTACAACCGTTAAAAGACCTTTTGATGTTGCATGCATGTTTCCGTGGGAACTTTGTTTGAGATGAAAATCAAATTCATGGGAAGTGCTCTTGAATGTGAAATTGAGTGAAAAATTCATAGCCTAGACAAACTGAGCGAATGAGTGAAACATTAAATGCCCTTGTGAGGAAGGCGATTGTTTGAATTTGGTGATCTCCCTTTTGTGTGTAGCTTGGATCCTCAACTTAGATTAATGATTGCATGAATGATGGAATTCTCGATTGTTTAAGGTAAATGAATGTGGGGATTGCATTGTTAAAAAAGGGGGGAAACATTGAAGCAAAAATTGTTTTGTTGAAACTGCTTGAAATTTGTGCGAATTTGATTGAACCTTTTAGCTTGCCATGTTTTGAGTCCTTTTTCAGTTTTAGTTTGCTTGGGGACAAGCAAAGTTTAAGTTTGGGGTATTTTGATCAGCCTCTGGCTCGTCTAGTTTTATAACTAGTAAGACCATAGGTTTTATTCAAGTTTAATATCATTTTCGCCCAAATTAGACTTGATTGTCTTCAAGCAACATTTTGAGTCTCTAGAGTATTTTTTAGGTTAATTTAGCTGTTTTGGAGTCGAATAAAGCACTTACTGCTATTTCTCGTTTTCAGGTTAATAAAGAGAAGCAGTTCTGGAGTCTTCGCCCCGCGAGAGGCTACTCGCCTCGCGAGCCTGAAGCCTCACTGTGCCAGAAATGCCATCCTCTCTGTCTCGCCCCGCGAATCATTGCCTCTCCCCACGAGAAATCCAACCCTGAAGGACAGAGACCATCACGGCTTAGCCGTGATGAAGGTCACGACTGTGACAGATTGGAATTTGAAGTCTCGCCTCGCGAATAATCAGCTCGCCTCGCGAGAAAGCCAAACACTGAAGACCTGTTCATAATATTCGCCTCGCGAATCATGTCTCGCCTCGCAAGCGCGCGCAGCCCAGAATCTGTATTTATAATCTGTTTTAGGGCAGAACTGATGATCTTCTCTTCATCTTCTTTTCATTTAGATTAGGACGGCTGCGAAATTAGGTTTTTGATATAGTTGTAATGGAGAACTAACTCCCTTGGGCTGATCTGTTGTAATCGGTTCGCATTGCCATTTGAGGTTCTATCAATTCCTAATTTAATTGCTTTTCCCTTTCAATATTTTTCCTATACGTCTTGTTTGCTTAATTCAGAATTGTATAGGATGAGTCTTGATTTATTTCGATGATTGTATGTTCCTATACTTAATCGCGCTTGCTTAATTCGCGAGTGTTCATTCGTGTTTGCTTAATTCACGAGCGCTTCACCCCGTTTGCTTAATTCAGGAATAGGAACATATGTCTCGTAGCGTCGGTTTCACTTGTTAATTGTCGCTACAATCGAAAAGAGATTAGAATCCGCTTAGGGCTTGGAATTATATGAACCGATGATAGTGGGGAGCCGAGAGCAGTAGATTAGTAGTTTCAATTATTGACAATCACCTATTTGCATTATTTTCTTAACTGTTTTCTTTATTTAATTTCGAATCCAAAACCCCCCAAAACTGATTGTTTCTGTTAACAACAACCCAAGAGTCATTGTGAGACGATACTCGAGTTGTCGCACTTTCCCTATCTACATGTTTTTGTAAACCGCTCGCTTTTTGACGCGTGCGCGACAACGCGTCACTCATAACGGATGAAGACGTTTGCTTTCTCTTCTATTTTTAATTGATATATTTTTATTGTATATCATATAACCCAAAGGTGAAGCAACCTTATTTCAACTTAAATTTTAAACCAGACATATGCCTACTTAACGAAGAACACTTACCACAAAAGTGGTTGGTCGCAATATAAGTACACCGTGTCTAGGGGTGAGCATCGGTCGGGTTAGGACAAGCCAAACCGCAGCAAACTGATATAAGAAAAATGTAATCTATTATAGCTCGTTATAAATATCGGGTTGATCGGGTGGTGGGTTGATAGGTTGACGGATGGATTCATACGGGTCCATATATATATATATATATATATATATATATATATATATATATATATATATATATATATAATTTCAGATAAAATTATAAAAAAAAGGAAAAAGGAAGAAAAGAGAAAAAGAGGAGAGGAAGACCCATCGATTGATTTAATCACCAAATACGCAAAGGACCTTCCATCAAATTCTCGCCGCGCAACCAGATCTGAGGAAGACTGACACGTACTCGGCAAGTGTACCGGTTCGTTGCAAGTAATAAAAACGGTAAGACCGGATATCGTTCTCAGGGATCGTGGACAATTACCACTTCGCAAATTTGACTACTATCTAGGCGATCGAATTTTGGATTGAAGGTTGTTTTAACATCTAGCAAACAAACAAGAAGAAAATATTTTTGTTCTTTTTGGATTTTTCTCAAACAGTTAATGTGAAAACAAAGAGATGAATAACAATGATATAAGATTGCTGGGGTTAAACTAAGCTAATCCTCCCTTGGTTGTTATGAAATGATAACTAACACAGTTCCTAGTTCTAATATGACAATCAAGTCTTTTCAGAGATACCCAAGCCTAATTCCTTAGGTGCATTGAGCCTAAAATCCCAAGTTAAACCCTAATTCCTTAGGTGGATTAACCTGGGATTTTGCATTAAGTAAAGACTTATAAGATTGCAAGCACCTCAAGACCTATTCCTAGGTTCATGAATTACCCGGCGTTTGATTCATGAGCAAGCTCTAACACCAACCTTCCAGTTATCTATTAAAGCAACTAATCATTCATAGGGTGATCAAGCCTAAGAAAGCATTAAGCATGGAATCAAACACTCATAAAGAACAAGGAAACTGTATTAAAATCAAATCATTTTTACAACCAAATTCAGATAGCAATAGTCTAACCCCAACAAAAGGGGAGTTTAGCTACACATAATTGAAAGTAAAACAAAAGGAATAATTACAGAGATGAACAAAAGGGGAGAGCTCCATGGAATGATGCACACAGCCACAAGCAGAGGATTTTTCTTTAGGGTTTTCCGAATGAATCTTCTTACGTTTCGCTTCAGTTTTTCTAGTACTCGTGGCGGTCACGGCCGTGATAGCCATCACGGCCAGGCCGTGATGGTTTCGACTTGGCACCGCTTCATTTCTCGATTCATCACGGCCGTGATACTCATCACGGCCAGGCCGTGATCCTTTTCGACTTTTCCAACAAACGAGTCACGGCCGTGATAGACATCACGGCTAGGCCGTGATCGTCTCTCGACTTTTCCAACCGATTTATCACGGCAGTAATATCCATCACGGCAGGCCGTGATCATCTCTCGACTTTTGGAGATCTGGCACAGCTGACACGCCACGGCCGTGATAGCCATCACGGCTAGGCCGTGACGACTTCCGACTTTTGGCTCAATTCTCTCTTGACTCATCGCTCCTCACGGTAGTGAGGGCCATCACCCAACTAGGCCGTGATACTCTCGCTTGGCTCAATTTCTTATCTTTCAAAGCTCTAAGTCATCCAAGCTTCATACTTGCTAATTCTTGGGCATTTAATCATGAATATCTGCAAAACAACACACAATACCACCTTATCTGTTCCAAAGGAAAAACTAAACAAAATAAACACTAAAATGGCCTAACTATATGCAAATGCATGCAGAAATGTACATGGAAAATGAGGTGAAATCACACTCATCAAATCACCCCAAGCTTAAGACTTTGCTTGTCCTCAAGCAAAAACCAAGGCCATAAGATGAAAACAACCAGGACAATGATAGTGAACTAAGAACCCGAATAAAATGATCCAAGCAACAGGCAGTCAATTATTTCAGCAAGAGACAATCAATTCAAGTCCAATTAGGGGCTTAGTTTCCTAGACTCACAATCTCACTGATTCGGGCACTCTATCTCACTTGAAGCTCACCCCAAGCTTGTTCATTTGCTTGGCTCTCTTTCTTGCCTCACTCACTCAAGTGTTAAGGGAATATGACATTTCACTCCATTTTCCTCAAAGAATGATTCCTACCATAAGCTTGACTATCAACCAAATCTTCACTTTATTAATGAAAACATCTAAGAATCAAGAGGTCTTACTCTTTGGTTGTAATGAGGCCATGGGGTCAATTTTCAGGTGGGAATTTCAAAAACAGGAAATTTCAAAAGGCTATACAAACAATCAAGCATTGCAAGGCACGACCTTCTAAAATACCTTTCTTTGGGTTTCAGTTTACTCTTCCACCATTCTTTTCATTTTTTTTTTCTTTTTACTTCTCATTCCTTTTTGTCATCCCCTTCCCCATTTTTTTTTATTTCTCTTTTCTCTTCTCTCTTTTTTTTTTTTTTTTTTGGAGAAGGGGAGATTTTGCAATTCAGGAGAAGTAAAATTTTTTAGATTCCTTTTTTTTTTCATCATCCCAAACTTTCAACTACATTTTCCAACCCATTTTTGCACAGTACTTTAGAAGGTCCCTCATAAGCATATTTAACACAACATTTCAGGGAACCAAGAAAAGCATGTTATTCATTCAGGCTCAAAATGGGGCAACTAAGGGTAGCATTATTCATTCAAAGCTCAGAAGGCCAGAAAAAACACCTATTGCCTCAATCATTTTCAAAAATGTTTCAAAAAATTTTTTAGTTTCGAAATGGTTTCAAGTCAAGTTCTAGAGAAAAACAGTCCAAGAGGAAAACACTCTACACAAAGAACGGGGGCAGATTTAGTGAGTGCCCCCTAATGGCTCAAAAGCTCACATTCATCAGTTCAAGAACCAGTGAGAACACAAATCCATAGAAACACATGCTAATCATCAACTATCCAAGAACATCTCAAGCATATTTAATGAAGCCAAATTACAAGAATAGAAAATCAGGGTCCAAAATTCACTATCACAGAAAAATTGGCACTTAGCTCTTACTATCATATGCTCAATCTAAGCAGGGGTAACCGAATCATGCGATCATGCAACTTAAGCCTATATGAATGCAATATTTACAATGCATATATGGATGCAATATTTACAATGCAAGAAAAGAAGAGTACCCCTACCCCAAGCTTAAAGACTTACATTGTCCTCAATGTAAATAATTAAGCTTAGAGAGGGGAGAAAACTGGAACAACTCACAAGGTGGTAGTGGTGCTGAATCACATGCTTTCTGGTTTTGTTTCCTCTTGCCCTTCTTCTCCTCCTTCCTTCAACATCTGGAATCACTCAACAAACTATTAACAAACCTCTTGAGCTTCTCAAATTATTCAAGAGGGGAAATCAAAAACAAAAGAGAAGATGAAAATTATATAAAAAAAATAAAGATTGGGTTGCCTCCCAATAAGCGCTTCTTTAACGTCACTAGCTTGACGGATAATTTCTAAGATGGTGCCTCAAGAGGGATGGAGACTGTCTGACGATTAAAATCTCCTCCAAGGTAGTGCTTGAGCCTGTGCCCATTTACAGTGAAAGTATTTCCTGATGATGGATTTTCCAATTCAACTGAACCAAACGGAGAAACTGACTTGACATAGAATGGGCCTGACCATCTTGATCTCAATTTGCCGGGAAAAACTTGAGTCTTGAGTTGAACAAAAAAACTGATCGCCTTCTTCAAATTGCTTGGGAAGAATGTACTTATCATGCCAGAACTTGGTTCTTTCCTTGTATATCCTGGCACTCTCATAAGCCAAGAGTCGGAACTCATCTAACTCATTCAATTGAAGCATCCTTCTGTCCATGGCCAGCCTTGTATCAAAGTTTAGGGCCTTCATCGCCCAAAAAGCACGGTGTTGTAGCTCTACCGGAAGATGACATGATTTCCGAACACCAATTGGTAAGGTGACATACCAATAGGCGTCTTATAAGCAATCCGATAAGCCCAAAGTGCATCATCAACTTTCTTCGCCCAATCCTTCCTTGCATTGTTCACGAGTTTTTTCCAAAATTCTTTTCAACTCCGGTTGGACAATTCCACTTGCCCACTTGGTTTGGGGATGGTATGGTGTGGTAACTTTGTGGTTCACCCCAAACTTGGCAAGCACCGCATTAAACTCCTTATTGCAAAAGTGGGTACCCCCATCACTTATGATAGCTCTAGGGGTCCCAAACCGGGTAAAAATATTCTTCCTCACAAAACTGATCACAGTTCTTGCATCATCCTTCAAAGTTGGCACAGCTTCCACCCACTTGCTCACATAATCTACTCGCCACCAGGATGTACTTGTTGTTGTAAGACGACGGGGAAAGGACCCATGAAGTCAATCCCCCATACGTCAAAGAGCTCTACTTCCAATATACCCTTTAAGGGCATCTCATTTCTCTTGGAAATCTCGCCGGTCCTCCGGCATTTATCACAATTCATCACCCAAGCTCGGGAGTCCTTGAAAATAGTGGGCCAAAACAACCCGCTTTGCAAAATCTTCATCGCGGTCCTCTCACCACCAAAGTGTCCTCCATAGGGTGAGTTGTGGCAGTGGGTCAACACCCCATTAATTTCTTCTTCAGGTATGCACCTCCTCGTAATTCCATCTCGAACCCCTTTTTGAAAAGATACGGCTCATCCCAAATGTAAAACTTGGCATCATGAATGAGCTTCTTCCTCTCTGTTGCGCATTGAAGTCCTTAGGAATTTTATTGGCCTCCTTGTAATTTGAAATATCCTCGAACAAAGGTGCCACTTGCACCACAAACAAGCTGTTCATCTGGGAACTCCTCTTGAATTGGCAACTTTGCTTCTGCTTGGACCTCTGCTTGTGGAAGCCTGGACAAATGGTCGGCTACCACATTCTCCACTCCTTTCTTGTCCTTTATTTCCAAATCAAATTCTTGGAGTAGCAGTATCCACCTAATAAGCCTTGGCTTAGCATCCTGTTTAGTCATAAGATATCTCAAAGCAGAATGATCAGTGTAGACTGTAGTTTTACAACCAATCAAGTAGGATCTAAATTTATCAAAAGCAAATACCACAGCAAGCAATTCTTTTTCGGTCGTAGTGTAGTTCAATTGGGCATCATTAAGCACACGACTAGCATAGTAAATGACATGCAACACTTTGTTTTTTCTTTGGCCCAAAATGGCTCCCACCGCATAGTCACTTGCATCACACATCAGCTCAAAAGGTAAACTCCAATCTGGAGGAGCAATGACCGGTGCGGTGGTGAGTTTTTCTTTCAAAATTTTGAAGGCATGCATGCAATCATCATCAAATATAAAAGGAGTATCAGCTACCAAAAGCTTGCATAAGGGTTTCACTATTTTTGAAAAATCTTTTATGAACCTTCTATAAAAACCCGCATGCCCTAGGAAGCTTCTAACACCTTTCACATTTAAGGGAGGAGGAAGTTTTTCAATCACTTCAATTTTGGCTCTATCAACCTCCATCCCCCTCGATGAAATTTTGTGCCCAAGAACTATACCCTCCCTAACCATGAAATGGCATTTTTCCCAATTTAAAACGAGGTTAGTTTCTTGGCACCTTTTTTAGGACACAGGCAAGATTATTCAAACAGTTATCAAATGAATCACCAAATACAGAAAAATCGTCCATAAATACCTCAATAAACTTCTCATTCATATCAGAAAATATGGAGAGCATGCACCTTTGAAAAGTGGCGGGTGCATTGCACAACCCGAAAGGCATTCTCCTGTATGCATAGACTCCATAAGGGCAGGTGAAAGCGGTCTTCTCTTGGTCCTCCGGGTCAACCACAATCTGGTTATACCCGGAGTATCCATCAAGGAAACAATAGAAAGCATGACCCGCCAACCTCTCTAGCATCTGATCAATGAAGGGTAATGGAAAGTGGTCTTTTCTAGTGGCCTCATTCAGTCTTTCAGTAGTCAATGCATACCCTCCATCCGGACACGGTCCCGGAGGGAATAAGTTCATTCCTTTCATTCGCTACCACTTGTCATCCCCCTTTCTTGGCACAACTTGGACCGGACTCACCCATGGACTATCGGAGATGGGATAGATAATGCCCGCATCCAACAACTTCACAATCTCCTTCCTCACAACTTCCTTCATATTCGGGTTGAGTCTTCTTTGCGGTTGCCTAACCGGCTTGAATTTTTCCTCCACACGGATTTTGTGCATGCAGAAGGAGGGGCTTATCCCTTTCAAATCGGACATAGACCATCCAATTGCAGATTTGTGCTCCCTAAGCACCCTCAACAGCTTCTCTTCTTCCAAGGAATTCAACCCACTATCGATGATAACCGGGAATGAAGAGTTCATCCCTAGGAAGGCATAACGGAGATGGGATGGCAATTCCTTCAATTCTAGCACCGGTGGGTCACCCTTATCTTCAATTCTCACATCTTCCACCACTTTTTCTTCATCAAGTACTCACAACCGGACAAGCCTCCGAGAGATTTAATCATGAGATCAACTTCTTCTGCACCTACTTCTTCTTCTACATCCTCTACCATTAGAGCGGCTTCTAACGAATCTTCAAACTTCTGGTGCAAACTCTTGTCAGCTAATGAATCAATGAGGTCCACTATAAAGCATGATTCCTATTCGCGTGGGTGTTTCATCGCTTCAAACACATTAAAAGTTACCTTTTCGTCTTGTTACCGAAGCACCAATTCCCCTTGTTTGTCATAGATAAAGGCTCTACCTGTTGATATGAATGGTCTCCCAAGAATCAGGGGGGTATCACCATATTCAGACATATCTAAAAGCACAAAATATGCTTGAAAAATAAATTTATATACCTTAACCAAGAAATACTCAACAACAACATAGGGGTATGTAATTGACACGTCTGCCGAGTTGAAGAGAAATTCCTGTTGGTTTTACTTCACCAATCCCGACTTCTTGAAAATGGAGAGCGGCATCGATTAATACTTGCCCCTAAATCGCACAATGCTCTCCCTATGTTCAGATGACCAATCGTGCATGGGATAGTGAAACTGCCCGGGTCCTTCATTTTCTTGTGACTTCCTTTGAAGTATAGCGCTGCACTCTTGATAAGCATAACTGTCTCCTCCTTCCACCTTCTTTTGTTTGTAAGGATCTCCTTCATGAATTTTGCGTAGGAAGGCATTTGCTGTAGAGCTTCAGCAAACGGGATGTTTATTTGTAGCTTTTTGAATACATCCAGGAACTTAGAAAACTGCTGATCTTTTGCTTCTTTCTTCAACCGTTGGGGGTATGGAATTCTGAAATATGGGGGCAGCTCCTTGGGATTATCAACCTCTTCCAGAATCTGTCTTCTAGTCTTCTTCTTCGCAAATTCTTCATCAACCAATTTCTCCCTCTGTGGTTCTTCAGCTTCTACATCAATAGGATTAGAGGTAGTACCTTGGGAAGTTCCGGGTTCTTCATTGTTTACCTCTTCAAATTGCCCCTTGTCAATTCCAGCATCACTTGTCTTCTCTTCCTTCTCTTTTTCTTGTGGATTTAACATTCTCCCACTTCTTGTAACAATGGCTTTACAATCTTCCCTTGGGTTCTTCTCAGTATCCCCAGGCAGTTGTCCTGGAGGTCTCTCTGCCATCTGCCTTGCTAGTTGGCCCATTTGATGCTCCAAGTTCTTGATTGAAGCATTCTGATTCTTTATAGTCTCTTGAGTAACTTGCATGAACTGGCCTAGAAGGTTCTCCAATTTGCTTGAACTTTCTTGAGGAGGCTTTGCTTGAGTATTTGAACTTTGTCCTTGTCTCCAACTAAAGTTGGGATGATTGCGCCACCCCGGATTGTAGGTGTTGGAGTAGGGATCATTTCTAGGCCATTGGTTGCCCATATAGTTTACCTCTTCTTGTCCCGAGCTTCCAACCACATTGATCTCACAGTTTCCATTTGCATGGTTGCCTCCACAGAAATCACACACTGAGGCACCTTGAACTTGAACAGCTTGTACTTGAGAGTTCTGCAGTTGAACCGACCCCAGTTGTTTGGTAAGAATAGCCATTTGTGCTTTGAGGGCACCAATTTCATCCAGCTCTAGAACACCTCTACTGACCATTGACCGAGAACTAGGCATTTGATAGTCATTGTTAGCCATGTTCTCAATCAAGTCCTTTGCTTCTTAGGTGTCTTTTGACTCAATGTCCCTCCTGCAGCCGCTTCAATCATACTTCTTGAATTCCTGTTGAGCCCATTAACAAAAGTTGCAACCTGCTGCCATGTCTCTAGTTCATGATTGGGACAAGCCGTGAGTAAGGACTTGAACCTCTCCCAGGCTTCATATAGTGACTCACCATCCCTCTGTGCAAAGGCATTGATCTCTGACCTCAGCTTGATCATTCTTGACGGAGGGAAGAATCGAGATAAAAACTTGCTGACTAAGTCGTTCCAGGTGATGATGCTTCCATGAGGATGAGATTGAAGCCATGCCTTGGCTCTATCCCTCAAAGAGAAAGGGAAAAGCCTTAACCGAATGGCCTCATCGGAAGCTCCGTTTAACTTGATGGTGTCACACAGCTCAATGAAGGTACCAATGTGGGCATGAGGATCTTCACTCTCCAACCCTCCAAATTGGTTTTGCTGCACAAGGTGGAGAAGTGAGGCCTTGATTTCGAAATTATTGCAGGCCACTGCAGGTCTCACAATCGGAGTCCCACATCTATCAACTCTAGGGGAAGTGTAGTCCCCCATTGTTCTCCTTGGTGCATTCTCTTCTGCCATGGTGACAGCTGCTATTTCAATTTGTGGTTCTTGCACACTGGGTAACTCAACTTGCTGCTCTTGTCTACTAGAAGATGCTCTTTCTCTGTTCTGTCTTGCCTTGGTTTTCTTTCTATTCCTTTTGCAGAGTCTCTCGATCTCAGGTTCGAATTGGAGTTCACCTGTGTCGATTGTACCTCGCATACACTGAACAAACGGAGTAGCACAGAACAAACAGAAAAACAGCACTTGCAGAAATTCACAGCAGAGATATAGACAATAAGAACGAAAAGCACAGTAGGAAAACAGTAAAAAAATAAAATGCCTAAATTAGGAGTCCCCTTTGGTACTCGTGATATTGGCACACCGATTCCCCGGCAACGGCGCCAAAAACTTGACACGTACTCGGCAAGTGTACCGGTTCGTTGCAAGTAATAAAAACGGTAAGACCGGATATCGTTCTCAGGGATCGTGGACAATTACCACTTCGCAAATTTGACTACTATCTAGGCGATCGAATTTTGGATTGAAGGTTGTTTTAACATCTAGCAAACAAACAAGAAGAAAATATTTTTGTTCTTTTTGGATTTTTCTCAAACAGTTAATGTGAAAACAAAGAGATGAATAACAATGATATAAGATTGCTGGGGTTAAACTAAGCTAATCCTCCCTTGGTTGTTATGAAATGATAACTAACACAGTTCCTAGTTCTAATATGACAATCAAGTCTTTTCAGAGATACCCAAGCCTAATTCCTTAGGTGCATTGAGCCTAAAATCCCAAGTTAAACCCTAATTCCTTAGGTGGATTAACCTGAGATTTTGCATTAAGTAAAGACTTATAAGATTGCAAGCACCTCAAGACCTATTCCTAGGTTCATGAATTACCCGGCGTTTGATTCATGAGCAAGCTCTAACACCAACCTTCCAGTTATCTATTAAAGCAACTAATCATTCATAGGGTGATCAAGCCTAAGAAAGCATTAAGCATGGAATCAAACACTCATAAAGAACAAGGAAACTGTATTAAAATCAAATCATTTTTACAACCAAATTCGAGATAGCAATAGTCTAACCCCAACAAAAGGGGAGTTTAGCTACACATAATTGAAAGTAAAACAAAAGGAATAATTACAGAGATGAACAAAGGGGAGAGCTCCATGGAATGATGCACACAGCCCACAGCAGCAGAGGATTTTTCTTTAGGGTTTCTGAATGAATCTTCTTCTGTTCTGCTCAGTTTTTCTAGTACTCGTGGCGGTCCGGCGGCGTGATAGCCATCACGGCCAGGCCGTGATGGTTTCGACTTGGCACCGCTTCATTTACTCGATTCATCACGGCCGTGATACTCATCACGGCTAGGCCGTGATCCTTTCTCGACTTTTCCAACAAACAAAGTCACGGTAGTGATAGACATCACGGCTCGGCCGTGATAGTCTCTGACTTTTCCAACTGATTTATCACGGCCGTAATATCCATCACGGCTAGGCCGTGATCGTCTCGACTTTTGGAGATCTGGCACAGCGTGACACGTCACGGCCGTGATAGCCATCACGGCTAGGCCGTGATGACCTTCCGACTTTTGGCTCAATTCTCTCTTTGACTCATTGCTCCCTCACGGTAGTGAGAGGCCATCACGGCTAGGCCGTGATACTCTCTGCTTGGCTCAATTTCTTATCTTTCAAAGCTCTAAGTCATCCAAGCTTCATACTTGCTAATTCTTGGGCATTTAATCATGAATATCTGCAAAACAACACACAATACCACCTTATCTGTTCCAAAGGAAAAACTAAACAAAATAAACACTAAAATGGCCTAACTATATGCAAATGCATGCAGAAATGTACATGGAAAATGAGGTGAAATCACACTC
This sequence comes from Sophora flavescens, assembly GCA_030762895.1. NCBI lineage: Eukaryota > Viridiplantae > Streptophyta > Magnoliopsida > Fabales > Fabaceae > Sophora > Sophora flavescens. The sequence goes on from CM061065.1 coordinate 18,445,747, forward strand.
ATCAAAGACCCAGCATCCATTGGGCAACCGTCGCACACCCCCACGCATCACACCAGATCTGCAAGTAGTAGTTGTTATCAGACGAAAAAACGCCACCAACAAAACTCAGTCACCATGTTGTTTTGGTTCGTTGGAGAAGCAGAGTACCAGATCTGAGGCATACGGTGGCCACCTCGTGCTCCGCCGCGAGCCATGCCGTACAGATCCAACCAGTCAAGAACGAGCTTCCTTCGTCGATGACGACGTGAGTTCGTGATGATGGAGAACGTGATGGTCGAAGTTGGGATAAGATCAGAGGGGGATGAAGAAGAAGTGGAGAAGACCTTAGGGCTGCAACAGAGGGAGTCCAGTTATGGCAAAGAAATAGGTCACGGGTCAGATTAGTATTAAGTCTCTAATTGGGCTAGATGGAGTCTTGTGCAAATTTTAATTGGGCCAATATCTTATTCGGTCGGTATCTTATTTGGTCGGGTTCGGTTACCGATGGATGGAATTATGCAGAACCGAACCTACCTATTCTTACCTATATTTAACCATTTTTTTTATCTGTCTGAACCTGAACCTGTTTGAAACCGCCCGTTTCACCAAATTTTAGAACGGGTTGTTCGGTTTTTGGACGGGTCACGGATTCATGATCACCCCTATGTCTCTAGATGTACTTTACCTATAAGGATAGATGTTTGAATCCAAGAATCATCACTTTGGGAAAGGCTTCACCTAACCACCACCTCCAGCCCGATGGTTAGTCTTACAACGTTGTCTGTGGGGGTATCCAGTCTAAGGAAAAAACATTTAAGGAGGTATTTGGAAGAATTTATAATGAGTTTATTTGGACTTTTAAGAATAGCTTATGATAATAGATTTATAAAAATAGTTTACGACCTTCCAATAAGTTTTTTTTTCAATAAACTTGTTAAAGAAGCTAATAAAATAATTTTTTTAGCTTATTTCAAAACAACTTATTGAATAAACATTTAATTAAATTGTTTATCCAAACGCACCATAATGTTAAGCCTTATTAGGCCCTACTCAAGCGTAGCATATACACAAATAAATAAGCCGGAACAAAATTTAGTTTTACAATGTGCATAAGCCTATAGATCATTGATTCTCGTATATCCAAACTTGTCCCACCCATCCCCCTCTGCAAAGACTATAAAACCCAACCATCATATCAAGATTGTTTTTCGGATTGACGATCGTCGCCACAAATCAACGTGAATCTCTTCAGCGTGCTTTGTCCTCACTCACACGCATTCTAGGAAAACTTTCCAAGAGGTCTCTATCATGACCCGAATTTCGTAGCCATGACCGGCCGAAAGGGAAAGTCTTTTCTTTCACCTTTGCAGCCTCATAAGCATACATAAATTCGTTTCATCCAAAATAAACGATTACATTCATTAAATATAACAACATAATGAGTATAATTACATCAGAGTAATGAACCAAACAACGCAAAATACAAAGTTATGCTAAACTAAAGAAAATAACTTAAAACTAAGAGTAAAATACTTTAAACTATCCACATGACATCCAAGGCTTCTGGCGGCTTCGTTGATACCTACAAATGAAATGTTAAATGTGGAGTGAGTCTACTGACTCAGTGAGGAAAACTCCCCCAAACACATACAAATGCAAGATAAAAATAAAACGATGGCACACAATCACACAAGCAGTTACTCATATCAACATCTAATCCATCTCAAACAATTACCACAACACTAATATATACTACCATTCATATAAAAAACATGACTAAAGAGGACATCTCCTCGATTCATCAAGTACTTGTGGAATGCCTTGCACTTTATTTCTCACATTGCAAGTCTCTCACAACGGATCGGTACATATCTCATGTACGTGAATTACATTACATAATATTATTAAGTCTTTGTGTATCCTAGGAGGTGAGTTCTCTGAGGACCTCCTACCCCGACGGTTTTAATTTCGTATCCCGGAGATACCGCACCCTCCGGCCAACATCAACATCCCTCATCAACACCCGGGGTATCTAACGAGGTCCCCTCATCCCCGACGGTGTTATTTATATACCGGAGTCTTCCGCTCCCCTGTCGGCCTACCCAAAGATTAGTAACCATCCTTTGACAATTCATTCCATCAAGTACTTTCTAAAAAAAAATCTCAACCACGCATAAATCAATAACATTTCACCAAATTCATATTTAAAGTCAAAGTTCAACACAACCACACATAGGTAACAATATAACCACCGAAAACACAGTGGTCAATTATAAATCCTCTCATCCTCAAGAGCAGTAGCCATATATAATAACCTAATCATAAGCTACACAATACATCATTCATGAAAATGTGTCATCATCACTTATAAATACAAATTTATTCCTTGTTAAATACTAGTAATACAATAGTAAAGACAACTTTCGATAATAACATTAAATTGAAATCACAATATCTCCTTATCATCAAAATTTCATAGCTATCAAAACATCTCCTCTTTCATTTACACGTCATAAAATAATTTAGCATAACACATACCTATATATCATTATCTATATACCATCATCCTTATCAAAAAAAAAAAAAAATCTATATACCATCATCATGGAGCATACTCTCATAATTATATATCATTAAGAAATTATAGTATATATATATAAATATAAATACACGAACAGGCCCTTTTAAAACAGAGAGCCACAAGTTTGGTTTAGTATAAAATATATAAACACACGTAACAGAGCATCATGGTTGAATATATAGCCATGTGAAATTTGCTTAAATGGAAGAAACTAATATTCATAGGTAACACTAACAACAAAAATTGTCCAAACCACATATATATATCAAGTGTGAAACACATTAGTAACAATAGCCCAACCTCCCAAGTCTAACACGTTATTCCATTAATTATGGCATCACAAGTTGGATTTTAGAAAAAAAGAAACCCACTGAATATATATATATATATATATATATATATATATGTATAAGGAGGCGCTGAACACTTTTTTTTATAAGAGATTCATGAATTTCAAATATGCATGAGAATTATTTTTAGATTAACATTCTTATACATATTTTTATCATTTCCAAAATCAAAATCCACAAACAAATTATTCTGAACATCCAAGAATCCCTCACCTTATTTGATAGATACCCACTTAGATGTCCATGGATGAGAACATTAATAGAGAAAGAGTTGAAGATGAAGATGTTAAATTTTAATTTAATAATATGTGGATTAGCATTAATTGGTGATTAAATTATTAATATATCATTTATAAAATTAATTCTTAATTACGTAACCAATTGGTGAAATTGTTGTTGGGTATTTACTAAGAGTGACCCTATGATGGGCTGGGTCATTCTAATGTTAACCCGTTGAGAGGTCCCCACTCTCTGCTGGTAGGTTATAAGAATTGCCTCCCCATTAGGCATTCTAACAGACAGACACACATACTGAACCAACCAGAAAGAGAGAAGTAACTCTCACATTCTGATCCACTGTTCATCTCTCTCTCACAATCTGATCTACGCTGATGGATTATGCAATGCTCCAAGGTGCGTAATTCTTATCCTCTCCTTTGATTAACATGTGTAATATGCTATAATTTGTATCTGTATGATTTTCTAAACAAATTAGAATTATAGGTTTTTCTTTCAATTGGTATCAGAGACAAATAGATACATATTATAGCTATTGCAGAATTGGATCAAGAACAATTTTTGTACAAATTCGTGGGTTTTGTTTTTCTGAAGTTCTTGAATCAATTCCCGCATGTTATTCGAGTATCATACTCGAAAATCGTTGGATTTTATCAAATAAAACGTAAGAAATCGATGCTTCGCCCCGCGAGTGTATGCTCGCCTCGCGATTTTGGGCATCAGCATCTGTGGAATTCCAGATTCGCCTCGCGAGATTATTCTCGCCTCGCGAACCTGAAAGCCAGCAGAACAGTGAAATTGTCATCCTCTCTGGGTCGCCCCGCGACTACCCTTCTCGCCTCGCGACCCGAAGGCTGACTGTTCTAGGAAAATGAAAGGTCTCCGGTTCGCCCGCGACTCTCTCTCTTCTCGCCTCGCGACCCAGAAGGCCGACTATTGCGGGAAAATGAAAGGTTTCTGGGTCGCCTCGCGAACACTTGACTCGCCTCGCGAGTACCCGCGAGAAGACCAAACGTTGCTGACTTTTCACAAGATTCGCCTCGCGAATCATTTTATATGGTTAAATCCGAAAATATATTGTATCATTAATACTGTACTCTAAGGTTTTGATCTAAAATTTTGTGATTGTTCCCTACCTTTTTGTGACACTTTGATATGTTATACTCTCCTTGATCATGTGTCATATAGATGGAATTAATTTTAGAGCCTTATGTGAATTAAGTTGTGTGTTCTATGCTACTTTGGTTATACAATATAATTTTTCTAATGTATAATTGTAGCATGACTATTGATATTTTGTATAGTTATGAACTCACCTATCGTGGGTATAATTATACAAAATTTGTGTTATTAAATAATTAATTATTCTAATGTGTTATATTTGTATTATATTAATAATAATTATACCCTATCGGTGTACTATTATTAATGTAATTCGTTATTATACATCGTACTATTGTCTCAAGCTTATGTCAATTATGGTTTTCAAGTACCCTATCGGTATTGGAAATTTTGGTGATGTAAGTTTAGTACATTGTATTATTCTTCTTGTTATATTTCTTGTTTATTATGATTCGGGACCCTTAGGCGGAATTATAATGAATAAGAAATTTGTATTATGGGCAAGATTGGCTGAACACATATATGGAATCATATTACCTTCAATCCTTAATGATTCCTTATTCTTTGTTTTATATCAGCCTCCTTCCCAAATTCTGTCAAAACTCTAAATGGGACAAACTATGAGGACTGGAAAGAGTCTCTAGATCTCTACTTAACCATTGCTGACTTGGATCTGGCCTTGAGGGAGGACAAGTCAGCAGCTCTCACAAATGAGTCTACTGCAGCACAGAGGATTGCTTATGAGAAACGGGAACACTCTAATAGAGTGTGCCTGAAAGTGATGAAGTATACTATGGAAAAATCCATCAGGCAGAGTATCATAGAGACCGATAATGCTAAGGAATATCAGAAAGCTGTTGGGGAGAAATTTATGACTTTTGAGAAGTCTCAGAAAAGTCAGTATCTTTCCTTGTTTGACAAGACCAAATATGATGGGGTCAGTGGTGTGCGTGAGCATATCATGAGGCTGATGCACTATTACAACAAACTAAAATCTCTTAAAGTGGAAATTGGCGAAAGTACTTTAATCTACCGGGTTCTTGAATCTCTTCCTTCACAATTCGATGTTATGAAGACCTCTTACAATACACAGAAGGCTGAATGGACAGTGGACGAGATGATTGCCATTGTTACACAAGAAGAAGAGTCCATTAAAAAGGGTAAATCACACAGTGCTCATTTTGTTGCATCTGATCCAAATCAAACTTCTAAGTCAGGTTCAAGATTTGTGAAGAAAGATCAAAAGGGAAAGAAGAAAAATGCAAAGCAGCATCTGCAGGCTAAGAAAAGTTTCTTCAAGGGTAACTGCAAGTATTGTAAGAAGTATGGCCACAAGGTAGATGATTGCTATTTCTTGAAAAAGAAACAAGAGAAGCAAGGTATATTCCTGGCTTTAACATGCTTTGAATCCAATGTCATTGATGTTCCTCCAAATACTTGGTGGTTAGATTCGAGTGCAACCATTCATGTTGTGAATTCCTTGCAGGGGTTCACAAGCCCGAGGAAACCAAGTGATCTTTGAGTCTAAAATTATTATGGGAGATGGAGCTGGAGTTTCTGTTATTGACATTGGAATTGTTTCTTTACTTTTGCCTACGGACATAATTTGCTTTTAAGAGATCTTTGTGTATGCACCTTCTATGAGAAGGAACTTGATTTCTGTTTCTGTTTTGGATAAATGTGGTTACACCTTTAAGTTTGGTAGTGGAAAATTGATTGTTTGTTCAGATTCTATTTCCGTTGGTTCAGGGGTTTTACGTGATGGCCTTTATATGTTAAATCTACATGACATGTCTGTCAATTCTGCTGTTGGAAACAAACGCAGTAGGATTAATGAACATTCTTCTATGTTACGGCATCGACGTTTGGGGCATATTTCTAGGCCCCGTATTGAGAGGCTAGTCAAGGAAGGTATTCTTTATGATCTAGACTTCTCCGATTTTGATACATGTATTGATTGCATCAAGGGCAAATTTTTTGCCAAGGTTAGGAATAAAGCGGCAAATAGGTGTGATGATGTGCTACGATTGATTCACACAGCACTGTGTGGACCTATTACACCCATTGCCATGGGTGGATATGGGTATTTCATTACCTTTATAGATGACTTCTCGAGATATGGATGGATAGATCTCCTTCCGAGAAAAGTCTAGTTCCCTAGATGCTTTCAAATCCTTTAAAGGTTCTTTGTTGAGTTGAAAACAGGTAGGAAGATAAAATGTGTAAGATCCGACAGAGGTGGAGAATTCTATGGTAGATATAATGAGACGGGTAGAAACCCAGGACCTTTTGCCAGATTTCTTGAGGAATGCGGTATTGAAGCTTAATACACTATGCCTGGTACTCCTGAGCAAAATGGAGTTGCAGAGAGGCGTAACCGCACACTTATGGATATGGTAAGATGTATGTTGAGCCATTCATCACTGCCAGACTTTCTTTGGGGAGATGCCTTAAAAACTGCTGTCTACATTCTAAATCAAGTACCCAGCAAGTCTGTACCAAAAACTCCATATGAGCTCATGAGTGGAAAGAAGCCGAGTTTGAAACATTTTCATGTATGGGGTTGTAAGGCAGAAGTTAGACCTTATAATCCTCAGTCTAAGAAGCTTGATCTTAAGACTGTTAGTGGTTTCTTTATTGGCTATTGTGTGGGTTCCAGAGGTAGCAGATTCTATTGTCCATCTCATTATATGCGAGTCGTCAAATCTGATCGAGCGATTTTCTTTGAGGATGACTTGGATAGTGGGAGTGATATACCACGACCAGTTACTCTTAGAGAAGATCGCACCATAGTTCCTATACCAGCTGTTCCTTTTCCTACAGAAGTTATGATTCCAGCTAATGATGATGATCAGAATCTTCAACATGAAGATGGTGTGGCAGCACCGCTAGTAGATGAACAAGAACATGATCTTATTGTTGATGAAATTCCACTGAGACGATCTCAAAGAGTGCGCAGACCTTCCATACCAGATGATTATGTTGTATATCTTCAGGAACATGAGTTTGACCTCAATGATGATGATGATCCTATTACCTTTGAGGAGGCAATTTCTAGCTCTCATGCTTCTGATTGGCTGAATGCTATGCATGATGAGTTGTCTTCTATGTCTCATAATGGTGTTTGGAGTCTAGAGGAATTACCAATTGGTTGTAAACCTGTTGGATGCAAATGGGTTTTCAAAACCAAACGTACTCCAGATGGTAAAGTTGAAAGGTACAAAGCCAGACTAGTAGCTAAAGGCTATAACCAAAGAGAAGGCATTGAATATAAGGAGACTTTCTCACCAGTCTCTACAAAAGATTCATTTCCAATTGTCATGGCTTTGGTAGCTCATTTTGATCTAGAACTTTACCAGATGGATGTGAAGACGGCTTTTCTGAATGGAGACCTTACTGAAAATGTTTACATGGTTCAGCCTGAAGGTTTTACTGAAATAGGCAAAGGGCACTTGGTTTGCAAGCTGAATAAGTCTATTTATGGACTGAAACAGGCCTCCAGACAATGGTATTTGAAGTTTGATCAGGTTGTCACTTCTCTTGGCTTCAAAGAAAATGCCTCAGATCAGTGCGTTTACTTGAAGACTTGTGAGGGTGAGTTTATCATTCTCGTTCTATATGTTGATGATATACTTCTTGCTAGCAGTTGTGTTAAAATTCTGACCGAGACAAAACTTATGTTGAGTAGCCACTTTGATATGAAAGACCTTGGTGATGCTTCTGTTGTTTTAGGCATCCAGATTTATCGTGATAGGTCACGTGGTGTTCTTGGATTGTCTCAAAAAGGATATATTGAAAAGGTCCTCAAAAGGTTTAATATGCATTCTTGCTCCCCATGTGCTGCACCTGTTCAAAAGGGTGAGGAAAAATTCTCTAAATCTCAATGTCCTCAAAATGATGTAGAAATAAATGAAATGGAAAAAGTCCCATATGCTTCCCATTGTTGGCAGTTTAATGTATGCTCAAGTTTGTACTTGTCCCGACATTGCTTTTGCTGTAAATGCTTTAGGGAGATACTTGAGCAACCCAGGTTTGGGTCATTGGAAAGCCGTAAAAAAGGTCATGAGATATTTGTAGGGAACCAAAGATTATATGTTGACCTATAAGAAGTCCGATCAACTTCAGGTCTTTGGTTATTCCGATTCGATTTCGCAGTTGCCCCGACCACCGAAAATCTACTTCGGCTTTATCTTTATGATGACAGGAGGAGCTATTTCTTGGAAAAGCGTCAAACAGGCGCTTACAGCTACTTCTACCATGGAAGCAGAGTATGTTGCTTGCTATGAGGCTACTTGTCAAGCCATGTGGCTGAAAAATTTGATTTCTGGCTTTCATATTGTTGAAAGCATATCTAGGTCACTTGTGATATATTGTGACAATACTGCTGCTGTGAACTTCTCTCATAACAATAGAAGCTCTTCTCGCACTAAGCATTTTGATGTGAAATATTTGTTCGTTAGAGAGAAGATTCAGGAGTTTCAGACTCGTATTGAGCATATTGATACAGGAAACATGCTTGCTGATCCACTAACCAAAGGCTTAACTGTTGGAATATTCCGGAATCATGTAATTCATATGGGCTTAGTTAAGTCTTTTGATGTATTGGATTAGTGGGAGTCTGAAACCATTATTTGCCCATTATCGTTTTTATGAGATATGTAAATTGACGTCATTCTTGTTTTCATATCTCTTATAGCATTTTAAGATGCTTGGACCATTCTTAAATTGCATATTTCTCTTTATTAATTATATGCAATTTTATATTCATCATTCTTTATGTGAGATATGAGTCTTTAGCATGTATGATTTACTTCCCTATCGGATACTATTTCTGCATTGTTAAAGCTTGTATTTCTTATACTACTGGTTAACGTGCACTACAAGAATTTTCGCTGTTTCCCAGGGCCTATGACCCTGGGAAATCCATAAAATCCGTGGGAAAATACACATTTCCCAGGGATGACCCACGGATTTAGATCCCTCGGTTTTCAGCTGGTCGGAAACGTTTCCCACGGCTTCGCCCTGGGAAATACCCAGGGTTACAGCCTTGGGAAATTTCCCGGGGTTAGAACCCTGGGAAATTTCCCAGGGACATATCCCTGGGAAATATTTCCCAGGGATCTATCCTTGGGAAACTTTTCCCAGGGATCTATCCCTGGGAAACTTTTCCCAGGGATAGAACCCTGGGAAACTTTTCCCAAGGATATATCCGTGGGAAATATTTCCCAGAGATAGATCCCTGGGAAATTTCCCAGGGTTCTAACCCTGGGAAATATATGTTTTGAGAGAAAAGATAACTTCAGACTTCTTTATCCACTACTTGAAATCCGGATTAAAGACTCCTCTTGATGACATGGGCATTTGGTGACATGGGCATTTGGTGCCATTATATGATATGAATCATTCAGAAGAAACAAAAATAAAATCAATGGACTAACTAATGGATATAGATGTGCATAACATGTCTATAACTCCATATTTTCCAGCTTATTAACATAACAAAGCCACCGAATTTAAAGTTTGTAATGGCGATGCAAGTTGTTATACTACTAATGCTTATTTCAAAAGTATCATGTGAAAGGCTACAACATATATACCAAATATGTGAAGAATCCTGAGAATACTGAGAATAATCCTTATCCTGAACATTTAACCCAATTTTTCTATGTTTAGTTTCATGCCATTTTCGTGCAAAAATTCTCTCAGGGATTTCGTCAAACACTTGGTATGGATCACTCAACAAGGCTAGAACTTCAAACATAAACATGGGTAATAAACCCAGTTGTTATCGCTAAGCAATGATAGTGAAGACGTTGACAATAACAAAGACACACAACAAAAATAATTGCATACAAAGGTTGAGTCCATTGCATATGCCATGGTAACCTCCTTCATAGATCTTTAGAGTCTTATCCTTGCTAGATGCTTTCTCATAGAGGAACTGGCTCACTAATGGATCTGTCACCTTATCTTCTGATCCATGAAGAATCAATAATGGAGCTGAAACCTGATATCATCCCCAAAATAAAATAAAAAATAAATGTTGGCTCTGATAAAGCAATTAATGATCTCGTGCAAATTAGAATGTGGAAAGTAACAAAAGATAGTGAGCAAAAGCAAAAACTAACCTTCTGTAATTGTGATTCAATATCTTGTGTGGCTTTCAAAAGTTCCATGCCAGTTTTCAATCGCGTTGGATCATCATAAGAAATAACATTATAAACAGCCTAAAAAGAGAGAATTAACACCACCAATCAGGGACTAGTTTTTCATCCAATTATGTAAGTGTACAACAAACTCAATGATAGAAGAAGATAAATGGATTTTGGAGCTCATTCAAGCATTGGAAAATGGAAACAACAAATATAAACAAAAGATTCTCTCAAGTTTAAATGTGGGTGCATGCAACTTAACAGAAATATCTTGTGTAGATGATGACATGATCCTTCAAACCTTGCATAAAATATACGTGAGACACTTGGAAAGGTGATCGAATGGCATCCACTAAATTAACAGAAATTTATTAACACACGTGACATAATGAACATAAGTAATATCGAACCGTGTGTGTGCATGATAAAAAATCAATCAGATAAGAATGAAGATAACAGGCTTATACACATGGGTTTGGCTCTTATCTCTTGACTCATGAACTCAAGTTATCCTGTTAAGTTAGTGATCATCATGTGTATTAATTTAAGATACATGTCAATGATGTGAAAATTTAACCATGCAGATAATATATGGATATAGAGTGAAGCATAAATTATGAGTTACAGAAGGACACTGGTTATTCATTTCACTTTGTATAGCATTGAAGAATCAGGGATTGACAAAGTTACTGACCAATTTTCTCTTGCCTGGTTCTCTGAAGATCAGCTCAGATAAATCTTTGTGCGGGAACAGTTTTGCTTTTGGCATCACTTTAGACAAGAGATTTAATATCTTCACAAGTGCAGCTGATGGTAACATGCCCTCTGCAATCTTAGCACCAAAGCAAGATCAGCAAATGACACTTCATCTGACAGATATACTAATAATCACAACCATGAAAGGCCATTCTTCGAATGATGGATGGTTCTATTTTCCTATTGATTGGTCTTTGACTCCTTTCAATGTTGATTTGGACAATGTCTTCCATGGACATTTTTATGACAAGCATTGATTTTTGCAATTCATTGAAAATACAAGACACCAAATAGGCATTATATTGAATTCCAAACAACATATAAATGGTAAGGAAATTAGACTTCAAATCAGGTCCACACATAATTAGATCCCAAGATTCTATGATTTATATTACAACTTTCTTTGTACTTCAATATTGACAATGCCTATGGAAATAGGATGAAATAATCACATATTGGAGGGAGACATTGCTGGTTTGATATTAACTGTGATCATCACATATTTTACTTGCCAATGTGAAAAAACAGAAATTCAATCCTAACTGTTGTGAATAACAATTAAAATTTCCAAATAACATAAGAAGATTCCAAGGCGACGACTTTGGAAAAGATTTTCACAATGTTTTCGGGAAGATGTAAAAGCTTGCATTGGAAAATCATCTCCACCACTCCAATATTGGAACTCTTATAAATTAATGAAGTGTGTTGGAATAATCAAGAGACTAGAAGATAAACTTGGTATGTGATTTTCCCCAACACTAGCAATGGTTATTCCCAATATATACTTTCCAGGATAAACTTCCAGCTTTTAGAAAAATGAAATTGAAATGAATCCAGTGCTCTCAATGACTCAATCTTAGAAATGAATCAAAGGTTGAAAATTATAATAATAATGAAGCTGGAAAACATCAACTAGTAAGTAGTACAATACAGAGGAATGAACTTACTTTACACATTGGTGCTACAAGGATTACTCCATCCTAATAATTTGGGTCCTTCAAATGAGCTTTGAGAGCAATTGCTCCACCCATTGACTGCCCCAATATAAATCGAGGCAACTCACTCACCTCAGGCCTTGCTGTCAATTAAAAATATATATACAAAGCAATGGTAAACAACATTATGTATTTTCACATATACATGATTTAAAACAATGATCAATGTCACCATGGATATACTAAAAAGTCATACCTGTAATTCTTGTATAATTTTCTATAACATCACCAACGAGATTATCAAAACTTGGTATGTAACCATGCAATCCTTCGGAAAGACCAAAACCCGGATAGTCCATAGCATAAACACCATACCCCGAAGCGGCAATACGCTTGGCAATCACCGAACAAAAATTCCCTTATAACATGTGATAAATCTCTAGCTTTGTTAAAATTTACTAGTTACTACCCATACCAACTTAGCTACTTATTGAATTGAAATTATGACAAACCTTCAAAGAAAAAGGTGCAAGTACTGCCATACCCATGGCAAAAACACAAAAGCTGCCTTCATTGCAACGCCAGGGTTACGGCATCCGACTTTTGCGAGAAAATTTCCAATCCCCTAGAATTCCTTTCATACCACTAATAAAACTAAACTAAAATAAACAAATTTTTCTCTAAGTTGCAATGAACTAATCAAAGAAAATACTTAAGAATATATTACTAGAGATTTTAGCAATCGGGTGAATCGGGAAAAAAAAAAACACTTACTTCTTGAGTTATGATTCCAGAGGAGCGATCTAGTGAATGCCAATGATCAAAGCGTCAAAGATTAAAACATCGTTCTTGGTTCTTTAAAACAATTGCAAAAGCACACATAGTAAAGAAAAACTAAAGGGACATTGAACATGATGAAGTAGAGTGATCAGCTAATTAGGACCTTGAATAAGTAATGGTTAAATTTGTTGGTGCACTTGAGGTTACCATTGCATATGCCATTACATGCATCAATATTCCGAGGGGCAAATATAGAAAGAGGGAAATAGGTAAATAGGAGAAGAGGTAAATAGGAGAAGATGAAGAGAGAAAGAAGGGAAAGAAGAAGCTACCGGACCGGGGAGGAGGAAGAGGGAGGCGGCGACGGCGAAGGGGGCGATGGGGAGGCGCCGTTCGCGAAAAGGACGTCTGAAGGAGAAGGCGCGCGCGGTTCACATTCAGGGACTGATGAAGGGTTTGTATCTACATATTTCCCAGGGCTTCGCCCCTGGGAAACGACGCTCACTTTGCGACGGCATAGTCCCTGGGAAACGCCGCTTCTTTTGCGATGGCACAGTCCCTGGCGTTTGTATCTACATATTTCCCAGGGCTTCGCCCCTGGGAAACGACGCTCATTTTGCGACGGCATAGTCCCTGGGAAACGCCGCTTCTTTTGCGATGGCACAGTCCCTGGCGTTTGTATCTACATATTTCCCAGGGCTTCGCCCCTGGGAAACGACGCTCATTTTGCGACGGCATAGTCCCTGGGAAACGCCGCTTCTTTTGCGATGGCACAGTCCCTGGGAAACGCCGCTCCTTTTGCGACGGCATAGTCCCTGGGAAACGCCGGACAAACATGTTTTCCCAGGGTCTAACCCGTGGGAAAACAAGCGGGAACACTTGGCGCCCTATTACCCACGGCCCAACCTGTTGGAACCAAAGTGAGAACTTTCCCAGGGCCTTAACCGTGGGAAAATTCAAAATTTCCTAGGGATTGTTTGCCCTGGGTAATATGCCCTGGGAAATAGCTTAAATTCTTGTAGTGGTGTGCTTTGATCGTAACTGGTATTTCCTTTTAATAATTGATTAATGCTATCCAAGTGGGAGAATTGTTAAATTTTAATTTAATAATATATGGATTAGCATTAATTGGTGATTAAATTATTAATATATCAGTTATAAAATTAATTCTTAATTACGTAACCAATTGGTGAAATTGTTGTTGGGTATTTACTAAGAGTGACCCTATGATGGGCTGGGTCATTATAATGTTAACCCGTTGAGAGGTCCCTACTCTCTGCTGGTAGGTTATAAGAATTGCCTCCCCATTAGGCATTCTAACAGACAGACACACATACTGAACCAACCAGAAAGAGAGAAGTAACTCTCACATTCTGATCCACTGTTCATCTCTCTCTCACAATCTGATCTACGGTGATGGATTCTGCAATGCTCCAAGGTACGTAATTCTTATCATCTCCTTTGATTAACATGTGTAATATGCTATAATTTGTATCTGTATGATTTTCTAAACAAATTAGAATTATAGGTTTTTCTTTCAGAAGATCCTCATCCAAGGTTCCTCTCCTTCTCCTCCAACCCACTCCTTCTCCTTTCTCACTTTCTCACTTTCTCCTCCTTAGGGTTCTCAAAAATTTCGAAAGAAGAAATGAGAGAAAGGAAGTGCTCCTCCTCTTATAACGTAGGGATGGGACATTTGGACAAAAATGTCCCTCATGACAATGGCATTTTAAAAAAATACCTCACATATATTTTCCTATCAATAATATAATCAAATTTTCTAAAGGTGTGTCAAAATACACACTACCTCGTTACAAACCTCATTTAATTTATTAAAGAAATAAAAAATCCAAGAATGCTTTCAAATTATTGCATAAATATAATTTAGAGAGTATTTATAATTTCATAAAAAAAATTACCATGCAGAACCTTTATATGAATATGAAGATAATTTTTTTTTACTAAGCATAATATCATTTAACTTATGATTTTAAATTATTAAAGTTATCGGGTATTAAGTCTCCCAACCTATAATTGCTCCAAGTCAAGTACACATAACATTGGAGTTCCTAAGACATGAGCTCTCGAAAAGAATATGCATCTCGTTGGTATATTGTCCCACAAATAAACATGAGTCTACGTATTACGTTCTCACTCATACGTTTCCTAATAAAACTTCCCTGAAGGTCTCCAATCCTATAATTACTCAAAGTCATGCACGCTCAACCTTGGAGTTCCTAAGTCACGGGCTCTCGAAAAGAATATACATCTTATTTGTTTAGATAATACCAATCAAATTTTTTATGCTTTTTTAAATTGTATAGTCTCATACACGCATAATCTAGGAATTCCTCGGCTGTACAGTCGTAAATATGCACAGTCTTAGAATCCTTCTTATCACGATGTGAACTCAGTTCATTCGTATGCCCCTCCATACGGAAGCAAGACAGAAGTCGCTTCTTGCCCGTTTCATATTATGCATCAACAATCACTTCCCTCCTTCTTTAGCTCCAAGTGTCACACTGCCACATCCAACATAACTCTTGGCCACTAAAAAATTACCAATTACCATGAAGTTCTTCGCTATCATAAGACCACCGTGGCCGACAAAAGCAATTGCCATCGAAACAAATATGCAACATAAGACTACAATCAGCATAAACATTAACATATAGTAATACATAAATAATAACTTTTCAAAAAAATAATTTATAGGCAAATGTTAGTTTGTTATGTTAGTAGGGTGTAAAATTTGAACCTTACATCTTACACCTCCCAATATCTTTGTCCCACACCCTAAATCACATTGACCACCTTATGACTCCAATAACTTTTCAATTTAACCTATTAAAAAATTATTTGTCATTAATTAAGTATCTCTATGAAATCAATGATAGAGCACTGGTTAGCATTCCCCCTCTCTCTAACCCTTTGTTTGGTTACATGGATGCTGGAAAGATAGAATTGGAGAGATGGAAGTAGCATGGAAGTGGGAAGTCTTCCACCATTTGGAAGAGGAGAGAGGTGAAGAGGGGAAAAAAATAAAGGTGGGCCCTCATGTTTAGAAATCTCCCCATGGTAGGCATGATTTGGGAGAGAAAATGCTTACTTTTTTCCTTTTCCAGATTTGACCTTTTATCTATGGACTTTATAAGAGAGGTGGTGAATAAACAGTGGTAAATATGTCCTACAACAAAATTTTATTTTCTTTTCACCTTTCTATTCAACTAAACGTGTGCAGAGAAAAATAAATTTTTCTTTCTTTCCTACCTCTCTCGTATCTCTCTCAATCCAAACAACCTAAAAGTCAACCAATTTTCTACTTATTTTCTCCTCTCTCGTACTTCTTTTCACTCTACTTCTTTCTTTCCCAGTTGTCTCCTAATCCAAAAAAGCATAAATCTTTGCAGTTGCACACAGCCATGGCATGAGCCTTTTCTTTTAGGCAGAAGGAATTCTTTTTCCTTTTTCTCGGTCAGCAGAAGAACTCATACAATATCGTATCCGTACGGCCCAAGCCTAATCCAAAGTCTATTTCAGGCCCAATGATCAACAAGTTCAAGGGTTTGCAAACCTGTTTTCCGTATCCAACCCTGTTCCAAAATTTTGGACCCATTCGTTTTGTTTCACTTTTTCTTTCTGTTTTGCTCTGTCTCTCCTCTTTCTCCTTGTCGTCGCCAACGCCCTATTCCTCTCTATTCATGTAATCTCTCTCTCTCTCTCTCACACACACACACACACTTTAGCTTACGTGCAGCTTCATTCGTTCGTTCAACATGAATTTTTAGTGGTCTATGAGTTTTTGCTAACTGCTACAATACCCAAGAGCATCTTCAAGCAAAGATTTTGTTAAATCGGCATGCAAGGTTGTTGTCTTGGCATGATGCTCCTGCTTCTCCTCTTGGTCCTCTGAGGCTGACACATCATCTGGTTCAAGTTCATTGATTTTTTATGGTTGGATAAATTACCACCTAAAGCTTGGTAACTTGGGAATGATTTATTGCATATACTGCATCTGTATCTATTGGCTGCCACACCATTGTGAACACCTAATTTGTTTGGGTGTTTTTAAATTAATGTTTTGAGAAAAAAAATAAAAAAAATAAAAGTGTCTAGAGGAGTACATTTTATTGTTGTAAGTGTTTTGTTAAGCCCATCATTCAGATCATCTAACCCGAATGAAAAAAAAAACATAAAAAGGACTTTCAAAATATTTTTTTTTGAATTTTTATCTTCTTCTCTAGTCATTGCTTTGTCCTCTTCCACTTCATATATAAATTAGCTTTCTTTTATTTCCCTTCCTTTTGTAATCTTTCACTTTTTTTTTTTTTCAAAACAAGAGGCACAACCCTGTACCGGCATCAGCTATACAGAGTAGTGGGAGCACCATATTACCTTCATCCTTACCTCTCAACAAACAAATAACAAATTTGGCATAATGTTCCCTTTGCTCTACTATATATACGTGTTGCATCTTACAGAATGGGAGAGGAGCTTCACAAAAAGTTCTAAAACCATCTTCCATCAACTCCTTCCGTTTTAACCTTCATCAACAGAAAACACCATTCTTTTTTCTTTCTCTCATTTTGACTTTCACCCAAAACCACCATTAGTAACAGAACCTCCCTCAACCTCAGAAACCCGCAAAACTTCATCCTCACCATCATCCCAAATCAAAAACCAAAACAGAAGAAAGCCAAAAACATATAAAACAGATCAGATTCTCAGTTCAAGCTCCTCCTCCGTGTTCCCCATCGCCGTCACGCAAGCATCGCTGCCACAAACTTCGACCACTGTCCTTCGCCGCCGCCGCCGACACACCTTAACAGAACCGCAACATTGCCAAGCTCCTTGACCGCGACCCACACCAGTCACCACCGTCGAACCAGACCGCCGCACGCTGCCGCACGGGAAGAGGTATAATCCAGAGTTTCTTCTTTCTCTATGATACCCCCTTTTTCTTCTCTCTCTTTCTCTTGTGTGTGCTTCGTCTGGGGGCTGATGCATATCAATTGGTGACTGAATAGTTGATGCTGCTTGCATCTTTGAGTGAAGCATTTGCATTGAATCACTGCAGACTGTAGTTATTTGCAAACGTCTTTTTGTTGCTCTTTATGGGTATTGTTAGTGACAATACATCAGTTACCTGAATGTATACGCTTTACAGGTTTAGTAGAAAAAGAAGACGACCACTCTTCTCATTTTTTTTTTTATTATTTGTTAATTTCTTTATTTATTTATTTATTTATTTATTTATTTATTTCCAAAATAAAAAAATAAAAAATTATTTCTTTAATAAGAACTTAAAAATTTGAATAAATGCCTAAAATCCCTTTTTACGGTTTTAAAATAAAAACATCCTTTTAAAAAAAATCAAATAAAATAAGTATTTGTATTCATTTATTTAAATGAAAACAAATCTTTTGAAAATAATAAGAAATAAAAAAAAACATTTTCATAAAAATTTAAAAACAAATGAAATATCTTCTACAAGAACTACGTGGCTTTGATCGAAGCAGTGAATACGTAGGAGCGGGATCAATCATCTCGTCAAGCCAAAATTAATTTTTCCATTATTTTTGTGTTCTTTTTTAATTTATTTAATGTGGATAATTAATTAATAATTATTTAAAAAATTTTTTGGTTGCTCTATGACAAGTGTCATGCTCAATCCCCTAACTTTGAGGTTGCCCTATGGACTTATGTGCCATGATCAATCCCGTTTAGGATTTATCAATATTTTTTTTTTTGTTCTTTTTAATTTATTTAATGTGGATAATTAATTAATAATTTATTTAATTTTTTTTTTGGATTGCTCTATGACAAGTGTCATGCTCAATCCCCTAGTTTTGAGGTGGCCCTATGGACTTATGTGCTATGTTCAACCTCACTTAGGATTTATCAATAATAATTTTTTAAAAATTTTGAAAAAAATGCAAAAAAAAATAAAAAATAAAGAAACATAAAAAAAAATATATTAATAAATAATTAAATTCTTCCTTGTAATTATTTTTGGGGTAAAATAAATAATTTAAAAGTTATTAATTTTGCACAATTAATTCAAGGTATCATTCGTATAATGGGCGTTGTAGGATGCTTAATACCTTCCCTACTCGTAACCGACTCCCAAACTCAACTTGGTTCCAAAGACTATTTTTGAAGGTTTTCCAATTTTTCCTAAATTAAATAAAATTGGTGGCGACTCTACTTTTCCTTAAAATATATTTTTATCGCCGTCCTCATCGTAATTTTCGGTTGCGACAGATGGCGACTCCACTGGGGAACTTTCGAGAGTCAAGCCTAAGTAATGAGTTGTGCATGTTGGTATTTATTGTTTACCCCCTTTTTTATTGTTGTTTTCTTTTATTTTTATATATATCTGATTCATTTTTGCTTTAATAATTATTTTTTACATTAGGATAGAAAACCATGATATTTTGCTTGTCTTACAGGTTCAAGTAGTTGTTTTAGGATTGTATAGGTTTGTATGCCTCCAGCACACACAACACCGACACTCATTTTCACACATTTTCAGCTCTATACCCGAGCTTGTGGGACCTTTAGGATTAGGTGGTGACTCAGCATTGTCATTGAAGGCTTAGTGCCTCTCTGATATTTGTTGACTCACCACTCGGATTATTACTAGTGTCATGGACTAGTCATCCTTGAGGGTTTATCCCTACTTGTGATTAGGTTCATGAACTAGGTCCTTGACAAGGGCAATCTGGGGACCATGACCTTTAGAAGTCTAGACACATCCTAAAGTTTATTCTCCTAAATTGACTTAGTGGCCGCTCGACTTAGAAGTTGCCATCATAGGTACCCTTGATTAGGCCCTACCTCTTAAGACAATTGGAGGCGTACCATATCTCTCTTGTGTTTTTCTATCCATTTACTTATTTATTTATTTTACTTCATTTCCCTTTGTGTTTTAACTAATGAATAATAAATAAATAAAATACATATTATATATATATATATATATATTATTTATTTATTTACTTTTTTTGTAAAATAATATATATATTTTTTAGGTGATTCTCTTTTGTGGAGGAAAGACACTATCTGTGTAGCAAGGAACGGAAATGTCTAACTCTAGCAATGCAATTGGCCTGAAGAAGAATATTAGAATTGACGTGAAAATCAATGATGTGAAGACTTTAATGGAAATCAGTCGCTTGATGCCAAAAGAAGTATGTTTAGAGTTTGCAAGCAAGTATGGGAAGATTTTGGACTTATTACACATACATGTAGATGCTTTGGGCTTGAGTGCTTTGGCCCAATATTGGAACCCGAATTTGGGGTGTTTCGAATTGTCGAATTTGGATACGACGCCGACTATAGAAGAATATGCATACATGCTACGGGTGCCTCTTCCAAGGGAGTTTCGTGTTTATTTCTATTATGGTCAGCATGTTAGTGATGGGAAAGTTGCAGAGTTGTTGGGAATTCTACCGAAGCCATCAGACAAAATGGAAAAAGGATCTGTCAGAGGTCTGAGGTGAAGATTCCTTGAAGTCTATCTCCAGGAACTAGCACGACAAAATAACTGGGTTATCTTCAAGCGGGTGTTAGCTTTAACCATTTATGGGTCGGTGCTTTTCCCCTTTATACCAGATATGGTGGATTACACAACCTTGGATGTCTACTACAAGGTCGAAGAATATACTGTGAACCATGTTCCCGCAATTTTGGCAGAAACATTCCTATCATTGCAAGTTTTCCATGAAAGTCAACAAGGCAAATTGCGATGTTGTGCACAAATGTTGTATGTTTGGATCGTGACTCACATGTATGCTCGAAATTATGTTAGTGGGATTGATGACCCTTTGAGGATATTCCATCACATTCCGATAAAGCCGCACAAACCCAATGAATGGAGACTAGAATTTGATGAGGTTGATTCGAAAGCTTTTTGCTGGATGTGTCCTTAGTATAAAGAAAATACAGTCATCTTCAGTTGTGGGAATTTCTCGAATATTCCTTTGATGGGACCAAGGGGTTGCGTGTCATATTCTCCGGCACTTGTGATTCGACAATTGAAATGGACTCAACAGGAACCACTTGAAGAAGTGTTAGGTGGAATTTCGTTCTTATATCAAGAATGCGAGGTTGTCAAGAATACAACAATAGTCATTGTTAGATCCTTTGGAGCAACATCCGGGTACTGGGATCCAATGAGTTGGGAAGACAAATTATTTCTCGTACTAAAAACTACGAGGCATGAAGGAAATCAAGGAAAGACAACCGTGTTATTTCGAAACCAATCTCGCATGAAGATGAAAATCCGCAACTGGAAGCAGAAATGTTAAAGAAGATCGAGGTTATGATGGCCCAGATGGGAGTTCTAGAGGAAAAGAATGAAACAGATCAAATCACCATCGTCACTCTCCAACACCAAATCCAGAAGTTAAACATGAGGATAGAACATTTGAAAGATGAATGTGACGATGCATATGAAGCCGTAACTCCAGCAAAGAGAGCAAGGAAGGGGAATATGAAAGAATCGGAAGCTCGAGGATTACTAGCAAGGATAGAAGATCAAAAAAGGGCGTTGGCACAAATCTTCAAAGAAAAAGAAGACTTGGGGGCAAAAATCGAAGTGCACATTCAAACAGTATGAGGATGAGATCAGACAACAGGAAAAATGGCTAGAGAACTAGGAATCCGTGGCAAAAGATTTGAAGGCTAACAGGGATGCTTGGAAGAAAAGATATGAACACCTCTCAGGAAGTTTGAAATACCATACCTATCAGTTTGTGGGTCACCTCGAGGAAGCATTAGTCCAAACTCGCGTGAATGACGGATCTACAATACCTCCAAAAATAGCTCGCTTCATGAAGTATTGTAGGGGACTTGCTAGCGGATTCAAAAGGAAGACTTTAAAGCTTTTGATGTAATTCTGTTAGATGGGAGACATTGTATTTTCTCTTCAAAGAAATAAAAGCCATTTTTAGGGGTTACATCCATCAATGAATTCTGCTCTATCTTATGGTGTGATACAAGTAGGCCTGTATGATTGCATTGCTAACGAATGATGCTGTCTATTGAGGGACACATGTTCCCATGGATTTGTCGTCAACCACGCATTAACCTAAGGGGGATGTGCCCCTAGAGTTATGTGTCGGGGTGAAGTTGCTTGCTACAAAAATGGTCTTTCCTTTGCAAAAGAAAGAATTCATGTTCTTTCGAAGCATAATTTTATCTTTCTTAATAATAAATAATAATGACAAGAAAAAGTGTGTGTGTGTGTGTGTGTGTGTGTGTGTGTGTATATATATATATATATTAAAAAAGGGGTTACTGATTAGAATAATTGACGATTTTTCATAACAGAGCTAAAAACACGAATTTGAGGGTTCGAGAATCATTGCATGACCTAAGAAAGGCAATATCAATCAAACCCGAGTTTACAACACAATATCCCAGACCAGGATGGCTGCCAACAATCCTAAGACAGGAAGGAACTTGAGTTTAGAAGTAGACGAAGTGAGGGGAAGGGTGACTGAAATCTCTGAAACTCAAGGTACCAAGCACCATATCAGACCCAAACACCATTTTACCCACCTCAACAGGCCTCGCCAACCATCACTCAGCCACAAAACCAAATAAATAACATCCCTACCCCTCAACCATACAACCCCACTCGCCCAACATATAGTCATTATCCACCTGCACCTCAACAAAAGCATCCAAGCTACCCTCGACCTTGCCCAAACTTTCCAAATCAGGGACGTTCCCAATATCAAAATCTTCCTTCTTTCCCAAGACTGTCTATCTCCAATGCAGATTTGTTCAAACAACTATTTGATCGTCACCTAATCGCTGGAAACCCTGTACGGCCTATGGAACCACCTTTCCCTGCTTGGTACAATCCAAACTTGACTTGCAAGTATCACATGGATGCCCTGGGGCATTCCATTGAAGAATGTGAGGCCTTCAAGACAGCAGTAAGAAAATTGATTGCTTGTGGAAGATTGGGTTTCGAAGAACATTCTGGGCCTAGCATTGTTAATAACCCAATCCCAAACCATAATGAGGAAAATAGTGTGAATAACTTGGAAGTGAAAGGGCCTCAAGTTAAGAAGGTTTTGGAATTGCGAACCCCGATGCAAGAAGTACTTACGGGGCTCAAGAAAGCAGGATATGATATTGTTGCACCGATGAAGCTGATTGGGGAAAAAGAGAAGTATAATGGTGATTTAAGTTGTGATTATCATCATGGGCAGGTAGGGCATGATATCGAAACTTGTTGGGACTTTAAGGTCCGAGTCCAAGGATTACTTACCTTGGGGGTGATCCAAGCTAGGCGAGGTACGATTGAAGAAGTTAATGTGGTTGAAAAGGTTGTGCTCCGGATACCACCTATGAATGATGCGCCGGCGCCAGAAAAAGTGATTGTAAAGGTGAAAAGGCCAACTCCTTTTGCTTATAATGATACACACACTGTACCATGGGATTATGAACAGAAAGTTGAGCTAGTAGGAGGGGTAAGGGAAACTTCGAAGGCCCAGGTTACTAATGTTGTGAGAATTGGAGGCATCACAAAGAGTGGGCGATACTATGACCCGGTAGAAGAAGAAGCAAGGAAGAATACCAAAGATGAAGGAAAAGAGAAGGAAGAAAGAGAAAAAGAGTTCCTGAAGATCATGAAGCAAAGTGAATACGATGTGATGGAGCAGTTGAAGAAAACACCGGCAAGAATATCCCTTTTGTCGCTTGTCCTCACATCAGAGATGCATCGTAAGGCATTATTGAAGGTGTTGAATGAAGCTTATGTTAATCGCGACATCACGCCAGAGAATGTAGTAAACATGGTGGATCCGGTGAGGCGGATCAACATGATCAATTTCTCGGAAGATGAGGTGTTTTTGAAGTTTAGAGGTAGTCCTGAGGCACTCCACATTACCCTAAGGTGCAAAGGATTTGTGATTGCGAAGGTGCTTATAGATGGTGGCTCGGCATTGAATGTGATTCCGTTGTCCACTCTAGAGCAGCTAAACATAGGTTTGATGGATTTGACACCCCAAGAGATGATTGTGCGAGCCTTTGATGGGACATCAAGAGGGATCTTAGGGGAAATAACTCTGCCCCTCGAAGTAGGGCCTAGTTGTTTTCGTGTTCTCTTTCAAGTCATGGAGATCCAGCCAGCTTATACTATGCTCCTAGGAAGGCCTTGGATTCATGAAATATATTCAGGATGGGGCTGTAATTACCATCCGCGGTGAAGAGGAAATCATGCTTTCAAAGCCTGTTTCGGTACCATACGTAGAAAGTACAGAGCAAGTCGAGGATGATTCCTTACGTAGTTTTGAAATCCTGAAGCCAGAGAGCCAAAAGGGGGAGTTGCCAATACAAAATGTGAATGAAGTGGCAGTCCGTATAATGGAAAGCAATGGGTATCAGAAAGGAAGAGGCCTAGGGGCAAGCCTCCAAGGGATCCCTCTACCGATTACAGCAGTTACAAGAGATGGAAGACATGGACTAGGATACAATCCTTCTCTAGCAGAAAATATGAAGTACCTGACTCTTAGAGGCAAGAAAGAAGAAAGAAAGGAATTTAATTATATCCCCCACTTGACAGATACTTTCTCAGTATCAACTGAAGTGATCTATCCAAAAAGGTTGACTTCCCCTCATTTCACTATCAGTGCACTTGAAGAGGAGCAAGCAAGAAACCCTGTTATTTATCTCTCTGCTGATAATGAGGTCCTTGGCAATTGGCAGTCTGAACTATTTGTTGATGTTATTTTCATGAAGTAATTACCTTTTTGTATCTCGTATAAACTGATGTTTACTTTAGTTGAGAAATAAATAAAATGAGTTAGTATGATTTTTCAGCATTTTTCTTGGTGTCTTCTTTTGTCTACCCTTTTTATCTTACATCAATTGAGTTTCATGTCTTGAATAATATCCTTGCCTATGTTTCTCTTGTTTCAAACATCTTCTTTCAAGAACCTCACCACCGTCGAAGGTTTGTCTCACAAAAGGAACCTTGAAACCTCATTTACTGATTCCCTTGCGGCTGTTGACGAAGACGATTATGGGATTAGTGAGGAAGAATAAGTCATTGAGGAATTTACAAAGTCGATAGAGCGCTCAAAAAATGGGTTCACTTCAAATGATGAAGTTATAGAAGTGATTAATATGGGGACCGAGGAAGACAAGAAGGAGTTGAAAATAGTAGATAATCCATAACGTGCAGAAATGGTCGTGCTATTTAAGGAGTACCTTGATGTGTTTGCATGGTCCTACAAAGATATGCCAGGATTAGATCCAGAGATAGCATCACATAAAATCCCACTGTACCCAGATACGGTGGTGAAGAAACAAAGGTTGAGGAGGATGCATCCAGATATGTCACTAAAGATCAAAGAAGAGGTAACTAAGCAGTTAGAAGCCGGGTTTGTGGAAGTGTCGAGACACCCAGAGTGGGTTGCTAATGTCGTACCCGTACCAAAGAAGGATGGAAAAGTAAGAATGTGTGTGGATTACAGAGATCTGAACAAAGTAAGTCCAAATGATGACTTCCCATTGCCTCATATTGATGTCCTCGTAAACAGCACAACAAGGAACCACAGATTCTCCTTCATGGATGGGTATTCGGGATACAATCAGATTCTCATGGACGTCGATGACAAAGAGAAGACGACTTTCATCACACCTTGGGGAACTTTTTGTTAGAGTAATGCCTTTTGGGCTGAAGAATGCCGGAGCTACCTACCAGCGTGCGATGGTAACATTGTTCCATGATATGATGCACAAGGAAATAGAGGTATACGTGGATGACATAGTGGCTAAGTCTAAGGAGGGGGAAAGTCATGTAGCAGTTTTGCATAAGTTATTTGAGAGATTAAGGAAGTACAATCTGAGACTCAATCCCACAAAATATGTGTTTGGAGCCTCAACTGCGAAATTGTTGGGTTTTGTGGTCAACAGGGAAGGAATACAAGTGCAGCCAGAAAAGGCAAAGGCGATCAGGGACATGCCAACTCCCAAGAATGAACGAGAAAGGGGTTTTCTAGGGAGATTAAATTACATTGCCCGATTCATTGCTAACTTGACAAGCACGTGTGAGCCTATTTTCAAGCTATTAAAGAAGAATAATTTGGGGAGATGGAATGAGCAATGTCAGGAAGCCTCTGACAAAATAAAGGCATACCTATTAAACCCACCTGTGTTGGTGCCGCCCACTCAAGGTCGTCCTTTGATACTGTATCTCACGATCCTACCAACCTCAATGGGGGCAATGTTGGGGCAACATGATGAGTCTGTCAAGAGAGAACATGCAATTTACTATCTGAGCAAGAAGTTTAATGACTGCGAAGCCCGATACATGGCAATTGAGAAGACTTGTTGCGCATTGGTATGGACCTCCAAGAGACTCAGGCAATACATGTTATACTATACCACTTGGTTAATCTCTCGAATGGACCCTTTGAAGTACATCTTTGAAAGTCCTCACATATCATTAAGGGTCTCAAAGTGGCAAATGATATTATCAGAATTCGATATTAAGTATATGACCCAGAAATCTGTTAAGGGAAGTGCAATTGCTGATCACTTAGCTGAAAACCCTCTTGAGGGAGGACAACCAATTATATCCGAGTTTCTTGGTGGAGAGATACTGTCATTAGAAGAAGGTGAAACAGAGGAAGATGATATGTGGAAGATGTATTTTGATGGAGCAGTTAATATGCATAGAAGGGGCATAGGAGCGGTGGTTGTCTCTCCGGAGGGCAGGCAATACCCACTGGCTGTTAAGCTCGAATTCGAATGCACCAACAATATTGCTGAGTATGAAGCATGGGCAAGTGGATTACAAGCGGCAATTGGTCTTGGAATAAAACAGCTAAAGGTCTTTGGAGATGCGGCCTTAATCATTTATCAAGTCAACGGCGAATGGCAAACTAAAGATCCCAAGCTCATCCCGTAACAAAAATACTTGACTCAGTTAGTTGCGAAGTTTGATGAGATTACTTTCTCGCACTTGACTTGAGAAAAGAATCAATTTGCAGATGCTTTAGCCACATTAGCCGCTATGACCAAGCTGGGTCTCCATACCACTATCCAGCCTATTCAAGTGAAGGTACAAGATGAGCCCGCATACTGTGCACATGTGGAAGAAGAGCTCGATGGTAATCCTTGGTATCACGACATCAAGCAATATATGAAGAGTAGAACGTACCCAGCTGGAGTAAATGAAGTAAACAAGAGGACGATTCATATATTATCAATGTCCTTTTACTTAGATGGCGAAATTCTATATAAGAGGAACTATGATGGGGTCCTCATAAGATGTGTTGATGCTCGTGAAGCTCGGACTATCATGACAGAAGTTCACGAAGGGATATGTGGAACACATGCCAATGGTCACACGATGGCACGCAAGATCCTACGAAATGGTCACTATTGGCTAACAATGGAAGCCGATTGTCTGGAGTATGTCCGAAAATGCCGTAAATGCCAAATATATGCAGATCATATCAAAGCTCCACCATTCCAACTACACAATCTGGTGTCTCCATGGCCATTTTCTATGTGGGGAATAGACGTCATTGGACCAATCAATCCCAAGGCTTCAAACGGACATCGCTTCATCCTGGTTGCAATAGATTACTTCACTAAGTGGGTAGAAGCATCATCATATGCCAATATGACTCAAAAGGTGTTTACCAAGTTCCTAAAAAGAGATATTATTTGTCGCTATGGAATACCAGAAAGAATCATTACAGATAATGCTGCCAATCTTAATGGGGCGGATGTAAAGAAGTTATTATAGACTTTTAAAATCAAGCACCATAATTCCACCCCATATAGACCTCAGATGAATGGGACGGTAGAAGCGGCCAACAAGAATGTCAAGAAAATTGTTGCTAAAATGGTCGTAAATTATAAGGATTGGCATGAAATGTTGCCATACGCTTTGCACGCGTATCGTACCAATATACGATCAAGTACTGGGGCCACACCTTTCTCATTGGTGTATGGAATGGAAGTTGTTTCTCCTATAGAAGTTGAAATCCCTTTATTAAGAGTGTTGATGGAAGCTGACTTGGAAGAATTAGAATGGGTGAAAGCTCGATATGATCAGTTAAACATGATTGAGGAAAAAAGATTGGTGGCCCTTTATCATGGACAACTATATCAGAGAAGAATGGCTAAAGCCTTTAAAAAGAAAGTCCGTCATAGAGAGTTTCAACCAGGTGATTTAGTGTTAAAGAAAGTACTTCCCAACCAAGAAGATGCCCGAGGAAAATGGGCACCCAATTATGAAGGGCCGTATATAGTAAAGCAGGCATACTCAGGTGGAGCCTTGGTCCTAACAGATGAAAACGGACGAGAGCTACCGAGACCTGTAAACTCTGATGCCGTGAAAAAGTTCTATGCCTGATAAAAAAGAAAGAAAAAAAGAAAAGGAGAGCCCGTTAGGTTGAAAACCCACAAAGGCGACCTCAGCAAAAGTTAGGGCATAAATAAAATAAAATAAAAGAAGTCCGTTAGGTCGAAAACCCGCGAGGGCGGCCTAATCAAAAGTTAGGGCATTAAAAAAAAGAGGGAGAGAAGTCAGTTAGGTTGAAAACCCGAAAGGGCGACCTAAGCAAAAATTAGGACAAAGAAGCTGAATCTTAGTCTGAAAACCCGCAAGGGCAGTTTAAGAGATATCTTGATGTTCACCATACTGGGGCAATTTTGCTCATGACTTGCTACACTGGGGCAATTTTGTTTGTGACTGGCTACAATGGGGCAAAGAAAATCATTGAAATGTTAATGAAAGGATGTGTGTGGAAGCTGAGACCAGGATCTGCGACGTCAAACAGTTATTGGGAATCAATTAAGAGGATCAAGGAACCAATACTGGGGCAAATTTTTATGCAATTTTCTTTCGTTCCATTATCCCTTTTCATACAATTCTCATACACCCCTTTGTATTTCCCATCTTTCTTTCCAATTTCTTTGTGTGCAATGTAAATTCTCATATTAAGACAAGGATTTTATTCATCCATTTTTCCCTATTGTGCTTAAATCATGCTTACGCATTGAAATCATGTCTCAATTTAAGTAAATTTAAGTTTAATAGTATGATTAGATAATTCTAATGGTTACTTCAATGAATGGTTTGAACCAAAGAAAGCTCAGCATTTCAAAGTCAA
This sequence comes from Sophora flavescens, assembly GCA_030762895.1. NCBI lineage: Eukaryota > Viridiplantae > Streptophyta > Magnoliopsida > Fabales > Fabaceae > Sophora > Sophora flavescens. Next base: position 18,474,793 of record CM061065.1, read on the forward strand.
TAAGGGAGATAACGGTGCACAATGGGGAGAAAAGAAAAGTAATAATAAAAGTCTCCACGAGTCCTAGTCTTGAAGGAAATAATCACTCAATGTGTCTCCGCCATTTTGAAAAGAAGCCCCTCTAATCGAAAGACCCTGACTCAGAGCTGTTGATAAACAAGGGTTTGATTGGTCGAAGTCTTTTAATGGAGCGTGTGGTTCAGTTGTAATTGAGACAAAGGTAAAGAAAGTTTTTTTAAGAGAAAGCAAATTACCATCATTTTATTTATGGGATCCGAGGCCCACTGCAATTTATTTTTCAAGTTCCAAGGCTCACCGTAAATTTGCTTTTGGGATCCGAGGCCCGCTGCAAATTTATTTTTCGAGCTCTGAGGCTCACTAATAATTTTATATTTGGGATCCGAGGCCCGCTGCAATTTATTTTCCGAGCTCTGAGGCTCACTGCAAATTTATTTGTGGGATCTGAGGCCCGCTGCAAATTAATTTTTTGAGCTCTGAGGCTCACTGCTAATTTTATACTTGGGATTTGAGGTCCACTGTCATTTTTATTTTCCAAGCTCTAAAGCTTAATTTTCTCCAGCCTGTTTCCTATCCCGGCTAAAATGTGAGTTCTTTTTCTTTACTAGTTCCTTACTACTACCACATGAAAAATCGTTCTTTCTTCATGTATTCTAGTAATGAACAAGTAAAGATGGGCAACTGTGAACACCCCATTTTGACCGGGTCTCTTAGTCTTCACTAAAAAAAATTTCAAAAAAAATAATAAAATAAAATTTTGCAAAGAAAATAAAAGTAATAAAAAGATTTCTAATTGGGTCAAGTCAGTTAAACCCATTTCATCCTCCTCCATCAAACCCTAGCAACCACTTTATTTTGAATTTGAATTTAATTTTGTAGATGAGGCTCAGTAGATTTTGATTATATTTCAAATCAGAGATAGAAATCTTAATCTTGACATATTTTTAGGATCAGGATCAGATAACAATCTTAATCTTGGCGGAATTTTAGGATCAATAATCGAAGGAATGGGTATTATAAAATCACAACAAAGGAACATCAGAAGGGGTTTTTTTTGGGTTCCTTTCTTACTGGTTACAAAATCACGTCCTTCCCCATTTTTTTTTATTATTCTTTCTTGTTTTTTAACTTGGCCTTCATTTTTTTTCCTATCAGACACACATTCTTCCTCTCATCTCTCACCTTCTTCCTCTCATCTCTCTCAAAACTCCATTCCTTTATTTCCACCTTGCTGAACCGCACCACCGCCATCCCTGTTTCGTCCACCTTCGTTCCAGCCACTTCCACCGCGTCCTCTGTCGTGCGAGACTCGTCAGATCCGGCCATCCTCACACAGTTCGGACCCGCCTTAGACCAGTCGCGCACCACCAAACGTTTCCGCCATCTCCGATGTTCATACGCTTTACAGTTATCATTCAACACTATCTACAAATATTCATCACTGTCACAGAGGACGGGAAGAGGTATAATCCAGAGTTTCTTCTTTCTCTATGATACCCGCTTTTTCTTCTATCTTTTTCTCTTGTGTGTGCTTCGTCTGGGGGCTGATGCATATCAATTGGTGACTGAATAGTTGATGCTGCTTGCATCTTTGAGTGAAGCATTTGCATTGAATCGCTGCAGACTGTAGTTATTTGTAAACGTCTTTTTGTTGCTCTTTATGGGTATTGGTAGTGACAATACATCAGTTACCTGAATGTATACGCTTTACAGGTTTAGCAGAAAAAGAAGACGACCACTCTTCTCATTTTTATTATTATTTGTTAATTGCTTTATTTATTTTTTTCCAAAATAAAAAAATAAAAAGTTATTTCTTTAATAAGCACTTAAAAATTTGAATAAATGCCTAAAATCCCTTTTTACGGTTTTAAAATAAAAACATCCTTTAAAAACAAAATCAAAATCAAATAAAATAAGTATTTGTATTCATTTATTTAAATAAAAACAAATCTTTTGAAAATAATAAGAAATTTTAAAAAAAACATTTTCATAAAAATTTAAAAACAAATGAAATATCTTCTACAAGAACTACGTGGCTTTGAGTTTCCCATCGAAGCAGGGAATACGTAGGAGCGGGATCAACCATCTCGTCAAGCCAAAATTAATTTTTTCCATTATTTTTGTTTTCTTTTTTAATCTATTTAATGTGGATAATTAATTCATAATTATTTAATGTTTTTTTTTGTTTCTCTATAACAAGTGTCATGCTCAATCCCCTAACTTTGAGGTTGGCCTATGGACTTATGTGCCATGATCAATCCCGTTTAGGATTTATCAATAATATTTATTTTTGTGTTTTTTTTAATTTATTTAACGTGGATAATTAACTAATAATTTATTTAATATTTTTTTTCGGATTGTTCTATGACAAGTATCATGCTCAATCCCCTAGTTTTGAGGTGGCCCTATGGACTTATGTGATATGTTCAACCTCATTTAGGATTTATCAATAATATTTTTTTTTAAATTTTTAAAAAATGCAAAAAAAAAACAATAAAGAAACATAAAAATAAAAAAATATTAATAAATAATTAAATTCTTCCTTGTAATTATTTTTGGAGTAAAATAAATAATTTAAAAGCTATTAATTTTTCACAATTAATTCAAGGTACCATTCGTATAATAGGCGTTGTAGAGTGCTTAATACCTTCCCTACTCGTAACCGACTCCCGAACTCAACTTGGTTCCAAAGACTATTTTTGAAGGTTTTCCAATTTTTTCTAAATTAAATAAAATTGGTGGCGACTCTACTTTTCTTTAAAATATCTTTTTATGGCCATCCTCATCGTAATTTTCGGTTGCGACAGTTAGTACACAATTTCTCGGAACCCTATCGATAATTTTGCAGATATCAGAATCTGTTTTCAAACATAAACATCGAATAATTAGCATACTTTCACTGAAAAACAATACAATATACTACAAAATTAGCTTGTCATGAAGGACCATTAAAAAAGGGTAGATAACCTGTGATGTGAATGTGGTCCGTACGGACAATGCATTGGCTGATGCAATTGCTGTTGGTAAGCAGGCGCATGCCATGGCCACTATAGCGGATCACAAGCATCTCATGTAACACCCTTCGTTATATCAGTGACTCAATAAAAAAAATATACTAAAATCCTTTAAAACATTTAATAAGGTATGAAAACTCCAAAAAAAAATTCACGAATTATATATGTCTGAAAATACATAAATAATTTAATAAGAAACATTTGTAACATAATCCTTACATAAATAATTTGATTTGTTTCAAAACTCGGGCGTCTACTAATAATAACCAAACCATAAAATAAAATAATATAGTTTCAGCCACAAACGGTTCCTTATTGAACATAATACTATCCAAATATAATAAATAGCTAAACTCAAGTACTAAATCTTCAAGTCTCCTCAATCTCACTTATGACGTCCTCGTGCTCTGAAAACAACACTATTAATGAGATTTATAATCCCGGTAAATAAAAATAATTTAATAAAAAGGTTCACAAAATAGTGTTGTTCTCAGCCGGCGTGGTAACCAAAAAATCAACCATGGCACCCACAAATTATATACATAATAATCCCTTTAAAATAAGCAAAAATTGTTCCAGTTCACATATAATTAAAAGGATAACTCAGCGGTCAAAACATTCACACCTCAAGCTTTTAATTATGTGAATCATGCATACTATATGCAATACAACTCCATGAACACAACTCGGTGATTTCCAGAATCACTTGACTTGACTCTTTGGTTTCCAGAACCGATGTGAATCCCAGATCCACTAAGGTCTATGAGCTCATATCCATGCAATGGCGTCCCACTGCCTTCCCCATCCCAAATGGAGGTATCTCATATATCCCATCACAGATGTGGATATTTTCAATAATTTGATATCCCATCCAAGATGGTGATATATCTCATCCTATTCCCGGAATAGAATGTATACCGTCATCCCTTCTCGGAAGGTGATGACCAACTTATGCATAATGTAATATATCATCCCAGATGACCACTAAATGGGTTCTCAGACTCCATGTATCACTAACAATGATATAATGTCATGCCGATGCAACACTGTAACTTCATATAACATAATAGAGCATGTGACAGCAACACTATAATATCATATAACATAACAGAGCATGTCACAACAACACTATAACATCATATAATGTAAAAGAGTATGTCACGACAACACTATGACATCATATAACACAACAAAGCATGTCACAATAGCACGATAACATCATATAACAAAACAGAGCATGTTACAGCAACACTATCACATCATATAACATAACAAAGCATGCCACGACAACACTATAACATAATATAACATATAAAGATATATCAATCAACCATAAACTCGTACCAATTTCATATATAATCACATAATTCATAGTAATAATCACTTAATTTAATATTAATTTCGTTTTTATACAAAACACCCAATTTAGAAAATAAGATTTGATCAACTATTGGTTCTTGCATTCAAAACTCCAAAATCATAATTTAAATTAAAAACTCGGTTTCCCCAAATAGTTTGCACCATGGAAGGTTGAGAAAAGGTTGTCTTTACTCACCTCTTGAAGACCTCCAAATAACTCTAAGAGTTTCCTACGGTGAATCCTAACGTTTGCCAAGAGTTATCCTTATCTTCCTCTTCCTAGACTCCCTCTCCCACAACTCTCTCTTCTTAATCCTTGAATTTATTCTCTTCTTAGCCATTTCTGAGTTTCTATGTGTATTTATGGTTAAAAAAAATGTACCATAAGAGTGTTAAGATTCTATTTAATTATAGAGTTTATTTATTTATTTTTTTTCCAAAATAAAAAAATAAAAAGTTATTTCTTTAATAAGAACTTAAAAATTTGAATAAATGCGTAAAATCCCTTTTTACAGTTTTAAAATAAAAACATCCTTTAAAAAAAATTCAAATAAAATAAGTATTTGTATTCATTTATTTAAATAAAAACAAATCTTTTGAAAATAATAAGAAATAAAAAAAACATTTTCATAAAAATTTAAAAACAAATGAAATATCTTCTACAAGAACTACGTGGCTTTGAGTTTCCCATCAAAGCATGGAATACGTAAGAGCGGGATCAACCATCTCGTCAAGCCAAAATTAATTTTTCCATTATTTTTGTGTTCTTTTTTAATCTATTTAATGTGAATAATTAATTAATAATTATTTAAAAAAAAATTTGGTTGTTCTATGACAAGTGTCATGCTCAATTCCCTAACTTTGAGGTTGCCCTATGGACTTATGTGCCATGATCATTCCTGTTTAGGATTTATCAATAATATTTATTTTGTGTTTTTTTTAATTTATTTAATGTGGATAATTAACTAATAATTTATTTAATGTTTTTTTTTTGGATTGCTCTATGACAAGTGTCATGCTCAATCCCCTAGTTTTGAGGTGGCCCTGTGGACTTATGTGCTATGTTCAACCTCATTTAGGATTTATCAATAATATATTTTTTTAAAATTTTTACAAAAATGCAAAATAAAATAAAATAAAGAAACATAAAAGTAAAAAATATTAATAAATAATTAAATTCTTCCTTGTAATTATTTTTGGGGTAAAATAAATAATTTAAAAGTTATTAATTTTGCACAATTAATTCAAGGTATCATTCATATAATGGGCGTTGTAGGGTGCTTAATATCTTCCCTACTTGTAATCAACTCTCGAACTCAACTTGGTTCCAAATACTATTTTTGAAGGTTTTCCAATTTTTCCTAAATTAAATAAAATTGATGACGACTCTACTTTTCCTTAAAATATCTTTTTATTGTCATCTTCGTCGTAATTTTCGGTTACGACAGCGAGCACCCAATTTCTCGGAACCCTATCCATAATTTTGCGGATATCAGAATATGTTTTCAAACATAAACATCGAATAATTAGCATACTTTCACTGAAAAACAATACAACATACTATAAAATTAGCTTGTCATGAAGGACCTTTAAAAAAAAGGTAAATAACCTGTGATGGGATTGTGGTCCGTACGGACAATGCATTGGCTGATGCAATTGCTGTTGGTAAGCAGGCGCATGCCATGGCCCCTATAGTGGATCACGAGCACGTCATGTAACACCCTTCGTTATATCAGTGACTCAACAAAAATAATATAATAAAATCCTTTAAAACATTTAATAAGGTATAAAAACTCTAAAAAAACTCTAAAAAAAAATTCACGAATTATATGTCTAAAAATACCTCAATAATTTAGTAAGAAACATTTGTAAGATAATCGTTACATAAATAATTTGATTTGTTTCAAAACTCGGGCGTTTACTAATAATAACCAAATCATAAAATAAAATAATATAGTTTCAGCCACAAACGGCTCTTTATTGAACATAATACTATCCAAATATAATAAATAGCTAAACTCAAGTACTAAGTCTTCAAGTCTCCTCAATCTCACTGATGACGTCCTCGTGCTCTAAAAACAACACTTTTAATGATATTTATAATCCCAGTAAATAAAAAAAATTTAATAAAAAGGTTCACAAAATAGTGTTGTTCTCAGCCGGTGTGGTAACGAAAAAATCAACCATGGCACCCACAAAAATTATATACATAATAATCCCTTTAAAATAAGCAAAAATTGTTCCAGCTCACATATAATTAAAAACATAACTCAGCAGTCAAAACATTCACACCTCAAGCTTTTAATTATGTCAATCATGCATACTATATGCAATACAACTCCATGAACACAACTCGGTGATTTCCAGAATCACTTGACTTGACTCTTTGGTTTCCAGAACCGGTGTGAATCCCAGATCCACTAAGGTCTATGAGCTCATATCCATGCAATGGTGTCCCACTGCCTTCCCCATCCCAAATGGAGGTATCTCATATATCCCATCCCAGATGTGGATATTTTCAATAATTTGATATCTCATCCAAGATGGTGATATATCTCATCCTATTTCTGGAATAGAATGTATACCGTCATTCCTTCTCGGAAGGTGATGACCAACTTATGCATGATGTAATATATCATCCCAGATGACCACTAAATGGGTTCTCAGACTCCATGTATCACTAACAATGATATAATGTCATGCCGATGCAACACTGTAACTTCATATAACATAATAGAGCATGTCACAGCAACACTATAATATCATATAACATAACAGAGTATGTCACAACAACACTATAACATCATATAATGTAAAAGAGCATGTCACGGCAATACTATAACATCATATAACACTATAGAGCATGTCACAATAGCACGATAACATCATATAACAAAACAGAGCATGTTACAGCAACACCATCACATCATATAACATAACAAAGCATGTCACGACAACACTATAACATCATATAACATGTAAAGATATATCAATCAACCATAAACTCGTACCAATTTCATATATAATCACATAATTCATAGTAATAATCACTTAATTTAATATTAATTTCGTTTTTATACAAAACCCCTAATTTAGAAAATAAGATTTGATCAACCATTGGTTCTTGCATTCAAAACTCTCCAAAAATCATAATATAAATTAAAAACTCAATTTCCCCAAATAGTTTGCACCATGGAAGGTTGAGAAAATGTTGTTTTTACTCACCTCTTGAAGACCTCCAAATAGCTCTAAGCGTTTCCTACGGTGAATCCTAACGTTTGTCAAGAGTTATCCTCATCTTCCTCTTCCTAGACTCCCTCTTCCACAACTCTCTCTTCTTAATACTTGAATTTATTCTCTTCTTAGCCATTTCTGAGTTTCTATGTGTATTTATGGTTAAAAAAAATGTACCATAAGAGTGTTAAGATTCTATTTATAGAGTTTATTTTTTTTTTTTCCAAAATAAAAAAATAAAAAGTTATTTCTTTAATAAGAACTTAAAAATTTGAATAAATGCGTAAAATCCCTTTTTACAGTTTTAAAATAAAAACATCCTTTTAAAAAAATTCAAATAAAATAAGTATTTGTATTCATTTATTTAAATAAAAACAAATCTTTTGAAAATAATAAGAAATAAAAAAAACATTTTCATAAAAATTTAAAAACAAATGAAATATCTTCTACAAGAATTACGTGACTTTGAGTTTCCCATCAAAGCAGGGAATACGTAAGAGCGGGATCAACCATCTCGTCAAGCCAAAATTAATTTTTCCATTATTTTTGTGTTCTTTTTTAATCTATTTAATGTGAATAATTAATTAATAATTATTTAAATTTTTTTTTTGGTTGTTTTATGACAAGTGTCATGCTCAATCCCCTAACTTTGAGGTTGCCTTATGGACTTATGTGCCATGATCATTCCCGTTTAGGATTTATCAATAATATTTATTTTGTGTTCTTTTTTGATTTATTTAATGTGGATAATTAACTAATAATTTATTTAATGTTTTTTTTGGATTGCTCTATGACAAGTGTCATGCTCAATCCCCTAGTTTTGAGGTGGCCCTATGGACTTATGTGCTATGTTCAACCTCATTTATGATTTATCAATAATATATTTTTTTAAAATTTTTACAAAAATGCAAAAAAAATAAAATAAAGAAACATAAAAATAAAAAATATTAATAAATAATTAAATTCTTCCTTGTAATTATTTTTGGGGTAAAATAAATAATTTAAAAGTTATTAATTTTGCACAATTAATTCAAGGTATCATTCGTATAATGGGCGTTGTAGTGTGCTTAATATCTTACCTACTCGTAACCGACTCCCGAACTCAACTTGGTTCCAAAGACTATTTTTGAAGGTTTTCCAATTTTTCCTAAATTAAATAAAATTGATGGCGACTCTACTTTTCCTTAAAATATCTTTTTATTGTCATCTTCGTCGTAATTTTCGGTTACGACAGTGAGCACCCAATTTCTCGGAACCCTATCCATAATGTTGCGGATATCAGAATATGTTTTCAAATATAAACATCGAATAATTAGCATACTTTCACTGAAAAACAATCCAACATACTATAAAATTAGCTTGTCATGAAGGACCATTAAAAAAGGGTAAATAACCTGTGATGGGATTGTGGTCCGTACGGACAATGCATTGGCTGATGCAATTGCTGTTGGTAAGCAGGCACATGCCATGGCCCCTAGAGTGGACCACGACCACGTCATGTAACATCCTTCGTTATATCAGTGACTCAACAAAAAAAATATAATAAAATCTTTTAAAACATTTAATAAGGTATAAAAACTCTAAAAAAAAATTCATGAATTATATATGTCTAAAAATACCTCAATAATTTAATAAGAAACATTTGTAAGTTTATCCTTACATAAATAATTTGATTTGTTTCAAAACTCGGGCGTCTACTAATAATAACCAAACCATAAAATAAAATAATATAGTTTCAGCCACAAACGGCTCCTTATTGAACATAATACTATCCAAATATAATAAATAGCTAAACTCAGGTACTAAGTCTTCCAGTCTTCTCAATCTCACTGATGACATCCTCGTGCTCTGAAAACAACACTTTTAATGAGATTTATAATCCTAGTAAATAAAAACAATTTAATAAAAAGGTTCACAAAATAGTGTTGTTCTCAGCCGGTGTGGTAACGAAAAAATCAACCATGGCACCCACAAAAATTATATACATAATAATCCCTTTAAAATAAGCAAAAATTGTTCCAGTTCACATATAATTAAAAGGATAACTCAGCAGTCAAAACATTCACACCTCAAGCTTTTAATTATGTCAATCATGCATACTATATGCAATACAAATCCATGAACACAACTCGGTGATTCCCAGAATCACTTGACTTGACTCTTTGGTTTCCAGAACCGGTGTGAATCCCAGATCCACTAAGGTCTATGAGCTCATATCCATGCAATGGCGTCCCACTGTCTTCCCCATCCCAAATGGAGGTATCTCATATATCCCATCCCAGATGTGGATATTTTCAATAATTTGATATCCCGTCCAAGATGGTGATATCTCTCATCCTATCCCCGGAATAGAATGTATACCGTCATCCCTTCTCGGAAGGTGATGACCAACTTATGCATAATGTAATATATCATCCCAGATGACCACTAAATGGGTTCTCAGACTCCATGTATCACTAACAATGATATAATGTCATGCCGATGCAACACTGTAACTTCATATAACATAATAGAGCATGTCACAGCAACACTATAATATCATATAACATAACAGAGTGTGTCACAACAACACTATAACATCATATAATGTAAAAGAGCATGTCACGGCAACACTATAACATCATATAACACAACAGAGCATGTCACAATAGCACGATAACATCATATAACAAAACAGAGCATGTTACAACAACACTATCACATCATATAACATAACAAAGCATGTCACGACAACACTATAACATCATATAACATATAAAGATATATCAATCAACCATAAACTCGTACCAATTTCATATATAATTACATAATTCATAGTAATAATCACTTAATTTAATATTAATTTTGTTTTTATACAAAACCCCCAATTTAGAAAATAAGATTTGATCAACCATTGGTTCTTGCATTCAAAACTCTCCAAAAATCATAATTTAAATTAAAAACTTGGTTTCCCCAAATAGTTTGCACCATGGAAGGTTGAGAAAAGGTTGTTTTTGTTAAATTTTAATTTAATAATATGTGGATTAGCATTAATTGGTGATTAAATTATTAATATATCAGTTATAAAATTAATTCTTAATTACGTAACCAATTGATGAAATTGTTATTGGGTATTTACTAAGAGTGACCCTATGATGGGCTGGGCCATTCTAATATTAACCCGTTGAGAGGTCCCCTACTCTCTGCTGGTAGGTTATAAGGATTGCCTCCCCATTAGGCATTCCAACAGACACACATACTGAACCAACCAGAAAGAGAGAAGTAACTCTCTCACATTCTGATCCACTGTTCAACTTTCTCTCTCACAATCTGATCTACTGTGATGGATTCTGCGACGCTCCAAGGTGTGAAATTCTTCTCCTCTCCTTTGATTAACATGTCTAATATGCTATAATTTGTATCTGTATGAGGTTTAAACAAATTAGAATTATAGGTTTTTCTTTCAATTGGTATCAAAGCCAAATAGATACATATTATAGCTATTGCAGAATTGGATCAAGAACAATTTTGTACAAATTCGTGGGTTTTGTTTTTCTGAAGTTCTTGAATCAATTCCCGCATGTTATTCGAGTAACATACTCGAAAATCGTTGGATTTTATCAAATAAAACGTAAGAAATCGATGCTTCGCCCCGCGAGTGTATGCTCGCCTCGCGATTCTGGGCATCAGCATCTGTGGAATTCCAGATTCGCCTCGCGATATTATTCTCGCCTCGCGAACCTGAAAGCCAGCGAGAGCGGTGAAATTGTCATCCTCTGCGGGTCGCCCGCGATTACTCTTCTCGCCTCGCGACCCGAAGGCCGACTGTTCTAGGAAAATGAAAGGTCTCTAGGTCGCCCGCGACTACTCTTCTTCGCCTCGCGACCCCGAAGGCCGACTGTTCTAGGAAAATGAAAGGTTTCTGGTCGCCTCGCGAACACTTGACTCGCCCGCGAGTACCCCGAGAAGACCAAACGTTGCTGACTTTTCACAAGATTCGCCTCGCGAGATACCTCTCGCCTCGCGAATCATTTTATATGGTTAAATCCGAAAAATATATTGTATTTTTTTTAATACTGTACTCTAAGGTTTTGATCTAAAATTTTGTGATTGTTCCCTACTTTTTTGTGACACTTTGATATGTTATACTCTCCTTGATCATGTGTCATATAGATGGAATTAATTTTAGAGCCTTATGTGAATTAAGTTGTGTGTTTTATGCTGCATTTGTTATACAATATAATTTTTCTAATGTATAATTGTAACATGACTATTGATATTTTGTATAGTTATGAACTCACCTATCGTGGGTATAATTATACAAAATTTGTGTTGTTAAATAATTAATTATTCTAATGTGTTATATTTGTATTATGTTAATAATAATTATACCCTATCGGTGTACTATTATTAATGTAATTCGTTATTATACATCGTACTATTGTCTCAAGCTTATGTCAATTATGGTTTTCAAGTACCCTATCGGTATTAGAAATTTTGGTGATGTAAGTTTTGTACATTGTATTATTCTTCTTGTTATATTTCGTGTTTATTATGATTCGGGACCCTTAGGCGGAATTATAATGAATAAGAAATTTGTATTATGGGCAAGATTGGCTGAACACATATATGGAATCATATTACCTTCAATCCTTAATGATTCCTTATTCTTTGTTTTATGTCAGCCTCCTTCCCAAATTCTGTCAAAACTCTAAATGGGACAAACTATGAGGACTGGAATGAGTCTCTAGATCTCTACTTAACCATTGCTGACTTGGATCTGGCCTTAAGGGAAGACAAGCCAGCAGCTCTCACAAATGAATCTACTGCAGCACAGAGGATTGCTTATGAGAAATGGGAACACTCTAATAGAGTGTGCCTGAAAGTGATGAAGTATACTATGGAAAAATCCATGAGGCAGAGTATCACAGAGACCGATAATGCTAAAGAATATCATAAAGCTGTTGGGGAGAAATTTATGACTTTTGAGAAGGCTCAGAAAAGTCAGTATCTTTCCTTGTTTGACAAGACCAAATATGATGGGGTCAGTGGTGTGCGTGAGCATATCATGAGGCTGATGCACTATTACAACAAACTGAAATCTCTTAAAGTTGAAATTGGCGAAAGTACTTTAATCTACCGGGTTCTTGAATCTCTTCCTTCACAATTCGATGTAATGAAGACCTCTTACAATACACAGAAGGCTGAATGGACAGTGGACGAGATGATTGCCATTGTTACACAAGAAGAAGAGTCCATTAAAAAGGGTAAATCTCACAGTGCTCATTTTGCTGCATCTGATCCAAATCAAACTTCTAAGTCAGGTTCAAGATTTGTGAAGAAAGATCAAAAGGGAAAGAAGAAAAATGTAAAGCAGCATCTGCAGGCTAAGAAAAGTTTCTTCAAGGGTAACTGCAAGTATTGTAAGAAGTATGGTCACAAGGTAGATGACTGCTATTTCTTGAAAAAGAAACAAGAGAAGCAAGGTATATTCCTGGCTCTAACATGCTTTGAATCCAATGTCATTGATGTTCCTCCAAATACTTGGTGGTTAGATTCAGGTGCAACCATTCATGTTGTGAATTCCTTGCAGGGGTTCACAAGCCTGAGGAAACCAAGTGATGCTGAGTCTAAAATTATTATGGGAGATGGAGCTGGAGTTTTTGTTATTGACATTGGAATTGTTTCTTTACTTTTGCCTTCTGGACATAATTTGCTTTTAAGAGATGCTGTGTATGCACCTTCTATGAGAAGGAACTTGATTTCTGTTTCTGCTTTGGATAAATGTGGTTACACCTTTAAGTTTGGTAGTGGAAAATTGATAGTTTGTTCAAATTCTATTTCTGTTGGTTCAGGGGTTTTACGTGATGGCCTTTATATGTTAAATCTACATGACATGTCTGTCAATTCTGCTGTTGGAAACAAACGCAGTAGGATTAATGAACATTCTTCTTTGTTATGGTATCGACGTTTGGGGCATATTTCTAGGCCCCGTATTGAGAGGCTAGTCAAGGAAGGTATTCTTCATGATCTAGACTTCTCCGATTTTGATACATGTATTGATTACATCAAGGGCAAATTTACTGCCAAGACTAGGAATAAAGCAGCAAATAGGTGTGATGATGTGCTACAGTTGATTCACACCGACCTGTGTGGACCTATTACACCCACTGCCATGGGTGGATATGGGTATTTCATTACCTTTATAGATGACTTCTCGAGATATGGATGGATAGATCTCCTTCAAGAAAAGTCTAGTTCCCTAGATGCTTTCAAATCCTTTAAGGCTGCTGTTGAGTTGAAAACAGGTAGGAAGATAAAATGTGTAAGATCTGACAGAGGTGGAGAATTCTATGGTAGATATAATGAGACGGGTAGAAACCTAGGACCTTTTGCCAGATTTCTTGAGGAATGTCGTATTGAAGCTCAATACACTATGCCTGGTACTCCTGAGCAAAATGGAGTTGCAGAGAGGCGTAACCGCACACTTATGGATATGGTAAGATGTATGTTGAGCCATTCATCATTGCCATACTTTCTTTGGGGAGATGCCTTAAAAACTGCTGTCTACATTCTAAATCAAGTACCCAGCAAGTCTGTACCAAAAACTCCATATGAGCTCATGAGTGGAAAGAAGCCGAGTTTGAAACATTTTCATGTATGGGGTTGTAAGGCAGAAGTTAGACCTTATAATCCTCAGTCTAAAAAGCTTGATCTTAAGACTGTTAGTGGTTTCTTTATTGGCTATTGTGTGGGTTCCAGAGGTAGCAGATTCTATTGTCCATCTCATTCTATGCGAGTCGTCGAATCTGATCGAGCGATTTTCTTTGAGGATGACTTGGATAGTGGGAGTGATATACCACGACCGAGTTACTCTTAGAGAAGATCGCACCATTGTTCCTATACCACTGTTCCTTTTCCTACGAAGTTATGATTCCAGCTAATGGTGATGATCGGAATCTTCAACATGAAGATGGTGTGGCAAGCACCGCTAGTAGATGAACAAGAACATGATCTTATTGTTGATGAAATTCCACTGAGACGATCTCAAAGAGTGCGCAGACCTTCCATACCAGATGATTATGTTGTATATCTTCAGGAACATGAGTTTGACCTCAATGATGATGATGATCCTATTACCTTTAAGGAGGCAATTTCTAGCTCTCATGCTTCTGATTGGCTGAATGCTATGCATGATGAGTTGTCTTCTATGTCTCATAATGGTGTTTGGAGTCTAGAGGAATTACCAATTGGTTGTAAACCTGTTGGATGCAAATGGGTTTTCAAAACCAAACGTACTCCAGATGGTAAAGTTGAAAGGTACAAAGCCAGACTAGTAGCTAAAGGCTATAACCAAAGAGAAGGCATTGACTATAAGGAGACTTTTCACCAGTCTCTACAAAAGATTCATTTCGAGTTGTCATGGCTTTGGTAGCTCATTTTGATCTAGAACTTCACCAGATGGATGTGAAGACGGCTTTTCTGAATGGAGACCTTACTAAAGATGTTTACATGGTTCAGCCTGAAGGTTTTTCTGAAACAGCAAAGAGCACTTGGTTTGCAAGCTGAATAAGTCTATTTATGGACTGAAACAGGCCTCCAGGACAATGGTATTTGAAGTTTGATCAGGTTGTCACTTCTCTTGGCTTCAAAGAAAATGCCTCAGATCAGTGCGTTTACTTGAAGACTTGTGAGGGTGAGTTCATCATTCTCGTTCTATATGTTGATGATATACTTCTTGCTAGCAGTTGTGTTAAAATTCTGACCGAGACAAAACTCATGTTGAGTAGCCACTTTGATATGAAAGACCTTGGTGATGCTTCTGTTGTTTTAGGCATCCAGATTTATCGTGATAGGTCACGTGGTGTTCTTGGATTGTCTCAAAAAGGATATATTGAAAAGGTCCTCAAAAGGTTTAATATGCATTCTTGCTCCCCATGTGCTGCACCTGTTCAAAAGGGTGAAGAAAAATTCTCTAAATCTCAATGTCCTCAAAATGATGTAGAAATAAATGAAATGGAAAAAGTCTCATATGCTTCCGCTGTTGGCAGTTTAATGTATGCTCAAGTTTGTACTCGTCCCGACATTGCTTTTGCTGTAAATACTTTAGGGAGATACTTGAGCAACCCAGGTTTGGGTCATTGGAAAGCCGTAAAAAAGGTCATGAGATATTTGCAGGGAACCAAAGATTATATGTTGACCTATAAGAAGTCTGATCAACTTCAGGTCACTGGTTATTCTGATTATGATTTCGCAGGTTTCCCTGACGACCGAAAAATCTACTCGGCTTTATCTTTATGATGGCGGGAGGAGCTATTTCTTGGAAAAGTGTCAAACAGACGCTTCGACTACTTCTACCATGGAAGCAGAGTATGTTGCTTGCTATGAGGCTACTTGTCAAGCCATGTGGCTGAAAAATTTGATTTCTCGGCTTTCATATTGTTGAAAGCATATCTAGGCCACTTGTGATATATTGTGACAATATCGCTGCTGTGAACTTCTCTCATAACAATAGAAGCTCTTCTCGCACTAAGCATTTTGATGTGAAATATTTGTTCGTTAGAGAGAAGATTCAGGAGTTTCGGACTCAGTATTAAGCATATTGATACAGAAACATGCTTTTTGATCCACTAACCAAAGGCTTAACTGTTGGAATATTCCGGAATCATGTAATTCATATGGGCTTAGTTAAGTCTTTTGATGTATTGGATTAGTGGGAGTCTGAAACCATTATTTGCCCATTATCGTTTTTATGAGATATGTAAATTGACGTCACTCTTGTTTCCATATCTCTTATAGCATTTTAAGATGCTTGGACCATTCTTAAATTGCATATTTCTCTTTATTAATTATATGCAATTTTATATTCATTATTCTTTATGTGAGATATGAGTCATTAGCATGTATGATTTACTTCCCTATCGGATACTATTTCTGCATTGTTAAAGCTTATATTTCTTATACTGCTGGTTAACGTGTGCTTTGATCGTAACTGGTATTTCCTTTTAATAATTGATTAATGCTATCCAAGTGGGAGAATTGTTAAATTTTAATTTAATAATATGTGGATTAGCATTAATTGGTGATTAAATTATTAATATATCAGTTATAAAATTAATTCTTAATTACGTAACCAATTGATGAAATTGTTATTGGGTATTTACTAAGAGTGACCCTATGATGGGCTGGGCCATTCTAATATTAACCCTTTGAGAGGTCCCCTACTCTCTGCCAGTAGGTTATAAGGATTGCCTCCCCATTAGGCATTCCAACAGACACACATACTGAACCAACCAGAAAGAGAGAAGTAACTCTCTCACATTCTGTTCCACTGTTCAACTTTCTCTCTCACAATTTGATCTACTGTGATGGATTCTGCGACGCTCCAAGGTGTGAAATTCTTCTCCTCTCCTTTGATTAACATGTCTAATATGCTATAATTTGTATCTGTATGAGGTTTAAACAAATTAGAATTATAGGTTTTTCTTTCAGTTTTTACTCACCTCTTGAAGACCTCCAAATAGCTCTAAGCGTTTCCTACGGTGAATCCTAACGTTTGCTAAGAGTTATCCTCATCTTCCTCTTCCTAGACTCCCTCTTCCACAACTCTCTCTTCTTAATCCTTGAATTTATTCTCTTCTTAGCCATTTCTGAGTTTCTATGTGTATTTATGGTTAAAAAAAATTGTACCATAAGAGTGTTAAGATTCTATTTATAGAGTTTTTTTTTTCCAAAATAAAAAAATAAAAAGTTATTTCTTTAATAAGAACTTAAAAATTTGAATAATGCGTAAAATCCCTTTTTACAGTTTTAAAATAAAAACATCCTTTAAAAAAAATTCAAATAAAATAAGTATTTGTATTCATTTATTTAAATAAAAACAAATCTTTTGAAAATAATAAGAAATAAAAAAAAACATTTTCATAAAAATTTAAAAACAAATGAAATATCTTCTACAAGAACTACGTGGTTTTGAGTTTCCCATCAAAGCAGGGAATACGTAAGAGCGGGATCAACCATCTCGTCAAGCCAAAATTAATTTTTCCATTATTTTTGTGTTCTTTTTTAATCTATTTAATGTGAATAATTAATTAATAATTATTTAAATTTTTTTTTGGTTGTTCTATGACAAGTGTCATGCTCAATCCCCTAACTTTGAGGTTGCCCTATGGACTTATGTGCCATGATCTTTCCCGTTTAGGATTTATCAATAATATTTATTTTGTGTTCTTTTTAATTTATTTAATGTAGATAATTAACTAATAATTTATTTAATGTTTTTTTTTTGGATTGCTCTATGACAAGTGTCATGCTCAATCCCCTAGTTTTGAGGTGGCCCTATGGACTTATGTGTTATGTTCAACCTCATTTAGGATTTATCAATAATATATTTTTTTAAAATTTTTTACAAAAATGCAAAAAAAAATAAAATAAAGAAACATAAAAATAAAAAATATTAATAAATAATTAAATTCTTCCTTGTAATTATTTTTGGGGTAAAATAAATAATTTAAAAGTTATTAATTTTGCACAATTAATTCAAGGTATCATTCGTATAATGGGCGTTGTAGGGTGCTTAATATCTTACCTACTCGTAACCAACTCCCGAACTCAACTTGGTTCCAAAGATTATTTTTGAAGGTTTTCCAATTTTTCCTAAATTAAATAAAATTGATGGCGACTCTACTTTTCCTTAAAATATCTTTTTATTGTCATCTTCGTCGTAATTTTCGTCGTAAATTAAAAACTCGGTTTCCCCAAATGGTTTGCACCATGGAAGGTTGAGAAAAGGTTGTTTTTACTCACCTCTTGAAGACCTCCAAATAGCTCTAAGCGTTTCCTACGGTGAATCCTAACGTTTGCCAAGAGTTATACTCATCTTCCTCTTCCTAAACTCCCTCTTCCACAACTCTCTCTTCTTAATCCTTGAATTTCTTCTCTTCTTAGCCATTTATGAGTTTCTATGTGTATTTAGCTTTAAAAAAATGTACTATAAGAGTGTTAAGATTCTATTTATAGAGCCCCCGATAGCCCAAAACGTATAAAAACGTGCTAAGCCCGCTTACTCTGCATATGGTGCTATATTTTTCACATATCTTGAGTTATAGATATCCAAAAATTATAAATTTTATATATTTGAAAATATAAAAGAATTTGTCTACAACTTTTATGAAGACCAAAAAATCTGAAACGGACGTTTATATCATCAAATCTGGGAAATTAGTTAAAAAACGGTTCTGGCGTTGGAACATGAATAATGTGTACGAATTTAGTCATAACTTGAGCTACAAGAATCCAATTTCGACGAATTTGGTGTCTATGGAAAGCTAAGAGACATAGCTACATTTATTATGAAGACCTCGAATTCAAAAAAGTTCTCTTTGGTAATGAAATATCCATCTGAAGTTAGGTATCTAGTCATAGGAAGTCTATTATGCAAAATTGAGCCTAAAACACTCAAACTATCTATTTAACCTTTTTTGAGTCACTTACCAGATTTTAAGTACTTCAAAATTGAAATATAATAATTCTAATAATTTAATTCCTATCAAATTAACTAGTAGTCAATTTTTGGGATGTTACACGTCACCAGGGCAAGCTTTCTCAACTAACGCAGACATCTGCAATCTAATATTCCTACCGGTGGGTTGGATATATAAAAGAGTTGTATGTATCCACTACAACATATTAGACTTTAGATAGCGTTTCCGTATGCCTTTTAATAGCGTTTGTAACCGCTATCTATGCTACCGCTATTAAAACTCGTTAGCAAAGATAGCATTTAGGAAGTGCTATTAATAGGTGACTTTAGATAGCGTTTGTTAATAACAAACGCTATCTATTCCTCTCTTTTTTTTTAATTTTTACATATTTCTTAACTTTTACATCCATTCCTGCATATTGAACTACACCAAAATTCATTTATGCAAAGAGGAGGGAAATCTGTGAGAAATAAGAACAAACATATATCAATGAACAAATCTACCAATGTTACTGAACCATCAATGTCAGAAATGTGAAATGTTCAACAAATAACAAGAAACTAATAAAAGTCATTGTACCTGCCCTAATGAACAATGTTACTTGTTCCGTCCAAATACCTCGGATAAGAGATACTCGACCGAAGACAGCTTAGTGGGAGTGTTTTGGAATGTGCTTGACAGAATGTGAATTATGCTCCTACGTATCCAAATGGGAATCAAAGCAAACGTAGTTCTGAATAAGGGGGTAAGCCCCCTATTTATAGAGATCTTTTAGGATCAAGCTCCGAGATATACGGAGAAATATTAGGATCAGGTCCCTGATTATGCGGAGTGATATTCGGATCAGTCATTTATGACTGATCCGCGAGGGACCGGGATGTACTTTCCTGACGGGGCGAGTCCGAGTACTTATCCTCGGCTGGCCCGGTGTGCTGATATGTCCTCGGCCTTGGAGGACTTTGGGCTAAGGCCCATAGCCGGGGTAAGCTCGGTCAATCCAAAATATAGACGGGTTCTCGGCCTTACCTTCTCGGCCGGTACACAAGCCCCCCGAGCTCCGAGCTTGAATAAGCGAAAGAGTTGATAAGCATGAAATCGAGCTTATTCTTCGGCCACGTGGACCTTCTTATTTCCAGTATTTTCACGGCTCGAACTCGGCCATAATAAAATAACTCGAACTCGGCTTTTCGTAGTTTCAATGGCTCGTACTCTGCCTTCAAGCTCAAACTTGGCCTTTAACAATTTAATTGGCTCGAACTCGGCCTTCAGGCTCATACTTGGCCTTTTAAAAATTTAATGGCTCGAACTCGGCCTTTAGGCTCAAACTTGGCCTTTAGAAATTTGATGGCTCGTACTCGGCCTTCAGGCTCAAACTTGGCCTTTAGAAATTTGGTGGCTCGTACTCGGCCTTCAGGCTCAAACTTGGCCTTTAAAATTTGATTGGCTCGTACTCGGCCACCAGGCTCAAACTTGGCCTTAGGAATTTAACTGGCTCGTACTCGGCCACCAGGCTCAAACTTGGCCTTTAAAATTTGATTGGCTCGTACTCGGCCACCAGGCTCAAACTTGGCCTTAGGAATTTAACTGGCTTGTACTCGGCCACCAGGCTCAAACTTGGCCTTTAAAATTTGATTGGCTCGTACTCGGCCTCCAGGCTCAAACTTGGCCTTAGGAATTTAACTGGCTCGTACTCGGCCACCAGGCTCAAACTTGGCCTTAGGAATTTAACTGGCTCGTACTCGGCCACCAGGCTCAAACTTGGCCTTTAAAATTTGATTGGCTCGTACTCGGCCTCCAGGCTCAAACTTGGCCTTAGAAATTTAACTGGCGCGTGGAGCACATACATCGGCTAATTAGGAAGACATAACGATATTCATAATAAATTCTTTTATTGGATGGAGTCTGCGGTGTGCCTCGTTAAAACCTCCCTGGTCAAAACCCTTTTTGGGACAAAATACCGAGGTAGGAAAAAGAGTACATCACCCGACTATATACATCAACTGTAATAAAACTTTAAATGAGAAGCATTCCAAGTCCTCGGGATAGGCTTCCCTGACAATTCTTCTAACCTATATGCTCCGTTCCCCAGGTTTTCCACTACTCGGAATGGCCCTCCCCAATTTGCTGCCAACTTGCCTTCCGTGTGATCCTTCCTTGCCTCTCCTTTTATTCTTAATACCAAGTCTCCACGCAGGAAACTCCTCGGCTTCACTCTTGAATTGTATCTCCTAGTTGCTCTCTGTTTGCAAGTCTCGTCTCTGATTTTGGCCTCATCCCTGATCTCCTCTACCAAGTCAAGTTCGACCCTCAAATTGCTTTCATTGTCATTCGGTTCATGTTGCATACGCCGGAAAGACGGCTCACCGACCTCAACAGGGATCATGGCGTCTGTTCCATATGTCAGCCTAAAGGGTGTTTCTTGAGTGGCAGATTGGGGCGTGCAGTGGTAGGCCCAGAGGATGCTCGGTAACTCTTCTACCCAAGCTCCTTTGGATCTTCCCACCCTCTTCTTCAGTTCACCGAGAATGACCTTGTTGGCTGCTTCAGCTTGCCCATTGGTCTGAGGATGTTCGACCGATGTAACGTGGTGCTTGACACCGAGGTTGTCATAGAATTCCCGCAATGTCTTATCTATAAACTGTCTTCCGTTGTCTGTGATGATTGCGAAGGGAATCCCGTGCCTACAGATGAGGTTCTTCCACACAAACTTCTGTACTTTGTCGGCAGTAATCTTCTTCAAAGGCTCAGCTTCAATTCATTTTGTGAAGTAGTCCACTGCTACTAGCAGGAATTTGACTTGACCTTTGGCCACAGGGAACGGCCCCAGTATATCCATTCCCCATATAGCAAACGGCCAAGGCGAGTTTAACGTGTGGAGTCCTTCAGGAGGGGTACGATTTATGTTGGAAAATCTTTGGCACTCATCACACTGCTTCGTCCAATCCATGCAATCAGCTCGGATGGTAGGCCAATAATACCCTGCTCGGACTACCTTGGAGGCCATTGATCTGCCCCCGCAGTGAAAACCGCAGATTCCTCGGTGAACTTCTTCCATGACGTACTTGGATTGTGCCTTCGTTAGACATTTTAGCAACGGTACCGAGAATCCCCATTTATAAAACTCTCCGGAGATGATAACAAAGTGACTTGCTCTGAGCCTGATTTTTCTGGCTTCGGTCTGATCCGAGGGCAGAGTCTCTGAGGATAAGTATTCCCATATGGGTGTCATCCACTCTCGGTCAACCAGCTCGCTGGCCATCACTTCTTCTGACCCGATACTCGGTTCATTTAGGGTTTCTTGAATAACCGTTCTATTGTGACCCGACTTCTTTGTACTGGCTAGCATGGACAGCAAATCAGCCCGAGTGTTTTCTTCTTGAGGGATGTGCTCAATAGCGAATTTTTCAAAGCTGGAAATCAATTGGTTGACCTTGCATAAGTACCTGGTGAGCTGAGGCTCCTTCGTTTGATACCCTCCAGATATTTTCCCAGTGACTAGTTGTGAATCACTCCGGCATCTAACAGCCTTCGCCCCCATTTCCTTCGCCAACATTAATCCTGCAATCAGAGCTTCATATTCGGCTTGATTATTTGAGGTCCTGAACTCAAACTTTAGCGACTGCTCCAGGATCAGGTCTCCCGGGCCTTCCAGAATCACCCCGGCTCCACTGCCCCTGACATTCGAGGATCCATCCACATACAAATTCCACCATACATCCTTGGGTATCGGCTGCGGGTAGAGCTCGGCTATAAAGTCAGAGAGACATTGAGCTTTCAAAGGGCCTCTTAACTCGTATCTTAGGCCGAACTCGGATAACTCTACTGACCACGCAATCATACGTCCTGCCAATTCGGGCTTTTAGAGGATCTGCTTAATCGGGTGATCAGTCTTGACAATCACCTGGTGACTTTGGAAGTACGGGCGAAATCGCCGAGCTGCGGTTAATAGGGCCAAAACCAGCTTTTCAATGACTTGATACCGAGTTTCGGCATCATGAAGTACCCTGCTGATGAAGTACACCGGCATTTGAATTTTCTCTATTTCCTGTACAATGACTGCGCTGATGGCATTCTCGGAGGCGGACAGATATAAGTACAACTCTTTCCCTGGGACGGGTCGAGTTAATATCGGCGGTGAAGACAAAAAGGCCTTGAAATCGACGAAGGCCTTCTCGCATTCCTCGGTCCACGCGAAGGTTTGGGGCTTCTTTAGTAATCTAAAGAAAGGCCGAGCTTTCTCTGCAGATTTGGGCAGGAACCGAGATAATGATGCGAGCCATCCTGCAAGTCTTTGCACTTCTTTAACGTTCTGTGGGCTTCTCATCTCAATCACAGCCCGACATTTATTAGGATTGGCCTCGATTCCCCGGTGCAAAGATGAAGCCGAGAAATTTTCCACCCTGGACACCAAAAACACACTTCTCCGGATTCAATCTCATGTTGTACTTCCTCACCGCTGAAAAATTTCCTCCGGATCTTTTGGGTGGTTCTTTGGGGTCATCGGATTTCACCACCATGTCATCCACATAAACTTCCATAGTTCTGCCGATTTGTTTTTCAAATACCCGGTCCATGAGCCTTTGGTATGTAGCTCCAGCATTTTTCAATCCAAACGGCATCACCCGGTAACAGTAATTCGAGCCCTTGGTAATGAAAGTTGTCTTCTCCTCATATGGGGGGTACATTCGGATCTGGTTGTACCCCGAGTATGCGTCCAAGAAACTCAGAATTCTGTTTCCGGAAGCTCCATCCACCAGTCTGTCAATGCTCGGCAAAGGATAGGAGTCATTTGGGCAAGCTTTATTCAAATCTGTGTAATCGGTGCACATGCGCCACTTGCCGTTTGCTTTTTTGACCAGAACAACGTTGGCCAGCCAGGTAGTGTACTCTACTTCTCGGATAAAATTGGCCTTGACCAACTTCGCCGTTTCCTCTTCCACAACTTTTCTCCTTTCTTCTCCAAGTCTCCTTTTCCTCTGGGCTACTGGTTTCGCCTCGGGACAAATTGCCAGTTTATGGCATAAGAAGTCGGGATCAATTCCCGGCATATCAGATGTGGTCCAGGCGAACAAATCGGCATTGCTGCGTAGTGCTTGCTTTATTTCCTCTTTCAAAGTCGGCTCAAGGTGACCGCCGAGTTTAGTGCACTGATCAGGCTGTGAACCGAGCTGGAACTTTTCTAACTCCTCGATAGGTTGTGGACGTTATTCCTGCATGTCCATCCTCGGATCCAGTTCGACGGAGTTAACGGAATTCACTGACTTGTCTTTCCCCCTGTCTAGGGCCTCTGCTGGTGTGGGTTTAAGTTTGCTCACACGCAAACTATCAGCATAGCACTGTCTGGCCATCTTCTGATCCGCCCGGACGGCGACTATGTCCCCCGAGTTGGAAAGGAATTTCATTGTGAGGTGGGGAGTAGAGACCACAGCTCCTAGCTCGTTCAAAGACGGTCTTCCGATCAGGATATTGTATGATGTAACAGCATTGACTAACACATACCTGACCATGATAGTCTTGGATGCCCTGCCATCCCCAAAAGTAGTCAGGAGGTCAATGTATCCCCGTGTATCAACTTGTTCCCCTGCGAAGCCGACGAGCTTACTGTCGTACGGTTGAATAGATTTCTCTGGGATGCCGAGCTTCTGAAATGTTGAGTAATATAAAATATCTGTCGAGCTCCCCTGGTCAACGAGGGTTCTTTTGACCGAGAAATTAGCCAACTGCACGGTAATTACCATGGGGTCATCTTGATTAGGATCCACCCCTACAAAGTCTTCATCAGAAAAGATAATGGGTGGGGAATTTCTCGGGGTTTGCTGGATACCGAGAGTTGACGGCCGAATAGCGCGCAGTGCTTTCTCCGCGCTGAACTTGTTGTGCCTCCCCTGCGAATCCACCGAAATGGTGTTTATCACGCCTCGGATCACATTATCCTCCTCTCGTCTTTCATTCTCGCCCTCTCTGGTTTTCTGTTCTTTCATTATTTCGTTGACCTGCCCCTCCTCGGGCTTTGGTCACCTTCTCTCCTTCTGCTTCTGCCACGCCTCTCACCGTTGTTGTGGTTTCTCCGAACAAAATTATTGAGGTGGCCAGCTTGCACCAACTCTTCAATCTTGTCTCGTAGGACCCAGCACTCCTCGGTGGTATGGCCAAAATTACGATGATACCGACAATGCTTCTGTCGGTCAGCATTCTGGGGGGTGTGGCCACGATTAGGGAGCTGCAAAAGTTCCGCATTGTATGCTTCTTCAAACACCCGAGCTCGGTTTGTGTTGAGGGGAGTATAGTGCTCATACTTCGGTCCCCTCTGGAAATGCTCGGACGGGCCTTTGAATTTCGTTTTATCACCTCTGGCCCTCCTCTTCTCTCTTCCTTCTCGTCTGTCAGCATCATCGGTTCTCTCCCTTTTCTTCGACTCCTCAACTTCCTCCATATTGATGAATCCCGCAGCTTTTTTCCTCAACTCATCCATACTGGTTGGTGGCTTCCGAGCCAAGTGTCTGGTGAAAGGGCCAGGCCTTAACCCGGTCAAGATGGTGTGTAGTGCAACATCGGCATTGAGATTCCGGATGAGGACTGTCTCCTTGCTGAATCTTGCCATGAAATCACGCAGGGACTCATTCTTTTCTTGCCTAAAGTTTACCAACGAGGCCGAGGTTTTTTGGTGATCCCGGCTGGTGGCAAACTGAGCATTGAACTTAGCCATGAATGTGTCGAAGGAATCAACTGACGCTAGCGGCAACTGGGTATACCAGGTCAATGCAGCATCCCTCAGAGTAGTCGGAAAGACTTTACACAGGACAGCATCGTCGTCGATAAAGAGGTAAATTTGAGTGGTGAAAGCGTCCAAGTAGCGCTCGGGGTCTGAGGTGCCATCGTATTTGTCAATGCTGATTGGCTTGTAGTTGGCTGGTAGGGGAACCTCCATGATAGCGTTTGTGAAGGGATGTCTCGGCTTCCGCACGCTAGCCCTTTCATTAAGTCTACTTGCCCGCAGTGACAGTTCGGGGGCCTGCCTGGGAAATTCTTCCTCATCTACTCGGTCCATATGATGAGAAGCCGAAGTTGTGGGCCTCCTTCTCTGTGCGAGTTTCCGGACCCCTCATTCTCAAGTGTTCGACGCTCTCTCTCAGGAGGAGACGAGACGGACCTTTCTCTGCTCTGCCCTGGTTCGCGATGGCTATTCTGTCGCCTGATCTCCTCATTCTCCCTTCTCAGCGTGGCAATCTGTGCAAGAAGTTCCTGGATAAGGGGGTTGTCGGTCGTCATAGCCGGGTTTATGGACCGTTCCCCATTATCTCTGTTGTTAGCATTTTCTGGCTCCTCTCTCCTGCAGTTTCCGCTCCTTGTTCTCACCATGATTTGTGGTATGGGAAAGTTTTGCTTCGATCCCCACAGACGGTGCCAAATGTTCCGTCCAAATACCTCGGATGAGAGATACTCGGCCGAAGACAGCTTAGTGGGAGTGTTTTGGAATGTGCTTGACAGAATGTGAATTCTGTTCCTACGTATCCAAATGGGAATCAAAGCAAACGTAGTTCTGAACGAGGGGGTAAGCCCCCTATTTATAGAGATCTTTCAGGATCAAGCTCCGAGATATACGGAGAAATATTAGGACCAGGTCCCTGATTATGCAGAGTGATATTCGGATCAGTCATTTATGACTGATCCGTGAGGGACCGGGATGTACTTTCCTGGCGGGGCGAGTCCGAGTACTTATTCTCGGCTGGCCCGGTATGCTGATATGTCCTCGGCCTTGGAGGACTTTGGGCTAAGGCCCATAGCCGGGGTAAGTTCGGACAATCCAAAATATAGACGAGTTCTCGGCCGGTACATTACTGAACCATCAATGTCAGAAATGTTCAACAAATAACAAGAAACTAATAAAAGTCCTCCGTCACAATTGGGTAAGCATCCTTAAGGTCAATAACAGCAATGCCCTCTGGAAACTCGTGTATCCTTAAGCATCCTTAAGGTCAATAACTCCATCATTATAAGAGAACCGTTGCCCATCATATTTTACTTTTGGGTTTTTCCTCGATCGTCAAAAACATCTTTGTTAGCCTTCATGTCAACATAGCATGCTTCATTTATTTGTTTTGGTGTAAAAGCCTGTCGGGTCTGTAAGCAAACACAAGCACCAAATCAATATGGTTTGAACTAAGTGTACCAGGACCAAGAGAAGATAGTACGCATCCACCGAGCTAAAGAGAAGGCATGTATATGCTGAAAAAGGTGTATATCAACCACCATTTCCAGATTCATTAGGCATAAAATAAATTAAAGATTGCCAATAGAAAAGTATAACCATACGTCCTGTTGGTTGTTATAGAAAACTCCCCTAATGAACATTTTATGAACAAGATTTTGAAATTTAGCATCAATAACCCAATCACCAAAGAAAGCAAGTGCTATATACAATTTCATGTAATATTTATAAATTGCCATTCACTTTCTTTCGCATCCTACGAAGCCAAAACATACACTTGTAACATGCATTACTTTGTGATCAAAAGCATTATTCGCATACCAATGAGTATTGCTGCAACCATCGTGATCAATTTGACATAATCAAACGAACTTTTCAACAATATAGCGACACCAATCTTCCTTGACTTGAGATAGTTGAAGCAAGTGGAGTATGTGGAGCATTTGAAGTCGAGGAAAGTTTGCGACATAAAAATTAAATAAATTAAGTTACAATTGCTAAAACATTTGAACAAATCACGATTAAAAGCTAAGTAAACAACATACCGCCATTGGTATTTTAATTTGGTTCTGCAAGATAGTTTCCTTCATGAAACGCATGACATAGTACCCACAATGCATCTTTGTTGGGTTGTCTTGGGCACTATAAAAAATAAAATAGTAAATCAATATAGTTTTTTTTTATCTAATTGCGCATTAAGTTCTTGCAAATGTACCTCTATCTGAATCCATTTAATGTTGGTTGCCTTTAAACGCGGCACCTTAGCTCCGATATTTGCACGATAAACTTGCAAAGCACTAATCACAAAATCAAACAGAGTTCATTAAGAAACATATTTTCAATCATCACAAACACACGTATGCTTTTTTTTTATTTTGAACCACAACAGCCACAACCCAGTATATGTCAATTCAACACATGTTCTAATGTCAAAAATCAAAAGCACATTAGGACCATGACAACTTGCAACATGTATCTACCATGGAAGCCATTCGACAGAATCATAGAAAATCAGAAATATAAAAGCATGCTTACTTATCGAACAGATTCTTTAATTCTGGGTGACCCCTAGGATCAACATTCAAGGGATCCAGATAGTAAATAATCTCTTCGACAATATTTATCGCGCACAGCACCCAATGGTTCCTACAAAAATGTTGAGATAACAAATCCTAAGCACCTCAACTTTTATGTAATTCATTATTGTGAATTAAGTCCTATAGGATAAGTGACTCACCCAACATTGCACGGCTCTAGAAACAAGGGCTGATATTCTCTTTCTGTAGTTGCAAAGCGGTCAGCTATATACGTTGTCTGTGAATCCCTCCCGAAGAAGCCGTATGTATCTGTTTGGTGTGGGGACAAGAACAGGAACCTCCTCGTTCTTTCCTTTGGAAGCAACAATTCTTCATACAAATACCTTCAATTAAAATATAAAAATGGATTACACCAATGACATCAATATTTAAATGGAAAGACTAAAAAAATATTGTACACTTTAAGCCTGATTTAGTACCTGATATATACGGAAATAACGGAGGCAGATACCCATTCATGATTTACAACTTCTCTGATATTTTCAGTATTGATCATCTCAATGAAATGCTGACCAAAAATATTTTGTTCCATCTCTATGTCCAATTGGTCATCATTTTTCATATTCTTTCGTTCATGTATTTTAAGAAAATTCAAATATTCTAGAGAAATTGTAGTTGAACCCAGTTTGTAGGAGGGTTGGCCTCAGAGTTGCCTCCTTTATTTTCTGGGGTTGTAATTGACTCCTTTGTATATCCAGACACTCTGCCCTTGCCTTTAGATTTTGCAGGTGGCTGGAAATTTTGCATTTCAATATGCCAGTTAGTGATCAACTAATGTAATGCATATATGCCGTATATGAAAAGGTGGAAAAATGCAATTACATACCATATTAATTACAACCACGAGATCAATTGGCCATGCCACATAAGTAACTATTGCATCTCTTCTTGTCATTACATCGCACGATCGATAGGTACCGGCTATGGCGCATCCCCCTCAGTTGCAACATCAACTCCAACTTTCACATGGTTAAGGGGTGCTGGTCTAGTGTGCAGTGTAACACCCGACTCATTGTATACTTTACCCATAGCAACCATACGATAGTTTGGGGTTGATAAATATAATCGACATGAGTTGACGCCCCTAATCCAATGATAGATGAATAAGTCTGTGAATTAAGGCATCCAATTGAATGTATTTAATCGCGAATGCAATACTAGTAAAAAAAAGGGCATGCATTACCTCCGAAGCCTCGATGGCAGATGGTAGAGTGCAACTATCTTTGACGCTTGCTTGGGCTGTGAAATTAGCCCCGCCTCTCCTCATCCTCCTTTTTTTCAGCTTTTCTTCCAAAATGTTCAATCTTTCGAGAGTTGAGACACCAATGTCTCCCACCTTTTCGTTTTAGAGTTATGTTTTGCACGACCTTCAGGTGGGAAGTAGTCTTTTTGAGAGACGCCAAAACCCACACCCCTAACACGACCAGGGTTCTTTGGCACACCTAGGGCTTTAGCAAGAATATCCTGGCGACCAAAATCTTGTATCTCTCCCTCTACTGCAGATCGTGATCATTCCTCCTGACACATAGTTATTGGTGAAATGAAAATGTTAAAATTATTATATATTATCATAAGAAAATAACAAATGAAAATGTAAACGTTAGTCTACTAACACATTTATTCCACACGGTCTGCGTATTTTTGTTGTCAATTACACCCGCCTTGTTCTCGCGGGCTTTCCTCCACACAATATGGCGTTTAATTTTCTTAACTTTTGGCCCCGCCTCCTGCGTCTGTATATTGAGATAATATATATTAACCAAACAGTTTAAAAGTCATATTTACCACACATGAAGTTAAATATATATATATATATATACATACCAATTCATCCTCAATGTCAGCATACCCCTTACGTGATGCTTTGTAAGGGCATGCAGGATCTAACGCCCTGTTGCGATTTTCATTGTTTAATTTCTATTCAGACACATATAAGTAATATTAATACATGGATAATGTCATATGTACGTATTGCTATAAAATTATAAGGACTAACGTGATATTAAACATGCCAGGAATTGAGCATCTCCTGTGCGTATTGCTATAAAATCTATCCACTCATCCCTTGATATGTGTGGATATTGTGATGGAGGTTCCTCTATGATACTCCCGTTGGCATCTCTTAGAAATTTTTTGGTCAATCTAGTTCTGAATGCCCTATGTAGGTTACCGACTTCCCAAGTACAAAATTTTTCCGAGATTCATCAACATTAAAAGACATCTGCAAAACAATATAAACAACGTGTCAAAGTAAGTATGTTTACATAGTTTACAATATAATTCATAAATTTTAACAATTACCTGTACATCAGCCCATATGCTCTCTTTGAAACCATCCAAAGATTCATCCTTCCAATTAGAACAAATAATTGGGACCGTTTGCCGAACAACGGCCCCAATGTAACTCTTCAATATTTTACCATTAGCACGAATTGGTTGGTCCAAATAATTCCATTCAACCTAATAAAAATAATAAAGTAATTAAATCTAGATATCAAACAACATTATGAAATCCTTAGATTAGTAAGTAAATTACATCAAATTTTTGTCCTTTACTCCTAGCGGATGACCGCCTTCATAATCTGTTGGCCAACGTCTCGCAGCTTTGGCATCACTAGAATTACTTGAAGATGCCATTTACCTACAAAAATATTAGATACAAGTAAAACATCAATGGACATTAATATAACATTAATTGATGCAAAATATAAAACAACAATGAATAACAAAATCAACACTAGCATTACCGGAAGATGCTAACTATAATATAAAAGGATCAGAAAGTTCATTTAAACACAAACACTACATACATGTTTAAGTCAACCTTTTTATTTTCTTCATTGGATTGAGATTTGTTTGCCCTTTATTAGTACGAAATGGTGGATTGACCAAAAGCCCCTCATCATGATCATCTCTCATATACATACCATCATCCCTAGTTGGATCAATCTCAAGTGATTGTAATGTCCCGACGAAAGGATCATCTTCAATATCAACATCTCCATGGTCTTGATCATCAATCTTAGTAATTATTTTGTTAGTCAAGAGAACAATGGACCTTTTCATATCAGCTGGATCAGTGACACAGAACACTTGTTGAGCTTGAGATGCTAATATAAAAGGCTCATCTTTATACCCCACCCTATTAAGATTCACCTGCATGAACCCTGACTCATCAATCTGAACACCGTTATTATTGTCAACCCACTTACAACCAAACACACCAACCTTAAACTTTGTGTAATCCAACTCCCTATGCGTTCAATGACGCCGAAGTATGACATATTTGCATATATCGGGTTTCTGTCTTTGGCACTTGAGATATGCATCGACTGAGCTACAAGAGTCACACCACTGTTTTGCATTGTACTCCGACCATCTTGTTCTTTTGTATAGAATGTGTACCCATTAATTTGATAACCGTGGTAAGAGAAGACATGCAAACTTGGACCTTTGGCTAACCAGTAATGATGACTTGGATGCAAAAATCTATGATACCCAAGAAAGACATTCTTCTTACAATGTTCTAACCGCATCCAATTCGTACCCTCTTCACATATAGGGCATGCACACTGACCCTTGATGCTATATCCTGACAGATTACCGTAGGCTGGAAAATCATTAATTGTGCCAAACAACATAGCTCTCAAATTGAAACTTTCTTCCTTATACCCATCATACACCTCCACACCTGTCTCCCACAGTTGTTTCAAGTCTTCAATCAAAGGAGTCAAATAGACGTCTATATCATTTCCTGGTTGTTTGGGCCCAGAAATTAACATAGATAACATCATAAATTTGCGCTTCATGCACAGTTATAAATCACCAAAATCACAGGCCATGTACTGTGAGAGCTACTTTGAACACCATGCGGGTTAAATCCGTCAGTAGCCAATGCAAGTCGTAGGTTTCTTGATTCTTGCCCAAAATCAAGATAATCATGATCAAATTTCTTCCATTGCGGAGAATCTGCCGGGTGCCACAGCTTGCCATCTTTGATCCTTTCATCCTCATGCCATGTCAAGTGCTTTGAATCTTCTGAACTACGGTACATGCGCCTAAATCTGGGTATTATGGGAAAATACCACACAACCTTCTCTGGATCTGATTCTTTCTTCTTATATCGTGAGGCATTACATTTAGGACACATCTTTAACGATGCATATTCATTCCGAAATAAAATGCAATCGTTAGGACAAGCATGTATCCTCTCGTAAATCATGCCAATAGAGCGTAACATTTGTTTAGCCTCATATGTCCGACTAGGAAGCACATTATCCTCTGGCAACATGTCTTTCAATAGTGTGAGTAAGTCCGTAAAGCTCTTATCAGTCCATCCGTTGCCCGATTTCAAGTTATACAACTTTAACATCGCCGACAATCTTGTGAATTTAGTACAACCATCATACAATGGTTGCTCTGCATCACTTACCAACCTCTCAAACATTTGAGGACAATCCCGAAGATCCTCTTCAACAGCATTTGCAATGTCTTCAAAACGATGGCCCTCATAAGTATTTGTGTCGGTATCGTATGATGAATATCTCACACGATTCCTCATTTCACTAGACCCAGCTCTTGTCTCACCATGTTTTGTCCAACATGTATAACTTTGATCGATTCCATTACACACTAAATGTTCTTCCAAATCGGCTGCACTAACTCGCCTTGCATAACAACAATCTAAACAAGGACATATGATTGTACTAGGGTTTTCCGCATGCCGAACTGCAAAACTAATGAACTATTTCACCCCATCCTCATACTCCTTCGTTAAACGATTGGCAGACATCCATTTCCGATCCATGCTTTCCCGATCTACAAAAATATTTATTAAACATATTTACTATGAGTTAAGAGTGGTTGAGTACTACATGCAATGTATACAGATTAAAGGAATGAAAGGAATGAAAACTTTTACCATTTTTCCGCATGGCAAATTGAGTGTGGACAGGGGCTGTGTATTAGTGGGGAAGCATCATAAGGGAAAGATGGGAGAGAGGGGGGGTATTCAGTTGGGTAAAGGACAGGATCCGTGTAGCGCTTTCAGGTCCTTGAAGAACTGTTGTATCTTTTATGTTCAAGGAGAGGATTGTGAAACAAGAAGAAAACTATTGGTTTCAGTAATCTAGAATCAAATGGTTCATGATGGGAGACTGAAAGTTTTTTCATCAATCAGCCATCATAAAGAGGAGAACAAATAGAATTTATGCTCTACTAGGTCCTGATGACAATTGGATCTATGAAGATTTGCAATTCTGTAACTTAGTTTCGATTTCTTTAAGGATCTATATCAGAAATCTTGGTATGGGAAATGTCAGTTTTCCAACCTTATCTGCCTTTCCTAATATAAAAGAAAGAGACAAGGATTTCCTTGAAAATCTTGTCTCACTTGATGAGATAAAAAGAGCTCTCTTTAGTATGAAAAACTTTAAAGCCCCTGGCCTTGATGGTTTTCATCCCATCTCTATTAATTCTCAGTGGAATGTTGTTGGTAATTATATATATTCCTGTTAACTCTGATTCCTTAAAAGAATGATATCTCTTGTGTTAATCAATTAAGACATGTAGCTTTGTGTAATGTAAGTTATAAGATCATTACCAAAGTGATAGCTCATAGGCTAATAACTGTTATGCCTTACATTGTAAATAATACTCAAAGTAGTTTCGTACGGGAAGCAAATTTGTAGATGAGTTTTTCTTGATGACCTAATCTTTGTAGTGAAGCAAATTTGAACCAGACTCAAATGATTTTAAATGTATTTGAGGAATTGCAATAACATTTCAGGCGGAGAGTGAATCTATCCAAGTCTAAAGTCTTCTTCTCTAGTAACAATAATCCTGACTTGGCTACTGACTTAAGTAGGACTCTACGGATTGAGAAGACTCAAGATCTGGGTACTTATTTAGGAGCACCTCTGTTGCATCAGAGATCTTCAAGAAATGTCTATGCATATGTTCTGGAGAAAATGAAAAAGAAACTATCAGTCTGGAAGGCCAACTCACTATCTTTTGCAGGAAGAGTTACATTAGCACAATCATCTTTGGCAAGTATACCTGGTTACATAATGCAAACTTCAGCAATCCCTATCTCAGTTTGTGAAGAGGCTGAGAAAATCTGCAGAGATAAAAAAACCAAGAATATTAGCATACAACATTCTCATATTTGGATTTTGGCTTGTCAGTTGAATTATTTTTGTAATCATCATATTCTGCCTCACACATTAGAGTTTTAAAATTAATCCTGGAAAATTTTCCATTGAATAAATATTCGAAAAACCAAAACTACTACAAATATACAACTGAAATGTTTCTTTAAACTCTAATACACACAGACACACAAAAAAGGGTTGCTAAAGGAGCAAGAAAATGTTCCTGAAACTAATATTGCAAAATTTAGGTAGCAAATAAAAATCTTCTGCATATATAGTGAACGATTCCAACAGATAGAGTTACCTTTGAAATGGATAGTTACTTGATTCCGTGGACCGGAGTTTCACAAAGATTTGAGAAGCTTTCAAATGTAAGCTCACCTAGGAACAAGACAAAACTTCAGTTTTATAAGATACACTTGGAGGAACCCCAATATGAGAAAATCTCAGTAATGTCATAATAAGCATCCTTTCCAACAAGGGAGAAAAAAGAGAAACAAGGGGACTTACCATGCAAACAGCGAAGAGGAAAATGCGATGGAAGAGGGAAGGGCTTGAACGGGCGGTGACGGCTGCAGGATGGTCAACAACAGCAGCGGCGGCGAGCAACGAAGGTGACGGTGGCAAATAAGGGTTCCCGCGATGGCAACGAGCTACAATAGGGTTGGGGCTGTGTGTGTCGAGTAGAATGAAGAGAGCAAGAAAAAAGAGGGAAGAAAACCGTCCCGCGTTTAATTTGCTGTTCAGAAGAAAAGGTGAACCTAAGATAGCGTTTCCTTTAGGAAACGCTATCTTAGGTATCACCTAAGATAGCGTTTCCGTGTGGAACCGCTATCTTTTCCTATGTGGCACTTTTAATAGCGGTTCCACACGGAAACGCTATCTTAGGTGATACCTAAGATAGCGTTTTCTAAAGGAAACGCTATTAAAAGTCCCCCCATCACTTTTAATAGCATTTCCACACGGAAATGCTATAAAATGTGCGTTATTAAAAGTCTAATCTGTTGTAGTGATCGATGAGCATAACGATGTGTTGCTCTAAGAAACCGTATCGATCAATTAGACAACTCTTCACTGCCATCACTTCGTTAACACAACCACTAAGTTCATCCATCATTATTGGATAGTTGTAGCCAATGAGCAATTCCCTCTTCACCTTTATTTGTATAAAACTGGACCAAAGAATCAAAAGTGGGTGATTTGTATAAGTTAAGAATACAAAAGTCTTTGAAGATTTCTTAGCAAAAATAGAGATGAAAGGAAAGTATGAATAGAACAGAACCAAAAATAACAGCTAATAGTATGAATCTATAATGACAATGCACAACAAATAACAGAGTCAAAACAAGAAAAAGAAGTATTCGGCAATGAGTGTGATTCTACAATGCAAGTATGATTCAGTAAATAACAGTTAACAGAGTCAAAACAGGAAAAAGAAAATATAACAGTATGAATCTATAATGACAATGCACATCAAATAACAGAGTCAAAAGAGCAAAAATAACCATTTTAAGAATATGATTCAACAAATAACAGATAATAGAGTCAAGAAACAGGAAAAAGAATAGAACCAAAATAGAGATGAAAGGAAGTATGAATCTTTAATGACAATGCATAACAAATAACAGAATATGATTCTCGAGGGGTGATTCTACAATGCACCACCTAAATTTGTTGTCTTTTGTTGTTTATAACAAGAAGACCTTCGATCAAAATAACAGATAACAAAAACAAAACAGGAAAAAGAACAGAACCAAATATGAATCTATAATGACAATGCACAACAAATAAGATAGTCAAAACATGAAAAAGAACACAACCAATCTACTGATATTGAAAAACGGTATAAACTGAGGTGTTACATGTTGGGTGAAGTTGCTCTGGTAGCATTGGACTTGATATCTCAATAAATAGATATTGATCCTTTTTTTTTTTTTTTGGATTCATGCTTTTGTAATTGTTAAGCTTAAATTGTATATTAGGACTCATGCTTTTGTAATGGTCAAGTTTAAATTGTATTTGGCAAGGGCATGTTTTTAGGATGTTTTGGTCAAGCTTTTGATTTTTTTTTGTAGTAGTCAATAAATCTTGAATTTCACATACCATATGTTAAGTACATGTCTCTATTTTTTATAGATTATCATATAATATTAAAATATTTCTTAAGTTCTAAATTGATAAAATTAAAGTAATCAAAGAAAAAATTTCATAATTGCAAAAATAATTTAATTATAAATGAGCTAAACAAGCCAAACTCAAGCTTTATTAATTTTAAACAATACAAAAATGATTTTTTTTTACCAAAAATAAGTCTAATTAGGTCCACGGTCAAAAATAAATTGATCTAAAATTCATAATCATTATCAGGTCCACGGTCAAGGCCTTATTATTTTTTCTTGATATACTCGCCTAAAATAGAAACTACAAAACTAGCAGGTGGTGTACATGTTAAATAATTAAATAATGGATTATATTAAACATATGTTGTTGTGACCCATTTTGTATCAATTTTGCATTAATGCCACAAATAATTCCCTCTTGGCACATAGCTTGCATTGATTTACCTTCTGGAAGCTTTAATGCTTCAACATAATGAAAAGTAGCTTCCCTATAACAATCAAAAGAATGAGAAAATTTCCCTTGAAGTATCTCAATGACGCATTCACATGTCAGGAAAATAGTAGGAAACTGGATAAACCAATTTTGCATTGTACGTAAGCCTGTTGTGCTGCCATAGTTTTAGTAACGACCCTATTGTAATGGAATGAAGCATCCACCCTTCATCAATACATTGGGAAGGATTAATAACAAAGGTTTGGACCTGACCCAATAAGTTAGAAGTGAGATCCACACTCCTTAGTGCCCCTTTTTCCCTAACTGCCTTCTCTCTCTTATCAATGGATCGTTCCTCAACCGCAAGAAGCAAGAGCAGCTCCACCAAAGTATGGGGCATCCTCACCCCGACTTTTCGTTGTTTTCTAATATCGGAAATTTATATAAATTCGTTTATATTTTTATCCGAGTCTTATAAAATGTTTTTAATTAAACCGAAACCTTATTTACACTCTACTTTACCGTAGAGAGCTACGATTAAAATTTAGGTTGAAAAGTCAGACGAATCCCGGTCTGTGAATTTCACTGACAGTATATTTATACTACTCAAAAAACCTAATTTTGACTCGTGGACGAAAAAATTAAGGTTTTTATTTAATTTCCTATGATTTTGGTTATTTTGAAATATTTCACTAAAAAGTTAAATATTATATTTTATCCGGGCGTCGTATTGAATCGGGGAAGCAATGGAGCAGATTACGGGATTTCCGGGATCCGCTAACGGATAATATCAACAAGTCACACATGATGAGTCACCATGTGAATGCATTAATAGTGCACATGGCATCATGATGACATTTTAAGGATTTTGCACTTAAGTCCTTAAACTTTCTCTTAATTGTTTTTTAGTCCTAAGTTAATTTTTCAAGTTGTCTTTGACATTTGGATCAATTTTGACCCATCCAAACCCAAGTTGGACTGCGGCCTTATGGCCCAATATCATGGTCAATACTTCAATTTCATGAACCAATTTCCTACTATTAATTTTCCTATGCCTTTGATTAAAGTAATAAACATTTTGATGTTGGAAAATTAGTATTGGGCTTGGATTTGTCCTAAGCCCAATTTCGCATGGCCCAAGGCCCATGGAGGCTTGGCTTCATCTATTCTCATGAGTCACCAAGCTTCTCCATTCTTCTCATTTCTTCTCCACTATTCCACTTTGTTCATCTTTGTTCATCCAAGTTCGTAACACAAAAAGCTTGAGTTGTGAAGCAAGTGTTGGATTTCTTGACATTTTTCAAGTTCTAAGAGGTGATTCTTCATCTTCATCTCCATTTAATGTCGTGTTCTTCATAAAGTTTTCTATTTTAAAGCTTGAATCATCATGTTCCATCTATGTTCATCTTTATGTTCTTAACTTTGTTAAATCATAATAAATCATAGAAAAATCCTAAAATTGTGAAACCAATTTCTATGTTCTTATTATCATCTCTACTATCATAACCCAAGATATTATTGTAAACAAAGCCTTCCTCCCTAAATTTTTGATCAAGGCCGAAGCCTAAATGCATGGGTGGAGGAAACTTTTCTTGGTTTTTCTTGAAAGTGATCATAGATCTCACCTTTCTAGTATGTATACATGATGAATCCAAGTGCTTATGTCAAACTAAAATTTCTTGCCATGTTTTTGTGTCTTGTCCGAATTCATACCTTGATGAACTTGGAGGATTTTGTTTCAACCTTAGTTGGTTAATCACTAATTCTATCGTCTTAAGTACTTAGGATCATTAATCCGATGACTTAAGCAAGTTTAGAAATTTTAAGCCACTAAACCACGGAGGCCGTGACCTAGTATAGAGAATGAGGTGATTTTATGTTTCTTGTTTTGACTTGTGTGATGGTGGTTTGTTGAAGGTTGAAGTTGTTGCTCGTATGTGTGTCACCGATCTTCGAAATTTGGTCAAGCTTTTGAAGTTTTTTTTTTGTACCAGTCAATAAATCTTGAATTTCACCTACCATATGTTAAGTACATATCTCTATTTTTATAGATTATCATATAATATTAAAATCTTTACTAAGTCCTAATTTGATAAAATTTAAAAGTAATTAAAGAAGAATTTTTATAATTGCAAAAAATAATTTAATTATAAATGAGCTAAACAAGCCAAGCTCAAACTTTATTAATTTTACACAATACAAAAATGTTTTTTTTACCAAAAATAAATCTAATTAGGTCCACGGTCAAAAATAAATTGATCTAAAATTCATAATCATTATCAGGTCCACGTCAAAGCCTTATTATTTTTTTTCTCGATAAGCTCGCCAAAAATAGAAACTACAAAACTAGCAGGTGGTGTACATATTAAATAATTAAATAATGGATTAAATTAAACATATGTTGTTGTGACCAATTTTGTATCAATTTTGCTTTAATACCATAAATAATTCCCTCTTGCCACATAGCTTGCATTAATTTGCCTTCTGGAAGCTTTAATGCTTCAACATAATGAAAAGTAGCTTCCCTATAACAATCAAAAGAATGAGTAAATCCCCCTTGAAGTATCTCAATGACGCATTCACATGTCAAGAAAATAGTTCGAAACTGGATAAACCAATTTTGCATTTGTACGAAAGCCTGTTGTGCTGCCATAGTTTTAGAAAATGACCTTATTGTAATGAAAATGGAATGAAGCATCCACCCTTCATCAATAAATTGGGCAGGATTAATAACAAAGGTTTGGACCTGACCCAATAAGTTAGAAGTGAGATTCACACTCTTTAGTGCCCCTTTTGCCCTAACTGCCTTCTCTCTCTTATCAGTGGATTGTTCCTCAGTCACAAGAAGCAAAAGCAGCTCCACCAAAGTATGGGGCATCCTCACCGCCGCCGCAGGCAATACGGCGGATCCGGCGACAGTTCACACTCACCGCGAGCAATCGTCATACTAATATAAATTTTAAAACCTCATATATTTTAAACAATATAAAATATTTTTACATTTTATGTTGGTAAGCTTATAAATATAATTTTTGTATTTACTCCTATAAATATAAAAAGAAGCTTTCTTATATGTTTTTAATCCAATTATTATCGGAAAGAAAAAAATAAAAAAACAAAGCTTAATTTGGGCTTATCTAAGCCCATTTTGCTTCAAAAAGAAATCTGGGTTGGGCCATCTCGTTTTTGAAAAGGAGAAGGAAAGCAACCCTACTAACTAGTCAGTAGCTCATTTTCATGTTCTTTTTCAGCTGCCGCCTCTACCCACTCATCTGTCATCTTCTTTCTTCCTAATCACTGCGGAACCGACGGAGAAGAAGATGGCGCCGTCCCCTCAATGCAGCTGAAGGATCAAGAAACACAAAAGCTTGAAGTTGAGCGCTGTTAAGTGCTGTTGCGCGCTTGCTACGTCTTCCGTTTCGGTTCGCCGATTACACCGTCCCCCAGTGCGCGCACCACCGCGAACCAGTTCGTGGTTCTCGAGGGAAGGTAGCGTTCCAGGTAACTATGGGAGTGATACAATACTATACTAGAGTTATTGGCGAGGTGTTACTGCTGCAATAAGATTATGAGTAAAATCATTTAAATCATCTTCTTGTGCTGTCACACTTCATCGACACTGTTATTATTTACCTAGTAATCAATGTATGACAATGACCTGAATCATTTTCAGCGTATTTGGAACCACTTACGTTAAGGTTGCGATCACGTTTTGCGTGAAGCTACTCTCAGTAGCTTTCGTGTTTGAAATGCATCCTGTTTCCAAACACACGCATTGAAGTTTTCCTCATGGAATCATGTATTTTGTTGTCACAGTTGACCTTAGAGACAAAATGATAAAGAGGAGATTCTATAGGCTTGATCATGATGATCGCGATGCCTCGGATCCATCCTCTTCCTCAGATTCTGAGATAGAAGCTGAAGCCTCCGAAGAAGAATCAGAGGATGATGCAATAGCAGAAGTAAAACAAGAGGATGAAGCTGGCTCAACATCTTCTGGTGAGTTCATTGACCTTTTGTTGATTTAATTTTTCACTCAAAAGAATATTCTCATATAGTCAGGCAGTGTTAGCACTTGCAAGAGATAATTGTATAAAATTTTGTATCTTCAATTGTTAGACTTATTCTGTTGGTTCCTCAGTTTAGATGAAAAGGTCATTTTTTATTTTAAATTTTTCAAGTTTTAAAAATTCCAGTTCACTATTCACCTCATAGTTTTTTTTTTTTACCTCTATCTGGTTTTTATTTTTATAATGTGTTGTATCTACGTGTTATTTAGAAGTCCTTATTCACTATTTAAGCAATATCAATGAGTTTTTATTGTAACTATGTTTGTTATTGTTACTCACTTATTTATATCTTCCTCTTTTCTGGCACGATTCAGGATATGAAAGTGAGGATGGTTCTGGAAATGTTGTTGATGTCAACTCATCAGGTAGGGTTTGTTTGTACTGTCTGCCCAAGTCCTTTGGTACAAATTTTGTTTTTGACTGATGATATTTGTAGTATGTAATTCCATCATCAGTGTTTGAGAGTGTTACAGTATACCATATTATACTTGATCTAATTGATTTGCTATTCTCTATTTCTCTGTTGATATTGTTTTACATGATATCAGGAGTTTCGTTCTGACTTCTGAGCACAGAGAAAAACCTAAATTTTGAAAAAATAAATAAATGTATAAATAAACAATACTTGCTTTCTATTGATCTGATCGATCCTTTTCTTTTAATATTGTTGATTGATTCTCTCTCTATTATCTACCCATTTGTTCCTTTTTGTCTCCTTTGCGGACTATAAGTCAAATTTCATGGTTGCTATTGTGACCTAATGAGTCGTGATAGCAGCAGATTTGTGATCCTGAAGAGTTACACATGTGGTATTGGTTTTGACCCAAACAGTTGAGGCAGGTACCGAAGAGTGCAACCCTGACTATGGCAAAGGCAGAACTGATACAGAAGGGTGTGATTTTAGTTGGGTAACACAGGCTTTATTACATTTTTTGTGAGTTTTGTGTCCAATTCCAACATGATTGTTAGTGCTAATTTGGGAAAGGTTGAGAAAGAGTGGGGTGAGTGAGACAACCCATAGGAACACTGATAACAGAACCGGTGGTGGTAGCAGATTTTATTTATTCCTCTTCAAGAATTATTGTTAGAAAGTTAATGGATAGAGTAATTATGGTGTAGTTGAAAAGGATAATCAGAAGGTATATGTCAAACATTGACAAGGATGGACCTTTGATAGATAAGTAACCCACCTCCAGAATCACAGAAGGCAGCAGGGAGGAATGAGTTGCAAGAGGGCGATAAGCTCTTTAATCATATTCATAACACTTTTCATCCCTTGATAGTTGATATATGTTGTAACTGAACATTTTGATAAACATTTAAAGCGCCATGGGAAATTTTGTAGTTTATGTGTAGTAATAAACAGGATTTGGTCATGAACTTTTGTTTTATATACTGGATGAAAGAACTTCAGTCACTAGAATAAGGCTCTACTGTCACAAATGTTTCCTATCCAAAGGATGTCTGGGTCACTCACTCTCTCAGCCTTGTCTCAAAATAGCAGCCACACAAACTATTGAAATTGGACATACCCAACCCAAGCTATTTTGAACCTCTTGGAACAATGAGCACACTCCAAAGGTTTAAATTTGTGGTTTGAAATTACAATTGTGGCTGCAATACTGAGGTTGTGACTGTCTTTGCAACCGTATCATGACCACAATGACCACAATTGCAACCACATTTTCACGCAATTGTCTGCAACTTCTGTAAATGAAATCAAAACCTCGACCACAACTGCAACTTGAAATCTTTTCAAAATGTAAAAGAATGAATCACCCAATCAAATTGCACCTGTTTACTGGAATAGGCCTTGTAATTTGATCTGATCTTATTAAAAGTTCAAGAATATTGAAAGAAAGAATAGAAGGGAGATAACTTTCATTATTGAGAAAACTGAGTTACTATTACAGAGAGCTACTGCTTTGTATATATAGCAGAAACTAGACGATTATTGCCAAGATAACAAAATGAGGCGATTTGCAATGAATAACAGATTACCTTCTTTGGTGAACTAAACTAACAGAATGAGCACAACTAACAATTAATCGAAATCGAACTATCTCTAACATTCCCCATATAAGTTCGGGAGGTTTTCCAAAGGAGTGCTTATCAAACACTCGAGTTTATCTCTTAGTATGCTGAATCTTGAGGATGAGAGAGGTTTGGTGAGCAAATCAGCCCACCGATCTTGAGCGGGAACATGAGTGACACTTAAGTTCGTGATTTAACACTTTCTCTCGAACAAAGAAAATGTCTAGCTCCATATGTTTGGTTACGGAATGCGAACGGGATTGTGAGCCGGTGATACGATGCTTAGATTATCACATAGGATTCTAGGAGTGTGAATTTTAATCTTCGATTCCGAAAGGAGAGATTGTATCCAAAGGATTTCAGACTCAAGGCCGCCATACTGCATGCTGGCCTCAAAGATGGACCTAGCAACAAGAGTCTGTTTCTTAGACCACCAAGAAATAAGATTGGGACCAAGGTACACACAGGCACCAGAAGTAGATCGCCTATCATCTGGATTAGATGCCCAATCAGCATCACAGAACCCGTTTAGGGTTAAGGGGGCATGAGTGGCCTTGTAGGATATTTCTGGCCTTGTAAGTGTTGCATACTGCAAGGCTCCAACAACTGATCGAAACAAAGAAGGATCAGGGACATAGTCAGCTCCTAGTTTAGACAGTTTCAGATTAGCAACCATAGGCGTATTGATGCTCTTTGCAGACTCCATCTTAGCTTTGGACAGCAGAAGACGAATGTACTTTGTTTGAGAAAGAAGTAGAGCACCATTGGGTAGATGAGTAACCTCTATGCCCAGAAAATAGTCCAAGTTACCTAGTTGTTTCAGGGCAAATTCTGAATTCAGGGCTTCAATGAGACTCTGAATGTGAGAAAGAGAGTTTCTTGTGACAAGTATGTCATCAACATATACCAAAATTAGAATGCAGTAGGTGGCAGTGTGCAGGAAAAAGAGTGAAGGATCACATTTGCTTGCCACAAAGCCTTTGAGTAGAAGAGCAGTTTTCAGCCTTTCAAACCAGGCCCTGGGTGCCTGTTTGAGGCCATATAGGGCCTTGTGTAATCTGCAGACTAGTGTTTTGTCTGCCACCTCAAACCCGGGGGTTGTTGCATGTAGACTTCCTCATGTAGGGAGCCATTTAAAAAGGCATTGTTCACATCTAAGCTGCCGTATAGGCTGACCTACAAGATACTGCAATGGTCAAGACAAATCCTAATAGTGATTTGGTTTAACAACGAGGGGAAAAGGTTTTTGTAAAGTCGATTGCCGACTTTTTGATGAAAACCCTTGGCAACAAGTCGGGCCTTGTACTTATTAACACCGCCATCGGGGTTCTCTTTGACCGGAACACCCATTTGCAACCAATAGGAGTTACGTGTGGTGGAGAGGGAACCAAAGTCCAAGTGTGGTTGTTGAGTAAGGCATCATATTCGGTTTTCATGGCTGCAGACCCAATGGGGAGCAAGCAAAGGCCTGTTTAACAGAGGTTGGTTACTGTGGAAGTTAAAAGAAGGGTAGAGTGAAGTCTAGGCATAACAATACCGATTTGGACCTTGTTTGCATAGGATGTGTGTTTTGAGGGAGAGATGGAGGAT
Source organism: Sophora flavescens (assembly GCA_030762895.1). Classification (NCBI taxonomy): domain Eukaryota; kingdom Viridiplantae; phylum Streptophyta; class Magnoliopsida; order Fabales; family Fabaceae; genus Sophora; species Sophora flavescens. The sequence goes on from CM061065.1 coordinate 18,519,585, forward strand.
GAGAGGACTCATTTGGTGAGGGCTCGAGACAAGTTTCCGAGAAGAAGAAGAGGGTCGACCCAAAGAACTGGAAGAACTAGGGGGGCGAGCAGAGTCCGAGATGACCGAGCGGGTTGGGCAAAGGAGGTTGCGGGACTTAGATTTCTTTGGATAGCGGGGACTAAGATGTCTTTGGGATCGGCACATGCAAGAGGAGAAATCTTGACATGAGGACTTGGAGAAGAAGTGGGAGCCACGAGAGGGTGTTGTTGGAGACAAAGTAGGTGGTATGGAAGAAATTGGGAGGGTTGGAGGCGAGATGCGGTGAACAAGCTGCTTGAAGGAAACAAATCCGAGTATGGAAAACGAATTTCATTAAACACAACATCTTTGGAAATAATCAGTTTGCCATCAGGACTAAGGCATTTGTAGCCTTTGTGGGAGGAGGAATATCCCAGAAAAACACACTCTTTGGAGTGATAGGAGAGTTTATGCTGCTGATAAGGGCGTATGAAAGGATAGCATGCACAACCAAAGGTCTTGAGGAACTGAAGGTTAGGTTCCTGGTGTAATAAAGTGGAGTAAGGAGATTTATAGTTGAGAACAGGCGAAGGCATTCTGTTGATCAAGTAATTAGCTGTTAGACAAGCATGATCCCAAAATTGGAAGGGTATGGATGCATGAGCCAAGAGAGTGAGGCCAGTCTCAACTACATGCCTGTGTTTGCGTTCTACAAGACCATTTTGGTGATGGGTGTGAGGACAAGCAAGCCTATGGACAATGCCAAAGGCAGACAGATACTTGAACAGAGGACGAAATTCCCCACCCCAATCACTTTGAACAGTTTTGATTTTTGTGTTAAATTGTAACTCAACCATAGCTTTGAATTGAATAAATTGAGAAAGGGTATCAGACTTTCGTTTTAAAGGAAAGATCCAAGTAAAACGACTAAAGGCATCCACACAGGTTAGAAAGTAAGAGCATCCAAGAGAGGATTGAGTTGGGGCAGGTCCCCACAAATCACAAACAACAAGTTCAAAGGGAAAATTATAAATGGTGTTAGAAGAAGGTACTGGGAGACGATGTGCCTTGCCCAAGCAACATGCAGCACAAAATTCCATTGGATTTTTATGTGGAACAGGAATATTGGAAGATTTAAGCGCTTCTCTAAGTGCATCATGGTGTGGATGACCTAAGCGGGAGTGCCACAATTTGTAGGAGCAATGAGTCATATCAGAAACAGAAGTATTTTTATTCATAGTAATTGGTGGTACATGTACATTAGGAGTGGAATTTACATTGAAAGTAGAAAGTGAATTACAAGCAGGTACATTATGCGTATGAGCAAGGTTTACAAAACCGGACCGGCCATCGAACCGGTGAAGGCAGCGGTTCGAGGTTCAATGGTCCAACCGAGGTTGAACCGTGGTTGAACCGGTTATAATTAAATAATATTATTTTAATTTTTAATATAATATTTGTAACAATATTAAACAAAAAAACAACATAACAACTAAAATTATTAAGCACAGTTTTTTTATTTTGAAATTAAACTAAATAAATATACAAATATATGTTAAAATCATCTTCATAGGGAAAACCAACCCAAAATCTACAACTAGCTCACATATGTTAGAAAACAAAAGAATTGTGTTTTGGCTAGGATGATCCAAATCCTTTTATACTAATTTTTTTTTAAGAAACCGGTTCTGGCCGGTTCACTACCGGTTATGACCGGTTTTACCGGTTTTGAACCGGTTTTCCGGTTTTTCCACCGGTTCGATGCTAGGCCGGTTTTCCCTGTGAACCGGACCGGTCAAGGTCCCGGTTCCCGGTCGGACCGGCCGGTCCGGTCCGATTTTCAAAACCTTGCGTATGAGTGGTAACAGAATTGCAGCTAGGAGAGGAAGACATGACTGAAGGAGAGATGTGATCAAACTTGTAAAGGCCATCTGGACCAACACTGCCATGAAGCAGAATTTCAGAAGAGCCCTGTGATTTGACAAGACAAAAGGAGGGGTGAAATTCAAAATAGACATGGTTATCTCGAGCAAATTGACTAACACTAATTAGATTTTTAGTAATTGAGGGAACAAGAAGAAGATTGTGTAAGGTGAATTTGGTGTAGGGATAGTTAGGAGTGCTAAAATCCATAGAACCAACTTTGTTAATAGACAAACCTTGGCCATTGCCCAAGAAGACCTGATCAAGGTGTGCCAGAGAGGCAGTCTCAGTTATATTGGAAGGATCGGGAGTGACATGATGAGTAGCCCGCAGTCAGTGGTACAGTGGGCCGCCAAACCGAGACTCAGATCACTGTGAGATAAGCCCGAGGTCTTTGTGGTCTAGACGGTGTAGCAGAGGATTGAGCAAAGTAATGAGGCCTGGGCAATTGTTGAGTTATTGGAAAAGGAGGTCTCTGGTACACAAACGGATTCCAGGTCTGATGCTGTGAAGGTCCTTGATAAAATTGGTCACTGTTAGAATACCGATAATAGCAAATACTAGCATCATGCCCATACTTTTTGCAAATTTGGCATTGAATATTGGAGCGACCACCAGATCGTCCACCACCATAGCGACCGCCACCACGATTTCCGCGATAGACTTCGCCTCTGCTACCAGACTCTCCTCCAGTAACATGAGAAAAACTTTCTGGAAATTGAGAATCTTGAAAAGAACTGTTACCAGAGGGGTTCGCAGGATGAAAGGTACCATCGAAATTGCCATTATTCGAACTTTAAGTGGAGGATTGAGTGAGATTGATTGAGATTGAGTCAGGAAGAGCATTCTTTTTGTTCTTTTCAAGGCGAGCTTCATGAGCTAGGAGAATCGATTCCAATTCATCAAGAGAAACAAATTCTGTCTTACTGTTGATCGCGGCTACGATGGGGTCATAATCCTCAGGAAGCGCATCAAGGGCAACTTCCAAAAGATTGCGATGCGGAATGGGGTCTCCGATTGAGAGAAGCGAGTCAGAGAGAGAACGAACATAAAGAACGAACTCCGAGACAGAACGATTACCTTTGGATAGGTTTCGCAACTCAGAACGGAGCTTCCTAGCTTTCGTACTCAAGAGTGTGTGAAAATGCTTATGAATTTCGTCCCAAATTTACCAAGAATGGCCACAATTAACCACGCGAGGAAGAAGAGAATCAGAAATCGAGGCTAGGAGCCAAGTGGAGATCAGCGCATCTTGCCGTTCCCGATCGCTGTACGCAGGGTTTTCTTCATCATTTTCTTGATCAGTATCAGTGAGGAACCTTGGCGGAATTCGAGGATCAGTGACAAATTTCTGAAGTTTGTGGCCACGAATCACTCCTTCAATTTGTTGTTTCCATTGTCGAAAGTTACTATCATCAAGTTTTAATGAAATTGGATGCGAGGGAGTAAATTGGGGTGCACTAGGGTTTGCAAAGGGATTGACGGAAGCCATAGCTCCAGGATCTAGAAGCTCTTTGATACCATATTAAAAGTTCAAGAATATTGAAAGAAAGAATATTGAAAGAAAGAATAGAAGGGAGATAACTTTCATTATTGAGAAAACTGAGTTACTATTACAGAGAGCTACTGCTTTGTATATATAGCAGAAACTAGACAGTTATTGCCAAGATAACAAAATGAGGCAGTTGCAACTGAATAACAGATTGCACTGCTGAGCTGAACTAAACTAACAGAATGAGCACAACTAACAATTAACTGAAACTGAACTATCTTTAACAGATCTAAACTTGAAACATGCACTAGATCTGAAACAGGTACCAGGAACTCCTTTATGTCAATTCAATCCCTTTGGAACTAATCCCTTGTCTGCCTTGGTACAAATTAGCACCCAATGTTATCGATGGCGTATGGCGGCCAGCCAAAATTCCGCCATACATTATAACGGATGGCGATGCGGCCATATGGCGGATGCCATGACGGACAAAAAAAATTATATATATATATATAACAAAAATTACAAAAATAAATATATAAATATAAAATCCAAAACACTAATAACATATGCCAAGAACCATAAACTAAATTGATAGAAAATATCATGAGTCTCATATTCACCTATCATAGACTACTATCAAGGTTGATTACATCAAGTTCAAGACTTCAGATTTCAAATAACAACAAACAGACAAAACAAACAATACAAGCAGATGAGAAGAGGGTCTGTGAAGCATCCGACTTGGTTCAGAAGCCATTGTCGGAAAGGACTGAAAAAGGAGAAGAGAAGAGGCTGGTCCCTTGTCGCCGGGCAGAGGGTGGTCGCCGGAGGTCAAAGGTCACCGGACGGTGGTCACCGGAGGTCAGTGGTCGTCGGACGGTGGTCGTCGCTGACAGTGGGTGTCGGAGAAGAAAGTATGAAATGAGAGAAGAGAATAGGTACTTGGCGAAAGTGAGAAGAGGAAATCTAGGGTCAGACGTTTTAGTTAGGGTTTTACCCATTTTGGGACAATATTTCGGGTTGGGTTGCACAACCCAGATGGCCCAAGAGGCTGTTTTCGTTTTTTCCCTCAAAAAAACCCGTTTTTTCCGCCATGGCAGGCGCTTCTGCCATGCGGCCGCCGTGTAAAATCCGTCACGCCACCGCCTTCGTATGGCGTTTCCTTCGAAACCCGCCATGGTGCCGCCATAACCGCTATTCGATAACACTGTTAGCACCCCCACCCCCCACAAGTCTGAAATTGCGCTCACATTGAATTGCACTAATAGCATCAAGTTTCAAGTGTTATTTTTAGTCATGCGTCGATCCACGAAAAAGAGGAGAAAGGGAAAGAGTCCGTTATTGAATGCACTAACATATAATCAGGTTGTGGAATCCATGTGTTTGTACTAAACACTTAGGTCAAGTAAAACCGTAATAGTATAGTACAAGTACAAGCTCACCCTAATAACACTTTTACACACTAATTGTATTATTCTCCAACAAGCTTATTGACAGAATAACATTTTAATATCATCCTTCAGCTTAGATCTTAAGTCTTTTCCTTTTAAGTTTATTGAATTAATTGAATAACTTGTTGCAGATTCGTATCCAAAAATCCTCGGTGCAGATAATTTAGTTTTCCATTGGGATTTGATTGTGCCTGAGACTTGAGTATCGAACTTTTGCACTTATTCAAAATTCGTTTGTCCTTTTACTTTGTATTTGTTTTAAAGTCAGTTAGATGTTCTCTATTTCTGGCATAATAACATCTGCGTTGCTGGTTTATATATATATATTTTTCTGTTTGTAAATTGCATGCCTCCATTCCTTGGAAGAGAACCTTTTCATGATTGGTGTAATGCCAGGTCTGCTGTTCAGTGAAGATGATGCTGGAATTATAAATGAAAGACAAAAACTTTTCAACAGGGAGTTGCCTAGTGAACGTGATTCTGAAGTATCAAGGAGAAAGTCTAATGTCTTGGTTGAAAAGAAACGCTTGCCAGTGGATATGCCTTCCTATGTCTTACAATGCAAATCAGTTTTTAAGTGCAGGATTTGTCCTACGGTTATCTGTTTGACCGAGGACACTTTGAGGGATCATCTACAATCAAAGGTAATGCAGTTTTTCTTTTGGTGGCTTGTTATGCTTTGCACCAAGTTTTACTATTCAGATTACTTTTTTAGTTTTGAAAAGAAATCTGTAAACTCCTATCTAAATATCCTTCCCCAAAATTTAACCATTGCATTTATTAATTTACATGGTTGGAAATTTGGTATTGGGTTTTAACTGGGAAACCCAAAGAAGATACAATCAATAAGCTTCAGGCTATTTGGATACTCTGGGATTCTACAACACTATTACAATTTATGGCATAGTCCCTGGTTGTAAGAACAAAAGGTGTTCATTCAATGAGTGTAGCAGCAGATGTAAAGGATGTTGATCGACATAAGTGATCAAGTGTCAACAAGAGTAAACAAGTATAAAATGAAGTTGAATATTCATGCAACGGGAAATATGATGGAAACTCCGTTAAGTGATTAACAGCAGATAACTAGGGTCAAAAGGATGTATTCTCTGCAAAGGATGTTGTAAATGTGAACCCTCCCTATTTGGTTGACAACAAAAATGTAATTGTAGCTTTTTTATGGGATAAATTTTTCTTTCTATATAAAAAAAAATAAAAAGTATGATAAATGAGGAGGATAAGATATCGTCTTTAGCAAAGACACAAAAATGGAACACTGGAAAGACAGAGTCAAATCTCCGAGTTTCTATAACCTAGCTACAAACATTTGGTGCTACCGTAGTATTATCAGAGAGATGTGAATTATTTTTCGGTGAAAGCCAGTCCGTTTTTCTGTTACTTTTTGAAACCTAGTAGACTTTGGTATTCTTCTTTTTATTATTAATAACGTTAATTACATTTTTCTCTAGCCAAATATACCAAATTACAAATTTAGTAGTTGGGGTTAATATCAAAGGTAAATGGGAAGGAGCTTGAGCATGAACGTGAGACTGAGCTTAAATGACAGAGAATCTGTTTATGCAAAAGATAGGGGTTTGAGCCAAGGTTGCCATAAATTAATTTGCATCTGATGCAAATTTTATATAGTTTTAATTGCTACTTCATCCATTTTATTAATTAGTGTACCTTTGTATTTGTTTCTCATGATGGTTGGTCAAGTAACAAAAATATTGTATTTTCTGGTACATCATCATGGATTGGATTAGTCTTTCTAGTGGGTTGAGGCACATTAAAATAAATATAGAATAATTTGAAAATATTCCATTAAATATTCTATAAATAATATAAATTGTATATATAAATTTTCTATAAATATTATTTATCGAAGAATATATAATAAGAGAAATAGGAATTATTAATATAAATAGAAACTAACCAGAAACTAACCAATATCATGTAAAATAATAAATATCCTTTACCAATTACCTCCTAGTATAGTAATTTTCAGTCCTCAATTCACTCACTTCCTTGTAGCATCAGTGGCATTACTTGAGAAATTTCTCATCCCGGATCATACTTTAATTCTGATAATAATATTTGGAGATGCACAACATTAAGCTGTCAACTGTGATTTCAGTTATTTCTGATTTAAAGTAAAGAAAATCCTTGCATCAATCACGAGTTTAAGGACCTATAGGATAGATATAAGTCCTACTCACAAGTCAAAATGAGATCTAACAGGCTTCTCAGTCATCTCCTGATAATATGGTTGATAAACTTGGAGAGGGCTACTATCAACTTTACTTTTCATCTTGTATAGTTTCTTTTTGTTGATCTAACGGTGACTTCCTTATTACTGTAGAGACATGCTCGATCTGAAAAACTACTTAGTGAAGGTAGACTGAAGGCCATGCTCAACAGTTATGGTGAAATTGAGAACCTAGAGGCGTCAGAGATCCAAACCGAAGATACTGAGGTTGGTTCTTTAATAGTTTAACTGCATACCATTGCAACTATGGCGTATGAAAAATTACATATGATAGAAGAAACTGATATGTAATTAGACATGTGCTGAAAACTAAATCATTTCTAAACATTATAGGATGATGCAAAAAAGAATCACAAAGGACAGAAGCAGCATAAGAAGAGAATGAGAAAGAAGGTAAAGAATACCAGTATTTCAATTACCAGGCAGAGTTTAAATTGGTACTGTAGAGCTTATGAAAATATTTTGAATGCCAGAAAAATGACAATGCAAACAAAAGGAAAAAAGGGCCTGAGAAGAGAAGGCGAAAAAAATGAGATGTGTTGGATTCAACATTCTGGAGAGCAAATTTCCCTGCTGCTACCATTTGCCTTCGTGTGCAAAGACTGTAGTCTGATATATGCTCTACTGTTGGTGCTTTTTGAACCCCCTTCCCCTCTATGTTTAATATTATCTGTTTCTCCTTCCCAGTTTTGGATTGTTAGATGTTGTAAATTCACTTCCTACATTTTTTGAGAGCATTTAAATTTTTTTCTTGGAACATATTAATGTATTAATACTAACTAGTTGACGATTAAAAAAAAAATACTAACTGGTTGATAGGTCACAGGATTCGAAGTTAACCTTGTAAAAATTGCTCAAATGATAATTGAGGTTGTGTTTTGGTGATTAAATATTGAAATGGATGGCATATTTAACACTGACGCGACACAAGATTGTAATGCTAATAGGTAACATTTCATCTTCTTCATTTATAGGTAGTTCACGGAGAGGCCATCTGAGACCAGTTTCATCAACTAATAACATGTTATTATAGTTTGTGTTCAGGGGTGGATATTTGGGGGTCTATTGATGCCCTTGCAATTAGGTGGAGTGATCCTTTTGTCGATGCTTTGACTGAATTCCGTTGGACGGTCTTGGCATCTTCTAGGTCGGTCGGCTTTTGCCGATTCATGATAGGGGTGTACTTGTAAAAACCCTGTGATGCCTAAGTCAGCAAAAGGGATACGAGTTTTAGAGATATATAATATTTCAGTAAGAAATATCAAATATGAGAGAGAGATTTCTTCTCGTGATATTTATTGAGGGAGTGGGTTTGTGGGCTCAACCTCTTTGGATCGGAATAGTTTGTAAGGTGATTTTTTTTAAACAAAGTTTGTAAAGTGAGTTAATCATATATATATATATATATATATATTCTTTTTTCTTTTTTCCTCTTCAAACTATATTTCAAGATCCAAAATTATGTTTAAACAAATTCTAATTAGGATTTTTTATTTCGGGTCATGATCCTGGATCAAAGGCCAATTGGTTTACCATCTCATTTGGTCGAGCAATGACTCAAATCCAACGACAACACTGGGTCGGGTTGTGACCCAATTTCATGCCAACAAGGACTTAAGGCTTTGTAAGGTTGTCGCCCCACCCCTATCAAACCTCATAGAGTTGCTATCCTATTATTGTAGAATACGTGTGAGAACTGAGAAATGATAGAATCATTTATCCATCCCCTTTACATACAAGTCATCAGGTTAATTGAATTGATGTCTCATCATCACACTCCCTCATAAATCAGATTCATTACTCCATTTAGCTCATCTATCTATCATTTATTATTACTCACTACTTTCTTCACTTTGATAATTGATAGTTGTATACATTTTAAACGTCCGTGTTAACTTAAGTATCAAAGTGTCTTTGCTGGAGCTCTTACCATCTCAAACATCGAGCACAACTCAGAAGTCGAGTAGAATCAATCAAAGGCAAAAGAACTAGGAGATATTGCAAGCAAGACTAGACCGAGTAGATAATATAGACTAGATAAAACACTCGAAGGTTGGACCGAAGAATGTTGTTTAGACGGAAGAATTCTACTTTTCAAAAATGAAACTAAGAGCTTGTTTGGGAAAGATGAAAAAACTGTTACTATCAATAATTATTTTGTTTGGGTGAAAAGCTTAAATCTTGAAAAAGCTTTTTTATGCATCTTTCGACTGTTTTGGAGCCGACTGAATGACCCAACTGGTTGATTATAATTTTTACGTTATTCACAACTTCCCCGTCTTGCCCCCTCTCCCAGCAACACTTTACGTTCTGTATTTTGATGATAACGCCATCATGTACTTATGTTTCTGCAATGCAACATACTTAATTGACTATTTAATTATTTATTTGATTAATATTCATTATTTATTTATATTATTTTTTTGTGAATTAAATATTTAAACAAGTTTTAATATTAAAAAATCATAAATATTATTAATATAAACAAATAACTTTGTAATATTTTTCGTAATTTATTATATAAAAGTGATTTTTTTTGCATCATTCAAACGAAATAGATTATTTTAAAATCACTTTTCAACAAATAGACCCAAACAAAAATGGGTTCTGATTATAATAGATTTTTCTATAATCGATTATCAGCATAATTTTTTTTTCCTACTTTCCCAAATACACTATTAACTGAAAAATATACCCGTGACAAATTTCTCAAAATAAGGGATTACTTCATTTTAATTCCTATCTCCAATCCTCGTATCGACTCCCAACCTAAAATCCTAGTCGGACGCCACACACACCAGTTGTTTTGGCGCCACATATATAACCACCTCGTTCGAACAAAAAAAACATATAAAACCGCTCATTTATGATTTTTCATTCTCATTTCTTCACCCTAATAATAAGATGCTTGTTTTCCCATTCCAAATCCAACCATCTCACATAACCTGAAATCCATTCTCTTCTCTTTCCATCATGATCATGAATCCCCAATCCAAATCCAAATCCAAACCTCAAACCCTAAACTCCACCCACTTATTCCTCACCGCCCAGTCCCACCAATCGCCACTCTCTCTCCCTCTCCCCAACATTCCCTCCACCGTCCCCCACTCCAAACTCATCCCCAAAACCCGCTTCCTCGTCGACGCCTTCCGCCACGCCGGCGACTTCTCCGTCTCCTACTTCCTCTCCCACTTCCACTCCGACCACTACTCCGGCCTCACCGCCACCTGGCGCCGCGGCATCATCTACTGCTCTGCCACCACCGCCCGCCTCCTCCAACAAATCCTCAACGTCCCCCCGACCTTCATAGTCCCCCTCCCGCTCCGCGAAACCGTCGAAATCGACGGCGCCGAGATCACCCTCGTCGACGCAAATCACTGTCCCGGCGCCGTGCAATTCCTGTTCAAGATCCCTTCCGACGACGACGGAAAAAAATTCGAGAGGTATGTCCATACCGGCGATTTCAGGTTTTGTGATTCGATGATTCTAGAACCTTCTCTTGCTTCGTTTGTTGGTGCTGATGCTGTTTTTTTGGATACTACTTATTGTAACCCTAAGTTTGTGTTTCCATCACAAGATGAGAGTGTGGAATATATAGTTGATGTTGTTGAGAGGGTTGGAATTGAGCGTGGTGATGATGGTGTTTTGTTTCTTATTGCTACTTATGTTGTTGGGAAGGAGAAGATTTTGCTTGAGCTTGCAAGGAGGTTTAACAAGAAGGTGTATGTTGATGCTAGGAAAATGGAGGTTTTGAGGGTTTTAGGGTATGGAGAGAGTGGCGCGTTTACGGAGGATCGGTCGGAGACTAATGTTCATGTTGTTGGGTGGAATGTTTTGGGGGAGACATGGCCATACTTTAGGCCGAATTTCGTTAGGATGAAAGAGATTATGAGTGAGAGAGGGTACTCCAAGGTTGTTGGTTTTGTCCCGACCGGATGGACTTATGAAGTGAAGCGCAATAGGTTTGCGGTGAAGTCCAAGGATTCGTTTGAGATTCATTTGGTTCCGTATAGTGAGCATTCGAACTACGAGGAGCTGAGGGAATACGTAAAGTTTCTGAGGCCGAAGCGCGTTGTTCCTACAGTGGGTTTAGATGTTGAGAAAAGTGACAGTAAACATGTCGACAAAATGAGGAAGTATTTTGCTGGGTTAGTTGATGAGACAGCCAACAAGCAGGAATTTTTAAGGGGTTTTCATCCTGCCCATGGTGATGTTGGTTTCAATGTTGAGCAAGATGTTAATGATGATACTCTAAAACCAGGACAAAACATGGGAAAAGAAGTCGAGCCATCTGACATGGAAGATTATAAAAGTATGAATCCTGATACTATTGTGAATTTGTCATCGTTTATGGGAGAACCTTGTACGCGATCATGTCCTACTTTACTTAATGATGAAGAAAAAGATAAAATCGTTCAAGAACTTAGTTGTTGTTTACCCACATGGGTCACACGAAGCCAGGTGTTAGATCTGATCAGCATCTCAGGAAGCAATGTTGTTGAAGCTATTTCTAATTTCTATGAACGTGAAACTGAATTTCATCAGCAAGCAATTTCCTGTCAAGCTTCTGTTTCAATGTCCAACTGCTGCACAGTAACTGATACTGATTCACCTTTAAAAGCATGCCTTAATGCAAACAACACTCACAAAAATGTTGACATTTTTGCAAGTCAAGACTCTAAATTAGCTAACCTGAGATATACCGTGCCAAGTCGCATTTCCCCTTCCAAAAGGAAGAGAAGTAGTGAAAGTAAGGCAAACAAGAAAGGAAAAGTCAAAGCAAAATCAGAATCAAGTGGTCCAAAGCAGCCCACAATAACAAGATTCTTCAGCAAAGTGCCTGAGAATGGTGTTACTCAATCTGATCATTGTGGATCGAAGCTTGATCAAAGCCCTAAAGTTGAAGATTTGTTGCCAACTGATGTTGGAAAATTGTACAAGGATGAGATTGATCAGTTTATGCAAATAATAAATGGGAATGAGTCATTGAAAAAGTATGCTGTTACTATAATTGAGAAGACAAAAGGAGATGTCAATAAGGCTTTGGATATATATTACTGTGATTCTGGCAATCTTGGTGAAAATGAAATATCAGTCCAAATGGAGTGCAACATTGACAGCCCTTCAGACAAGAAATACGTGTCCCAGGAATTGAGAGTTAAACCTGATATTTCTGTGCAGAGAGTGTTAAGTGATAATGTAAATGCAACTCATGTATCACTACCTCCTGAGAAATACAACCCTAAAGAACATGGTTTGTGTTATTTTCCCCCATGTATATCTTGATTTAGAAGGAATTATTCAACTTACTGTGCTTGCTTTAATCTTTATTCTTTATATTTGTGATCTGTCTTTTAATAAGTGTAAAACTGGCATAAATGAGCAGCGTGTTGGAGAGATGGACAGCCTGCACCATATTTACATCTTGCAAGAACCTTCAACCTGCTTGAGGATGAGAAAGGAAAGATAAAAACGACTTCAATATTATGCAATATGTTCAGAAGGTCCCTTTGATACTGATCACACTCTTTTGTACTATCCATTTTCTCCTCCCTTTTATGGAATGATGAAATAATTTTACCAGTAATTGGCTGATTGAGTAACATTATCTGCTTGCAATGTTTCTGTCACACAGTTTGTTGGCCTTGTCTCCAGCAGATGTGCTGCCTGCTGTGTATCTATGTACAAACAAAGTTGCCGCAGACCATGAAAATATAGTAGGTTTATTTCCAGTCTGGATAATTTCAAAGTTCTGACTTTCACTATCTTTAGCATTAACGAGAATGAAACTTCAACTAGAGTAATTTTAACATATCAAAACATTTATCCTGTTTCCTTTGCTCTTTTATGCAAGTCATGTGATGTTTTAGAAGTTTTCTTCACCTGAAAAGTCTAGGACCCAAGTTCCGTAAAGAACAAATTGAGAATTGGTTATATATGGCATTTTAGCTCTTATTGTTGCTCGAGGGTGTCTCTTTGGATCGAAACTGAAATTTCGCATATCTTAGTTTTTTACTTTGAAATGCTGTTTCTTTCTCTTAATTTTTTATTTACTCCCTTTACTTGGGGATCACGGCAGGGAGGATTGTAGCCTTGGTTTTAAGTCAATATTATTTATTTATTGCTTATATCGTAAATAATATGTGGGTATGTAGGAAGCAGGGCCCACTATATTGCTGTGCACTCTGATTGATTTTCCCCTTTTTTTCCTGGAAAAGTACAATATTGTTTCTGGTTGTTAATCATTTATGTTTCTTTAACCTCTTCCATAATGACAATTGTTTTGGTACCGAGTATAGGAGTCTATCGTATGACTATGAGGGTTAATATGCACTTCCTTGTGTTATGATATTATTGCAGGAACTAAATATTGGTGAAAGTTTAGTTACTGCAGCACTTGAGGAGGGATGTGGGACAAATCGATCAAAAATAAGGGAGTTGTATAACAAATTCGGTGATCTTGGTCGGGTGATTGTTCTCATAGTTATTGGCTGTTTTACTAAACCTATTCAGTCTGTGAGGATTTTGAATAACTGTGAAATAACCTGGGATTGTTAAAGGTGATGTTGCTCAAGAGTTTCGTCAAACACAGAGATTGCTTGCACCACCTTCTCCACTTCTAATCAAGGATGTTTTCTCTGCACTACAGAAGATAAGGTATTAATAACCAGTCTGTTTCTTACCGTAACTTTGACCTTACTAGGGGTACAATATACGACTCAATGGTCTGCTCTTCAAGTTTCTAGTTTAGAGTTGTTAGTTTATGTAGAACCCTATATGGAGTAACAAGTCTTTCATTTTAGTCATCTAGAAGATAATTTAATATTGCAAATATGTATATTTTATAAAACTCAGTTTGTGAATATGTTGCCGTGTTAGGGTTCACCATGAACCTGAGTCCATTGCAACAAAACTCTTAGTCGACGACTAATTAGCATGGGTATTAAAACTGGACCGGACCGGCCGGCTGGACCAAGAACTAGTCTGCAGTCCGGTCCGAATAAGCCAGAAAACCGTTCGTTCAGAGAACCGTCCAGAAACCGGTAGAGCCGGTGATGAACCGGGAAAACCGGTGGTTCATCCGGTTGGAACGGTTCACAGGAAAAAAAGCTTTTAAGTATATAAATCATAAATGTACATTTACCAGCCTAGCTGATATCAAGCTAGTGCATCCCTTGTCTTTTGAAATTTCCTTTAAAAAAAACTTCCTCATAGAGGGGGTGTCCTTCCCTAATAGCATATGGAATTGCAGGCCTTAAAGGTATGAATTTATGGATCATGAAAATATTTTTGGAATTGTGCATATATGACGATGGAAGCACAAATAGTGGTTTAAACCTCAAACCATCAACCCAACCACACAAATATTTCGTGAATCTTACATAAAAGGAATTCTTGGTAAAATAATATTTTTGGCTTAAGAACAATCAACCACTCACTCATTTTGTTAATAGTGGTTAATGGGCTAACCAATTTACTAGTCGAGTGGTCATCTGTTCCTAAACTAGAAATACTTTTATCAACTTATATTTTTTGTAATATTTTCCTTTTTCTTTGTGCATACCGAACCATACAATAGAGGAGCTGATCAAACCAGTGGTTTGATTCAGTATTATCAATTTCATTGTTTGTCTTAAATTTGGGCTTTTAGGCCTAACTCAACCCCATAAAACCGGCTTGTAAGGTGAAGGGTGCTCATTCTTTATAAATCCTTTTCAGACCTTATCTCTAGTCTATGTGAGACTTGAGTTTTTCCCAATACGCCCCCTCACGGCCAGCACTATTGGGCTTGGTTCGTGGATAATAATGTTGGGTGACCCATTAACGGATCTAGAATAAGCTCTGATATCATTTTAGATTTTGAGTCTAACTCAACCCTACAAAATCGGCTTGTTAGGTGATGGATGTCTATTCTTTATAAACTCTTTCCAGACCTTATCTCTAGTCTATGTGAGACTTGGGTTTTTCCCAATATATTAGACACTCTCTAGTCAATGTGGGACGTGTTTTTTTTTTTTCACAATATACTCCCTCACGCCCAGCACTATTGGGCTTGGTGCGTGGATAATACGGTGGGTGGCCCAACAACGAATCTAATATTAGCTCTGATACCATATTAGATTTTGGGCCTAATTCAATCCCAAAAGCTAGCTCAATGGGTGAGGGTTGCCCCCCCACTTATAAGCTCTATTCAGACCATATCTTTATTCAATGTGGGACTCCAACAGTTTGGTTTGGTATTTTGAACAACCATAGATCTAGGTACATTGAAGTATTTCTTTGGTGTTGTGGAGGTAGCACAGAGCAAGAAAGGTATCTCTTTCACAAAGGAATGATGTTGTAGACAGGCCTACATAAAGAAATTAGTATGGTTGGAGCTAACCTACTGAGAATCCTGTGATTTTAAATGTCAAAATCATGTTAGATGATGCAGATGTTCTTCAGGATCTTGCAGTTACACTTTTTGACATTGCCTTCTCTCTGAGTTCAACTGATTTATGTCCTGTAATGTCCTGTCCTCTCCATGAACCCCACATTACGAAGCAATTCTAAATATTTTAAAACATTTTAAAGGAGCTCTAGGGCATCGCATTTTATATAGTGAGTTAGTGACCATGGTCACTATTAGGAGATCAATTTCTGGTTACTATGTATTTGTTGTTGTAATCTTTTCCTTGGAACCAGGGGTCCAAAATCATTCAATTGTGAATGTAGAGGGACCAAAAGTGTGTTAAACCTAGTTGTAACATATATTGCTTCTTATATTTGTATTGATTTTTCTTCCCTATTAATTCAATCTTTTTTCTCTTGCTATATAGTTATGTGAACTTTATTGTTTTATTCTACATGTTCTTATGTAATGCTCATCAGTGTACAAACAGGCTCTGGAAGCACTTTTCGGAAGAAAGGCATCATTGTTCATCTCATGCGTTCCTGCCGCGAGAAAGAGATGAAGTTTCTTGTGCGGACCTTGGTAAATATCTCTGATTCTTTTTTTCTTTTTGTTTGCTGCATAGAAGTTCAAGCGAAGAGGAGGTTGCCCCATCCTAAGATCAATGCATACCACAGGCCTCTGTGAGGGCTTATAGTGGTGCACTGGTGCTTACAAATTGCTATAGTTAGGTATCTACGTGTATTTTAGATAAATTTTATTGTGTATTAACCACTTCAATAGGTTCTGTGGGAAAGAAGAGATGTTGCTGAGTGTAAGGAATTGGGATTTAGGTTTATCTGATATAGAGAAAAATGTCACATTTTTTTGGCCAGTGGTGACATCACATGTTGTGTACAGAATTATGAGAGAAAGGGGATGTTCTCGGACCATGAAAAAAAAAAGAGAGATAGACCAATAATAAATTGCCCTCAGCCTATGCCTCAATTTATTCTTCAATCCATCAGTCGACAATCAATAACCTAGAATAAATCTCCAAGTAATCACCCTTGATTTTCCAGGGTTAACACTTGATTCACAAGACTTTCGTTAGTTTTATATACTATCTACAGTGGTTTTTTCTTTTGTTATGGACTTATGGTCTTAGCTTGCTTTTGTAATTGAAGTTATTCCATCCCATTTTTATTCCTTGTTTATTGTACATTTTTTGTGTAAAATTATAGCCGAACATCTTCATTGAATAATTGAATTTTTTAGCTCTGAAAATACTTTGATTGCATCTAAAGGTTACACAATTTAGAGAGAAAAATGATAGTGAGGGAATTTTATTTTATATATTTGTCATTTCAACATGAAAAGGTAAAAGCACTATTGTATTATTTTTCCATCCTGTTATGCTTATATGAAAAACTCCACTCTAACAAAACTACCAAGGAAAGATGCAACAAACTGGATTTTGCACACTCAAGATCATCAAGTTGAGAACTAGGCAGTGCTCTTGCATTCCTTATCTACGTCCTCCTTCCAGTTGGAGATTGACAGCTTCAACAATCCCAGTACCTTTTAATGATTTAAAAATGCTACTACCTTACGTTATCTCACCACTCAAGCTATAAAGACATTGTAAAGGACATGAATTTCTTGGACCTCCATTTGCCTTTTGCATTATGCTATTAAATTCTAAACAGATTCTAAATTACCATCCTTTAAATTCATCATTGCCTTTTGTTTTACCCTTCTATCATTATTTGTGGTTATGTTAGTTCATTAATAGCCATACCTGGCTAGACTGTATGGTCTTCTCTCTCTGCACATTGTGTTTAAATATTTTGTATTTATTGTTTCGAATATACTATGTAATGATGGCCGACATTATGCTTCTCAAATGTGATTTTGATACACTTTTATCCCTGCATGCAAGTGTCCTGGTTTTCAATTTGGCTTCCTGTGTAGGTCAGGAACTTAAGGATTGGGGCGATGCTTAGAACTGTTTTGCCTGCTTTGGCTCAAGCTGTTGTTATGAATTCTTTCCCTTCTGTGTACCAAGAAGGAACTGCAGAAAATTTGAAGGAGAAGCTTCAGGTTCATTCTGAAACCATTTGCTTTTACCGATGACCAATATTAGTTTATTAATGTGCAAATTTACTATCCTGTCTACTTTTTTAATTGTTTGCATGTTGGTTTTTATCAATGTTATTAAACTCAGACCGGACCGACCGGATCGGTTCACTTGAATATGAAAACTGAATACTTTTTACTTGTATATTATTGAATAGGAGTACAAGATATATATATATACTTGACTCCAGACTTGATTCCTAGAACAATAAAAGTCTATACTAAGTCCTAGGAGAAATATACAATGAATCATAAGAATACAATGGATGGGACTCTACCGTCCACACCGTCCACATAAATCCACCGTCCATATATTAATTATATTCAACAAATACAATGGATGGGACTCCACCGTCCACATAAATCCACCATCCACATAAATCCACCGTCCATATATTAATTATATTCAACACTCCCCCTCAAGCTGGAGCATATATGTCTGATGCAATCAGCTTGTCACATATGTATGTTATTCTAGGACCCCGTAAAGACTTAGTCATCATATCTGCAAGTTGATCTCTAGTACCCACAAAGGAAGTCTTAATGATGCCCGAGAGGATCTTTTCCCGGATGAAGTGACAATCAACTTCTATATGCTTGGTTCTTTCATGGAAGATAGGATTTGAACAAAGATACAATGCTGATTAGTTATCACAAGCAAGTTTCATAGGACCTATCTCACAAAACTTCAACTCTTGGAGCAAATATTTTAGCCATAGGAGTTCACAAGTAGTATTAGCCATAGCACGATACTCTGCTTCTGTGCTTGATCTTGCAACAACATTCTGCTTCTTACTTTTCCATGAAATCAGATTATCTCCAATAAGCACACAGTAGCCTGAAGTAGACCTCCTATCACTAGCATCGCCTGCCCAATCTGCATCTGTATACCTTATGATATTAGTATGACCCCTGTCCATATAAACAATCCCTTTACCAGGTGATCCCTTGATATATCTTAGGATCCGAACAACAGCATTCCAATGACTGTCACATGGTGAGTTGAGAAACTGACTTACAACACTAACCGGAAAAGCAATGTCTGGTCGAGTCATGGTGAGATAATTTAACTTCCCAACTAATCTTCTATATCTGCCTGGGTCAGGATGGGGCTCTCCCTCATTATGTAGAAGCTTTACATTTAGGTCCATAGGAGTATCAACAGGTTTACAATCTAGCATCCCTGTTTCTTCAAGAATGTCAAGGGCATATTTCCTCTAAGAAATGGCAACACCTGTTCTTGATTGGGCTACTTCAATCCCAAGAAAATACCGCAATTGTCCAAGATCTTTGGTTTGAAAATGTTTAAACAAGTGTTGCTTCAATTCCTTAATGCCTTCTTGATCGTCACCTGTAATAACAATATCATCCACATACACCACGAGATAAATACCTTTATTCAAGGATGAGCATTTAAAGAATACAGAATGGTCTGCCTCGCAACGAATCATGCCAAACTGCTGGATGACATTACTGAACTTCCCAAACCAAGCACGAGGTGACTGTTTTAAGCCATACAAGGACTTCTGTAACCTGTAAACAAGATCTAACTCCCCCTGAGCAACAAACCCAGGCGGTTGCTCCATATAGATTTCCTCCTCCAGATCACCATGTAAGAATGCATTTTTAATATCCAGCTGGTATAATGGCCAATGTCTCATGGCGGCCATCGACAAGAACAAACGATCAGATGCCATCTTAGCAACGGGAGAAAAAGTATCACTGTAATCCAGATCATAGATCTGAGTGTGCCCCTTTGCTACCAGTCGGGCTTTCAAGCGATCCACCTGCCCATTAGGACCAACTTTAACTGTAAATACCCATCGACAACCAACTACTGATTTCCCAGCAGGAGGGGAAACAAGGGTCCATGTATGATTAGATTCCAAAGTCGTCATCTCATCAACCATTGCCTGTCGCCATCCTGGATGAGATAGTGCTTCCTGAACATTCTTGGGAATGGTAATAGATGACAAGGCAGATACAAAGGCATAATGGGAAGGAGATAATCGATGGTAACTAAGGAAATTGTAAATGGGATGGGGATTAAGAGTAGAACGATTACCTTTACGAAGGGCAATTGGTAAGTCGGTGAAGCGGATGGTTGGACCATGATGGGAGAAGTGATTGGAGCGGGAGCTGAATCAGGAGGATCAATACTGGGTGTGATCTCAGGAACTTTAAGAGCCCAACGCTCATAAAAAATACCATATCGATGAAACGGGCGGTCATCCTGTGACTGTGCAAGTTGAGGAATGGGCAGTACCTGAGATGGAGTAGAGTCGGAGGTAGCTGCTGTGACAAAGTAGGGGGTATCTTCAAAAAATGTAACATCTGCAGATACATAAAAGCGATGTGTAGAGGGACAATAACATCGATATCCCTTTTGCACTCTAGAATACCCAAGAAAGACACATTTAACAGCCCGTGCAGACAACTTATCACGACCAGGAGAAAGATCATGGACAAAACAGGTAGAACCAAACACACGAGGGGGAACAGTATAAAGAGAATCATTAGGAAATAAAATAGAGTGAGGGATTTTATTACCCAAAACAGAGGATGGCATTCGGTTTACCAAGTAACAGGCCGTAAGAACAACGTCACCCCAAAACTTCAAGGGTGCATTGGCATTTATTAAAAGAGTCCGAGCTGTATCAACAAGATGACGATGTTTGCATTCAGCAACACCATTTTGCTGTGGTGTATGAGGACAACTAGACTGATGTATGATGCCATGAGAACTCAAAAAGGATTTAAAAGATGCAGAAAAATATTCTTTTGCATTATCACTGCGCAAAATATGAATTGTTTTTCCAAACTGATTCTTTATTTGTGAACAAAAGGTTTGAAAGACATCAAATAACTCAGAACGATTTTTCATTAAAAATAACCAAGTGCGTCTTGAGAAATCATCAATGAAAGTAACATAATACCTATATCCTCGAACATAAGGAATACGACTAGGACCCCAAACATTAGAGTGGATAATATCAAAAGGAGACATAGTTCGACTACTGGCACTACTAGGAAAGGATACTCTAACATGTTTTCCAAGTTGACATGGCTCACAGTTCAAGGTCTTCAAATGTGAAAGATGAGGGACCATCTGCTTTAATTTTTCTAGACTTGGATGACCCAGACGACGATGTAAGAGATCAACAGACTCTGAAACAACACATACGGTGGATGAGGAAGATCGAAGGTAGTAGAGGCCCTGTGATTCAGATTCAGATCCAATCGTTTGTCCCGTACTCCGATCCTGTATAACAAAGGAATCAGAATTAAAGGTTATGTAACAATTTAGAGTGCGAGTAATTTGGCTAATTGAAATTAAATTAAAGGGACAATCCGGTACAAATAAGACTGAATTTAAAGGTAAGGATGGAAGAGGTGAAGCTTGACCAATACCAGCGGCTTGTGCTTTAGACCCATCGGCAAGAGTAATACTGTGAGATGTTTTAGGGGATGACAATTTAGAGAAAAGAGAAGGATTACCAGCTAGGTGATCAGAAGCACCAGAGTCTAAAATCCAAGATCCAACAGATGTAGATTGAGAGAGACAAACTTTAGAGTTACCAGTGTGAGCAATGGTGGCCGAAGGAAAAGCCTGTTGAGTGGCTTTAAATTGAAGGTACTCCTTATACTCACTGACCGAAAGTAGAT
Organism: Sophora flavescens; assembly: GCA_030762895.1. NCBI lineage: Eukaryota > Viridiplantae > Streptophyta > Magnoliopsida > Fabales > Fabaceae > Sophora > Sophora flavescens. Next base: position 18,540,896 of record CM061065.1, read on the forward strand.
GATCTTCATTTGACCTGGTAGTAATAGTGGGGGAACCAGAAATCAAACAGGGGCTCAAGCTCTTTTTTTCTGCCATGGAAGAAGAGCAACAGAAAACAAACAGCAACAAGATTCAATGAAGGGGTAGCACAACGGCAGACCCACAAACCAAACAGGGGCGGAACAGAACCGGGAGAGGACGGCGATCACCGCGGCGGAATCGACGGCACAAACGGAAGCCAGAAAGGCGGCACGTGGATTACACTTGTCGGAGAGTGAGAATTTTGTCGACGGTGCGTGAGGGCGCGTGACAGTGAATCTGGCGGCGGAGCTTGGGCGGACGTCCGGTCGGCGACGTCTGAGGTGAACGGCAGTGTCACTCCGGTCACCAGACAACTTCAAAAACGTGGGCTAGTGTTCACAACAGCCGAAACCCAATGAACATACCAAACAGGAACCAACAAGGCTCTAGATACCAACTTGAATATGAAAACTGAATACTTTTTACTTGTATATTATTGAATAGGAGTACAACACATATATATATATATATATATACATATATATATATATACTTGACTCTAGACTTATTCCTGGAACAATAAAAGTCTATACTAAGTCCTAGGAGAAATATACAATGAATCATAAGAATACAATGGATGGGACTCCACCGTCCACATAAATCCACCGTCCATATATTAATTATATTCAACAAATACAATTGATGGGACTCCACCGTCCACATAAATCCACCGTCCATATATTAATTATATTCAACAGGTTCGACCGGAAACCGGACCTATGACCGGTCCGGTCATCGTTTCAGACTGCATAAGCCACTAGACCGGTGCTGACATCACCAAACCGCAATCAAACCGGCTGAACCGGGCACGGTTGAACCACCGAGCTGACCAACACTGTCCCACACATGTGCACGCTCCTGACCAAAGCAAATTCGAAATTTCTGTCGAAATTTCCAAAAGTTGCATGAGGGGGAATCAAACCTTGGTCCTCATGGTTAACTTCAAGGAGCTTTACCACTGCGCCACCGAAGCCAGTTGATATATTGTTGATAAATATTATACATATACATAACATGATTCTAAATTTATATATTTAAAATATACATGTTCATTCGACTGATGATCGGTCCAGTTTTAATAACGCTGGTTTTTATTATTATTAATTTTTTTTTTGGTGGGGGGGGGGGGGGGGATAATTGTTACTTTTCATTTGCCATTTTCTATGTAGAGGAGATTTCATCTTAATAGGATATTTTATTACTTAGAAAAAAGAAAGAATAAATAAATCAAAGGATAAGATAACATTCTCGTACTATTTGTAATGTAAGAAGTGTGAATAACATCCATGGACATGATTTTTATCCCAAACAAAATTATGAGGACATCATCGATATAGTAATTCCGTTAAATCCCTCTGTATAACTTGCAAAGGGACACCTAAATATTTCCTTTTCAATAATAAAAAACATAAGAGAAGGAAAATATTACAGAAAATTACCAAGAGGTCCAAGACCTGCAATCCCCCTCTCAAACTTGCAAACACACACACAAAGCGATATATCCCTTGACCACCATTAGACCACCTTGTTAGTTGGGAGGTTTGTTATTGACCAAAGGAGGGTGGGTTGGGCCTTGGTCCATGAACAAGGCATTGGCAGCTTATGGCTTTGGCATTTTCTGATACAACATTCTTCTTTTTGGCAACAAGTTATTCAAAGTTAGTATGGTTTGCATCCTCTTAGAATTTGCGTTTGGGCCCAACTCAACCCCAAAAGTTAGTTCATAGAGGGAGGGATGCACAAGTATTATAAATGGTTCTTTGCTCATATACTCAACCGATGTTGGACTTGGACACTTAACACAACCCCCCCATGCCTAGGGTTGGACATCTGGAACGTGAAGTTTGCAGGTTTGGACATCTGCGCGTGGCCCAACGGATAAATGATTGGCTCTGATAGCATTTTCTTCTTTTGTACTCTTAAGTTGGATCAAACAAATTACAAATCAAACAATGTAGTGGCTCTTCCGATGCCACTGAGAATGAGGCTGACATCATATAATTTATGCCATTTTTCACAAGTGATGAAACATGCTACCAGAGCCCAGCTTGCATGCAGACTGATCCTCGCTGTGAAATTGTGCCCTTAAGCTTTCGTCTTGGTATAATTCGAAGTTTCTTCACTTCCACTCTTATTTTCCTTACAACCTTCTTCGCCTTAAAGGGAATTGTTTGTTCCGAGTTCATTGTACTCCTGCCTTCAATTGGCTTTACACCTCGAGGTTTCAACAAGAACTCATGCAACCCAAAGGCACTTCAAAGAGCCAGGCACTCATCTTTTAAAAACTCTGGTGCCTCAGTGCAGCCTCTTGCCCATGCTTGGAGGCATAAGCGTGTGCATGCGTCATAGGTGATAAGGGTTTGCCACACATATTGACTTGCAACTGGTGTTGTAATATGGTAAGTGAGGATTCAGCCATTCTATGTCTTCTGTAAAAGTCCTGTCCACTCTTTCACCAATCTCGGTGGCTTTTACAGTCTTGGGTTTTTGTTCAATTGAAGTCTCACTTCTCCCATCGTAATCCACTGATTATCTCGATGACCGAGATGCATGATCAGCTTGTTCATTCCTTACCAAAGATTTCTGAATCTTTCTACAGTGAAATATCACCATCAATGATAGGAGGAGCACTTGGAGTATCCAATTCAGCTGGGTCATCATGGCAATTGAGATTGCCCAAGTGAATTTGCTGAATTGGATACTCCAAGTGCTCCTCCTATCATTGATGGTGATATTTCACTGTAGAAAGATTCAGAAATTTTGGTAAGGAATGAACAAGCTGCTGGTGCATCTTGACCATCAAGAGAATCAGTGGATTATGATGGGAGAAGTGAGACTTCAATTGAACAAAAACCCAAGACTGTAAAAGCCACTGAGATTGGTGAAAGAGTATCACCTATGATGCATGCCGCCAAGCATGGGCAAGAGGCTGCATTGAGCCACCAGAATTGAGTCACTCATGCTAGTCCTTGGAACTTTATTCCTAGTGTTTACCTTCTTTTAATTCTCTGTTGTCCTTGTAGTTGGGTGATGGCTGTCATATATAACTTTGGGAAGATATTTGGTTTGGTATTTTTCCTCTTTCTGAGACTTTTCCAAGGCTATTTTGTCTATCTTCTTTGCATAATGCCTTTGTCTGTCGATTTTATAACTTGAGAATGGGTGAACTAGGATTAAATTGTGTCTTGAATGACCACACAAAGATTCATTATACCAGCATTAATTACACACACGGTGTTACCATATATATAGGATATTCTAACACTCCCATTGAGCCGAGGACCTCTAATTTTATAAGTTAATTTTGAAAAATATATGTAATTTTGACATAAGGGTAATTCTGTCATTTGCATATAATTTATATCGAATTATGCCATTATTTGGTTCACCTTAAATATAAGATATGATAACATAATACCCCCTGGTGGGTTATCTGGTGTGCATCTAACATTGGATGAGATAAGACCTTATTTGGCTCATTTCTTATCCTACCCTTATCTCGCTCACTTATTCTATTTGTCCTTATCCTATCTAGAATAGCAAACGAACCCTAAAATTTTAACTAATGAGCATGGCAGGACAAACAACATGATAGCTTATCCTGTCATGTCTTCCTCCTTAGCCTGACCACCAAAAGGGCACTTAGTTAGGAGAAAGGGATAAAGATCCATAGGACAGATCCAAGACTCTTCAGTCTTCAAAGATCCCAAACAACCTATTCCATGGATGTTCATCATCAAGTAATGCAAAATAAGTTGAGACCCGGTTTCTAAATCTGGACCACACATTATGCCATATCAGGAGACAAGCAGTAAGAGGTCTGCGCTTTTGGAGCATGTATGTGGTGTTAATCCTGTTAAGAACATCAGTTTAGACAAATGCTTTAACCTTTGACGGAGTTTGGACTTCCAAATGGGTGTCTGTATTGTGAGGGTGAATCAAGAACTGAAAAAAGATTTACAAGTGAACACTTCCAAGGAATCAACGACCCAAGTTCTTGAATTAAGAATAGAAGAAAGATGAATAGACTCAATTAAAATAGAAGAGATTCTAAATCATTGACCTCTATGATGCAAGTTTCTGATAAAATGAAGGTTTCAAGAGAAGTTATCCTAAGTGTTGGAAAACCCTTGGAAACCACTCATAAAGAGGAAAAGTAACAACCCAAAAGATTGCTTTCCTCAGCCTCTTTGTGGGTCTCAACCCATGTGTTTACCGAGGTTCGTCTCCTTGGCTGACTTGCAAATGGACTAGTTTTGCTCATTTGAGCTGGTATATTTTCTTATGGCATGTTTTGTTTAGTTCCAGTTTCTTGTTTGCATTTCCTAATTTCAAAACTAGTTACAACAAAAATAATTACAAATTTATTACTTTGTTTTCATCAGTGTTGTCGAATGGCGGCGCCATGGCGGAAACCGGTGGTGGGTTTTGAAGGAACCGCCATACGAAAGCGGTGGCATGGCGGATTTCACTTGGCGGTTCATGGCGGCTGGCGGGTATGGCGGAATCGGCTGCCATAGCGGCAAAAAGCTGGTTTTTTGTGTGGAAAAACCCGACCCAGCCTTCTGGGTTAGTTGGGTTGCGCGACCCGACCTGGAATATGGCCCAAAATGGGTGAAAACCCTAATAACTTTGTATCAGACATTTCCTCCCTTCATTTTATCGTATACAGAACCCCTTCTCTTCCTCCCATTTCACACTTTCTTCTCCGACCACCCACTCTTCGGCGACACCCACCGGCGACCAGCGACCACTGTTTGTCATGTTGTTTTTATCATTTTGTTGTTATTTTGAATTTTGAAGTCATGAACTTGATGGTAATCAACCTTGCTAGTAGTTTATGATAGGTGAATATGAGACTTATATGATATTTTCTATCAATTTAGTTTATGGTTCTTGACATATGTTGTTAGTGCTTTGGATTTTATATTTATTTCTGCAATTTTTGTTGTGTATATGTATATGCATATATATATAAATAATTGATGCTCAAAATTATTGATGCTCAAATTTTTTGTTATGTATTTGTTATGTATTTTTTTATCTTGATTCTGATGTAAATAATTGATGCTCAAAATTATTAGGGATTTATTGGTAAATTAAGAATAATCATTTAATATTTATTTCGACATTTTCTGTTACTAATAATTTCCCCACATCTCCAGGTCCTTTCTGTGGCAATTGTTGAAGCATATAACATACTACCAAATTTGGTAAGTATTGAATATTGGAATAGTCAGTTTTGCCCTTTCTTATTGAGGATACCTTATCCTATCTTGTATTTTCCCTTTCTTATCTAATAATATTTCTTAATATATATATATAGAGAGACTGGATCCGTTAACACCAGGTGTAAGTCAAAAGACTTACACCAAATCATTTTTGACTTACACCAAATCATAGTCATTGAAACTAATTGATCAAACGGATGAAAATATTTCAGTTAATTTTTTTTAATAAAATTAAAAAGAAGTCATGTGAGAGTTTCTACCTCCCCCTCTCTTTCGCTTATCACCTACTCACCCCTCTGTTAAGAATTCGGCAGAATCATCAGAGTCACCGCCGGCGGCACTATACACCTTTCTTCTTCCTTTCATTCCGACATACAAAGCCCCTCCCTAAAAATCCATCAGGTGCTTAATGGTATTATGATAACCCTGAAGCTGTAGTACTAAAATTTCTTTATCTCAACTCAAATTCAAGTACTTAAATAACATATATTTAGTATAACAACCAAAAAATGAACCTCTTCCAGATTATGGTTGAACAGTACATAAGATATATATAACCCGTCAAATTCCAAACTGAAGAACAAATCGGGAAAAAGAAGAAGAAAAGAACAGAGATAGAAAGAAACAAATAATAGTCACTTTTGTAATCTATCAAGGAAGGAGAAGGGAGGTGCATAGTGACGGCAGTGCGGTGAGTCCATGATTCTGCCAATTCATATTAGGGAAGGCAGATTCTGTCTGCTCTCACGTGACTTCTTTTTTATTTTTTTTAAAAATTTCAACTGAAATATTTTCATCCGTTTGATCAATTAGTTTCAACGACTAGGATTTGGTGTGAGTCTTTTGACTTACACCTGGTGTCAACGGATCCTGTCTCATATATATATATTCCGAAGATTTTATGTGGTGGATTTGTAACTACTATGTTGGTTATGTAAAACACATATACCTTGTCAAGTAATTAGTTTATCTATTGTGTATGGTATGAAATTTTGATAAATACCAGCATCATATATGACCAACAACACCGACTTTGTTGGGATTATAACGATTACCTGCTGATCTACTGTTTTTATTGTGTGAGTCTTCAATAATTTTGTTTGTGTTAAATTTTTCTGAAATTTCTGTTGATGGTCTGTGATATTCATTTGTGTAAATGCAGGCTTGTTGAGGATAATGTACCTAGTTTTACCCCATAGAGCAATTTTTTTTTTTCAAAAAAGAAGCTCAATGCATTTCATTATTAATCAAATGAGTAATACAAAGTGGAACATGATAAAAACATGGTGTGGTGGCCAGCCAAGAAAGACATTGCCCTAGCTAAACTATGGGCTACACCATTCGCTTGTTACCCCATAGAGTAATAATGCAGTGATTTCACTATGTCATATTTTCATTGTAATTTACTTTATGCAGGATCTCATAGTCCCATCTCTCATGAACAAAGGAATTGATTTTTCGGTTTCAAGTTTGTCAATGGTTCCAGGAATCCCCATTAAGCCTATGCTTGCAAAGTATATACTATTCCATATATTGGCCCTTTCTTGAGTACTTTATGTCGTTTATGATTAGATTTCAAGGTTCTAGAATCTTATTTTCTTAAGGAGCCCCCACTTTGTTAACACCCCCTTGGTTTCTTTTTTCTTTGTAATTTTCCTTTTCCTTTCTTGATAGGATCACCAATGGCATTCCCCAAGTGTTGAAGCTATTTCAAAATAAAGCTTTTACATGTGAATATAAGTATGTCCTTTTCTTTAATTAGTTATTTTCATTTTATCTTTATTATCTTCATGTCTCTCTTGACATCACATTGCATGCAACAATGGACTTGGGGGAGCTAATAGTCTTTCAAAATCTTTGTTTGATATATAATATTAATTAATGGGTGATATGAAGTTTTGATCGCAAGGGGTTAATTGTCATTGTTAAAGCAATACCGGTGTAAATGTACTAATCTGATGAATCTACATCACTTCTGAGTAGTATGCCTTTAAATTTGTATATGAATTCTATAACAAGAGAGAGAGCATCTAATTTGATGAATCTTTTAGAGTTGTAGTGCATGTACTGCTCAGTCATCTCTATATAACTTTAATAAAAACAATATAATGCTAACAGGCTAGACTGTTTTTTGATTCAAAAGATTTTTCAAGATGACTAAATACGAAATTAGAAAGCAATAATTACAAAAATAATTCCTTATTGAGAGCAGTTAAAGAGTCATTTACCTTTAAAAATGGTCTTGAAGGAAGAAATGCTGGTGCAAGGCTGGCTCATTTGAATTCTATTGCAAATATAAAAGTAATCCTTTTAATATTCCATTTTTCAAGTTTCTAAACACTAGTATGATTTCTAATTTGTGAAAGAATTTCTAATCTGGCTATGATGATGTTTTGTTCTATTGAATAACTTGGAGATAATTTAGACAAGTGTTTGTGAAATGCTTAAGTTATTTTATTCATCATACTTTGATATATATATATATATATACTCAATAGTAAATACAATTTACAATTTACAAGGAAATGAATGATAAGCTAAATCATAGGAACACCGTCCACACCGTCCACACCGTCCAACTAATTCTAACACTCCCCCTCAAGCTGGAGCATACAAATCAAATGCTCCAAGCTTGGAACAAATATTTTGAATTCTCGGTCCTCTTAGAGATTTTGTAAAGACGTCTGCCAGTTGATCATTAGAGCAAACAGATTCGGTGACAACTTCTTTAGAAAGGACTTTTTCTCGGATAAAATGACAATCGATCTCAATATGTTTAGTTCTCTCATGGAATACTGGATTGGAAGCTATATGGAGAGCTGCCTGGTTATCACAACATAACTTCATTTGTTGAGTATCTCCAAACTTCAATTCCTCAAGAAGTTGTTTAATCCAAATGAGCTCACACGTGGCTACAACCATAGCTCTATATTCAGCCTCTGCACTAGACCTTGCAACAACATTTTGTTTTACTCTTCCACGAGACAAGATTTCCTCCAATAGACACACAATACCCTGAAGTGGAACGCCTATCAATGGGTGATCCTGCCCAATCTGCATCTTAAAATCCAACTATTTGAGTGCTTCCTTTGTCTTCATAAAGTAGTCCTTGTCCTGGAGTCTTTTTAATGTATCTCAGAATTCGAATTACTGCATCCTAGTGATCATTATGAGGAGACTGCATGAATTGACTCACCACTCCCACTGCAAAGGAAATATCTGGCCTTGTAATAGTGAGATAGATGAAGTTCCCCCATTAATCTCCGATACCTTTTAGGATCAGAATAAGGCTCCCCCTGGTTGGGTAGCAATTTTTGATTCGGATCCATGAGACTATCAATTGGTCGACAATCTAACATACCGGTTTCTTTAAGTATGTCTAATGCATACTTCCTCTGTGAGATGATAATCCCATTCTTTGACTGAGCAACTTCAATTCCAAGAAAATATTTCAATTTCCCCAAGTCTTTGGTCTGAAAATGGCTACATAAATGTTCCTTCAGGCTTCAGCTGAGAAATTTTCTCCTGATAATTTCCTGTGATGACTATATCATCTACATAGACCACCAAATAAACGCATCTATTTGGAGAGGTATAACAATAAAAGACTGAATGATCTGCTTCACTACGTTTCATTCCAAAAGCTTGAATAACTGAACTGGATTTTCCAAACCAAGCTCGTGGAGACTGTTTCAGCCCATAGAGAGATCGTCGTAGCATGCAAACCAAACCGGACTCCCCCTGAGCAACAAATCCAGGAGGTTGCTCCATATAAATCTCCTCTTCTAATTCTCCATGAAGAAATGCATTTTTAATATCCAACTGATATAATGGCCAACGACAGATGGCAGCCATGGCAAGGAATATTCGAACAGAAGTGATTTTGGCCACAGGGGAGAAAGTATCTCCATAATCAAGCCCATAAATCTGAGAGTAACCTTTGGCTACAAGCCAGGCTTTGAGCCGATCGATCTGTCCATTGGCCCCAACTTTAATAGCATATACCCATCGACAGCCAACGGGTTTCTTTCTCGGAGGAAGAGGAGTCAAGTCCCAAGTACCATTATGCTCCAAAGCCTGCATTTCATCAATCATGGCTTGTCGCCATCCTGGATGATCAAGTGCCTCACAAACATTTTTAGGATAGGAAACGGAAGATATAGATGACACAAAAGAATAATAAGAAGGAGAGAGACGATGGTAACTTAAGAAGTTATAAATAGGATGAGGATTTTGAGTAGACCGAGTACCTTTCCTAAGAGCAATGGGCAAGTCAAGGTTTCCTTCAGGTAGGTCCGTAGTAGGGTCATCTGCTGGAGTAGGACATGATTCAGCTGGTCTTTCAGTGCCTTCCAATTCTGTATTAAGAACTCGTGGACGACGATGATATATGATGGGTGACCTTTGAGATTGTTCGAGTGGGGGATCGTTAGGAATTTCTGTAGTCGAAACTGATTCCGACAAAGGAGAAGGTGATGGACCAAGATACGGAATCGGAAAGACTTCTTGAATAGTCTGAGACTCAACTGTGGATGGTGAGAAGTAAAACTTTTCTTCGAAGAACGTTACATCTGCACACATGAAATAATGATTCTGCACAGGGGAGTAACACTTGTAGTAGCCCTTCTGTAACCTGGAATATCCCAAAAAAACACATTTGATGGCTCGTGCAACAAGCTTATCAAGACCTGGAGACAAGTCACGAATAAAACAAGTGCATCCAAATATTCGTGGAGCAACATGAAATAGTGGCTCTTTAGGGAATAAAACGGAATGTGGTATTTTATGATCAAGAGAGGATGAAGGCATCCGATTAATTAAATAACATGCTGTCAAAACTGCATCACCCCAATGTCGGACAGGTACATTCGCATGGAGTAACAAGGTCCGAGCAGTTTCAACAAGATGTCTATTATTCCTTTCAGCTATGCCATTCTGTTGAGGGGTATGAGGGCAACTGGATTGATGGAGAATGCCCTGTGATGACAAAAAGGAAGAAAGAGCAGAAGAAAGTATTCCTTTGCATTATCACTTCTAAGGATTTTGATTGTCTTTGGGTTTTGACCTCATTAACGAAAGTTGTGAGAATAGACGGAAGTTCAGATTGTTCTTTCATTAAGAAAACCCAAGTGCACCGAGAGAACTCATCAATAAAGGTAACGAAATATCGGAAACCATTAGAAGACACACGACTCGGTCCCCATATATTTGAATGGATAACTGAAAAGGGAGAATCAACTCGGCTTTCAACTTTGCTGTGAAAGGAAGAGCGAACATGCTTGCCTAGTTGACACGACTCACAGTTCAATGATGACATTTTTGCAAGATTCGGAACCATTTGCTTCAATTTTGACAAACTTGGATGGCCCAATCGTCATGTAGAAGATTTGGAGACTCGACTGCAGTACAACTTACAGAAGGAGCTGATTGGAGGTAATAAAGACCATGTGATTCATGTCCTACGCCAATCATCCGACCCGTACCACGTTCCTGTATAGTAAAAGAACCAACATCAAAAGTTACTGAGCAGTTTAGAGAGCGAGTAAGTTGACTAAGGGAGATCAAATTAAAAGGGCAACCAGGTATAAACAAAACAGATTTTAAAGTTATAGGAGTGACTGAAACATGACCGATTCCTTTGGCACTGACCTTAGAACCATCCGCAAGAGTAATGAAGTGAGGAAATTTAGGAGAAGATATGGAGGAGAATAAAGACCGATTACCAGCAATATGATCAGAGGCACCTGAATCAATTATCCAAAGATTTTGATTGTTACCGGATTGAGATATGAAGGCTGTGGAGTCATGAACACCAGTGGCAGTAGACCTATGAGATTGATGGGCAGCTTTCAATTGAAGATACTCTCGGTACTCGGCTTCGGAAAATTTTTTCTTGAACATTTCAGCATTGACTGATTTTTGAGGAAACCCATGAAGAGAGTAACAAGTATTTTGAGTGTGACCCATCCGCTTGCAATATGTGCATTGAGGACGACCCATTCGAGCCAAAACAGACAGAGAGGCTGCCTTAACACCTGAGATTGTAAAGAGACCAGCAGCAAGGACCAGGAACAAAAGAAAGCAAATCTGGGAAACCAAATACAAAACTGAGAACACAGTGGAGGAGACCCACTTGTCAAAGAGTTGGAGAATCAAAGAACCGACCCCCTAGGCAGGAAGAGGAGACACTGGTGAGCAGATCTGGGCGGGCGCGCGGTTGTTCCGAAGTCGGAAAGGTGGCGTGTGGCTTGCACACGCCGTCAGGGAGGAGTGCGTGTGGAGGCGCGTGGGGATGTTGCTGGCGACGGGTCTCCGGTGGCTGGCCGATCGGCGGCTTCTGACTGGATATCCGGCGGCGGTGGACAGTGGGTTTGTCGGTAGTGGTGACTTTCTAACAAGGACAGAGAACAGGACTTGGGTTTTGAAGGTTTCTGATGGACCAAATGGCAGAAAGCCTCTTATGATGAAACAGAAGCAGGACCGAAGGACTCAACCTGTTCTTGATACCATATTGAATAACTTGGAGATAATTTAGAGAAGTGTTTGTGAAATGCTCAAGTTATTTTATTCATCATACTTTGATATATATATACACTCAATAGTAAATACAATTTACAATTTACAAGGAAATGAATTATAAGCTAAATCCTAGGAACACCGTCCACACCGTCCAACTAATTCTAACATGTTCATTGGTATGTAGTGTGGGAGTTCATTCACATAAACTATGACATAGTTCCTGATCCATTGTGCATCTACTGATATTGACAATCAACACTTCCATTTCTTTCTGATCATTTCATAAGCTTAATCTGGCACACTTAATGGTATAGTGAACACTTATGGCAGTGAAGAACTGTGGTAATACTCGTTGTATGGTGATTGCTGCATTTATTGCATTTCTTACCAAAGAAATGCATAAACTCAAATTGCTTCCTTTTCAGCATGTAACATTTGTAATTTCAGTTTTACGTGCAAGTTGTAAATTCTACTTTAACACAACTGGTGAGAAAAAATATCATTTTGGATAGATTTGAAATGCTGACCTTTTTTTTACTCTACTACTAATATTTTTCAATTTGATGATTTTATTGAATATTGAGATCCTTTGGCATTACTTGTCTCTTTTGTACATGGGTGAATTGTACTTCTCTTTGACATTACTTGTTGAATTGTCTTAAATGTAATTCCAGGTATGATGGTCAACGAGCTCAAATTCATAGATTAGTTGATGGATCAATTCGTGTTTTTTCAAGAAATGGAGATGAATCAACTTTAAGATTTCCTGATCTGATTGACATAGTTAAGGAATCCTGCAAGCCAGATGCATCGACTTTCATATTGGATGCAGAAGTATAGAACATTTTTTGAAATACTATACTTTAGATTTGTTCTTGTTAACTAAGCTCCCGTTTGTCACTCCTAATTGTATGATTCATGTTCCTTTCAGGTTGTTGGTATTGATAGAAAAAATGGATATAGGATTATGTCTTTCCAAGAGCTATCCTCACGTGGTAGAGGAAGCAAAGATATTTTAGTTACTACAGGGAGCGTAAAGGTTGGGAATTTGCATGCATAAAAGAAACTAAAAGCATATATGCCTACAGCCATAAAGCCTTTGTTTTAAACTTCCCAGGCATAATTATTCTATTCTTGCTAAAACGTTGCTGATATATAGAAGAAATAGTCAGAATCAACTTGATTTAATGAATGGCAGTCTACGCCTTGTTGAGATGGGAAGGTAGGTCATAATTGTTGGAGTAATTCAAATATTAGTTAGTGGTTAAAGGGATTAGTTAGAAGCTTGTTAGTGATTAGTTAAAGTTATTAGTGTTAGTTAGTTCAAAGTCCACAATAGAGCACTATAAATAAAGTGTAGTGAAGTGTGTAATTGTAGAAGTGTGTGAAGTGAATAAAGATTTTCACCAAGTGTATTTTCTTCTATCTCTTTCTTCTTCCTTACAATATTCTTTCTATTCCATTTCTCTATTCTTGTGTGAGTGTGTGTTTCAACATGGTATCAAGAGCTATAATGACTCTGGGGCAAAGAGAGATCTATGAGGGCATGTCCATGGCTGAAGAAATCGAAGAGATTATGGGTGGGGATTTTTCAATCCCTTTACCGGTTTTTGATGGTAAGAACTTTGAGCATTGGGTTGTGAAGATGAGAGTAATCTTTAGTTTCAGGAAGTGTTGGAGGTAGTGAAGGTCGGGATCCAAAAAGAGAAGGATAGTGCCTCCTACAAGGAATCCAAGAAAAGAGATTACTTGGCTCTCTTCATCATCCATCAATGTGGATGAGGCCAATTATGAGAAGATCTCCACTGCTAAGAATGCCAAAGAAGCCTGGGATATCTTGGAAAAAGCTTATGAAGGTGCTGATAAAGTGAAGAGAAGTACTGTACATAAGACCAAAGATTATGTCAACGATGTTGCTCAAAAAACCAAAGAGAATATCAAAGACGTGTTTGGGGCAGGTCAATACAGTGCAGAGAAGGCCAGAGAAATGAAGGATGCTGCTGCAGAAAAGAGAAATCTCGCAAGGGAAGAGCCAAGAAAAATTCCAAAGGAGGTGAAGGTTGTAGTTCCAGAAGAAGAGGAACCAGAACAGTGGCAACCAAAGAGCTTGGAAACAAAGAATGTTCCAATGATTGTTTATGAAGAGGTGTCCGTTCTTGAGAAGGAAGGTTGTCCTTTGGGCAGTGAGATGGTTAATCGAAATCACTCATGTCTAGTGACAGCGAGAGGAAGCCAACCTTAATCTTGGTCAAGTCTTGGTAGTGGAGTAAGAGTGCACATGGAGAAAGATCGGTACACAAGGGTTGAACAGGGGCAGAAGTGCCATGCAATGGCCAAGAAACCATGGAGTTTGGGAAGACCAACAAGGACGTGGCTATGGCGGGAATGTTCGGGCAGAACCTGCACGTGCCACCCAAAACCCGTAACACTGCCATGAAGAGTGGAATAAGGGAGTTGAAGGATAAGGAGCCTGAAGAGGATGTTGGTGATGCCATGAGCGAAGAGGAGGCTAAGAGCAACATGGTGGATCTTCAGGGTGATGATGAACTAAAGAATCAAGTTGGGGAATCGAAAACAAGAGGGACGAAGGTGACAGAGCTGCCGTCGCTGGAGCTGCCGGGCAGTGATCCTCGTACGGTGGCTGACGGGGCATGTGCGCCTGAGAAGGGCAGCAACGCAAATGAGACACAGAAGAGTGTCAAGACACGGTGGGCATTTTAGAAGTTGGGTCAAGTGAATGATTCGATAGGCCAGACTCAAATCGTGAAGCAGGAGCAAGGGATTACCATTCCTTTGATGGCCAAGAAAACAGATACGTGAGTTGGAGTTATTGTGAATGCTAGTGATAATAGCAAGCTGGAGAAGAAAGTGAAGTGTTAAATCCAATGGGGTGCCTACAAGGGTGCTGGTGCTTAGGAGCATGTGGATTCTGGTGAGATATGATGAGTTGAAAGGGTTTCAACCAAGTGCTACTCAAACACCTCTAAGGTTTCAGTAGTTGTTCAATCCAAATAACCAAAACTAGTTGTGGTTCCAAAGTCATTAAACAGTGGGATGAAGCACAACACATCGTGTGATAAGAGTCAGGGAAGGCTAACTAGAAAGGATATTCAATTGCTTTTTTCAGTGAGCTTTGAAAAGGATCAGCAATGGGACCCTGGTGGCTATGTGTGTATATCTATGGAGGCTTGATCTTCATGCTTCAAAATATGGGATCCAGGAAAGCTGTGATGTTTTTGGCTAATCTGAATTAAGGGGGTGTGTTGGAGTTAATTCAGAATTAGCTAGTTCAGTTTGTACAGTGTACATAGGTGTTGTACACATGCGTATTAATGTGTATACAGTTGTAGTTAGATATCGTACATAGGTGTTGTACACGGGTCTATCAGTTAGATAAAATATATTGTCTAATGCATAGGTGTTATACATAGGTGTACGTGTAAGAGATGTTTCTTTATAGTTTGTTAGAAACAGTTACTTGCTGTTATGATTAGTTAGTTAGTTTGTTGTAACTGAATAGGTGAGCAATATGAGATGTGAGACTCTATAATGTACACAATGTAAGTGAATGATAGGAAGAAAGAGGGTAGTGAAAGTAGTGTGCAAAAATAGAATAAAATTTTCATTCTTTCTTCCTTATCTATACTCTTTCTATTTTCTGTGTGTGAATTACTGTCTGTAACACTGAGTATATGTTTGCTTGTGTTCCAACAATAATCTATGATTTGGTGGGTTGCCAGTTTATGAACAGAATCATATAAGTATTGTATATATTAGCATAGACTTTTCGATCCTTTTCCCTTGTCATGACATGACTTGTTGGAGCGGTACTGCACCAACAGCTTTGGATCAATGGACTGCCTAACTGCCATGATAAAGACATCAACTAATAATCAGTGTTTTGCCGTTTGTCCCATATATTAGCATCAATCTCCCGAGCCTTCTTGGTTAAATACTCTAGAGTCCCTCACCTGAAAATTACACATCAACAACATACCAATCTAAATTATTCTTAGCATTTAGTTTCCTATTGTGGGAGTGCTCGAGAATGCAAAGGAAATAAGGTCCTTTATGAGTGCTCGAGGATGTAGAGGACACTATTGAGGAAGACTTGGAGGCTCCAATTGAAGGCATGAGATCTGACCAGAGATTGCTGAAAGAACCTCTGAAACATGAAAAATGCTGGGCACCAAGAGCCCGCCGACTGTCCAGAGTAGGATAGGACTTTTGACCACTTGAACTGAGCCAGTAGGTGTTGGCTTGGAGGACGGGACCGGCTTCAACACAATCTGATGTTGGGAAGGTGGGGCTCATGAGCCGCCAGGTATGCATGCGCATGGAAGCACATCGCAGTGCTTGTGGCAATGACACTGGGCGGTACTACTTGTCAGGGACACCTGAGATGACTCGCACCCTCATTTGACTATTGAGGGTGTTGGGATCAGAGATCCAGCCTTGACAGTGGTTGGATGGCGTGACAGCTAGGGTTTTGCTTCTCTTGATACCAACTTGAGACTGAAAACAGACAAGTTAATAACGGCAGTTTGAATGACCATAATTAGTTTATGGCAATGTTCTGTTTTCATGTTAAGGCTAGTTTCATACAAATCAATCTCAAAACATTGCATTTTGATAATGGTTTGATTTAAATGAAAAAGACTGAATATTTTATGACTAAAGAATCATGAAGACTGTTGGGCCGTTGACCCATGTGTACAAGAGGAGGAAAAGAAGATATAAAGGTGGGCGTGAAAGTGATGGGCTTAACATCAGAAAGCCTACTGATAGAAGTATATGACAGGAGAATTCAGTTAGAGGAGAGAGGGAAGGGCAGAATGAAATGTACACTTGGCAGCCGATGAATGAGGGGAATGATTCTGTTATGATGGGAGTGCTGGGTGGTGGTTATATGGGAGGCGTAGGGGATGCTGATTGGGTATCAGAGAATTATAATTGGAGCTTGGGAGACCTTGGCCTGGAAAGGATTGTTCAATATCCCCCCTGGTGTTGATTCCTGTTGTTCTTTTCTTTATCATTGCTTCTGTTTTTTCCTATTTTCCAATGTTTCTGGTTTACTAGAGGTTTACCTCCGATGTGCGGAGCTTATTCCATTTTCCCAGTTGAATACATTCAGCATTTCCTAGTTTCTATAAAATACATCTGCAATAATTAATATTTTATGTGGACTGTTACATGTTACAACACTCCCCTCAAGCTGGTGAGTTAATATCTATGATTCCCAGCTTGCTAGTAAGATCTTGGAACCTCTCTTTGGGTAGTCCCTTAACACATCTGCCAACAGGAATCCTGAAGGAACATATGCTGTGGTGTTCAATCAACTATCAAATTTCTCGTTAATGAAATGTCGGTCCATCTCAATGTGATTTGTTCTGTCATGCTGAATTGGATTATGAGCAATGTTAATGGTAGATTGTGGTTGGTTTGTCTGTTGCTGTTCTAGGAGGATTTCTTATCTTCCTCTGTACTTCTCTAATTCTCTTCTGTTTCTAGTTGAATTCTCTGGATTTACTTCTTATATCTTCTGTTCATGCAGGTGGATATTTGCATCTTTGTCTTTGATATCATGTTCGCGAATGGAGAGCAGTAATTATTTCAAACTTTCTTTTACTCAAGTTTATGATAATTGGTTGCAAACTTGGTAGAAATTCTCATAGAGCATGTACAAATGATTCTCTTAACAAGTGGTCTCGTGCATGCATTGGCCTTGCTTGGTGTTATAAGGAAGGATAGTGTAATGATCATGGGAGTGAATAGGCTAAACTATCCACCTGATAAGCTTTTAGCCTATCGTATATTTGGCTCACCAATGGGTAGTGTGCAATATGGTGTAATTTCATGCTATCTTGTTATATTGATGGACCATATAAACCATTTAGGGTAAAAATGTGACATTTTCTGTACTTATTAATCCCTATAGTGTTCATTGATGATCAAGCATGTGGATTTAAGTTACAAAGAAAGTACGTCTTTATGTCTATATAGGCAGGCAGTATTGATTTATTAATATTTAACTAATTTAAGACAATCAGATTATCCTTATTAAGCAGTTCATATTGCCTTTCGAGTACAGTCTCTATTGACCCATTCAAATACTGTTTGACAGGCTATTGGGTTTTCCCCTCCGCCAAAGACGAAAGTGTATGCATCTAACATCTTATTAGATTATGAATCTTCTGCATATCCAAGGCAAGACAAAAATGTACTGTAACTCATAATGAAATCCCTTTGCATGTATATAGATATGAAGCATTTGTTCTATGATGAGAAACCTGGGTTTTTTGAATATGCAAAGGAAACAACTGTAAGTGCTTCGGTTTAAGATTATTATTTTCCTTATGAAATTCGTCTAATGTGGTTTGATATATATATATATAAACTCTTTAATTGTAGATCGAAGCAGATGATGCTTGCTTAACATGTGAAGCCGCCACATTAACTAAGTTAAATGCTTTCCTGGAAGATGCACTTCGCTCTTCATGTGAAGGAATTATGGTGAAAACATTGGATGTT
This sequence comes from Sophora flavescens, assembly GCA_030762895.1. Lineage (NCBI taxonomy): Eukaryota > Viridiplantae > Streptophyta > Magnoliopsida > Fabales > Fabaceae > Sophora > Sophora flavescens. Next base: position 18,559,238 of record CM061065.1, read on the forward strand.
GCTGCAGGGTATTCTCCTTCAAAACGTTCTGACAAATGGTTAAAGGTTACTATTTGTTATACAGGACTTTGGTCACATTTTTCAACATACACACAAACAGATACTGAACCTTATCTGTATAATGCTCAAAGGCTTCATTTTGTAGGTTAAGCGAGATTATGTGGAAGGTTTAAATGACACTCTTGATTTAGTACCAATTGGAGCTTGGCATGGAAATGGAAGGAAAGCTGGATGGTATTTATTTCATCATCTTTCATATTTTTGCTGTCTACTGAAATTATTTAAGATGCTGACTGCTGCAATGAAACTTGCATAACATGAATTAAATGGAAAATGTGACAGAAAAAGGAATATGTGTTCTCCAGTGGCTTCATTATAGATTTTGTGGATAAGAAAGTGATTTACTGCACTGTTGTTGATCTGGATCTTTTACTGTTGCAGGTATAGTCCATTTCTTCTGGCATGTTTCAATCCTGAAACTGAGGAGTATCAAAGTGTATGCCGGGTGATGTCTGGGTTCTTAGATTCATTTTACACAGAGGTATAAATGCTTTTAACTTATCCTTAAAATATTGTGTTCATGTTAATTACATATCTGTGGCAGAGGCTGCAGAACCCTCTGGGCTATGCCAGCCTATCAAAAGTACCATAGACTTTTCCCTCTTGAAGTTGAAGGCTGTCTTTGAAATTTTTTATTTCCTGGTCCTGTCTTTGAAATTTGAACCCTTAGAATTGTCAGTGTCATATTTGTTACGTTTGCTTAGATAGTGCGAGGTACGGGAATATCAATAGGGATTAAAGGGCTCAATAAGTGGGGCCCAAATCTGTTAAATTTGTTAATAACAGTTAGAGCAGATATAGGTGGTTAGAACAAGTGGAAAGAGTATAAACCAGTAGATAGGGGAAGAGAGGGGATTCATTATGAAAAGTTAGAGAGTTTGAAGTGAGAGGGACAGGTACTCTTGAATTACCTGGGAATTATGGTTCATTAGTGTTTTCTTTCATTTTATGTATTACGATTTACGAGCAAGTTACCTTGCTCTGTTTGAGTCAATATCAATAAACAGGTATGTTCATTGCTTTTTCTTGTTAATTCTGAACTGGTTTCTACTTAGTGGTCGTTGCTCATTAGTAATTAGTAATTAATATTCGGGAAACTGGCACTTAAGGACACTTAAAAGGATAGGGGAATAACAGTTTACCCCCCTCAACTTTCACAACTTATCACGCAATCGCCCTAAACTTTTTTGTTTCATTAAACTCCACTAAACTTTTGATTTAAAGTGGAAACATTGAATTCCATTAGCTTTGACATCCCTAAGTCCAAATAGAATTGAATAGCCACAGTTAAAACTGTGGCTAATTAGCCTAAAACCGTAATTAAATTGTAAATTGTAATTCTTGAGTCCTATCTTATTTTCACTGAACATATTTTCTTAAACAAGATAGAAATGGAAAATCAACCTTAGGCTCCTATTTATGATTCCAGCATGTAACATCTTAGGCTACTCCAAAATTTTGAAGTTAGTCGTTTTGTGAACTTCAAACTCGTGGTTACTTAATTATTGTCAACAGATTTGATTTGGCTGAATAATTTGAATTGATAGCCAAGATGTTAGCTACTATTAGAACAGATTTGTTGGCCTTATTTCTGCATTAATTGTAGACAGTTATGATTATGTTTTTATTAGCTGTAGGATTAGCATTTATAGCACATTAATTGTAGCAGATATAACAGATACTGTACAGCTTGTATCATCTCTATTTAATTGAGAATTCTCCAGCAGGAGAACACGGGTTTCTAACCTATATTCCTCTGAGTTTGACATGGTATCAGTCTAGGTTGCGATCCTAACCTAGCTCTGTCCGAATCATAGTCCTTTTTTTTCTCTCAAGTCTCTCCTAGTTACCTCTTGTCCCTTGTCCCTTCTGTGTTTTCTTCCTTGTGATTTATTCTCAGTCTCATGTCTACTGAAAAGTATGATGTCTTGTTCGTTCGCCTTAATGGCAAGAACTATCCAGCCTGGGCATTTCAGTTCGAGATCTTTGTCAAAGGTAAGGACCTTTGGGGACATGTTGATGGTACCAGTACTGCTCCTGACAAAGAGAAGCAGAAGGCTGACTATGCCAAGTGGGAAGTCCAAGATGCTCAAGTCATGACATGGATCATAGGGTCTGTTGATCCCACTATTGTTCTCAACCTCAGACCATTCAACACTGCAGCTAAGATGTGGGTCTATCTGAAGAAAATATATAGCCAAAATAACACTGCTCGTAGGTTCCAGCTTGAACATGACATTGCCATGTCTCAACATGATAGTCTATCAATTTCTGAATTTTATTCTTATTTCATGAATCTTTGGGCTGAATACACTAACATTGTTTATGAGGATTTGTCTGCTGAAAATCAAAGTGCAGTGCAGAAAGTTCATGAAACTACTCAAAGAGATCAATTCCTTATGAAATTGAGACCTGAATTTGAGGGTATTCGGTCCAACCTCATGAATAGGGCTCCTGTTCCCGCCTTGGATGCATGCCTTAATGAACTTCTTCGTGAAGAACAGCGTCTCCTAACTCAAACAACCATGGAACAACAGAAATCAGCCTCTCTTCCAGCTGCATATGCTGTCCAAGGCAAGCCTAGAGGACGCGACATGAGTGCTGTCCAATGTTTCTGCTGCAAAGGATTTGGACATTTTGCTTCACAGTGTCCTAAAAAGTTCTGCAATTACTGCAAAAAAGATGGCCACATCATTAAGGAATGTCCTATCCGACCACCAAGAAAACCCGCAACAGCATATACTGCCTCTGTTGGTTCTTCTGCCACTGGTTCTGCGGTTCAAGATGCTTCTGCTCCTGCACAAGACTTGACCCCCGAAATGGTCCAACAAATGATAATTTCAGTTTTTTCTGCTTTAGGACTTTCAGGTAAACCTTCTACTTCATGTTCTCCTTGGTATTTTGACTCCGGGGCATCCAATCATATGATCAACACTACTAATACTCTTACAAACATCACCAAATACTTTGGTAATCTCCAAATTCACACTGCTGATGGCAATGGTTTACCAATCACAGCAATTAGTGATATTTCCTCATCCTTAACCAATGTTTTTATTTCCCCTGGTCTTACTAGTAACCTTATTTCTGTTGGTCAATTAGTTGACAATGATTGTCGGGTTGAATTCTCAAAATCTGGTTGTCTTGTGCAGGATCAACACTCAGGGAAGATGATCGCGAAGGGGCCTAAAGTTGGACGTCTTTTCCCTTTGTCTCCATGTACTTTCCTACCTTTTGTTTCTTGTAATTCCGCTAAAGTTGATTTCCAAATATGGCATAAGCGTCTTGGTCACCCAAACTCATATGTACTTCATGACTTGATGAAATCTGGTGTTCTTGGTAATAAAATTCCACCTTCTCTTAGTACTGTCCAGTTTGACTGTAACTCATGTAAACTTGGTATAAGTAAAATTCTACCATTTCCGATTCATCAATCACATGAAACCCAATCTTTTGATATGATCCATAGTGATTTATGGGGAATAGCACCTGTTATATCTCATGCTAATTACAAATATTTTATCACATTTATTGACGATTATAGTCGGTTCACATGGGTCTATTTTTTAAGATCTAAAGATGATGCATTCTCCGCTTTTAAAAATTTTCATGCCTAAGTTGACACCCAATTTTCCTCCAAAATTAAAATTCTGCGTTCTGATAATGGGGGGGAATACACGTCTAATTTATTTCAAAAGTTCTTGCAAGAAAATGGCATCTTATCTCAAAGGTCATGTCCTTCAACACCCCAACAAAATGGGGTAGCTGAAAGAAAAAACCGACACCTTCTTGATGTGGTCTGAACTCTTATGTTGGACTCCTTTGTGCCATCTCGTTTTTGGTGTGAAGCCGTCTCCACTGCTGTCCACCTTATTAATCGATTGCCTTCTCCATCATTAAACAATGATTCTCCTTTCTCCCGATTATTTGGCCACAAACCCACATATTCCAGTCTTCGCACTTTCGGTTGTGTGTGTTATGTCCATCTTCCCCCACATGAATGCACAAAGCTCACAGCTCAATCTGTTAAATGTGCTTTCCTTGGTTACTCAGCCCACCAAAAAGGTTTTATGTGCTACGATCATAATCTACGTAGGCTTCGGGTTTCTAGAAATGTCATATTTCAAGAAGATACATATTTTTTTGCAACTACCCAAGACACTCCCTCTTTTACAGTTTCTGTTATGCCATTATTCTCTGCAAACAAACCTGTGCCAAAACCTTTATTGGTGTACCAAAGACGTCCTCCAAGGCCACCTTCTGTTCAATCTCGGCTGCTAATCCCGTGAGTTATCAACAACCAGCTACTCTACGTCGCAGTACCTGCATTCATAAACCTCCGGAAAAGTATGGTTTCCCTTCACCTTTATCTTTGAAAGCAACTTTAGCATCTGTCCCGATCCCCTCTTCCTATAACCAGGCCATGGAGCATAAATGTTGGCAAGAAGCAATTCAAGCAGAACTTCTAGCACTAGAAGAAAATCAGACATGGGACGTTGTTCCCTGTCCTCCATTTGTTAAAGCTCTTGGCAGCAAATTTGTCTTCACTATCAAGCTTCGATCGGACGGCTCAATCGATCGATATAAGGCTAGATTAGTTGTTCTTGGCAATAGGCAAGAATTTGGTCTTGACTATGAGGAAACTTTTGCACCTGTGGCCAAAATGACTACTGTACGTACTATTCTTTCCATTGCTGCCTCTGAATCTTGGCAAATAAACCAGATGGATGTCAAGAATGCATTCCTCCATGGTGACCTCAAGGAGGAAGTTTACATCAAACTTCCTAACGGTATGCCTTCATCTTTTCCTAATTCTGTTTGCAAACTGAAGCATTCTTTATATGGCTTGAAACAGGCACCCAGAGTATGGTTTGAAAAGTTTCGCACAACACTACTTGGCTTTTCCTTCATACAAAGCAAGTATGATCCGTCACTTTTTATACAGAAGACCTCAAAAGGAATTGTCATACTACTTGTTTATGTGGATGATATTGTGGTCACCGGATTAGACCAAGAGGCTATCTTTACAATCAAGCAATTGTTACACTCCACTTTCCACATGAAAGATCTTGGCCGGCTTACTTACTTCTTAGGACTAGAAGTGCATTTTCAGGAAAAAGGCATCTATGTCAATCAACACAAATATGTCCAATATCTAATCGAGTCGGCTGGCCTCACCGATGCATCTCCTGTAGACACTCCTATGGAAGTTAATGTAAAAATAAGACGAGATGAAGGTGAACTTCTACAAGACCCTACTTCCTACAGGCAGCTGGTTGGCAGTCTTATCTACCTAACCATCACAAGACCTGATATTTCTTTTGTTGTTCACAGCGTCAGCAAATTCATGCAAGCTCCTCAGCACTTGCATCTTTCAGCAGTACACCGTATTATTCGATATCTTCTCGGTACTACCAATCGTGGTCTTTTCTTTCCTACCGGTACATCCACACGCCTTCAAGCCTACAACAATGCCGATTGGGCTGGATGCCCGGACACAAGAAAATCCACAACCGGCTGGTTCATGTTTTTAGGTGATACTCCCATCTCCTGGAAGTGCAAGAAACAAGACTCGGTCTCTAAATCTTCTACTGAAGCAGAATATCGGGCCATGTGCAAAGATGTTCCGAGATTATCTGGTTACGAGGTCTTCTTTCAAAGCTTGATTTCTTACAAACAACACCGACTCCACTACATGCTGACAACACAAGTGCCATACAGATTGCAGCAAATCATGTATACCATGAAAGAACAAAACACATAGAGGTTGATTGTCACTCGATCCGGGAATCATATGATCGTCGAATCATCACTTTGCCTCATGTCCCTACATCTGCTCAACTTGCTGACGTCCTCACAAAATCCCTTACACGTCAGCGTCATAATTTCCTAATTAGCAAATTGATGCTTGTCGACTTACCAGCATCAAATTGAGGGGGGATGTCAACAGATTTGATTTGGCTGAATAATTTGAATTGATAGCCAAGATGTTAGCTACTATTAGAGTAGATTTGTTGGCCTTATTTCTGTATTAATTGTAGCAAATTTGTTGGCCTTATTTCTGCATAATTGTGAGCAGATTTGTTGGTCTTAGGATTAGCATTTATAGCACATTAATTGTAGCAGATTTGTTGGCCTTATTTCTGCATAATTGTGAGCAGATTTGTTGGCCTTATTTTCGCATAATTGTACAGATTATGATTATGTTTTTATTAGCTGTAGGATTAACATTTATAGCACATTAATTATAGCAGATATAACAGATACTGTACAGCTTGTATCATCTCTATTTAATTGAGAATTCTCCAACAGGAGAACACGGGTATTGGAAATTGCTTATAATTAATACTCTTATTGAAATTAGATTAGGATTAATGTTATATTAAGCTTGGACGGTTGGATGGTGTGGACGGTGGATTCTCATCCATTGTATTATTAGTTTCATTGCATCTATTCTCCTAGGACTTAGCATAGATAATTAATGCTTTAGGAATCAGGTTCCCCTATCTATTATATATTGTAGTCCTATTGGAATGTTAATACAAGAGAGACATATTCAGTTTCAGTTTTCAAGGAGAGTCTTCATTCTTTTTCTTATCCTAATTTCTTCTCTATCTAAAATCCATAACTTCAACATGGTATCAGAGCAGTACCATCCTCCGTGACCTGTCCCGTCACTATTCCGCTGAGTCCCCAAAAGTTTGGGACTATTCCAATAATTGTATTCAGAATTTTATTTGTTAAACCCTCCTCCTTCTGTTTTGACCATGTTTGGTTTCTGGGTCTCAAGTTTCTGCTACCCTCCTTGAAGTAGTGCGTTACTGACTCTATTTTGGGAGTCCTGTTTTTGTTGTTCTCGTTTTGAGCTGCCCTCATTGCGAGTATTTTTTAGTTGTCTCTTTGGTGCTATTTAGCACTGTTTGGCTGCACCGAAATTATTTTCAGACCTCAACAACAATTTATCATTCCAATTTGGTTCAAAAGTCATGGCGTCACCGATCCCACCATCAATATCAGTTTGGACTTCAGCTGCTATAAGCGTTGGTCCATTATTGTTTCAGTTTGGTTCGAAGTTGTGACACCTTCAAGTTGTGGTTTTAGCTTTGTAGCCTTAGGCCCAATGTCATTCTGGTTTTGTTTGAAGTGGTGACAACTTCCAGTTCAAGCTTCAGCTCAGCTGACTTGTCATCATTTATGTTTGGTTTGCCTGCTGTCCGTAAAGTCAGCAGTGGTTTCTTTAGTTGGTTGCTCGGTGGTTTGTTCTTGGGCACGAACCTTATTGGTTGGTTGTTATGGTGTTTCTCGTTGGCTTATCCAAGATTTTTTTTTTTTTTGGGTCTGGTTAAATTTTCTTTCAAAGGGTATGTTTGTAACAAGCTTAAAGCTTAATAAGCTTTAGCTTGAGGGGGAGTATTAGAAATTGCATATAATTAATACTCTTATTGAAATTAGATTAGGATTAATGTTATATTAAGCTTGGACGGTGGATTCTCATCCATTGTATTCTTAGTTTCATTGCATCTATTCTCCTAGGACTTAGCATAGATAATTAATGATTTAGGAATCAGGTTCCCCTATCTATTATATATTGTAGTCCTATTGGAATGTTAATACAAGAGAGACATATTCAATTTCAGTTTTCAAGTAGAGTCTTCATTCTTTTTCTTATCTTAATTTCTTCTCTATCTAAAATCCATAACTTCAACAACGGGTTTCTAACCTATATTCCTGAGTTTGACAATTATGACATTATCACTTTGAAACATAAAAGATTGGATTATGCCATGAGTTTATGTTTCTAGCCTTGTGTCAATTTATGGTTGTAATATTGTTAGTGTACATATGTATAATTAAAATAATTATTTTAAATTTTTAATGTTAATGTGATCCAGTTTCAGCACATGTCAAAATGGTTACACTGGTCCCTCGCCACTGTTGTAACTAATCCTTTTTTCAAAACATGGCACTAATGCTAGATGGGTGTACAAAGTGCTTATTGTTACTGTTTTTTTAAAAGTTTTTAACTTGGGGGCAGCATACTTTTATCACTACTGACAGGAAAATTGATATTGATCTGCAGATGAAAGAGTTCTTTTCTGGGGACAAAGTCTTGTCCAAGAAGCCACCATATTATCAAACAGCAGAGGCACCAGACATGTGGTTTTTACCACAACTTGTTTGGGAAATAAGAGGTGCAGACTTTACTGTATCCCCAGTTCATCATGCTGCCATTGGTTTAGTTCATCCATCTCGAGGCATCTCAATCAGATTTCCAAGATTTATTCGTGCTGTGTCTGACAGAAACCCAGAAGAATGTAGCACAGCTGCTGATATAGTTGAAATGTTTCATTCTCAGACTCGGAAGATGGATGTCACAGCTGAAGATTGAATGTTTATTTATTTTCTATGTATATAACCTTTTCTTGATGTAAAGGATTTCTAGGTATCACAGCTTACTTAAGTTGTTTCAATGTTCCATATGTACAGTGTAGACAAGTTTTAACAACGAATCTGTAGGCTTCATAGACAAGTTTTTGGTTTCCCATATTTATAGCTTTAAAACCTGATCAACCCACTTGTTAAGCCTTATCACGACCTTCTTCAGCTTTGCTGTTATTTGACATGTTGGTCCATTCGGAAGAGTAGAGAGTTTATTTGTGAGTGCAAATGGGCCATTGCAACTTTACAAAGAAGGTGAGATGAACCGAGAGCCTAAAGTTCTTGCATCATAGCTCAGCCTCAGAGCTTTATAGTTCTTGCATTATGCACTTTACGATGTCAACCCAAATTCTCAACCGGTGCGAAGCTTGGCACTCCATAAGCCATCAAAGCACTGACTTGGTGACAATGATTTGAAGTAGTAGGATTTTGGACCAAGGCCAATTCCAATGTCCCATGAGATGTGACCATCCATACCCTAAAAAGAGAATGTTTTTCCATAGGGAGCCAATCATAAGTCAGCACAAATCTAGGACTATAAACATCTATTATGACCAAACTGCCTCTATAAACTACTTGGTCCTCAAACACTCACTCATATAAATAGTTATGGTAACCATGAAGGTAAGGATATTACCATTCATTCTTTATTTTCTCGCACCCTCACTTCCTTGAAAGTTCGAGTGTCTTGAACCACTCAACTCTCCTCTCCAATGCCTGAGGTATTCAAAAGTAAGGTTTGTTCTCCCAAAGAGCCTAACATCACGAGTAAAACAAGCAAAATCACCATTTTTACTTATCTAACCACCATCCTTTTTTTTTTATATGCAAATGTTAGTATATTAATTGTTAGTTTTTTTTTCTTTGTTAGGGTTTGAACCCTGGACCTCCAACTCCTTCAACACCTTAAACCATTCTTAAATTTTGACAATTTTAGATTATTTGTATCCAAAAAAAAAAATTTATGTAAGATCATTAAAGAGAAAATAATCAAAATTACATGATAACATCTAAAGACTCCTTTGACTTGTTTCTTTTATATTTTCATTTTATGTTTTCATTAATAATCGTAAAAATGTTACATTGTTTTCATTCTTTTCCGTTTTCAAATATTAGAACAAGAAATAATGAAAACAACAAAATTGTATTTTTATTATTTCTTGTACAAATATTTAATGATACGAAATAAAATGAAAATAGAAATTGGATCCTCTCTTGCTATGCAGCCTTTGTAGCAAGAAAAACAAGGGTGAAAGGAGGGAAGATGGAGAGCAAAGATGGAGAATGATGAAGAGACTGACAGAGGGGGTGGAGAGGGATCAAGTTGGAGATGATCATGTTCATGAAAATAAGAAAATAAGGTGACATTTTTATAACTATTAATGAATATGATAAATAAAAGCAAAGAACTGAATCCCAATGTTACTTAGATTTTAAAGGGGTAATAACTTAGCACTCAGATTTATTAATTATAAAATTTTGGTTTAAATGCACTTTTGATTTTTCTACTATTGATCATGTGTGATTTTTGTTCTTAAAGTTTTTTCTATGCACATTTGATCTTCTGCTTTTTTTTAATGTTGGAAATTCAATCCTTCCGTCCAATATCTGTCAATTTTTCAATGATTAACAAATAGGAACCACTGCTTTAAGTGCATAGTAGTTGAGCTTTGATGGTAAAGAACCATGTGGTGGAATAAAAAAAAAGTCTCGAAAAGGAGGGACAAAATCAGTACACAGCAAAGAGGAATCATTGAATTATGTTAAAACAAAGAGGGAAGAAGGAGAGCCTCAACCAGAGGTTTTGTATTGAAAAAATTGGTAGGCATTGGGGAAAATGATCAAATTTGCAACATTGAAAAAATATGAAGGCCAGAAGTGCACAAAAAAAATTATAGGGATCAAAATCGCTCGTGAATGCATGATCAATATCATAGATCAAAACTGGAATTAATCCTAAAGTTTATTAATCTATACTAATATAAAAGGTGACTAGTTGTTTTTACCGTGCATCCACTTGGCAAGTTATAGATTTTTTGATATTATTTTATTAGTTACTTTTTATAATTTATATATATTTTACAAAATGGGGAAGGGGTGTTATAAGGGTTTAGGGTAGGTGGGGAGGGTGATGTTAGGAAGGGGAGGGGGAGTAGGTAAAAGGGGTGTGAAATAAAAATAATATTTATTATAAATAAAATTATTTTTATAATATATTTAATTATAAAATATAAAACAAAAATTATATATTACTTTTTAAAAAAATATATATACAATACAAATAATGCTACTTTTTTAATTAGGGGTACTTATGTCATTTTTCATATTCATCATCATTTTTTTAAAAAATTTGTATAGAAACTACTTCCTTATCACACCAAAACTAGAGCCCAAAGGCCCTATTAGAATGAAAGTTATGTGAAGAGATTTGAATTAGGCGGGGAAGAAAAAGAATGTAAAATTTGGAAGTAGTCGAAATAAATTCTTCCCTGATAACATTATTATTAATATTTATTAATATTTATTGTAAATAAAATTATTTTTATAATATATTTAATTATAAAATATAAAATAAAAATTATATATTAATTTTTTAAAAAGTATATATATAAAATACAAATAATATGTTACTTTTTTAATTAAGGTTACTTATGTCATTTTGCATATTCATCATCATCTTTTTAAAAAAAATCTCAACTTCTTTCTTATCATTTTCTCACATATTTCTCTCATATCAAATAAGTCTTAAAATTCACTAATTTTTTTTTACCTTCTTCTCTCTTCTTATATTCTTTTTTTCCATCTTCTCCCTTCTCAATTTCTCTTCCATACAAAACAAAGCATTAATGATGTATTGTTGTAGTAAAAAATGAATGAATTGCTTAAATTGATGTCACACAATAAGGTCCAGAGTAGGGTCCACTTAAGAAATCAAAGTGGGTTGCTTATCTGGATAACGTTGGATAAGTGTTATTAATATAGCATTTGCTCATCTTTTTCAAAACATGTGTTATAACAATTATATAGTTATTAGTTATTATATCAATCAACATTTTTTTGTACTTTGTACTCTTTTAAATTTTTTTATAAGTTATGATTGTTTTAGATACTATAACCAAACAGAAAAACTATGTTACTACAACATATTTAGTTATTTCAGTAAAAAAAAATTAAAGTGAATGAAAAGTGAATGAAAGTGAATGTAAAGAATACGACTATTGGGAAACACCAAAAGCTAGAGCCTAAAGACCCTATTAGAATGAAAATTATGTGAAAAGATTTGAATTAGGCGGAGAAGAAAAAGAATATAAAATTTGGAAGTAGCTAAAAGAAATTCTTTCCTGAAAACATTATTATTATTTGACTTCATGATTCTAATTTGAACCATCTCATAGGTTGAAAATGTTACATAAAAACATACTTATATGTATATCTAGATGTATATAATTATGTATATTGTATAATATTTTATATTGAAGTTAATGTTTTAAATGTGAAGATAATAATTTAAATATTTACTATCCATGATAATAATTTTCTAAATGAGTATATGAATTTGTAATAGAATCTCAAATGATTTCTATATATATCTTCATTTTGATTGGATCACTTCAACGTGAGTTAGTATAAAACCTTTGTTACTAAAACATATTTTAGTTACCTGAATTTGAGAAAGGTGTTTAAACACACTGGGTTCTAATGCATTAAAAAATAAAAAAAAAATAACGATAGGGAATGAAAGGGAAACAACTCTTGATTCGTAGAGCATTAAGTGAATTTGAGAAATTAAGTGAATTGTCCGAACACATTGGAAGAAACAAGAAAAATGAAGGGCATGGAAAGAACACAACTCTTAGGAATGATTGTTAATGTTCTCAAATGTGGCGTCAATCGTGGGAGTGCAACTTTATCAATAAACTAAAGATTGGATTTTGGAATGTTGAAAAAAATGGTATGACTAGTTAGCCAAACTAAAATGGTATGACCGACTAATCTCAAGTCGTGAAAGATAAATATGTTTTTTTAAAATGTTAATTTGAAGGGGAAAAGCCGAGAAATAAATCAAATAGATTTTTCAGAGGGAAGGAAAATAAAAATGATAGATAAATATATTTTCTAAAAAGGAATGACTTACACGGAAAAAGGATAGAAAGAAATCGAATAGATTTTTAAGGAAAAAAAATGAATATGATAGACACATATTTTTTTGACTTAAAAAAATAATACTTAACTTGAAAGGGAAATGAGAAGAAACAATTCAATAGATTTTTCAAGGGAGAAGAAAATATGATAGATATAATAAAATGCAATTAATTGAGATGACATTTGATATAAGATATAGTTCCAGATTCCTAGAAAAGTGAGATGAGAATAAACTTTTTCATGTTTTGTACAAGAGATAAAAAGTCATTATGTGAAATGAGGATCCCAAAAATGTAGTTTACACGACAATATAAACATTCTCAAAAGTAAACGTTATAAAAATTCCAAAATTGTCAACCATTGTTTAAATATTAAAATACTATTGCCATCGATGTAAAATACAATCGCATTACAAAATCTGAGATGCATTTTTTACTGTACATCACACGTGTCTACACCTCCTTTTTCCTTTTTTGTTACTATTTTTTTATAATTAAATTTTTTCTAATATTTTTTAAAAATATTATTTTTTTCGTGAATTATTTTTTTCTAATTTTCTTTTTTTTAATGTTTATTTTTATAATTACTTAGTTTTTAAATATATTTTTTATAATTAATTTTATTTTTCTATTTTTTAATTATTTTTTCCTAATTTCTAAAAAATATTTTTTTCCCTAATTATTTTTTAATTTTTTTTCTAATTTACTTTTTCTTTTTATTTTTTTATAATAATATTTTTTCCTAATTTTTTTAAATGTATTTTTTTCCTAATGTATTTTAATATTTATATTTTATAATTATTTTAAATATTTTTTAAATAATTAATTTTATTTTTCTAATTTTTTTAAATATATTTTTTCCTAATTTTTGTTAAGTATTTTTTTCCTTATTATTTTTTTAATTTTTTTATTGAATTAAAATTTTTTCTAATTTACTTTTTTCCTTTTCCTTTTTATTTTTTTTATAATTAATTTTTTTGAATATATTTTTCCTGATTAATAAAAATTAGAAAAAAAATATAAAACATTTTAAAAAAATTAATTATAAAAATAAATATTTTTTAAAAATTAGAAAAAAATAGTTAATTTTTTTTATAATTAATTTTTTTCTAATTTTATTTATTTTTTACTTTATATATATATATATATATTTTCTAATTATTTTAAATATTTTTTTATAATTACTTTTTTCCTAATTTTTTTATATAATTTTTTCTAATTAATTTTTCTGCTAATATTTTTTAATATATTCTTTCTACCTTTTTTTTTTAATAATTTTTATTTTTTGGCTACATCCTTACCTTTGTTTTTCTATTTTAAATAATAAATATATATCTATACTAATTAATAAGGAAAAATTGTGATTTTTTAGTATAGCACAACAATCAAAGCCATATGTCAAGTTGTGGAATTTTTTATTATTATTTTTATTTATTTTCTAAAATTTATATATGTTTTTGTTTTAAAATATTTACAAACCGGTAAAAGTATAATGTTTTGGGAGTCAAACACTGCAATCTCTGAATTGCCATAAATAGAGGCGGGTCTATTCTTATTTTCTAATATATTATTTGGCTACATCCTTGCCTTTGTTTTTTCTATTTTAAATAATAAATCTATAGCTATACTAATTAATAAGGGGAATTGCTGATTTTCTAATAAATGGACACGTGTCAGCACAACATGATTTAATAAGATTAGTTGATCATTAGTAATAATCAAAGAGGAACACGTAACACATAATATTACATTACGTATTGTAATATCATTTTTAAAATATATTCAATATTTTGCACTCAAATTATAGATAAGATTGTTTCAATGTTTTTGCTGCTCACTTTTCAGTATGTTTGTTTCAGCGTCAATTAAGACGCGGACGTGGAAGCTATTATTGTAAGCTTTCACGTTGAATGAAAAATAAATATCAATATTGCCACTGTAGATGCGATTTTGGAAGTCCAGACGTGAATCCAAACATATGGAAGATACCAACATTATATGACACAGTTGGTAGATAATTGAGTCGGGGTTTGCTTACAGACTCACGCGTATGGAAGAACATCTGTTGGGAGAGGTCAATCCCTTAAATGGATATCAGTACCTCGAATGATTAGTCTTTGGCTCCCGACCGGAGGATACCGGGTGGGAGCGAAAGATTGAAGGGCAAAGTATGAAATAAGTAAAGAAAATATTTGATATAATGGATTTAATTTATTATAAAAAAATTTGATAGATATAAATACATACTTCAAATTATTAATTATAATAATATTATCAATAATAATAATAATTCATGCATCCAGGATCGCAAAAATACTGGTTATAAAAAGTTTTGAAACCGTAAATTAAAAGGAAAAAAAGTGAAAAGGGAATCATGAAAGTACATGCGAATCCACACAGGATGATTAGGTTACGTCACAAACTAACTCGCTCACTCAAATCGATCCTCTCTTCTCTGTGCTAAAGTGGTAGTAGTAATGGTCAGCACAAACGAAACGAACAACCATATTTAAGAAGAAGAATTAGAAGAAACTAATCACCGCTTTCACTATATCCATTCCCATCTCTCTCTCTCTCTCCGATGGCCGGAATCCGCTTGCAACCGGAGGACTCCGACGTATCACAACAATCACGAGCGGTTTCTGTCTCCGCCGCCGATCTGGTCTCCGACGACGACCGCTCCGTCGCCGCCGACTCCTGGTCCATCAAGAGCGAGTACGGCAGCACGCTCGACGATGACCAGCGCCACGCCGACGCCGCTGAAGCTCTCTCCAACGCCAACTTCCGCGCCGCCTCCGATTACAGGTCCATTCCTCTCTCTCTCTCTCTCTGAACTTTGAATGAGTCAATTGAATTGAATTGAAATTTGTAGAGCACGAGAATTGAGTGGATTCCTGATTTGTTGTTCATTGCATTTTCGCTGCCTTGATTTTTGTTCTTCTTATGCGATTAGATCGCTATATATTTATATAGGTGAAACTGAAAGTGAGGGTTGTTAATTAGCACTAAGCAGAAATCTAGGTTTTGGATTCTAATATTAGGAGAACGAAGAAGTGAGGTGAAGTAGAATGTTAAGATCTGGTTTGCCTTATAGAGCACAGGAATTGAGTGGATTCCTGATTTATTGTTCTTTGCATTTTCACTGCCTTGATTTTTGTTCTTTTTATGCGATTAGATCGCTATGTTTATATAGGTGAAACTGAAAGTGAGGGTTATTAATTAGCACTAAGCAAAAATCTGAGGTTTTGGATTCTAATATTAGGAGAAAGAGGGAGTGTGTGAGGTGAAGTATAATGTTAAGATCTGGTTAATTTGGTTTGTGGCATTTACAAATATTAGGAAAGTGGACTCGTTGATATTTGACGTTAGCTGGTAGTAATATATCGATCTGAGTTGTAGCTGTGTGGATTTTTGAATTTTGGGTTTTCATTGAGGATTTGAAGTTAGGAACTGGTACTTTTATGATGGGAACTTGGGAAACGAGTTGAATGAATGAATCATTGTCCGTGGTTTACTAATATTGACCGTGGGCAGTTCTGACAAGGATGAACCCGATGCTGAAGGAGTTACATCGATGCTGGGATTTCAGAGTTATTGGGATGCTGCATATGCTGACGAGCTTACAAATTTTCGTGAACATGGCCATGCTGGTGAAGTTTGGTAAGTAATATTTTGATTGTATAATGTGCTTCACTGATCTGTATGACAGTATGAGTCTTGGTAAATGTGATTTTAAGTGTAAAAGAATTAAAGTGATTTTAATACTATTTTGAACATCTAACTTTTACATGTGTTCGGATTATTGCTAAGCAAAACATTTAATCCACTGACTATTTGGGCTCATGACCAGGTGAAATTTCTGAATAGATGTCAACCTGATGATAGGTAGTAATTAGTTTTCTTGGGCTTTTCTTGGAGATTAGGATTAATTTCTTTTTCTTATAATTTTTTTATGATTTGACTATTTTACATAGGCAAATGGTTGCATCAAAATTCTAGAAATAAGGAACTGCTTGGGCTATCTTACTACATGAATATGTTTAATCAGCATTTCTTTGTTGTCTATTTTCTTTTCCAGGCTTGTTATACTCTTTACTTACTTTGCTAACAAAGGCACTCTTCCCTTTTATTAGAGTAGTAATGAGTAAGTTTCTAGCTTTCAGCCTTATTCGATAAAGTGAATTCATCCATTCAGCATAATGTAAGGAAATAGAGAGGATTATGCAAAACTTTGAAATCTAATTTGGCTTCCTTTCTTTGCCTAGATCAAAAACTCTGTTAGAGCTTTTGATCCATGCAACATCATCTAAACATACCTATATAATATCCATGGAGTTGACACTCAAAGATTGAGGAAAGTATGGACTTGATACCCACATTAAGATTTCTGAGTTGTTACAAGTCATTTTGCTTTACATAATGCTTACGCCACTTAAATTCCTGGCTAGGAACCAATCCATGTGTAGGATTTTTTATGGAAAAAGCGATGTGATAAGAATAATTTTCCCATATTAGAAAGGATGGATGAACATTTTAATACAGAAACCTATGTAATATATAAAAACAAAAAAGGAGT
Source organism: Sophora flavescens (assembly GCA_030762895.1). Classification (NCBI taxonomy): domain Eukaryota; kingdom Viridiplantae; phylum Streptophyta; class Magnoliopsida; order Fabales; family Fabaceae; genus Sophora; species Sophora flavescens. The sequence continues at coordinate 18,576,455 of CM061065.1, forward strand.
TTGAAATCTTATCTTACATCAATTTATATCAAGTTTTTAGTTCCTTGCTGAAACATCAATGAGTTGGAAATTTGTTGTTGGAAACAATATTTCATATATGCCCTTCTAATCTTTAAGTCAGAGGTTCTATTCCAGTATTCCTTTTACTATAGGACTATATCTTTTTTTTGCCTTTTCTTGGTTATGGTTTAATTTATCAACTTCTAGACAGTGACACATTCTTAGGGTTTTGATAACAAATTGTTTAATCATTCCCCACTACATTTTTTTATCCCTTCTTTCCAAACTTACATTTATTTATTTATTTTTCACATTTATTTTTCATGTGTAGGTTTGGAGTTGATGTGATGGAAGTAGTTGCATCTTGGACAAAAGCCTTGTGCATTGACATTTCTCAAGGGCGCATACCAAATCATGTTGATGGTGTTAAGGCTGGAGCTAGTGAACTAGGTGATAAACTTTTGTCTAGTTGGAGTGTACTTGACATCGGGACTGGCAATGGTTTGCTTCTCCAAGAATTAGCTAAACAAGGGTATGGTTTCACTTTGTGCCCATATTTTGGTAATATATGTTGTGTAAAAAAAAATATAAATGTAATATTTCTAAATAACATATAACCCATTGTCTTTCTCTTCTCTCCCTCTCTTTTTTATAGGCAAATGTTAGTGTTAATGTTAGTATTTGTTAGTGGGTGGGTTTGAACCCTCAACCTCCTTATCACTCCACTCCCTAACTCCCCCACTCCAAACACCAAGCCAATCTTATAAAAATTACTTAAATACTTAAATTATTATAAGCTCATGGTCATGCATACCAGTAAAGCTTTGAGGACGAGAATTTTCTACATAAAAATCATAAGTTCAGGTATATGATTTTTGATAAAATTTCTTTTGAATAAATATAATGATTAAAAATGGAAATTTAGGAATATGCAATAGTCTGGCTAACAATTTGACTGGGAGGCCCTTTCTTTTTCTTCTCAATCCACACTTTCCAATATAGAAAGGAAAAAACTGGACTTCTTGAAGCTGCAAACTTGCTTGTAGATCCAATTGATTTGTGCTTTACTTACAGCTACAAGTTAGTAAATTCTAGTGACTTATGCCCAAATATAGAAGTTAATGGTTTGAGTAACTTCAATGAGAAATTTTTCTTTGACGTTTTCCTTTCAAATTTAATTTCCTATTGAACATTTTACCTACAGTTTTTTTTTACTCATAATATGTAAATACTGAAAATAGAGTAACAAAAACATATGTTTAAGAGAAGAAATTAAGTAGTATAGAAAGGGAGCCTGCATTTATACAGAATGTTATATGTTTTCCTAGGAATGAAACCATGCATTGTTCAGTCCCTTAGTTCTTGGAAATTCTGAATATTGGTTGTGGAGAGAGATATTTGCATTTATTATAGCATAGCATTGCAAATACCTTGTTATGGAAACTCTTGGCATCATCTTGTTCAGGTTCTCTGATTTAACTGGCACTGATTATAGCGAACGGGCCATCAGCCTTGCCCAAAACCTTGCTAATCGTGATGGATTTTCCAACATCAAATTTTTGGTATGTTCAAAATTTTCTATTTGTGTGTTTGCGAATGAGCATGTGTGCATGTCTTTTAGAAATAGGAAGTTGCTGAATAGGAAAACGTTCCATGAAAACAATCACCTAGTATCAGATCAGATCGCCTTTTTAGTGTTAATAAATGTGGATTCCAACTAAATTCATTTATTCCTAGTGTTCACAGTTCACTGATGCAGTAATTATATGGGATGTATTGCTTCTCATTCTCTTCCACCCTATGCATATCACTCATCTTTTGATTCCCCTGTGATTCTCAATCCCTAATACTGCTAGTCTTTGTCTACAAACACAGACGAAGGATGTGCTGATATTGGTTATAAGAAGTCAGGAAGGATATTGTTATTGGCAAACTCTATATACTATATGACGCAATTCAATTTCTTGTCATATGAATCATTTATATTTGATCGCTTTAGTTTTCCTTCTTTTCACATTTGAACTGTTGTTTACCTGAGCTGAACCAGTAGTGGGCCGATTTTGGATTTCCCACTCTTTTCAATAACTGCTCTTTTATAACTTCTGGTGGCACTTTGTCAAATGCTTTGGCATTACCTGGCGAGTACATTTGATGTTGTTTTAATGTTTTGCATGATTTATAACCGCATTTGTACTTCCATTACCAGAATTTCATGTTACATCAATCTGGGGATTTTGCAGTGATTATACTTCCAACCCGTTATTGGTGTTGAGAGCTGGTGATGGCTGATTTAGCATAGGTAGTAAATCTGAAATTAACAAAATGGTTCCATAATAGGGGCTGTGACTGTATACTAAGTGCGTTTGAACTATAAGCCAGATGGAGGAGTTGAAAACTTGAAATGACTAAATATGTTACTAAACGAGACCAAAAAATGGGAGAAATACTGAATGGATTGAAAGGTGGCTAAAATAGAAGAAATAAATACTGAAATAAAGCTGAGAGAGAGAGGGAGAGAGAGAGAGAGAGATGAACTGTTTACTTCACTAAAATGAGAGAAAAGAAAGGAAGAAAGACTGAAGGACTCATCTGAAATGCAGCTTCTGTTTCTGCCAAGGAGTAAGTTACAGTTTTTACTCCTGCAAGAAGTGAATTACGACTTCCCTGACCCCAGACCAGTCCCATGCAGCGCAAGCAGGACTGATGTGATGTGGAAAAGCAACACTGCCAAAGATCATGCAAACTGATGCATCACAAGCTGCCTGATGTGCTAGGCTCAAAATCTTCCCTTCCTCAAAATGTGACGTGGATGCATCATGTGATTCTGACAACACTTTGTAACATCTGTTATCTATTGGAGAGTTCATTCTATAAATTTCCTATTAATATAAAAGGAATATTTAAAATTGTCTGGTTTTTTATACATTGTTTTTAAGAAGTCACCTTCCTTAATTCTTTGTTATTACACTTTGTTCTGTTGTGTAGTATTTGACAAATTGTATTGAGTTCAAGTTGTTTCTTATCTTAGCATCTACATTTTGTGCACAAGACATAATCTTTACATTCTTGACATGTCCAGTATATAATATGTTGGTTTTTTAATTGTTTTAAGGTTGATGATGTCCTTGAGACAAAGTTGGAACAAGAGTTTCAACTTGTTATGGATAAAGGGACGCTAGATGCTATTGGATTGCATCCTGATGGTCCTGTCAAGAGGTAAGAGAAAGTACTGTCTTATCTGTGGTTATATTTTCTTCGACTGATTTGTTCTCCATTTATTCGTCTACTTGCATGGTACTGATGTTATTGCTTTCTTATTTTCAGAATGATGTATTGGGATTCTGTTTCGAGGTTGGTTGCTCCTGGTGGAATACTTGTAAGCACTTCCAAATTTGTTCAAAGCTGATGTTGAATTTAGGCCCATGTTTTAATTTTCTGCCAAATTGTTGGGGCTCATGACATGAACTGTGCCTATTACAAAGTGGATGCTTTTTGTTCCTTACAGAACAAGTCATGATTATTTGATCTTAATTGATTTCTGTTGTTAATTTCTGCTTATTCACTTAGACATTTACTATCTTTCTCCAGACGCAGAGGCCTGTGTTCATGATATAGTTGCAACTCTTACACTTCATGATGTTTATTACCCTTTTGACTTTTTCCTCGTCTGTTGTAAGGTGATCACATCATGTAACAGTACAAAGGATGAGTTAGTACAAGAAGTGGAAAGTTTCAACCAAAGAAAAATTGCTACAGCCCAGGAACTTGAGGCAGCCAAGAATGAAGAATCGTGCAGAGATCCTCTATTCCAATATGTAAGTCATGTCCGCACATATCCAACATTCATGTTTGGTGGATCTGTAGGCTCTCGTGTTGCTACCGTGGCATTCCTTCGGAAATGAAATGCGTGTCATTACACACCATCATGGTTTAGTTCTTGGGTCAATGTGTTTCGTGTAGTGTGTGTGCGTGTGTAGCTAGATGGATGTTGCTAACTTGTCGTGTTATATTTGTGTTGAACCGTAAATATTTTTCTGATCTATGTGGGGGTGAAGTTTCCTAATCTCCCTTTCTTTTGGGTGAATAGTTGTAATCATTCGGAGTCTATAAACAATTTAATAACCCAGAAATCAGCATGCTTTGTCTATTAAAGTGGATTATATTTATTAGTTGTCACCAATTACTAAATAATTTAATAATTTGCAAAATCCATTCAATTATAGGGAAATAATAACTAAAACAATTGAAATAACCCCCCCTCGATTTCCATCATACAATTAGGGGTGTTCATCAACCGATTCAATCCAATGCCAACCGCACTAACCAAATTGAAAAACCGACAACCGAAAAAACCACAAACCGAAATTTTTCATTGGATTTGATCGGATTTCGGATCCTATATGTAAAACAGATCCAATCCAAACCGAACCGAAATTATTTAGTTCAATGAAAATAATTTGATCTTTACATTATAAAAGTAATTATTAGTCTTTATATTTTTATAAGTTATCACCTGGTCCTTATATTAGAGAGTTTAATTGGTATGTAAATGTAATGTTAGTGTAAAAATTTTTACACTGCTAACCAATTATAAATCATGTTATGAGTGACTTTTAATATATTTAGGACAATAATCAAACATTTATAATGATTTAACAATTTATAATTATGTGATAGTGTGAAATATCTTTACATGTGAGAGTGCATATCAATTCATGTATATCCCGTTAAAACACTTATTAGAAATTGTCGATATAATATTTTAAAATTAATTTTTATTTTAAATAAGTAACAAATTCATATGACTCTTTAAATACTCAATCAAATGCAAATCGAACCGAAATATTGGATGTTCTTTGATGTAAATAACTATGTAAATATGTATCGATAAAAACCGAATTATCCAATCCAATCCAAACTGCATTTGATTGGATTAGACCAGATCGGATTTTTTGAAGGAAGCAAACCGATCCAATCCAAACCGCATGTTGTTTTTATTATTGGATCGGATGAATTTTTTACTCAAAATCGATCCAATCCAATCCGCGAACACCCCTACATACAATACTTGATAAAGAAAAAAATTGCTTTGAACTCTATATAACAGGGAAAATATTAAATGGGCATCGATCCTTTACATTCTAAATCATATCATATCATTGCAAATGAACAAGCAAGGAAACAAGGCAAAGTAAGAGTGTTCCACCAAAACAGGTAAATCCTAGAGTTCCACAAACCAAACCTATCATCTCAATTAAGCTGCATAACTCTTTGCTTCTTTTGATTTTGTAATGATTAGAAACTGTGTCATAATTCCACCCATGTTGACATTTGCAACACCTTTCCAATCTCTCCTTCACCTTCACCATCTCCATCCTTTCCTTTAGAACATTCAAGTTCGCATCTACCATGTTAGTGGATCTCCCTGCTTATTGATGATGATTAGTCCAAGTGAAAGGAGTATATTATTGTAAAAGTAAGATGAACAAATCCGGATCATTAAACCATACATAGATGGTCACTAAAGTCACATGACTTTATTTTCAAATCTTGATAATTTATGTGTGATCTAAAAGTCTAGATTTAATACTCTCATCTCTTATAATAACATATTCCTCTCATTTGAGTCGTTTTCATATATTGTATTGCATGTATATATAAGTATATAACAAAGACTAAGAGATTGCAAAATTGAAAATTATACCTTCATCTTGATAGTTCTGAACTTTTATTACTTGCAGCCCTCTACGTATATTGCATCCCTTGAGATAAGATCCTCTTGGTTTTACAGAGAAGAAAGAAGGAAGAGAAGCAGCCATGTCATGTCACTTTGTATACCTTTGATTTTTGTTATATGATATGGTTCTACTATAACTGATGAAACAAAATGGTGAGCATTGAGAAATGAGTACTAGGGTTCTGCAAAAAGTGTTGAAATACTTCAATTTCGGATTCTTTATTATGGGTTTGTTGACCTTATAGGTTTCCTTTAGTTCACTTAAAAGGACAATGAATACAGAAAAGGGTTGTTTTAAAGGTCAAGAATTAGATAGAATCCCGTGCTTTAATTTGAGGATAAAGATTTTGATTTCGGAAGAAATATATAATTGTATAGTCAAAGGAGGCTATTACTCTACGTGTGGGTGAAGCCAGCGGGGAAAGTTCTATTTGAAATTAACAAATAATTATAAATTTATAATGCAGACTTTGGAGTTATATGTATTCATGGATTAGTTCAAACCGGCTTCTTTAGTTTATTAATTCATTCATTCATTCTTATTGAAAGAACGTTTAATTAGTTCTTGACACTTTGTGCTATTGAAACTTGAAAGATAATTGGAATCAGCTTAATTATATTGGCTTTACTTTCTAAAAAATCAAAACCAAAAAAGATGAGATGCTGCATAAAATAGATACAAATCTGTTGTCCCAAAGAATAATGTGTCAATTTAAAAATTAATAAAGGCATGTAATTAATCACTCGGTCTTAACAACTACCTCATAACCAAAAAGAAAAAAGGTAATTAACAACTACGAATGTAATGCTTTCTTTTTCTCACAACCAGCAACATTTAAGTTAAGACTTGAGACAGAGAGAAAAATTATTCTATAATGTATAACGTTTTTTTTCCCCTGCTAATAGGTAAGGTTGCAAAAAAAAAATTAAAAAAAAAATGACTTGGTTTAGAGGAAAATATTAAGAAAGTCAATAACTGGAGGCCAGCTATAGAATCATGATTAGCCAGCTAGCTTACATAACTATGGTGTGGGGTCAAAACTAAGTAATAAATAAATAATTTGTTTTTGTGTGTATATGTTAACATCTTTCTGCTCCTTAAATTACAGAGTTTAATAAATAGTGATTTCATTGTTATGTTATTTTGTTATATTAATTCATAAAATATATATACAAATATTTATATAATGAGATGTGATTGAATAATTGTGTAAATTTTTTTTACACTGTCAATACATATATATTAAAACCTAAATTATATCATCATTTAATTAATTTTTTTTTGGGTCATGGCTCGAACTTCATCTTTGCTTGTCAAAAAAAATTCATAAATTCATGTTAATTCAAGATAATTAATGAATATAAAAGCTTACCTCAAATATTTATAGGATTTTGATGGAAAGGATGATCTTAATTTCAAGGGGATTAAAAGGAATGCACATTTTCTACAACCGGGAACCATAACCTTTTAATTTATAGTAACTATAAGCAGTTATTACAACTTTTTAATTTTCAATATTTCTAATTTGACCCCTCATCAAATTAGTAATATTGTTTATGATATTCACACATTAACCTTTCATAATAATTATGCCCTTTAACATCACACTTTGTTCCGAATATATTACTTTGGTTCTGGCTAATTAAATAATGGCTTAACACATTCAATTATTAATGGCATCCTCATAATAATTTGAATATTGTCATCTTTACATTTTTTGCTGTAAAATTATTATTCTGTTTATAATCAATGTTTTTAAAAAAATTATTTTCGATAGAAACCAAACAATACTATTTAGGTGGTGTTTGGAAGAGCTTATTTAAGCTCCTTTTGACTTATCTGATGACATAAGCTCTTATGCAGTGTGTTTGACAGAGCTTATAAAAATAACTTATGTCATCCCATAAGAAGTTTTTGACTTATTTTCCATGCTCAGCGGGAAAAACTTATGGAATTATCATTAAAACATCTTACGAACTTAAAAATCATCTCCGTGTTTTTCACTATTCGAATCCTCTCATACCCCTTTCTTTCTTTTTTCTTTCTTTAAGCGCTTATGACATAAGCTCTCATGCGATAATATCTTATATGATAAGCTCTTAATTAAGTTGTTTACCCAAACGCACTATTAATCTCCCTTATGACATAATAGAATTTCCTTTCCCACCGTACCCCACGTGATCTTCTCTTAGCGCATGTTTGCTTTCGCGTTATGACCCTATCTGGCGTGATTTCAACAGAAGCTACTATCTGTAGCTTTTATGCTGAGCGTGATTCTACCTTATTATTAGCGTAGGTCCAAACATGTACCGAATCTTGATGACTTATCTTTTCTTTGTGGTCTAAATGGTGGCTGGAATGCTAGAAAGTAGAACCTGGTAATTGTATTGTCCATAGGCGGCATAAAAATTTGTTTCTTGGTTCCGAAAAATTTAGAAAAACAGAGAGTCAGAGAAAGAAAATGAGAGAAATAAAAAAAAAGGAAAGATCTAAATAAATTAAATAGGGGTGTAACAAATTTTAAAGTGTATTAAATTTAATATATATTCTAATATACACAGAATCACTTATCATATTATCTTCTATCGTTCTATTATTAATTTTTTGGAGCAATTGTTTTTTATTGGTAAAAAAGTAATATATAAACAATCTCCCATTGGGTCATATATATCCATATAAATGTGTCAGACTTTAGAACTCTAAATTTTACCATCATAAACATACGGCATATCCAAACACAACCAAATGACATAAATCAATAAGGGATCAAGGCAACTTTTGTCATATTAATTATAATTAAATTCATCAATAATCACTAATATCAACGTACCAAATGACATAGATCAATCATAAAATGTACAACATAAAAATCATATGATGATGATCTGTACATGTCGATTTTCAAACTAAAAGTACTCAAATACAAAAGTTCTCATATATATATATAAACACACTAGAATGGAGACCCGTGTGGTGCATAAGATATTATAATGTTTTGAATAAATATTATTGTTATTTATTTTGTGTTTGCGAATATATTTATTTAATAAAATGAATAAGCAGTTAGGTATCATATAATGCCTGTAATGATTTTGAAGAAAAAGAATTGTTGGAGAAAGAAGTATTAGAATATTTTAGAATAAGTAGTAGTTGACGTTGAATGATCGAAACTATTATCGTGACATGAATTAAGGAAATCCTACTAGTTAAAAAGGAAAACCTTCTAGACAATTTCAATTTGACATGTAGTATCGTTTTGTGAAGTCCTTGTAAGAGTCAAAGCAAACTAATAAAATTGTATGATTTGTGCATAAACAACCATTAAATATAATAATTTTAGGGTAACTAACATATATTAAATTTTGATAGACTTCTTTATACACCACATTTGTAGTAGTGTTTGTATTTTGGCCTTTGTGGTCACATATTAGTATCTTCAATCCACTACGGGAGGTAACTCTTGATATTGTGACAAAGAGATGTCCATGTGTAAAAACAGGTTGCGGAATATAAATTCCAACGTGTTTGAGTGAATGTCCTTGACTTTTATTTATAGTCATTGCAAAAGAAATAGCAATTGAAAATTGCTTCCGTTGAAATTTGAATGGAATCTTGTTATCAGAAGGTGTTAGTGTCAATATTGGAATAAATACCTTTTGCACGATGTTGCTTCCTGATATGACTTTTCCTTCCAAAACATAGCTTCCCATTTGAGTAATTATAAGTCGAGTACCATTGCATAGTCCGATGATTGATATATATTTCTTAACAACATTATTGGAACTCCAATTTTGAGCTTTAACCCATGTTTTGGAAGTCCTGACGAGTTAATTGTGCTAAAGAACTCAGTTGTATGAACTCCATCCATTGTATCAATATTTTCATTTACGCTGCAAGGACTGTCAGAACTAAGATAAGTTTTATCATCTCCTGGAACCAAGGACATCGTGTAATCATTCAGTATGTCAACCGTTTCAATTCTTAGGGCTAAAGTTTGCATATGTTGGAAGAATGTTGTGTCACTCATGTTTTCCAATAACGATGGATAACTGATGTTTGCAATAGAATCAAGCAGGTCACCTGTATTTCAAGTTCTCCATCTTTGTCATCCTTTGGACTAATGTTTCCATCACCAATGCTTAACAATCACTTTGAGAAATTCTTGATGTCGTCAACATCAGACTCTGAAATCCCACTTTGAAGTCTCATATTTTTAGTCAAGGTTAGGACTTGACAATATTGCCATAGGTATGATGCGTTAATGTTGGCGCGAACAATATACTGTATTGTCCCCTTGGGTATAACTGGTAGAATTTGTCTGAAATTACCACCTAGAATGATCACCTTTCTTCTGAATGGGAGATTCAAGCTTTCTGGATTGTTTAATTGAAGTATATCCTTGAATGTTCTGTCAACCGCTTCGAAGCAATGCTTGTGAGTCATTTGATCGCTTCATCCCATATAATAAGCTTGGCTTTAATTATCAATTGTGCTAATGGGCTGCCTTGCTTGGTATTGTTAAGTCTCTAAAATGTCTGATGTGCATTTCTCTAAGTTTTGATGAAAACTAAATATTTGTTAATGATTTAATTAACCTTCGTGTTGGTTGCTAACCTGTCTATCCAGTGTGCGGATCAAAATAATAAGAAATCACTTTCTCACCTATCTGCCCACATAGAAGGCCACCTGTCTGGAGAAGTAAAAGTCAACCTGTCTAATGACCAGGATATTGACTTAACTTGTCTCTGCGAAGCTCTCACACTCGTCTGTGGTTCTTCGATGAGGGAACTCAAGTACAAAGAGGTTTTGGAAGCTGTCCCCTAGTACAGAAGATTCTGAAGCTCTCTCTTTCTTGTTGTCACGTTTATCAAGAAAGTCAAAAGGCCATTCTCACAAGCAACATAGGAAATCAATAACGAAGTCCGGTTAAAGAATGTTTCCAACATGCTTTATTCCCTAGTACTCTTGGTTATTATACGAAAAGGGAAATGTGCTCTGCAAAGTACAAAAGCATTCTGCACAACTCTGATTTGGCTACTGCACAATGCATAAAGCCATGATCCTCCGTGTTAGAGTACAACCAATGTTTCTATTGCATTAATGGCTATCTAGAACGACTCTATTGCATTTAATGGAGCTCTACTTGAAGCCAACATTTGAAGGAATGTCTCTAATGGATCTTAAATGCTTGAAGGCTATAAATACAGAACTCATTGAAGATGAAGAACATAGAACACACAGCAATAAAGAGTCATTACTCTGCGAATATATTTCTTCATTCTTTCAATCTGTATTTTTCAATCATTTGAAGTTATTACGCAGTCTTTCCCAAGCTTACATTTTATCCACTCTCCGAGTGTTTGTGAAAGAACTGTCTGTCTGATTATATTTATTACAAACAAACTTCTCAAACAAACCTGAGTGAGCCTGAAGAGGCTAGGTGAGCAAAGAATAATTGTCTTGGAGCCTGAAGAGGCTAGGTGTGAAAACAATACTTGGAGTCTGTAACCTGATCAGTTATAGTGGATAAAACTTGGTTCTTCCAAGGACTAGACGTAACTCTTAGTGTTAAAGAGTGAACCGGGATAAATAGCTGTGTTAATCTCTCTTCCCTTAAACTCTTTAGTTGCTTTGCTTATATTATATGCTTTCTAACTAAAGGGGTTAAAGTGTGAATATCAAACTTGTTTTCAAGTTGTGTGCTTGTGTTCTTTTTTTTTTTTGTTAAAATCGCACCAGACGGGTCACCTATTTGTGCAGTGCTTTCACACTTGTCTGAACCTAGCTTCTGTGTGCGAAAAGTTTTTAACTTTGTTTTAATTTCTGATAAACACAATTCAACCCCCTTTCTCGTGTTTGTAGTTGTCTATTTCAGTTGGTATCAGAGCTCAGCCTCTGGGTTGAGCATCAAACAGTGTAGAGGTAAATGTCCTAAAGAATAGACATGATTGTTGGAGCTAGTTTAAGTGGGAGTCACCAGACTGAAGGAGCTTCCCTAACTAGACCTCCATTCTTCAATGGAGAAAATTACAACTACCGGAAAGATTTATTTCAATGGTTCATTCTATCTACAAACTTCGATCTCTGGGATGTCATCACTGATGGTCCATTCATTCCTAAAAATGATGACAACACTGACAAGCCAAAAGCTCAGTGGACACCTGCAGAAAAGACAAAATGGGAGCTTAATCAAAAAGCCAGATACAACATCATTTGTGCTCTCAGTTCTAAATAATTTGAAAAGGTTTGTGCCTATGATTCTGCCAAAGAAATATGGGATACTTTAGCTGTCACACATGAAGGGACAGCCAAAGTTAAAGAATCAAAGATTGCCATACTTGTCAGAAAGTATGAACCGTTTCTCATGGAAGAAGGAGAATATGTTGCTCAGATGATAGGAAGATTCCAAACTATCATCAATGGCCTAAAGTCTCTTGGAAAAATTTATAATAATGCTAAGAAAGTTGGAAAGATACTAAGAAGTCTACCTAAGCAGTGGAGACTTTTGGTCACTGGTATATCTCAAGCCAAGGATCTCAATACCTTGACTATGGATGAACTTATTGGTACACTCACTATTCATGAGCAAAAACTTGGGGATGGAATTGCAACAACGAAGGGCAAGTCAATTGCTCTGAAGGCTGATCAAAAGTCAGCAAAAGCTTCCAGAGCTCTAAAGCCAGACGAGTCATCCAGTGATGCTGACCTGTCTGAACCCGAGGGTTCTGAAAGTGATAAGGAGTTATCTCTCCTAATTAGGAAGATAAAGCTTCTCTTATAGAAAAAGAAGTTCAGAAAGGATAAGCCATTCGGAAGGTTCAACAAGGATAATAACTTCAAAGAACCCACTTCAACAGACAAGAGTTCAATTGTCTATTATGAGTGTAAGAAGTCTGGTCACATCAAAGCTGAATGTCCCCAACTCAAGAAAACCCCATTTAAGAAGTTCTTCAAAAAGAAGAAGAAAGGGATGATGGCTACTTGGGTGGATCTGGAATCAACATCTTCTGATGATGAAGAGACAGAGGAAGAAGCTAATCTCTGTCTGATGGCCAACACTGACTCAGATTCAGATAATGAGGTACATCCTGACTATGAGGAATTACTTGATGCCTATGAGGAGTTGCTGGAGGAACCCAACTGCTTATCTAAGGCCTTCAAATCCCTCAAGAGAGAGTATGTAAAGCTCCTTAGTGAGCATAAGTAGAAATCTTAAGAGTGTGAGAAGCTGGCCAAAGAGAACAGTGAGCTGAAGACTGAAAAGTCTGATGAAGCTAAGATCTCTAGTGAAACATCACAATCTGAAGAAGTTGATAAACTTCAACAGAAAGTGGAAGAGTTCACTTCTGATCTTGCCAAATTTGTTAATGGCAGAGACAATCTGACTAAGCTGCTTGCCTGTTAGAAGCACTCCCTTAATAAAGAATGTATTGGATATGTCCATCAGACACATCATAAAGTATCAACTAAAACCTCTAAAGTGCCTGTTAAGTCAACAATAATTAAATCCATACCTGTCTGCAACTTCTGTGGAAAAACTGGACATGTTATGTCTAAGTGTATCCATAAGAAGAGAAGGAAGTCTTCATAGACTCCTAGAACTAACAGAAAAGGACCCATAAAATTATGGGTACCTATAGACCAAATAATTTCTGTTGCAGATGTCCTTAATAGGACAAAGAAAACACCACTGATGGTACCTGGACAATTGTTGCTCGTGACACATGATAGGAGAAAGGTCTATGTTCCTAGACCTCCAACTTCAGAAAGGAGGACATGTTGCCTTTGGAGACAATCAGAAAGGGAAGGTTATAGGCATTGGTACTATTGGTGGTAAACCCCCTCTTCCCTCTATATCTAATGTTCTTATAGTTGAAGGATTAAGACACAATTTGCTTAGCGTAAGTCAATTATGTGACAGTGAATTTGATGTCTCCTTTACCAAGGATTTATGCATAGCTAAAGACTTTAGTGGCAAAACCCTATTTTCAGCTAAAAGGTAACAAAATCTGTATAAGATTGAACTGACCGATCTCTCAGATCAGAGTGTAACCTGTCTGAAGTCTAAAGAGGATGAAAGATGGTTATGGCATAAGAAACTAGGACATGCTAGTATGAAACTAATTTCTAAACTAAAAAAGGATAACCTTATGAGAGGATTGCCTGATGTTAGTTTTAAGAAAGATGTATTGTGTGATGCATGTCAGAGAGGTAAACAAATAAAATCAAGTTTCAAATCTAAAAACCAAGTATCAACCTCTAGACCTCTTCAGTTGTTACACATGGATATGTTTGGACCAATTAGTGTTGCTAGCCTGGCTAGAAGAAAATATGGATTTGTCATAGTTGATGACTACTCTAGATTTATATGGGTACTCTTCTTAACCTAAAAGGATGAGTCTTTTAAGGCTTTCTCAATATTATGTAAAAGAGTACAAAATGAACATGGTTTCTGTATCTCTACCCTTAGAAGTCACCATGGGGGAGAATTTGAAATTGAGCAGTTTAGATTGTTCTGTGAGGAGAATGGTATCTCTCACAATTTATCTGCACCTAAAACTCCACAACAAAATGGAGTGGTTGAGAGAAAGAACAGATCTCTGCAAGAGATTGCTAGATCTATGCTCAATGAGAATAATCTCCTTAAGTACTTCTGGGCAGAAGCGGTAAACACTGGATGTTATGTAAAAAACAGAATACTTATTAAGCCTTTTCTAAAGGAGACAACTTATGAATTGTGGAAAGGAAAAAGCCCCAACATCTCTTATGTTCATGCATTTGGTTGTGAATGCTTCATTCTAAACACTAAGGATCAACTTGGAATGTTTGATTCCAAAGTAGATAAATGTATCTTTCTAGGCTATTCTGAAATGTCTAAAGCCTTTAGAATTTATAATTCCAGAACTTCTATTATTGAAGAATCTGTTCAAGTTAAGTTCAATGATGGTTTAAAGACTGATAAGGAATTATCAGATCTAGAAGATGATCTTGCGGGTCTTGACATAAATAAGTCAGAAAGCCAACAACCTGATATGTTGGGAATTTGTGCATCAAACAAGCATAGCGGAATAATTCCCACCAAGAATCCTTGCAAATGGTCATGGTTCATGTTTCGAAAATTTACCTCTTGAAGCGCAGACCCTTGATTTGAGTCGCTGCAAATCACGAGCACTGCATGAACCAGCAATGCCTCTACATAGTCCACACGATTAGATAAACATGTCTCACGTGTTCAATCAGAACGGCGCCTCTAAGCACTGCTAGGTGCGAGAGGAGACGCGACGATATATTTCTTTATACACGTAAACAGTATACTGAGTGCGGTCAAAGCAAAATGGCATGACAACTCAGTACTGTCTTACTACCACTTATAGGTAGCACCCCTTGCTTGGAAAAATGTTTAACCTGGCCCTTTTGGACTCATCTGTCATGATCGTGGCCCAATAGAAATTTGCGTCTAACCCAATTTCTTTTAGCTCTGATTAATCTGCTCTAAGTGTGTGACCCTATAGGTTCTCATAACGTTGGCAATAATATTAAATCATAGTTAATATTATAAACAATGAGTGGTGTCTAGCAACACATCATTGCTACCCAAGTAATGAGAAAGTCAGTGATTTGACGTAATCTTTCCGTGACCAATGTTAATGTGTTTTATTGTCCCTTTGTCCTTATATCTATATTGAACACGAGGCATATAATGTGTCACCCTTGTATAGTTCAATATTACGTCACTTGATACCCGAGTAGATGATGAGTGTGATTTTACATCATCTTTGTCTATCATTTTGCATGCATTTTTCATGTAGTTTAGGCATTTTTAATTAGATTTTAGGTTAATTTTCCTTTGGAACGGGTAAGGCGGTTTTCGTGTGTTGTTTTGCAGATATCAAGGGTAAAATGCTCAAGATCAACCATGATGGAGTTTGGATGAAGATAGGGCTTTAAAAGTGCAGAAAATGAGCCAAACAGAGTCTATCACGGCCTAGCCGTGATGCCCATCACGGCCATGATCGAGCAAAAACGAAAAGAACAAAGGTCAAGTCGAGTGCATCGCGGCCTGGCCGTGATAGCCATCACGGCCGTGACCCAAAACCACCACAAGTCGAGACCATCACGCCACACAGTAGTGATTGAAATTCTGACCATGAACAGAGCTCGCGACGCGAGCATAGACTTCGCCACGCGAAAAGACCGAATTGTTCCAGAAGTGCCAGAAACAGAGACCGTTACGGCCAGCCCGTGATGGCCATCACGGCCGTGACGCGCATTACTTGGACCTGAAGAAACCGAAATAGATCAGATTTTGGGTTGGTTTGGGACTCTAACTTCCCAATTTCTATAAATATGGACCAGGCAGATGCAGATTCATGATCCATCATCTATCATATCTAGACTTGTACACAAGGACTGAGGATAGATCTCTCTTCTCCTCTTCTCCTCTCTTCTCTGATTTTTGTATTTTCTATTATGTTGTCAACCCAGCTTGTCACCTCCATGGCAAGACTGGAGTAGTAGTTTGTTTCTAGGGATTGGGGCTCTGCCCGAGTTTTGTAAATGTTGTTGATTTGATGTAAAATCGTTGGTGATTTCGTTATTGTTTTAGATCTGATTTCTAGTGTGTTAATCACTCGTAAATTCGGCAACCGTTTATTTGCGTGACGTAGACGTTCTAAGGAGGAACCTAGCGGTGAACTTAGGATTTCTAGGGTATTTCACTCGTAAAATTCGGCGGCCACTGGTTTGTGAGATGTGGATGATCCAAGGAGGAACCTAGCGGTGAACTTAGGTTATTTGCATGACTGAGACATTCTAAGGAGGAACCTAGCGGTGAACTTAGGTGTCGGACCTATAGAAGTCAGACTTGGGACTGAAATCACGAGAGTTAGAAGCCGTCCCTCGAGGAGCAACGAGTTGTCACGGAACGCAAAGGGTCCAATCTGGGATCGACTACCACGAGAGTAGGGGTCGGGTCAATTGGGCACGGCTTTTGTAACCCGAGAGGGAGCTTAAGCTATTAGAGGATAAACTCGCCTTCAAGGCAATTTCGGTAATCAACAAAGGTAAATCAGATTAGCAACATAAACAGCCTCAAAGGTAACCCAAATCCCTAGGATTCCGTTTAGATCAAAAACCCCATAAACAATTGTTTTCTGTTTGTTTATCTTTTAAATTCAAATTCAAAACCCCTTTTCAAAAATAAATATATCCTTTAAAACTGTCCAGATCTGATCGATTCGAAAACCAATTGCGATTCGGGAACACAGTCTCTGTGGGTTCGATATCTTTTATTACTTGACGGCAATCTGATACACTTGCCAGAATCGCAGGAGAGCGGCGCTCGACACGCACGACGCATTACATCAGTAGACTTAACATTAAACGAGGTCAATATCTCATATCGACTCATTTCAGCGCGGTCATGCATTTTACAGTCTCACTCTATCAAGGGCCCCACAGATATTACTTATGTTATGTAAGAGGGACAAATCTAATCTAGATTACTCACATTCCTCTGCATGACTTGCGGTGTACCCAATGACCGACTTTATAGTCATCCTGTTACAGATAACGTTTGACGGTATTAAAGCACACAACTCCTCATGCAGGGATCGCAGTGGTTTCAGGTCGAAGGATTGCATACATCATTGTCACTGTGAGAACTACTTATGACACTCGCATAACGTTCCATGTAGTGTTCTCGTGGTGGGCAATTCAATACATCATTACTCTAATGTGTACTTATGTATGTGACTCGATATCTCATATCCATGACCCGTGAGATATAACACCCTTCTCGGGCGCTACATTTTGTGACATTTTAAGGCCGAAAGGTAGTTTAATTAAATTCTCTGCAATAAAATGGGGTAATTTTTTTTTTTCTTTGAAGATCAATGGAATGGATCAAGGTAAGAATTCTCAAAGTTTGAAAGAAAACATTTCGAAATGTCCCCTTTGAAAAACGGAGTTTGGATGAAGTCAGAATACCTGATAAAACATTTTATAATATCAAATATTTTTCTTTTTCTCAAGGTAAGCAATAAAACATTCAACCTCATCAAATATTTACATGATACAGTCCAGGGTTACTCAGAAAATGACAGTGCATTAAAACATCTACTAATCATGATTAAGGTTGTAAGTTCGAAAATTATTTACACAAAACCCAACCCGACTCAACTGAAAACATAAAGATACACAGACCCAACATAAAGCTATGGAGACGCAGCTCCTAAAATACAAGGTACTTGGAGTCGCAGCTCCATAAACAGTAACATTAACTCCCAGACATCCCAAGCTGGCCAAACCAAAATATAAAAGACCATCCTCTCGTACATCGTGAGAAGGATAAACCCAACTGACGAGATCTAGTGGAAACTCTACTTGAGTCCACTATCGACATCATCACGACGACACTACTAGAGCCACTACAAAGGTAGCTCTTGGACTAAGCCTTTCCCTTTCCAAGAGAAAGGTCATAGCCTCTGAGACCAACGCCAGTCATGCCAGTCTCGAGAAAAGAAAGGTCAGGCATGACAGCAACCACAAAGACCATCGACTTGAACCATCTAAATGTTGGAAGACATCCACTAGAACTCCAACATATCGTCTGCAAGCTCGATCCTCAACCTCTGATGAATCGCCCAGACACATCTTGACATCTCGGTCTTTTACGAAGGACTGAGAATGCACATAGCCGACCAACATAGGCAATATAAAATAAGAGGTGAGATTCCCAAACATCACAAAGATATGGCGAGATATGAAAATAGCACGACACCACATAACATATATTCATATCCATGTAAACATATATTTGATCAAACAAAGTCAAGTATATACCAAGAATGAGATAACACATGCACATATAGTCAACAGTACACAAATTAGTGTAACCACAATCTCATCAAGCATGACTGGACACTGTTAGTTCACAGAGACTCAAGAATAGAGATAACTGATTGAAACTGCATAGTCCCATACCTACACAGCCTCAAGGGAGATTTGACCCTAACTCCGGAGCTAAGAGAACATTCGGAAGGAGTGATTAGAGCACATGTTTCACAACTGCCAACATTGGGCATCTTGTGCGTTCGATAGTAACAGCCACATAGTGGTACTATAATTGATTGTGAAACACTCTCGATAATCGTCACCGGCTAGCATCTAGTCGTTGATGTCAGTGTATTGCATGGAACGCCACGACCAAGAAGAATCACCAACTGGCCATTTGTGACCCTCCTACCCTGAACACCCCCAAGACCATTTAAGATCGTCACTAGCACGTCCTCATGCGCACATGCATGTCGGCTCAACTTCCTAGGCACAAAGGCCTTACAAAGCATAGTATCAACTATGTGTTTAGGCAATAATGCCGTTAATGGCATGTGCGTTCATATTTATCCACCGGATAAATTTCGGGGTTCCTTACGGAAACCAAAAACCATTCTAGAGGCAAAGCAGACAGTACCAACCTCTTGGGAATCACCCCTCGTCGGACTATCCATGTTTCAACGCTTTAGCACATTATGAAGGTTGGTCATTCGTCACCAACTCAATTTTACCTCTTTAAGTCCATTCTCGAATAGGATTACTTGTCGAGCAAGCAACCTCAAAACACTCTCTGTCATTAAGTATTATGGATGTAAGGATGAGTGAATCGTCCTTCCTTTATGACATATGGTCTTGCTCCACCATGAGTCATAATCATTAAGTCTTTGTCTTCACTAAGCCATCCTCAACTTAGGTTTTTCATTTAACTTGAAATATTAGTCATGGCGACTAAAATCCTTTTGGTTAAAAATCAATACCCCTAGACTAAAACCAAACCATTTGAAGATAAATTCAAATAAAGACATATTGTCATCAAATCCCTCAAAACACTTGAAATACATAAAAGGTGGTTTTGTCCCATTTCACTGAATTTAGGACCTAAACCCCGCATTTTCACAAGTACAAATCCTTTTTCTCAAATCTTTCACTCTCTTGAGTTCCATTACTCATGTTAAGGTATTAAAATACCAAATTAAGGTCTTGAATAACATTTCACTCAAAAGTCTTAAAACTTGACAGAAAGCTTCTAATTGATTTCTACACAAGTTCTGGGAAGAGAAAGCAAAATAATATAATCATATTTAGGGATGGTGCAAGTGAATCACAATTTAATCGAAGTCATTTTGGAATAAGCTGAACACTTTAAGACGGTTTTAAACACTGTAAAAACAACTTTGGAAGAATAACACTTTCTTCTTATCTTCATTTTTCCTTAAAACACTTATTTCTTCGGTTTCTAAAGTATAACTTTGGTAAATCAAAACATAACGTACGATTGAAATAGTTCTCAATCTATTTCTAAAACCTTAATCAAAATCAAAGTTCTGAAATAAATGTTCAAAACTAAATCATTTTT
Organism: Sophora flavescens; assembly: GCA_030762895.1. Taxonomy (NCBI): domain Eukaryota; kingdom Viridiplantae; phylum Streptophyta; class Magnoliopsida; order Fabales; family Fabaceae; genus Sophora; species Sophora flavescens. The sequence continues at coordinate 18,596,603 of CM061065.1, forward strand.
CCTTTATGGATTTAACATTCCTCTTCTCACTTAAGGATATTAAAGTCTCTTAAATTTCAAGGATTGGAGTTAAACTCCCATTTCCATTCACCTTTGGCCAAAAGCCAATCACAACCAAAGTGACGGTTACGCTTCACCAAATAATCTCACAATTATTCATGCGCGTCGACATATCATGTTATATCAAATAATCATAATAATCAAGTTATTTCGAATAATCACAATAATCAAGTTATTTGCAATAACCAATTATTAAGTCCTCGCTTTGATCCAATGATCAAAGTGATGGTTTTCAACATGCGAGAAATCATTTTCCAACCAAGCAATCACACCAATAAACATAGATCAAATAACAATTAACCACTACAATCATGTCCTCATAAGGGACTAATTAAACAAAGTGGAAAATCCTTAACTTAGGATTTTCCGACAACCAGATAAATAAAGCCATCTTCACATCCACCAATATGGTGTGATGTGGTTCACTCCCCCCTTACCTCTTGTAGACAAGAGATGATCATTTCCTTAGTTTTTCAACAGTCAGCTTCCCTCAGAGCGAAGCTGCACAAGGCTAAACTCCAACTCGACGTTCCATTTTCCTCTAAACACCTTGCAACAGGTGCAGACAACTCCTGTCAGCTCCCGAAGAATGTAAAACCTGCTTCCCTAAGCAAACACAACCACTTTAACATCCCAGAGAAGGAGTCCAAGCATTTTCAACAACCAGACAATTCAAACAATTTGTTACTCGTCATCAAACGCTCACTCTAAGTTGATTTAAATACTTAATTTCTCAAAACAGGGTCACATTCAACAGAAATCAGATTTGGGAAAAATAAGACGATCATCATCAAAATTGGGGAAAATAGATTTGACAGTACAAATGCGAAATCAGTTTGTCAGAACATCAATTAACAGTCTCAATTACATAAAAACATAGTTATTTTCACAAAACCATAATCAATTTCCAATAAAATCAGATTGGGGCTTTAGGGTTCATATCATAATTTGGGTGATATCAAACTACTCAAAGAATGATGAAATTAACTTAGGGAAACACTAATTAATAGTCCCAATAGCATAAAACAAGGTTAAATTTCAAAATTATAATATGAAATTAAAGAGATAGGGTTAGGGTTTGCAAACTGATTTGGGGCTTTTTGAAACTAGATGAAATTAGGGGTAAACACTTACCCAAGGAAGAAGGTGGCGGGGGTGGCGTTGTGGGATCCGGTGCGGTGGCGGGTGGCGGCGATGTGGCGTCTCCGACGAGTGGCTTTTGAACAATGGCACAAAGCGTGGGTTTTTACGCAACCCACATGAGGGAAGAAGGAGATCGAACAAAACTTCAAGGAAGCGTTGTGGTGGTCGAAAATGGAGCTCCGGCGGTGGAGCTCCTGGAGTCGAATCGGCGGTGAACAGGGCCACAATCACGCGTGCGGTCGCGGCTATCCTCACCCACTCCAAGCGGCTGACGGACGAAGAGCTAGAAGCAGCGTGCGAGGTCGTCCTCTCTCCCATAGCAGACGCGGTGGAACGACAGCCGGACGGTACACCTACGACGGCGCGAGACCAGTGAAGTGGTCGTCCCCTCCGCGTCGAGCTGCGATCGAAGAAGCGCTACCGAGTGGCTCGCGCTCGCGACCGGGTTCCAAGGTGGTGGTGGTGTATTTCTTGCACTAGGGAGGAGGAGGAGAAGGTTTTCAAAGTTTAGAGATGGAGGAAGAAACTTGATGTATTCTGAAGGTAGGAGAAGAAAATAAAAGGGAAAGAAGGAAGGGATGTAGGGGTCGTGCGTTACCAGATGGGAAAAGGAAACATTTTGTTTTCTTTTAGTTAGTAGTAGGTAAAATGTGTGGTTGAAAATGATTTTAGAAAAAGGGAAATAATATTGACTCTAAAAATAATGAGTGATAAATACATACTTTAAAAATTTAAAATAGAGTAAAGATTGATGGTTGAATTTATCAACCAAGAAAATCAGTGATCTAAAATTAATCTCCGATTAATGTCAAACCAATTTAGTATCAAGTCTAAAATTAAATAGGATAAAATATAAAAATACTTTCTTTTCAATCATATTATTTAAAATATTTTTCTGTACTGGTAATAATAGTGACAATAACATAAATTATTGTCTAGTAAGCGTGCATTCACTTAAATAAGTCAGTGCTAACGCACCCGATAAAATAATTTGAAGAGAGTAATTTAATTACTCAAACTAAACCACATAAAAATAAACAAAAAAATAAACATCCAGATAATTAATTATTTCAATAAAATAATTAAACGTATATGTGAAAAATTGGGATGTTACAATACTACCCCACTAAAAGGAATTTCGTCCCCGAAATTCTCTCATCTAAAGAAAACTAACGTGGATACCATGCTTCTATCTTGTGTTTCAGATGCGCCACATCCTCATTGTTCAAAACATTACGTGATGTACCTTATAAACTAAGCTTTCTTTCGGAGTGATACGGTGTTTGTGAGAGGACACGAGAAAACACCCAAGGCAAATCCTCTTTAAATTTCTGAAACTCAGAGTACATTCGGACAATTCGAATGTCAACCCAAATAAGGTATATAGATATCATATAAATTCTGACATCAAAACGATGCGTAACTATGACTCTATATCTGGTGGCAATTCTAAAATACCAATGATAAAATAAAAACTTGAACTTCAACGAGAAGTTTGCGAAGAGGGAGGAATAAATCATTTTGTTCTACTCTCACGAGAGAATAAAATAAAGTGAAGAGAAGACTGAAGCTATTCCATATGCAAAAAGGGTCTTTAATAGGCTCCTGAATGTAAAAATGCGTTGTACATCCACATATTTACAAACGTGACTCCAATAAAGTTCCTTCTTCCACGAGAACTTCCTTCGAAAGACAAATTTGAAAACAATAATTTTCTTTCTTCTCAAGAGTCTAGAATTCAAGTCAAAAACACTCTTGGTTTTTAAGAAAGGCAACAATAAATTTTTGCAACTTTCCTCACTCGAGGTAACTCTAATTCACTTGGCACCAAAGATAAAATGAATTGCCAGATTTTTCATCCCCAAGGGAAATTTCTAACTTTTGCCAAAGGCTAACATGATGTGATCTAAAAGAGATCACGCCATTTCTCAGCTGCATTTGCAAAAAGGCGAATGATCAAGTTCACAAACATCAATTCTCCACAACAACGGAGAATTCAAACTGATTTAACCAACAAGTGTTAGTTAACCAACGATTGAAAAAAATTATTATATCAATGATGACAGAAGAATGCAAATCTAGATTAGTTTGCCTGAAGCATAACCAATATGAGGTAAAATGTTTGGAATCAAATCAACTAGAAGCAAGATCGCAACAAAGAAATAAGCAATAAAGAAAGAGTGATGAGAATGTCTCAAACATTCACAGGGATTAAAAATGACTCGTGTTCGAACCAAACAGTATAGTCGAAAGCTTACTCTCTATGGTATATTTTCCCACGAGTTGATCACACCTACTTGTTGTATGCTCCGACTCTCCATATCGAGAACAAACAAGACCTACGAGGATGCAATGACTTCTTTTGTGGTTACTCCCACAGTTCATGCAACGTAATGTTGCAGTCACGGGTTGACTCACTCTACCAATCCTTCTAGAAAGTCGTTGCTTGCAAACTTTCATAATGTGATCCAGCTTTCCTCCTTGGAAACAAACAATCTCCTCATCATTGCAGTTCCTTGTTTTCTTAGCGGCTTTATAGGCGATAGCTGATGGAACTCAAAACAACTAACGTATTCTAACAAACATTTCATCAAGGCATAGTCACAGAACTCTATTCTCCGAAACGCCTCAAAATTGCAAGAAAAGAACTCGTTCAGAAGATTATCCTGAAAACTTCTTTAGCAACGGTTATGTTTTCCGCTTCAACCAAAAAGGCAGTCAATCCTTACAAAGGTTAAGGATGACAAACTTAAAGCAAAACTAGGCATCAAAACTCTATCCACTATCATTCCTCCATAGAAACAATAATGAAGAGAATAGCAAACATCATTGTCTCCCTTCGGAACAACATCAAGAAAACAGAAACACTGACAAGGAGAGACCAAGGTCGTCATCCTTTCAAACATTGGTTCTTCACACAACCAAGAACACATGACAACACAGCAAACAATCAGAGAAAACATAACACAAACGACGACAGACCTATACCCCAAGCCCAAAAGACTCAGCCAGCTCTGATACCACCTAATTTAACACCCTTCTCGGGTGCTACATTTTCTGTGACATTTTAAGGCTTAAAGGTAGTTTAATTAAATTCTCTGCAATAAAATGGGGTAATTTTTTTTTTCTTTGAAGATCAATGGAATGGATCAAGGTAAGAATTCTCAAAGTTTGAAAGAAAACATTTCGAAATGTCCCCTTTGAAAAACGGAGTTTGGATGAAGTCAGAATACCTAATAAAACATTTTATAATATCAAATCTTTTTCTTTTTCTCAAGGTAAGCAATAAAACATTCAACCTCATCAAATATTTACATGATACAGTCCAGGGTTACTCAGAAAATAACAGTGCATTAAAACATCTACTAATCATGATTAAGGTTGTAAGTTCGAAAATTATTTACACAAAACCCAACCCGACTCAAAAACTGAAAACATAAAGATACACAGACCCAACATAAAGCTATGGAGACGCAGCTCCTAAAATACAAGGTACTTGGAGTCGCAGACTCCATAAACAATAGAACATTAACTCCCAGACATCCCAAGCTGGCCAAACCAAAATATAAAAGACCATCCTCTCGTACATCGTGAGAAGGATAAACCCAACTGACGAGATCTAGTGGAAACTCTACTTGAGTCCACTATCGACATCATCACGACGACACTACTAGAGCCACTACAAAGGTAGCTCTTGGACTAAGCCTTTCCCTTTCCAAGAGAAAGGTCATAGCCTATGAGACCAACGATACATCATGCCAGTCTCGAGAAAAGAAAGGTCGGGCATGACAGTAGCCACAAAGACCATCGACTTGAACCATCTAAATGTTGGAAGACATCCACTAGAACTCCAACATATCGTCTGCAAGCTCGATCCTCAACCTCTGATGAATCAGCCAGGACACATCTTGACATCTCAGTCTTTTCTGAAGGACGCATAATGCACATAGCCAGCCAACATAGGCAATATAAAATAAGAGGTGAGATTCCCAAACATCACAGCATATGGCAGATATGAAAATAGAACGACACCACATAACATATATTCATATCCATGTAAACATATATTTCAGTCAAACAAATCCAAAGTATATACCAAAGAATGGATAACACATGCACATATAGTCAACAGTACACAAATTAGTGTAACCACAATCTCATCAAGCATGACTGGACACTGTTAGTTCACAGAGACTCGAGAATAGAGATAACTGATTGAAACTGCATAGTCCCATACCTACACAACCTCAAGGGAGATTTGACCCTAACTCCGGAGCTAAGAGAACATTCGGAAGGAGTGATTAGAGCACATGTTTCACAACTGCCAACATTGGGCATCTTGTGCGTTCGATAGTAATGACCACATAGTGGTACTATAATTGATTGTGAAACACTCTCGATAATCGTGACCGGCTAGCGTCTAGTCATTGATGTCAGTGTATTGCATGGAACGCCACGACCAAGAAGAATCACCAACTGGCCATTTGTGACCCTCCTACCCTGAACACCCCCAAGACCATTTAAGATCGTCACTAGCACGTCCTCATGCGCACATGCATGTCGGCTCAACTTCCTAGGCACAAAGGCCTTACAGAGCATAGTATCAACTATGTGTTTAGGCAATAATGCCGTTAATGGCATGTGCGTTCATATTTAACCACCGGATAAATTTCGGGGTTCCTTACGGAAACCAAAAACCATTCTAGAGGCAAAGCAGACAGTACCAACCTCTTGGGAATCACCCCTCGTCGGACTATCCATGTTTCAACGCTTTAGCACATTATGAAGGTTGGTCATTCGTCACCAACTCAATTTTACCTCTTTAAGTCCATTCTCGAATAGGATTACTTGTCGAGCAAGCAACCTCAAAACACTCTCTGTCATTAAGTATTATGGATGTAAGGATGAGTGAATCGTCCTTACTTTATGACATATGGTCTTGCTCCACCATGAGTCATAATCATTAAGTCTTTGTCTTCACTAAGCCATCCTCAACTTAGGTTTTTCATTTAACTTGAAATATTAGTCATGGCGACTAAAATCCTTTTGGTTAAAAATCAATACTCCTTGACTAAAACCAAACCATTTGAAGATAAATTCAAATAAAGACATATTGTCATCAAATCCCTCAAAACACTTGAAATACATAAAAGGTGGTTTTGTCCCATTTCACTGAATTTAGGACCTAAACCCCGCATTCTCACAAGTACAAATCCTTTTTCTCAAATCTTTCACTCTCTTGAGTTCCATTACTCATGTTAAGGTATTAAAATACCAACTTAAGGTCTTGAATAACATTTCACTCAAAAGTCTTAAAACTTGACAGAAAGCTTCTAATTGATTTCTACACAAGTTCTGGGAAGAGAAAGCCAGATAATATAATCATATTTAGGGATGGTGTAAGTGAATCACAATTTAATCGAAGTCATTTTGGAATAAGCTTAACACTTTAAGACGGTTTTAAACACTGTAAAAACAACTTTGGAAGAATAACACTTTCTTCTTATCTTCATTTTTCCTTAAAACACTTATTTCTTCGGTTTCTAAAGTATAACTTTGGTAAATCAAAACATAACGTACGATTGAAATAGTTCTCAATCTATTTCTAAAACCTTAATCAAAATCAAAGTTCTGAAATAATTGTTCAAAACTGAATCATTTTTCCTTTATGGATTTAACATTCCTCTTCTCACTTAAGGATATTAAAGTCGCTTAAATTTCAAGGATTGGAGTTAAACTCCCATTTCCATTCACCTTTGGCCAAAAGCCAATCACAACCAAAGTGACGGTTACGCTTCACCAAATAATCTCACAATTATTCATGCGCATCAACATATCATGTTATATCAAATAATCATAATAATCAAGTTATTTCGAATAATCACAATAATCAAGTTATTTGCAATAACCAATTATTAAGTCCTCACTTTGATCCAATGATCAAAGTGATGGTTTTCAACATGCGAGAAATCATTTTCCAACCAAGCAATCACACCAATAAACATAGATCAAACAACAATTAACCACTACAATCATGTCCTCATAAGGGACTAATTAAACAAAGTGGAAAATCCTTAACTTAGGATTTTCCGACAACCAGATAAATAAAGCCATCTTCACATCCACCAATATGGTGTGATGTGGTTCACTCCCCCCCTTACCTCTTGTAGACAAGAGATGATCATTTCCTTAGTTTTTCAACAATCGCCTTCCTCGTGAGCGAAGCCGCACAAGGCTAAACTCCAACTCGACGTTCCATTTTCCTCTAAACACCTTGCAACAAAGTGCACAACTCCCGTCGCCTCCCGAAGAATGTAAAACCTGCTTCCCTAAGCAAACACAACCACTTTAACATCCCAGAGAGGGAGTCCAAGCATTTTCAACAACCAGACAATTCAAACAATTTGTTACTCATCATCAAACGCTCACTCTAAGTTGATTTAAATACTTAATTTCTCAAAACAGGGTCACATTCAACAGAAATCAGATTTGGGAAAAATAAGACGATCATCATCAAAATTGGGGAAAATAGATTTGACAGTACAAATGCGAAATCAGTTTGTCAGAACATCAATTAACAGTCTCAATTACATAAAAACATAGTTATTTTCACAAAACCATAATCAATTTCCAATAAAATCAGATTGGGGCTTTAGGGTTCATATCATAATTTGGGTGATATCAAACTACTCAAAGAATGATGAAATTAACTTAGGGAAACACTAATTAATAGTCCCAATAGCATAAAACAAGGTTAAATTTCAAAATTATAATATGAAATTAAAGAGATAGGGTTAGGGTTTGCAAACTGATTTGGGGCTTTTTGAAACTAGAAGAAATTAGGGGTAAACACTTACCCAAGGAAGAAGGTGGCAGGGTGGCGTTGTGGGATCCGGTGCGGTGGCGGCTGGCGGCAGTGACGGCGTCTCCGACGAGTGGCTTTTGAACAATGGCACAAACTGTGGGTTTTTACGCAACCCACATGAGGAAGAAGGAGATCTGAACAAAACTTCAAGGAAGCGTTGTGGTGGTCGAAAATGGAGCTCCGGCGGTGGAGCTCCGGAGTCGAACGGCGGTGAACAGGGCCACAATCACGCGTGCGGTCGCGGCTGTCCTCACCCACTCCAAGCGGCGACCGGACGAAGAGCTGGACGGCGGTGCGAGGTCGTCCTCTCCCATAGCAGACGCGGTGAAACGACGACCGGACGGTACACCTACGACGGCGGCGCGAGACCAGGTGAAGTGGTCGTCCCCTCCGCGTCGAGCTGCGATCGAAGCTGCTACCAGGGGCTGCGCTCGCGACTGGGGTTCCAAGGTGGTGGTGCGCGCTGCTGCACTAGGGAGGAGGAGGAGAAGGTTTTCAAAGTTTAGAGATGGAGGAAGAAACTTGATGTATTCTGAAGGTAGGAGAAGAAAATAAAAGGGAAAGAAGGAAGGGATGTAGGGGTCGTGCGTTACCAGATGGGAAAAGGAAACATTTTGTTTTCTTTTAGTTAGTAATAGGTAAAATGTGTGGTTGAAAATGATTTTAGAAAAAGGGAAATAAACTCTAAAAATAATGAGTGATAAATACATACTTTAAAAATTTAAAATAGAGTAAAGATTGATGGTTGAATTTATCAATCAAGAAAATCGGTGATCCAAAATTAATCTCCGATTAATGTCAAACCAATTTAGTATCAAGTCTAAAATTAAATAGGATAAAATATAAAAATATTTTCTTTTCAATCATATTATTTAAAATATTTTTCTGTACTTATAATAATAGTGACAATAACATAAATTATTGTCTAGTAAGCGTGCATTCACTTAAATAAGTCAGTGCTAACGCACCCGATAAAATAATTTGAAGAGAGTAATTTAATTACTCAAATTAAACCACATAAAAATAAACAAAAAAATAAACATCCAGATAATTAATTATTTCAATAAAATAATTAAACGTATATGAGAAAAATTGGGATGTTACATGAGAAGTGATCATCAGTCCACACATATAATAGTCTCGATGTATTATTATTGTCCTTATTAATAATAATACTTGACTATGGATATTTAAGAATAAAGTTCTCTTTTGATTAGTAGTGTCTCACTATCAAGTCTTATACTTGATATTCTATTAAACAGAACTTCATATTCTAAGGACTTTATTACGTTTAAATAACATAATAAACTGAAATGCCTCATATGATAAATAATAGCAAGATACAAAATGTAAGTCCAAAAGAAAAACATTGGCTTCTAGGGTTTACATCAACATTCTCCTACTAGCACTACAACCAATCAGGCATAAATCTAATACCCAATGATCTAGTGTGACCATCATGCTTCTCCTAAGCAAGTGGTTTCGTAAGCGGGTTAGCAACGTTGTCAAGTGTTGGTACTCTACATATCTTCACATCTCCTCTATCGACGATCTCTCGAATGAGATGGAAACGCCTAAGTATATGTTTGGGTCGTTGGTGAGATCTAGGTTCCTTAGCCTGTGCAATGGCCCCATTGTTATCACAGTAGAGATCAATGGGGTCCACAATGCTAGGAACTGCACCAAGCTCAGTAATGAAGTTCTTGATCCAAACAGTCTCCTTTGCTGCATTGAAAGCAGCAATATACTCGGCCTCTGTAGTAGAATCAGCGACTGTCTCCTGCTTTGAACTCTTCCAGCTCACAGCGCCACCATTCAAGCAAAACACATAACCAGATTGCGATCTGGAATCATCTTTATCAATTTGGAAACTAGCATCGGTGTAACCAATTACAGCGAGCACTTCCTCACCTCCATATATCAAGAACGAATCATTAGTCCTTCTCAAATACTTGAGGATGTTCTTGACAGCAGTCCAGTGACTTTCACCTGGATCAGACTGGTACTTGCTCGTTATGCTCGAAGCATACAAGACATCCGGTCGAGTACACAGCATTGCATACATGATAGACCCAATTGCGGATGCATATGGAATCTTACTCACATGATCCCTTTCTTCTTGAGTGGAAGAGGATTGTGCCTTTGATTGACATATACCATATGACATAGACAAGAGTCCCTTCTTGGATTCATGCATATTAAAGCGTCTTAATACTTTGTCTATATATGTACTCTGACTCAGGCCAAGCAATCTCAGTGACCAATCTCTATAGATCCTGATTCCCAATACATAGGTAGCTTCACCCAAATCTTTCATAGAAAAGCAATTCCCTAACCAAGTCTTTACTTGTTGCAAGGTGGGGATGCCGTTTCCGATAAGTAGTATGTCATCCACATATAACACCAAAAAGACAACTATGCTCCCACTAACCTTCTTATAAACACAAGGCTCGTCTTCGTTTTTTATGAATTCAAACTGTCTTACAGCATCATCAAAACGAAGATTCCAGCTTCTGGAAGCTTGCTTCAATCCATATATTGAACGATGCAACTTGCATACCTTGCTGGCATCCTCTGAAGTGTCAAAGCCCTCAGGTTGTGTCATATACACATCCTCAAGGAGATCTTCATTAAGGAAAGCAGTCTTGACATCCATCTGTCATATCTCATAATCATGGTATGCAGCGATAGCAAGCAAGATCCGGACAGACTTAAGCATTGCAACAGGCAAAAAGGTCTCATCATAGTCTACACCATGAATTTGCTTGGAACCCTTAGCGACCAATCGTGCCTTATAGGCATGCACTTTACCATCCATGTCAGTTTTCATTTTGAAAACCCACCTGCACTCTATGGGTTTTACCCTTCAGGTGGCTCTACCAAGGTCCATACCTGGTTAGTGTACATGGAGTCCATCTCAGATCTCATGGCCTCAAGCCATTTCTCAGATTCCGGGCCAGTAATGGCCTCCTGTTAAGTCACAGACTCATCTTGATCCATGAGTAGTACATCACCTTGTTGAGTAATGAGAAATCCATATCTCTCAGGTTGGTGACATATCCTGTTAGACTTACGCTAGTCTTGTGTTACTTGAGCAGGCTGTTCTTTTGCAACATCTTGCGAAGGCTGCTCTTGTTCCTCCATAGGTATGTCGCTACTTTGTGACACTTGAATTTCTCCAAGGTCTATATTCCTCCCACTGGTTCCTTTGGAGATAAACTCCTTTTTCTAGGAATACACCAATTCACGCGACAAACACTTTGCTTTCGGAAGGATTGTAGAAATAATATCCCTTGGTTACCTTAGGATACCCCACAAAGAAGCACTAATCGGATTTGGGATCAAGCTTTGTAGAAACCTGACGTTTTACATATGCTTCACAACCCCAAATCTTCATAAAAGACACACTGGGCCTCTTACCGGTCCATATCTCACATAATGTCTTTTCTACCGTCTTGGATGGAACACGGTTAAGTGTGAAAGCTGCTGTTAATAAGGCATGTCCCCAGAAGGAGTTTGGATGATTTACATGACTCATCATAGACCAAACCATATCCAATAAAGCCCGGTTCTTCCTTTCAGAAACACCATTCCATTGTGGTGTCCCTTGTGGAGTGAGTTGAGATAAAATCCCACACTCTCTCAGATGATCATCAAATTCTAGGCTTAAATATTCACCGCCTCGATCTGATCGAATGATTTTAATATTCTTACCTAGTTGGTTTTCTACTTCACTTTTGAATTCCTTGAACTTTTCAAAAGATTCCGATTTGTGTTTCATAAGATACACAAATCCATATCTACTAAAATCATCAGTAAATGTAATGAAGTACTGAAAACCTTCTCTAGCAGTTGTGTTTAGTGGTCCGCATACATCACTGTGTATGAGGCCCAAAAGATCACTAGCCCTTTCACCTTTTCCTGTGAATGAGGCTTTTGTCATCTTTCCCAATAAACAAGACTCACATGTCTCATATGATTCATAATCAAATGAGTCCAAGAATCCATCTTTATGGAGTTTAAAATTGTGTTTCTCATTTATATGGCCCAAACGACAATGCCAAAGATAAGTTGGGTTCACCTTATTTGGTTTGAACCTCTTAGTATCAATGTTATAGATGGGCATCTCGAGATCAAGGACATAAAGCCCATTACTCAAATGTGCACTGGCATAAAAAATATCATCCAAATAAATAGAACAACATTTGTTCTTTAACATAAAATAAAAACCAATCTTGTCCAAACAAGAAACGGAAATGATAGTCATGCTAATTGTAGGTACAAAATAGTAGTTCTCCAACTGAATGATAAGCCCGGTGGGCAAAGTCAATACATAAGTTCCTACAGCTAAAGCAGCAACTTTTGCTCCATTGCCAACTAGTAGATCGACTTCACCTTTCACCAATGGTCTAATCCTTTTTAGCTCCTACATATTTGTACAAATGTGAGAACCACATCCAGTATCTAATACCCATGATGCATAAGTAGATAAATTGACTTCTATAACAAACATACCTGAGTTGGAAGTCCCACTTCCATTCTACTTGCACTCTTGCAGGTATTTTGGGCAGTTCCTCTTCTAATGGGTGGTCTTACCACAATGGAAGCACGTGCCCTCCTTAGCCACTCCGCCAACAGGTTTCAAGCCAGAAGTGTTGGGTTTGAACTTGTGGTTGTAACACCCCCTGGGCATTACTATACGAACACACGCAGAAATAAATTAAAAAGAATTTTGCTGGTTGCTTTCGGAAAATTATTTTATTTGAAGTCAGAAAATCTGGGTGTAAAAAAATTTCTTCTGAATACTGCGATACATAACTTACTCATCACAATAGTGAAAATGAAACATATTATTGACAACAGAATTTTAAACCGTATAAAGGTTTTCAAAACACCTACACAAACTTTCTCAAAACATACCACCCAACAAAATTTAAAATATCCTAAGCTGGTCGCTCTACAAGACACTCACTGATAAGACAGCGCGATCATCCCTATGATCACACATCTTTTCCCCCAATCCGGACTTAAGTCTCCAAGTGACTTAAGGAACTCTTCTACAACATATGCACTCGTGTACCAAGGTACAACAACAAGACAGAAGAACATGTATACACAAGGGTGAGTTCCAATATATAGATTTTAAAACGATAACCATATGCATGACTCTCAAATACCATTTAACATGAATAATCAAAGATAAACAATATATTTATCAAAGGGTTTCATACCTGACAGTCGTAGCCGTTTTAAAAACCAAGGCACTTCAATATTCATCAACTAACTTTGATACCTAATCTCCGGAGCTCCAACCAACAAGTAAATGAGCTGATCAGGCTCTCATTGCCAAATAAGGCAGAATCAATGCCAGATATGACAAAATTCAAATAACCATTCCACAGTCCAAAACGAGGCAAAGTGGTGACTACATATAGCACATGGTTTTCGTGGTCATATATCCATCAAGGCACAGTGATGCAAACGTCATGAATACTTTCCATCAAGCATTCGAGTCCTATGCAAAGGCATGTCTGCCCAAAATGCATGTAAAACGTTTTGTTCACGTAATTTTTTTTGTGTTCATTCTTTCCTTGTCAAGGCTCAAAGGCTCACGACCAACCAAGGCTTAAACGTTTAAGTTTAACAACCATTCCCATAAGAAGGACTCCAAGTCCAAACCAAACAAACAGACTCCAAGTCAAAAATGTGCAAATCACGAAATCTAGATCCGTGCACCAGATTTAGATTCGTAGATTTTGGCGCACAAAAATCAATATAGATTTTCATAGGACATCTAGTCCATAACTTCACTTTTCGGACCCCGGGTCCATATCATAGAACTCTAGACACCGACATCTCGGTAGCTAGGTTTGTCTTTTAATTTAGCAACATTTTCGCTCTGTGAAACACAAATCCAAAAACAAAATTTCCTTAACTTATCCAAGTTGTCGGAAATAACCCATGGTATAAATCCACTTTACCGAAAATCCTTTTACGTTGGAAATTCATTTTGTAAAATAATCAAAATCACTTAAAAATTCATTTTCTTTCAAAAATCAATATTTTGAACCTGAAAATATTGCTTTGAGACAAATTCTATGTTTTAACTAATATTACCGTTTTTAATAATACTACCGTAAATATTGTCGGAATTGTCCGACATTTGACGTTTTAAAAACGTTATAAGTCCAAAAATGACTTTTCTAGTAAAATAATTTTTCCAACACTATAATAAAATTATTTTTGAAACTTATTTTCTTAAAATAACATTTTCTAATATTTAGAAATTTCTTACGTCAAAATTCGCAGTACTAAAATATTTTCACGGTTACGTCCTCACTATGACTCATAAAACATTCATACACTGTTAAATTATTTAAATAATATTATTTTTAACTTTTTCTCATTTTCAACCAACCAAATAATTAAGTAATATTATATTACTATTTCTCATCAATTAACTAATTATTCCATAAAAAGCTTTTTAACGTTTTTAACCTCATTATTAATTGAGCACTGACCACTATCAGGCTTTACCATCCACAAACAACATCAATAACAATCATGTCAATAATATAGAAAATAGCACAATTAATGACATACAATAAAACATAATAACAATTAAATGAAGATAATTAAATCATTAAAATCAGATAAATCTAACTACGTAAAATAACAATTACACCCAAGTAAATCATACAGACCACAAACAAATTACATACAGCTATCGAAAAAATCCCTCAGGTACTCCCCTTACCTCTTGAAAATTTTTCTTGTCGAATTGAAATTCCGTCAAACGTTCGGTCTCTGCAAAACACGTACACGACTCACACAACAATTTATCCTTCAATCAAAACACAACAAATAATTAATAATCAAACAACTAAATACACCTATACTCCTATATGCTTGGTTCGGCCATGAGGGGATTAAGTAGCTAAAAATTTCTAAAAATTCTAAGCTCTTGGATTAGAGTTCTTTAATCACTTGAAACCCTAAAACAAAGATTGGAATACAAAGATTGAAATAAAATATTCCAACCTTTCAAGAATCCTAATTCGGCCATGACACTTAACATAGGCTAGAGATTTCAAAAATTTACATAGTCTTAGATCTATGACCTTAGAGTAGTGTAGAGTTAAGATAAACTATCATAAGTTGAAAAATGAAACAAAATCTTTCAACTCTCAAGAAAATAATTTCGGCCGTGAGAAATAAAATGGCTTAGAGGTTTCTTTTTGATTCAATAATCATGGATTCAATATATATATGAATTATAACATTGAATCAAGCAAGACTAGTTTAAAAAAAATTGAACAAAGTCCTCCCCCACAATAACTAGGGTTTGGCCTCAACAAGATCAACAGGCACGAATTTTTGGTTTGATGTATCCTCTTGGATCTTGAATATAGAGAGGATAATAAGATCATAGAAATTGATTTCACTTTAAAAGTATTTTTCTATGATTTTCTATGAATTTTCAAAGTTCTAGATCTAAGAATTGAAAAATATGATCAAGACTTTAAATCACAAAAATGAATGAAGAACATGATGATGATTGAGTGAGAGGGGTATGGTATACCTCTTGGAATTGAAAAATAAGCAAGGAATCAAGTAGTTGCTTCACAAAAATGGCTTATGTATCTTAAGGTTTTTGGAGAGAAAATGGAAGAAAGCTTAAGGAAGATGATGAAGTTGGAGAGAAATGAGTGAAATGGCCTAATTTAGGTGTGTTGGCTGTGGGTTTTTGGGGGCTAAAGGGTCCAAATTGTTTTTCATTTAAGGACAAATGTGTAATTTCACTTAGGGCAATTTTGTGATTAAGTTAGGACTTAAGGACATTTTGGTAATTTCATGCCTAAATAAATCATGAAAATTATGTGGTTGAGGTTGAAGGAGAGGTGGATGATTTGTGTCCACAAATTGTAGGGCAAACTTGTCATTTCAATGAAAGTTTAAGGGTAAAATGGTCCGAGGGCAAAATGGTCTTTACACTAATTTAAAGAAATATCTAGATTTTTTTTGTTAAAAGCAATCATGACCTGAGTGACTCATCCATATGACTCACCACCCTAGGTAGCACCACATCTTAGCATCCTATGTCGGGTTTTATCTCTGTACGTTCGTTCTCGACTCCGTTGATTACCCGATTTAGGATTTTATGCCCGAATCAAGTATAAAACCTAATTATTTTGAAAATTTTCAAAATAACCTATATTGTTTGAAATAATATATAAAATCTAATCATTTCATTCTCGGGTCAAAATTAGGTTTTCTGATCAGTAAAATCTTACTGTCAGTGAAAACGCAGACCGGGTTCCGTCTGAATTTTCAACCGAAAATTTCACCGTATACTTAGAAAAATAAGTATGATATGAATATGACTTTGGTTTTCCCAAAATCATTTTCTAAGTTTCAAATAAAAATATAAACATTTATTTATATTTATATCGATCTTAGAAAGCGAAAAAATCGGGGTGTTACAGTGGTCCTCGCCCCTGCCCTTCTGCTTCTTCATAGGCCTCTTGGGCTTCCAGGGCTGCTTCTTGCCTTTTCCAGGTTGGACCATCATAATGGCCTTCCCTTTTCCCTTATTGATGTTAGTCTCAGCAGTTCTTGACATGCCCAACAACTCCGACAGTGATTTGTCAAGATCATTCATATTGAAGTTCATGACAAATTGATTGTAACTCTCCGGTAACGATTGCAGGATCAAGTCAGTGGCCAACTCTTGGCCCAAAGCATAACCCAACCTCTCGAGTTTCTCAACGTACCCAATCATTTGAAGCACATGAGGACCCACCGGGCTTCCTTCTGCCTGCTTACTTTGGAAAAGTGCTCTAGAAACTTCATACCGCTCATGCCTTGCTTGCTCTTGGTAGAGCAGCTTGAGGTGTTCGATCATATCAAACGCCTCCATGTTCTCATGTTGCTTCTAAAGCTCATAGTTCATGGTAGCAAGCATAAGACAGGTGACATCCAAGGAATCATCCTGATGCTTCTTATAAGCATCCTTGTCAGCCTTGGGTGCATTCGCAGCTGGTGGCACTTCTAACATAACGTCTTCAAGAACATACAGCTTTTTCTCTTGCTTGAGGAGAATCCTCAAGTTTCTGTACCAGTCTAGAAAGTTTGTTCCGGATAGTTTGTCCTTCTCAAGGACAGATCGCAATGACAAGTTACTTGATGTGTTTGATGCCATGGTAATCTACATAAAGAAATATGCAAAATATAAGTATCATGCCATAAACATGTTTAATTAGGTCTTTAATTAAATACGCTTCCCACTATTTTACTCAAACCAATGACCATCAACATTGATTAGAAAAATCATGTTGAAAAACTTTCTGGTGGGCCAAGATCCATATTTCACCTAGCTTCAAGTCAGCTTTGGTCGATCGCTTAAAGTTTGGTTATTTAGGTAGGAAACACTTTCCAATTGCATCTCATGCAACTCTTGGATAGTTGGGTGAATAACTATTATTCTAATCAATCTCATTAACTAAAGCGCAACTCAATGCCTCCAAGTCTTTCAATCCTATTGAATATGACTTAGTTAAGTTAGACCCAATGGATAGCAATTAGACATTACAATGGTCCCATCGCGTCTTACTAGTATAGAAAAATGTTGAATGCACTCCTCTTTGGCGGGCCTACACTCATTCGATATTAGTCTTGACGAGTGCTATTCATTGGAAGGCTTTTAAACTTAATATTTCCTTTTAAGGGATTTTTTTTAATTAAAGTGATCTCACCATTAGTTAAACTCTTTAACATGCCATACATACATATATACATGCATCTCATACATATATCAAAAGCAAACAAATGTGATATGGTTATGGCCCCTAACACATTGATTCTCCCAAGCCAATGAGAGAATCTTAACTAAATCCTAGGAGCGTCCAAGCTTCACCTAGCAGGATCTCCCACCAAGTCCTTTTATGACGTCGCCTTCTTGTCTCAATCATTACATTACAAATAAATTAGAAACCTCGTTTTACATACGAGGGGAGTGAGGTGAGAAGAGAAGGTACAAATGGAATATAAGAGAAAGGCATGACACGCAGACCGTATTTCAAAATATAAACCAAAAGATAAAAGGACTAAGGCCATAACCATTCACCATGCATCACCAAATAAATAATAATAACCAATAATAATACACTATTATTATTATTATTATTATTATTATTATTATTATTATTATTATTATTGTTATTAATTATAGATTTCAAAATCTGAATTTTGAAAACATAACATATATAATAAATCACATTTATTATAAATGATGTTGTTATTAATTAAGGATTTCACGATCTGAATTTTGAAAACATAACATATATATAATAAATCATATTTATTATAATTGATGTTGTTATTAATTGGTGATATAAAAGATTTCAAAATTAAATTTTGAATCATAATAGATAAAATAATAATACACACTTATTACTATTAATGCTCTTAATTAAGAGATATCAAAATATCCAAAACAAATTCGAATTCGAAATCATGATAAAACACACATTAATAATACACTTAATTACTATTAATGTTGTAATTAATTGAGATCTCAAAATCTTCAAAATTGAAATTCAAAATTGTAATTAAACATTTATTAATAACACTCAATTATTATTATTGTCATTAAAAGGATGATACAAAATATCCAAATATATTTGATTTTTGAAATCATAATAAAACCATTTTATTATCATTAATATCGTTTTAATGCCGCAACTAATTGTCACACTACGCAGAGGTAGCATGTGCCTCTCATCATTTACATCGCAGAAGACGGCGGCTTCGGGTACCAACACTTGGACCTTCATGGCCGCGAGAACATGAACTCTTCTTGTTTCATTGAACCTTAACGTCGTCATGATAAAACTGAAACCAATCATGTATATATCACATATAATACAACGATTCCAGAACCAATGTATATATCACATATATACCAGGAACCTTAGTGTGACGCATATATATCATATACATACGAAAACAAAATTTCATAATCATGTTTTCCAAAAACAGAAGCATACTAATTTTGAAAATGATTTTCATAAAATAAATTCGCATATAAGCATGTTATCACATATAACAGGTAAACCATACAAACAAAACCATGGTTTCGCAAGCGACTCTGATACCACTGTTGTGAATTTGTGCATCAAACAAGCACATCGGAATAATCCCCACCAAGAATCCTTGCGAATGGTCATGGTTCATGTTTCGAAATTTTACCTCTTGAAGCACGGACCTTTGATTTAAGTCGCTTCAAATCACGAGCATTGCACGAACCAACAATGCCTCTACGTAGTCCACACGAATAGATAAACATGTCTCACGTGTTCAATAAGAACGACGCCTCTAAGCACTGGTAGGTACAAGAGGAGAGGCGGTATATTTCTTTTCACACGCAAACAGTGTACTGAGTGCGGTCAGAGCAAAATGGCGTGAAGGCTCAGTATTGTTTTACTACCACTTATAGGTAGCGCCCCTTGCATGGAAAAAGGTTTAACCTAGTCCATTTGGGCTCATCTGTCATGAGCATGGTCCAATAGAAATTTGGTCTAACCCAATTTCTTTTAGCTCTGATTAATCTGCTCTAAGTGTGTGACTCTATAGGTTCTCATAACGTTGGAAATAATATTAAATCATATTTACTATTATAAACAATGAGTGGTGTCTAGCAATAAATCATTGCTACCCAAGTAATGAGAAAGTCATTGATTTGACGTAACCTTTCCGTGACCAATGTTAATGTGTTTTATTATCCCTTTGTCCTTATATCTATATTGAACACAAGGCATATAATGTGTCACCCTTGTATAGTTCAATATTACGTCACTTGATAACCGAGTAGACTTAATATTAAATGAGTTCAATATCTCATATCGACTCATTTCAGCATGGTCATGCACTTTACAGTCTCACTCTATCAAGGGCCCCACGGATATTACTCCTGTTATGTAGGAGAGACAGATCCCATCTAGATCACTCACATCCCTCTGTATGACTTGCGGTGTACCCAATGACCGACTTTATAGTCATCCTGTTACAGATAACATTTGATGGTATTAAAGCACACAACTCCTCATGTAGGGATCGTAGTGGTTTCAGGTCGAAGGATTGCATACACCATTGCCACTGTGAGAACTACTTATGACACTCACATAACGTTCCATGTAGTGTTCTCACGGTGGGTCAATTCAGTACATCATTACTCTAATGTGTACTTATGTATGTGACTCGATATCTCATATCCATGACCCGTGAGAAGTGGTCATCAGTCCACACACATAATAATCTCGATGTATTATTATTGTCCTTATTAATAATAATACTTGACTATGGATATTTAAGAATAAAGTTCTCTTTTGATTAATAGTGTCTCACTATCAAGTCTTATACTTGATATTCTATTAAATATAACTTCATATTCTAAGGACTTTATTACTTTTAAATAACATAATAAACTGAAATGCCTCATATGATAAATAATAGCAAGATACAAAATGTAAGTCCAAAGGAAAAACATTGGCCTCTAGGGTTTACACCAACATTCTCCTACTAGCACTACAATCAATCAGGCATAAACCTAATACCCAAAGATCTAGTGTGACCATCATGCTTCTCATGAGCAAGTGGTTTCGTAAGCGGGTCAGCAACATTGTCAAGTGGTTGTACTCTGCATATCTTCACATCTCCTCTATCGATGATCTCTCGAATGAGATGGAAACGCCTAAGTATATGTTTGGATCGCTGGTGAGATCTAGGTTCCTTATCCTGTGCAATAGCCCCATTGTTATCACGGTAGAGATCAATGGGGTCCACAATGCTAGGAACTGTACCAAGCTCAGTAATGAACTTCCTGATCCAAACAACCTCTTTTGCTACATTGGAAGCACCAATATACTCGGCCTCTGTAGTAGAATCAGCGACTGTCTTCTGCTTTGAACTCTTCTAGCTCACAGTGCCACCATTCAGGCAAAACACATAACCAAATTGCGATCTGGAATCATCTTTATCAGTTTGGAATCTACCATCGGTGTAACCAATTACAACGAGCTCTTCCTCACCTCCATATATCAAGAACGAAACCTTAGTCCTTCTAAAGTACTCGAGGATGTTCCTGACAGCAGCCCAATGACTTTCACCTGGATTAGACTAGTACCTGCTCGTTATACTCAAAGCATAAGAGACATCTAGTCGAGTACAGGACGATATACATGATAGACCTAATTACGGATGCATATGGAATCTTACTCATGCATTCCCTTTAAAGTTATCTTTTGATTAATAGTGTCTCACTATCAAGTCTTATACTTGATATTCTATTAAATAGAACTTAATATTCTAAGGACTTTATTACGTTTAAATAACATAATAAACCGAAATGCCTCATATGATAAATAATAGCAAGATACAAAATATAAGTCCAAAGGAAAAACAATGGCCTCTAGGGCTTACACCAACATGATTAGACCAAGACAGAACCTGTAAATGAGCCAGACATACAAGTGGAGCAGACAAGTCAGCAGAAAAGTCAATAGACAAGTCAAGATCTTCATGATGATCTCAAAAGGGACCGGAAGTTCAAAACTCATCATCCTAAGGATCTTATTATTGGAAATCCCTCTGAATGAGTAAGAACTAGATCCACTTTAAGAGAATCAAGCAATATGGCTTTTATGTCAGAAATGGAGCCAAAACGCATTGAAGAAGCTCTTGAGGATGAAAGCTGGATTCTTGCTATGCAAGAAGAACTCAACCAGTTCACCAGAAATGATGTCTAGACACTTGTCTCCAAGCCCAAAAACAAATCTGTCATTGGAACAAGATGGGTTTTCAGAAACAAATTGGATGAGGATGGCAAAGTTGGCAGAAATAAGGCAAGGTTAGTAGCTCAAGGCTATAACCAACAAACCTTTGCACCTGTAGCTAGAATAGAAGCTATTCGTATATTAATGTTATATGCTACACAACACCAAATCACTCTTTTTAAAATGGATACAAAAAGTGTTTTTCTAAATGGTATAATTGAAGAAGAAGTGTATGTTACACAACCCCCTGGTTTTGAAGATACTGATAAACCAGATCATGTTTTCTAACTTAAAAAGGCATTATATGGTTTGAAACAAACACCTAGAGCATGGTATGATAGACTTAGTTCTTTTCTCATGCATAATGGTTTTACTAGAGGACAAGTATATACTACCTTGTTTAAGAAAAGTTCTAAAGAGAATTTCATTATAGTCCAAATATATGTTGATGATATTATTTTTGGAGCAACTAATGAAAAGATGTGCAAGGAATTTTCCAAGGTATTGCAAGCAGAATTTGAGATGAGCATGATGGGAGAATTAAAGTTCTTCCTTGGATTACAAATCAAACAAACAAATGATGGAATCTACATCCATCAACAAAAGTATACCAAGGAGATACTCAAGAAGTACAAGATGGAAAGTGCTAAACTCATGAAAACTCCCATACAACCCAATGCAAAACTAAGCAAAGCTGATGAAGGTAAAAAGGTAGACCAAATTGTTTACAGAGGTATGATTGGCTTTCTACTGTACTTAACTTCAAGCATACCTGACATTCTGTTTAGTGTCTGTATGTGTGCTAGATTCCAATCTAACCCAAGAGAATCTCATCTTAAAGCTATTAAAAGAATATTTAGATATTTGCTTGGGATTACTAATCTTGGTTTCCTTTATCTAAGATCAAAAGAATACAGATTAGTGAGATTTTGTGATGCTGACTTTGCTGGAGACAGAATATAAAGAAAAAGCACCAGTGGAGGATGTCACTTCATTGGATCAAGCTTAGTCTCCTGGTTAAGCAAAAGGCAGACAACTATTGCCTTATCTACTGTTGAGGCAGAATGCATATCAGTTGCCAGTTGTTGCTCTCAACTCTTATGGGTAAATCATCAACTTGAGGATTACTCTATTTTTGAGCATAATATATCTATGTGGTGTGATAATTCTAGTGTCATATTCTTGACTAAAAATCCAATTCAACATTCTAAGGCTAAGCATATTGAAATCAAACATCATTTTATAAGGGATTATGTTCAGAAATGTATCTTTGATATTAAGTTTGTTAAAATTGAAAATCAATGGGCTGGTATTTTCACTAAACCATTAGCATAAGAAATGTTTTTATTTATTAGAGATAATCTAAACATGCATTGCATTGTTGAATGACATGTCTGATAATTAACTTATCTATGCTACCAGTCTTATATTTTTATATCACCTGTCTGTGTTACCTGTCTGGCCCTGCTGAGTCATATTGTTTGAACTCAATAGTTTTTGGTAAAATGGTTATTAATTATTTAATATCATTTATTAATTTGAAGCTAATCATGTGCACGGCTGTTTTTAATCTCGAACCATGTTTTTATAATGTCTAAAGTGGGCGTTGTAGTTCCCCACGTAAATCGTGCCGTTTTAAAATTAAAAATGTTTTCTTTCTCTCTCCTAACTTTATGACTATAAAAGGCAAAGAGTCGGAAAGGTTTAACCTTTACGCTTTCAATCCCTAAAATCCTTTCGTCTTCGTCTCTTTCTTTGCCAAACCCTTCTATGCTTCCAAAACCCTAGAAATATTTTCTCTCTGCAATGGCACCCTCAAAGCACCTTTCTTCAAAAGAAATTGCTGAGAAGCACAATATGAGACTCTCAGATGTTGAAAATATCTTGGCTGGAAAGACTATGGACCTCCAACAAATGAAAAAGTGGGGAATGGATATCACAGAGGAGTTGGAATACTCCAAGCGGACCTCCTTCTTGGACTTAAAGGAGCTGGTTCATCCCAAACTTGTCAGAGACTTCTGGACAAGTGTTGTGGTTGTCACCAGCACTATTGATGGAACCAAGAGCTTTCGTGCTCGAGTGATGGATACAACTCTCTCTTTCCCATCAGTTCTCTGGAACTTGTCACCAGATACTCAAGGATTGGAGCAACTTACAAGCCTGAGTGGGAAGATCAAGTGCGAATAGAGAATGTGAACATTGCTCTGTATGGTTTTCCCAACCCAGACAACATGAAGCCTGTGAACATGGTGGTGAAGTGCAAATTCATGCACAAGCTGCTGCTGGAATGCGTGATGCCAAGGAAAGGGTTAAGGGATAGTGGGACCAAGATGGATAGGTTTGCCCTGTACCACTTGATTCACAAGATCAAGGTGGTTATCAATGACCTAATCTACATCTACCTTGAATCCTTGATCAAGATGACCAATATGCAGACTTTTCCCTATGGAATACTGCTGACAAGACTCTTCAGGAACAAGCTTTTTGTTCCTGGTGATGGAGAGTTCATAGACATGTTCTTTCCCATTAACAGGAAGAACTTGTCTATGATGAATATAGAGGGTGTTCCTCTGGAAGAAGAAGAAGCTTGCTGCTGAGCAGAAGATGAAAATGGAACCATTGATCTCCACTGATGAGTCAGAGATGCCTATATCTGAAAGGATCTGGAAGCCTACTGGAAAAGTGACCAGACAGGACCAGAGGCCTGCTTTGGAGAAACCACCAGTCTCTGTTGAGATAGTTGAACCTCTAAGGTTCAAACTGAAGAAGCTGTCTCCCAAGAGGAAGACAAGGGATGCCGAGGCATCAGAAACTGAGTCTGCACAACCCAGCAAAAAGAGAAGGCTTGTGAAGACCTTTGTTAAGGCCAGACAAGTGGAGTCTGCACCTAGCAAGGAGGAAGCACCTGCTCAGGGGGAGCAGACGACAAGTTCCTTGGAGAAGCCCAAGGAGAAGAAGACTCTCAATTTAGGACTCATTCCAAGAAAGAGAAGGTCTAGCTACCCAGTGCCTACTGTGGCATCTGCTGAAAGGGTAGAAGTTCCTGCAGAAGTCCAAGTTGCAGAGGTTGAAGTTGCTGCTACAACTGCCGAATACCTATATGTTGGGACACAGACAGTTGTCCATCCTGAGGTTGACCCTCTGAACCCTTCTCTGCTAAGGAAGAAGCTGAGGTTGTCAGAAAACCAGTTGGTCCTTCCATCCATTCCTTCTGCACCATCTTCCCCCTCTCATCAAGGTAACATGAACCCTTCTGTTTCTTCTCCACCTGCCATGTCCGTCCAACCCCTCTCTATTCTGTCTCCATTTTCTTCACCTGTCTCCTATCACCAAACTCAAACATCATCTTATGATGTTGTGTCTGATATATGTCAGTACACAGTAGTTCATAGGGATTCAACTCTCGAAGAACAAGCTAGCATATCATCAAGTCTCTTTGTGTCTGACTTGCAATCTCTTGTGACTGCAAGATTCTCTAACCTTTCTGTCATTCCCTATCCTCCACCTCAAATTCTTAACCCAAGTAGGGAGATTTTCTTCTATCCCCCTATTGTCTTGTTCATTAGAACATTGGCAAGGACTCACTATCTTGCCTCTATTGTAATGTTACCTTCTAGGTCAAGGTATTACTTTATATTAGTTACAGGTTCAAATTCTTTCTTGGCTTACATTGATTCCTTGTTACCCTTACCTCCCTCTGTTCTTACCAAACAACCTCTTCCCCCTCCTATCCAGATAAGAGTCACTCGTCTGTCTCTGTCTGAGAGACTTTCATGTGTCTTTTCATCACCTGATACTGACTTTGTCAGAACCAGACCTTTGTTTAAGCTAGTCTTTCTTCCCTTATTTTGTTATAGAACCCATCATCAGTGTGTCTTCCCCCGTATCTCCTCACCTTTGGCACTCAGACTAGTCTGCTGCTTCAACTAGTCTGACCATAGAAGCCGCCACTCCTCAGTTGGTGGACTTATAGAGCTTCAACCTGCTTCAGGCTCAGCTAGAGGAAACTAGAAGACAGCTGGATGAAGAGAGGCATGCTAGGCTGCTGTTAGAAAAGAGAGTTGAATCTCTGTTTTTGCTTTTTAGTCAACCTAGGTAGTTTTTGTTTGTAAAATCTGCCCTGTATTGAACAACTCATGATGAATAAAATATACATTTTATTAGTTATGTTTATTGTCTTTTACTTTTCTGCTTCTTATTTGTTTCCTTTTTGTTGTTGACAAAAGGGGGAGAAAGTAAAGTTAAGATGATTAAGAAAATTTAAGTAAATTTGAATAAAATTGAACTTGAACTTGTCTCTGAGCTGCATAATTTTATCTCTAGAAGAAATTAGCTCGATATGATATTGTGTTGTTTTACGAACTCCTAAGTATGAATTGAACCTAAGTGCACCTGTTTGCACAACCTTTCTAGTTAAGAAAATTTCAACTTGTCTGAATCATGTTATCTCTTTTGTTGATATTTTCTAAGGTTCATTAAATCATCTGAATGTTTGCCATCATCAAAAAGGGGGAGATTGTTAAGTCTCTAAAATGTCTGATGTGCATTTCCCTAAGTTTTGATGAAAACTAAACATTTGTTAATGATTTAATTAACCATCATAATGGTTGCTAACCTATCTATCTAGTGTGCAGATCAAAACAGTAAGAAGTCACTTTCTCACCTGTTTGCCCACATAGAAGGCCACCTGCCTAGAGAAGTAAATGTCAACCTATCTGATGACTAGGATATTGACTTAAATTGTCTCTGCGAAGCTCTCACAGTTGTCTGTGGTTCTTCGATGAGGGAACTCAATTACAAAGAGCTTTTGGAAGCTGTCCCCTCATATAGAAGACTCTGAAGCTCTCTCTTTCTTCTTGTCACGTTTATCAAGAAAGTCAGAAGGCCATTCTCACAAGCAACCTAGGAAATCAGAAACGAAGTCTAGTTAAAGAATGTTTCCAACATGCTTCATTCCCTAGTACTCTTGGTTATTACACGAAAAGTGAAATGTGCTCTGCAAAGTACAAAAGCATTCTGCACAACTCTGATTTGGCTACTGCACTAAGCATAAAGCCATGATCCTCCGTGTTATAGTACAACCAACACTCCTATTGCATTAATGGCTTCCCAGAAAGACCCTATTGCATTTAATGAAGCTCTGCTTGAAGCCAACATTTGAAGGAATGTCTCTAACGGATCTTAAATGCTTGAAGGCTATAAATACAGAACTCATTGAAGATGAAGAACATAGAACACACAGCAATAAAGAGTCATTACTCTACGCATTTATTTCTTCATTCTTTCAATTCGTATTCTTCAATCATTTGAAATTATTACATAGTCTTTCCTAAGCTTACATTTAATCCACTCTGAGTGTTAGTGAAAGAATTGCCTGTCTGATTGTATTTATTACAAACAAACTTATCAAACAAACCTGGGTGAGCCTAAAGAGGCTAGGTGAGCAAAGAATACTTGTCTTGGAGCCTGAAGAGGCTAGTTGTGTAAACAATACTTGGAGTCTCTAACATGATCAGTTATAGTGGATAAAACTTGGTGCTGCCAAGGACTGGACGTAGCTCTTAGTGTTAAAGAGTGAACCAGGATAAATAGCTGTGTTAATCTCTCTTCTCTTAAACTCTTTAGTTGCTTTGATTATATTATCTTCTTTCTAACTAAAGGGGTTAAAGTGTGAATATCAAACTTGTTTTCAAGTTGTGTGCTTGTGTGTTTTTTTTGTTAAAATCACATTAGACAGGTCACCTGTCTGTGCAGTGCTTTCACACTTGTCTGAACATAACTTCTGTGTACGAAAAGTTTTTAACTTTGTTTTAATTTCTGATAAACACAATTCAACCCTCCTTCTCATGTTTATAGTTGTCCATTTCAGGTATTGCAAGTAGAATCCTCGTTCACATTTATTGGAATGGCAAACCTCGAATACGTCGTCCTCCTACCAGGGATTAGGAGGGTTGCTATTCCACTTGATGCGTCCGTCAGTACATTTTCTCCCTTTGATCTTATAGTTGCCACAATAGTCCTCCAAATGAATGTTTTCCTGGTTCCACCATATCCGTGCAGGAAAAACATTCCTCCACGACTGGCGGCTACCCTACACATTATTGTATCATATACATGCCTTTGTTCAGAAGTCAGATTTTTAATGAATTTAAGATCTGAACAATACCTTTAAAAAGAATCAAAATAGAATTGTGTCGTAGATTGAGGAAGATTATATTTAAAATCATATCTTAATAATCGATTAAATAATTTATTTGGAATAAGTTATTAGTCTAAATAGACATTGGCAATTTAAAAATTTATTTCTTTAATTTTTTTATTGAAAGGATTTATTATGTGAAATTAACATAAATGCATATTATGTTTGACATTATATACCCCATCATCCCATCACCCTCTTAAGTACCATGGTGTAAATACTGATTTTTTTTGGGAACAAGAATAGATATTGAAGAGGGAATTGACAAATTAGAATGAGAATGGTTGCACTTCATGGAGAACAGGAGTTTGGCCGGCAAACAAAGACAATTTAGACATATTAATAAAATACTAGTTATTTTTAATTTGTAAGCAAATTTGGATTGAAAATTTAAAATTTTAAGTGCATATAATTAAAATGTTATGCTTAAAAATTATATGGATTTTTATATTCTGTTTTTAATGAAAAATTATTTTGGAATGTCATAGTTAAGGGCTCGTTTGGTGGTCAGGATAGGATAAGGGCGGATAGGATAACAGAACAGGATATGAGTATGATAGAATATGAGCATGATAAGCTGTTATCCAATCCGACGTTTGGTGTCCACCAGATAACCAACTGGACAGCATTATAATTTAAGTATAAATTTTAAAATTTTTCGTTTTTATTCTAAATGTTTTCATTTTTTATTAGATTTACTTTTTTTTATAATTTTCATTATTTAAATTTATATAAAAAAACAAAATTATCCTTGTGATAAAATTACATATAATGTTTTAAATTTTTTAAATATTGTCTAACTAAAATAATTTTTTTATATTTTTAAATATTCATTTTTTGTTTTTACTTTACATATAGTTAAATTATTAGAATAATTTTTTATATTTTATAGTTTTTAAAAATAATATAAAATAACAAACTTAGCATTGTGATAAAATAAAAATAAATTTTAGAATTGATTATTAATATTTTTATAATTTTATATTTTATTATACCTTTTTTTGGTAATCATGTTAAATTTTATTATACTTTAAATTATTATTTTATTATATTTTAATTATTTTATATATTATATATTTTTATATTTTATTATACTTTAAATCATCCTATCCTACTTGTTACCGTAAAAAAATCACCTTATCATATCCTGTTGAGTTATAACCCAGCCCTCCCCTCAGGATAGAATTTTAACTAGATTGACAAGATAGGATAAGTGACAGGATTGACTTATCCTATCATACTAGCTCACCAAACAACAGTTTCAGACAGGATATGATAGCTTATCCTATCATATCTCTCTTATCCTGACCACCAAACATGCCCTAAAAGTTTTAAGAGCATTCATGAGGCAAGCATAAGCTACTTGTTGATTATGATAATTGAAACACTATAATTTAAAATATATGGAATGTTTAAATCATAATTTAATTTAACGAATAACAAATAATAATTATTAATTAATGTGAAAGTTCAATGAATTTAAACGGGCCAATCAAAATGTCATGTAAAAAGTTAAGTTAATACTATAACGATGTTAATTAGAGAATATAAATGGCCAATAAAAATGATAAATTAATTTAAATAAAGAGCAATAAATGATAAATGTCAATAAAGACAAATAATGAATTTTTCAGTTTTGTTGAAACTATTTTTTGTCTAAATCCAATATATTTCAATGCTGTCGACGAAGCATGTTCGTGAGGCGTGATTTCTGTTAGCCTAGTATTATTTTAACTCTGTCAAAAATCGAACGAGCAAACTGAGTCGATCCCTAAAATGTTATAAGACATGCCTTGCAACAGCTGGGGCAAGATGCTTGTTAACAATGGAGATCGTTTAGGCCTATTCCACAATTTTCCTTTAGTGGTTGATTTTCTAGGGAATTCAGCACGTACGGCCGTGTGTTCCTCTCGCCAACTGCACCAGAATTTATCATTCCCTGAAGTTTCATATTTGCATGAAGAGGGAATTATCTTTGAAATCATTTAATTCCACGACCGACCCAGAATTCATACATATTATTCTTAATAAACAAAAGATCTCGAACAGATCGAAGAAAACGAATGGTGACGATACACTCACAGCGTGCCTACCTCTGCCCATCATTGGCTTCACGCCCCCATATCTACCATCTTGGAAGTAGGAGCTCATCTTACTGTCCAACGAAATTTTTAGAACCAAAGGAAGATGAGCTCCTACTTTCAACCAAAGGTTCAACTTCAAACAGCATTTCCAAATTTCCAAAGCACCTGTAGTTGATAACGATTGACCAGCCATGTTTCTATCTTGGATTCCACCCTTTTCAAATACCTAAAATACAAAATTACCATATTACACTGAGTCAAGATTTTATTTACAATTTTACTCAAAGAAGAAGTTACCAAACTATCCCTAGGGTTACACCAGTTAAATCCTAGACCTTCTTCCATCCACACACACACACACACACATATATATATATATATATATATATATATATATATATATATTCAAACATATGGCATATATAAAATACAAAATTAAAATACATAAGTGATAATCTCCTCCTATTAAACCAAAGGTGTGCTCGTGAAAAGACCCTTAGTGGAATGCCCCTAGGAGTATGTGGATATCATGGAGTTTGTCCCTAAGGTTCGTTTGGTGGTCAGGATAAGAGAGACATGATAGGATAAGCTATCATATCCTGTCTTAAACTGTTGTTTGGTGAGCCAGCAGGATAGGATAAGTCAATCCTGTCACTTATCATATCCTGTCAATCTAGTTAAAATTATATCCTGAGGGGAGGGCTGGGTTAGAACTCAACAGGATAGGATAATGTGATTTTTTTTTTTCGGTAACAAGTAGGATATGGTGATTTAAAGTACAATAAAATATAAAAATATATAATATATAAAATAATTAAAGTATAATAAAATAATAATTTAAAGTATAATAAAATTTAACATGATTACCAAAAAAAGGTATAATAAAATATAAAATTATAAAAATATTAATAATCAATTCTAAAATTTATTTTTATTTTATCACAATGCTAAGTTTGTTATTTTATATTATTTTTAAAAACTGTAAAATATAAAAAAATTATTCCAATAATTTAACTATATGTAAAGTAAAAAAAAATGAATATTTAAAAATATAAAAAAATAATTTTAGTTAGACAATATTTTAAAAATTTAAAACATTATATATAATTTTATCACAAGGATAATTTTTTTATATAAATTTAAATAATGAAAATTATAAAAAAAAAGTAAATCTAATAAAAGATGAAAACATTTATAATAAAAACGAAAAATTTTAAAATTCATACTTAAATTATAATGCTGTCCAGTTGGTTATCTGGTGGGCACCAAACATCGGATATGATAACAGCTTATCATGCTCATATCTTATCCTGTTCTTTTATCCTATCCGCCCTTATCCTATCATGACCACCAAACGAGCCCTAAGTGTTATATGAGAATCTGTCCACTCTGTACCCTCTCCTTAACAACTAAGAACTTGATGTCATTGTGTTTTGATTTGGTTCAATATCTTCTTGTTGTTGTTGGAGTATATGACACTTGATTTGTTGTCATTGAAAAGAACACGTGTAATCACGAGAAAGGAGAGTTGAACTGTATTTACTTAAACTTTTCGCAATCATGGAACTTTAACTTTACAATGTCATTTAAATAAGTGTAAGAAAACAGAAAGATCTCAAAATGTTGATGTTAATTTGGTAAACTTATGCTTGACCATTGAAATTTGGTGGCTAGAAAACTTGGTCAAAAAGTTGTGCGTGACTTGATATCAATAACCATCTTAGAGCATGACATTCCTTTCTCATTTGTTGAATATATGTTTTGAATATACAAGGGTTAGATAATTACTCAAATATTTGAATCCTGAAACTAGGGTGTATTCTAATATTTGATTTGATTACGAAATTGATGCTTGGTTCATCTTATCCAACATCTAACTTGTATTTCTACTAAGTATGGAGGATTGGATGCTTGTTGATTATAAATATGAATAATGAAGATGAGGTAATTAAGGATTTGGCAGCTAGAATATTGGAGTGAATGTAGTTTTGTGTTTGCTCTTGGAACCATCCTTGACCATCACATGAACTTCTCATTTTTAGAGTTTTATTAGTCAAAGATTGGTCTTGATCCAATGGGTTGCCATACGAAGTTCGAAGTTGTGAAACACAAATTGTATACTCTATTTAATGAGTATGTTAAAAATCCTTTCAAACAACTAAGATGTTGTTCAAATTTAAAATTCTAATACTACTGTAAGTTCTGGTGGAGGCCCATCAAATTCGCTTGTTATGGATGTGAGTTGATGCTTTTTCTTTTATTCATCCATTATTATTTTTAAATTTTTTGTTGAACTTCTCATTCTTTATTTGTTGTAACTTTAATTTGGAAATAATGTAGGAACATATCCAATACGAGAATAAAAAATGTCATCACAAGTGGGTAACTCTTAATTGGTTATGTTTTTGGAAGAGCAAACTCTTTCTACATAATATCATCCAATTCTTGATCTTTTACAATATCGGAAGGAGAATAAGCATATGTTTTCAGATCTTGCATTGATGACTTGTGATATTTTAAACATTCAAATAACAATTGTAACATCTAAATCGACATTTAGTATTGGGTCACGTGTTCTCAATAAATATCGAAGTTCTCTCATTCCATACAATGTGCATTGGTTGCTAGAATTTGATGTGGAAGGTAAATTTTACAATGCTAAAGAAATTGAGTTACGTTTTGCTTTCCAATTATGTTTTACTTATGAGTTTTGAAGATGAAAGTGTGGTGGTTGAGACAAATGTAGAGCCAAATTCATCAATGAGAGTCAAATGTTATTGAGGAAGAAGATAATGCATAAGTTGTATTTAAAATTTGGTGTGCTTGAGGATCATGGTTGTATTTGCTATTTGTTGCACTTGACTATTGAGATTATGATTGTTGTTGATTTTGGTAATTTTTTCTCATTTTTTTATATTTGGTTTAGAGATTATAGTTGTATTATGGCCATTATAACAAGTTTCCATTTTTCCCATTTATGCGGATCAGCCCGCCATCTCGTGGGATGGATCTAATCATGATATATACAACTCCGTTTCATATGTGGACCATCTTGGCCCGATCCGCATACCGAGTCCAAATTCACGTGACATTGAAACAAAAAAATAAACTAATGTTTTTTTGAGAGGGAATAAACTAATGTTTATAATATAAATAGAAAAAAAATTAATACAAAATCAGAACTTTCGTAAAACACGAGTAACGTAAATAAAAATATAACTGTTAATAAAGACATGTGTTTATTTATAGAATTTAATTGGTATGTACGGTTAATGTAAAGTTTTTTTTACATTAGATAAGAATCAAAGATTTTCAATGACGTGACGATTTGTTATTGATCGACAGTGTAAAAAACATTTATATTGATAGTGTATATCAATTAAACTCTTATTTATATTTAAAAATCTAATTAAACTCCATTTGAAATTGTTATATAATTTGAATCCTCGTGGAGTCATCCTATTGGGAGGTTGAAAATCAAGGGATAAAACCCTGCTCAATCAGCCAAACCATAGTTTAGTCCATAGCGATCCCCAAGGACTTAAGTCGCGGATATTCCCGTGGACCCACTCGATCTAGATGGCTTATATAAAAATTAACATAAATATAAATATTAATAAGATAGATATTTTCTCTCCATGAGATGCACGAAATATAAATTTAAATATTATTTTTTAAATAAAAAAAATAGTATTATTAATTTTCGGTTTAATTGTATTTTTGGTCTCTCAATTTTTTCAATTGTACGATTTTGGTCCCTCAAAAATTTTAATTGCACTTTTGGTCCCTCAATTTTATCAATTGTGCGATTTTGGTCCCTCAAAAATTTTAATTGCACATTTCATCCCTCAACTTTTAAAATTGTATGATTTTGGTCCCTCAAAAATTTAATTGCACATTGACTAATCATGGACGGAAGGACTAATTTTGCACAATTCGACAAATTAGAGGACTAAACGTTCACTTAAATTTTGAGGGACCAAAATCGCACAATTGAAAAAGTTGAGGGATGAAATGTGCAAATAAAATTTTTGAGGGACCAAAACCACACAATTGAAAAAGTTGAGGGATGAAATGTGCAAAAAAAAAAAATTTGAGGGACCAAAATAGCACAATTAAAAAAGTCAACGGACCAAAAGTGTAATTAAACCCTAATTTTCGAATGCCTACGTGGAGGTTATCAGGTTATCATCATGTTTAATCTACGGTCACAAGTTGAGGTTTGAAAACTATGACCATCAAGTCCACATGATGAACGGTTGATATTAAACTGAAATTGTGATTGATGCAGTATGATTATTCAATACCACAAACGAAACCGGACTCGGTAGAAAGAAAGCCCTCAACCTCAACCAACGCATATATATATATATACGACACACATTACTACGCCGCCTCCCCATCTCAAATTCTATCCCTATCTGTTGCTTCCGATCTTCTTTCTCTTGAGACGCCGCAAGTTCTGATCTCGGTCGCAGGTAGCACTGTTCAAGTTTCGTTTTAATTTTAGTTAGATCTATTTTCATGTGATTATTATATGTGTCCACCTGCCTAGGTTTTTGTTTTGTTTATGATGATGATAATAATATTTGACACTGATTGTTGTTATTATATGTCTGTTGTTTTCGTTTTTAACATTTTTTTGTACTGAAATGATACTGGGTTTGTGTTCGATCGTGTCTTTTGTTTTAAGGATATGAAGACTTGTATAAAAGTGCTACTAATCTTTGACAAAAGTGAAGCTTGTTTGATTTGTTTGATATGTTTGAGCTTTAGGTTTCCAAAGAATCTGTTTCATTATTTAAGCTTACAGGATTGCTAAATAAGTTATTATTCCATTTGCTTGATGAGATATAAGGTAACTTTGATTCTTTAGCATATGTATGTTGCGTGATTATTCTTTGCTTGTATTTTCCCCCTTCGTTATCTTTGATTAATGTCAGAGTAACCATGTACATATAGAAGAAAATATAAAAGAAACCATGTAGCTGCTTTCCTCTTTTTTTTTTTTTTTTGTTAATTGAAAATTTGGTTTTCCATAGAGCTGATATAAGGCTTGTTTCTTGACGTTGTATTTTTTCCCAGGTCTTTTTGTTGATTTTATTATATTTATATTTATGATTTGCCTTGAGTTTCAGTATTGTAGTTTTGATATTTTTTTTTCTGACATTAGAATTGTAGACATCAGCCTTCAAGCCATACAAATACTGAAGCTTCCAGTTGTTGGCTTCATATCCCTGCAGGTTCCGTTGTAGCAGATTTCAAGTTGAAGGTGTCGCGTTAAAGTTTCTTTCATGTTTGAACAGGCTACTATCCATTTGGGAGCAACTGATCTTCTTGGACCGTATTTTTCTTATTCTAGAAAAAACTACAGACCCTTGTCGCAGAGAGTTAGCTGTATGCATCCTGAGACATACCAGGAAATCCCTGAGTTTTTTGGTTGCGGTTGGCCACCTTCCATTATCGCAGAAGGAGAGTCTTTGAGGGTACAAGCAGCCTTAGACGCTGAAGCTGAGTACAATTTGAATTCCAGCATTTGCTGTCTCTGAATATATTTGTGACTGTCTTTAGTCATCATGGCGTTGCAGAACATTGGTGCTGGAAATAGTGATGATGCCTTCTATAGGTATAAGATGCCTAAAATGATCACAAAAATTGAAGGTAGAGGTAATGGCATCAAAACAAATGTTGTCAATATGGTTGATATTGCAAAGGCATTGGCAAGGCCAGCTTCTTACACAACGAAGTATTTCGGTTGTGAACTTGGCGCCCAATCGAAATTTGATGAGAAAACTGGTACTTCTCATGTTAATGGAGCGCATGATACTGCAAAACTTGCAGGCCTTCTTGAGAACTTCATTAAGAAATATGTCCAGTGCTACGGTTGTGGAAATCCTGAAACTGATATCTTGATTACTAAGACTCAAATGATCCAGCTGAAGTGCGCTGCTTGTGGTTTTGTGTCTGATGTGGATATGAGAGACAAGCTGACTACCTTCATCCTAAAGAACCCTCCTGAAGTAAAGAAAGGATCCAAAGACAAGAAGGCCATGAGGAGAGCTGAGAAGGAGAGACTTAAGGAAGGTGAAGCAGCTGACGAGGAACTGAAAAAGCTGAAGAAAGAGGTGAAGAAGAAAGTCCCTTCATCTTCAAAGAATGGCATCGCAAAATCCACCTCATCAAAGAAGAAAGGAAGTGGCTCTGATGAAGACCGTACATCACCTACTCACAGTCAAATTGATGAGAAAGAGGCGGCTAATGATGATGAAGATGCAGATGAAGATGCAGATGATGATGTACAATGGCAAACAGATACATCAGTTGATGCTGCTCGTCAACGTATCCAAGAACAGTTAAGTGCTGTTACAGCTGATATGGTCATACTCTCTACAAATGAACCAGAGAAGAAGAAAAAAAGCACCAAGTAAGGCAAGTAATGGTTCAGTGAACGGTAACTCAGTTGACCACTACAAGAAACTGGTTGGGGAAGTGAAAGCAAGTTTGAAGAAAGGTGTTGGCGCAAAAGAATTGCAGCCCCATCTGGCAGCACTTCCTGCATCTGCTCAAGAAAAGATGAGTGCTCTGTATGAAGCTATATTTGATGGCATGGAGAAAGGGTTTGCTAAAGAAGCAATTAAGAAGAAAAGCTACCTTGTGGCTGCGGTTGCTGGGGAAGAGGGTTCGCAGTTGTTATTGCTGCATGCAATTGAGGAATTTTCTTGCAGGTCCACTTCAAATGCACTGAAGGAGGTTGCACTGGTTCTGAAGGCACTTTATGATGCTGATGTGTTGGAGGAAGAGCACATAGTGCAGTGGTATCAGAAAGGGCTGCAAGGCGATAACAAGGACTCTCAGATTTGGAAGAATGTTCGACCCTTCATAGATTGGCTTCAGACTGCAGAGTCAGAATCAGAGGAAGAGTAATGTGTGCTCAATGCTGAATTTGGAGGAAGAATGATGTTCTTGCTTTCACTGTTTGCTTCTGTTTGTTTACTTGGGTTTGTGTCCTTTATTTCGAATAAAAGGTCTTGTTGGCCCCTTGTGTCGTTGAACTCTTTAAAATTTTAGTTGTGTCTAGCGTGCTTGGCTTGCAGGACTCTTGGTATTATGTACGCGTCTGTGAGTTTTATGTTGCATGGTTTTACTTTATTTTCCATGCTTATGATTGTGTTTTTGCAAAACCCGTCTTAATATTATGATGCCATATTTATGTTGTTGGGTGTAATCTTTGTATGTTTTAAATGTGTGCCTTCTAGTTGTAGATCACTACATAAAAAGAGCTTATACTATCTTTCCTTTTTCTATTCTAGTTTTGTTTGATTGCTGGGTAGACTCTTTTGATAGGATATTTCTGACAATATCTTCTATTATTATGATTATCAATTATGAATTCTATAGCTGATTTTAGTTATGAATATTTTCATTTAGACCTTATCCTATTGACTGGGAGCCCTATGTAGATGCTTCGATCTAACTTGCTCTCCAATTTACGTCTGTCTTGTGCAGATGTTTACTGTATACCATGTTATTATACAGTAAATTAGGTCCCGTCTTATTATATATTTTAGCTTATAAACAATTACCACCACGGCACCACCAAAGATACCACACCATCTTGCTTGCAGCATTTTGATGCAAAATTGTGTATGCCAAATGTTTCAGGGTTTTTGCTTCCAAGCCAGTTTGAACAACTAGAGAAGCTGCAAAAGACAAGCAAAATCCTAACTTTCTTCAAGAGATTTTTTCTTTGTACTTTAAGGACACAATTAGACAGTTTGCTGAGATTGAGAAAATTATGTGAGTAGAAGTGTAGAAACATACATTGATAGCAAATTGTTACCATGGTGTTTCTATTGAAAATTCTACCATATTCATTTATTCATTTATATATACATGCAAAACAAATTTCTGACTGATGGAATATACAGTTTCCTAGAACCTACAAGTAAGCAAAAGGAAGATATGATATGTTTCTTCACCGACTCAAGGGAAGTGTGAGCAGGTACCTACCTTCCTTGATCCTTGACCACCATCTTCAATGGATCCTAAAAATATATTTTCTTGACTTCATTTATATGTTTAATCATGAGTCTCTTTATCAATCCAATAATAATAATAATAATAATAATCAATTCTCTTTTACTTTTTCAGCATTGGTGCTCTCAAGACTTTGCATGAGGTCAACAAGATGAGGCAATTTTTGAAGAAGGCAACATAGCAGGGTGAAGATCATACTTGACCTAATTAAACTATTCCCTTTCTTACCAAATTAAATTTCTTAATAGAAAATTTGTTGTTAGACCTACAACTTTTTTTTTTGATAAGTAAAAAGGTATATTGATATAGAGTACAAGGGGTACTCTAACCTCGTATACAAGAGAACAAAGAATTAATACTATGTAAAATTGATAATACACCTACAAATAATAGTTGTCTTTATGCGTGTGTGAATGTATATATGTTTGATGAATGGTTGTGTTTGTGTACATGTATATATGTATACTGATTAGGCCATGAATATGTGCAGGATTGTAGCTGCCTTTGTACTTGTGAAGGTAGAGAATGAAAATCTGAGGGTGAAAGTTGAACCGTATTTTCAGGTCTTTCTATTTATCTCTTCTTGGATCACACATATATAAGCATGCAATCATATTATTAACCCACCAAATGTTCTACACCACATTTATATGGGTAATTAACCTATAAATAACTCATGAAAAACATTTAAGTGAAAAAATCAAAGATATTATTTGGTTAATACACTTTGTTATTATATAAAAATGTTGTATACAATTTCGGGCAAAATTTTTCCAGGATATACATGGGCCCTGCCCATCAGACATCTTTGAAAGACTATTGAAAATGCATATATATATATATAAAATCTGATTCTGATGAATGTTGTTTATTGAAGTTATTGGGCAAAGCTGGATTATATGAGAAAGTAGAGAGTCTCGCATCCCAAGTTGGATCATCAGTGACTATAGAGATTCCCAAGACTTCAAGTAAAGGTATAAAGCATTGCATAGGGCACCGAATTTGAAGGGTAGTGACCAACAATGGATGAGGTCCTCTAGATCAGCCTTAGTCACCATTTTAAAGTAGATTTTCACCGGCAATTCTCCTTAATCAACTTTTGTTATCTTTTTTTTTTTTTTTTACTTTTTTCAAAATCAAAGTCCCTTGTTATGTACTTTTAACATATGGAGTTGCCTATATTTCGTTGCTTAATTATGCTTGTTGTAAGCGTAAAGGGTTTTCACTCCATGGTTGTGGAAAGGAGCCTATAAATAATGTTGGAAGCCTCTAATATATGTCAAAAATCGAATATGAATTAATCATGGATATTAAAATATCATGCAAATGATATTCAATAACTTGTCAATCCTATATATTGAATTTTGATTCCTCACTCTTGAACGCGAGACAGACTCCAAAAATATGATATGCTTAGTAAGTTACGTGGCTTCAACTGCCTCAAGAATATTTATTTTAATATTTTGTTTTTAAAATATATTTCTAAATATGCTAATTAATTGCTACATCTCTCAAACATGTTGATCATTTACTTATTTTCATTTATTTATTTTGCTTTTCAGGATAACATTTTTCTAAAAATAATATTGTAGAATAATTGTATATCATTATTTAACATAAATTATCATAACTTTTTTACAAAAATATATATTAATTACTCCCAATTAACCCTTGTACCGTGGAAAATAGATTAACCTTAATTATAGTTTTTGAAAAAATTAATAAAATCCAGTACAAAAAGAAATATCAAATTAATATTGTACATAATAGTAACATTATTTTGTCCAAGAATGTTTTTTGAATTTTTAACTTAATTATTTTCTTATTAGAAAAGATAAATTTCTAGATTTTTTTCATTTAATTCCTTTTCTTCTCTGGACAAAGATTCTCAAAATAAAAGTATTTCAAAATAATGATTTAACAATTTTGTTCATATCATTTCTTGTCTATGAATATATATAGAAGAATACAAAATCCTTTTTTTATTGTTATATTGCATTTTAATCTGAACAAGTCTAACTAATACAACCCAACAAAGTAGTTGATCGTAGTGGAAGTGAACTAGGTTCTCACACGAACTAAATTTATCTTCAAGGCAGGATTTGAATCTTGAAGTTGTCACTTTAGGGAAAGTTTTACCTAACTATCACCCTCAACCCTAGTGTTAGTCTCAGAACCATGTCTGCGAGAATACCAGGTTAAAAACAAAAATATAAAAATGCTGCCATATCTAAACATATTCAATTAAGTTTTAGTATATTGATGATTTATTTGTTAGTTTTAGATTTTACATATCTTTTATTTTATTTTATAATTATCATTATACTTAATAAATTACTTATTATTTATATGAAAGGTATTTATAAATTAATAAATTTTTTAGATATTTATTTTATTTAAAAATTATTGTCAAATGATTAAATATTTATTCATTTAAATTAATATATTTTAATTATATCTATAAAAAATTAACATTATTACGACCGCCACGTATACTAGTAACTACTAACTATTAAGTAAACTTCAACTATCCGGCCAAAATCTTAGAAGTTCTTCATGTTATTGTAAGATTGAAAGTTAATCACATGAAAATTATGATTTGTTAAGAGAAGAATAAAGACAATAGTGAAAATAAATGCCCATCGGTTTTAGGAGTCTTAAATGTTTTCAAAAACAATTTAAAATGGATTTGAATGAATTTTCGAAGCCTAATACACGAATTCCAAAAGTAAAATTTGTCAGAGCTTGATCTATAAAGAAAACATAATTAGATACTTTTTTTTTGGGTAAGCCATAATTCAATACTTTAAAATGCGATTACTTTCACTTAAAAGTTATGTTAAAGAGAATAAGAAAATTAATATTCTGAGAATAAAATCTTCTAATTAAGCCAATATAAATCGATATATTTAAACCATTTGCTATTCTCTAATTATGAACATTCATTGAACCTCCTAGATTGAATAATAGTATTAGTGTATTTTAAAATAAAAAATATTACGCATTTGTATTTCTACTTAGTTAGTTTTCTTTTATTTTTTTTTTGACAAAACTTAGTTTGTTTTCTGGTTGCTGCTTTCATCCTTAGTATAATAGCTTCTGTCCCAACTGATTTAGGAAATAAATAATAGTCATTTCAACATTCTACACAAAAAAAAAAGGAACCCCAATTTATTTTCTTTAACCAGAAAAATTAGATAATAGGATTACACCTATAGTGGCACAAGTATTAGAACTATATACCTGTATGTTATTTCTAAATTAGTCTAAATTGTGATTTTAAGTAAATTTTACTAGTATGTCAGGAGTTTTATCTAACTAGTAAAAACCATACACATGTTTTGAATAATAACATTTTTCCACTAAAGTTATGTTAGCTGGCGTAATGTGCAACTCACATTTGGCGAGGATTTTGATAAATCCAAAAAAACAAGATTTATTAAGTTTAAGTTACAATTTTAGTGTAAATATGGGTTGATCCTTAGTTCCTTACTGCATTCTTCATTAAGAGAAATTTTAAAATATTTTTTATTTTATTTTTTCAGAATACCGTCCCACCTTATAGATGATAAATTAACCTCTCGAGATGCTATTAGATGTCTAAGCGTGATCTCCTTTTAGTATTTTCTTCAAACACATGAATCCAGGATCAAATTAAAGATCACGTGCTTAAAGCATCGAATCTCCTTCAAGTCCAACACACGTTTGTAATTTAAAAATATGGTTTTATTATAGGATTACATTTTGGATTGGGGTCCGGACTCTTATATCTGATAGTACACTTGTGCCAGCCCATTTGGACATATTCATAATCTAGGCCCTTAAAGTATAGTTTTTTCAGTTCGCAGTTGAATCGAAGGCCTCAAGCCCCATTGACCTTAGGTGGGCTTAGGAGAGGACCACGCAAGCCCACGATATTAGGATACCATGTTCCTCTTCATAAAGAACTCCAATTTTTCTCGTTAATACTAATAATAATAACATTAATTTACATAACCTAAGTTTGGATTTGATGGCCGGCAAGGTTGAAGAATGCACCTCTCTTGTGTCTAAGTTGAGCATAGGTTCCTTGCTCCAGAACCTTGCCCTCTGACACATAGGCAATTGTGTCAAGCTCTTTGATGGTGTTAAGCCTATGTGCCACGAGAATGGTTGTTCTACCTACCATAATCCTATCAAGTGCTTCTTGCACAACTTGTTCTGATTGCACGTCTAGTGCACTTGTTGCCTCATCTAGCAGCAGTATCATTGGGTTCCGAATTATAGCCCTAGCTATTGCTATTCTTTGCTAATTTCTAATTTCTAACTCAATACACTCAATTTCTAATTTCTTAGTGTGAGAGACTAATCTCTCATACAGAGTAATCTAAGCGGAAATCATTCCCAATAGTCAGATTCCTAAACGAAATCCTCACAATAATATTTTTTTTCCAATACACATGAATTCAAGAATTTAACCCAGGAATACATGCTTAACGGACCAAAGCCCCTTTCACTTGAATCCAACACACATTGGTACTCAAATTTCTAATTTAACATTAATTGTAGTGTTACTTTTGCTTAGATGATATAATTCATATATGGTAATTATGTTAATTGTTAAACTAAGGATGGGAATTAAATTATGTGTGTTCTTTTGTTTTATAAGAGATTATACTTGTGAACGTGATCTAGACTTGCAAGAAACTAAAATTCTCCCTCAACACATCTTAGTGAAATCATGAATGGATTGACTTTTTGTTTTCAAAATCCAGTATTACCGTAAACTGAGTTAATTCAATTTTCATAAATAGATGTGAGAGTGGATGGTTAAAGGTTAAAACTAGTGAGTATAAAATATATACAGATAGAGAAAACTTACGAGATGAACTCATGAGCATTTGCAGCTCTAGCAGCCTCAACCACTTCATTCTCTGTTGCATCTTGCTTCCAAAACAAAATGTTGTCCACATTATCCACTTTGACAGACCCTCTCTCAACATCATAGAATCTTTGAATTAAGGCAATCACTGTTGATTTTCCACAACCACTTTTTCCAACTAGTCCAACACTTTGTCCTGGCTTCACCTCCCAGCAAAACTTGCGCAATATTGGTGTCCCTACTCTGCTTGCATAAGCAAAATCAACATACTTCAACTCTATTAGTACCATTAGTGCAATCTCCGGCCTAGAAAATAAAGAAATTAGTGAACCACAACTCGTTTGGGCAAAAGGAAAAAAAAACCTTTATTTTCTTCTTTCATTCATTCAAATCTTGTCATATATATCAAGTTATCAACGATAGCCTGTAGGGCCTAGCAGAATTGTACTAATGGGTATACAAATGTGTGGAT
Organism: Sophora flavescens; assembly: GCA_030762895.1. Classification (NCBI taxonomy): domain Eukaryota; kingdom Viridiplantae; phylum Streptophyta; class Magnoliopsida; order Fabales; family Fabaceae; genus Sophora; species Sophora flavescens. Next base: position 18,640,156 of record CM061065.1, read on the forward strand.
AAGATTAATCAAAAATAAAAATATAGCATCATCAACACTACTTTACCATGTAACTGCAGGTTCATTGTTCCATAGATTATGCACCGTGTGTTTTCTTTTTTGAATGCAGAGAATCCATTTTTGTATAATACAACTAACAGACCTTGCCAGTGCTTACCAATACAAAAAAAGTTTTGAACACATCCCCTGCTGATATTTCTCCATTTTCCACCAATTTTCCACCATACCAGAAATCCAAAGCCCATGACATGAATGTTAGGCACTGAGCAGAACCCATTCCAGTGCCAGCTAGCCAAGATTTCTTCCTTGCTTCCTTTCTTGGCGCCTCTTGAGCCTCATCGAATAGTAGTAGAACTTTTGTGATGCTTCCATATGAAGTTATAATTTTATGATTATAAACTGCTTCCACTGCAATTTGTGTGCTTTGATTCTGATCCTTAACAAACTTGGTTGAAAGTGTAGAGAGCAACACTTTTCGTGTATAAAAGCAAAGGTTTGTAAGTGGCTGCACTGCTATCATAACAAGAGCAAGCTTCCAATGTCTGCACGGGTGGCTAGTGGACCCAGTCACTCGTTTTGCGGTATATACGGGTCTGATGTCCATCATCCCAAGATTTAGGCAGGGAGCACCCATTGGCTTTGTCGGCACCTTCCAAGGCGGCATGACCTTTCCTGCCTTTCCGATCGGACATCTAGATGGGCATGTACCGTCGATGCCACAACTGCCGGGCATGGCTCCCGTTCCCTTCTTGGCACCCTTCGAGGTACTCGTTCGAGGACTCGCACCGACACCCACACCAGCCCAGGAGCCAGAGCTGGTACCTATACACGAGGAGGACTCGATTGCTCGGGCTCGGGACACGATGCCCTGTCCCAGAGGTACCAGCACCTCCAGAGGTCCGAGCCACTGTTTCAGAGTCTTCTCAGGTATCTTCCATACGGCTACATCCCAGAGACAGCAGGCTATACAGGCAGATGTTCCAGAGACAGTGGGATAGGAGCTCTTCTAGTGGGAGCGGAGGAGTGTCTGGACTTGCCGGACCACGGGATGCTGGTGAGGGTGGTAGTATATGATGGCCGGGGCCGAGGGTGAGTGAGTGAGATTTTCATTGTATTTTGAGAGGGGATGGGGTGTGGAGAGAAGCGGTGAGGCATCTTCCTTTTGTCTTTTGATGTATTTTTATGTTATCACTAGTTTGTATATATTGGGATCCTACCGATGAGAATCCCTTGACAGTACTATATCAACCTGTATGTATATATGTACGGTTATGTTTTGTATGCATGTTTATATAGGTTGTTTTATATTTTAAGTTTTAATTGTCCGTTGTTTTTAATATATCCGCTTAATGATAATAACGAAATTAGGTCATAATATTTTGGGTTTTCTTTAATGGGACGTCGGGGCGTCTCAAGAAGACGCAGGTAGAAGGAGAGCTATTTTTCTTTTTCTTTTTTTAAAAATTAAAATAAAGTTTTTGTAAATAAAAAATAAAAAATAATCAATGGTTGAGATTTAAGAAAAATGGATGGTTGAGATTAGATCACCATTAATGATTTAGCAAATGGTTAACAGAAGGACCAATTTTACTAATTTATAGAATTTAGGTATTAATTAGGAAGAATTAATAGTTAAGGGTGTCCGACAAATGAACTACAATTTAGGATGGTTATATGCTTCTTCTTTTTCTTCCCTTTTTTATTACTTTTGTGGTGTACTAGTGTATATATTATATTCATTTATTTTTACTTTTTTTTTTGCTAAATTTATATATATATATTCTATTCACTTCAAGGAATATTAGAGGTCATGGTAATATTTTGGTCTCTGATTCAATTTTTAACAAGTGGGAATTAATTATTTCACCACTTACATACCACGTGTAAATATTATTTCTATGACTAGATAATCCTCACAATGCAAAAACTTAATATTCCATGACTCTATATTCTGTCTCGGCAAGATACTTTGACAAAACTGATTTCTCGAAGAAAAAATTGCAATTGTTCTACAATCCGTAGGGAAAAGAATTATGGACATCATACCTTTTCCCCAAAATTTTAATTAACAATTTAATATATTTGATTTTTTTAAGGCAAATATATTTGATTATACTTTATAAATACCTCATTATCAATCTTAATACGTGAAGGGACATGTGTTTTCAACTTTTCAAGCAACAATTTAGTTTATATATTATTAATCAATTACGGGATATCATACTAAAAAATGTTGGGAAAATCTCTAGTCATTTAATTTAGGATCTAGTTAAAATTGTGTATATGCTACTTTTTCCAATTTTTCACTGAATAACTTAATTGTTATCTTTCCCGAGTTAATTTTTCATAACAGGAAACTACGAATTTCCATTAAAGAATTATATATACGGTCTCCTAAAGGTAAATATTTTTTCTTATTCAGCATATGTAACTTTTAAAATAGACTCTTAAAAGCTAAGCTCAACCCTCTAAAAATTCTTATTTCCACCAACCAAATCGTTTCATAGAAGCATATAATAGATATCTTGTTTAGATTTTGTAATCTTTTTTAGCTAACAATTAATGCATGCTAATACATGATTTGCACCAACCTAAACTATTTTTTCTTGTTATAAATCTTGCTTCGTGGTTCACCATTGACCATTGTTGTAATCAGGTATTTTGGCTATATCTCATGTGATTGAGACAATGGAGAGTTATGACGACTTGCGCAACAGAATTGCAATGATGAAACAATCCTTCTTTGAAGAGGTTTTGCTCTTTTCTTAAACATATTTTACATGTTTCTTAATTCCAGTTTATGCATTCGTTTTTGTAGTTGTCCAAATTTTTATCACATTATTTGGGTGTGAGACTAATGTCGATTTGAGGTTGCCCCTCACAAGTACTTTGTTGCAAGCTCAAATTCTTAAAAATATAGAGGCACTTCCATCGTTGAGGTGAATTTTTTGTTTTTTTGACTGCCTCTTGAGGTGAAGCTAATTGTTCACCACTCAAGTAATTTCTTGTGTGGATTTTACCTCACTATTTATTTTGGTAGATTGTCAATATCTATCTTACATTACAAGATTATTTTGTTTCAATACGAAATTAGTTTCCCTTCGTATATATATTGAAACAAATTTGGAGTTGTTAAGTCATTAGTAATGTACCTGATTCATTTAGAGTGGTAAAAGATGGTGGCTGTGGCTCCCCCATCAATAAAGTGCAGGAGTGTACTCACTCCATGCCTCAATGCTTGAGTTAGAGATGGCACTTTTTTTAAAAAAAAAGTGCAAAGTAATACTCTATCTAGCCTCTGATCCATGTTATAAGCAAAAAAAATCTCAAATCTTTTAGTTCAATATATAAGCAAATTTTGTTTTTCAATGACTCATTTAATGACATTATTCCTAAAATACTCTTCATTTAATACAACTTTTGTTTTTCAATGACTCCTTCTATTCCCAACAACACAAGCAACTTCTCATTACCATAAAGGGTAGTTTAGGTAAAAACATAATATTTTTAACCAAATTAAATGAGATTAACTAACCACCTTAATATGTGTGTTGCATTAATTTTTTTGCTTATAATATGGACCGGAGGGAGTAGGTCTCATATCCGAGTGTTTTGTTTATGTTGTGGAGTGACTTTTTTTGGTACAATTGTGAGGTGACTTTAGTAGAGAAGTATTATCCTTGAGGATAAAGTTTTCTAATCGGACAATTTTTGTTAATTATGATGAGATATCATCCCAATCACTCTTTTTTAATCAGGAATTCCATTAAGATATAATGATTTTCTAGGGCGCGTCTACGGTGAAGTAGCTGGGCAAGTGCCGTAGCACCGAGGTACCAAATTATCATGTAAATTGATATTTTTATCCTTCAGTATTAATGTCAGTTCTGTCTTGTTCATCTTCAACCTTCACTACCACCCATTGACCACCCCATCCACCGACCACCACCCCACCGACCACCACTGCCCGACCCCATCATTTTTCCCTCCTCCGCCAACCTCGACTCCCTTCCTTACGACCCTTTACAGCAGAGCAACATCATCAACACATAAAATTTCTCAGATATGAAACTCACGGGTCCGGTCGAACGCACATGGGTTCTGTTTGATTTCGTGCCAGATCTTCACCTCTGATTTCGTCGTCTTGTGTTCTACAAACCCCGCAAAAAACCCCTAAATCAATTCCCACCCACGACTGAGGCCTCTGTCTTTCGATCTTTCCTTTCGGCAGAGAAGAAGAAGAAGGATCCCCACCATGCCGCCGCCGTTTCCGCCCTCTCACCTCCACCACATTTGTCCGATCCCCTATGTCTCTGGCAGCAGAAACAAGCTGGGAAGCCCAACAAGCTCAGATTCCCATGTTCATATCCGATGAGCTCCTCTCCGGTGCCACCCAAATCTTCCATTTCCTTCATGCACCATGTTCTCTCCTTTGCACACACCCATCGTTCTCACCTCCCTCCTTTGCACGCATGGGGCTTTGGGAGAGTTAGGTCAATTTCTTAGGGGTTCGGTTTTAAATTCTCATCTAGGGATTTGTTTTGATTTTGAATGTTGTTGACTGAGTGGGTGCCATGGATTGGGTTGGCACGAAGGAAAACAAGAATGGAAAGGGGGTGGATAGGTTGGGCGTTGGCTATTGATGGGGTAGCAAAGAGTGGGGAGGATCGATCAAATGGTTGTGGAGATGGCCAATTTGGACACTGGATTTGTTCTGCTGTGAGAACCCTGAGTTGGTTGAGGGGTCGGCGGTGGCCGTCAAGAGAGATGGTGGGTGGAAACTAGAAGGGGCAAAAGGCAAATGAGACTTTTTCATTTTTTTTTTTTTTTGGAGTACCAAATCTAGATCATTGAATATTTTATTATTATATCTAATGGTATAAAATAGTGTCTGATTCACGATGCACTTATCCAACTACTTCATGCTAGACGTGACCGATTTTATATGTTGCCACAAGTTCAATTCCCATATATGACGCCACATCCAATCCAGAATAGTTGAAGGTGGTGGTTCCTCCTTGTGCAGGGTGCGCAGAGTAGATAGAGAGTGTACTTACAAAACACTAAAGTTAAATGTGGCATTAAGTTTGCAAGTGTAGAACACTTTTGTATCCTAAGGTTTTGCTTTGTATTTATTGTGTAGAGTGACTTTGTCAGATTATTATTTTCGGACAAATTTGTATTTGTATGGTTTAATTAAGTATGACTAGGCATAATTATAAAATTAATTTCTCTATACTACATAATATCTTAAACATTAATTATTTGCTATTTAAAATTCAAAGTCATTATATTAATTTGTCTATTACTGAAAATATATATTTTAAACTTTATTTAATGAGAAATTCAGTTATGATAAAAGCTCGTCTAAAATCTAAATAAGGCGAGCCTAGTATCTGTATAACGGGTCTAGAGTTAAAAAGAAATTCGATACAAAGGAAGTCCGCGAAAAAAATTATACCCTTTGAAACAACAAAATATTCTTGACCTTAGATACATCATTTAATTAACAGGAGTGGGGCATGTATTATGTTAGCTTAGATTATATAACTGGGATTCTTAATTTGGCTACTTTGTATGGTTTTTGTTGTCTTTAGAAGATTCATTGAGTATATGAATATCTAATGAAGTCTCTAGTCATATAATAAATTCATCTTCAAATTGAAGTTCAAAAGTGTTTCTTCCTTGATACTAGTCACCAAATATTCAAATAATAAATATCAAAGTCACAGGTAACACATTCTAGTTATCAATTTTACATATCAAGGTGATGCAAAATTGTGTGTGCCAAATGTTTCAGGGGTTTTTGCTTCCAAGCCAGTTTGAACAACTAGAGAAGCTGCAAGACAAGGAAAATCCTAACTTTCTTCAAGAGATTTTTTCTTTGTACTTTAAGGACACAATTAGATAGTTTGCTGAGATTGAGAAAATTATGTGAGTAGAAGTGTAGAAACATACATTGATAGCAAATTGTTACCATGGTGTTTCTATTGAAAATTCTACCATATTCATTTATTCATTTATATATACATGCAAAACAAATTTCTGATTGATGGAATATACAGTTTCCTAGAACCTACAAGTAAGCAAAAGGAAGATATGAATATGTTTCTTCACCGACTCAAGGGAAGTGTGAGCAGGTACCTACCTTCCTTGATCCTTGACCACCATCTTCAATGGATCCTAAAAATATATTTTCTTGACTTCATTTATATGTTTAATCATGAGTCTCTTTATCAATCCAATAATAATAATAATAATAATAATAATCAGTTCTCTTTTACTTTTTCAGCATTGGTGCTCTCAAGACTTTGCATGAGGTCAACAAGATGAGGCAATTTTTTGAAGAAGGCAACATAGCAGGGTGAAGATCATACTTGACCTAATTAAACTATTCCCTTTCTTACCAAATAAAATTTCTTAATAGAATATTTGTTGTTAGACCTACAATTTTTTTTTATAAGTAAAAAGGTATATTGATATAGAGTACAAGGGGTACTCTAACCTGTATACAAGAGAATAAAGAATTAAACCTATGTAAAATTGATAATGCACCTACAAATAATAGTTGTCTTTATGCGTGTGTGAATGTATATATGTTTGATGAATGGTTGTGTTTGTGTACATGTATATATGTATACTGATTAGGCCATGAATATGTGCAGGATTGTAGCTGCCTTTATACTTGTGAAGGTAGAGAATGAAAATCTGAGGGTGAAAGTTGAACCGTATTTTCAGGTCTTTCTGTTTATCTCTTCTTGGATCACACATATATAAGCATGCAATCATATTATTAACCCACCAAATTTTCTACACCACTTTTATATGGGTAATTAACCTATAAATAATTCATGAAAAACATTTAAGTGAAAAAATCAAAGATATTATTTGGTTAATACACTTTGTTATTATATAAAAATGTTGTATACAATTTCGGGTAAATTTTTTCCTGGATATACATGGGTCTGGCCCATCAAACATCTTTGAAAGACTATTGAAAATACATACATACATACATACATACATACATACATACACACATATATATATATATATATATATATATATATAATATGATTCTGATGAATGTTGTTTATTGTAGTTATTGGGCCAAGTTGGATTATATGAGAAAGTAGAGAGTCTTGCATCCCAAGTTGGATCGTCAGTGACTAAATAGATTCCCAAGACTTCAAGTAAAGGTATATAGCATTGCATGGGACTGGCACCGAACTTGAAGGGTAGTGACCAACAATTGATGAGGTCCTGTAGATCAGTCTTAGTCACCATTTTAAAGTAGATTTTCACCGGCAATTCTCCTTAATCAACTTTTGTTGTCTTTTTTTTTTTTTTTACTTTTTTCAAAATCAAAGTCCCTTGTTATGTACTTTTAACATATGGGGTTGCCTAAATTTCCTTGCTTAATTATGTTTGTTGTAAGCATAAAGGGTTCACTCCATGTGCGTGGAAAGGAGCCTATAAATAATGTTGGAAGCCTCTAATATATGTCAAAAATCGAATATGAATTAATCATGGATATTAAAATATCATGCAAATGATATTCAATAACTTGTCAGTCCTATATATTGAATTTTGAGTCCTCGCTCTTGAACGCGAGACAGACTCCAAAAATATTATACGCTTAGTAAGTTACGTGGCTTCAACTACCTCAAGAATATTTATTTTAATATTTTGTTTTTAAAATATATATCTAAATATGCTAATTAATTGCTACATCTCTCAAACATGTTGATCATTTACTTATTTTCATTTATTTATTTTGCTTTTCAGGATAACAATTTTCTAAAAATAATATTGTAGAATAATTGTATATCATTATTTAACATAAATTATCATAACTTTTTACAAAATATATATTAATTACTCCCAATTAACCCTTGCACCGTGGAAAAAAGATTAACCTTAATTATAGTTTTTGAAAAAATTAATAAAATCCAGTACAAAAAGAAATATCACATTAATATTGTACATAATAGTAACATTATTTTGTCCAAGAATTTTTTTTGAATTTTTTACTTAATTATTTTCTTATTAGAAAAGATAAATTTCAAGATTTTTTTTCATTTAATTCCTTTTCTTCTCTGGACAAAGATTCTCAAAATAAAAATATTTCAAAATAATGATTTAACAATTTTGTTGATATCATTTCTTGTCTATGAATATATATAGAAGAATACAAATCCTTTTTTTTATTGTTATATTGCATTTTAATCTGAACAAGTCTAACTAATACAACCCAACAGTAGTTGATCGTAGTGGAAGTGAACTAGGTTCTCACACGAACTAAATTTATCTTCAAGGCAGGATTTGAATATTGAAGTCGTCACTTTAGGGAAAGTTTTACGTAACTACCACCCTCGACCCTAGTGTTAGTCTCAAAACCATGTCTGCGAGAATACCAGGTTAAAAACAAAAATATAAAAATGCTGCCATATCTAAACATATTCAATTAAGTTTTAGTATATTGATGATTTATTAGTTAGTTTTAGATTTTACATATCTTTTAGTTTATTTTATAATTATCATTATACTTAATAAATTACTTATTATTTATATGAAAGGTATTTATAAATTAATAAATTTTTTAGATATTTATTTTATTTAAAAAATTATTGTCAAATGATTAAATAGTTATTCATTTAAATTAATATATTTTAATTATATCTATAAAAAAATTAACATTATTACGACCGCCACGTATACTAGTAACTACTAACTATTAAGTAAACTTCAACTATCGAGCCAAAATCTTAGAAGTTCTTCATGTTATTGTAAGATTGAAAGTTAATCACATGAAGATTATGATTTGTTTAGAGAAGAATAAAGACAATAGTGAAAATAAATGCTCATCGATTTTAGGAGTTTTAAATGTTTTCAAAAACAATTTAGAATGGATTTGAATGAATTTTCATAAGCCTAATACATGAATTCCAAAAGTAAAATTTATCCGAGTTTCAGCCTATAAAGAAAACATGATTCGAACCTTTTTTTTTGGGTAAGCCATAATTCAATACTTTAAAATGCGATTACTTTCACTTAAAAGTTATGTTAAAGAGTATAAGAAAATTAACATTCTGAGTATAAAATCTTCTAATTATGCCAATATAAATCGATATATTTAAACCATTTGTTATTCTCTAATTATGAACATTCATTGAACCTCCTAGATTGAATAATAGTATTTGTGTATTTTAAAATAAAAAATATTACGCATTTGTATTTCTACTTAGTTTTTTTTTTTTTGACAAAACTTAGTTTGTTTTCTGGTTGCTGCTTTCATCCTTAGTATAATAGCTTCTGTCCCAACTGATTTAGGAAATAAATAATAGTCATTTCAACATTCTACACAAAAAAAAAACCCAATTTATTTTCTTTAACCAGAAAAATTAGATAATAGTATTACACCTATAGTGGCACAAGTATTAGAACTATATACCTGTATGTTATATCTAAATTACTCTAAATTGTGATTTTAAGTAAATTTTACTAGTACGTCGGGAGTTTTATCTAACTAGTAAAAACTATACACATGTTTTGAATAATAACATTTTTCGACTAGAGTTATGTTTTTTCCCCAATAGAGTTATGTTAGCTGGCATAATGTGCAACTCACATTTGGCTAGGATTTTGATGAATAAAAAAAAAAAGGTTTATTAAGTTTAAGTTACATTTTTTTTTTGTACAAATATGAGTTGATCGTTAGTTCCTTACTGCATTCTCCACTAAGAGAAATCTAAAAATATTTTTTATTTTATTTTTTCAGAATACCGTCCCACACTGTAGATGATAAATTAATATCTCCAGATATTATTAGATTTCTAAGTGTGATCTCCTTTTAGTGTTTTCTTCAAACACATGAATCCGGGATCAAATTAAAGATCACGTGCTTAAAGCATCGAATCTCCTTCAAGTCTAACACACGTTAGTAATTTAAAAATATGTTTTTATTATAGGATTACATTTTGGATTGGGGTCCGGACCCTTATATCTGATAGTACACTTGTGCAAGCCCATTTGGACATATTCATAATCTGGGCCCTTAAAGTAGAGTTTTTTCAGTATGTTCGCAGTTGAATCGAAGGCCTCAAGCCCAATTGACGTTAGGTGGGCTTAGGAGAGGACCACGCAAGCCCAGGGTAGTAGGGTACCATGTTCCTCTTCATAATTAACTCCAATTTTTCTCGATAATACTAATAATAATAATAACATTAATTTACATAACCTAAGTTTGGATTTGATGGCTGGCAAGGTTGAAGAATGCACCTCTATTGTGTCTTAAGTTGAGCATAGGTTCCTTGCTCCAGAACCTTGCCCTCTGACACATAGGTAATTGTGTCAAGCTCTTTGATGGTGTTAAGCCTGTGTGCCACAACAATGGTTGTTCTACCTACCACAATCCTATCAAGTGCTTTGTGTTAGAACACATGCTCCAACACTAATTGCTCGTAGTAAAGAACTCAAGTATTTAGAGAAGGAACTAAGAGATAAGAAGAAAGTATATTTACTGAACATTTCTCACTCATTTTATTAAATCACAACACTTGTATTTATACACAGTACTTTAGTCCCACACTGGCTAAACTTATACAACAAACTACTTAACAAACTCTATCAATCAGTTATGCCCCTAACTGATAACTACCACAACTGAAATTAACCACTTTACAACACACCTCCCTAATTTCAGTTTCTAACCAAAATGATATGCTTAATAGAATCACTAAGAAGTCTAGCATCCCAACTAGGTTGGAACCTTAGACTTTACTGTAACACCCCCTTGGGCATTACTTTGTAAACACGTGCGGAAATAAATCTAAAAGGGAATTTCGCTGGTTGCTTTCGGAAATTAATTTATATAAATATATAAGCACCAGAAAACGGGTACAAAGTTTGTTAAATGCAGTTACGGTAAAAATTAAACCTGTTTTGAACTAGTAACATCACACTTTCACCTATCATGGTACAAATTCTGGTTATATATAGACCATTTGTTATAAGACCCAAAACCTAAGCCATGATCGACTTGACGGACCTACAAACCTAGCCACGGCAAGTCTATTTATTTTCGAAATGTACTTAAATAAAAAGCTTGAATATTTTTACAAAAATTTTGAGAGAGTCTCCTCTCAGAATCGCAACATCCCAAAATAAAACACACTGTTGAAATATTTCCATTTTTATACCAGAAATTCCAGTCATACAAAAAAACATAAAGACAGTATTTTCTGAAAGTATTTACATAAACAAATGCCTGACCAAAATGAAAGATTTCAAATTTTTCATCCAAAAGAAGGGCTCTCCGAGCCATTTACATTCCATCCAAAAATAAAGGCTCTCCGAGCCATAAACATACATACTAACATTAATCAACATCGTCTCAAAACCTAAGCTGATCGTTCTAAAAGATATTCATGGATAAGACCCCTATGGTTCTCACCATTATACCTGACATTATATATCTTCCAGGATTGGGAATAATATCCCCGAGCGAAACTGGAAACCTCTTCTGCATCTTCTGTACGCACGTACTAAGGTACAACAGCAAAACCAGAAAAACATATAATGCAAGGATGAGATACCAATATATGAATTAAAACACGATAACCACATGCATGACTCTCAATTACCATTTAACATGAATATTCAAAGATAAACAATATATTTATCAAAGGGTTTCATACACGACATTCGTACCCGTTTTAAAAACCACGACACTTCAATATTCATCAACTAACTTTGATACCTAATCTCCGGAGCTCCAACCAAAAAATAAATGAGCTGATCTGGCTCCAATTGCCAAATAAGGCAAAATCAATGCCCGATATGACAAAATTCTATTGACCATTCCACAGTCCAACTCAAGGCAAAGTGGTGACTACATATAGCACATGGTCTACGTGGTCGTATATCCATCAAGGCACGGTGACGCAAACGCCATGAATACTTGCCATCAAGCATTCAAGTCCTATGCAAAGGCACGTCTGCCCTGTAATGCATGTAAAACGTTTTCTTCTCGTTGTTTTCTTTGTGTTCAATCTTTATGTGTCGGACCCCTGACCCATATCATAGAACACCAAATCCGACGTCTTTGTTGCTAGGTTCGTTTAAATCATTTTCGTTCTGTGAAATACAAAACAAAACCAAAGTTTCCTCAACTTATCCAAGTTGACCGAAATAACACCATTGTGTAAAACTCATTTACAGAAATCCTTTCCGTTTGAAATTCATTTATAAAACCATCAAATCATAGAGAAATCCATTTTTCTCAAATCTGTTTTCTTTTGAAAACTCCTTTTTCGCGTAACAACTTTAAATCCTATTAAAATCATTTCCAACTCATTTCTATTTGAAATAATCAAATTGTTCCTCATAGTTTTCATTGTCAAATACTTTTCCAAGGTATTTTTCGTCGGAAATAAAGTCATTTGTAAATCAAATGATTTTCTCTTTTACAAAAGTTCTTCATAATCATTGTTAAAATATCATTGACACTTACATTTCTTAGAATAACTTTTCGTCTTATTTTTGAATTTGTTTGGAAAAGACAACGTAACTGAAATATTTTCAAGATGTCGTCCTCACTATTTACTTATAAATCACTCTTTTCTCCAAAACATCATCAAATATAAATACTTTCAATATTTTTCTTCCATAAATCAAATCCTTTAAATTTCTCCTCAAGCTTTTTCAACGCTTTTATCTTTAATTTAATTGAGCACTGACCAATGTTAGGCTCCTCAGTCAATCAACCAACCAACAGATAATCTATACATAGCAGATATCCATACATCACAATATAATCATGCTTTCACATAAAACATTAAAAACCACATAACAGTCATATAACAACTTAATTTGACACCACATATCACAACAGATAAACTCAAATATGACACACAAATAGCATGCAGTTAGCGAAAATCTCTCAGGCAGTCTCCCCTTACCTTTGAAGACAAGAATAAGATCACTCATTCCGAGTTCCTCTAACACTTTGCAACGCTTATAAACAACTTCAAGATAGCTCCAAAAATGTATTCTCTACTCCTCCAACCATGACAGTCACATCCACATAGGTGGAAATTGGCCATCAACATAGCTAATAACAAGCACAACCAAAAATCAGAAACTTATCATCACAAAACATAAGTTTGTACAACTTAAATAATTAATTCAACTAAGGAAACAATATTGGTTTTTCACTTAAAAACCGATTGGGGTTTTAGAGTTCAGTAGAAATTTGGGAAAAACCAATTTTGATCCATCAATATGAAATTAGGCTAGGGAATCATAAATTAACAACTTTAATTACATTAAAACATAATCAAAATTGAGAAATCAACATAATTTGACTAATGTTTCAAATTGGGAAATTTGGGGTTTTAGTGGGGAAAAATCAATTTAGCCTAAGAACAATGAAATTGACTTAGAGAATCACTAATTCACAGTCCCAATAGCATAAAATAAGGTTCAATTTCATAATTCAAAAAATAAATCAAAGAACTAGGGTTAGGGTTTGTAAAATAGAAGAGATTAGGGGTAAAACACTTACCCATGGTGAAGAAGATAGAACATGATGGTTGGATGGCCAACCGGCGCGGCGACTGACGGCCCAGACGCGGCGGCAGAGACAGGGACGCGTTTTCTGGGACATTCAAGAACAAAGGGATAAGTTTTTAGAAAGAAAGGAAGAAGGTTTAGCAACCCAAGGTGGCAGAACCACCATCAATAGCGGCTGAGAACACTCACCGTGACGGCTCACTGCGGCGGAGATGGTTCTTCGCACGACGGAGATCGCGAGCATCCGGAGTAGGAACACACGTCTTCTCCCTTGCTAGGCGAGCGACGGTCGATGACGGTCCAAGGACGGTGGCTCGCGGCTGACTTATGGAGAAGGAGGAGTGAACTTGACTAAGATGAAGAATGAAGGAGGAAGAAGATGAAGTGGGAAGGAAGAATAAGAAGAAAGAAAGGAAAGAAAAAAAGAAAGAAAGAAGAAGGGGTTTTCTGTCGCGTACGGGGCAGGGAGATATAAGGAGGAAGAAATTTGTGATTAGTAATAATAGGTACAAAATGAGTAATAAATATTGAGCCTAAAAATAAAAATGTTTCTGGTTTTTTGATTTAAAAATAATGGTTAACAATTATATACTTTCAAAATTTAAATTAGAGTCAAGATTGATAGCTGAACTGATCAACTAAGAAAATTAACAGTCCAAAATTTAATCTCCGATTAATTTTAAACCAACATATTTTAAAATCTAAAATTAAATATAATCAAATATGAAAATAATTTTCTTTCAATCATATTATTAAAAATATTTTTCTAAATAAATACTACTAGTGACAATAACATAATATTATTGTCTAGTAGTCGTGCATACACTGACATAAGACAGTGTTAACGCACTCAAAAATAAATTTTAAATGAATAATTAAAATTACTCAAACCAAATCACATAAAATAAACAAAAACAAACATATACACCTATTCACTATTATTGAAGAATAGTAAAAACCGGGGTTTACATTACTACCCCACTTAAAAAAATTTTGTCCCCGAAATTTCGTGACTCAAGACTTGATAGGATCTTGCATCCGACTTTGACCCCAAGGTCCTATCTTGTATTACTCGCTATTTCGTTTGTCCCATTGATAACTCCATAATATAATCAATCTCTATATCATTCTATTTATCCTCCAGACTTTTCACTACCACATTATCCCCACTACCTTCGACATTTCACCTTAGTCTATTGCACTTTAAATAACAAAATCAATGCTTAATCTCTTCACTTCTCAATATAGACCCATTAGAAAACTTTCTCCAACCTCTAACTTTCACAACTAACATCAAAATCAACACTAACTTTACCATAACATCAATTAACCTTCTACTCAAGAGATGCAATCATAGTCTTAGTCCATTTGGGCTTAGTCTACTCTTCTAGTCATATCAAATTCACACTTTTCAAGTCTCCAATCAAAACGTCATAACATTCCTTAAGGTAAACTGAAATAAAAAAGAAATCACATCGGCTAGGATTATCTAACTCATCAACTTTGAACTTCTTCAGAAACTGAATTTTCACAAGCGCTTATCTATTTCACTTGAATCCACTTAAGTGAAATTGCTATAGGCACTCTTCCTGTTAATCTTCCAAAATTCAAACAATCAAAGCTTAATTACAGACATTGATCATTACCCTAGGTTCCCCAACGATTATTCTGCCTCAATTAACATTTGATTTATAATAATTGTTTCATTTACTGAGATTGATCTTAAAGGTTCATATCTTACCAATCACAACTATACCTCAACACCACTCTTATCACTTATTGTCAATCCTACTGAAGGAATGATCGTAGTTAAATACTACACTTACTCCCAATTAACTTTCTAAGATCAAATCATTTTTCCCGTTTCACACACTCGAGTCGAGGGTGATCTGTTGGACTCAATCTCAACTTGGTTCTCAACACTTGGAGCGGACTTTACCAAACCGTTAGTAAACTTCAGGTCTTTATCTGAAATGATGCTTAAAGATAATCCATGGAGTCAGATCAATCCTCTGATACCTATTTCGATTAGCTTATCCACTGCATAGTGGATCTAAACAGATAAGAAAGGTGCCTTCCTCGTTAACCTGACAATCGATCATCCAAAACGAATGAAAACTCTCAACGATCCTCGGTAAACCCACACCAAATTCATTGTAATTCTATCGCCTTAACAAGTGAGGTCTTATATGCCAAATTATTTCTCAACTAACTCTGATATTGGAATATGAATCATAATCATCCCCATAACTTATGAGATAGTTTACACGTCAATGACGTTTTGAAAAAAAAAATATAGGATAATGTTGATCAAAAGTAACAAGTCCTTTTGAACTACTATAAGACATGGTTTTGAAAAATATTACAAGTATTAGAAAGATATAGGAATAATCCTTATGTATTACGATTCTTCAGTAGGTTCGTGGTTGTAAAAATGCATGATCGGTACACGTTTACAAACATGAATCTAGTAAAGCTCCTTCTTTCATAAGAATTTTACTGCACAACGATTTAAAAGAATAATAGTCTGACAAAATTCAGACTATCAGAACCGATTGATAAGTCATGATAGACTTTAAGTCAAGGTCAGCAAGGTGAGTTTGGCATGTACAACATGTACTGTTGTGATTGCCTAATACAACCATAGAAATTTGAGGAACAATTGTCAACTGACAAGTTCATAAAAAAATCAAATAATACAGTGAAGAGTTTTCCTTAAACATAAGATGCTCATTCTAAGAGTGAAGATAAGGATTGGCTTATCTCGACTTCGAGCAAGCACGAGGACTTTATAAACACACTTAATCTAATTTGTTGTTGTCCTCCATATTCGTCTCTGAACTGCGAACGATGACCGACAACTTAGTCAGTCTCAGTCATGGAAAGAATTGGTCTTTCCTCATAAAGCGAGTCAATGATTCCAAGGTCTTAGATAGTTCCTTGATAAACCTTTGATAAAAATCGGTTAGCCTAACCATATACGGATATCAATCACCATCTGTGATCACTTCCACAAAACTAATGTTTCATCCTTATGAACAACATCGATGCTCCTCGCAAGGCACACTTAGTCCCAAAATTATCTTGACAACAATCTTCCTGTTAATACAAGTCATCTAACTCGACTAACTTTGTAGGCGATATCCTATACAAAGTGATAGAGATCAAACCGAATCTAGAAACTAAATCGATTGAAAACTCCATATCCGTTGCAACTGTAAACGTAGAACATTCTCAAGGAATACCCCTGGAAAATCTTCCACGATAGGTACCTCATTCAAATGTTTGACACAATCCCCAAGGGATGAACGAACGTGTCAACATGAACATAAGTACCATTTACTAAACATGAGTTCTCATAAGGTCTTAACCCAATTAGAACCCATTAAAACATACATACCTGTGTGTCAACACACATTGTTTCGGCAACAAAACAACTTCAAACAAGATCCAACCAGAGATCACACAACAAAAACCAAACGAACCTATTCCCCAAGGTTCCCGAAAGACTCGACCAGCTCGGGTACCACTCTGTAACACCCCCTTGGGCATTACTTTGTAAACACGTACCGAAATAAATTTAAAAGGGAATTTCGCTGGTTGCTTTCGGAAATTAATTTATATAAATATATAAGCGCCAGAAAACGGGTATAAAGTTTGTTAAATACGGTTACGGTAAAATTTAAACCTATTTTGAACTAGTAACATCACATTTTCACCTATCATGGTACAAATTCTGGTCATATATAGACCATTTGTTATACGACCCAAAACCTAAGCCATGATCGGTGCACAGACCTACAAACCTAGCCTGGCAAGCCTATTTATTTTCGAAATATACTTAAATAAAAAGCTTGAATAATTTTACAGAAATTTTGATAGAGTCTTGATGAGTGTGATTTCACCTCATTTTTCATGTACATTTCTGCACGCATTTGCATATAGTTAGGCCATTTTAGTATGATTTTGGTTAGTTTTTCCTTTGGAACAGATAAGGTGGTTTTTGTGTGTTGTTTTGCAGGAATTTGTGATTAATTGCCTAAGATTTGGCCATGATAAAGCTTGGATGAAATAGAGCTTAAAAAGTGAAGAAATTGAGCCAAGCAGAATTCTGAAGATTCGCCCCGCGAGACTGGAGCTCGCCTCGCGACCCTGAAAGCTGACTGTGCCAGAAAATGCAACCATTTCTGTCTCGCCTCGCGAAGCCACTCTCGTCTCGCGAGAGATCCAATCCTGAAGTTCAGATTTTTACCATTCGCCTCGCGAGAGGCCATTCGCCTCGCAAGCGAGCGCAGAACTGATTGGTATAAGTTGCTGTTTTAGGGCAAAATAGAGGGAGTTCTGGGGTGTGGAGGCACTTGGAGGCTGTGGCTGGAAGAGGGTTCCAACCCTAAAAGGGGATGATTTCCTTGCTCTGGGAATGGAAGAAGATTGGAGGATTCTTCTATGAGTGTTCTTCATCTCTTCTCTCCTTCTCTTTTGTATTCTCATTTTTTATGAGTAGTTAAATCCCCTATTGTTGGGGTTAGATGATTACTTTTATGAACTTGTTTGTATTTTGATTTGGTTGTTTTAATGCAAGTCTCTATTTCTTTATGAGTGTGTGATTCTGTGCTTAATGCTTTCCTTGGCTTAGCTACCCATAGGAATGATATGTTGCTTTGATAGACAATTGACAGATTGATGTTAAGGCATGCTCATGAATCATATGCCAAGTAGGTCAAGAATCTAGACATAGGTGTTGGCTGCTTGCAATCTTATAAGTCTTGACTTAATGCAAAATCTCAGGTTAATCCACCTAAGACATTAGGGTTTAATTTGTGATTTTAGGCTCATTCCACCTAAGACATTAGGGTTTGAGTATATTAGAAAAGGCTTGATTGGCATTATTGATTTAGGACTTGTGTTAGAAACCATTTCATTGCAATTAAGGGAGGATTAGTGTAGTCGAACCCTGACAATTTCAGTCACATCTCTGTTTGCATACCAAGTGTTCGATAAAATTCCCAAAAGACCAAAAATATTTTATTTCTTTATTTTATTATCTATCTTCATACCATAGTTTAGTCTAGAAAGTTGTTGAGTGTGTGAATTAGTAATTGGCAACCGATCCCTGAGGACGATATCCGGTCTCACCACCGTATTACTTGTTTGCGACAAGGTGCACTTGCCTTTATTCTAAAAATCACGCAACAAGTTTTTGGTTAGTTTATGGTCACCTTTAGAGTGTTGCCGGGGACCCTGAAAGCTGACCCTAAACTAACCAAAAACTTGTAGCGTGATTTTTAGAATAAAGGCAAGTGCACCTTGTCGCAAACAAGTAATACGGTGGTGAGACCGGATATCGTCCTCAGGGATCGGTTGCCAATTACCAATTCACACACTCAACAACTATCTAGACTAAACTATGGTATGAAGATAGATAATAAAATAAAGAAATAAAATATTTTTGGTCTTTTGGGAATTTTATCGAACACTTGGTATGCAAACAGAGATGTGGCTGAAATTGTCAGGGTTAGACTACACTAATCCTCCCTTAATTGCAATGAAATGGTTTCTAACACAAGTCCTAAATCAATAATGCCAATCAAGCCTTTTCTAATATACTTAAACCCTAATGTCTTAGGTGGAATGAGCCTAAAATCACAAATTAAACCCTAATGTCTTAGGTGGATTAACCTGAGATTTTGCATTAAGTCAAGACTTATAAGATTGCAAGCAACCAACACCTATGTCTAGATTCTTGACCTACTTGGCATATGATTCATGAGCATGCCTTAACATCAATCTGTCAATTGTCTATCAAAGCAACATATCATTCCTATGGGTAGCTAAGCCAAGGAAAGCATTAAGCACAGAATCACACACTCATAAAGAAATAGAGACTTGCATTAAAACAACCAAATCAAAATACAAACAAGTTCAGAAAAGTAATCATCTAACCCCAACAAGAGGGGATTTAACTACTCATGAAAAATGAGAATACAAAAGAGAAGGAGAGAAAAGATGAAGAACACTCATAGAAGAATCCTCCAATCTTCTTCCATTCCCAGAGCAAGGAAATCATCCCCTTTTAGGGTTGGAACCTTCTTCCAGCCGCAACCTCCAAGTGCCTCCACACCCCAGAACTCCCTCTATTCTGCCCTAAAACAGCAACTTATACCAATCAGTTCTGCGCTCGCTCGCGAGGCGAATGGCCTCTCGCGAGGCGAATGTTAAAAATCTGAACTTCAGGATTGGATCTCTCGCGAGGCGAGAGTGGCTTCGCTAGGCGAGACAAAAATGGTTGCATTTTCTGGCACAGTCAGCTTTCAGGGTTGCGAGGCGAACTCCAGTCTCGCGGGGCTAATCTTCAGAATTCTGCTTGGCTCAATTTCTTCACTTTTTAAGCTCTATTTCATCCAAGCTTTATCATGGCCAAATCTTAGGCAATTAATCACAAATTCCTGTAAAACAACACACAAAACCACCTTATCTGTTCCAAAGGAAAAACTAACCAAAATCATACTAAAATGGCCTAACTATATGCAAATGCATGCAGAAATGTACATGAAAAATGAGGTGAAATCACACTCATCAAATCACCCCAAGCTTAAGACTTTACTTGTCCTCAAGCAAAAACCAAGGCCAGAAGATGAAAACAAACAGAGCAATGATAGTGAACTAAGAACCCGAGTAAATGATCCAAGTAACAGGCATTTCAAATAATTCAGCAAGAGACAATCAATTCAAGTCCAATTAGGGCTTTCGGTTTCCTAGACTCATATTCTCACTGATTCGGGCACTCTTGCTCACCTGAAGATCACCCCAAGCTTGTTCAATTGCTTGGCTCTCTTTCTCGCCTCACTCAAGTGTTCAAGGATAAATGACAATTCGCTCCATTTTCCTCAAGGAATGATTTCTACTATAGGCTTGACTATCAACCAAATCTCTTCTTTATTAATGAAAACATCTAAGAATCAAGAGGTCTTTTTCTTTGGTTGCAACGGGGCCATGGGATTTATTGTTAGGTGGGGAAATCAAGAAAAGGAAATTTTAAAAAGGCTATACAGACTATCAAGCATTGCAAAGTATGACCTTCTAAAATACCCCCCTTTTTTTTCATTTCATTTTTCCACCTTTCTTTCTTTTTTTTTTATTTTTTTTTCACTTTTCTTTTTGTCATCCCCTTCTCTATATATTTTGTTCTTTTCTCTTTTTTTTTTTCTTTTTTTTTTCCTTATTTGGAGAAGGGGAGATTTTTCAGCTCAAGAGAAACTTTTCAAGTTTTCTCATCCCATACTTTTTCAACTACCTTTTTACCCTTCTTGTGCAATACTTCAGAAGGTCTCTCATAAACATCATTCATCAAAAATTTTCAAGGGAGCCAAGAAAAGTATTTTATTCTTTCAAGCTCAAAATTGGGCAACTGAGGAGGTAACATTTTGTCATTCAAAGCTCAGAAGGCCAGAAAAATGCCTAGTGCCTCAATCATTTTCAAAAATGTTTTCAAAAATTTTAAGCTTTGAAATGGTTTCAAGTCAAGTTCTAGAGAATACCATCCAAGAGGAATAACACTCTAACACAAAGAATGGGGTAGATTTAGTGAGTACCCCTTTATGGCTTAAAAGCTCACATTTAGCAGTTCAAACATCAGTGAGGGACACAAATCTAGGAACACATGCTAATTATCAACTATCCAAGATTATCTCAAGAATTTTCTTATTTGCAGCCTTATCACAAGAATAAAAAATTGGGTTCAACAATCCACTATCTCAATTTAATTGGCACTTAGTTCTCACAATTGGATGCAAAATTCAGGCAAGGGCAATCTAATTGTGTGATCATGCAAAACTATCATGCAAACTATATGAATGCAACATGAAAAATGCAAATGCAAAATACCCCTACCCCAAGCTTAAGAATTTACATTGTCCCCAATGTAAACAATCAAGTTGGAGAGAGGAAAAGAAAATTGGAACGACTTACCGAGGCGTGCTAGGTGCTGACTTTGCTTTTCTGGCTTTGTTTCTCCCTGCCCCTTTTTGTTTCTCCTTCCCCTTTGCCCTGAAAACACTTAACAAAACTATTAATTTATGATTATTTACTCTTGATCTTCTCAAATTATTCAAGAGTTAAATTGAAAAAGAAATGGAAAAAGGAAAAGAAAACTTGGGTTGCCTCCCAATAAATGCTTCTTTAACGTCACTAGCTTGACTCATTAAGAAGCATCCACCTGGATCCCATAGCCTGTGGCATAAGGGCCAAGAGATGCTCATCATGTGAGATCCTTCACCTGGATCCCATGATTTGCAGCAAAAATGTGGAAGTGAGCGCTCGAAATTCATGCTGACTTCTTCAAATGGGAAGCGCTTTTCAATTCCTCTCGGGTCAAAGCTGACCCCTTTATCAACAAAATCTTCCCAATAAAAATGGGGTTCAACCTCTTGGACTGGCCATAGTGCCTTCATATTTAAAGATTCAAATTCCAGTCTCTCAGGCAGAGGCTTGAACTCCATCCTTGGTTGCTTCATAGTGTGAGGTGGCAAACAAGTAGAGAGGATCATTGGTGTTGCTTTGGCTTCTACATAATCTTCATTCACTGAATCACCAAATCCATCACCTTCCAAATATGCAGAAATCTCAGCACAAACCACACAAGTGTTTCTCCCATCACATTCAACACATGCATAGGAACTAATAGAATCATATAATTCCAAAAGTTTTTCATCATCCCCAAGCATGGTGAAATAGATGTCCTCCAAATGCCTCTTCCTTTCAATCTCTTCAGTCAAGGGTTCAATGGGAGATGGTGCAACTGTGTTCTCACAAACAACTTCTTCACTTCTTAAGTCGGTTACTACCACTTCTTCATCTTCCTCATCATCCATTATTGCATCATCTTCATCATCATCCATCACGTTCCCTTTTGACATTCCAGATAGTTGGTTAGAGATTTTCTCAATACGTAACCCGAAACTTCGAATGGTGTCTTCTTGATTTTTTAATTCTTCCATTGTTGTTACCACGAAGTTCTCCAAAACAGCCTCTAAGTGAGGCCGACTATCCGGGATAGGTTGCTCAACCTCGATTGGGAATGCGGATTTGAAGTTCTCCCAAGCAACTTCCAATTGGGATGGATCATCATACCATTGAGATGGTTGTGGTTGATATGCAGGTATGGAAGATTCCCAATGTTCCTCTTGATCAATCCAAGTATTGTTTGGAGGATTCCCCCACCATGGAGTGGAAGTGTTGGGGTATTGATTTCCCCATTCAGAATTGCCTACCAATGGTGGAGGAGAGACAGTTGCACTCGACAACTCATTACTCACTTGTTGGATGTTTATGGACAATTGCAGCATATCTGCCCGGTGAAGCTCGGACATCTCAATTTCGCATCGATGGATAATAACAATTGTAGTCCATGATCCTGCCAAATAAATTTCCACCTCACAGACAAATAAGGCCCAAGATTAAAGAAACACAAATTCAAATATATACAAAACTAACAAAAGAAAGAGATCAAATATATACAGAAAAATAAAATAATAAAAAATGTCTAAATTAGTTATCTCCTTTGTTACTATTGATATTGGCAAAGCCAATCCCCGGCAACGGCGCCAAAAATTTGTTGCGTTTTTTCTAATATAGGCGAGTGTACCCAGTCGTACAAGTAATAAATCGGTGGTGAGACCGGATATCGTCCTCGGGGATCGGTTGCCAATTACCAATTCACAAACTCAACAACTATCTAGACTAAACTATGGTATGAAGATAGATAATAAAATAAAGAAATAAAATATTTTTGGTCTTTTGGGAATTTTAGCGAACACTTGGTATGCAAACAGAGATGTGGCTGAAATTGTCAGGGTTAGACTACACTAATCCTCCCTTAATTGCAATGAAATGGTTTCTAACACAAGTCCTAAATCAATAATGCCAATCAAGCCTTTTCTAATATACTCAAACCCTAATGTCTTAGGTGGAATGAGCCTAAAATCACAAATTAAACCCTAATGTCTTAGGTGGATTAACCTGAGATTTTGCATTAAGTCAAGACTTATAAGATTGCAAGCAGCCAACACCTATGTCTAGATTCTTGACCTACTTGGCATATGATTCATGAGCATGCCTTAACATCAATCCGTCAATTGTCTATCAAATCAACATATCATTCCTATGGGTAGCTAAGCCAAGGAAAGCATTAAGCACAGAATCACACACTCATAAAGAAATAGAGACTTGCATTAAAACAACCAAATCAAAATACAAACAAGTTCAGAAAAGTAATCATCTAACCCCAACAATAGGGGATTTAACTACTCATGAAAAATGAGAATACAAAAGAGAAGGAGAGAAGAGATGAAGAACACTCATAGAAGAATCCTACAATCTTCTTCCATTCCCAGAGCAAGGAAATCATCCCCTTTTAGGGTTGGAACCCTCTTCCAGCCGCAGCCTCCAAGTGCCTCCACACCCCAGAACTCCCTCAATTCTGCCCTAAAACAGCAACTTATACCAATCAGTTCTGCGCTCGCTCGCGAGGCGAATGGCCTCTCGCGAGGCGAATGTTAAAAATCTGAACTTCAGTATTTGATATCTCGCGAGGCTAGAGTGGCTTCGCGAGGCGAGACAGAAATGGTTGCATTTTCTGGCACAGTCAGCTTTCAGGGTCGCGAGGCGAGCTCTAGTCTCGCGGGGCGAAACTTCAGAATTCTGCTTGGCTCAATTTCTTCACTTTTTAAGCTCTATTTCATCCAAGCTTTATCATGGCCAAATCTTAGGCAATTAATCACAAATTCCTGCAAAACAACACACAAAACCACCTTATCTGTTCCAAAGGAAAAACTAACCAAAATCATACTAAAATGGCCTAACTATATGCAAATGCATGCAGAAATGTACATGAAAAATGAGGTGAAATCACACTCATCAAGTCTCCTCTATAATTACAACATCCCAAAATAAAAACACCTGTTGAAATATTTCTATTTTCATCCCAGAAATTCCAGTCATACAAAAAAACATAAAGACGGTATTTTTATGAAAGTATTTACATAAACAAATACCTGACCAAAATGAAAGATTTTAAATTTTTCATCCAAAAGAAGGGCTCTCCGAGCCATTTAAATTCCATCCAAAAATAAAGGCTCTCCGAGCCATAAACATACATACTAACGTTAATCAACATCATCTCAAAACTTAAGTTGGTCGTTCTAAAAGATATTCATGGGTAAGACCCCTATGGTTCTCACCATTATACCTGACATTATACATCTTCCAGGATTGGGAATAATATCCCCGAATGAAACTGGAAACCTCTTCTGCATCTTCTGTACGCGCATACTAAGGTACAACAGCAAAACCAGAAAAACATATACTTGCAAGGGTGAGATACCAATATATGGATTTAAACAAGATAATCACATGCACGACTCTCAATTACCATTTAACATAAATATTCAAAGATAAACAATATATTTATCAAATGGTTTCATACCCGACAGTCGTACTCGTTTTGAAAACCATGACACTTCAATATTCATCAACTAACTTTGATACCTATCTCCGGAGCTCCAACCAACAAATAAATGAGCTGATCAGGCTCTAATTGCCAAATAAGGCAGAATCAATGCCCGATATGGCAAAGTTCTATTGACAATTCCACAGTCCAACTCAAGGCAAAGTGGTGACTACATATAGCACATGGTCTACGTGGTCATATATCCATCAAGGCATAGTGACGCAAACGTCATGAATACTTGCCATCAAGCATTCAAATCCTATGCAAAGGCACGTCTGCCCTGGAATGCATGTAAAACTTTTTGTTCTCATTGTTTTCTCTGTGTTCAATCTTTATGTGCTGGAGCTAAAAGCCTCACGACCAAATCACCATTTTAAACTTTCAAGTTTAATACATCTTTCAAATATAATTGACTCCAAGTCAAAAGTGTGCAAATCACGAAATCTAGACCGATGCACCAGTATTAGATACATAGATTTTAGTACACAAAACCAATAAACCACTTATAGGACATCTAGTCCCTAACTTCACCTTTCGGACCCCAGGCCCATATCATTCGGACCCCTGGCCCATATCATAGAACACTAAATCCGACGTCTTGGTTGCTAGGTTCGTTTAAACCATTTTTGTTCTCTGAAATACAAAACAAAACCAAAGTTTCCTCAACTTATCCAAGTTGACCGAAATAACACCATTGTGTAAAACTCATTTACAGATATCCTTTCCGTTTGAAATTCATTTATAAAACCATCAAATCATAGAGAAATCCATTTTTCTCAAATCCGTTTTCTTTTGAAAACTCCTTTTTCCATAACAACTTCAAATCCTCGTAAAATCATTTCCAACTCATTTCTATTTGAAATAATCAAATTGTTCCTCATAGTTTTCGTTGTCAAATACTTTTCCAAGGTATTTTTCGTTGGAAATAAAGTCATTTGTAAATCAAATAATTTTCTCTTTTACAAAAGTTCTTCATAATCATTGTTAAAATATCATTGACACTTACGTTTCTTAGAATAACTTTTCATCTTATTTTTGAATTTGTTTGGAAAAGTCAACGTAACTGAAATATTTTCAAGATGTCGTCCTCACTATTTACTTATAAATCACTCTTTTCTCCAAAACATCATCAAATATAAATACTTTCAATATTTTTTTTTTCCATAAATCAAATCCTTTAAATTTCTCATCAAGCTTTTTCAACGCTTTTATCTTTAATTTAATTGAGCACTGACCAATGGTAGGCTTCTCAGTCAATCAACCAACCAACAGATAATCTATACATAACAGATATCCATACATCACAGTATAATCATGCTTTCACATAAAGCATTAAAAACCACATAACAGTCATATAACAACTTAATTTGACACCACATATCACAACAGATAAACTCAAATATGACACACAAATAGCATACAGTTACCGAAAATCCCTCAGGCAGTCTCCCCTTATCTTTGATGACAAGAATAAGATCACTCATTCCGGGTTCCTTAACACTTTGCAACGCTTATAAACAACTTCAAGATAGCTCCAAAAATGTATTCTCTAGTCCTCCAACCATGACAGTCACATCCACATAGGTGGAAATTGGCCATCAACATAGCTAATAACAAGCACAACCAAAAATCAGAAACTTATCATCACAAAACATAAGTTTGTACAACTTAAATAATTAATTCAACTAAGGTAACGAAATTGGTTTTTCACTTAAAAACTGATTGGGGTTTTAGAGTTCAGTAGAAATTTGGGAAAAACCAATTTTGATCCATCAATATGAAATTAGGCTAGGGAATCATAAATTACCAACTTTAATTACATTAAAACATAATCAAAATTGAGAAATCAACATAATTTGACTAATGTTTCAAATTGGGAAATTTGGGCTTTTAGTGAGATTGGGGAAAAATCAATTTAACCTAAGAACAATGAAATTGACTTAGAGAATCACTAATTCACAGTCCCAATAGCATAAAATAAGGTTCAATTTCAGAATTCAAAATAGAAATCAAAGAACTAGGGTTAGGGTTTGTAAACTGATTTGGGGATTTATAAAATAGAAGAGATTAGGGGTAAAACACTTACCCATGGTGAAAAAGAGAGAACATGATGGTTGGATGGACAAACGGCGCGGCGGCTAATGGCCCAGACACGGCCGCAGAGATAGGGACACGATTTCCGGGACATTCAAGAAAAAAGGGATAAGTTTTTAGAAAGAAAGGAAGAAGGTTTAGCAACCCAAGGTGGCAGAACCACCATCAACAACGGCTGAGAACACTCACCACGATGGCTCACTGCGGCGGAGATGGTTCTTCGTGCGACGGAGATCGCGAGCGTCCGGAGTAGGAACACGCGTCTTCTCCCTTGCTAGGCGAGCGGCAGTCAATGACGGTCCAAGGACGGTGGCTCGCGGCTGACTTATGGAGAAGGAGGAGAGAACTTGACTTAGATGAAGAAGGAAGGAGGAAGAAGATGAAGTGGGAAGGAAGAATAAGAAGAAAGAAAGGAAATAAAAAAAGAAAGAAAGAAGAAGGGGTTTTCCGTCGCGTACGGGGCAGGGAGATATAAGGAGGAAGAAATTTGTGATTAGTAATAGTAGGTACAAAATGAGTAGTAAATATTGAGCCTAAAAATAAATATATTTTTAGTTTTTTGATTTAAAAATAATGGTTGACAATTATATACTTTCAAAATTTAAATTAGAGTCAAGATTGATAGTTGAACTGATCAACTAAGAAAATTAACGGTCCAAAATTTAATCTCCGATTAATTTTAAACCATCATATTTTAAAATCTAAAATTAAATATTATCAAATATGAAAATAATTTTCTTTCAGTCATATTATTACAAATATTTTTCTAAATAAATACTACTAGTGAACATAATATTATTGTCTAGTAGTCGTGCATACACTGACATAAGACAGTGTTAACGCACTCAAAAATAAATTTTAAATGAGTAATTAAAATTACTCAAATCAAATCACATAAAATAAACAAAAATAAACATATACACCTATTCACTATTATTGAAGAATAGTAAAAACTGGGGTGTTACATTTACCATTCACTTGTTGCACATCATGTTCAAACCACATCAGAAACTGACACTAGACTTAGCTTGTTTCGAAACTCCCTTAGTCTTTCAACTTTCACTAGTTTGGTAAAGACATCTGCAACTTGTACATTGGTGCTGCAGTGTTCCAACTTCAACTTTCCTCTGTTGACCTGATCTCTAAGAAAGTGGAATTGAGTCTCTATATGTTTACTTCTCCATCAACCATCAGCTTGATTGTGGCAGTTTCTTTTGCCTTTATCTCTTGCAGTAAAGTGTCAAGTCACAATGCCTGACAAGCACTCATAGAAGCTGCAATGTATTCAGTCTCATAGTATGACAAAGCAACCAATGATTCTTTCTTTGAACACCAGGAGATTGGAGCTTTTCCATACAAGAACACATAGCCAGCAGTGTTTTTTGTCATTTTTATCTCCACACCAATCTGAGTCTGAATAGCCGAATAGATCAGATTCTGCACTATCATGTTTATTAGGAAACATAATGCCACAATTCATGGTTCCTTTCACATATCTGAGTATTCTTTTAGCTGCCATCCGGTGTGAAATTCTAGGTTTTTCCATAAACCTATTGATTAATCCAACACTAAATGCCATATCAGGTCTAGTATTACATAGGTACCTGAGTGATCCTATTATTTGTCTGAAGTAGGTTGCATCAACCAGTTCTTCATTCCCCTCCTTCTCAAGCTTCAAACCAGTTTCAGCTGGTGTTGCAGCTGAATTACACTGAAGCATATCATACTTCTTCAACAGATCTGCTGCATATTTGGTTTGATGCATCACAATTCCATCATGTGATTTCTCAAATTCAATTCCAAGAAAATATGATAGTTGTCCTAAGTCAGTCATCTCGAACTCCTTCATCATTTGCTTTTTGAATTCTGCAATTTCTTTCTCATTGCTCCCAGTTACAAGTAGGTCACACACATAGAGACAGACAATTAGTACTTCAGTTGTATATGTTGATCTCACATAAACACCATGCTCAGATATGCACTTGTCAAAGCCAATTTGTTGCAGAAATCCATCAATCCTTCTATTCCAAGCACGTAGTGCTTGTTTCAAGTCATACAAGGCTTTTTTCAGCTTGTAGACTTTAGTTTCCTGACCTGTTATCACAAAGCCAGGAGGCTGAGCAACATATACTTCCTCTTCAAGTGGCCCATTGAGGAAGGCTGACTTTACATCCATTTGGTACATTGTCCATCCCTTCATGCTAGCAAGTGCAACAACCATTCGAATTGTCTCAATTCTGGTGACAGGAGCAAAGACATCACCATAATCCACTCCAGCTTTTTGTAAAAAACCTTTTGCAACTAGCCAAGCCTTGTGCTTCACCACCTCACCACTTGGATTCACTTTCACTTTGTAAACCCATTTAACTGCAATTACTTTCTTCTGTGTTAGTAACTGGACAAGTTCCCAGGTTTGATTTTTTCAATAGACTTCGATTCATCCTTCATTGCACTAATCCATTTTGAATCTTTAATTGCCTCATCAAATATCACTGGTTCTGATTCAGCAAATAAATCAAAATGGACTAGATCACCTTCTGCATTGACAGCTGAATCTGACACCATATCATAATCTTGAAGCCCTGGAGGAACTTGTCTAGTCCTCTGTGATCTCCTCTGCTCATTAGTTGGCAAGGCAACACTGTTTTCTGTATCAGCATCTTCAAAACCAACTAGCATTCTTGTTGGTTCCTTCTCCGTCTGAGCATCCCAATTCCAACTCTCCAGCTCATCTATCACAACATCCCTGCTGATCTGAACTTGCTTGCTGATGAGCCTCTGGTTGACTGGTTTTATAACTAGTAAAGACCTTGGCTTTGTGCTTATTTTATATCATTTTTACCTAAATTAGACTTGATTGTCTCTAAGTAATATTTTGAGTCTGTAAAGTGTTTTTAAGTTAATTTAGTTGATTTAGAGTGAATAAAGTATTTACTTTTACTTTCTATTTTCAGGTTAATAAAAAGGAATAATTCTGGAGTTTCTCGCCCCGCGAGAAGACTGTTCGCCTCGCGACCCCGAAGCTGACTGTTCCAAGAAAATGCAAAGTCTCTGGTTCGCCCCGCGAAGGAGGACTCGCCTCGCGAGTACCTGGAAGTCAGAGAGCATCACGGTTTACCCGTGTTGAAGGCCACGGGCGTTACAGTTGGGAATTTGAAGAGTTCGCCTCGCGAAGATATGCTCGCCTCGCGAGAAGACCAAGAGTTGCAGACCTTTCGCATAATTCGCCTCGCGAGCAGTGCTTCGCCTCGCGAGGACCTGGATTCCAGAAACATGTATATAAGTAGTTTTAGGCAGAACTGAAAGGGAGGGTCAGAATTAGCCAGTTTTGGCTAGTTTCTGAGTTTGTAGTCTTTTGTTTTTCTCTTAGTTTAATGTTTATTTCTGTAATAGAGAATTAGTCTCCTAGATTAATCTACTGTAATTGGTTTCTATCCATACTTGAGGTTCTTGTATTTCCTGTTTCATTTCCTTTTCTCTTTTCAATGCCATGCTTTATATTTCTGTTTGCTTAATTCAGGAGTATATTGTGTTGTGTTGGTTTATCTCGGTGATATCATGTTCCTATATATAATCGCGTTTGCTTAATTCGCGTGTGTACGTTTCGTGTTCGCTTAGTTCACGAAGTGCTTAACCCCGTTTGCTTAATTCGGGAATAGGGACATATATCTGTAGTAGTGGTTCCGCTTGTGAATTATTGCTACAACCGGGAGGGGATTAGAATCTGCTTAGGGCTAGGAAATTGCATGAACCGATGATAGTTGGGAAACCAAAAGCAGTAGGTTAATCGCTTTAGCTTAATTGGTAACTGCTCTATTTTCTTGCTTTGTTTTATGTTTTGCTTCTTTAATTTAGTTTTCAATCTCAAAACCCCCAATTCTAACGTTTTCTAACTTTTTCTGTTAATAATAACAACATCTAAAGAGTCCTTGAGAGACGATCCGAGTTGTCGCACTATACTGCATTATTTTATAATCGCTCGTTCTTTTTGGCGCGTGGCGACAGCGCGGTCACTTGCTCACAGGGTTGAAGAGCTTATAACCACCAGTAGGATGATAACCAATCAGGATCATCTTTTCACTCTTATCATCTAGCTTTTTTCTGAGTTGATCAGGTATATGCCTGAAACAAATGGAGCCAAAGACCCTCAAATGAGATACATCTGGTTTTCTGCCTATCCAAGCTTCCTCAGGTGTTATGCCATTCAACCTTTTGGTAGGACTTCTATTTATGATGTAAGTAGCTGTTGATACTGCTTCACCCCACAAATAGTTGGGTAGCATCTTACTTTTCAACATACTTCTTACCATATTCATAAGGGTTCTGTTCTTTCTCTCTACAGTACCATTGTGTTGTGTAGTATAGGGATGAGTTACTTCATGCACAATGCTTGCTGAATCACAGAAAACCTTAAACTCATCTGACACAAACTCACCACCACCATCAGTCCTTAAAACTTAACTTTCTGTTCACTTTGTCTTTCAGCAAGAATTTTGAATCTCTTAAAAACTTCAAATACATCACTCTTCTTCTTTATCAAATAAATCCAAGTTCTTCTAGTAAAATCATCAATAAAAGATACGAAGTACCTATTAACTCCAAGAGATTCAGATTGAATTGGTCCACATACATCTGAGTTTACCACTTCAAGCTTGGCTTTGGATTTGGTTGGTATTTGTTGCTTGAATGAGTTCCTTGGTTGCTTGCTCTCCAAGAATTCTGATCGCGCTGTCGCCACGCGCCAAAAAGAACGAGCGTTTACAAAATTAATGCAGATAGGGAAGCGACAACTCGAGTATCGTCTCTCAAGGACTCTTTAGTGTTGTTATTATTAACAGAAAATCAAAAGTTAGTTTTGGGGGGGTTTTGGATTGAAATAAAATAAAGAAAACAAAACAATGAAAACAAAGCAGTTAAAGAGAATAGCAAATAAACTAAAGACGATTAACCTACTGTTCTTGGTTTCCCACTATCATTGGTTCAAATAAATCCAAGCCCTAAGCAGATTCTATCCCCTCCCGGTTGTAGCAACAGTTAACAAACGAAACCACTACTACGGATGTATGTTCCTATTCCCGAAATAACAAACGGGGTTAAGCCCTCATGAACAAACGAACATGAATGAACACACGCGAAATAACAAACGCGATTAAGTATAGGAACATAACATCACCGAAATGAATCAATACAACACTATACATTCCTGAAATAACAAACAGAAACATATAGCATTGCATTGAAAAGAGAAAAGCAAATAAAACAGGAATTATAGAACCTCAAATGTAATAGAAACCAATCACAGTAGATTAATCTAGGAGACTAGCTCTCCATTACAAAAGTAAAACAACTATCTAAACTAAAAGAAAAACAAAAGAATAAAAACCATCTCAGAAACTAGCCAAAACTGACTAGCCTCACTCGCCCCTCCTTCATCAGTTCTGTCTAAAACGCTTAAATACAATTTCTGGATTTCGCTGGCTCGCGAGGCGAAGCACAGATCGCGACGCGAATCTTGTGAACAGTCTGCAACCTTTGGTATTCTCGCGCGGCGAACATCCCTTCGCGAGGCGAGAATCTGAAGAGTCTTCTTATTACGCCCGTTATGAACATCAGGGGTCAACCGTGATGCTTTCTGACTTCCAGGCTCGCGAGGCGAATGGATGCTCGCGAGGCGAGACTCTTCAACTTCAAAACTGCCACAGCCGTGACCTTCAACACGGGTAAACCGTGATAGTCTCTGACTTTCAGGGCTGGGTGACTCGCGGGGCGAGATATCCTTCGCGGGGCGAACCAGAATTATTTCTTTTTTTTATTAACCTGAAAATAGAAAATAGCATAAGTATTTTATTTAACTCCAAATCAACTAAATTAACCTAAAAATACTTTATAGACTCAAAATACTGCTTAGAGACAATCAAGTCTAATTTGGGTGAAAATGATATAAAATTAGCACAAAGCCATGGTCTTTATTAGTTATAAAACCGGTCAACCAGAGGCTCATCAAAATACCCCAAACTTAAACTTTGCTTGTCCCCAAGCAAACTAAAACTCAAAAACTTAAAAAGACTCAAGACCTGGCAAGCTTAAAAGATTCAATCAACTTCCGCACAGATTTCAAGCAATTTCTTCAATATTCCCCCCTTTCAAATAAAGCAATCCCCACATTCATTTATTATAAACAGTTGAGAATTTCATCATTCAAACAATCATTAATCTAAGCAGGTGATCCAAGTTACACACAAGAGGGAGATCACCAAATTCAAACAACTGCCTTCCTCACAAGGGCATTTAGTGTTCACTCATTCGCTCAGTTTGTGTCAGGCTATCAACAATTCACTCAATTTCACTTTTAAGAGTACTTCCCATAAATTTGATTTTCATCTCAAAATGGTTCCCACAGAAAACATGCAAGCAACATCAAAAGGTCTTTTATGGGTTGTAATGGGGCCTGGCTAAGGGTAGGATATACACAAGGAACTAGGTTGAGGACCCTAGGAACTAAGAGAGCATGAACATTATTTACACTTTGAAATTCCACTCAAGTTCCTTTTCTCATTCTTCCTTTTAATTGCCTTGGGTGACTACAACCTTTTTATTTCAAATAGCCTTTTTGAAATTTTTGCACTTTTAAATTTTTTTTCTGTTTTTCTTTTCTTTCTTCTTTTTTTTTTCTTCTTTTTTTTCTCTTTTTTTTTTCTTTTCTCTTTTTTTTTTCTTTTGGCTCCAAACTTTTTATTATATTTTTTTTTCTTTTTCCCAATCCCAAACAACACATCATATCCTTGTAGCCACCCCAAACTTTAGTTTCTTGCACCCATTCTAAGATTCCATGCTCTCCTAATCCTAAGATTGGGTTAACATGGTTTTCCAGATTTTTGGGCTTATAACATTAGGTTATCAAGAACAATAGGCTAATTAGGCTCGATGGGGCTAACTAGGGAACATGCATTAGGAATTGGTTATTTTTAGGCTAAGTAGCTATTTACAAAGAAAATGCCTAAATCATTTGAAGCAAACACATAATCATGCAAACCAAAAAGAGATTCAAGCAAATTCAGGAAAGTGCAACTTAAAAAGTGATTTTCACACAATTTAAAACATGTTGGAGGCTCAAAACCTCACCTGGACATTTTTTTGCAAATTGTTTGAAAGAGATTCTATCCCTAGTGTGTGCTTCCCATCACCCCAAACTTATCATAAATCATGCCATCATAACAAAATCCCAAAGTTCAGTTTCAATCACATGGGGATCATTTTTCAAAATTTTTTCATATCCTATGGGGAATCATCACATACATCATGCAAGCAATCTGTGCAACATCAATCAAAATCCATCAAACTTGCCAACAAAAGACTCAAACACAACTCCTGAGCTTCTCAAATTATTCAGGAGCTTTATTGAAAACAAAACAGAAATAAAGCAAGAAAAAGAAAATTAAAAGAGATAAGGGTTAAGAAAAACTCATTGAAGGGCGGTTCCACCAGGATCCCACTGTCTGTAACATAAGTCCCACGTGGTAGCCAAAGGACGGAAGCTTGTTCCATGCTTCCCTAACTCGCAGCCTTGATGTGGGGGTGAGCACTTGACAATTATGATGACTTCGCCGAGTGCGGCGGACTTCTCACTCCCCTTCAGGTCACAGCTGACCTCTTTATCAACAAAGTCCATAAAGTCCTCCCAATAGAAGTGGATCTCAACCTCTTGGACTGGCCATGGTGCAAAATCCAAGGGTGCAACATCCAGAGCTTTTGGTTCCACAGGGGGAGGTGGCAAACAGTTAGCTGGGGTTACTGGTGCTGCTGCAACTTCTGCATTTTCTTCATTCACTGCACTTCCGGATTCATCACTTGTTAAACTCTCAACACATGCATTTGATGTACTTGAATCATCTACTTCCAAAGGTTCTTCATTATCCTCAGGCACGGGGAAGCAGATGTCCTCCTAATCCTCCTGATCCTCCTTTTCTATGTTTCCGAATGTAATAAAGCCGCATAATGAGACTATACACAAAGCAGTGCCATCACAATAACAATCAGCACATGAATTAGAATCAGGGGATTCAACACACAGTTCATCATCAACAGAAACATTATCAAAATTATCATCAGAAATATTTTCAAGAATAACTTATGACTCTGTATGTTCTTCAAGGGGCTGTGGAGTTAGCATTGCAGCCGAGTTGGCGACAATTTGATCAATTTGCATGGTCAACTTCTGAGATTCAGCTTCACTCCTCTGATATTCAAGATTACTTGCCTCCATCATCCGTTGAAATTCAAGATTTTGTTGTGCCAACCGTCGATTGTTTTCTTCCATTTGTTCAGTTATCTGTTTGAACAGGTCCTCTAGTGAAGGTTCGGAAGGTGCAGCTCTGAAGGCAGGATAGTATCTAAACAGGAAGGCTTCCTTCAAATCAAACCATCTTGAGATGGAATTCTCATCAAGACAATACAACCAATCCCTTGCAGCACCTTCAAGTGAGAACTGGAAAGCTTCCATCTTGATGTGGTCTTCTGTTATTCCCGCAGTCTCAAGATTATAGAACAAGCAACTGAATTCCCTCAGATGCTCCTGCGGATTTTCACCTGCAAGACCACTAAACCTTGGCAACCAGTGCGATAAACCAAGAAAATCAGGAAAATATATGCATGGTGGTGGTTCATAGTAAACATTAGGCATGTAACCATATATGTGATTATCCATGGGGGGTGCTAAAATTCACAACCAGACAAAGCAGACAAAACTAATTCAGCAAATTTTTTTTAATTTTTTTAATTTTCTGCTAATAACAACGAACAAGAGTCCCCGGCAACGGCGCCAATTTTTGATCGCGCTGTCGCCACGCGCCAAAAAGAACGAGCGTTTACAAAATTAATGCAGATAGGGAAGCGACAACTCGAGTGTCGTCTCTCAAGGACTCTTTAGTGTTGTTATTATTAACAGAAAATCAAAAGTTAGTTTTGGGGGGGTTTTGGATTGAAATAAAATAAAGAAAACAAAACAATGAAAACAAAGCAGTTAAAGAGAATAGCAAATAAACTAAAGACGATTAACCTACTGTTCTTGGTTTCCCACTATCATTGGTTCAAATAAATCCAAGCCCTAAGCAGATTCTAATCCCCTCCCGGTTGTAGCAACAGTTAACAAACGAAACCACTACTACGGATGTATGTTCCTATTCCCGAAATAACAAACGGGGTTAAGCCCTCATGAACAAACGAACATGAATGAACACACGCGAAATAACAAACGCGATTAAGTATAGGAACATAACATCACCGAAATGAATCAATACAACACTATACATTCCTGAAATAACAAACAGAAACATATAGCATTGCATTGAAAAGAGAAAAGCAAATAAAACAGGAATTATAGAACCTCAAATGTAATAGAAACCAATCACAGTAGATTAATCTAGGAGACTAGCTCTCCATTACAAAAGTAAAACAACTATCTAAACTAAAAGAAAAACAAAAGAATAAAAACCATCTCAGAAACTAGCCAAAACTGACTAGCCTCACTCGCCCCTCCTTCATCAGTTCTGTCTAAAACGCTTAAATACAATTTCTGGATTTCGCTGGCTCGCGAGGCGAAGCACAGATCGCGACGCGAATCTTGTGAACAGTCTGCAACCTTTGGTATTCTCGCGCGGCGAACACCCCTTCGTGAGGCGAGAATCTGAAGAGTCTTCTTATTACGCCCGTTATGAACATCAGGGGTCAACCGTGATGCTTTCTGACTTCCAGGCTCGCGAGGCGAATGGATGCTCGCGAGGCGAGACTCTTCAACTTCAAAACTGCCACAGCCGTGACCTTCAACACGGGTAAACCGTGATAGTCTCTGACTTTCAGGGCTGGTTGACTCGCGGGGCGAGATATCCTTCGCGGGGCGAACCAGAATTATTTCTTTTTTTTATTAACCTGAAAATAGAAAATAGCATAAGTATTTTATTTAACTCCAAATCAACTAAATTAACCTAAAAATACTTTATAGACTCAAAATACTGCTTAGAGACAATCAAGTCTAATTTGGGTGAAAATGATATAAAATTAGCACAAAGCCATGGTCTTTATTAGTTATAAAACCGGTCAACCAGAGGCTCATCAC
Source organism: Sophora flavescens (assembly GCA_030762895.1). Taxonomy (NCBI): domain Eukaryota; kingdom Viridiplantae; phylum Streptophyta; class Magnoliopsida; order Fabales; family Fabaceae; genus Sophora; species Sophora flavescens. Next base: position 18,677,442 of record CM061065.1, read on the forward strand.
ATTCTTCACACATTTCTCGTGGCAGCATTATTTGTGGAAGACCATGAACCATTCCAAGTTTGTACAGGAGGTTTAGATCCCTGAAATTCAGGTGACCAAACCTATAGTGCCACAACCACTCATCTTTTGTTGCTGCTATTGCTAGGCACTTGTGCTCCATGATTTGAATACCAACCTTAAAGGTTCTATTCTTGGACAGAGGGGCCTTTAATCTTTTCTTGTTATCAAATACTTTTAAAACACCATTTTCCATATTCATTATATAGCCTTTTTCAAGTAATTGACCAAGACTAAGCAAATTGTGTTTCATTGCAGGGACATACAAGACATCAGTGATATAGGAATGTTTACCATCCTTTCTTTGAATCATTACTTTGCTGCTTCCTTCTACGCCTTGAGGGTGCTGTTATCTGCAAGCTTTACACTGCTTCTAACTGCACCATCAAGATTCACGAACCAATCCTTTCTTCCTGTCATATGTGTTGAGCAACCGGTATCAACATACCAGTAATTTTCTTAGTTGATCAGTTCAACTATCACTCTTGACCCTAAATAAAATTTTTAAAGTATATTTTTGTCACTAATTATTTTTAGATCTAAGGGTTAATATTATTCCTTTTATTTTAAAATCAATCTCAACCACACATTTACCTATTATTAACTAAAAGAAAAAGGAAATAAAACAAATTTTTTTCTCTCTCCACCCTCTTATCAGCGTCGACCCCCCCCCCCCACCTCGCCCCGCCCCCACTCTTTTCTCTCTTTCCTTTTCTCCCTTCTATTACTTCTGATTTCTTCTTCTTCCTCAAACACCAAAACCTCCTCCCACTCTAAGCTCATCTCCTCCCTTCTCCCTTCACAGACTCGATCGCACGCCGCCCCTAGGAACTCGTCGGCCACCACTCGTCGCAGCAGGGAAGGGAAGACGTGCCACATGCACACGTTTACCTCTGCAGCCGCACGAAAACGAGCCCTCCACCGCTGTGTTCTCGATCTCCGTCGCGGTAAAGATTTTCGCCGCCCTTTCTTGGTGGTTCCACTATCCTTTTGTGTTTTAAACTCTCTTCCTTTCTTCTAAGAAGCTTAGCTCTTCTTGTTTGATCATGGTGGTTGCAGAATGAAGCCCCGCCGCCTCTCCACCGCGTTGCTGCCGCCACCGTCGCGAGTCCATCACAGCACCACCCCGTGCTTCTTCCTTATCTTAGGTGAGTGGATTTCATCTTTCCTTGTCCATCATTCAAAATCCCAATTTTGAAGCCCTAACCCTCTGATGCGTGATTTTTAGATATAAAGGCAAGTGCACCTCGTCGCAATCAAGTAATACGGTGGTAAGACCGGTTATCGTATCCACAGGGATTGGTTGTCAATTACCAATTCACAAACTTAAAAACTATCTAGACTAAACTATGGTATGAGATATCAAAACAGAAAACAAAGCAATACAATATTTTTGGTCATTTTGGACTTTTAACAAACACTTGGAGTGCAGAATTTATAACGGTTGAGATTGTCAGGTTTAGACTACACTAATCCTCCCTTGATTGCAATGAAATGGCTAACAACACAAGTCCTAATTCAATTATGCCAATCAAGCCTTTTCTAAAGTACTCAAGCCTAATGTCTTAGGTGCATTGAGCCTAAAACCCCAAATTAAACCCTAATGTCTTAGGTGGATTAATCTGAGATTTTGCATTAAGTCAAGACTTATAAGATTGCAAGCAGCCAACACCTATGTCTAGATTCCTGGACTACTTGGTATATGATTCATGAGCATGCCTTAACACCAACCTTTCAGTTATCTATCAAAGCAACATATCATTCCTATGGGTAGCTAAGCCAAGGAAAGCATTAAACACAGAATCACATACTCATAGAGAAATAGAAACTTGTATTGAAATCAAATCAATTAACAATCAAGTTTAGAAAAGCTACATCTAAACCCAACAATGGGGGAATTAGTTATACATGAATATGTCTACAAAAGGGAAAGAGAGAAGAGAGAAAGAAAACTTCATGACGAATCCTTCAATCTCCTTCCAATCCAAGAGCAGAGAGATGTCATCTTTAAGGTCCCAGCCTTCCCCCAGCCATCGGCCCTCTTTAGGGTTTCCAAGCCTCTGCAGAAAGTCCCCGAATTTCTGTCTGCTGTGCTCTTATTTATAGATCAGTATCGCGTCACGGCCGTGATGGCCATCACGGCCAGGCCGTGACGGATTCTGTTTCTGGCACTTTCGCACTTTTCAGTCTCTCGTGTGGCGAGCTCATGCTCGCGTCGCGAGCCTCCATTTCATGGCCGTGATCTCCATCACGGCCAAGCCGTGATGGTCTCTGACTTGTGGTGGTTTTGGGTCACGGCCGTGATGTACATCACGGCTAGGCCGTGATGCACAGACTGCTTTCAACCTTTCGCGCTTTTCAGTTTTACCCGATCATGGCCGTGATGGGCATCACGGCTAGGCCGTGATGGGCTCTGTTTAGCTCATTTTCTTCACTTTTAAGGCTCTAATTCATCCAAGCTTCATTATAGCCAAATATGCACAGTTTTTCTCCAATTTCTGCAAAACAACACACAGAAACCCCCTCATCCGTTCCAAAGGAAAAACTAGACAAAATCAACACTAAATCGGCCTAACTATATGCAAATGCATGCAGAAATGTACATGGAAAATGAGGTGAAATCACACTCATCAAATCACCCCAAGCTTAAGACTTTGCTTGTCCTCAAGCAATCACTAAGGCCAGAAGATGAAAATAATCAGAGCAATGATAGTGAACTAAGAACCCGAGTAAAATGATCCAAGTAACAGGCATTCAATTATTTCAGCAAGAGACAATCAATTCAAGTCCAATTAGGGGCTTAAGTTTCCTAGACTCACATTCTCACTGATTCGGGCACTCTTGCTCACTTGAAGCTCACCCCAAGCTTGTTTATTTGCTTGGCTCTCTTCCTTGCCTCACTCACTCAAGTGTTCAAGTATATATAACAATTCGCTCCATTTTCCTCAAGGAATGATTCCTACCATATGCTTGACTATCAACCAAATCTCCACTTTATTTATGAAAACACTTAAGAATCAAGAGGTCTTTATTTGGTTGTAACGTGGCCATGGGATTAATCTTTAGGTGGGGATAACAAGAAAGGGATATTTCAAAAGGCTAAACCAAGTATCAAACATTTCAACACAAGACACCTTCTAAAATACCTTCTTGGGTTTTCAATACATTTTTCCACCTTTCTTTTCTTTCTTTTTCTTTTATTTCTCACTTCTCTTGTTTGTCATCCCCATCTCTTTATATTTTTCTTTTCTCATTTTTTTTTTTTTTTTGGAGAGGGGAGATTTTTCAACTCAATCCATTATTATTATTATTATTTTTTTCTGATTCTTATCCCAAACTTTCAACTACCTTTTTCACCCTTTTTGTAATACTTTAGAAGGTCCCTTATCAAGCATCTTTCATAAAAAAATTTCGGGGTACCAAGAAAAGTATTTTATTCTTTGTAGGCTCAAAATTGGGCAACTAAGGGGTAGCATTTCATCATTCAAAGCTCAGAAGGCCAGAAAAATACCTATTGCCTCAATCATTTTCAAAAATGTTTTCAAAAATTTTCAAGCTTCAAAATGGTTTCAAGTCAAGTTCTAGAGAAGTTCATCCAAGAGGAGCAACACTCAACACAAAGAACGGGGGCAGATTTAGTGAGTACCCCCTAATGGCTCAAAAGCTCACATTTATCAGTTCAAGAACCAGTGAGAAACACAAGTCTAAAGAAACATATGCTAATCATCAACTATCCAATATCATCTCAAGCATATTTAATGAAGCCATATCACAAGAATAGAAAATTAGGGTCCAAAAATTCACTATCACAGAAAAATTGGCACTTAGCTCTCACAATCATAAGCTCAATCTAAGCAAGGGTAACCGAATCATGCGATCATGCAAAATTAAGCCTATATGAATGCAATATTTACAATACAAGCAAAAAGATTACCCCTACCCCAAGCTTAAAGATTTACATTGTCCCCAATGTAAACAATCAAGTTGGAGAGGAGAGAAGAAAAATAAAATAAAACAAAAAATTGGAACGGCTTACCGAGGCGGTAGCGGGTGTTAGCTCACATGCTTTTTGGCTTTGTTTCTCCCTGCTCTTTTTGCTTCTCCTTCCTTCCTTATTACCCTGCAAACACTTGGCAATTGACAATTTATTATTTTCCTCTTGAGCTTCTCAAATTATTCAAGAGGTTGAAAATCAAAAACAAAAACTAACTAAAGAGAAGGGTTAAGAAAAGTTGGGTTGCCTCCCAATAAGCGCTTCTTTAACGTCACTAGCTTGACTTATTAAGAAGCATCCACCTGGATCCCATAACCTGTGGTATAAGGACCAAGGGATGTTAACTATGTGAGATCTTTCACCTGGATCCCACGGTTTGCAGCAAAAATGTGGAAGTGAGCGCTCGAAATTCATGCTGACTTCTTCAAATGGGAAGCGCTTTTCAATTCCTCTCGGGTCAAAGATGACCCCTTTATCAACAAAATCTTCCCAATAAAAATGGGGTTCAACCTCTTGGACTGGCCATGGTGCCTGCATTTTTAAAGATCCAAAATCTGGTTTCTCAGGCAGAGGCATGAACTCCATTGTTGACTGCTTTAAAATGTGAGGTGGCAAACAATTCGAGAGGATCATTGGTGCTGTTCTGGCTTCTGTGCAATCTTCACTCTTAGCATTACCAAATTCATCACCTTCCAAATATGCAAAAATCTCAGCACAAACCACACAAGTGTTTTTCCCATCACATTCAACACATGCATTGGAACTAATAGAATCATCTAATACCAAAAGTTTTTCATCATCCCCAAGCATGGTGAAATAGATATCCTCCAAATGCATTTTCCTCTCAATCTCTTCAGTCAAGGGTTCAATGGGGGACGGTGCAACTATGTTCTCACAAACAGGTTCTTCACTTCTTGACTCGGTTGCTCCCACTTCTTCTTCTTCCTCATCATCCATTTTGGCATCATCTTCATCATCATACTTTATTGCATCACCTTCATCATCATCCATCAAGTTCCCTTTTGACATTCCGGATAGTTGGTTAGAGATTTTCTCAATACGTACCCCGAAACTTCGAATGGTGTCTTCTTGATTTTTTAATTCTTCCATTGTTGTTACCATGAAGTTCTCCAAAACAGCCTCTAAGTGAGGTCGACTATCCGGGATAGGTTGCTCAACCTCGACTGGGAATGCGGATTTGAAGTTCTCCCAAGCAACTTCCAATGGGGATGGCTCATCATACCATTGAGATGGTTGTGGTTGATATGAAGGTGTGGAAGATTCCCAATGTTCCTCTTGATCAATCCAAGTATTGTTTGGAGGGTTCCCCCACCATGGAGTAGAAGTGTTGGGAAATTGATTTCCCCATTCAGAACAACCTACCATTGGTGGAGGAGAGATTTGTGCCCTTGACAGCTCATCACTCACTTGTTGGATGTTTATGGCCAATCGCAAGCATATCTACCCGCAGCTGCAGCTTAGATATCTCAATTTCTGCATCAGATGGTTGATAGCAATTGTAGTCCATGATCCTGTCTAATCAATTTTTCACCTCACAGACAAATAAGCCCAAGATCAAAGAAACACAAAAATCAAATATGTACAAAACTAACAAAAGAAAGAGATCAATTATATACAGAAAAAAAAAAATAAAAAAAAATGTCTAAACTAGTTGTCTCATTTGTTACTACTGATATTGGCAAAGCCAATCCCCGGCAACGGCGCCAAAAACTTGATGCGTGATTTTTAGATATAAAGGCAAGTGCACCTCGTCGCAATCAAGTAATACGGTGGTAAGACCGGTTATCGTATCCACAGGGATTGGTTGTCAATTACCAATTCACAAACTTAACAACTATCTAGACTAAACTATGGTATGAGATATCAAAACAGAAAACAAAGCAATACAATATTTTTGGTCTTTTTGGACTTTTAACAAACACTTGGAGTGCAGAATTTATAACGGTTGAGATTGTCAGGTTTAGACTACACTAATCCTCCCTTGATTGCAATGAAATGGCTAACAACACAAGTCCTAATTCAATTATGCCAATCAAGCCTTTTCTAAAGTACTCAAGCCTAATGTCTTAGGTGCATTGAGCCTAAAACCCCAAATTAAACCCTAATGTCTTAGGTGGATTAATCTGAGATTTTGCATTAAGTCAAGACTTATAAGATTGCAAGCAGCCAACACCTATGTCTAGATTCCTGGACTACTTGGTATATGATTCATGAGCATGCCTTAACACCAACCTTTCAGTTATCTATCAAAGCAACATATCATTCCTATGGGTAGCTAAGCCAAGGAAAGCATTAAACACAGAATCACATACTCATAGAGAAATAGAAACTTGTATTGAAATCAAATCAATTAACAATCAAGTTTAGAAAAGCTACATCTAAACCCAACAATGGGGGAATTAGTTATACATGAATATGTCTACAAAAGGGAAAGAGAGAAGAGAGAAAGAAAACTTCATGACGAATCCTTCAATCTCCTTCCAATCCAAGAGCAGAGAGATGTCATCTTTAAGGTCCCAGTCTTCCCCCAGCCATCGGCCCTCTTTAGGGTTTCCAAGCCTCTGCAGAAAGTCCCCGAATTTCTGTCTGCTGTGCTCTTATTTATAGATCAGTATCGCGTCACGGCCGTGATGGCCATCACGGCCAGGCCGTGACGGATTCTGTTTCTGGCACTTTCGCACTTTTCAGTCTCTCGCGTGGCGAGCTCATGCTCGCGTCGCGAGCCTCCATTTCATGGCCGTGATCTCCATCACGGCCAAGCCGTGATCTCCATCACGGCCAAGCCGTGATGGTCTCTGACTTGTGGTGGTTTTGGGTCACGGCCGTGATGTACATCACGGCTAGGCCGTGATGCACTCATTTTCAGCCTTTTCTCGCCTTTCGGTTTTACCCGATCATGGCCGTGATGGGCATCACGGCTAGGCCGTGATGGGCATCACGGCTAGGCCGTGATGGGCTCTGTTTAGCTCATTTTCTTCACTTTTAAGGCTCTAATTCATCCAAGCTTCATTATAGCCAAATATGCACAGTTTTTCTCCAATTTCTGCAAAACAACACACAGAAACCACCTCATCCGTTCCAAAGGAAAAACTAGACAAAATCAACACTAAATCGGCCTAACTATATGCAAATGCATGCAGAAATGTACATGGAAAATGAGGTGAAATCACACTAATCACCCTCATTTCGAAATTGGATCCTAAATCCCCAAATTGATGGTATTGATTTCAAATTGGATATGTCAATTTCAAACTCCCTATGCTAATTGCTCAAATCCTCTTTAATTGAGGACATCTGCAACAAAAATTATTTGATCTTTAGGTACCCATATTTTTCCGGGTCCTTTTCTGTTAATTCTAGGAGTCTGTGAAGACTTCCTTCTCTTCTTATGGATACACTTAGACATAACATGTCCAGTTTTTCCACAGAAGTTACAGACAGGTGTAGACTTGGTTACAGTTGACTTAACAGATACTGCAGAAGCTTTAGTTGATACTTTATGATGTGTCTGATGGACATATCCAATATCTTCTTTGTTAAGATAGTGCCTCTGACATCCAAGTAGCTTAGTCAGATTGTCTCTGCCATTAACAAATTTGGCAAGATCAGAAGTGAGATCTCCCACTTTGTGTTGAAGTTTTTCAACTTCTTTAGATGGTGATGTTTCACTTGAGATCTTACCTTCATTAGACTTTTCAGTCTTTAGCTTACTGTTCTCTTTAGCCAACTTCTCACACTCTTGAGATTTCTGTTTATGCTTACTGGTGAGCTTTACATACTCTCTCTTGAGGGATTTGAAGACCTTAGATAAGCAGTCGGATTCCTCCAGCAACTCCTCATAGGCATCAAGTAATTCCTCATAGTCAGGATGTACCTCATCATCTGAGTCTGAGTCAGTATTGGCCATCAAACAGAGATTGGATTCTTCCTCTGTTTCTTCATCAGAAGATGTTGACTCCAGATCCTCCCAAGTAGCCATCATTCCTTTCTTCTTCTTCTTGAAGAATTTCTTAAAAGGGGCCTTCTTGAGTTGAGGACATTCAGCCTTGATATGACTAGGCTTCTTGTACTCATAGCATGACAATTGAACTTTTGTCTGTTGAAGTGGATTCCTTGAAATTTTTGTCTTTGTTGAACCTTCTGAATGTCTTATCCCTCTTGAACTTCTTTTTCTGCAAGAGAAGCTTTAGCTTCCTGGTCAGGAGAGACAATTCTTCATCACTTTCAGAATCCTCAGGTTCAGACAGGTCAGCATCACTGGATGACTCGTCTGCCTTCAGAGCCTTGGAAGCTTTTGATGACTTTTGATCAGCCTTTAGAGCAATTGACTTGCCCTTCTTTGGTGCAACTTTGTCTCCAAGTTCTTGCTCATGAACAGTGAGTGTTCCAAGAAGTTCATCCATAGTCAAGGTGGTGATATCCTTGGCTTGAGAGATAGCAGTGACCAAAGGCCTCCACTATTTAGGTAGACTTCTTAGAATCTTTCCAACCTTCTCAGCGTTGGTGTAGACTTTGCCAAGAGATTTTAAACCGTTGACTATAGTTTGGAATCTTCCTATCATTTGAGCAACAGATTCTCCTTCCTCCATGACAAACAGTTCATACTTTCTGACAAGTATGACAATCTTTGACTCTTTGACTTTGGCTGTTCCTTCATGTGTGACAGCTAAAGTATCCCATATTTCTTTGGCAGAGTCACAAGCACATACCTTCTCAAACTCCTCAGGACTGAGAGCACAAATGATGTTATATCTAGCTTTGTGGTTCAGCTCCCATTTTGTCTTTTCTGCAGTAGTCCACTGAGCTTTTGGCTTGTGAGAGTCATCATCATTCTTGGGAATGAATGGACCATCTATAATGACATCACAGAGATCAGAATTTGAAGATAGAATGAACCATTGAAATCTATCTTTCCAATAGTTGTAGTTTTCTCCATTGAAGTAAGGAGGTATGGTTAGAGAAGCTTCTTCAATTTGGTGACTTCCACTTGAACTAGCTTCAGTTTGGTGACTTTCACTTGTGATGATAAGTGAAGGTATGATCATGGATCATAAGGCTATACCTTTGGAATCTCTAGAAATGATCAAGATCTAAGATTTCCTTTGCAAATTAAGAGAAAGAACTTTGTGTTTTTGTGTAGTAAGAAATGAAGTGTATGAAGAGTGGTATTGGAGGGGGAGAGTGAAATAGACGACTATAAACACGAGAAGGGGGGTTGAATTGTGTTTATCAGAATTTAAACAAAGTTGAAAACTTTTTGCACTTCGAAGATTGGTTCAGACGAGTGGAAAGATACTGAACAGACAGGTGACATGTCTGACTATATTTTAGCAAAAACTCAGGCAAGCACACCACATCGAAAAACTAATAAGAAAACCAAAGCAGTAAAAGAGTTTAAGGAAAGAGAGATTGACACAGCTATTTATCCTGGTTCACTCTTCAATGCAAAGAGCTACGTCCAGTCCTTGGTAGCACCAAGTTTTATCCACTATAACTGATCAGGTTACAGACTCCAAGTATTGTTTGCACACCTAGCCTCTTCAGGCTCCAACACAAGTATTCTTTGCACACCTAGCCTCTTCAGGCTCACTCAGGTTTGTTTGAGAAGTTTGTTTATAATAAATACAATCAGACAGACAGATTTTTCACTAACACTCGGGGAGTGGTTTTAAATGTAAAGTTTATGAAAGTTTGTGTAATAACTTCAAATGATTGAAGAATACAGAATGAAAGAATGAAGAAATTAATGCACAGAGTAATGACTCTTTAATGCTATATGTATTCTCTATGTCTTCATCTTCATTGACTTATGTATTTACAGTCTTCAAGCATTTAAGATCCGTTAAAGACATTCCCTCAGATGTTGGCTTCAAGAAGAACTTCATTAAATGCAATAGAGTCGTTCTAGGCAGTCATTAATGCAATAGGAACGTTGGTTGTACTCTAACTCGAAGGATCATGGCTTTATGCATCGTGAAACCGCCATATCAGAGTTGTGCAGAGAGCTTTTTATACTTTTCTGAGTACAATTCCCTTTTCGTGCAAGGACTAGAGGTTGCTTGAGAAAGTAACTTCTGACTTTTCTTGATAACCGTGATACTAAGTAGGAGAGAAGGCTTCAAGTCTCTTTTTGATGGGACAACCAACAAAAGCTTGTTTGGTCCTTGATTCTTCAACGAGTAACCTCATACAAGTGTAGGAACTCGTGGGGAGACAGGTTGAAGACGTATCTTGAAAGAAGTCAATAATACTAGTCAGCAGACAGGTTGACTTTCGCTTATCTAGACAGGTAGTCACCTATATGAGCAGATAGATGATTCTTACTATTTTAATCTGCACACTAGATAGACAGGTTAGCAACAATATGAAGGTTAATTAAATCATTAATCAATGTTTAGTTCTCATCAAAACGTAGGGAAATGCACATCAGACATTTTAGAGAATTAACAGAAAGGTTGCACGAAATTGGCTAATAGAAGGTGGTCATGATCATAACTAATGAGGACTTACCTCTAGATAATGAAAGAAGTGAAAGAAGTTGAAGAACTTTGCAACATCATCAGGGATGTCCTTTAGGTCTTTTGTATAAGATTTGGTAAAAGACATGAAATGAAATGAATGGAGTGTTAGGGGAGGGGCTGCCGTGAACACGTGGGAGTGAGGAGGTTATTTTTCTTTGTTTAATATTAAATAATAACTATGGTTGAAGCTTACCAAAGATTGGTTAGGGTAGTAAGTAAAATATCTAGATATTTTTGGCTTAGCATTTATGAGCATTGATGAGGAAGGTGAGTCACTACCATGACTCAACATGGTGACTCATCCCCTATGAGTCATCATAGATGACTCGCCGTTCTGTCTCCCGGTGTATCTCTGTGCATCCGCGACCGATTCCCTTGTTTACCCGATTAGGGTTTTTGAGAGGAAAATGATGAAATAAAAGCAAAATGAAATGAGTTTGGTTTAGTGGAGGGGCTGCACGAAATTGAGTAGTTTTAGAGGGTATTTTGGTCAAAATTCACTTAGAGACACTTTTGGAGTTTCACTTAAAGACTAGGGTCATTTTGGTCTTTTAACTGGAATAAATATCATGATATTTTGGTGTAATCATTATGCTATGAAAATTTGTGTGGTGAAGGTGCTCCTAGGGTGATGTGGCCGTGTTCTGCACCACATGAAGGAAGGCAAGTCATATCGAAATTGTCTTGTGAACCATGGTTGAATTAACCAAACACAGGTTAGGTTAATTTAGGGGTAAATTGGTCATTTTACTTGAAGTCATCATGATAAATGAGTGGTGATGGTGAGTAGGAGGTGTGGCTGAATTGTGACCATATGTGAGGAAGAAGAAGCAAATTTGATAATGTCTTGCCTTAACCGTGGTTGTCATTTAACTAGGATAAGTTAGGTTAGGGGTATTTTAGTCTTTTCACCTTATCCGTCATTACTTGTCATAAATGCTAGATGAGTCACCCCTTTGTCACCACCCTAGGTGGCAAGATGTTCCATCATCCAGAGTCCAATTTTGTCTCTGTACGTCCGTTCTCTACTCCGTCGATTACCCGTTTGTTGATGATGCACCCGAATAAAGTATACTAATTTATTTTGAGAATTTTCAAAATAACCAATATCATTGGAAAAATAATATAAACCTAAACCGTTTCGCTCACGAGTTCAAATTAGGTTTTCTGATCAGTAAACTTTTACTGTCAGTGAAAAACACAGACCGGTTTCTGCCTGAATTCTAAACCTAAAATTTCACCGTAACTTCCTTCGATATAAAAGGTCTCAACTATGATTTTGTTTTCTTCAAAATCGTTTTCTAGATCCCTGATAATAATATAAAATATAATTACCGGTCAAAACGCGAGAAAACAGGGTGATACATTTCCTGGCTTACCTCCTTTTTGGTCAACCTGCGATAAGCCAATTTGAGTAAGTCGGGCTGGCTCACTTTGATAGCTTTAAAGCTGAGAAAGAAGAGATAAGATGGAAAAGTTTATAGAAGTTTAGATAATGTTAGGGGATCGACTTGAACAAAACAATTCAAATATGTGACGAAAAGACTAAAATTGTATAAAACAAACCAAATAATAAAATTAAAACAAGAAGGAATATAACAACAACAAAAAGAACAAAAAAAGAGAAGGTGGTTAGCCACTGGAAATTTTGGTCACTAAATAAGTTGGCGATCGAATTAGTTATCGCTAAAGAGCAGTGCCACAATAGTGGTAGCTGACATCTATAGGGATCAATTTTTTGTTTGGTGCGATCGCTAGTTGGACAAAATTTGGTCGCTACTTGGGTCTCCACTACCTAATTAGGAGACTGAATTAGATAGAATATTCGAATTTAGCGATCAAATTATGTCCTATTCGATCGCTATTTACCTATGGTAACTCTGTATTCGGTCACTAATAAACAACAGTGACTATTTAACTCTTTTCTTTTATTTTTTATCTTTTTAAATTGTATCTTGTAATTTTTTAAAATTTTCAATTAATATAAAATTAAATAAATTGAAAATAACATAAAATCAAATAATAGAATATAAAATGAAATAAATTGATTTAAATAATTCAAGAATGTAATATATTATCTAATCTGAAAAAAATAAAAATGTGCAATACAGTAAATGCATCTCCTAATATATCAATGTGACGAATAGGGGTGCTCTCAGGTCGATTTGATTTGGATTTGCATGAAAAATAAATCCGAACCAATCAAAATCAATTGGTTCGGTTTGGTTCGGATTTGTATTTTTTTGTCAGGAAATTCAAACCAAACCAAACCAATCAAGAACGGGTTGGTTCGGTTTGGTTCGGCTCGGACCCGAAGAATATTAAATGTTCAAATATATATAATTATAAAATATATAAAATATTAAAATATACATAAAAACTAAAAAATATTAAATATAAAAAATATTAAACTATTAAAACATTAAAATATATATAAAGATTAAAATATAATAAATATTAAAATATATATATATATATATTAAAATATATTAATTTGTTCAGTTCGGTTCGGATCCAGAATCCTTGAATCCGATAACCGTACCAATTATCATCGGATTTAGATTGGTTCGGTTCGGATCCGAACAACAAAAAAATCCGAACCAATTTAATTGGTTCGGTTCGGATTATCGGGTTCATCGGGTCAATCTGAACCAATGAACACCTCTACTGACGAAGGGGTGAGAGGAGCATGATATCTCCTATAGTATGGAAACCTATCACTTGATCCTTCAAAGATTAGTTTGCTCATCATTTTGATTTCCAAATCGAGTCACATTAATCTTTGATTGATGATCAAATTGACATAAGAATTGATTTCTTAGAGACTAAGTATGATATTTTCATCTTTCAGTGATGACCACCTAATGTTACTAAATGTTTGTTACATTTTCTAGGTTTCACGCTAAAACCATTTGAGATTAAGTGGAGGTGTCCAAAAGGTCAACTAAGGTAGATGGTATCAGACTTCGAACACCCACTAAATGGATGTCTACTACAGTAGGCGATAAACAACGAAAATGACAACAAAGATTGCAATAACATGTAATAAACAATGGAAATGACGATGATGAGCTTTGGCCCTGATACCATATTAGAAATAGAGACACTATGGAGAAAGTATGACCTCTCTCGCCACACCCATATCATAACTTGTGCCAGAATAGAATGACAACGAGAGCTCGAGCAACAACGACCTTGTAGGTCTCACACGATGCAAGTTTGGATTTGCGAAGGAGTGCTTACGGTTTTGCAAGCATTAGAGATGCAGTTGCGTCGGGTGATGGATGCATGGACGCGAGGCCGATCAGAGCGACAATGAGGTCGGAGCAGTGTGGCAGACGAAGTTCGTGAGGTAGAACAAGGTTCTTGAAGATGCAACAACTGTAGGTGAATCGGAGGTGAGGGCTGTAACATCCTGGGATGCTTTACGAATTGATGACTCGAGGTAAAGCATACTTAATTTTGGAGTTCTTAAGTGACAGACTCATGGAGAGAAGATACATCTTGTTAGTATAGGTAGTACTAATTGCTCTGATGTGTAATCGATTCATTTTTGTGTCCCTCCATCCAGGAGCCTGCCAGGAGCCACTCCTTTACTATGTATTCTTTTGTACTAGCGACTACTCCCCTCTATCGTCAGCCCCAAGAGTCACATGCGTGCCAGCTTCCACATGGAATCATTTTATTCATGCATATTCCCATACCCATACAGTCTCATGATCCCCCTCATTCTGGTGTTTAATCGTGCTTTCTTTTGTACCGACAACCTCTCTCAGCCCTTGTCGGCACTGGGTGTCACGTGTCCACCAGCTTCGCATGGTTCATCCTCGAACCACACCGTATTAGGAGAGGTGCCACTATGATACCATTTCTAATATTTCGGGTTACTTTACAAATTGACGATTGTCCCCATAAACTAACACGAGTCATACGAGTCTTTTCACCGTGCATTGTCCTCACTCACACGCTTCATAGGAAAACTTCCCAGGAGGTCACCTATCCCAGAATTGCTCTAGATCAAGCATGCTTAACTTTGGAGTTCTCAAGTGATGGACTCTAAAAAAAAAGATGCATCTTGTTGGTATAAGTAGTACCAATTAATTTTTTTAAGTTATCCTCAATTGTATAGTCATGCACTTATAAAGTCTCAGGATCCATCTCGTTCCAGTGTTTAATTGGTTCCTTCATGTGTCCTTTGTCTAGAAGCCTATCAAGAGCTGCTTCTTGACTATGCTTTCTTTTGCACTGGCGACCACTCCCTCCCTAGATGTCTCGAGGGTTAGAGAATAATTTTTTTTGTCTCTTCCTACTTGTTTCTGACTCAAGCCCCATTGGTAAATTTTAACTAACAAGTAGAATAAGATAAGCCAACAAGATAAATTTATCCTATCATGTAGGTAAATTTTAACTAACAAGTAGAATAAGATAAGCCAACAAGATAAATTTATCCTATCATGTTGGCTTATCAAATCATAAACTAAAATTGTATTGGATAACTTACTCTAACCCATCTTTCTAATCATGACCACCGAACCCTTGAATTGCAAACTACACACCTTTTCAAAATTCAATTTTTAGGGTTGCGAAAAGAATCCATTAATGCAACAACAGATATGACATATATCTTAACATTTTCTTTCTATATAAATTCAAATTGTTTTATCAGGGTGTGTCTGAATTAGCAGCAAAACAATTGATTATTGAATAATCGATTATTGTTATAATGGATTATAATAAAATCGGTTTTATGTTTGAATATGTTTGTTAAAAAGTGATTTTAAGATAATCAATTTCATCTAGTTTGCATAAAAAATTCACTTTATATAATATATATAATAAATTACAGAAAACAATAAGAAATTATTTATATAATTTAGTAATATTTGTTTGGTTTTCAGTTTTACAGGAATAAAATATGAAAAATGTTATTGGTTTCAAAGTAATCTAACAATTTTTTAAATAAGTTTCAAAATTTTAGTTTCTGTAAAAGGACTTTTTTATCATAAAAACAATATTTTTTTTAATTTTATCAGGTTTACCAAACTTATCAAATTAAATTCAATTAACTTTTTTACTCAAAATAAAATTTATTTTTATTAAATTTAATCATTTCCAAACACACACATAAAAACTATAAATTTGAGAATTTATTTAATGTATTAAAAAATTCTAGTCAAAAATTGAAAAAAAAGATTTGATTTTGTTATTAAATATATTAAATGTATGGTTTTAAATTATTACCAAAAAAAATGTATGGTATTAAATTTAATTTAAAAATTCGTACATATAGAAATAATAATATGGCCAAGATTCTCGCTTAGGCTCTCGAGGAAACAATAAAAATAATAATTAATGATCTTATCTTACTAGTCTAATTACTTTATTTAATAAGTTGGAATAATAATAAAATAAAATGCTTTGCATAATAAATTAATTTTTTATAATAAATAAAATTAATTTAAGATTAAATAGAAACAAAACTAAATTTTAATTTTTAAGAGAGAAGAATACTCTAGATCACATTTTAAAATACACAAAATTTAAACACTTATGATCTTCACATTATATGTTTATAGTTCACTTTCAAGTTCAACATTTTTCTTAATTATTATAGTTTTATCTGTAAAAAAAATGTGAATTAACAGGCATATAATTGTTAGTCAATTTACGAGTTTTGATGTAATAATCAACATCTCTTGGTTTGAATAAAAGGAATTCAAGTCTTGTACGTATATTGGTTTTTTTTTTTTTTTTTTGGTAATGATACCTATATTAGTTTAAAATTTGATCTCAAAGTTCACACATATTATAAAAAATAATGTGGTAGAGATTCTCGCATAGCCTCTTAAGAAAACAATAAAAACAATAATAATGATATTATCTTATAAGTTTAATTACGTTATTTATCCTACTAAGCAAGGATAATAAAATAAAATATTTTCCATAATAATTTTTTTTAATAATATATCAAATTAATTTAAGATTAAATAGAAACAAATCTGTATCAAAGAAAAAATAGAAACAAATCTAAAATTTTAATAAAGAAGAATACTCTAGATCGCATTTTAAAATTAAAAATAATATTAGAAGAAAAAACGAAAAAAGAAAATAGTTTGGGCCATAACCCATAAGGGCATTGGATTCATTGATGTATATAAAGGGCATTGCTATGACGCGTTTCTACAACAAGCCTCTCTTGAGCCGCACCCTCTCTTCACTTTTCTCCTTTACCTGCATTCTCTTCTCTATTCCCTGCAGGTACAATCCACGCCTAGGGTTCCTTCACCTTTTCGCTTATTTTGTTTCTCTATTTTGTTTTAATTTCTATGAAGATTTCTGTGGATTTTATTGATTTATTAGTTTATTTTGATTTCGAGCTCTATCTGTGAAAGCATAGATTGTTTATATGAAATTTTCTGCGGATTTTATGGATTTATTTGTTTATTTTGATTTCTAGTTCTATTTGTGAAAGCATAGATCATGTGATCAATCTCAGTTTTTAGCTACATCTGTTGTAGATTTGATAGATTTATTTGTTTGGAACTTTTAATTTTAATTAATTTTTAGGTTTGATTTTGATGTTATTAAGATCTGAATATTTCTTGAAAATTATTTTTGTTGCATGGTCGTGCTTAATGATTTTCCAGTAATCTGTATGAACGGCGGTGAACTTTACTGTTGTTGCATTTGTATTGATTTTTTTAATTTAATATTGTGATTATGATAATTGAAAGACGATGCCCTAAGTTTATGCCAATGTTTGGGTTGAGCCTCTTTAAGTTTTTGGTATGTTCTTTATTTTGGATTGATCTGTTTCAACTATGGTTTTCATAGAGCTGATTGGTTTTCGTTGATTTTTGTAGCGGATCCCACTGTGAGATAATGCTTGATTGTTGCTGTTGTTGTTTTATTGATCCAATTGTTGGTTCTTTTATAGCGCTTGATTGTCTTTGTTTTCATTGTTTTGGTTGCTGACTTGCTGTTTAATTGAGCTACTTGATGTTTAATTGAACATCCCTTCATCATTTACGCTACTTGATTTTTGGGAAATATTGCAACGTCTTCAGACTTCAAGAAATGTGTTATGATTATTTGCTATGTTCTTCCTTGTTGTATCTTGTATATTTATTTGTTTTGATGACTTTTATCTTTTTAGAGCATTAATGTTGTTGGCTTAACTACTTTGCTATACTTTATAATTGTCTCCTTATGGAATTGTTAACATCAAGTATTTTGCCCTTGTTAGTTAAATAATGAAGCTTCTGGTTGTTGACTCAGGATTCCTGCAAGTTCGTCTGCAGCTGATTCCAAGGTGAAGGTGTCACGTTGAAGTTTCTTTCATGTTTGAACGGGCTATCATCCATTTGGGAGCAATTGATTTGCTTGAAGAGTGTTTTTCATCGTCTAAAAAGAGGAACCGGCCGTTGCCAAGAATACTTAGCTGTATGCATCGTGCGCCATACCAGGAACATACTGAGCTTTGTAGTTGCTGTTGGCAGTCTACTGTAATTGCAGAAGGAGAGTGTTTGTGATTGCAATCATCATATCGACATTGCAGCTGCGTATACTTTGAATTCCAGAATTTACTGACTGTGGCATCTAGTGCGTTTCTTTGAGTCTTTCAGTGCTTGAGTCATCATGGCCTTACAGAACATTGGTGCTAGTAATAGTGATGATGCCTTCTATAGGTACAAGATGCCTAAAATGATAACAAAAATTGAGGGTAGAGGTAACGGCATCAAAACCAATGTTGTCAATATGGTTGATATTGCAAAGGCGTTGGCAAGGCCAGCGTCTTACACAACAAAGTATTTCGGTTGTGAACTTGGAGCACAATCGAAATTTGATGAGAAAACTGGCACTTCTCATGTTAACGGGGCCCATGATACTGCAAAACTTGCAGGCCTTCTTGAGAACTTCATTAAGAAATATGTCCAATGCTACGGTTGTGGGAATCCTGAAACTGATATCCTGATTACTAAGACCCAAATGATCCAGCTGAAATGTGCTGCTTGTGGTTTTGTGTCTGATGTGGATATGAGAGACAAGCTGACTACCTTCATCCTAAAGAATCCTCCTGAAGTAAAGAAAGGAGCCAAAGACAAGAAGGCCATGAGGAGAGCTGAGAAGGAGAGACTGAAAGAAGGTGAAGCAGCTGACGAGGAACTGAAAAAGCTGAAGAAAGAGGTTAAGAAGAAAGTCCCTTCATCTTCAAAGAATGGCAGTGCAAAATCTACCTCATCAAAGAAGAAAGGCAGTGGCTCTGATGAAGACCGTGCTTCTCCTACTCACAGTCAAATTGATGAGAAAGAGGTGGCTAATGATGAAGATGACGACAATGATGATGTACAATGGCAAACAGATACATCAATTGATGCTGCTCGTCAACGTATCCAAGAACAGTTAAGTGCTGTGACAGCTGATATGGTCATGCTCTCTACAAATGAACCAGAGAAGAAGAAAAAAGCAGCAAGTAAGGCAAGTGATGGTTCTGAGAATGGTCACTCAGTGGACTACAAGAAACTGGTTGGGGAAGTGAAAGCAAGTTTGAAGAAAGGTGTCAGCGCAAAAGAATTGCAGGCCCATCTGGCAGCACTGCCTGTTTCTGCTCAAGAAAAGATGAGTGCTCTGTATGAAGCCATATTTGATGGCATGGAGAAAGGGTTTGCTAAAGAAGCAATTAAGAAGAAAAGCTACCTTGTGGCTGCGGTTGCTGGGGAAGAGGGTTCGCAGTTGTTATTGCTGCATGCAATTGAGGAATTTTCTTGCAGGTCCACTTCAAATGCATTGAAGGAGGTTGCACTGGTTCTGAAGGCACTTTATGATGCTGATGTGTTGGAGGAAGAGCACATAGTGCAGTGGTATCAGAAAGGGCTGAAAGGCGATAACAAGGACT
This sequence comes from Sophora flavescens, assembly GCA_030762895.1. NCBI lineage: Eukaryota > Viridiplantae > Streptophyta > Magnoliopsida > Fabales > Fabaceae > Sophora > Sophora flavescens. Next base: position 18,696,931 of record CM061065.1, read on the forward strand.
CTCAGATTTGGAAGAATGTTCGACCCTTCATAGATTGGCTTCAGACTGCAGAGTCAGAATCCGAGGAAGAATAATCTGCTGCTCGAATGTTTTTTACTGTTTCTATGCTTTTGTCTTTTATTTCAAATAAAGGGTCTGGTTGACCCCTTTTGTTGGGCTTTGTTTTAAAACTTGGTTTTGTGATGTGTCTGTTTGTCTAGACTGGTCTTTCATGATGTTTTATCTTTAATGGTTGTTGTGGTCTTTTAAGTAACCTTAGCTATTCTGTCTCTAATACTTGATATGAATTCTCGATTTGGTTTCTATACATAAAAAATTATTAAAATGATCCCTATATATACCAAAAGTCCTCATGTACAAAATTTTAGGGATTGATTTAATAATTTTTTGTTCATATAGGAATCAAACGGGTAATGTATAGGGGCCAAATGAAGTCACGAATAGGGATCAAAGTATTCCTTTAACCTTATATTTAAAAAACTTTACAGGTTAGTGCGTCCCTCGTCTTTCCCTCTGGGATGGTCTTGGTAATTATTCCTGACTTGTTTTTGCAGTACATTCAGATCGCCTATGAATGATTGTTCTTTTATTTGTTAAGTGAACACTGTTTGGATTTTTGTTTTAAATTAATGGAACGGAATAATTAGGAAAAGGCTAGAAAGGAAAGGGAAGAATTGGAACTGAGCTATGTGTTTGGTATTAATAGAGGGAACAGAGGGATATGCCTAACTTTTTTCTCTTCCTATATGATTTTGAATTTACGAAAAGGGTATACATTCTTTCCTTCAGTTCCTTTCTATTCTCTTGATTTCCTGTCAGCCAAACGCACGCATTTAAGCCTTGATGATACAAGCGGTAACTTAAAAAATGGTAGTAAAGAAGATCAATGAAAACAATAACGAAACCATTAAGAGTCTAAAATTTCGATTTTTCACGTACAAGGGATCCATAAGGTCAATAGTCGACATCACGTGTTATTGAAGTATAAGTTTCCAACCATGTGGGCTTGAAATTATTACACAGCATTTCTATCTACAGTACACGATTTATCGAAGTATAGATTTCTATGTGGCCTTGAAATTATTTACACAAAGCATTCCTATATACAGTACACGATTTAACGTGAGTATCTTCTTGTGTCGCTCATTTGAGAAATAATGTGACAAGAAAATGAATTGCATTTTTATTCTTGGGTAAAGCATACTTTAATAATTTTTTTCTTTGCTGATAAAATTCACAAACAACAAAGTGTTCACTGTGGTTTTCACTCCAAGCAACTTTGATTTTAGAATTGAAATATAATTTATAAATAGAAGTTAAAATTTGTCGTTTATCACTTGTGTCTGTGGGTTAGAGCCAGTTTTTATGACATGTTCATTACATAGAGCATTGGCTTTATTTATTTTCTTGGGTTAGTTTCAAGGTTACTTTGACTTTCGTATGGTACTATGATAAAAGATTATAAGCTAATGGATTGATTTAAACAAGTCTTTTATGTTGGGGGAATTATAAAATTTTAGTTTTTCATTGATTGAGTTTTCAATGTTGGAGCTATATATTACAGCATCTAGTTACATTGATTGACTTTTACAGACAAGGAATTACATTAATATTCTCTGCAATTTAGGTATGTCTCTGCCATGCCTGTACATAATAGATATGATCATTTAAGTCCTCTTCACTTGGATTTATCATTGCTATCTTTCTTCCAACATCATAGCAATTTCTTCATCTAAAGTTGACCATGAAATCACTGAATATGAATGACACGCAGTTGAGACTGCCCCAACTCATTTTCCTCATGTGATTGCATATGAGAGTGATAATCCTATGCAGAAAAATATAGGAAAATTGACATTGGAAAGTCACATCTAACCTCATGCAAATGGTTATGTACAAAATCTGAGATTGCTAACCTGGTAATGAAGCGGTTGGATTGCAACAATAGCTTTAACCATTATATAGATTGGTACAAGTATTTCAATGACTCTCAAGACCACTAACTGCAATGCATTGAAGAAATCATTTTTATTTTTTGTTTCTTATAGACTAATGCATCAAAAAAGGTGATCCACTACAAATGTATCTATTTTCTCTTACCATGAATAATGTCAACGAATACTCTCCTACTCCACTGAGTACTTCAACGAGTACAAATACAATTGGAAGTGTATGGCGTAAAACAATAAGAACAATAAACTGCAATAGATATCATAAGACTAGTAAGAGAAACAGGTAACATAACGCCACTGCATCCAAGGCCTTTCATAATTATTTTCTATTTTTTGGTCTAGAGTCTAGACCCTTGATATCCAGAAGTCACATTGAATCCGGACTAATCCGAGTTGACCCGAATGGATCCATATAAGGAGGCAAAACTCTCTCATTGCCTATTTTTTTTATAATTATTTTCTGATGAAAAAAGTTTATGTAAAACAAAGATGGAAGAAAGCATAGAAATTACGATAATGGCAACAATGCGGTAACATATAAGGGTAGTTGGAGAGGGTGCTGAATATTCAAAGTCAGGTTCTAGGAAGTCATGATTAGCTGTAAACAATGCTATGAACTGATGATTTTCAATATCTCTTCTTGAAGCCTCCCAATTCCATCTGAGATAACAATATTCTATCATCATTTGGTCATAAAAACAATATAAAGTAGGACTATAAATTCACTAACTGATTTAATTTAACATATACCCAAAATTTATTGGAGAATCACCATAATGGAATAGGGAGGTGGTGGAGATGCAGTATAGCCAGGCCTGAATTCCTGCAGTGAAAACAGTCAACAAAATTCTTAACTGTGAATAACTTATAATAAGAATAAAGAACATGTGAATAAGATAGCAGCAGGGTTGCAAACCTGTAGGCAAATCTCACAGGTAGTATCCCCTTTCTCACTGCACCATCTTTGGACACATTTTTGATGTGCATACTACAATGGTGGAAAGAAAAAGAAAGAGTTTGCTCATATTAATAGCCTAGCAAAAGGGCCATAAATCAAGGATGAAAATTATTAGTGAGTTATGGTTTTAATGCATTTAGATTAAATCAAGGACGAATATACTCTTACTCACTTTCGAGGAGCTTTTTCCATAACAATTATGAGTTCAAACATATGAATAATGGCATATGCTAGCTGATACTGAAGATCGACAAATTAATCTACAACTATAGACTAAATTGGCAAGTATTTTAAAAAGTTAACACTTATTGTTGTTTAAACTTGAGGGAGAAATAAGGCAACATTTGAAGTATAGAAGATTTGAGAAGTTGCATATACTCTACAACATTATGACAATTGACATTTAAGTGAACACAATTATGCACATAAGTTTCACAACTTGTATTACAAAAGCAATTAGAGAGCAATTCTTACCTTCAAGGTGCCACAACAAGAACAGGGAGTCTCCATGTTTGACTCTTGGTCCTCATCATGGCATATTCGACACTGTACCGGTATATTAGTAGATGACTTAATTTGTGCATCCATGTCATGTGATCATTTCATCATTGCTTGATGGTAGAGTTGTTTGTTGCAACTTCCTTTCGATAGCAGGTTCAAGGATAATAGATTTAGTGTGGAGCCAATCAAATAGATAGGAAAATTTTGTTTAGAAATAAGTACATGCACAAAATAAATCATTTCCATCCTATAACTTTTATTTATTTATTTATTTTTATGTTTCCTTAAGGTGTGGTACATTTCAAAAGAGGTAAAGGAAGAAAGGAACTTCCATAGACTCAGAAGATTTTATTTCACATTTCAACCTCTAGTAATGTTGAACAAAGTAAGAATATCAATCTGTACTTTAAATATATATTCATTAGGAATGAAGTATATGAATTTTGAAAATTGCTATCATAGATGAACATTGGAATATCAAATTTTTTTAAAAATGGTGTGGTTTCAACTTTCAAATGTTACATTGGTCAAAAGTAAAAAAATACCAAAGTTCAGCTCCTTTCACTTTTATGCTGTTTTTAGTGGTGAATTATGTTCAAAGAAACGCCCACACATCAAAAAGTTAAATAAGTACGTACAATTATATACAAAAATATCATACATTTAATTAAAAGAAACTCACGAAAAAAAGGTCAAAACTGCAAACCACTCTCAAGTCTACACAGAGAAATAGGTCCATCAACATGAAACACAGAACATGACTTGCATGAAGCTGGAAAATTTAAAACGGCAAGATGGTAATGCATAAAAATGTGGAAAAAATTGAGAATAAACATTATTTATAAAGATGGCAAAAAATGAGAGCAAAACCTCTAGAAAATGCAAATCTAGAGAGAGTCATGAAGAAGAGAGAATATGTTACATACAGAACTACATTCAAACTTGGAAAACCAGGTAGGACTCATTAGAAGCTATGACCCCTAGAAAATATAAAAACACGGTGAAGACAAATATGAGTTGATGAGAGAGTCTTAGAGAAATGGAAATGGAATTTCCTAGCAAAGAAGAAGGAGGTCCTCAAAACAAGCAAGAGATTGAGTATCCTGGTTATCACAAACAAAGCACAAAACCTAATATAAAACAACATACATAACTTCAAAACCAAGAAACATATTGCTCCTTTCTTTATCTGATTTTTCTATTGTGTTGGGTTTGTGTTGTGTATGAGAAAAGCACAGAGTTGAATAAAGGGGGACTCCTCATAAAAAGAGTAATGATAAATGAAAATACTTTTGGTATCTATATATGTATTTACACTTGTTTATTATTTCTTCTCTCTTATCACATTATTTAATTCTTAAAAACCACCCACCACTATATGGTGTCTATACTTGATGTCCTAAAAATATGTTCATTTATCGTTACTCGATAAAAATTAGATTATGATGTTATAAACTGTTATTTCTTTAGTATTATGTAAACTAACTGCTTTAAAATAAATTTTTTTAATATAAGAGGAGTTACAAAGCAAAAACTAAGAAATCAAATGGGAGATACTACACCCGCAACATCATCCTTGATGAAGATGCCTAACATAGGTGACACTCTATCAACCAACATCCATTGACAGGAACTATCATGACCCATGTTGACAAGCAAATCTGCATATCTATTCGTTTCACGATACCTATGAACTCATGTTCCAATCAGGAAGACGGAGGAGGTGCACCGCCTCAGCTAACTTCTCAAGTTATGTTTTCTCTATGTTATTATTATTACATGATTAACCGCGGGCAATGGATAAACTAACCAATTGTATTTGAAATATTTAATAAAATTAACAGTTGAATTGTCTTTATATATATATATATATATATTTATAAAATAACACATAAAATAACATATTTATATGTTTTTTTTATATAAATTCTATTTATGTATATCTACATTATTCATTTTAAAATAATTATCACTTTTAATAATTAATTTATTTTAAATTATTTACCATCTCAAAAATTAAATTTTAATTTTATATTTTTAATTATTTTTTAGTCAATAAAATGAGATAATAAAAACAAAATGACATATTGATAAAAAAAAAAACAAAATGACATATTGATATGACGCTTTATATAAATTTTATATTTTTAAATATAAAAATATATTCTAAATTATTTTTTATCTTAAATATAAGGATTATTATGATATTTTATTTTATTTAAGAGAGGATAATAGAGGAATTTAACTAAAATAGCAAGGATAAAAAATGAGTGGTTGCTCACTTGTCACAATTTTAACAAATGTAGTAAAATAAAAATAAAAATGTGATACCATAAAGGGAATATTGAAAGAGCGTGCTAATTGAACACGGTTTTTCGACAACACACGCGACATTGCTACAGATATTTTATTTCTAAAAGAATTCATTCACCAGATAATGAACTGAATTTACCAGATATTTGTACATGATTCACCAGATATTTGCACATATACTTAACCAAAAAATTTATTTATCAAAAAAATCCATTCACCAGATATTTACACATACTTAACCAAAAAATTTATTTATAAAAAAACACGTTCACCAAATAATGAACTGAATTCACCAGATATTTATACCTGATTCACCATATATTTGCACATACTTAACCAAAAAATTATTTATCAAAAAAACCCATTCACCAGATAATGAACTGAATTCACTAGATATTTATACCTGATTCACCAGATATTTACACATACTTAACCAAAAAAATTATTTCTCAAAAAACTCATTCACCAGATAATGAATTGAATTCACCAGATATTTGTACCCGATTCACCAGATATTTACACATACTTAACCAACAAAATTTATTTATAAAAAAAACACATTCACCAGATAATGAACTGAATTCACCAGATATTTATACCCGATTTATCATATATTTGCACATACTTAACCACAAAATCTATTTCTCAAAAAAACCTATTTACCAGATAATGAACTAAATTCACCAGATATTTATACCGGATTCATCATATATTTGCACATACTTAATAAAAAAATTATTTCTCAAAAAAATCCATTTACCAGATAATGAACTGAATTCACTAGATATTCGTATCCGATTCACCAGATATTTATACATACTTAATCAAAAAAATTATTTATAAAAAAAAATTTATTTTTTTTAAAAAAAGGACCCACTATAATACCACACGGTATAACCATAGTGCCACCCACTTATACGGTTAGTGTCGCAATTCCGTGTTAAATTAGGTTTCTGATATTGAAAGTATAATATCGTAATGATCACCCGATCTTTGTCTTCAAGTGCAACTTTGCTTAGCAAAATGTACTACCTCGTATGAACGGAGGAGGCGTTATTACATCCGCGTAGCTGCATAGTGTTTCCTATATCCTACAACACGTCGGCACTCAACACGGTTTATTAATCTTTAAGTAATAGATTTGTAATTTTGCATGATTGCATCCCTTATAAGTATCTGCTTCATTTCACTTCCCTGCAATCTATTCCACCAATTATTGCTTGAGCTACTCACACAGTTCCTAAAGTTATTAGCATAGGGGAAAAAAAAGAGAGCTATTCAGTTTTCTATTATTTTTCAAGGTTTCAAATTTGGGTATGTAATCTCAGTGAAGGCTCGTTGCAGTTTTGGTAATCTCCGAAATTGTATTGCAACTATAATTGCAGCTGTATCAACCATATTTTTTTTTGCAATTGTCCACATCAAGGTTTTAAATAAAGGTCTGTAATCGTAATTGTGAATGCAACGTTTTGGTTTTGTAGGTCTCTGAAATCGAAACGCGATCGTAATTGCTACTGTATCGACAACATTTTCCCTGCAACTATCCGCAATTACAGTAACTTCAACGCAACCGCAATCGCAATTTATAAACCTTGATCCACCTTAATAACTAAAAACGTAACACGCCCACAATTTACAACCTTGCATTTTTTCATCAATGGAAGCAACCAATCTTGGATGCTGCATGTTTTCATCATGGAGGCCAATTTCCAAGAACATAACAAACCGGAGGAAAGCATGCAGAAGCAATATGGCTGTTAGAATGAGTTGTGAAGGAGACCCTTTGGGGAGATCAGTGGATGAAAGCATGATAGTGCTACGTTTGCGTATAAAGGAGATGAAGAAGCATGATAGTGAAGCACCTTCTGATTGGATGGATTGGGAGAAGCAATATTATGCTCATTATGATGAAGATGTTTGTGAAGCAATAGGGTTATTGCAGTCTTATCTGATGAGTCTTAGACCAAGTGTTGCATTAGGGATGTTAACACTTGTAGCTATGAGTGTGTTGATTTCTTCTGGGATAGGCTTGTTTCATGCCTTGGTGATAGCAAGGAGCCTTCTATCTTGCTTTGGTTCGAGTTAAGAGATATTGAAGAAAATGAATAGAACTACATACATAATCATTGGAATGCTGGATTCCAGTTTAAATGTTGAAAGTTAAATTTCATATAATTGTTTAACCTTTATATTATATAGTTACGTCTATATTACCAATGGCAAGTGTTGGTATTAAAACTCCCAATAATAAATTCAAAACTAGAATAGGTTTTTTCCTCTCTTAACTAATTAATTTCTGATTTTAATTTGAGCCTCATGCATAATTTTTATTCCATTTTGATCCTCTAAATTTTTAACGTTAGTGCATATAAGTTTTCGACGTTAAATCTATAGTGTCATTGTATATGAGATGTGACAATGAAAATGCAAAGTTGGCAAATAAGGTGACTAATATGTATGAGTAGTTAGAATATATTGAAGGCTTCTTTCCCAATTTTAAAAGTTAAGGGTTTTTCTTTTTTATCCAAATTCCTCACTAGGGTGGCCATGGGTCTAGGTAGACCCACGAACCCGACCAACCCGACTCAACACAACCCAGATTTTGTGGGTTAGTTCAGGTGATTGGCTTTTGGGCAAAAACACATAGAACCCATAGAGTATGTGTTGGGTATTGAGTTTCAGAATTCCAAACCCAATGAACTCAACTTATATTACATAGTTTTGTGTTGATGGTTATTGAGTGTTTTTGACTTTTACCCTTTTATTGTAATAATTTAGACTTTTAGTTGATTGTTGTTCATGATTTTAGACTTTTAGTTGATGGTGATGTAATTTAAAATTTTAAACATATTTATTTGTGATTTTGTGCATTTGTCATGTTTTCTGCAGTCACAGACCCGCGGACCTGACCAAAAAATGAACGCTCGTGTGTTTCTTGACAAACCCGATGACCCACCTAACCCAACTCATAAATGATCGGGTTGGGTTGGTTCAGGTTTCATAATTTCATTTGACAAACCCAACCCAACACACTCACTCATCTTTGACCGGGTTGGGTGCCGAAACTCACTGCTCGACCATAACCACCCATATTCCTCACAATAATTCTTTGTCAGTGTTTTTTACTCTATCAGCACTTTTAACACAATAATTCGCACCGCCAATATTTGTTCTCCTGTATAATCGGCTCCAGGTCCTTTGCAACAAAACAACTGCTAAATCTGTATCATAAACTGATTTTTTTTCTTGGATCGAGTATCTCATTGATATAATTGTAAGACTAATCCTCGGATAAGGGGTGATGATTAAATAATAAAGTTTTTCTTAAAATAATGATTCCAAGATTAAGATAGGATGAAAATGCTTCTGCAATTCGATATATTGTAATTTTCATATCAAGGAAAAGGGGGACAAAGTTTGAGAGCTGAATTTTCTCGTGAGAACAAATTCTCAACAATTTTAAATGCAGAATTTACGTAACTAAATATATGATCACTGTGACTCCAAAAAAAGAAATATGATCACTGCGCATGGTTGGTTATTTAATAGATTGAATATCAATATCTATCTTTTTTTTTTTTGAAAGGTGAATATCAATATCTATCAAAACGACATATATAGCTGTGACATTAGTGAAAATATCGATCACTATATGCAGATGCATATAATGTGCTTTGATGGATTTTGATAAACCGCCTGCTTTTATGAAAAGAAAAAAGTTCTCTCTTACTATGGTTTAATGCAATTCTTGTTTTGGAGTGGACTTTCGTTAAGAAAGATATTAGGCTTTAACTTATTTCTACATCATTTCATCATTTTCATATGGTATCCAACTATTGAAGGTAAAATAAAGTTGACAGATTCGATGAACCATGATTATGAGAATATATAATAGAGTCACGGATTCACGCATTTTTACATAATAGAGTTGCGAGTTTGACCTGCCAATCAGAAACGCTTTGAATCTTGATTTACAGAAGAGTTGTGACTTGTGCAATGCACCTCAGTGCAACTTTACCTCCACCAAGCTTTACTGCAGCTATAAACAAATAATTTAATTATATAATAGATAATAGTGTTGGATTATATAGTTTTATTTATTTATTTATTTATTTATGTCTCATGGATAATATAGTTTTTTGCTTGTTGCCTATTTATATTTATTTCTTTTGTTATCTATTGTAACCTAAGAGACTCATTTTGCATTCCAATGAAACCCTAACAACCATTCTTATTCCCCTTTATTCTCTCTTCATCTTCTCTATGTCTCTTTATTGCAATATTGCTTCTTTTAACATGGTATCAGAGCAAGGTTTATTCCATCCACTGCTTGGAAGAAACAGGGTGAAGAGATTTATATTTTTTAATCGAAGAAGATTGGGCCGGTTCCACCGTTTGGACTTATTGCACTAAATGCCATCATTTTGCACTTTTTCATGAAGCCATTGTTCCACCGTTTGGACTATTGCTCTAGTAGCCATCATTTTGCACCAAAAGTCCTTGTTCCAGCGTTTTGAATTCTTTTTTATCGCCGAGGTATCGTTCGATTGTATCCATCTGTTATTTTTCTTGCTGGACTTATTGAATCTGGTCTTCTTTCCATCAATTGGCACATGAATTTGGATTGCACCTTTATGGTACAGCATGGATATGAAGTGTCCCTTTCTTTGCCATCCAAAATTTGTTCTTCCAGTATGACCCATTTTCGAAGAACTAGGGTTTTTCCTATTTTTCTTCATTGTTTGTGTTTATTGGTATATTGGGCATTTTATAATAGTAGCAATGGCCAGTGAAAAAGATGATTCTCTTCAATCTATTAGTGTACAATTGAATGGGCAAAATTATTCATATTGGAGTTATGTGTTGAAGAATTTTTTGAAAGGCAAGAGAATGTGAGGCTATGTTTCTAGAATCTCTGAGAAACCAAAAGACAACAAAGATGGAAAATATGCAACTGAACTGGAATCCTAGGAAGCAAATAATTCGAAGATCATTACATGGATTAATAATTCTGTCTCGCAGTCAATAGGCATTCAATTAGCAAAATATGAAACAACCAAGGAAGTCTGGGATCATTTGAAAAGGTTGTATGTGCAGTCCAATTTTGCTAACCAATACCAGTTGGAGATTGATATTCGGGCTCTTCAACAAAACAACATGAGCATCCAAGAATTCTATTATGCTATGTCCAACCTTTGGAATCAATTGGCTCTTACTGAATCTTCAGAATTACAAGCTTTCAAAGCGTACACTGATCGTAGAGAAGAACAATGCCTAGTTCAATTTTTGATGGCTCTTCGGGATGATTTTGAGGGGATTCGTGGATCCATTCTACACCGCAATCCTCTCCCAACAGTTGATTCGGTGGTTAATGAGTTGTTAGCTGAAGAAATTCGCCTCAAGTCTCAATCTGATAAAGGGAATGTTGACAAAGGGGTCCTCCCCAATCCTAATTTATCTGTTTTTGCTGTTCCTTCTAATAAAGGCAAATCTTATGGAAAGGTTGGTTATGATGAGTGTAGCTTCTGCAAGAATAAAGGCCATTGGAAAGCCCAATGTCCAAAATTGTTGAACAAGCCACAACAAACACAGCAACCTTCTCAATGGAGGCCTCCAAGTCAGTTTAACCAACGAAACATCAAGCACTTCAGGCCTCCAACACCCAATATTAATGCAGTTATTCCTCCGTCTGATGAGAGCACATCTCTCTCTAGTCCTTCAGTAGCTGATCTTGCTGAGCAATTTCAGAGGTTTCTTGCCACACAGTCATCTGCCATGTCTGCTATGTCTGCCCATTCCAATATAGGTTTGTCCTCCTCTAGCTCATCAGGTATATCCCCATCCTTATGGATCCTTGACTCTGGAGCATGTCATCATATGTCATCTGATTTAAACTCTTTTGTATCCTTATATCCTGTTTCATCTGTACCAATCATAACTGCTGATGGAACCCCTCCGCAGATGTGCACCTGGGTCTGTTTCCACGTCTCATTTGTCCATTCCAAATGTTCACTATATTCCTAAATTACGTGTTAGTCTTATTTCTGTTAGTCAATTATGTGATTCTGGTTACTCAGTTTTATTTTCTTCCACTTCTTGTTATGTGCAGGATTTGCAATCCCAGAGGCTGATTGGGACAGGCTGTAGACAGGGGGGACTTTATATTTTGGATGAGCTAAGAGCTCCGGATGATGTTCTGCTGCTAGTGCTGACTTGTCGTCTTTTCATTTGACCTCCTCTTCTTCTAGTTTTTATTTATGGCATTCTCGTCTTGGTCATGTTTCTTCTTCCCGTTTGAAATACCTGGCTTCTACAGGAGCTTTAGGAAAGTTACAAACCAATGATATTTCTGATTGTTGTGGTTGCAAACTTGCTAAATTTTCTCGCTTTGCCTTTTCGTAAAAGTGTTTCAACTTCGGTTGCACCTTTTGACTTGATCCATTCTGATGTATGGGGACCATCCCCAACTGTTACTAAAGGTGGTTCTAGATATTATGTATCTTTCATTGATGATTGCACTCGTTATTGTTGGGTTTATCTTATGAAAAATCGTTATGATTTTTTAAGCATTTATCACATGTTTCGTGCTTTGATTAAAACTCAGCATAATGCTGTTATTAAGTGCTTTAGATGTGATCTAGGTGGTGAATATACTTCCAACAAATTTTCTGAATTACTTGCCTTTGATGGGACTTCTCACCAAACCTCTTGCACTGATACTCCTGAACAAAATGGAGTTGCTGAAAGAAAACACCATCATATTGTTGAAACTGCTCATTCTCTTCTTTTGTCTGCTTCTGTCCCAAGTGAGTTTTGGGGGGAAGCTATCCTCACTGCTGTTCATGTCATTAACCGGATCCCATCTTCTGTCACTTCAGGTTTGTCTCCCTTTGAAAAATTATATGGTTGTACTCCTGATTATACTAACATGAGATTTTTTGGTTCTACTTGCTTTGTTCTTCGTCCGCATGTAGAACGTAGTAAGTTGTCTTCTCGGTCAGTGATCTGTGTTTTTCTTGGTTATGGTGGTGGTCAGAAAGGTTATCGTTGTTATGACCCTGCAAATCAAAAATTGTATGTCTCACATCATGTTGTGTTTCTTGAACATATTCCTTTTTATTCTGTTCCTTCTAGTTCACATGGTCTTACCAAAACTGATCTCATCCGTATTGACCCTTTTTCCATGGATTCAGACATTACACCTCCTTTAGTTACTCATAGTCAAAATAACTCTAATGTTGAGCTTTGCATGGTTGACACTAGTAGTTCTGCTAATCCAGAAGCCTCCTTTGTCCCCAGGCCTCCCCAAGAAGCTTCTGTAATTGTGGATCCTCATCCTCCTCGTGAACGTAAGTCCACTAAATTACCTGATTTTGTTTATTCTGTCTATTCCACTTCCTTTGCTTCCTTTTTAACCTCTATTCACAGTTTGCCTGAGCCCTCTTCTTATAAAGAGGCAGTTCTTGATCCCTCTTGGCAGCAGGCTATGGCAGAGGAACTTTCTGCTTTGCACAAGACAGGTACTTGGGACCTTGTCTATCTTCCACCAGGAAAAACTGCAATTGGCTCTCGTTGGGTATATAATACCAAAACCAAGTCTGATGGGTCTGTTGAGAGATATAAAGCTCGTCTGGTTGCTAAGGGGTTTTCTCAACAATATGGCATGGATTATTAAGAAACTTTTGCTCATGTTGCCAAAATGACCACTATCCGTACCCTTATTGCAGTTGCATCTATCCGTCAATGGCATCTTTCATAAATGGATGTTAAAAATGCCTTCTTGAATGGTGATCTTCAAGAAGAAGTTTATATGGTTCCTCCTCCGGGTGTTTCTCATAATCCAGGTGAAGTTTGTAAATTGAAGAAGGCTCTCTATGGGCTTAAACAAGCTCCTCGTGCTTGGTTTGAAAAGTTCTCCATTGTGATTGAATCCCTTGGTTTCTACTCTAGCCCCCATGATTCTGCCTTGTTTATCAGGTGCACTCCTCAAGGTCGTATCTTACTCTCTCTATATGTTGATGACATGATTATTACTGGGGATGATGTTGATGGGATTATAGATTTGAAACTCCAATTAGCCCAACAATTTGAGATGAAAGACTTGGGTACTCTTCGTTACTTTTTGGGGATTGAGGTCGCCTACTCTCCTCGAGGCTACCTTCTTTCTCAATCTAAGTATATTGGCAACATTCTTGAACAAGCTCGTCTCTCTGATACGAAGGCAGCAGACACCCCTCTTGAGCTTAATGCTCGATATGTCTCATCTGATGGTGTCCCCTTACCAGACCCTTCTTTATATCGTACTCTTGTTGGCAGCTTGGTGTATCTTACCATTACTAGGCCTGATATTGCTTATGCAGTGCATGTTGTTAGTCAGTTTGTTTCTTCTCCTACTACAGTTCATTGGGCAGCTGTTCTTCGTATTCTTCGTTATCTTCGGGGCACTCAGTTTCAGAGCCTCTTATTTCCTTCATCTTCTTCATTGGAATTGCGTGCTTACTCAGATGCAGATTGGGGTGGTGATTCCACCGATCGTAAATCTACTACAGGGTTTTGCATTTTCCTAGGGGATTCTCTTATTTCTTGGAAGAGTAAGAAGCAAGCAGTTGTTTCTCGATCTTCTACGGAAGCTGTGTATCGTGCCATGGCATCCACCACTGCAGAAATCGTTTGGTTGCGCTGGTTACTTGACTCTAGGGGTGTCTCCTCCTCTGCACCCACTCTAATGTATTGTGATAATATGAGTGCCATACAAATCACTCGCAACTCAGTCTTTCATGAACGTACCAAGGATATTGAGATTGATTGTCATTTCACTAGACATCATTTTCAGCAGGGAACCATCACTTTGACCTTTGTATCATCCTCCATGCAGATTGCTGACTTGTTCACCAAGTCACATTCCACTACACGCTTTCGTTTCTTGATTAGCAAACTCTCGATGCTTCCTGTTGATGCATCGCGAGTTTGAGGGGGGATGTTAGATTATATAGTTTTATTTATTTATTTATGTCTCATGGGTAATATAGTCTTTTGCTTGTTGCCTATTTATATTTGTTTCTTTTGTTATTGGTCGCGCTGTCGCGCACGCACCAAAAAAGCGAGCGGTTTGTAAAAATGTAGTTCAGGGAGCGACAACTCGAGTATCGTCTCACAAGGACTCTTGGGTTGTTGTTATTAACACAAAATCAGTTTTTTTTTTTTGGGGGGTTTGGATATGAAATAAAATAAAGAAAACAGAAAACAAAGCAAAAACAGAGCAATAAAAACAAAGCAGTTTAAAGGATTATCAAATAAGCTAAAGCGATTAACCTACTGTTCTCGGTTTCCCACTATCATTGATTCATGTAAATTCCAAGCCCTAAGCAGATTCTACACCCTTTTCGATTGTAGCACCAATTAACAAGCGAAATCAATACTACGAGATATATGTTCCTATTCCCGAATTAAGCAAACGGGGTGAAGCACTCATGAACTAAGCGAACATGATTGAACACACGCAAATTAAGCAAACGCGATTAAATATAGGAACACATAAGAATCGAAATAAATCAACACCTATTCTATACGATTCTGAATTAAGCAAACAGAACATACAGAACAAGTATTGAAAGAGAATAGCAAACAAAACAGGAATTACAAAACCTCAAGTGTGGATGGAAACCAATCGCAGTAGATTAATCAAAGGAGACTAGTTCTCCATTACAAAAGAAAAAACAAAGCATTAAACCTAATTCGTAGCAGTCCTATTCTAAAAGAAAAGAAGATAAAACTACTACTGACTCTCTAACTAACTGCTGCAATCTGCCATAGAACAGCAATTTATATCTATGAGTTCTGCGCGAGCTCGCGAGGCGAACACTGTCTCGTGACGCGAATATTATGAAGAATCTGCAACGTCTGGTCTTCTCGCGAGGCGAAGTACGGCTCGCGTGGCGAGGAATGGAAAAGTCATGGCTTCTGGTCTTCAGTCTCGCAAGGCGAGTCAGGTGTTTGCGGGGCGACACAGAAAGGATTGCAATTTCTGGAACAGTCACGCTTCAGGTTCGTGGGGCGAAGAACTCCAGAATTATTTCTTTTTATTACCTGCAAACAAAGATTAACAGTAAGTACTTTATTCGACTCTAAATCAGCTAAATTAACCTAAAAATACTTTAGAGACTCAAAATGCTGCTTAAAGACAATCAAGTCTAATTTGGGCGAAAACGATATATAATTAGCACAAAACCACGGTCATACTAGTCATAAAACTAGATGAGCCAGCGGCTGATCAAAATACCCCAAACTTAAACTTTGCTTGTCCCCAAGCAAACTAAAACTCAAAAACTCAAGAATGACTCAAGACATGGCAAGCTTTAAAAGATTTAATCAACTTTGCACAAATTTCAAGCAATTTCAACAAAACAATTTCTCTTCAATGTTCCCCCCTTTCAAACAAAGCAATCCCCACAATCATTTATTCTGAACAATTGGGAATTTCATCATTCAAACAATCATTAATCTAAGCAGGGGATCCAAGTTACACACAAAAGGGAGATCACCAAATTCAAACAATCGCCTTCCTCACAAGGGCATTTGGTGTTTCACTCATTCGCTCAATTTTTGTCTAGGTTAACAACATTTCACTCAGTTCACTTTTAAGAGCACTTCCCATAAATTTGATTTTCATCTCAAAATGGTTCCCACGAAAAACATGCATGCAACATCAAAAGGTCTTTTAAGGTTGTAATGGGGCCTGGCTAAGGGTAGGATATACAAAGGTACCGGGCTGAAGTCCCTAGGAACTAAGAGAGCATGAAACCTTTTACACTTGAATTTCCACTCAGATTCCTTTTTTCATTTTTCTTTATGCTTTGGGTGACTACAGCCTTTTTCTTTCAAATAGCCTTTTTGACATTTTTGCACTTTTTTTTATTATTTTTTTTTCTTTTGACAATTTTTTTTTGCTTTTCTTTTCTTTTTGCCTTTGGCTCCAACCTTTTTATTATATTTTTTTTCTTTTTCTCACCCCAGAATGACATGTCACATCCTTGTAGCCACCCCAAACTTAGTTTCTTACAAACCTTCTCTTGCTAAGATTCCATGCTCTCTTAATCCTAAGATCGGGTTAACATGGTTTTTTCCAGATTTTAGGCTCATAACATAAGGTTATCAAGAATTAACAGGCTAATTAGGCTCAAAGGGGTTAACTAGGAAATATGCATTTAGGAAGGTTATTTTTAGGCCAAGTGGTTATTTAAAAAGAAAATGCCTAAATCATTTGATGCAAACACATAAGCATGCAAACCAAGAAGAGATTCAAGCAAATTCGGGAAAGTGCAACTTGAAAGTGATTCACACAGTTAAAAACATGCTGGAGGCTCAAATCCTCACCTGGACATTTTTGCAAATTGTTTGACTGAGATTCTATCCCTAGTATGTGCATCCTATCACCCCAAACTTATCATAAATCATGCCATCACAACAAAATATCTCAAAGTTCAGTTTTCAATTTTTTAAGTGGGGATCAAATTTTCAATTTTTAAAATCTAGGGGGAAAACAGTCAACACATAACATGCAATCCATCTATGTAAAATTCAATCAAATCCAACAAACTTGCCGACACAAGACTCAACACACATCTCCTGATCTTCTCAAATTATTCAAGAGCGAAAAGAAAACAACACAAAAACAAAGCAAAGCAGAAACTAACAGGAAAATGAAAGTAAACTAAAGAGAAAGGGTTTAAGAAAACTCATTGGGGGCGGTTCCACCAGGATCCCACTGTCTGTGATACAGCGGCCACGGAATGCCCAAATTGCAGTATGATCCTCCCGGATCCCATGGCATGAAGCATAAAGCCCACGTGATAGACAAGGGACCGAAGTTTGTTCCATGGTCCCCTAACTTGCAGCCTTGATATGGAAGTGAGTGCTTGACAGTTATGGTGACTTCGCCAAGTGCGACGGACTTCTCACTCCCTCTTGGGTCAAGATTGACCTCTTTCTCAATAAAGTCCTCCCAATAAAATTGGGGTTCAACCTCTTGGACTGGCCACAGTGTCTTCATATCCAGGGGAGCAAAATCCAGAGGCTTGAACTCCATCACCGGTTGTTCCACAGGGGGAGGTGACAAACAGGTAGCTGGGGTTTCTGGTGCTGCTTCAACTTCTGCATGTTCTTCATCCACTGCACTATCAAATCTATCACCTGCTATACATGCAGAAATCTCAGCACACACCACACAAAGGTTAGTGTTAGTAGAGTCAGTACATATGGTACAATAAACTGAATCAGTAAAAGCCTGAATGTCTGGAAATTCAGCACATAGTTCATCCATCCCATCACTTTCAACACATGCATATGAATTCATAGAAGCATCTAACTCCAAAGGTTCTTCATTATCCTTAAGCATGGTGAAGCAGATGTCCTCCTGATCCTCATTTTCTATGTTTCCTGAAAAGAATGAGCTTTCAAAACATGCTACACATGAAGCGATTGTCGATGACAATCAAAGCACATGAATTATAATAGATAGAATCAGGGGAAGTATGAATATCTGGAGATTCAACGCACAGTTCATCAACAGAAGTGTTCTTGACATCATTATCAAAATTATCCTCAGAAGTATTGTCAAGGCAACTGCTTGTGAATCTGTATGTTCTTCAAGGGGATGTGGAGTTTGCAATGTAGCCGAGGTGGAGACAATGTGATCAATTTGAATGGCCAACTTCTGAGATTCAACTTCTATACTCTGTTGGCTTTGAAGATTGTGTTCTGCCATCCGTTGCACCAAGTCTTCCAGACTGAGTTGGGCTAGTGTAGGGTCAGGCTGATATTGCTGGCTTACTGCCATTTGATGCACCAAAGAAGCTATCTCATCCAAAACGCCCTATCCTCCACTATGTTGGCTAGAATACTCATTCATTCCAATCATGCCAAAATCATTACTAAACTCATAACTCCCAGCAGAGTTAGGATAATATATGCATGGTGGTGGCTCATAATAAACATTAGGCATATAACCATACATATGATTATCCATGGGAAGTACTAAGATTCACAACCAGACAAAGCAGTCAAAACTAATTCAGATAAGAGATTGTTTTTTTATTTTTTTTATTTTCTGTTAATAACAACAAGAGTCCCCGGCAACGGCGTCAATTTTTGGTCGCGTTGCCGCGCACGCGCCAAAAAAGCGAGCGGTTTGTAAAAATGTAGTTCAGGGAGCGACAACTCGAGTATCGTCTCACAAGGACTCTTGGGTTGTTGTTATTAACACAAAATCAGTTTTGGGGGGGGGGGCGGGGGGGGGGTGGATATGAAATAAAATAAAGAAAACAGAAAACAAAGCAAAAACAGAGCAACAAAAACAAAGCAGTTTAAAGGATTATCAAATAAGCTAAAGCGATTAACCTACTGTTGTCGGTTTCCCACTATCATTGATTCATGTAAATTCCAAGCCCTAAGCAGATTCTACACCCTTTTCGATTGTAGCACCAATTAACAAGCGAAATCAACACTACGAGATATATGTTCCTATTCCCGAATTAAGCAAACGGGGTGAAGCACTCATGAACTAAGCGAACATGATTGAACACACGCGAATTAAGCAAACGCGATTAAATATAGGAACACACAATCATCGAAATAAATCAACACCTATTCTATAGATTCTGAATTAAGTAAACAGAACATACAGAACAAGTATTGAAAGAGAATAGCAAACAAAACAGGAATTACAAAACCTCAAGTGTGGATGGAAACCAATCGCAGTAGATTAATCAAAGGAGACTAGTTCTCCATTACAAAAGAAAAAACAAAGCATTAAACCTAATTCGTAGCAGTCCTATTCTAAAAGAAAAGAAGATAAAACTACTACTGACTCTCTAACTAACTGCTGCAATCTGCCATAGAACAGCAATTTATATCTGTGAGTTCTGCACGAGCTCGTGAGGCGAACACTGTCTTGCAACGTGAATATTATGAAGAATCTGCAACGTTTGGTCTTCTCGTGAGGCGAAGTACGGCTCGCGTGGTGAGGAATGGAAAAGTCATGGCTTCTGGTCTTCAGTCTCGCGAGGCGAGTCAGGTGTTCATGGGCGACACGAAAGGATTGCAATTTCTGTAACAGTCACGCTTCAGGTTCGCGGGGCGAAGAACTCCAGAATTATTTCTTTTTATTACCTGCAAACAAAGATTAACAGTAAGTACTTTATTCGACTCTAAATCAGCTAAATTAACCTAAAAATACTTTAGAGACTCAAAATGCTGCTTAAAGACAATCAAGTCTAATTTGGGCGAAAACGATATATAATTAGCACAAAACCACGGTCATACTAGTCATAAAACTAGATGAGCCAGCGGCTGATCAGTTATCTATTGTAACCTAAGAGACTCATTTTGCATTCCAATGAAACCCTAGCAGCCATTCTTATTCCCCTTTGTTCTCTCTTCATCTTCTTTATGTCCCTTTACAAGTTTCCTATGTTATGCTTAATGCTTAAATCTTTAAGTGGGCCCCACAAGAATGAATCCAAGCCCAAATTGAGTAAGCCCATGAGGGAGAAGGGGCTTCCCTCATAAATTTTTGGATGAGCCAAGAATTTTCTAGAATGTTCTACATTCTTCTACTTTGTTCTTCAACCTTCTTAAATCTTCTTCAACACTCTTGATTTTCTTAAAATATCAATGACACAAAATCATCCCAAAGTTAGTCAAGTTAGTCAACATAAGTTCACATTAAATGTGGCAAATAATCATCATTACAATTTGTTGGCAAATTTGCAAAATTATCCCTATACTTTTAGAATATTGGCAAAATGGTCCCTAGGAAATATTTGTATTATAATGCTTGAACAAGACAACTCATCCTTTCTAGATCCTTCCCAAGATGACGCAAGCAAGCTCTATAAATACCATACTCTCACATTTCATTTAGTTTCTATTGCCTTTTTGTTGAAAAACCCTAAAGTTCATAAGTCTCTTAGTGTTAAGTTTGTGAAACAAGTTCTTGGATTTCCTCTGTCATTGACCTTAAAGAGGTAAATCCTAATATTCTTCCTTAATCATGCCTATGTTCTTTAATAAGTTTCTTGATTCAAGGCTTATATTATAGTTGTTCATCACTTTAAAGTTTCTAACCCTAGAACTTTGAAAAGTCATAATAAATTATAGAAAAATCTAATGATGATGAAATTACTTTCTATCTTCTTGATATCATGCATATTATCTAAATCCAAGAGCATGATGTAATCAAAAATTTATTTCCTAAAAACCTAGCCTTGGCCGAATCTATCAAAGTAGGTTTGGTAGAGTTTTGTTCATGTGTTGTCATGTATGATCATGTATTCTATATGGCATGTATGTCTACACACTCTAATCCATGTTAGTGTCTTAAAAGGAAAATCTTTACTCAAAAATCTCTATGTTGGCCGAACCCTAGATGGGTGAGATTTGATGAGGTTTTGTTCATAGTTTTCATTAATGATCTTATTAATCAAGTTATTAATATGTATACTTAATAAATCCAAGTTGGTTTATTAAACTAAGAACCCTAACCCCATGAACATGTTGAGGTCGAATCCTTGTATAAAAGAGTTAGGAAGTTTTGAGTTTCAACTTTAATTGCTTAGTCACTAATCCATGATTTAGGTTAATCAAGGATCATTAATCCATGACTTAATCATGATTAGGAATTTTAGTCACCCCAAACCCTAGAAGCCGTGACCTTGTAGTAGGATTCTGAATGTTTTTAGTTCTTGATTTGTTGTATTGTTGATTTGGTTGAAGGTGGTTGTGTTAACTCGTGGCGGGATAACGAGGATCGTCGTGTACGTGTTTCCGGTGATAACTCAGGTGGGAGAAAGAACCATTCCATCGTCGGAACCGATAAGTAGTATATAATTTATAATAATGGTGTAGGGCGACCTAAACCCTACTAGTGGTCGAGTAATCGACAATACCAAAATCGTATTGGAAACTTTTTCGTAATACCAATGACGATTTGGCAATTGTAGGTTTATCGCCTTAGGTTAATTATCCATATTTGAGGATGTCTGAATTATTTACTTTTGACTGTTTGTGATCCACTGGTTGAGGTATTCCATCTGCATGTGACGTATTGTTTCGGTGTTTGAATAATTATGATAGTGAGGATGTTTGCTGTCTGTCACGGCCGTGATGGTTGTCATGGCCAGGCCGTGACAGGTTCTGTGTTGTAGGATTCTTGTCTTTGTTGTCTGTCACGACCGTGATGGCTATCACGTCCAGGCCGTGACAGAGTCTGACTTTGTTAATTATTTGGTTGTGATAAATGGCCTTATATGATATTGAGATGTTGGAATATTCTGTTGATTTATGTGTTATGCATGATCTGCCTGGGTTTAATACTATGCTTAGATGATTCTAAGGAAAGATATATATTTCTCGGAAGTGTTTTGTTTGGGTGAGAGTTTCGAATATGAATTAGAGGTGCCTCGCTATGAAGTGATGTGATATAGAATGTAAGTGGAGGTTATGAGGAAAAGCTTGAGGTACTAGGTTGTTATTGATAAAAGTCAGTGAGAATCATATGTTGCATTGTTGTTCATAACCGTGTATTTGAGATGCACGAGGTCCGAAGTTCTTGTAGACCGTTCCAAATTAGTATTTAAGTTGTGCAACTATAGTGTCATTGCTATGCATGAGCACCCTTGATAGAGTGGAGAGAGAGAACCAGGGTGTGCACCGACGGTACTGTGCAGCTATAGTGTCATTGCTTTGCATGAGCATTATTACCATGGATAAGAATGTGCACCGGCGCTGGGAACGTGTCACTTGGACGACTGACTGGCATCCCTAACGAGGGATGTGTGACATGATTAGTAGTGGCCACGTCAGCATAAAGGTTTAGTTGCATGAGTTGGAGGGTAGAGGATGATGTTATAAAATATGGATGATTGTAGATTGTGAGTGATGCATGTTTGTGACTATTATTGTATTATATGCTATGAATCTTTTCCACTCATGATGATAGAACTGTTTCTTATCTCCCTATTTCTGTATTTTTGTGTATGTCTACTTTGTTACGTTAGAAGACCATATGGACGACTATGTTACGGAGGAGATGGATGGAACCCCATACGAGATGGAGATTATTGAAGAGTTGAACGACGTTCCGTATGAAGTTGACACTGAAGAACAACCTACCGACCCTGATAATGTAGCGTAGTGATTTTAGGGCCAGTGAGTCACATAAGATGTTTTGTTGTCCGTTAGTTATAAGCAGTTTGTATAAATAAGTACCTGTGTGGGATCCTACTGAGAGGATACCCTAAACAGTGTTGTGTAAAATAAAGGATACTTATGTGTGTATTTATGTAAAATAGTTTGGTGTGTTGTATATTTGTAGAAGTTATATGATTATTAATTAAGTTTTAATTTTTACGTATTTTCAACAGTACGCGCACGATTAAGTAAATAAATAATAAGGTTTTTAACTTAATAATACAATGGGGCACAACAGGGTGTCTTAATTCCCCCCTTTACTTGTGTTTCTGATTTGGTATTTATAGAGAAGTAGATGAACTCTGCCTCCTCCTTGGGACCAGATTAATGGAGTGTTGCAGTGGTTAAACCATGCTCTAGTCCCCTTCAATTCCCATTTATGTGCCTCTTTTCTCTGATCTAGGCATAACCCTTCCCCAAGCTCTGTATAGCAACCAAAAATGGAGTCTGAACTTGTACTGCTTTATGGGAAAGGGTTTTGACGGTTGGGTTATTTCTTTAAGCCAAATCTGAATGTTGTTTGCTTGTTGTATCAAAAAATTTGCTTGGGAGCATGTTGGTTAAAGAGAAAAGCGAAAGGGGAATGACCAAAAATGAAGAAAAACCATGGTAGAATAGGGTGCCAGATATCGTACATAAGAAATAGATACAAGGTAACTCTTTTTTGTAATTAATTTTTTTTGTATACTTTCTTTTATTTTTTATTATTTTACTCGGGCTTGGAGGCAGGACTCAAAACAACCTGTAACAAAAAATAAATTGGGCCAATAACATAAACAAATTTTTTTATATTTTCTACATCTTTTTATTTTTTATATTTTTTATATTTTTTTAATTAAAAAGAGAAAATATCCTGACAAAATTAGGTGTTCACAAAAATTAAAGTGGGTCTTATTGCTCCTTCTTATCTTTGATCTCGTGACCAATAAGCAGATATTTTTACTAAACCACTTGGAGGTGATGCTTATCAATGATTACTTTGCAAGTTGGGTGTTCTTGAGATTTCAATCCCATCTCCAACTTGAGTGGGGGTGTTGGATGCAAACCATGTAGCGCAAGTCAGGGAACAACATAGTAACAACTTTTTAGTTGTTGGATGACGTGAATCAAGGAGCATCATATCAGATGATAGCCAAATCCTTATTGATTTGGATTAGATTTAGGATACCGATAGTTTAAAAATTATAGATAGTTCAGCTGTTAGTTTGTTTCCTATTTTTGTGTATTTTGAATTTGTATTTTAAATTTTAATCTTTGTAATCTGTCTATTTATACTCGTAACATATCAATGAAAATCATCAGTTCACAAATCTCATTTATTTCTGTGTACATTTATTTTCACATATGTGTCCAACATGTTCTCCAACAGAGATTAGTCACTATACAAAAAAAAATTAGTGAAACATAGTCGTCACCGAAGAAATTTGCTCTCAAAATAGTAGATAAAATTCAAGGAGTATCTAGCTTTTCGAAATTTTCTATCCAAAGGAAACAAGGAAGGTAATAAAAAATAAAGCTATAAATAAAGACCCAAGTCCATGAAACTCAATATATCATTTGGTGGAGGAAAAAAAAATCACGAGTGAAAACAAACATTTATTAAAGGTAGTCAACTTAGTAAAGAAAAACAACTAAAGCAATTGCATGGATTCATGGAATCCAAATCAAAATTTGCACGAGGAAGAGAATTTAGCCACAAATAATTAGATGTTAAACAACTGAGCAAATATTTGAGTAGAAAAAGAATTAATTATTCATAGAAATCAAAGAATGGAGGATATAGGTATGTGTGAAGTTCAAGTGGATCATCAATTGGTAGTTATGTTAGTTAGGCCTGAATCAGTTTGTTATAAATCTGTTTTCTCATGGGAGTTAGTTATGATAGTTAGTTAGGATTTGTAACTAACTTGTATGTAGCTATTAGCTGATGTAAAGTGAGATTAGATTGTATATAAGCATAGCTGATGTATATTAGAGGATAGTTCTATTTGATAAGTCTTTCAAGATCAAAATGCTTGAGTGCAAGTGAGGTTACACAATAGTTTTGAAAACCTGTAAAGTCTTGTTGCTGCTGTGATCAGAAAGTGAATGGAATCAACCTCAGTGTGGATGTAGGAGAGTTTATTGCTTTGAACCACGATAATACCTTGTGTTCTTGCATTCTTCTTGATTGTTTTTCTTTTCTTTTATAGTCTTTTCTGTCGAACTCTGTTTCAAGCAAGGAAGAGTGTGAGAGACTTGTTTCTTTCGAAACTTACAAGCTGCAAGGCTCATAACAATTGGCATCAAGAGCCAGGTTCAAGGCTTCCGCAATGGGGACAACCAAATTTGATGTAGAGAAGTTCACTGGAGATAATGATTTCAGCCTTTGGAAGATCAAGATGCAAGCCCTCCTTGTTCATCAAGGGCTTGATGATGCCTTGAAAGGAGCTGCAAGGCTTCCTGCAACTCTATCGGAAAAGGAGAAGAAGGATATCCTGAGTAAAGCTCACAGCACGATTGTTCTGTCCCTAGGAGATGAGGTCTTTGAGAGAGGTAGCTGATGAAACCACTCTTTGCAGGAGTTTGACTGAAACTTGAAAGTCTTTATATGGCAAAGTCCCTCACCAACAAACTGTATTTGAAGAAGAGGCTTCATCAACTAAAGATGGAGGAAGGTTCATCTATTAAAGAACATATATATGTTCAATAAAGCAATTCTTGATCTTAAAAGTGTTGATGTTAGGATTGATGATGAAGATCAGGCAGTGATCTTGTTGTGTTCACTCCCAGCATCTTTTGATAATTTGGTTGACACAATGATGTTTGGAAAAGACACTCTTACACTGGAGGAAGTGAAAGCCTCATTAAATTCAAGGGAATTGAAGAAGAAAATGACTGAGACCAAAGGAAATGGTGGAGGTGCAGAAAGTCTATTTGTTCGGGGAAGATCTCAGAAACAGGAAGGAGGTAAAAACAAGAATAGATCAAAGTCCAGACAAAAGAAGAACTGCTATTACTGTCATAAAGATGGTCACTACAGAAAGGAATGTCCAGAAAGAAAGAAGAAGAACAACAGCAAGTATAAAGAACAAAATGATGCAGCCGTGGTTGCAGATGGTTATGAGAGTGCAGATGTTTTATCAGTGACCTCAGAAGACTGCAAGGAAGAATGGATTCTTGATTTAGGCTGTTCATTTCATATGACACCTAATCAGGGATGGTTTGATTCATTTAGAGAAGTCAATGGTGGCAAGGTTCTAATGGGAAACAACATGGCTTGCAAGGTGGCTGGTATTGGAACAGTGAAGGTCAAATTGGCTGATGGATCAATCAAAACTCTAGCAGATGTGAGGCATGTTCCCAAGCTAAAGAGAAATCTGATCTCTCTAGGAATGTTGGACCAAGTTGGATGCACTTTTAAAGGAGAAGGTGGAGTCTTGAAGGTATACAAAGGATCTTTACTTGTCATGAAGGGTACCCGAAGTAATGGTCTATACAGGCTTCAAGGTAACACCATTCTTAACTCAGCTAGCTTAGTTTCTATATCCAAAGAGAATTGTACAAAACTTTGGCATTATAGACTAGGCCATGTGAGTGAAAGAGGGCTGGAAGAATTACATAGACAAGGATTAATTGGTAATGGAAACTTTGAAAAACTGGAGTTTTGTGAACATTGTGTTTTTGGAAAACAAAAGAGAGTAAAGTTTTCCACTGCCACACACACTACAAAAGCAATTGTAGACTATGTACATTCAGACATTTGGGGGCCTGCAAAGGTATCTTCCTTGGGAGGGGCTAGATACTTCATAACCTTCATAGATGATTGGTCTAGAAAGGTGTGGATTTATCTTTTGAAGCATAAGAATCAAGCATTCAAATCCTTCAAACAGTGGAAAACACTAGTAGAAAATCAAACAGGAAGAAAGGTGAAGTGTCTAAGAACTGATAATGGCTTAGAGTATCTAGATGGTGAGTTCACTGAATTTTGTAAAGAAAATGGAATAGCAAGGCATAAAACAGTTAGAATGACTCCTCAACAAAATGGCCTAGCTGAAAGAATGAATAGGACCATTGTAGAAAGGGTAAGATGCATGTTGTCCAATGCAAAATTGTCTAAACATTTTTGGGGTGAAGCTGTAAATACAACTACTTATTTGATAAATAGATGCCCTTCAGCAGCTATTGATTTCAAAACCCTTGAAGAATTGTGGACTGGAAAGCCTCCAAACTATGATAATCTAAGGATTTTTGGCTGCACTGCATATGTTCATGTTAGTGAAGGTAAACTGGAACCAAGGGCTAAGAAATGAGCCTTTTTGGGATATCCAGAAGGTGTTAAAGGGTATAAAGTATGGCTAACAGGGATCAATAGACCAAAGACTGTCATAAGCAGAGATGTAATCTTCCAAGAAGAGAATATGTTGGATCTTTCTGGTAGTAATAATACACCTGATAAGCAGCTTGCTCAATATGAAATTCAAACACGGATGGAAGAACAACATGCTACTCAAACTGAGGAGAATGTTCAGTTGGAGGTGGAGGTTTCAAGACCTGGAAAACCAGATTCTGCAAATGATCCTGATGATGATTCTGCAATACAAATTGGCAATGCAGAAACATCATATAATCTGGTTAGAGACAGAGAGAGGAGACAAATAAGAGCTCCTCAAAGATTTGGATATGCAGACCTCATAGCTTATGCATTAACTGTGGAAATTGACACACAAGGGACAGACCCTATAAGCTATAAGGAAGCAGTATCTGGTTCAGACTGTGACAAATGGAAAACTGCCATGACAGAGGAAATTGAATCTCTAATGAAAAATGACACTTGGGAACTAGTTGAAAAACCTAACAATTAAAGGATTGTAGGATGCAAGTGGATTTTTAAGAAGAAACCAGATCTTCCAGGAGTTGAAAAGGGGAGATTTAAAGCAAGACTTGTGGCTAAAGGATTTACACAAAGGGAAGGGGTAGATTTCAATGAAATCTTTTCCCCTGTAGTAAAACATGCTAGTATTCGGATCATACTTACTCTAGTTGCAGTCCATAACCTAGAACTTGAACAAATGGATGTAAAAACAGCTTTTTTACATGGTCAACTTGAGGAGAAGATCTATATGAAACAGCCTGAGGGATTTGAACAAAAGGGAAAAGAACAAATAGTATGCTTGCTGAAAAAATCTCTGTATGGACTCAATCAATCACCTAGACAATGATATAAAAGGTTTGATTCTTTTGTTGTTTCAAATGGCTATTCTAGAAGTTCTTTTGATAGTTGTGTTTATTTCAAAAGAACAAAATCTGGTCAGTTCATCTATCTTCTCTTATATGTTGATGATATGTTAATTGCTAGTGCTGATTTAAATGCAATTAACTCTCTTAAGAATTTGTTAAGTTCAGAATTTGAAATGAAGGATCTAGGTGCTGCTAGAAGGATCCTTGGTATGGAAATTACAAGGCACAGATCTGAAGGCTTACTATTTCTGTGTCAAGCATCCTATATTGAGAAGCTGTTGAAGAAATTCAACATGCTTGAAGCCAAGTCTGTCTCAACTCCAATTGCTGGCCATTTCAAACTATCAACTGCTCACTCTCCCAAAACAAATGATGACTTGAAATCAACGAGAGATGTTCCATACTCAAATGCGTGCAATAGGAAGCCTCATGTATGCTATGGTCTGTTCCAGACCTGATTTAGCATACTCAGCCAGCATGGTTAGTAGATTCATGGCCAACCCTGGGAAGGAACATTGGCATGCAGTAAAATGGATTTTTAGATACCTAAAAGGGACTAAATCTGTTGGACTGATATATGGCAGATCTAAGGCTGAAAACAGTGAGTTAGCAGGTTATGTTGATGCTGATTTCGCAGGGGATGTGGATAAAAGGATATCACTAACTGGTTACATCTTCACTCTTTATGGAAATGTAATCAGCTGGAAAGCAAACCTTCAGTCCATAGTAGCTTTGTCTACTACTGAATCCGAGTATATAGCACTCACAGAAGCAATTAAGGAAGCTATATGGTTGAAAGGCATTGTGAATGAACTTGAAGGAAGGGAATTGCAGGTGACAGTCTGGTGTGACAGTCAAAGTGCAATTTGCCTCTCAAAGAACCAAGTGCACCATGAGAGAACAAAACACATAGATATCAGAATGCATTTCATCCGAGACATTATTGCTCAAGGAGCAATTAAGGTGAAGAAGATTGCTACAGAACACAACCCTGCAGACATGTTAACCAAAGTGGTTCCAAGTTCCAAGTTTACTCATTGCTTACAATTATTAAACATTGGAAGTTGTGAAGTATAAGTCTCTACAAGAGACTGAGGCAACTAACATCTAAAGTTTTGAAGATCCAAGGTGGAGAATTGTGAAGTTCAAGTGGATCATCAATTGGTAGTTATGTTAGTTAGGCCCGAATCAGTTTGTTATAAATCTGTTTTCTCATGGCAGTTAGTTATGATAGTTAGTTAGGATTTGTAACTAACTTGTATGTAGCTATTAGCTGATGTAAAGTGAGATTAGATTGTATATAAGCATAGCTGATGTATATTAGAGGATAGTTCTATTTGATAAGTCTTTCAAGATCAAAATACTTGAGTGCAAGTGAGGTTACACAATAGTTTTGAAAACCTGTAAAGTCTTGTTGCTGCTGTGATCAGAAAGTGAATGGAATCAACCTCAGTGTGGATGTAGGAGAGTTTATTGCTCCGAACCACGATAATACCTTGTGTTCTTGCATTCTTCTTAATTGTTTTTCTTTTCTTTTATAGTCTTTTCTGTCGAACTCTGTTTCAAGCAAGGAAGAGTGTGAGAGACTTGTTTCTTTCGAAACTTACAAGCTGCAAGGCTCATAACAGTATGAATCAATAGAAAACGAGATATGCTATTCGGGACAAAACAAAAACTTGAAGAACTTGAAATAACCAATAGAATTAAAGAATATATTAAATTAAAAGAAAAAACGAAAGAAGAGGTATACTAAATAGACAATGAAAAGCATGTATATATGGGTTAGAATATCCCTAGTATTCTAATTAATTTAATTTTGGCTTATCTAAATGAAAAGCAGTGCGAGATGTTTGAATTTTAGTTCGTAACCAAGTGTATTATTTGCAAGGCATTCGGTTCTGATAGAACTTTGAAAATATCTAAATGATTACATATGTAAAAGTGGCAACCACTTTCTCCACGTGGATATTATTGATGAAAGGAAGAGTATATGGCAAAATATTACAATGGTATATGCAAGTAAGAGAGCCTAAAACTATGGAAGACATGAAACTTGGGATCAAGTTGCCTTAGTTGGATGGATTGAATGGAGGTCAACACTATGGGAACCCGTTTACACTTGGAGAGAAAAGAAGGGGGGATTTTTTAAGAAGCTTGATAGGGTTCTCGATCTATAATCTAGAACGGTGTATGACTTTTCAGGAATTAATGGTTTCCAAAACTTGTTATGCATAATAATTTTCAAGAGTTTAGAACTAGGTTAACCATGAAAACTCATCTCCAATTTCAAGACGTGGTTGCTAAAAATATATCTCCAAGTGGAAGAAGGATATTTTGGAAACATATTTTACTAGAAACGGTATCTTTTACATTGGTTAAATAAGATTTAGAGATGCCGAAGCCCAAAGTTATGGTAGCAACCCAATTTTGGACAGGTTGGAGACAGAAATTTAAAGCCAACTATAAACAAGAAGGCATGTAATGGCATTAGTCCAGCTAGAAGCAATATACTAACTATTGCCAGGCAAAGTGCAAGTAAACAAGATCGAGCCTTGTTATCTAATCCCTCCATTTCCTTCTATTGGAAGATATATAAATTCACAACTATTATTGTGGCTTGACAAATAATGCGAATATATGGTTGAAGGGATTTGCGGGAAGGCTATGAATATGCTGCTCCTATACCAAGTAGAGATATAGGTATTATTTCAGAAATGGAACTTGCTTGGAGTAAAGGATATATACATGGTGCTTTTGTGTTGTGAGGGATTCCACATTTATGTGGAATGGCTAGCAAACTATAGCCTCTTGATCCAAAGGTTTTACATGCAAATTATGGATAAATTAACATCCACGGGAGTTAATGGTTGATGATAGTATAGATGCTTCCCTTCCTATTAAATTATTGCATTGAGTAGTTAGTATTTTATTTTCTTTTTTTAGGTCTATGGCCCTACTTATGTACCAAAATAAATTGTTTGACTAGTTCAAGTATTTTTTTTCTCTAGTATTTATAATTGAGAAAAGCTGTCCCATTGTCTCTCACCCCTTACAAGAAACCAAACGGATATCATATGGTTTCACTCACTTTCACATGCTTCTTTTATAGTGAAAGCACTTTACTTATGTTTAGCAATTTTTTTGGTTTCCTAGGGTATCCTCCGCGAGCAACTGCGGAGACTAATCCCTCGAGCCGGGTATGACCACAAGGACGGCAAATCTCTCCCTCAAGAGTTTTAAGGCTGCTGCATTCTCATGGCCAAGATTCGAACTCAAGACCTCTAGCTAAGCTGAAAAAGATCTGTGATATCTCATTCAAGCGCTCTTGGGTGTTTAGCAATTTACAACATGTGGAACTTTGGCTGGTGTGATGGAAAGCAAGGCAACAAAGCATTTCACGTTTCTTGTTAGTGAGGGCTCAAATGTGAAAACTACTCTACTAAATTTATTCACATTTCCTATGCAAAATACCTCGGTCACACCAAGGTTGCAAGGCAACAACATGATTCTCATCCAAAATTATATTATTTTCTTTATTTTTATTTATTCCTTTTATTAGTTATTGTATATATATTGAAATGTTTAACTGTATTTTACAATTTTAAACTTTATAAACTTTTTATTTATTTATAGGTAGAGTTGTACAACCCGTGAGCCAACCAGGCTCAACCCAGCTCACTGGTGGGTTGGGATACAAAAAAAAAGGCTCATTTTGACCTCGGGTCATTTTGACCCGGCCCGCTTAACCCGTGGGTTTACCAGGTTCAACCCCTAGTGAGCCGGGTTGAACCGCGGGTTCACCCTTTTTAAAAACAAATCCCTTCAAGGCTTCAGTGCTTCACCCAGCGTCCCATCCAAGCCAAGAAGCCCAGCCCAATATCGGTCACAACCCTAACTTTAGCAACCCATTTGGCATTTACACTGTCAACCCTAACTTCAGCCATCGACACTGCCTTAACTTCAGCCATCGACACAGCTCTAACTTCCGTCTTCTGGTCTTCTTACAACAACACTGTCAACACAACACAAGGAACCAACTCAATGACACTGCTCATCGCGTGCCACTCTAAGGTGAGCAGCCCCGCACGTGCCACTGAGAGGAACACCGCTCGTCGTCATTTGTTGTCCCTGTGAGAAGAACGTCGTCGGGTAGCATGCTTGATTTTTCATTTTTTTTCCTAATGGATTAGTTTAGCATCGAACAGTAATGAATGACTTGGTTGCTGCCTGTTTAAATTTTCTGCGTATTCTTTATTTTATTTTTTATTTTTTATTTTTTTTAATTCTAAGTGAGCCAACCCGGTTATCCCACCAACCCGCGGTGGGTCGAACCAGGTTAGCTATTTCTTGACTCACTGAAAAAGTGATCCAACCAGGGTGAGCCGGGTTGGCTCACTTTGACAGCTCACTAAGAAGCTGAAGAAGCACCAAGCACATATATATCTGGCTCACGCGTGTCGTCAAAAACATGGATAGTGAACCCAAGTCACGATCTTAGTCTTTTCCAATTAAGTAACAATTTTCTTAAATGTATTGTTGGTGTGAGTACAACTTTCTGGACTTTTTTTTTCCTAAGGGATCTACTATATGAATCGAACAATGCGACTCAGATTCTGTTATTTGCCTGAATTTGTTTTATAATGAATAGAATTATAATGAAAAGTAAAAATATTAAAAATAAAAGGGGATTGATATTAGTGCAAAATTAATTATAATAAGTTAATACTTTATTTACAAAGTTTTCCGTTCGGTTACGTGCAATCATAACGCCTAGGTTGGCTGTGAGATAGGTTTGGAGTGCAATATTAGGTATGACGATAATTCCGGTGGCAAAAAGCTTCTCTCTTGTACTTATTGGGTGTAGGTCGCTCTGTCCAACCATTGATTGGGTAGTAATAACCAAGTAAGTAGCAGCAACATACTTATTCCACAACAACTGCTGATCTGTGTTATCTAATAAACTAAGCAATGCTTTATGGACCTTTAGCACGACACAATGTAGTAAAAGCAACATCCGAGGTAATGCATCGCATAAAGTGTAATGTGCGACAATGACAATGATGAATAAGATGGGGCTGATTACATATTGTGTAATGATGATCCATTTGACTTGATCCTTGATGATGAAACAAATCTGAACTGGTACCGTAAGGATCACATATATATATTGCCACAATAAAAATACACTAATTGGGTTAATTGGGTGTATGTCACTAAATCCAACACTAGATTCGACAGTAACATACTTCTTGTTGACCAGGCTCAGGTAATAAACCAATCCATGTCTCACGATGTTTAGCATGATCATCCAACATGAAGCAATCAGTACATGATGATCTATAAAAAGCATTCAAATAAGTTAATTAACATGTTTGGGATGCTACAAATGCTAGAGAATCATCATTGCTACAAATGCTAGAAAACTACTTAATTAACATGTTTGGGATGCTGCAAAATTACTTAATTCAATTTATTCACAAAATTAGCTAATTAACATGTTTGGGATGCTACAAATGCTAGAAAACTACTTAAATCAAATCACTATGTAAATACTAAAAATTATAAATCTATCAAAATTAAAGCTATAAATTCAATCTTCAAAATAAATTATATTCACAAATATAAAATAAAATATTTTTCATAATTTTTTTTATTAAATTAATTAATTTACCTTAATCAAAGAAATCATAGTCGTTTGATATTCATTTTGCATCACCTCCACCAATAGAGCAAACCATAACAAATAAGGTGAATAAGCATAAGACATCATCAATGGTTTCCATCTATGCAGACCAGCATCAACTATCCACGAATGGGGATCGCTCGTGAATCTAATAAAAGAAGACAACACAACAATTTTATACAGCAGAAAGATGCCGCAAAAGAAAAAGCAGTTAATCAAAGATGAAAACGAGATAAATGATATGGAAATAGAAGTGTCGCGTCTGTGTCCGTTCAGGCGTCGTGGAAAGAAAGATAAAAATAAAGGAGTCGGCACCAAAATTTTTTATTGGGAAAAACCTTGGAAAACCTATTTATTTAGGAAAAAGAGAGAGATGAGTTCAGAGTCGGTTATGAATAGGAAAGGTGTCAGCACCCTACATCACTCAAAGCCATGTAGTTCTTAAAAAGCTTGATTGACCAGTGATTTTAATTTTGAAAAAGGAGATTTGATTTTGAAAAGATTTTTTTTACAAAAGGGGATTTTATTTCATGAATAATTCACTTTTGCATAGACAGACAACGGTGTTATTCAATAAAGCCTTACTGATTAAATACATCACTGAGGATGAAAAATAATACATCAATTGAAAAGAATTGTTATTTGTTATAAAAACTTATTTTTTATTATGTAAATTTGAAAAGAATTGTTATTTGTTATAAAAATAACAAATAGCAATTCTGGTGGAGGCGTGAAAGGCGGCGCGGATCTGGTGGAGGCGTGGCGGCGACGGCAAACTCGTGACAGTCAGAGGGAGCGGCTTGGTGCGTAACTCGGAGGTCACGCGGCGGAGGTCCTCGAAACAAGAATCTAATCTGTTTACATTGTGTTTCTCTGTTTTTTTTTTTTGATTTGGAATGATGGTGAAGGGTTGTTGTGAACGTAAGAGGAAGGAGGGACTTGGGTTGATAGAGAAGATGATATAGGAGGTGGCTATGCAGTGAATGAAAGGATGAAGGTGAAGTGAAAAAATGGGGGAAGCTATGATAACAAAAACGGTGTGAGAATTTTCTGAAGCTCTCCCCTTCTTTGCTTCTGTTGTGCGAATATATTGAACATCAACCTGCCTGTATCGTGCAGTGTACTGATGTTTTGAGAAAATTGTGTAAAAGCCATCAAGGGAATTGAAAGCACATTTAGATGATGATCCGGATTTGGTGTAGTTACAAAAGTGCACCAAATCTCCACCCTTCAAAAAATTAAATAAAAACCTCAACCCTTATGCCCCAGCCATTGGATTTTGCAACTGCGGCAACTTCGTGCATTTACGGACTGCACCAAATCCGGGTCGGATGAAGGGTTCATCACGTGAATAGAATGAACCAGAGGGATTGTGTTCCCACGTGAGAAGCAGGTGG
This sequence comes from Sophora flavescens, assembly GCA_030762895.1. NCBI lineage: Eukaryota > Viridiplantae > Streptophyta > Magnoliopsida > Fabales > Fabaceae > Sophora > Sophora flavescens. Next base: position 18,732,202 of record CM061065.1, read on the forward strand.
GGGTAGTGAGTACTGTCCACTTCTCCTTGAATTTGTTTTTGGAAAATGTGGGTCTGTTGAGGGTTTTTTCATTCTTTGATTTTTAATATTTAATTTTATTTATTTTATTTTGAATTTCATTCTTTCTTTCTTTTTTTATTTTGGAATTTATTTTTTAAAATGAAATAAATTTTTTAAAATGATACATTAAATCATATTTATGTATTAATTAGCTCAATCAATTTATATTAGTATATCAATATGTGTTTATTCATATTTATTCATATAATTCAAATTTTATTTATTTTATTTTATTTATTTTATTTCGAATTTCATTCTTTGATTTTTTTTTTATCAATATGTGTTTATTCATATTCATTCATATAATTCAAATTTTATTTATTTTATTTTATTTATTTTATTTCGAATTTCATTCTTTGATTTTTTTTTTAAATTTTCTTAATTTCGAATAAAAGAAATGTTTTCCCTTGATTCTTGTCAGAAATTAAATTTGTCTGGTCTACAAAGATCCAGAATGTGTTAGAAGCTAGGAATGGAATTTGAAAAGTCAAAAACTTAGTTATTAAGAATAACAACTCATAACTAAGAGTTTTAGTTCAATTAGTATTTTTTTACCCGTGCGATTGCATCGCACGAGTGATCAATTACCATTATTATTGATAGTATTATTGTCATTAATAACTTGAATTGTGCCTCTATATCTACCAAACTTTTTTTTTTTGCTTTATCCCAAATTAAGTCCACCATGTCAAATATTTTCTTTACTTATTTCACACTTCACTTTCAATATTTACTTCCCACCTATAATGGTGGTACTCATTCATCTCCAAGGCTTTTTATTTATAGACAGAAGTGATCAGCAAAAACCTTGAAACAATTTTATCTATAATTTGAGTGCAAAGAATTGAATATTATTTTTATTTTAAAATGATATTACAATACGTAATGTAACACTATGTGTTAAGTGTTCATCTTTGATTATTACTAATGATCAACTAATCCTCTTAAATCATGTGGTGCTGACACGTGTCCCTTTATTAGAAAATCAATAATTCCCCTTATTAATTAATATAGATATAGATTTATTATTTAAAATAGAAAAAAAAGGCAATGATGTAGAAAAAATAGATTAGAAAATATAAACAGCCCTGCCTCTATTTACGTCAATTCAGAGATTGTCGTGTTTGACTCCCAAAACATTGTACCTTTACCGATTTGTAAATATCTTAAAACAAAAAATAAATAAACTTTAGAAGGACAAAAAAAAACTTCATCACTTGACATGTGGCTTGCACCATTGTGCTACACTAAAATCAACATTTCCCCTTATTAATTAGTATAGATATAGATTTATTACTTAAAATAGAAAAAACAAAGGTAAAGATGTAGCAAACAAAAAATACAAACTATGAATAGCTCTGCCTCTATTTATGTCAATACAAAGATTGTCGTGTTTGACTCCCAAAACAATATACCTTTATCGGTTTGTAAATATTTTAAAACAAAAAATATGTAAATTTTAGGAAATAAATAAAATAATAATAAAAATATTCCATAACTTGGCACGTGGCTTGCACCATCGTGCTACACTAAAATCAGAATTCCCCTTATCAATTAGTATAGATATAGATTTATTATTGGTTTGGTTTGATTCGGTTCGAACCGGAAAATATTAAAATATATATGTATATATAAATAAAAAATATATAAAATAAACAATGTACATTTACCGGTTTGTAAATATTTTAAAACAAAAAATATATAAATTGTAGAAAATAAATAAAATAATAATAAAAATATTCCATTACTTGACACGTGGCTTGCGCCATTGTGCTACAATAAAATCAGAATTTCCCCTTTATCAATTTGTATAGATATAGATTTATTATTGGTTTGGTTTGATTCGGTTCGAACATGAAAATATTAAAATATATATATATATAAATAAAAATATATAAAATTTTAAACTATTAAATTATATATACATTAAAATATAAGTATATAAAAATTAAAACATCAAGAACATGACAACTCAACTTTTACTGTTTGCCAATTTATGATTTGTTGACATTGTAAAAAAACTTTACACTGTTAGTGTATACAAATAAATTCAAAAAACAAGTAATAGGAAAAAAATTATTAGAAATTTTTTAAAAAAAATTAAGGAAAACGTAAAAAATAAAATAAATTTAAAAACAAATTCTTAAAAAAAAAAAGTAAACAAAATTTTAAAAAATCTAAAAATTTAAAAATAAACGTAAAAAAATTTAAAAAAGTAAAAAAACAATTAATTTTGTTTTTTTAAAAAAGTAAAATAAAATGTTTTTTTTTTAAAAAGTCAAAAAATCCTCCTGCTGACACGTGGATGTACAGTAAAAAAAGCCTCTCCACCTTTTATATTAGTATAGATTTGAACTTATCTTCAATGATTATCGGTCAAAACAAGGAATTGACCATGGGGTGTATAAATAAGATGTAGTAGAACTTGATTTAGTGTATTGTATTGAACTTGTGAGAGGGTTTCATAAAATTGTAATAGGGAAGCTCCAGCGAGTTCCATCTGTAGAACTTGTATTTGGTCATTAACAAAGACCAAGCTTTGTAAGTGAATAAGATTCTTGTTAGGGGTGAGCAGTGCTCGGTTTCGATCGGTTTCGGGCTCAAAAAGACCAATCCGCTGTAAACCGATCATTCAATTTTATGGCCCATTTCCGCCCAATTGTTGTTCGGTTAGGTCGGGTTGCGGTTAGGTCGGGTTGAGCGGATGATCGGTCGGGTTGGCACGGGTATGGCTGGGCCAGATTCAATTTTTGGGCCAAACTTAATTTTTGATTGATTTTTCCCAATTTTGGGTTAGTTTTACCATCTAAATACACAATTGGGCCTTAAATCATACATTGGGTCACTGTGAACCCTCATTATGAAAGATGGAATGTTCAATGACAATGTTTCACTCCATGCATACTAATTAAACACAAAGATAGAGAAGCCTAGAAGTCGATAGTTTAGTTATACACAAGTGCAAATACATAAGAAAACAAGGTTTATAACATAATAACATAATAAAATCATAATCTGCTGATTCTTGAAACAAGGTAGCCTGCTGATTCTTCAAACAAGGTTGCCATGAACTCATCTCTATCAACATTTTTTTTACAAGAAACCTGCAATATAAAAGATAGGGTTGAAATCTTATGCAGTACTTGCACAACCACATAAAACAACAACAAACACATGAAAGAATCCATATACCTTTTGCTTCAGAAACTCGACCATTGAATTTTACCCATTTATAGCAACATTAAGTCTGCTCCCCATTCAAAAGATATTCATCAGAGGGCCTACCAAATTCAGACACTTGAGAGGATTACTAAACCAATCCACACATAGGCAATACAATGATAGTGGTAATTAAAACAGAATAAACAAGAGTATGCCACATCATGAGAAAATGAAGTCTACCATTTTAATACACCAAAGTACCAAACAAGACACCGCACACTGCACGGACCAATGAGGATCATTCATTTTTTGGGGTTTGTTCATGACTTCATGTCAACCAATCCCTAATAATTAAAGATTTTGACACATTAAACAATCTACTATTCCTTTCAAGCAATGTACACCAAAGCACTTCAAAAACAAAGCACTGACACAGAATCTTAGGTCAAAACCTCTTAAGTTAGTGAGGAGAAAAGTCCCTACTGCCGCTTCAAGACTCTGCAGAGAGCAGTGGAGAAAAATGAGGAAAGTTTGCAAATCTCTTTCATTACAGAGTTCAGTTCTGCAAATTAGAAGACAAATTAATGGAAAGACAATCCAATATTACAGTATTGTAAAGGAAATTGAAAGTACCTTTCAGGTTCATAGTAGTAGCAAGGCCAAAAATAGAGTAGCATGGCACCTGATAACAAAATAGTCCTAACTCCTAAGAGGCTAACAGTTGATATATATACCAAGCAGATTGTGATGAGTCATGTTTCACATATGACTCCAAAAAGCAAAAAGTTCAGTTCTGCAAAGCAGGATAAAATACAAAATTTAGTACATAACATAATAATAAGGAACAAATCATACAAAATTCAGCAAGGCAAAAACAAGGAACAAAACCTTAATAACTCTCAGCCACAACCAATATTCATTGGTTGTGATTGAGATGATGAACCAGCACCAGATGTAACTCCAGCTCTTAATGCTGCTCCTCCACTCCTCCCAAAATCTGTTGATCCGCGATGAAATTCTTGAAAACATTGATAAAAACAGACTGAATTAGCTTACATACATAAATACATATACAAAAGGATTCAAAGGTATAAAATAATAGAGAAACATGTACCTGAAACAATTTTGTCAGATGTCTCAAATTCCTCATTTAGATTGAGGTCTTTAAATTGGTAAAGAAAAGGCCTCAACCAATTCTGAGCACAAATCAGTGCCTCTACCATTTATGGGGTTAGAGAGCTTCCAAAGGTGTCTAACACCCTTCCACCAGCACTAAAAGCACTTTCTGAAGCCACGGTGGAAACAGGAGTGGACAAAACATCCCTGGCCAAGGTTGAGAGTATGGGAAACCGAGAGGAATTTTGCTTCCACCACAAAAGCAAGTCAAATTTGTCATCTCCGTCCACACAAGATTCGGCCAAGTACCTCTCAAGTTCATTTTTATGATCAATTGAATTTTTTTCCTTAAGATGCTTCTTGAAAGCATCAGCCCTTGCCCAATGTGTTGAAATTTCAGCAGGGCTAGAGGTTTCTGCAGATGAACTACCCTCCAATGGACCATGAGAAGTTTGACTAGGCCTATTTTGTTGCTCATGAGCTGTATCATACCAATCATACATACTGGACAGGTTGTGCTTAATACTAGTTGTCAGTTTATTGGAAAAATCTAAGTCATCTTTGTACATGTCTTGAAATGACCACTCGACATACCTAAACTTATAACGAGGGTCAAGAATGACACCAAAATAAAGCAGCTGATTGATATTTACAATGTTTCCCCAATACTTGTCATATTTTTTCTTCATTTCTAAGCCCATACTACTCAAAACAGAATTGGTATTCTTGATGGATTGGCTAAGTTCATAATGGATTGAAGCCAATTGGTGGAATGCAGAATGTATGTTCACATGCAAAGAAGATGAGAATATCTTAGTGGCCTCATAGAAGATCTTAAGAGATTTCACAAAGGCTCTTGCATTCTCCCAATCTATACTAGAAGGGGGGCCATCAGGCCCAAAGTATTCCATATAGCTTGTATCCTCAAATTCAAGCTTTTCGAATGCAGCTTGAAACCTCTCCGCTGAATCCAGCATCATGTATGTTGAGTTCCATCTAGTAGGAACATCAAGACACACAAGTTTTTGAGATGAAATTCTAGCAAACTCTATGCACTCCTTAAACTTAGCAAGTCTTTGAGGTGAAGACCTCACAAACCTAACAACATTGCGAATACTTGTAATGGAATGATGTAGGTCCTTCAAACCATCATTGACTACTAGGTTCAAGATGTGCGCACAACACCTCATGTGTAAGAACTCTCCATCTACCACCAACCCATTCATGTTCTTGAATCATTTTTTCAAGTATGCCACAGCCACATCATTTGATGATGCATTATCTACTGTGATTGTGGATACATTTCTAAGCCCCCACTCTCTTAAGACCTCTTCAACTTTCCTACCAATGGTCTCACCTCTATGGTTGGGAACTATTGAGAAGCTGATTATTCTCTTTTGATACTTCCACTCCTTATCAATAAAATGAGCTGTAAGGGTTAAATAATTGAGGTTCTGGATGGATGTCCAACAATCAATGGTGAGTGCAACCCTACCACATTCAGATCTGAACAAAGCTTTTAAGCGGGCTTTTTCATCTAAATAGAGCTTAAAACAATCTCTAGCCATTGTATGTCTTGAAGGGATTGCAAGTTGTGGTTGTAACTGTTTGCAAAGAACCTTGAAACCCTCACCCTCAACTACCCGGAAGGGTTGTTCATCTAAGGTGATGAACATAGCCAAGGCCTTCCTACAAGCCTCAACATTAAATCTATGGCTAGCTGCAGTCAAATCAGTACCCTCTCCACTCCTACCAGGTGAAAAGGTAACAACTGTTTGGTTGGGGTCAGTGTTGATAGCATATGTATATTTTGGACACATTTTTAGATGAGCAAGCATATTTGATGTTCCATGAGTTTGGGTGTCAGCTAGATATCTTTTACCACAATACTTACATGCTACAGTTGGCTCTTTGGCTTCATTTTCAGGTACTTTGGTGAAATGGTCCCATGCAGTTGATGTTCTCCTAGGACCACTAGCATTAGGCTTCCTCTTCCTTGTATTTTTAGGAGGAAGAAGAGTGGGATCAACACCTGCAGCTTCATTTACAGCTGCTGGCTGGTTAGTGGGCTGGTCTCCTATGGGCTGGCTGGCTTCCATATATTACACTTGTATCTTCACAAGATTCCATAAACACACCCTTTGGAGCTTCTGGACCTGCAACATCAAGAGTGAAACTTGCGCTATCAGCATTCTAAATTTAAAAAGTAATATCACCTAACAATCAAACATCTAAAGTATATAACCAGCTTCAAGGACCAAATTATGCCATGATAAGAAATCGTTAATTTAAACAGGGCTAAACAGATAGAATTGAAATAGAAATTTATATGTCCTTATAAAAAAGCTAGGGTTCATCAATTAAAAATGCATGTTATTAAAATTTAAACAAAGCTAAACTTATACATTTATCATAAGTTTAGCTCAGTTTAAATTTACATGTCATGACAAGGATGTAACACATCTATGTATGTGTAACATTTGAAGCAAACACACAGGTGTGCATAGATGTATACAAACAGAAGTTTATGTCCATGCACCACAGGCTGAGAAGTCACAAGCTGATACTATAAGAAACTAATCATAGTTGATGAAGCTGAACAACTTTTTTTTTTAGAACTTTATTTAGGGCTGGGTTGATTTTGGATGACAACTTATGACACATTATCTGATACTGGAATGAGGCTTACAATGTTGATACCTTCTTTTTATATTGTGGCCTTCTGTGCTTGAAATGATGAACAGATATGAGAAAATGAGTTGTTAAACTGAAAAAAAAAACTCTACTCATTAGAGAGAATAACCAAATAAAGGAAAGGAATAGTGAGAATCACTAAGATCAGAGCGCATGCATCAGGGAAGACCGCAGATCCGTAAAAAATTAGAACCCATACCAAAAATGGAAGTAAAATTAACATATGGTTATGGAAGGAGGGAAAAAAGTAGACATAAAAGGAAAAGGAACGAAAAGAGGATACCTGGAACGGTGACCGCAGATCCGTGGCCTTCTGTGCAGTTCGCTTTCGCTACCGCCGCTGGCTTCTGAACGCTGCGTCGTGCGTCGACGTGCGTCGTACTGCACTGCTGTCTGCTGCTCTGCGAGTGGCCACAGAGCCAAGGAGGCAAGGACTAAGGAAGGAAGGAACCACTTTAGGTTTAGGGTTTCACTTTCAAAGACTTCTAAGTTCTATGTTCGACTCTTCTGAGTTCTCACTTCTCACCCCTATTCGAGAGTCTTAGATCGAGTGTGAGTGTGTGACAGTGTCTGAGTGAGAGTGAGTCAGAGTCAGTGTGTGTGTGAGTGAATGTGAAGCCGTGAAGGGTTGGGGTGACTTAGGCCTTGGTGAGTGAATGTGAGGGGTTGGGCAATGGCAGAATGGCAGGAAAAAATGGACAAAACGAATGGCAGCCCATGGAACAGAAAATTGTATAAATGTTTTTTGTTATTAGCGGGTCGGTTCGGGTACCGATGGGTGACAAAACCCAGACCCGAAACCGACCGTGTATAACCATATCAAACCAGTTTTCCCACCCGCCAACCCGCCAACCCGATTAAACCCGACCGTTACATAAAAAATTGCAACGGGTTGGTCGGTTTCGGGCGGGTCGCATATTTATGATCACCCCTAATTCTGGTTGTGTGTTTTTCAAAGAGTGTTCTGTTTCATTATCTCCATATTCTTCTAGCAAGGAAAATTTTAATTGGCAACATCTGGTATCAGAGCCAGACTGAAACAAGATGGCAGCAAGTTCAAGCACGGGAGCTACCCAACTTCGACAAGTGCAATCAACAATTTACAATTTGATGGAAGATCAAAATTTTCTATGTGGAAACGTTTGATGGAGCTATGTTTAAAAACCAGTGGCTATGGAGAAATTTTGGAGAAAGGTTTTGCTGAACCAACAGAACAAGAAAAATCAAAGGTTGATAAGAAGCAGGTAGACAAAGATCGTCTACTCAATGAAAAAGCTTTGTTTTTAATATGTCAATCACTGGAGCTGCCTATTAGAGAGGGTCATGCTCGAGTTGCAGAAAATGCTGCAGAAAATGAAGATAATATGAAGACGGTGCTAATGACCAGTAACGTTGTTGCTGATAAATATGATAATCAATGGTTGTTAGATACAGGCTGCAACAATCATCTAAGCGGAAAAAAAGAACTATTTTCTGACTTAGATGAAAACGCCAAACCACTGTCAAGCTTGCTAATAATTCAAGACTTGCAGTCTTGGGAAAAGGGAAGATTTCCATCAGATTAAAGGATGGATCTTTGAATTATATTTCCGATGTATTTTATGCACCTGGTATATGTCAAAATCTTTTGAGTGTTGGACTGACTAGCTGAGAAAGGCTATGACATGCGGTTTAACAAAATAGGCTACACCATAAATGATACGGAGATGGGCTTGATAGCAAAGACAAGCATGTCAAACAACTGATTGTTACCAATGAATATTAAGTACCATGATTCCTTGTGTTGCAATGCTACAATTGTTGATGATAGTTGGCTTTGGCACATGCGGCTTGGACACTTCAACTTCGAAAGCATCAAGTTTCTTGCAAATAAAAATTGGGTTGTAGGCTTGCCAGTTATCAAAGTTCGTGATAAGCTATGCGAAACATGTGTCATGGGTAAAAATCTTTGTGATCCTTTTCCTAAAGGGCGTGCATGGAGAGCTACAAAACCACTTGAGTTGGTGCACTCAGATTTATGTTATGTGGATGTTCAATCCAATGGAGGTAACATATATTTTATTACTTTCATTGATGACTTGAGTAGGAAGATATGGGTTTACTTCTTGAAAAACAAATCTGATTCTTGTGATACACTCAAGAATTTTATGGCATATGTTGAAAGGAGAAGTGGCTACACTCTTAAAACATTGAGAACTGATTGGGAACTCGAGTACATAGTTTGTGATGATTTCTTGAGAAAGCATGGTGTTAAACATCAAGTAAGCGCAAGATACACTCTTCAACAAAATGGACTGGAGAAGAAGGAAGAATAGGACTATCATGGACATGGTAAGAAGCATGCTACATGGCAAGAGATTGCCTAAGAGTTTTTGGACGAAGCGGTGGCTTGTGTAGTCTACATCTTGAATAGCTGTCTGTCAAAAGTGTACGAGATAAAACTCCACAAGAATCCTGGAGGAGACAAAAGCCCAATCTTGATCACCTAAAAGTTTTTGGTTGCATTGCTTATGTACATGTTCCCGATGAACTAAGGAAGAAACTTCGATGACAAGGCGAAAAATGCATCTTTGTTGGGTACAGTGAAGAAACTAAAAGCTACAAGTTATACAATCCAATTTCTCAAAAGGTAATCATTAGTCGTGATGTTACCTTTGATGAAAATAGAGTGTGGGATTGGTCAGAGAAAGAAAAGGAATTGTTGCCTATACCAGTAACCATAAATGAAGAATTGGAGCCACCAGCAAGTACGACAAGTCTTGATGATCCACCACTTCGTTCATGACGAGAATGACGTCCACCTGCTCACTTACAAGATTATGAAGTTGGTAGAGATGATGATTCTGATGATAGGGAGGAAGATGTTACTTATTATGCTTTATTTTCTGATTGTGATACTATGACATATGAGGAAGCAGCCAATGATGATCGTTGGATAAAAGCAATGGATGAAGAAATTCAAGCAATTGAAAAGAATAAGACATGGGAGTTAGCTACTCTTCCTGAAGGAAAGAAGCCTATTGGTGTTAAATGGGTGTACAAGACAAAGTTCCAACCAAATGGAGAGATTGAACATTTTAAGGCACAATTAGTGGCAAAAGGGTACAAACAAAAATATGGAATTGATTACTTTGAAGTATTTGCTCCAGTTGCTAGAATGGATACGATAAGTATGATTATTTCTATTTCTTGTACAAAATCGGTGGAAAATATTCCAAATGGATGTCAAGTCTGCTTTCTTGAATGATATACTTGATGAAAAAGTTTACATTGAGTAGGCGATAAGCCTCTGGCTTATCTAGTTTTATGACTAGATAAACTAGGGTTTATGTGCCAATTTATTCGAGTTTACTCTCGTTTTCGCCCAAATTTGCCTTGTTTTGTTCCTAAGTTGGACTTTGACTCGTTTTGCGTCTTTTGTGTAGTTTTTAGGTTATTTTGGAGAGAATTACGCTTGTGGTTGCTTGTGTTGTTTTCAGGTCCATAAGTGAGGCTCTAAGAATTAAGGAAAGTCAACAAATAGTGGAGATTGCCATTCTGGGGATTCTCGCCCCGCGAGAGGAGGCTCGCCCCGCGATAGTTTGAAGATCTGGGAAGACAGAGACCATCACGGCCTAGCCGTGATTGACATCACGGGCCGTGACAGGAAGGTTCGCGTCGCGAGACGTCCTTCGCGTCGCGAGTGTGTGAACTCCAGAAAAGTACCAGAATCAGAGACCATCACGGCCTAGCCGTGATGTATATCACGGCCGTGACCTAAAAGCCATACAAGTCAGAGACCATCACGGCCTAGCCGTGATGTATATCACGGCCGTGACCTAAAATCCACACAAGGCAGAGAACATCACGGCCTGGCCGTGATTGACATCACGGGCCGTGACAAGAAGACTCGCGTCGCGAGACATCCTTCGCGTCGCGAATGTTCAAATCCCATAAGTGCGCCAGAAGCAGAAGCCGTCACGGCCTGGCCGTGATGGCCATCACGGCCGTGACGCGTGGCCTCCTTATAAATAGAGCAGATCAGAACAGAAAAGAGAACTTTTTGGATCAGAATTTTCAGAGATTTTTTGTAATCCTTATTCTGGGGTTTCTTCTCCTTTTCTCCTCTCTTAATTCTTAGGCTTAGGATGAATTCCGATTGTACGTGCGTTGTTGTTACGGACATGAGGAACTAATCCTCTTGTCTAGGGGATCGATGAAGCCACCCATGGCGGCATAGTGTTCATGTAATGTAACTCTCTCTCCTTTAATTCAATTATGATTTTCCAATTCTGTTTTCATTGTGTCGATTATATGCTAGCGTGATCGACTAGTTAAGCGTGTTGAGGCCTAGCGGCGATTCGCGTTTTAGAACTTGAATTGGGAACATCGGTCGAGTATTGCATGAGAGTGAGTAGGAGATCGATGCAACCTATAGGGAATAAGAATTAATAGAATTCGAGATTAGGGTTAAGAGACCTAGCAAGTAATTAACTCAAATCATCGAATACGTCCTAATGAGCACGGAAGTGGATTTAGGAGAATTTAGGGGTCCCGGTTGACATTAAAATTGAACTTAGGGAGGAGAATATCATCACTTGGGTACTTTGCATGATTGGGTAGGTGGATTCGAAACCTTAGATGCTTTTATTTCTGAATTTAATCACCGTAGCGTTATTTGATTTGATTCGTGAAATTGCGATCTCAATCTCTTTCTCTCAACCACCTTCTATTGCTTAACCAACGTATCGGATTTCTTGACAATTTAGTCGAATTGGTAACCCAATCCTTGTGTTCGACCTCGGTAGAATCTTACCGTGTTTTTATTACTTGCGACGACCCGGTACACTTGCCGGAGTCACAACAGTAACCACCAGGCTAACTAAAACAAGGAGAAGAAGATAAGGTGTACAGGTTGAAGAAAGCATTGTATGGATTGAAGCAAGCACCCAGAGCATGGTATACTCGTATAGACACATACTTTATTAACAATGGTTTCCATAGGAGTCCAAATGGTTAGATGAATTCAAGGAGAATATGTCTACACAGTTTTAAATGACTGATGTGGGCCTGATGTCTTACTTCTTAGGCATTAAGGTTAAACAATAGTGTGAAGGAATTTTTATTTCACAAAAGAAATATGCAGTAGATGTTCTGAAGAAGTTTAAGATGGAAGCTTACAAACCAATCTTGACACCAGTTGAAGAAAGATTGAAGCTTGAAAAGGAGAGTGGTGGTGACCTTGTCAATCCAACTAATTTCATAAGATTAGTAGGAAGTCTGAGGTACCTAACAGCAATAAGACCCGACATAGTTTATGGAGTTGGACTCATAAGCGGATTCATGGATTCACCACGACAATCTCATTGGCAAGCAACAAAGCGGATTTAAAGATATATTGATGCACGATTGATGATGGCATCTTTTATTTAAATGCTAACAAGATAGAATTGGTTGGATACATAGATAGTGATTGGGGAGGTAATACTGAAACACGGAAAAGTACTTCAGGTTATGCTTTTTATCTAGGGTCAGATGTATTTTCATGGTCATCCAAGAAACAACAAGTAGTTGCCCTTTCAACAGTAGAGGCAGGATATATAGCAGCCACAAACTGTGCAACTCAAGCGGTTTGGTTATGGAAAATGCTAAGTGAGCTATAACATAAACAAGATGGTCCTACAAGAATATTTTGTGATAACAAATCAACAATTGCTTTGACAAAGAATCCAGTTTTTCATGGACGCAGCAAACACATCAGCATCAAGCATCACTACATTAGAGACTTGGTTAGAGATAAAGAAATTGTGGTTGAATATTGTTCAACGGAAGACCAAATTACAAATATCTTTACAAAGCCACTCAAAATCAATTTTTTCTTGAAGTTGAAGAATATGCTCGGAATGATCAAGCCAAGTTTAAGGGAGGATGTTAGAAATTAAACTTGTCTTATCTACAAAGATCCAGAATGTGTTAGAAACTAGGAATGGAATTTTAAATGTCAAAAACTTAGTTATTAAGAATGACAACTCATACCTAAGAGTTTTAGTTCAATTTGAACTTCTCTTCAGTGGTTGTCGGTCAAAACAAGGAATTGATCATGGGGTGTATAAATAAGACGTAGTAGAACTTGATTTAGTGTATTGTATTGTACTTGTGAGAGAGTTTTAGAAAATTGTAATAGGGAAGCTCCAGCGAGTTCCCTCCGCAGAACTCGTATTTGGTCGTTAACAAAGACCAAGCTTTGTGAGTGAATAAAATTCTGGTTGTGTGTTTTTCATAGAGTGTTCTGTTTCATTCTCTCCATATTCTTCTAGCAAGGTAAATTTTAATTGCCAACAATTCTTTTATTGAGTTCAATTTATGCACCTTCAAAAAGAAAAAAAAATGGCAAAAGCTTCAATTATTTGTGTGGTGAGGGATAATTAATGGTATTATTCTGACTTGCTTGAGTGTAGGAGAGCAGAGACTGTGCACCATTTTTGTGTAAAAAAAAAGAGAAACAACCCAAAACAAGAAGAAAGATATATTTGACTTTTACTTGAAAAAGAAGAAAACAAAGAGGTAGGAAGGAGTGACCAAGAGGACATATACGGTATGGGTGACCAAGAGGACAGATCTGGGTAGGACATTTATTATTATTATTATTATATTTCAGAAAATTTGTTTCTCTATTGTTTTTACCCTCTTTTAAACACTTGGACCGGGACTATGGGCTCAAAAGTCATGTAACAAATTGGGGTTAAGTCTGCTCTTTTATTGGGCCTCGAACATAAAAAAATATTTTTAAAGTTTTTGGCAATTCCTGTTTATGGTGGATTGCAGATTAGTTTAGTGGGTTATTATGGACTAAGGGGTAGGAGGTGATGGGTGAGATGATGGGTGGATCATCTGATAGGTCGTGAATTGAAATGAGTTATTGAAACATCCCGATTTATGTGTCTTTCTATATTAGTAAATACATAATTATATGTGTTTATTTTAATTAAAATCTAGAGGATGATTTTAAATAGACTAAAATCATTTTCTTGTGTTATCCTACCGTAAAAAGTCACGGTTAAAGTTTCGGTTGAAAAATCGAGGCGGAGGCGATCTGCATTTTCATTAATGATAAAAAGCTTACCGAGCAAAAACCTAATTTTGACCTGTGAAGGAAGCGGTTAGTGTTTTTATCATGTTTCCTTCAACTTAGGTTATTTTGAAAATTTACGTTGGAAAATAAAATAAAATATTTTATTAGGGTGAAAGCGTCGAAAACTACGATCGGAAGTGCAACCGGATACGAAATGAAGCAGTTAGGGAGCACAAAAGGAGTGAAGTGACATGAGGGGATGTGATTGACAAGGGTTATGGCACACTCAAAAAGTACCATCATTACACTTTTTCAAATTATATCATATTCTAATCAAAAACCCATTTTTCTTCACTTTTTCCAACCAAACACCTCCTTAACTCCAAACTTGCTCTCCAAGCTCACTCTTCCTCCCTCTTCACGCCACTCTCCCTCCTCACTCTATAAATACCCACTTCATTTCATCTCATCCATCTTCTTCTTCTTCTCCATTCTTATTTTAAGTTTCTAACACTTAAAGCTTCCATTTTTTATTCATTTTCAAGCTTCAATCTTTCACAAGTTTTCTTCCAAGCTTCAAGGGTCACTCTCCCATGCTATTCTTTTTCAAATCTTGCTTTTATTTCATGAGTTTACTCTATGTTTTCTGAAAAATGTTCTTAAAGCTCTTTTAACTTCTAAAATCTCTAGAAAATTATAGAAAAATCCATTTGAGTTGAAACCAATTTCTATGAACTCTTAATGATCTCTACTTTCATAATCTAAGAGCTTGCATCAAACCAAAATTTCTAGCCTATTTATCCAAGGATGGCCGAACCTAGTAGGTTTTGGACCTAGGATGTTTTGTTTCAACTTTTCAAATATGATCATGAATTTGAGCTTCTTAGTACCTTTTAATGCTAAATCTAAGAGCTTGAAAAGTTTAAAAATTTCTAGCCTATTTTTAAGGAAAATGCCGAAACCCTAAGCTAGTGACTTAGAGGAGTTTTGCTCAATCTTTGAAAAATGATCATTGATTATTAATCTCTAACACTTAAGGATCATTAATCCATGTGTGGTATGATTTTTGAAAATCTCAAACCCTAATATTTTGAGAAGGTCGAACCTAGACCTTGAGAGTCTTGTGTTCTTGGTTGATTTTTAACTTGTGGTATTGTGTTGGTATCTTTATACTTTCATAGCGAAAAAGCGATGAGGTTTGTGGTTCGTTACTTCAAACACCAAGCACTTTTACCTTCACCAAAGGTAAGAGGGGACAGCCTCGATGGATACACAATAAGCTGTGTGCATGTGTTTATATGAACTGTTGATTTCTTGGAATCCTTTTAGAACGTTTGAATCAATGTTTGAATGACTTGTATATTTGGACTATTGTTGTAATTGTCCGGTAGCTGTTTTATTACTTGATTATTTACTGGACTAAAGTGTTATGAAACATGTTTGACATGAACTGTTATTAAGCTGTTATCTTGTCATTGTTATTATATTGATGTTTGATTGATACGAGAAGCTTGACATTTGTTGGTGCTCAAATAATGATAAGATTAAAAGACTTGATAAGCTTTAAGAAAATCTTTTAAAAAAATAAAGATGTTTTGGTGATTTCTTTGATTAAAGAATGTGGTTTGGAAATGAAGAATTCTCGTAAGGTCATTATTTTTGAAAGAAGAGAATTTTAGAACACTTGTTAAAAATATTTTCAAGTTAAAAGGAAATCATTTCCTTATGAATAAAGATTTTCGCATAAGATAAAACCATTTAGAAAATATATGTTTTATGGAGGAAAAAGCCTTTGGAAAATATTTGACTTTATTTAGAAATGAATTTAAGGAAAGGATTTCAAGAGAAAATGGACTTCTCATAATGTTTTACAAATGATATTCCAAATGAAAAGATTTTATATAAAAATGTTTTCGAAAATATTCCGGTAACTTGGATAAGTTACCGAGCCTTTTATTTTGTATTTGTGTTTCCTTGAATGAAAAGTAAGAAACATGTTAAAAGTGGATCTAGTTCGTGAGACGTCGCTTCTAGTGTCTTATAATTACACGTAGATCTTTGATCCGTGTCCCGATGTTATGGACTGGATGTCCTACTCACAAGGTGAGACAACGATGTTAAAGATGAATGATGTTTTCTATGACCACAAGCCCAAGACTTGCATCTGTCTAAGGTGTTGTGATTGAGCACTCGGACTGCGTGTCCTGTGTTGATGTTGGATAATTTCAAATAATGAAATTTATGAATAGTCGTTAGCTTTTAAGTTTCGACAGCGAAAAAGAATGATCACAAAGAAAAGCTATGTAAGATGAAAGGTTTTCTCATGCATTACTCCCTTTGGCAGATGTGCCTGTTATTCCGAATGGCCTGATAAATGAGGCATTTGAGACGATGTTTTTCCAAATGACTTGATAAATGAGGCATTCAAGACGATGTTTATTCCGGATGCCTTGGTGCACGAGGTGTCCGAGATGATGTGCCCGTGTGGCAATTGAGCATGATCAACTCCTTATTATTCAACGATGAAAAGGTGATGATATCTCATGAGATTAAGATAGAGTCTGAATATTGAAGTGTCATGCATGCTTTTATAAAAGCTGACTGTGCGGGCATGAGACCCCTTGATATTATACGTGTTTATTTCTGATAAATTATCTGGTAAATGCTTAATATGCTTATATGATGCATGTATCATGCATATGGTTATTGTGATCTTCCATATATTGATATCTCACTCTTGCATATTCTTTTGTTGTTTACTCCCCTATATGGACTTGTTATATATATGAGTTTAGATGGATCCCAATATTCCCCTGGCACCAGCGGGAGTGCGGACCCTAACTTTTGAGAATGCTCATCTTGTGACTGCGTGGGTAATTCATTCGGGATCCCACTCCACTACTTATATCGGATCGGTGACTTCTCTTGAGGGACCAGCAGAAGGCGGACCACAGCGTAGAGTAGAGATAGTGGAGTCGGTGAGGAAATCGCTACCACCTATCTAGTACTATCTTCAACGTTTGGCCGATCGGGGGCTGTTGCATGAGCATCCACCTCTTGGGGTGCCTTTACTAGGTATTGTTCCTGCATCACCACCAGAGGAGGATCCAGAGGAGTTCTTTGAGGGCGACGAGGAGCTGGAGTATATGGGAGCCGGCGGCGATGAACCGGAGCATGCTGCACTAGATGGCGAAGATGATGAACCGAACTACGTGGTACTCGATGGCGATGGCGATTTTGACTCCCGATGAGGGAGGAGGCGTCAATGATCCTCGAGCCCACTTCGTCTTACGGGAGTGGGGGTATTGTTTACGGCCTCGCTAATGGCTACTTATAGATTGACCAGCTGTAGGTGTATTTTAAGGTAGTGTATCCTTGTCAAGCTTATTTTCGGCTTCCGAGAGCCAAGGTGTTTGGAAATGTGGTTAGGACCTTTTTTCTTTTGTTAATACTATGTTCCTCACTACTTTTCCTAATTCAACTAATGGTACATTTCCTGTAAAGGCCTTATGATTACGTTGTAGCCGAGTACTTATGCTACTCTTTGTTAATGTTTACATACACGTGTGTTTTCGTTATTCATGTTCTGAGTGTTCATCCATCTTGAAAAAAAAAAATTCATCTCTATTTTAGTATACCTATTTAATAAGAAATTATTATTTTCAAAAAGTAACCAGCAATTTAGTAAGTTTTGTGTACGCAATGGGTAACCATTTGTGCCGAAGTTTAGGGCGTTACAGTTATGGTTCATAAATGTATTGGGTCAAGATGAGCGGGAACAATTTTTCTAGTGGAGTAGACCTTGGTAAAATGGAGCTTGAGTCATGATTCTTTTCCCCTGGATTTCATATTTAGTTAGCTTGTTTATTATTAGGGGGTAGGGGTTGCTACCTACACTCCCATAAATGCACATCCACCCCCATACAACTTTAATTTTTTTTATTACTAAATTATCCTTAAAAAACCTATCTACTTTAATTAATTCCCTCTTTATTTAGGATAAAAACCAACACCCACTCCCTCTTCTCTCTCATCTCCCTCCATCCCCTCCTCTCTCATCTCCCTTCATGATCTGAAAACTAAGGTAAAAATTACATGATTCATCAACAAAAAAAAAGGTAAAATTACATTTTTTAGATCATGTGAAGTAAGAAAAGTAAGGAGAAACAAATCACAACAAAACCAGAAATGATAATAAATATAGTATTGGTTGATTAGTTGCCAGATATGCGTTATTGGATAATTTCAGAAAAAATAATAGATTTTAATCTGAATTAAAAGGCATCAAAATTATAAACATTATCTGAGAATTGAGTGGCACGACCAAATCGGGTGAAGAATGCAACCCAGTGAGAGATGGCAAAATGGGTTGAACCCAACGGGTCAACCCGTTTAACCCATCATTTTTTGCGGGTTGGGTTGAGGACCTCAACCCACCAACCCGTTTTGACCCGTCCCGCCTAACCCACCAAGAAAAAGGGTTGGTGGCGGGAAGGGTTGGCCCATCAAACCTGCTTTTCTTTTCTTTTTTGGAAAAAAAATATTTTTTTATGCTGTAAATATTTTTTAGTTTACCCAGTGCCCACCCATAAGACCATTAGTTAGTCCATCACATTCAATAATTATTTGTTTATATGTTTCTATTTATATACTTTTAAATTACATTTACTCACCCATTATAATTATATATATTTGTATGTAGTACATTCTTTTCACTAATATATTTATATATTAGTTAGTCTACTATCGAAAAGTGATTATTTATATTTTGTGATATTTTAGATGATAATTATATATATGTTAATAACTTTTTTTTATATATATTTTTAAATGTTGATAATTTTTGGCGGCCTAACCCGCCAACCCATCGCTAAACGGGGTGGGTTGGGAGGTTCAGCTCACTTAACAAAAGCGGATCAAGCCGCCCTGCCCCGTTTTCTACAGGTCAATGGCGGGACGGGACGGGTTGACCCGTTTTATCATCTCTAATTACCCAGCCAAGCGAATACGATGCTCACGTACGAAGCACAATAACTGCCACAGGGTCGGTGGTGACGAACCGAAAAGAGAGGGGGATGTGAACAATGGTGATGGCTGCTCCAATATCACAGACAAAGAAGAAAAGAAGATGAAGAGGGCCAGTGGAGAGGAAGAAGAAACAAATATGAAGGTGGGTGGGGGAGGGGTGCGCCTGTTTAGAGAGAAAGGAAGGACACTACTAGAAAATTGTTATTTTCGGATGGAATTTTTGGACGGAAATGTTTCCGTCTGAAATTGTCCAAAAATTTCAGATGGATTTCAGACGGATTTGTTATTTTCAATATTTTCCTTGATTTATCTTATATCCGTCTGAAATCTGTCCGAAATTTCAGACAGTTTCACGGATTTGTTATTTTCAATATTTTCCTTGATTTATCTTACATTCGTCTCGAAATCTATCCAAAAATTTAGGCAGATTTGAGACGGTTTGTTATTTTCAATATTTTCCTTGATTTATCTTACATTTGTCTGAAATCTGTCCGAAAATTTCAGACGGATTTGTTATTTTCAATACTTTCCTTGATTTATCTTACATCCGTTTGAAATCTGTCCGAAAATTTCAGATGGATTTCAGATGGATTTGTTATTTTCGATATTTTTCTTGATTTATCTTACATCCGTCTGAAATCCGTCCGAAAATTTCAGGCGGATTTGACGATTTGTTATTTTCGATATTTTTCTTGATTTATCTTACATCCGTCTGAAATCATGTCCGAAAAATTTCAAGCCGGATTTGTTATTTTTGATGCTTTCCTTGATTTATCTTACATCAAATCGAAATCCGTCCGAAAATTTCAGACGGATTTCAGATGGATTTGTTATTTTCGATATTTTTCTTTATTTATCTTACATCCGTCTGAAATCTGTCCGAAAATTTCGGACGGATTTGTTATTTTCGATATTTTTCTTTATTTATCTTACATCAAGTCAAATCCGTCCGAAAATTTCAGGCCGGTTTGAGATGGATTTGTTATTTTTGATATTTTTATTGATTTATCTTGCATTAAATTCGAAATGCATCCGAAAATTTCAGGCCAATTTCAGACAGTTTATCTCCTCTTTTTTTTGGCGGACCCGCGCGTGCGTAAAAACCCTCCTCCTTCTTCTTTTTGGGTGAAAAATTTAAATATTATTATTCTAAGCTTAATAATCTAATAGAAACCCTATTCCATCTGTTGTTCAGTTGCAAAATAAGAAACCCCTCCTTCTCCTTTCATTACGCACCATCGATCATCGCCATCCTCATTTGCGTTTCGCGTCTGCATTCGCGTCTTTCCTTGGCCCATCTCCTCTGTCCTTTTGCAGGTATTTCATCCTCTATATCTATGGGTGCTGGCCTCCTCTTTGCTTGCTTTTTTCTCTTGCTAGGCGCTTGAATTCTTCTTTTGTTTTTGAAAGTAAAGCAAGTATTTTTTTTGTATATTATTTACTAGGATTGTGAAGGCAATTATTTTATTTATTTTGTTCCTGTAATACCCAACCAATCGTATCAACTTTGGTCTTATTAACTTTAGGTTCTTTAGATTTGGGTTTCTTTCCACATGTTCCACGTAGAAGCGTACAATGGTTGTTGATCCATATTTATCTATTATGACCATATCGAGGTAGTGGCTTCACGTTTGATACGGCTAACCAACAAGCCAAATGCGTTAGATGAGCTCCTGGAGACTTTTGTTGAAAAGCTTGGTGAGCAGGCGGTATATTTGCTTTTGTTGAAATGCTCTTGGAGACTTTTGTTGAAAAGGTTGGTGCTAACCTTTAACCTCGCAATATTTTGGTATCAGTATCCGCGGCTATTGTCCCTATTTTTCTTCCATTGATACATTGTACAGTTTGAGGGTTTGAGTAACAATGATTTTTACTCTATTGGCAATTTTAATGATGTTTCTTGCACTCTCGTATGCTCTGTCTTTGTATTTGTTATCTTATTTTGTAATTGAATGAATTTATTGTTGCTCTCAAAGTTGTTTGGTGAAACACCCGAACCACTATGTAGTTTACTTTGATTGGTGTTTTACCCTCTTGCCTTCTTTATCATGAGATGGTCTCGATCCTTATGATGTGTGCAAGGTTTATGAAATTTGGAATTATTTTCACTTCTGAGGATCTTTGGAGCTACCTCTAATGCAAGCAGCTCAAGCATCAGCCAATAATCAAGTTTCTAAGCTTTTCCCATCAAGTTTTTTTTCCTGATTTATCTTTAATATATGTAAAGTGATTTGATTTTCATTTAGTTATTTCTTTATTGTCTTTTCAGTTAGACTCGTGCATTTTAACTTACCAATGTAGAAAAAAAATGGATATGGTTGTTCAACAATTTTTTTTTGTTTGGTTCATTGCATGACCTTCCACGAGTTCCACGGTGGCTTGATCTTTGATAGTTTTTAAGTCATGACTTTTGGATTGCATGCAGCAATTGATATTTGATTTTTAGAAGTTGTATGGTACCAAGACTGTATTTTGTAACAATAGTCAAATTCATGATTTTGTGATTGAATGTGAAACTGCAAATGTTAGTGATCTGTGCCATATAATTTGAATAGATAGTGAAACTGTAATGTAAGTGAAGTGACTGAGATGGAAGTTCAGGGGTAATCATACTATCCTGGTAGGTGACCTTGCAGTAGAACTAGACTGGCATGTCCTTATTTTTCTCTTTCTCTTGCAAATAATGTTGTCCTTGTGTTCAGAACATGCCTCTCCTAGGAGAAGTGTTGGACTAGCCAACCCTTTTCTCAGAGGAAACATTATGATTGCAGCTAGTAGAGTTATGCGGGGGAAAGTTTAAGATCAACACAGCTGAAGCTTTGGCATGTAGAGATGGACTGTTATGACACCTTGCTATGCTAGCTGATGAATGTATCTATTTGGTTTGATGTTAGAGTTTGTTAGTTTTCTTATGTTAAGAGTGGGGAGGTAATAGAGTTGCTCACTTGCTCATGCCTTAGCATCACTAACTTTCCCTTTCAGGGACACCACTTGGGTAGAGGATGCTCCATTTTCAATCAACAATCTAGCTATGCTTGATGTATTAGCTTTGGCTTCACTTTTATGAAATTTTGAAGTAAGCTTGGTGTTGTCAAATATGATCTAAAGAGTATGAGGTTTGAAAACAAAACTAAGTCGTCAATATGTTTAAGTTAATTGTTGCTACACATGATCCATTTTAAGGTTACCATTCATTTTTCTGTGTATTAGTGGAGATCAGGTTCGGTGTATTGTGATTTAATGCTACACATCGTACGGTTGTTGAATTTGTTGTATATTTATAATCCTATAACTAATTGATCACCAAGATATAGTCCTATTTATAAGGTTGGGCAATTTGAATCCTAAACCAATACAAAAACCAGATCAAATCAGTTGTTGAAGATCCATAGAATGCGGTCACGGCCGTGATGGGCATCACGGCCTGGCCGTGACAGGCATCACGGCCTGGCCGTGACAGCTTCTGCCTTGAATGTTACTTCACTAAATTGTCTGTCACGGCCGTGATGGGTATCACGGCCTGGCCGTGACAGATTCTGCCTAGAAGAGGTCTGGCTCAGTTGACATGTCACGGCCATGATAGCTTCTGCCTTGAACGCTTCACTAAATGGTCTGTCACGACTGTGATGGGTATCATGGCCTGGCCGTGACAGATTCTGCCTAGAAGGGGTCTGGCTCAGTTGACATGTCACGACCGTGATGGGCATCACGACCTGGCCGTGACAGTTTCTGACTTTTCATTCTTCCTTTTCAGCTTCACTTGATCACGGCCGTGATGGGCATCACGGCTAGACCGTGATCAATGTATTCTCCTAGTTTATATATAACATGAATTGGTTTCAATTCTATTCAATGATACATATATTCCTTGTTAAAATTTTATTTACATGATACAGATTATGGAAATTCCCGAGCATCGAAAGTGGATGTATAATAGACTTCTTCCAAATCAGGGGGGATTAAGAAGGGAATTTGTAGAAGGTGTCTGAGATTTTGTTAACCAAGCAACTAGGCAACCTCAATATTCTCTTAATGGTAGTACACTTAGGTGTCCTTGCAAAAAACATGGAAACAAAGCTTTCTTAACTCTGGATGAGGTTATGGTTGATTTTATAAGCATGGTTTCAAGCCAAGCTATTGGTGTTGGGATTCACATGGAGAAAGTTCGTTGAGTTCAAATGATAGAAACCCAAGCAATGTGCACGAAGAAGGTACATGTAGTCAGTCGTTAGGTGCTGAGCCACAAAGAAATCCATGTGAATTTATGATTTTTGATGCTGTTGGGCCAGAAATTATGGACCAGATCGAGAGACGCATGGAGGAGCCTCCAAATGGGGAAGCAAAGAAATTTTATGATTTGTTGCACTCTACACAACGACCACTATGGGAAGGTTGTGTTGACCACTCAGAATTATCTATGGCAGTTAGAATGTTGAATATTAAAGTCGAAGGGAATATATCACAACAAAGCTTTGATGATATACTTCAAGCTATGAAGGAAGGTATGCCTAAGGATAACTTGCTCGTCCCTAATTTTTATAGAGCGAAGAAGTTGGCATCAAAACTTGGGATGGGCAGTAAACAAATAGATTGTTGTAATAGTGGTTGTATGTTGTACTACAAAGATGACCTAGTAAAAAAAGACTGTCGATTTTGCCAAGCTCCACGGTACAAGGTAGGTAAGGGTGGTAAGGAGGTGCCTTTAAAGCGTATGCATTATCTACCACTCACACCCAGGTTAAAGAGATTATATGCTTCTATGAACTCTGCACGTCATATGAGATGACACTATGAGCATCAACAAGTTCAAGGTGTCCTCGAACACCCATCTGATGCAGGAGCGTGGAAGCATTTTGATCAAACATATCCACAATTCTCTTCTGAATCACGCAATGTGAGACTTGGATTATGTTATGATGGATTCACTCCTTATGGTCAATCTGGTTCACAATATTCATGTTGGCCGATGGTGTGACTCCTTACAACCTTCTGCCTTGGATGTGTATGACAACTCCTTATTTGTTTTTGACCATGATCATTCCTGGTCCTCGTAATCCCAAAAGTAAGATAGATGTGTATTTGTAGCCTTTGATTGATGAGCTAAAGTTATTGTGGGAAGAGGGCACTTTAACCTATGATATTTCTACAAAGCAAAATTTTGTAATGAGAGCTCCACTAATGTGGACAATTAATGATTTTCCTGCGTATGGAATGTTGTCAGGATGGATGACACCAGGGAAATTGGCATGTCCATATTGCATGGAACACTCAAAGGCATTCCGACTGAAGCATGGTGGGAAGGCATCATGGTTTGATTGCCACAGAAAATTCTTGCCAAATGATCACATATTTAGAAGAAATAAAGATGCATTTTACAAGAATAGGGTTGAGAGATCAGAATCGCCTCCTAGGTTGACTGGGGAGCAAATATGGCAACAAATTCATATGAAACCAAAGATAACCGAGTTTGTTCAAATTCAAATACCTGGGTATGGAATTGAGCATAATTGGACAAAGCGAAGTATATTTTGGGATTTACCGTATTGGAGCACTAATTTATTTCGCCATAATCTCGATGTAATGCATATTGAGAAAAATGTATTTGATAATGTGTTTAACACTGTTATGGACATTCAAGGCAAGACTAAAGATAATTTAAAGGCAAGAATGGACTTGAGAGAGTATTGTAAACGCAAGGATTTAGAACTACATGAACAAAATAATCGGAGGATAAAAAAGCCCAAGGCAAACTACACATTTACTTTGGAACAGAAAAGAGCAATTTGTGAATGGGTGAAGGGTTTAAAGATGCCAGATGGATATGCTTCAAACTTGGCTAGATGTGTGGGCATGAAGGAGGGAAAGTTACATGGAATGAAAAGTCACGATTGTCATGTGTTCATGGAACGTTTGCTTCCAATTGCTTTTAACACATTGCCAGAGCAAATATGGAAGGTTTTAACTGAGCTCAGTAAATTCTTTAGAGATTTATGCTCAACATCAGTAAAGCTAGATGACCTTATTAGACTTGAACAAAATATTCCAATTGTGTTATGCAAACTAGAACGCATTTTCCCTCCTGGTTTTTTTGACTCAGTGGAACATTTACCTATTCACCTGTCATATGAAGCAAAGGTCGGTGGTCCAGTGCAATATAGATGGATGTACCCTTTTGAGAGGTATTGCCTCATCACACTTGTAACAAATTTTTTTTTAGTTTATTATGTTCTTTTGTAGTTTTTTTTTGTGTCCCTTTTAGTCTCACATGAAACCATTCTTTCTTTATGGTAGGTTCCTTCATCACCTTAAAAAGAAGGTTAAGAACAAGGCTCGTGTTGAAGGATCTTTAATTGAGTCATACCTTATTGAGGAGATTTCTCAATTTTGTACTTACTATTTTGAGCCAAAAGTACAACCTTACCATACCAGCATTGGAAGAAAAGATTCTACGAGTGAAGATGATTTGGTACAATCGACCTTTTACATTTTCAATTTGCCTAGCCGTTTTACTGGTGGATGCAAAACTCGTTTTTTGGAGGATAGGGAATTTACTGCTGCCATGAATCATATATTAATTGATTGCGATGAGATTCAACCATATATTAAGTATGTACTTTTTAAAATGGACATACATCATTTGCTAATATAGTTTGACTAATGTCATGAATTTAATTGAATGAAATTCATGTAACAATAGGATATTTGTGGAGACATTGCGTATTGTTCATCCTAATATGAGTGATGAACAAGTTGATAAGTGCATTGAAGAAAACTTTGCAACATGGTTGAAAGATTATGTAAGCCTTTATTTTGAAATAGATCTACATAGATACTATATTTTGAATGTAATTTTAGTAACACTCTTATTGTTGAATGATTTTATGTAGGTTGACAATCCTTCAAATAATGTGCTAGATTCAAATATACATGCCTTGTCATGGTATCCTTTAAGAATTGTAAAAACTTGGCCTATTTACTTTGTGAATGGCTTCAAGTTTCACACAAAAGCACATTCAATTGGAAAGTCTACTATGAATTGTGGAGTATGTGTTAAAGGTACATGATATGGTGAATATGAAAAAGACTTCTATGGCCAACTTGAAGAAATTATCCAAATTGAATATCCTGGATTACCATTAAAAAGGGTTGTGTTGTTCAAATGTGAGTGGTTTGATCCTACAATTGGTAGAGTAACAAAGGTGGATAAACAATATGGTATCATTCAAGTTCGGTACAATAGGCGTTATGGAAAATATGATCCACTTATTGTTGCACAAAAGGCAATTCAAGTGTATTTTGCTCCACGTCCAATAAGAACTAGGAATAATGCAGATTGGTGGTTTGTAATCAAAACCAAAGCTAGGGGTGTGATTGAGGATCAACAAATTGGTGACTTTGCATATCAAGAGGATTTCACAAATCAAAATTTGGGTCACATCTCAATTGACCTTGATGTACCTATTACATTACTAGATGATGATGGAAGATTTGATGAGGTTGATGGATTTTATGATGGTGGCCATAATTTTATCGGTGATGATGATGATGATTATGATGATGACAATGGCGATAGTGAGGAGGAGGAGGCGATGGATGATGTGCTAGATGAAGATGAAGAGTTTAGTGATCCAAGTGACAATGAGGAATAAATTTATAGTTGTTTTTCTTGTCTTGGTTTTTAATGGTCTCGTATATATGTTTTTGATGACATTTTCTGGTTTGGGTATAATTACTGTTTTGGTTAATCTTTAACACTTGTGCTTAAGTTTTGCTCTTTTATTCATAAATAAATATGCTTTGCTTATCATAAAATATTATATATGTAAATGTATTTGTCATTTTATATGTCAGTTAGAGTTACCAATAGAGGTGGAAGTACTTTGTCCTCTCGAGGTCGACAGCTCATCCCGGTAGATGTGGAATTGCTGTACAAGTTGCACCTATATTACCACCAACCATACCATCTACACAAGTACCCACAAATCCATCATCATCACATGTCTTGCCTACACCATCACCACATGTGAACACGACATTAGTATCACCACCACCATCACCATCACCATCACCAACCCCAACCCAAACCCAAATACCATCACCACATGTGAACACTACATCATCACCATCAGTATCACCATCACCATCACCATCACCAACCCAAATACCATCACTGCCACCTAGTCTACCAAAAACTTCTGAACAAACTTTGCCAAATACTCAATCATCCATCATCGAATCTCAGGTTGATGGACATGTTGATCAAGAATGTCTTCCAGAAATAAAGCCTTATGGAGATGAGTAAGTACAACAATATTATTAAACGAAAGCTATGAACTTATAGTTTTGTAAAGTATGATTAACGTGCATATATTTCTTACAATGTCTTTTACACTAACAGGTTTAATCCATCATCTACTGTTCGTATCTTAACTGCTGCCATTAAGAGCAAGTTAGATTGGTTTTGTCCTACTTGGGGACATTCAACTACTGATATCGCGAGATTTGTGGTTTAAAGAATTTAAGGTAAATATGATATTAGATAATTAATATATGTCATTAATATATTGTATCAAAGATGGTTTGCAGAATTTATGGTTTCTTACATATCATATCAATTTTATTTTCTTTTGTAGAAGAACTGTAGATGGGAACCAAAATATGATGCAAGGATTCGTCAAATTTTTGTCATCAAGGGAGAAGCTCGATTTAGGAGTATTATGTATGAAGAGAGGAAAAAATATGAAAAAAGTCAAGAATACAAGCCAAAGTACATTCCTATACCAATATGGAATCAACTAATACATTATTGGGCATCAGATAAGAAGTTTAAGAATTTGTCTGTGGCAAACACTACAAATCGTGCTTCAAATGAAGGTAGCTCTATGCATACTGGTGGTTCTATATCTATGGGTGAGCATGCACGTAGAATGGTAAGACACTTGAAATTGTTTGCTTGAGTATTTAATTTTATGAACTATTGTGAATTTTTTCATTGAAGTTATGACATAGAAGAAGTGTTTGCTAAATGCCATTTGAAAAAGGACAACACTTGGGTTGATAATAGATCTGAGAATGCCATGGTATATGGTGTTAACTTTAATTTTTCTATAACTTTTGTTGCATGCATGGTTCAAAATTGGTTGTTAGTGAAATGACTCACAAAAGTCAAACTGTAATGTTTTGTAGGGAAATTTTAAAAAGAGAAAATTAGAGCTTTCAGTATTGTCATTGTGTCAACATGAGGATGGTGACGGGTTGTCTTGTGAAAGCCAAAATATGCCAGATGACTTGACTATTTGGAAAGAAGTAGTTCCTAAAGGCAAAAAAGGGACATTATATGGTCTAGGTTCTATAGGAACAAATATCTCTTCAAAGTATGTTGTCAATTCATCCTCAAGTGCATCTAAGGACACAAACACGGAACAAGAGCTAGTAAAGTGGCAGGAAAAGGTTAAAGAGCAAGAACTTATAAATCAAGAGCAAAAGCGTAAGTTGGAGGAGCAACAAAAGAGGATTGAATCAACTGAAAGTTTGGTTGTTTCTTTATTTGGGAAGTTAAATATGCCACTACCTTCAAACTTTGTTTCTGCGACAACTATGCAAGATGGATCAAATGAGACTAGTGAGCCCTCTAATGGCAACAATGATGATAATTTTAATGTTGATTGATGGCTTTGATCTAGATTTGTGAGTCCTTAAATGTCTCTACTTTGTTTTGATTTAATATAGATTGATGACACCTTGATGACACTAGTTAGTTTTATGTTGTTTTAGATCGATAAACATATTACTCTAGTTTGTGGTACTTTGTTATTGACTAATGAGTACTTTGATCATAGTGGTTTGTTTTATTGTGCTAGAACTAGAATGATGAAACACTTATATGAATTTAGTTTATGTGATTGATCTTGACTGTTAGGTAAAAATATTAACAGGTATACTTGATTGTTCTTCACAGGTTAATGTCTTGTTTGAAATTTGTTCAAATATGTCAATTTTCAATTCAGTTTTATCTCAATCTGTGTGAAACTAAAACTTGAATAATGATTTTGATATTTCATCTCAGTGTTGTTTCAAAAGTAAATTAAGCCAATTTATAAATTTAAGTCAATTTCCTTTATAAAAAAAATAATTTTTATTAAATTTGTTCAAAATCCGTCTCAAAAGGATAAACGTTTCTATCTTAAATCCGTGCGAAAAGAGGATTGGATAAATTTATTTATTTAATCCGTGGGAAATCTGTCCCAAATAAAATCACAACATCCGTCCCAAATCCGTTGGAAAACAAAAATAAATCTGTCCGAAATTCGTTCGAAAAATAACCAATAAAATCACAACATCCGTCCCAAATCCGTTGGAAAACAAAAATAAATCTGTCTGAAATCCGTCTGAACAATAACCAATAAAATCCGTTGGAAAACAAAAATAAATCTGTCCGAAATCCGTCCGAACAATAACCAATAAAATCACAACATCCGTGCCAAATCCGTTGGAAAACAAAAATAAATTTGTCTGAAATCCGTCCGAACAATAACCAAAATCCGGATTTCCACGTTGTCCATATTCCATCCGCAATCTGTCTGTAAATTTTTTCGGACAGAATTTGGGACGGATTTTATAATTTCCAACGAGGCTTTTTCAGACGGATGTCATTCCGTCCGAAATCCGTAGGAAATTTGTCCAATTTTCGTCCGAAATCTGTCTGAAAATCTGTCCCAAAAAGATGGATTTCTAGTAGTGGGATAGGAAAGTTTTTTAAACTATAGGGTTATAATTGTCATTTAACACATTTAGCATCAGGTTGACATGTAGGTGCAACATATCTAATTAACATATTTGATTATTTAATAAATTAATATTCATTATTTATTTAAATTATTATTATTTTTTATTTTTTTAAATATTTTACCAAGTTTTAATGTTAAAAGATAGTATAAATATTATTAATATAAAGAAATAAATTTATACCTTTTTCATAATTTATTATGTAAAAATGATTTTTTTGCACTATCCAAACGAAATAGATTATTTTAAATTTGTTTTTTAGCAAACAGACCCAAACAAAAACAATTTTAATTATAATCGATTATCACAATAATCAATTATACAAAAATTGATTACCAGCATAATTTTTTTTTTCAACTTTCCCAAACACACTCTAAGTGTGTTTATAAGAATTTGGGAAAGCTGAATTTATTTAAATGAAAAACCAAGACAACAATGTATCTTTATAAGAATTTCAAGAAAAAATGAAAAAAAAAAGTAAGAATAGCTATAATAAAAAATTATTTAATTTGATCTTTTTTATGGAGTGTATATAAATTTTACTAATTCAAAGTCCTGGAAAAGGGAAGTCTGTAGCAGTTGTTTTTGCTAGTTTAACGAAAAATCCATCACAATGAACATTTATTTTAATTTGGTCTTCATAACACAAAACCTATTTAGTGCATAAGGAATGATGATTAAAAAATTTGTTGAATATACTTTTCAATGGTATCTATTTTATATTCAAAACTCATCGTGGGTGAGACCTGCGGCATGATATCTTTCTACAGGGCAATGATAGCCTCCATCATCTCTAATATCTGTTGATGCCTGGCCTATGCTCTTGGATTACGGCTCACGACGATGCTGCTCCATTTCATGCATCATCCGCTCCATGTTCCCCAATTCTCTAATCACAACCAGCTCCCTGAGAAGCAGGCTGTGAATGTGTTGTGGGTGCTTGAATTCTATCTCTCTAAGAATAAAAATAATCATAGAGAAAAAGATTAGGATTTAAGAAAACTTTGAATAGGGAATAAAATTGAATTTAATTATAATAAATTAATAATTTACTTACAAAGTTGCTCAGGTTGGCTGTGATATAGTTAGGAGTGCAATACTAGCTATGATGATAACCCTAGTGGCAAAAATCATCTCTTTTGTATTCACTTGGTGTATGTCGTCTTATACTAAAAAGAGAAGTAAACAATAAAAGCTTGTTAAAATCCTATACAATCTTGTCAAAATTTTGTTCCGATCTCATACATGATTGTCGCATATCTGCATTTGACAATAAAAAAAATACAAGAAACAATTCATGTACAATATTCCAACGTCATTATATATTAATAAGTTAAATCTCACTAGCTCCATTAACATAAGATCGTTATACCTCTAATTACAACATACTAAGGTGATAAACAAACTTTTTTTTACAAAAAAAAAATGTTTCCCCTATTATTTTTATTATTGGATAATATATATCACTATCAATACCGTTAACCCCTAATTTTTTGTTACAATAAATAAAATTTATTCTTAGTTTCAACATGGAACACAATGTCGAAAATAACAATAAAGTTAATAAAGTCAAGCAGTAAACTTTAGGGCATAAACAAGCAATTTATAAACAAAACAATTATAACTTCATTGTAAGCACAGTTATGTATACATCCAGCTCGAACCGGTTAAGATGCAAAGTGAAAAAAAATGGAGATGCAATATTAACTTTTTTTATAATTGCTTTTTTTATTAAGACGTGGGAATTAATGCTAGAGAGTCGTCAATGCTACAAATGCTAGAAAACAACTTAATTAACATGTTCGGGGTGCTACAATATTACAATTGAATTTATTCGTAAAATTGATTAATTAACATGTTTGGGATGCTACAAATGCTAGAAAACTACTTAAATCAAATCACTAAGTAATTATTAAAATTATAAATCTATCAAAATTAAAGCTATAAATTCAATCTTCAATATATATATATATATATTCATAAATATGAAATAGAATAATTTTCAATATTATTATTATAATTAAAGTAATTAATTTACCTTAATGAAGGAAATCATAAACGTTTGATATTCATTTTGCATCACTTCCACCGATAGAGCAAAGCATAACAAATAAGGTGAAGAAGTATAGGACATCATCAATGATTTCCATCTATGCAGACTAAACTGAAAACAATTTTTTGAACAAGACTAAATCTCGTTCCGTCAGGCTCAATTCACAACAAACCCTAAATCTCGTTCCGTCGCCGGAACAATACTCAATAAAACTATACACGTGCTAGACGCACGGGTACACAATCCTAGTTATATAGTAATAGATCATAATGGATAATGGATTATGTGTTGAAACTTGAAATAGAGACTGAGACACGCAAAAGAGAGAAGGCATGAGATTGAAGGGATGAACCGAGTTAACCCGTTTATGATGGATTACACATTAGTTTAGTGGGTTATGGACTAGGGTAAGAGGTTATGTGTTATCTGATGGGGTGATTATTTGATAGGTCATGAATTGATACGAGTTATTGGTCATAAATGTATTGGGCCAAGATGAGTGGAAACAATTTTTCTAGTGGAGTAGGCCTTAGTAAAATGGATCTTGAGTCATGATTCTTTTCCCTTGGATTTCAATAGGTTTAACTTTGAGTAGGTCCTGAACTATTTGGGAATTTTCAAATAGGTCTTTATACTAAAAAAAATTTGGGTCCTTATGCTAAGAAAACGTTGAATAGGGAATAAAATTGAATTTAATTATAATAAATTAATAATTTACTTACAAAGTTTTCCGTTCGGTTACGTGCAATCATAGCGCTCAGGTTGGCTGTGATATACGTTAGGAGTGCAATACTAGCTACGATGATAACCCCAGTGACAAAAATAATCTCTTTTGTATTCACTGGGTGTATGTCGTCAGATACTAAAAAGAGAAATAAACAATAAAAGACGTAAAAAATTGCAAGCTCTCTCTGAATGTAGAGGAAGGAAGGGTAGATTTTGATTTGACTAACTCATATAACAACCCTCCTTTTGAGAGTCATATGTGCAGGATCGAGATAATGCCTCCAGAGGTGAAGGAAGAGCCTAATATGGAAGCAACTCCCAAACTTAGCACGACGAATGATGCACCAAATAATGATGAAATGGGAGTTGCTCAACATGTGGAGATAAAACTTCCACCGGGAGGAAGTAAGGCCATGAAACTCAGAGTGAAGAGAGCAAAGCGAAAGCACAATTGGCCATATGAACAAAATCGGCTCTTTGAAGGACTCCCATGGAAGAGAGGTGTTCTTGCACTTCCAAGCCCAGCCGACCCCGGTTGATTGAAAGAAGTATGGTCAAGCTTAAGACCGTAAATAAGCGCTTCTTGGGAGGCAACCCAAGTTTTCTTTCCCTTTTCCATTTGTTTTTAAATTTTTTAATTTGAGAAGATTAGAGAAGAAAGATCACTAATTGATGGCTTTGCCAAGTATTTTCAGGTTATGAAAGCAGTAAGAGCAAAAAGGCAAAGAAAAATAAAGTCAGAAGTCATCACGCCCAGGCCGTGACGGTGGTCACGGCCGTGATCAGCTAACCAAAGAAGATCAGAAAGGATCATGACCCAGCCGTGATATCCATCACGGGCGTGATGAGAAGGACCCTGAAGATCAGAATGTATCACGGCCTAGACGTGATGGAAATCACGACCGTGACAGGCCAGCTCCTGTAACACCCTAGTTTTTACACCTAGGATTAATTATTTCATTTAGATGTTTATGTTTAATATGTTAGGTGGTTTAGTTTGAGTAATTAAATTACTCTCTTCAAACTATTTTATTAGGTGCGTTAGCACTGACTTATTTCAGTGAATGCACGTTTAATAGACAATAATTTACGTTATTGTTACTATTATACCAGTACAGAAAAATATTTTAAATAATGTGATTCAGATAAAAGCATTTTCATATTCTCATTCTATTTAATTTTAGAGTTAAAAATATTTTGGTTTGACATTTATCGGAGATTAAATTTTGGACTGAGTATTTTCTTAGTGGTTCAGTTCAATTATTAATCTTTACTCTAATTTGAATTTCGAAATTATATCTTTATCAATCTTTATTTTTAGAATCCAAAAAGTAAAAACATGTTTATTTTAGGCCTAATATTTATCACTCATTTTGTACCTATCACTAAGTAATTTGTTTAAAAACCCATTTTCTCTCTTTTCTCTCTCATTTTCTCGACGCTATCTCTCTCTTTCTCCCTTTTCTTCTCTGCTTCTTCTCTTTCTTTCTTTCTTCTTTCTCTTTTCTTCTTCTTCCTTCCACCTTAACTTCTCTTTCCTCCTTCCACTCACATAGCAGCGCCGCTTGGGAGTTAGCCGGAACCGCGACCACCACCTCAGCCGCACTTGCTGATCGCCATGACCACGCCGCGCGACCCATGCGACCGGTCCGCTGTCACGCGATCGTCTCTCCGCCGCGGTAAGTCCGATCATCCGCCTTCCATGGTGGTTTCGAACCCAACTTGTTGGTTAAGCTTTTCTCTTTCCTTTTATGCTCTCTTTCAACTCTGTTGCTCTTGTTCACTGTAGAACCGCCACTGCAACCTCGACGGAATCGCGTCCATTGCGCGTGAGGAGCACCACAGCACCACCTTCAAGTTGTCTCCAAGCTTGGGTGAGTCAAAACCCACTCTTGTGTCTCAGATTTAAAACCCCAAATATGATTTTTTGAAACCCTAACCCTAACCCTAACCCTTTGATTTCGGATTTTAATCTTGAAATTTAAGGTTGTTTTATGAGA
Organism: Sophora flavescens; assembly: GCA_030762895.1. NCBI lineage: Eukaryota > Viridiplantae > Streptophyta > Magnoliopsida > Fabales > Fabaceae > Sophora > Sophora flavescens. The sequence goes on from CM061065.1 coordinate 18,766,877, forward strand.
TTGGGACTGTGAGTTTGTGTTTCCCTAAACCAATTTCATTATTTTGAGTTTCCCCTAAATTTTAATAAGGAGCCCTAAATCCCCAATTTAATTTTATTTGAATTTGGGCATGTTTTTGTGAAATTAATTATGATTTAGTGCAATTAGGACTCTTAATGGATGATTTCCAAAGTTCTTTTTCATGATCTTTTGATCAAAACAAAGTTTTCTTAAAGGGTATTGGGAAGCGTGAGCTTCAAACATGATTTTCCTTAAAAATAACCTTGTTTGGTAATTAGATTAAGTGTTTAGATAAAGTTAGAATGTGTGTTTGATCATGTGAAATTGATTTCTTGATTTCTGGTTGTTGCGCGTTGTTGGATTTACTCTCTGAGACGTTTGGACACGGCTATGCTTGCTTGATGGAGTAGATATGAGCTAACGTGAGCATTAGGACGAGGATCCTTTACTTGTCTTCAAAGGTAAGGGGAGTTACCTAGGGATATTCAATAACTATATGCATGTGTGTATGTGTGTAATTGAGTGCTGTGAATATTATTGTGATGTTTAGCCAATACTTGAATAACTTGTTTATTTGAACCATTGTGGTTATTACTTGGAGTTGAACATTTGTTGCTTTAAAGTGTTATGAATTATATATATGTGATTAACCGTGATATATATGAATTATATATACATGATTAACTGTGATATTATTACTGTTGATTAAAGCTTGAAAAGCCAGACTTTAGTCTGTGCCCAATCATGATAAGGATTAAAAGCCTTAATAAGCCTTGAATAGAACTTTGAAAGTTTTGGGTTCACTTATAAAAGTTCCTTGTATAAAGTGCTTACTTTAGAAGAATAAGATTCTTTTGTTTTAGAAAACTTTGAAAGTGATTTTGAGTTGAAGGAAACTATATTTTTATGATAAAAAGTTTTGTACGAGAGAAAACCTTTTCGAACGGTGTGCTTTATGAAGGAAAGACCCTTTGAAAATATTTATTATGAAGGAAAGACCTTTTGAAAATATTTAACTTTATTCCATCAATGAATTTCAAATACAAATGAATTTCCTAGATGTTTTAGAAAAGATTTTGTAAATGAAAAGGATTTTCTCCCAAATAATTTTGGAAACGTTCCGGTTACTTGGATAAGTGACCGAGGTTTTGTTTTGGTTTTGATTTTCACTGAGCGAAATGTTTTACAAGCCGATAAATTAGCCTAGAAACCGAGACGTCGGGGTTCTAGTGTTGTATGGACACGTAGATCAAGGATCACGTGGTCGGGGACGGAGTGTCTGTAAAGTTTTGTTTTTGACTGTGTGTCCTAAGTTGATGTGGACAGTGTGAGTTCCATATCCGCGAGCCTAAAACTGGTGCATCGGTTTAAGGGCATCGTGATTGAGCATTCTGACTGTATGTCCTATGTTGAGATTAAAAGATTTGATTGTGTGTGTCCTGTATTTGTTTTAAGTGAAAAGTCTTAATTAACAGATTAAGCATGGTCGTTAAGCTTTGTGCTTCGACAGGGAAAGATTATTACGACAAAGAAAACAAAGCGAGAATAAAAGTTTTTCTCATGCATTCAATGGCAATTGTGTCATGTGATTATGGGCATTGAATCCGAGTGGATCAATGTATATGGCGACGTGTCGAGGAGATGATGATCATTGTGTTACGTGGGGACCAATGAGTTACCTTGTGTATGACTACAACAATGGTTGGAGAGTTGTCACAAGGGGCCGTATGACTAAGCTGCAATAGCTGTTTTTGGCTATCATACGAGGTCGGATAATATTTGTGCATAGCTGCAATAGTTGTTTGAGTGGTTATAGCACAAGTGACCCCTGTACATAATCGCAATGGTTGTTTGAGTGGTTATGTATCTCCGCATAACCGCAATAGCTGTTTGAGTGGTTGTCCACAGAGGGTCGTGTGAACAATTGCAATAACTATTTGAGCATTGGTCACATGTGATTGAGGTGGATTATCCGAAGCGGTGTATCGTGTACAACTGCAATAGTTGTTTGAGTGGTTGTCCACAGAGGTGTCATGTGAGCGATTTGCAATAGTTGTTTGAGCATCTGGTCACATGAGGTTGAGATTTCTTGGGCATTGTTTTGTTCGTTTTTACAATGCGCTATGTGCGAGCCTTGATCGGCTTGAAACGAAGCAGAAAGTTGTGGGATCTACGGAGATTAGGTTTCAAAATAGAGTTGAATATTGAAGTGTCATGCATTCTTTTTATAAAACTGATTGTTCGGGTTTGAGACCCTTTGATATAACACTGTTATGTTATGTATATGCATGATTTAAAATGCTTATATGATTATGTGATGTATGTATCATGTGTATGATTGTTGTGTGATATATCCATTTGTCGGTATCTCACCCTTACACACACATTTTAGGATTCTTCTAAGTTCGATATTGTACCCTGGGTACTCTAACACAGATGGTGCAGAGGAGTCTTTCTAAGTCACTCAGAGACTTAGATGTAGTTGCTTGATGAGGTATTACTTGCGGAATAACTTTTAGAACGACCAGCTTAGGGTTGAGACTTAGATTATTTTGATAGTATGTATGGGTTTGGCTCAGAGAGCCTTTATTTTAAAAAAATGGAATGTTTATGGCTCGGAGAGCCTATCTTTTGAATGAAAACTTAAACTTTTCCTTTGGTCTTGTAAAGCTTATGGCTATAACTATTATTTTTATGTATTGATGCCTGGTTGAATTTGGTGTAACTGGAATTCTGGAGAGAAAATGTAAATATTTTAACAGGTGTTATTTTACCCTGGGATGTCCGAATTACAGAGGAGACTCTGTCGAATTTTTTTTTTGTAAAACTACTATCTTGTATTTAAGTATATTCTTTAAATTAAATAGGCTTGCCAAGCTATGATAGTAAGTTTGTGTGTCGATTAATGCTTAGGTGTGGAGTCGTGACAAAAATTTTATACCCAATTTCAAACACTTATGTACTTATATAAGTTATTTTCCAAAAGCACCAGCAAATTATCTTTTAATTTTTATTTCTGCACGTGTTTAGAAGGTAATGCCCAAGGGGGGGTGTTACAGAGTGGTATCAGAGCTGGTCGAGTCTTTCGGGATCTTTGGGGAATAGGTCTGTTAAGTTTTTGTTGTGTGATCTCTGGTTGGTTCTTGTCTGAATTGTTTCTTGTTGAAGCAATGTGTGTTGACGCACAAGTATATGTTTTCTTGATGGTTTTCCAAGTGTTTTATGTCCTGGGAGACCGTAAATCTTGAATGTTACTTGGGTTCGAATATGACATTCGATTATCCTTGCGAATCGTGTCAGACATTCGAAACAAGGTATTTGTGTATAGGGTTTTTCGGGGAATGTTCCCTGGAAATGTTCTAGGTTTATGGTTAGCAGAGGGCATTGATCCTTGATTGATCTAGTTTTTGGATTCGGTCAGATCTCTGTCCTTTTGTGTAGTATGTTGCCTACAAGGTTGAAACGAGTTCGACGACTCGATTCAACTGGAAGATCAGTGGTCCGAACCGTTTGTTAGACCGAGTGTTTTCCTTGTGAAGCACCAATTGTAGTGTGGAGGTTGTGTCACTGTGTAGATTTCTGACAGCTAGGTAAAAGGACGAATTATGGACAAGTATTCTCTGACTTGCGTTGTTGATTTGGTAAATCAATTGCGAGGAGTTGTCATCTACTCAAAAATCGACTTGAAGACGAGGTATTACCAGATTGGAGTGATGACTTATCTAAGGTTTTGTGTCGTCAATTTAGTTTATGAAGAAAGATCAACTCTTTGCATGTTTGATCGATTGGTTAAGTTGTCCGGGATCGTACCCAATTCAAGGTAGTCATACTAAGCTTGGCTAGAAAGATGTGTATGTTGGTTGGAACCAGGATGAATCGAGTGGATTTTCGATCTTGGGTGAGTGTCTCGTGATTGAGGAACTCTTCATTGTACTCTTTGATTCTCTTGTGGTTGTCAGTTGACAATTATTTCTCGAATCCTGTGATTGTATTAGATAATCACAACGGTGAAGTTTGTGTGGGTCAGATAAATTTTCTGATCTTAATTTGAAATCTGTCAGGACTCATGAATTAGTTATCTGCTGATTCATAAATTTCCAGTTATTCATTTCTTTGTTATGAGAAGTCGTACTCACATTTCTAAATGATCCTCGATGTATTAGACATTTGAGTGAATTGATTTAACGGAATCCATTGGTCGGGATCCCTTAAAGTGTTGTTGAGAAAAGTGGTTATGACTATTTTTCTTGAGTTATAACCCAGATAATTTCGTGATAGTAGAAGTTTCTTGGTGAAACCTAGTTTCGTCACTTCTATTTTTGTTAGAGGTGAAAGTTATCATTTTGTAAATTCTTTGTATTAAGAATAAGAATTAATCCTTTTGGGATTAAACATTATTCACTTCTTGATTCTTTGAATCCGTTGGAAGATTCTTGTGGAAGACTGAAATTTATTAGATTCATGTTTGTAAATGTGTATTGATCATGCATTTTTACATCCACGAACCTGATGGAATGATCTTTTTCCATACTGGATGTTCCGATATCCTTCAAATTAGCGAAATTCTTTTCTATGCTAATGTGAAATTGAAATCAAGAAAAATTTTCTTTTCTTGAGAAATTCTTTTATAGTCACTGAGGTCATGTCTTATTGCGGTTCGAAAGTGCTTGTTGTCATTGATCATCTTAATTCTATGTATTTTCCAAATGTTGTCGATGTGTGACTTATCTCATCGGTCGTGAGTTAGATATCTCCACATCAAGATGTACAATTGAGACCTTCCTTGTTGAGATGTTGGCATTCCTTCAATCTTTGTTATGAGTTTTCTGAAGACCTGTATGAGTCTTGTTTGAATTCAAGTGATCGTTGATCGACTGGTGAAGTTTACATCTTCTTACGAGTTAAGATCCACAAGCAGAGTTAGTGAACCGAATAATGTATCGGAGGATTGTTCAGACGTCATGGAGTATCTTTAAGTGTTGTTTCAGATGAAAAACGGAAGTTTATCAACATGTGTCGGTTAAGTTTACTTGAAGTATTTAGGACTAAGTTGAGACTAAGTCCAACTGATCATCCTCACTGGGATGGATAAGGAATGAGGTGACCTATCTTTAGCAGGTTAGTTGGGAGATAGTGTGGTACCTAATTTTTTTGTCATCTCTATGGTAGGACGAACCAGAGTTGATAGGAGTTTTGTTAATATATAAGATGTGAATGGTATTATGAGAACCCTTAAGTTCAATATTATTGAGTGAGATGATTACGATGGATTTTATCATGATCGAGGTAGATATATTATTAAAGGAAATTAGAGTAGTGATCAAAGTTTATGGTTAATGTTGACTTCGTGAGTCTGAGGATTAACGGAAAAATATATATGGTAGTTTTCCTTAAGTTGAACGGAAATAGTAAAATGGAGTTCTTGAGTGAAACTAAGTTGTTAGAAAAGTTTAAGAATTATGATTTTGGATAATTCAAGTCGAAGTGATTCCTTTTGGTTGTAATTGCATGTAGAAATGTAATCGTATTCTTTAAGATTGAAATGAATGATTATGATATAATTTTGAGTGGTGGAATATGTTCAAAGGAATGATTATGATATAATTTTGAGTTGAAGGTTGATGTATGATGGGGTAAAAAGTTAGTGTTGAACTTGATGTTCGTTGTGAGGATAAGGTGTTGAAGAAGTTTTGCTAGTAGACAAATTTGGAGGCAAGAAGTGATTAAGTTTTGATTATGTCTTTCGAGTGTAATAAGCTATGGCGAAATGTTTATAATCTTTGAGGTCTTATTCTGTAAATATGTGATTGATGATCCATAGTGGAAACTGGACATTTTTAAATCCAAGATTTCCATTAGGGAGTGTCCACCTGGATTTCTTGGCTTTGTTTTGGTGCAACTCCTAGGGGTTATGGCCTTAGAGAAACTCTGTTTTATAATCTCTTTTCTCGGCTGCAAATAAATAAGATAAGGGCATATACGATACAAGCATTTCCTTGCATAAGTGATGGAGCCCTGCCTTTAGATGAAGGAATTGTTAGGAGTTGTGTATTTTCTTTGGGCAATAGGGTAGATGTGTATGGGAAATTTCTTAAACCAGGGATACTAACGGGGCTTGAGAACCAAATTGAAAATGAGAGGCAAATGAAGGATATGAAATCGAAGTAGGCAAAAGATTCGAGAGGAATTAAGAGGAGAACGGACTATGTGGGATGTGGTAAGATTCAATTTTGATAAGATTGAATTTCTTAGGTTCTTGGAGTAAAGTTTATCATGTGCAAGTCAGGAACGTTATGATGTTTTGATTGGAGATTTGAAAAGTGTGAAATTGATATGACTAGAAGAGTAGATTAAGCTTAAATGGACTAAGACTATGATCGCATCTCTTGAGTAGAAGGTTAATTGATGTTATGTAAAGTTAGTGTTGGTTTTGGTGTTAGCTGTGAAAGTTAGATATTGGAGAAAGTTTTTCCTAATGGATTTATATTGAGAAGTGAAGAGATTAAGCATTGATTTTGTTTTTTAAAATATAATAGACTAAGGTGAAATATCGAAGGTAATGGGGATAATGCGGTATTGAAAAGTCTCGAGGATAAATAAAATGGCATAAGAATTGATCCTGTTATAGTGTTATAGATGAAAGGAATGAAGCAATGAGAATACAAAGCAAGATTTTAGAGTTAAGTCATGATTACACCATCATGTTTAGTTTTGAGCTACGAAATTTCGAGGACGAAATTTTTTTAAGAGGGGTAGTAATGTAACACCCTAGTTTTTACACCTAGGATTAATTATTTTATTTGGATGTTTATGTTTAATATGTTAGGTGGTTTAGTTTGAGTAATTAAATTACTCTCTTCAAACTATTTTATTAGGTGCGTTAGCACTGACTTATTTCAGTGAATGCACGTTTAATAGACAATAATTTACGTTATTGTCACTATTATACCAGTACAGAAAAATATTTTAAATAATGTGATTAAGAGAAAATCATTTTCATATTCTCATTCTATTTAATTTTAGAGTTAAAAATATTTTGGTTTGACATTTATCGGAGATTAAATTTTGGACTGAGTATTTTCTTAGTGGATCAGTTCAATTATTAATCTTTACTCTAATTTGAATTTCGAAATTATATCTTTATCAATCTTTATTTTTAGAATCCAAAAAGTAAAAACATGTTTATTTTAGGCCTAATATTTATCACTCATTTTGTACCTATCACTAAGTAATTTGTTTAAAAACCCATTTTCTCTCTTTTCTCTCTCTTTTTCTCGACGCTATCTCTCTCTTTCTCCCTTTTCTTCTCTGCTTCTTCTCTTTCTTTCTTTCTTCCTTCTCTTTTCTTCTTCTTCCTTCCACCTTAACTTCTTCTTCCTCCTTCCTTTCACCATAGCAGTGCCGCTTGGGAGCTAGCCGGAACCGCGACCTCAGCACAGCCGCGACTGCCACGACCACGCCGCGCGACCCATGCGACCGGTCCGCCGTCGCGCGATCGTCTCTCCGCCGCGGTAAGTCCGATCAGCTGCCTTCCATGGTGGTTTCGAACCCAACTCGTTGGTTAAGCTTTTCTCTTTCCTTTTATGCTCTCTTTCAACTCTGTTGCTCTTGTTCACTGTAGAACCGCCACTGCCACCTCGCCGGAATCGCGTCCGCCACCGCGAGGAGCACCACAGCACCACCTTCAAGTTGTCTCCAAGCTTGGGTGAGTCAAAACCCTCTCTTGTGTCTCAGATTTAAAACGCCAAATCTGATTTTTTGAAACCCTAACCCTAACCCTTTGATTTCAGATTTTAATCTTGAAATTTAAGGTTGTTTTATGAGATTGGGACTGTGAGTTTGTGTTTCCCTAAACCAATTTCATTATTCTGAGTTTCCCCTAAATTTTAATAAGGAGCCCTAAATCCCCAATTTAATTTTATTTGAATTTGGGCATGTTTTTGTGAAATTAATTATGATTTAGTGCAATTAGGACTCTTAATGGATGATTTCCAAAGTTCTTTTTTCATGATCTTTTGATCAAAAGAAAGTTTTCTTAAAGGGTATTGGGAAGCGTGAGCTTCAAACATGATTTTCCTTAAAAATAACCTTGTTTGGTAATTAGATTAAGTGTTTAGATAAAGTTAGAATGTGTGTTTGATCATGTGAAATTGATTTCTTGATTTTACGGTTGTTGCGCGTTGTTGGATTTACTCTCTGAGACGTTTGGACACGGCTATGCTTGCTTGATGGAGTAGATATGAGCTAACGTGAGCATTAGGACGAGGATCCTTTACTTGTCTTCAAAGGTAAGGGGAGTTACCTAGGGATATTCCATAACTATATGCATGTGTGTATGTGTGTAATTGAGTCTTTGTGAATATTATTGTGATGTTTAGCCAATACTTGAATAACTTGTTTATTTGAACCATTGTGGTTATTACTTGGAGTTGAACATTTGTTGCTTTAAAGTGTTATGAATTATATATGTGATTAACCGTGATATATATGAATTATATATACATGATTAACTGTGATATTATTACTGTTGATTGAAGCTTGAAAAGCCAGACTTTAGTCTGTGCCCAATCACTACAAAAAAACAATTGTTTAGCGACCGTACTTTTCGGTCGCTAAACCATGTAAATCGGTCGCTATTTGTTTTAGCGACCGAATCAGAGACCGATTTATGGTGGTAGCTGAATACCTGGTCGCTAAGGTTTTAGCTACCGAATTATTATTTCGGTCGCTAATTAGCGACCGTAAATTCGGTCGCTATAAAATAATAATCGGTCGCTATTAGGTTGGTCGCATTTTTTGGGTAACCATTTTTAGCGACCGATAATCGGTTGCTAATTCGATCGCTAATTTTGGTTTTTGTTAACCTATATTAGCGACGGATTTTCGGTCACTATACATCATCTCGGAAATCTTAAATAAAGTTTAGCGACCGAATTATTGGTTTCTAATTTGGTCGCTAAACTGGTTATTATTAAAATTTTTTAATTTTAATTTTTATAATAATTTTTTTCTGATTTTCTTTAAACGTTAAAAAATTACTAATAAAACACACCAAATAACTTATGAAATATACAATCATAAAAAATAATAAATATATATAAAAAGAATAATCCAAAATGTCGTACAAGAATAGTTTAAAGTAAAAAATATGGAGAGAAAAAATCAGTCATGATGAGGGGGAGATGGAGGAATCCAATCATCCTCGGCCGTCCGCACCACCGACGCCTCGCTAGCCGATCGTCCTCTGTGAGCAAGCGACATCGATGGCCGGGCGGCGAACCGGGAGGAGCGGTAGCGGCGGCACAACCGCGTCGAGCATCATCTCGAGCAAGCGAGTCCGGATCCTCATCTGCTCCAACACCAGCCACAAGAAACCGGCCCTGGTCGATGCTACTTCGCATCATTTGCTAGTGTGCCCGAGTCAAGCAGGCAATCTGGTCCGCCATCTCTGCTCTCTCTCGCTCTTCCCCCGAAGCTCCGCGTTCAGCCTGCGTGATGGTGTCCTGCATTTGGTGGAACTGCTGCTCACGAGGGACGGTATCGGCGCAGACAAGGAGCAAGCGTCTTTGACGATGAAGCGATGAACTCGGCTCCCAGTGTCCGAGGCCATACACGTGCCCCTTCTTGTTCCTGCCCCGACGACCTCCAAATAAATGGCAATATCGTCGACGGAGACAGAGGAGAGCAGCCATCACCAGTCAAAGCCTCATCTTGTGGATCGTGAGGCACGTGACCCATGTCCCCGACTTCAACTTCTTCGTCCTCTCCACCAACTCCATAGCAGTCGGGCCCATTTGTTTTGTGCTTTTCGCACAGAATAATATAATATTAAATTCATAAGAATAATTAAAAATGAAAACTAATTAATTAAATAGTATATTAAGTCAAAAGTTTAATGTATTACCAGCTCGTCGTAGTGGGGCGGCTGATTTAGACCCACCTAGGTCCAAGCACATGCGCCACCATCGAAGCTCGATCACGCCGAGCTGTGGCCCCGGATCTCCTGGAACTTCTCAAGAGCCCAATCTTGGTCCAGCTGCCTCATGATCTCAGGATCCACCCACCTCCCCTTATTCTGCCCCTTCCTCAACTTGTTCATCAGATTCTTCATAACCAGTGAGCCTTTATGCTCAAATATGTCCCTGACGAGAGCCTCTAAAGCTAAGTCCCACCTATACTCTTTCTGCAACTTACAGTTGTTAGGAAATTCGTGTGTATATATATATAATGTAAATTTAATTTAAAAAACTTAATAAACTGTTACCTTAAACTCTAGAAACAACTGATCCCTATGGCCCAGTGGGATGGCCTTCCATGTAGGCCATGGACCATCAAACTTGCGTCGCAGGATCTTCGAGATCGAATCAGAAGGGCCCCCGCGGCAGTAAAGCTGCAGCAAAATTAGAGCATTAATAAATGTTATAATTAAATTTTAAAAACAAGTAAATAGAAATTAACGATACTTTATATATATTAAAAAATTAAATTAGCATACTCGTTATCCCCCCGGGGATAAGAAGAATCCTCCCTGTCGGATGGACCACGACTCTCCCTGTCCCGAAGATGATGATGGTCCTGTCGTGCCGTAGGTGTGGATGATGAGGGTGCAGCCTGTGTCCCGACCACATGAGGATGGGTGGGGGTGCAACTCCATCACCCCGAGGTGTCCCGTCAACAGAGAGTCTTTGGCAGGATGGTCTCGATCCGGAAGGCTGTGGGTCGGCCGACGAAGGGACTCTCGCAGCACGACCTCCACGACGACCTCCACGACGACCCCTACCTCTGGAGGAATCTGCCATCTGTGAGAAAAATGAAAATATGATTACACAACAGTGTAAATAATACAAAAATAAATTACCTAATAAGTAGAATGACATTCACACAATGAATTATGACATAAATAAATTACCTAAGTAGAATCTCCGTCACTAAATTCACCCTCAGTCTCATCAGTATCACTTGATCGGAATGTACCTTCGCTAGATGCGTCCAACTCGGATTGATCCATTAACTCTCTTTCAAGTTCTTGCATATTTCCGGAATGGTCCGCTAGAGAATTAACCATAATGTCGGGCGTAATTTGCAACGTTACGTGGGGTCATGAAATCTCATCATCTTGGTACGGATCATCTTTTTCAGGCTGGTTGATTACATTATCAGTAATTATACTGCGAGCCTTTATCTTAATAACACCCAACTAGCCATGATGTCCTTCGGGATATGGCGAGTAATAAACCTGATCTGCTTGTTATGAAAAAATGAATGGGTCGTACGCCTTATTATACCTTCGAGACAGCCTAACTTGAACAATACCATAATTTTTATCTATTTTTGTCCCTACGTCAAGAGTAGGATCAAACCAATCACACTTGAAGATAACTAATTTCATCACGGGGAAACCGGTATAATCGAGTTCAAGGATGTCAGTTAGAACCCCATAGAAATCATCCTCTACATTGCCATCAGTGGCTCGCACACAAACACCATAGTTACACGTCTGCATTCCTTCATTCCATGTTTTTGTGTTAAATTTATATCCATTTACAAAATAAGTATTCCATGATGTAACCCATCTGTTAGGCCCCCATGCCAAATTTGTCAACAATGGATTTTGAACATTGTTTTCTCGATCTAGTACCTAAACAATCAAATATTATATTATTCTTATACATGCTATATATTTAAGGAGATAAAATGTATGCTTCAAAAAATGAAGATGCTTAACCTACATATTCTATGAACCACATAGCAAAGTGAGAAGTAATTTCTCGATCAACCTGATCGTTTGAAATGTCAGGTTGGAGTTCCCTTAGAAAATTGTCGTATATCCTACATATGGGAGATTAACAGCAGGACGATTAATAATAATAAATGTCAATTGAACTTATTAAAGACGTTATAGAAACTTACTCTAAATATGGCGCCACCTCTTCACAATTTTGAAGGATATACGGATGAGCAAAGCATTAATGTCACGCTGCTCCAAGAAATATCCTTTTGATTTGCCACTAAATCTGCCCGGATAGTTGAATATTGATATAGGAGGACTAGTTGAACATCCTTCGCCCGAATCAACGTTTCTAGACATCCTTGTCCTTCTCGTGTTAACTTCGTCCGGATAGTAATAAGAGGAAAAAGTGGAAGTCTCCTCTACTAAGTATGCTTCACAAATGGAACCCTCCACTCGTGCCTTGTTCTTGACTTTGTGTTTAAGGGAGTGCAGGAACCTATTAAAGAGGGATACATACAAATAATTACTAGTTTTAGGGAAAGCTAAACTACTGCTCTCGTGTTCGTGAATTTCATATGTATTAAGTAAAATAGTTGATGTTGTTTACCTCTCAAATGGATACATCCAGCGGTATTGGACTGGGCCACCAACTCTTGCTTCGTAAGGTAGATGAACTGGCGGTGTTCCATGGAATCAAAGAAACTCGGCGGGAAGATTTGCTCCGGCTTACATAACAAAACGAGTATCTTGACTTCCATATCCTTTAATTGATTCACATTTAGTGTTGTCGATGTAAGCTCCCTGAAAAAGTGGCTAAGCTCAACAAGTGGGTTCCAAATTTGCTTGCATGTCGTCAAACGCAATTGGAAGCAACCGTTGCATGAACACGTGGCAATCATGACTCTTCATTCCATGTAACCTTGCTTCCTTAATGTCAACACATCTACCCAGATTGGAAGCATACCCATCCGGTAACTTTAGTTCTTTAACCCACTTACTGAGGCGGCCAATTTTCGTGCTTTGCTTAGTGTATAACTTGCCTTCGGTTTGATAAGTTTGCCACGACCACCGTCTTGCAACTCAAGCTCCTTCCGATTGCAAATGTCAGCCAGGTCCAATCGGGCTTTATTTGTATCCTTTTTCCTCCCCTTGATGTCCATCACAGTGTCAAACACATTCAAAAACACATTCCTCTCAGTATGCATGACATCAATGTTGTGACGGAGTAGCTGCGTCCTCCAATACGGCAACCTCCAAAATATACTTTGTTTTGTCCAATTATGGTTGACGCAATAATCGGGAATATGTTCTCCTTGGGTTTCATGGACGAGCGGTAAATCTTGTACTCTGCGCCATACATTAGGACCAGATCAAACGTGGTGGAGGCGGTGTTCTCTCCGCACAACGCTTCTTGAATGCATTCTTGTTCCGCCTATAAGGATGATCTTCCGGAAGGAATTGACGATGACAATCAAAATATGAGATCTTTCGACTGTGTTTAAGCGTGAATGCCTTCGATCGCTCCATACATATTGGGCATCCAAGCTTCCCCGCGGTCATCTAACCCGACATCATCCCATAAGCAGGAAAGTCGTTGATCGTCCACATTAAAGCTGCTTTCATGATGAAATTCTGCCTCAAAGATACGTCATATGTCAACACACCATCATTCCACAGCATTGTCAACTCATCTATCAGTGGCTGCAAGTACACATCAATCTTACCTTTTGGATTAGACGGACCCGGAATTATGACTGTTAGGAACATAAACTCCCGCTTCATGCACATCCCCGGGGGAAGATTGTACGGAGTCAGGATAACCGGCCAACAAGAGTATGCTTTTCAGGCATGCCCAAAAGGATTAAATCCATCTGCAGATAACCCCAATCGGACATTGCGAGGGTCCTGCGAAAATGCCATATGAACCCTATCAAAATGCTTCCAAGCTTCTCCATCAGATGGATGACACAAGATATCTTGCTCCCTCTCATGCTCAATATGCCACCTCATGTGAGCTGCAGTGGCCATCGAAGAGTACAATCTTGTAAGTCTTGGCACGAGCGGAAAGTACCACATCTTTTTTAGCGACCTTTTCTTCTCAATGCCCATCCTAGTGGTTGTCTTATACCGATCCGCACCACAAAATCGACAACACGTTATGCTTTCCGCTGAATCATCCTTATAGTACAACATACATCCATTCGGGCAACAATCAATTTTCAAACACCCCAGACCCAAATTTTCCACGGACTTCTTAGCATGATAAAAACTTGTAGGCATCTGATTGCCTTCGCACGCGCCTTGGACACCGACACGCTAAGGCGATTAAAAGCAATTGATGAGCCTCTGTTTCTTGGTTTTATAACTAGTAAAGACCCTGGCTTTGTGCTTATTTTATACCATTTTTACCCAAATTAGACTTGATTGTTCCTAAGTAGTATTTCGAGTCTGTAAATTGTTTTTATGTTAATTTAGTTGTTTTAGAGTTGAATAATTATTTACTTTTATTTTCTATTTTCAGGTTAATAAAATGTAATAAATCTGGAGCCGCTCGCCCGCGAATAATCTCTCGCCCGCGAGTATTGCAACCATGAAAAAGTCAGAGATGATCACGGCTTGCCCGTGTTGAAGATCACAGCCGTGGCAATTCTGAAGTTGAAGCGTTCGCCTCGCGAGCATTCCTTCGCCTCGCGAGTATTGGAAGATCAGAAGCCATCACGGTTTGGGCGTGTTGAATGCCACGGGCATAACAGTTGGAAGCTGAAGAGTTCGCCTCGCGAATGATGTGCTCGCCTCGCGAGAAGACCAAGAGTTGCAGACCTTTCATGTAATTCGCCTCGCGAGCAGTGATTCGCCTCGCGAGTACTCTGACTCCAGAAACGTGTATATAAGCAGTCTTAGGCAGAAATGAAGGGAGAGTCAGAATTAGCCAGTTTTGGCTAGTTTCTGAGCTAATCTTAGTTAGCCTTTGTTTTCTCTTTTAGTTATGTTTTGTTTTCCTTTTGTAATGGAGAATTAGTCTCCTAGATTAATCTACTGTGATTGGTTCCTGTTAAGACTTGAGGTTTCTGTAATCCTGTTTCATTTCCTTTTCTCTTTTCAATGCCATGCTTTATATTTCTGTTTGCTTAATTCAGGAGTATATTGTGTTGTGTTGGTTTATCTCGGTGATATCATGTTCCTATATATAATCGCGTTTGCTTAATTCGCGTGTGTTCGTTTCGTGTTCGCTTAGTTCACGAAGGGCTTAACCCCGTTTGCTTAATTCGGGAATAGGGATATATATCTGTAGTAGTGGTTCCGCTTGTGAATTGTTGCTACAACCGGGAGGGATTAGAATTTGCTTAGGGTTGCATGAACCGGATGATAGTTGGGAAACCAAAAGCGATAGGTTAATCGTTTTAGCTTATTTGGTAATCTGCTCCATTTTCTTGTTTTGTTTTCTGTTTTGCTTCTTTAATTTAGTTTTCAATCTCAAAACCCCCATTTCTAACTTTTTTCGTTAATAATAACAACACCTAAAAGAGTCCTTGAGAGACGATCCGAGTTGTCGCTCTATACTACATTATTTTGTAAACGCTCGTTCTTTTTGGCGCGTGGCGGCAAGCGCGTTCAAAAATTGGCGCCGTTCGTTGGGGACTCGGTTTGTTTTTATTAGCAGAAAATAATTTTTGAAAGAAAAAAAAAAAAAAAACTTTTTGCTTTGCTAATTTGTTTTGTCTGCATTGTCTGGTTTGGAATTTTCCCCCATGGATAATTACATGTATGGATATTTTCCTAATGTTTATTATGAACCACCTTGCATGTATTATCCTAGTTTTAATGAGCCACCACCATACTATCCTAGCCAAGTGACCACCTCTGCACCTTCCGAACCTTCACAGAGCACCTTGGATGAGATTGCTTCAATGCTACAACAAATGGCTGCACAAACGGAAGCATACAATCTTGAATTTCAACAGAGGATGGAGGCAATGGAAGCAAGTAATCGTGAAGCCCAACAGAGGAGCCAAGCTGAATCTCAGAAATTGTGGGCTCTAATTGATCAAGTTACCGCCAACTCGGCTGCAATGCTAACTCCACAGCCTCTTGAGGAACATACAGATTCTAAAGTGGTTATTTCTGAAAATACTTTTGATGATAATTTTGATGATAATGTTTCTGTTGATGATGAATTTAGTGTTGAATCCCCGATCCTAATGCTTGTTATTGTGATGGAACTGCATTGTGTGTTGAATGTTTTACGAGGTTTATACTTTTCAGGAAAAATAGAAAATGCACATCGTTTTGCGGGTTTGTTGCATTCGGGAAACTTAGATCGGGAGGATCAAGAGGACGTCTGCTCCCCGTGCTCGAAGATAAAGAAGAACCTTTGGGAGTAGATGATTCAAGTAAAACAATTGAATGTGTTGAGAGTAGAGGGGTGGATGATGAACTAATTGCAGAATTTCCAGACATTGTAGATTTTTCTGATTCATTTTCTTGTAATATATGTACTAACTCTAACCTTTGTGTGGTGTGTGCTGAAATTTCTGCGTGTATAGCAGGTGAAAATTTTGTTAGTGCAGTGGATGAAGACATTGCAGAAGTTGAAGCAGCACCGATAACCATTTCTAACTGTTTACCACTTCCCCCTGAGGAACCAGCTCTGGATTTTGCACCCTTGGATTTGGCACCCTGGCCAGTCCAAGAGGTTGAGCCCCGATTCTATTGGGAGGATTTTATGGACAAAGTTGAAAGAGAGGTCAACTGTGACCTGAAGGGGAGTGAGAAGTCCGCCGCACTCAGCGAGGTTATTATAATTGTCAAGTGCTCACCTCCGCATCAAAGCTGCAAGTTAGGGAGGCTTGGAATGAACTTCAGTCCTTTGGCCACCACGTGGGACTTATGTTACAAGCAGTGGGATCCTGGTGGAACCGCCCTTCAATGAGTTTTCTTAACCCTTTCTTCTTTTTAATTTTCTTTTGCTTTGCTTTATTTTCTGTTTTGTTTTCTAATAAAGCTCCTGAATAATTTGAGAAGCTCAGGAGTTGTGTGTTGAGTCTAGTAGTGGCAAGTTTATTGGTTTGATTGATTTTGCATAGATTGATTGCATGATATGTTTTGACTGTTTCCCCCTAGGTTGAAAAAAAAATTTTGTTTTAAAAAAAAAAAAAAAAAAAAAAATTTTCCCCATATGATTGAAAACTGAACTTTGAGATTTTGTTATGATGGCATGATTTATGATAAGTTTGGGGTGATAGGAAGCACACACTAGGGATAGAATCTCTTTCAAATAATTTGCAAAAATGTCCAGGTGAGGTTTTGAGCCTCCAACATGTTTTAAATTGTGTGAAAATCACTTTTCAAATTGCACTTCCCTGGATTTGATTGAATCTCTTTTTGGTTTGCATGATTATATGTTTGCTTCAGATGATTTAGGCATTTTCTTTGTAAATAGCTACTTGGCCTGAATAAACCAATTCCTAATGCATGTTCCCTAGTTAGCCCCATTGAGCCTATTAGCCTGATAATTCTTGATAACCTAATGTTATAAGCCCAAAAATCTGGAAAACCATGTTAACCCGATCTTAGGATTAGGAGAGCATGTAATCTTAGAATGGGTGCAAGAAACCAAAGTTTGGGGTGGCTACCCGGTGCAATGTGTTGTTTGGGATTGAGAAAAAAATTGTGAAAAAAAATATATGTAGAAAGAAAAAAAAAAGAAAAAAAAAGAAAAAAAAAGAAAAAAAGAAAAAAATAAAAGTGCAAAAATGGCAAAAAGAAATAAAAAGGCTGTAGCCACCCAGAAGTGTAGAAAAAAAAATTAAGAAAGGAACTTGAGTGAATTTCAAAGTGTAAAAATGTTTCATGCTCTCTTAGTTCCTAGGGTCTTCAGCCTAGTTCCTTTGTATATCCTACCCTTAGCCAGACCCCATTACAACCCATAAAAGACCTGTTGATGTTGCTTGCATGTTTTCTGTGGGAATCATTTTGAGATGAAAATCAAATTTATGGGAAGTGCTCTTAAAAGTGAAATTGAGTGCAATGTTGATAGCCTGACACAAATTGAGCGATTGAGAGAAACACAAATTTCCCTTGTGAGGAAGGCAGTTGTTTGAATATGGTGATCTCTCTTTTGTGTGTAACTTTGACCCCCTGCTTAGATTTCTGATTGTCTGAATAATTAATTTCTCAACTGTTTGGAATAAATGAAAGTGGGGATTACTTTGTTTAAAAGGGGGGAACATTGAAAGAAAAATTCTTTTGATAAATTGCTTGAAATCTGTGCGAAAGTTGATTGAATTCTTAAGCTTGCCAGGTCTTGAGTCTTTTTAAGTTTTTGAGTGTAGTTTGCTTGGGGACAAGCAAAGTTTAAGTTTGGGGTATTTTGATGAGCCTCTGTTTTACTGGTTTTATAACTAGTAAAGACCCTGGCTTTGTGCTTATTTTATACCATTTTTACCCAAATTAGACTTGATTGTTCCTAAGTAGTATTTCGAGTCTGTAAATTGTTTTTATGTTAATTTAGTTGTTTTAGAGTTGAATAATTATTTACTTTTATTTTCTATTTTCAGGTTAATAAAATGTAATAAATCTGGAGCCGCTCGCCCCGCGAATAATCTCTCGCCCCGCGAGTATTGCAACCATGAAAAAGTCAGAGATGATCACGGCTTGCCCGTGTTGAAGATCACAGCCGTGGCAATTCTGAAGTTGAAGCGTTCGCCTCGCGAGCATTCCTTCGCCTCGCGAGTATTGGAAGATCAGAAGCCATCACGGTTTGGGCGTGTTGAATGCCACGGGCGTAACAGTTGGAAGCTGAAGAGTTCGCCTCGCGAATGATGTGCTCGCCTCGCGAGAAGACCAAGAGTTGCAGACCTTTCATGTAATTCGCCTCGCGAGCAGTGATTCGCCTCGCGAGTACTCTGACTCCAGAAACGTGTATATAAGCAGTCTTAGGCAGAAATGAAGGGAGAGTCAGAATTAGCAGTTTTTGGCTAGTTTCTGAGCTAATCTTAGTTAGCCTTTGTTTTCTCTTTTAGTTATGTTTTGTTTTCCTTTTGTAATGGAGAATTAGTCTCCTAGATTAATCTATTGTGATTGGTTCCTGTTAAGACTTGAGGTTTCTGTAATCCTGTTTCATTTCCTTTTCTCTTTTCAATGCCATGCTTTATATTTCTGTTTGCTTAATTCAGGAGTATATTGTGTTGTGTTGGTTTATCTCGGTGATATCATGTTCCTATATATAATCGCGTTTGCTTAATTCGCGTGTGTTCGTTTCGTGTTCGCTTAGTTCACGAAGGGCTTAACCCCGTTTGCTTAATTCGGGAATAGGGATATATATCTGTAGTAGTGGTTCCGCTTGTGAATTGTTGCTACAACCGGGAGGGGATTAGAATTTGCTTAGGGTTGCATGAACCGATGATAGTTGGGAAACCAAAAGCAGTAGGTTAATCGTTTTAGCTTATTTGGTAACTGCTCCATTTTCTTGTTTTGTTTTCTGTTTTGCTTCTTTAATTTAGTTTTCAATCTCAAAACCCCCATTTCTAACTTTTTCTGTTAATAATAACAACACCTAAAAGAGTCCTTGAGAGACGATCCGAGTTGTCGCTCTATACTACATTATTTTGTAAACGCTCGTTCTTTTTGGCGCGTGGCGACAGCGCGTTCAACAGCCTTCTTGCATATTGTAGTCAGAATTGATACTCAACCATTCCATGCACATCGACAACTCCGTGTACTCCCGACATCCTTCCCACAATGGAGATCGTGCAGCACTCAGCATATCATAGAATCTTTGAGCTTCGGGATTCGGATTCTCCTCTATGTATTGGGAACCCATTCCACCATCTTCTCCCCCATCTTCTTCTAGTACAACACCAACCGATGGTCCAGCATGATCCATTATCATCTGCTCGTATGGATTCAATTCTTCCCTCCCGTCACCACTTCCATAGTACGAACCTTCAGCCACAATCGGGTTTAAGTCAGGCAACGTCTCACCATGGTTACTCCACCAATAGTAATCAGGCATGAAGCCTTTCTCATAAAGATCGGCTACAACTCCATCCACACTTTTGAAAGATTGACACTTGCATCTTTTGCAAGGACACCTCAATTGATCACCGCCCAGCCGTATAAATCTCTCCTGGCTAACAACAAACTCTATAAACTCACCCACTCCAACTCTATACTCTTCCCTAAGACGTTTATTCCGATCCAACCTACGATACATCCATTTCCGATTCTTCGGAATATCCATTGCTGGCAATTAAATAGCCTGACCAATCCTACAATAACACTTAAATATTACGGTGCATTCCAATAACTCCATCAATCTCGTTCTTATGACAAGGTATGAACCTATCCCATTCGAGAAGAAACCTTTGTCACACTCGGCTACTAATAGTTATTCCCATATTCAAATACCTTATACTTGACAAAATTTCGGCAGCATCTCCCATCGGTCTCCAAGTTACACGACTCGAGCACGGTCAGAATCACCGCGATCAAGTATGCACCAGGAGAACAAAAGGAAATGCATCAGACCGAGATTTCAACAAGTATATAAGGCATTTGAACATTGAAATGACTATTGTACGAGTGTGAAAAAGGTTTTTTCCCAAACTGTCCCAATTGGACAATTCAAGATTCAATACAATGAGCATGCATACCTTGATAAGTTACGCATGCTCATTAATATTGAATCTCAAACAGGAAACTAAGGCTTTCGTAAATTAATTATTAACTCTAACAGAAAATAAAATCATTAACCTATAAATATTGCAACATTGTTGAGTTTATATAAATTGCAGCGTAAATCAATACAAACTTAGATTAAATATTGTAGCAAACATCCTATTGAGCTCTGCTCTCCACTAACAAGTAGCAGTTAATTGTCAAACACATGCATAATTTCTAAATTATCAAGACACAACCAAGCATCCTCGCCTTTGGACAGGATCACATCCTATTGAGCTCCGCTCTCCACTAACAAACAACACATATTGACAAACACATGCATAAACATTAAATTATCAGCATACAATCAGACAAGATCACATCCTATTGAGCTCCGCTCTCCACTAACAAACAACACATATTGACAAACACATGCATAAACATTAAATTAATTATCAGCATACAATCAGACAAGATCACATCCTATTGAGCTCAGCTCTCCACTACCAAACAAGACGATAATTCACATAATACATTACACTGAGTGTTCAGAGAACTGACCTGAGAGAGAAAACACAACTGAGCAAGGATAAGTGGAGGAGCCGGTAGAAGAATATGACAACAATGACCTATCGTGCATAAATGAAATTATTCATTTCAAATCAAATCACTATTCCAAAACCAAGGAAAATATTTGCTAATAGAAAGCAAAGGAAAAGAAACTGAGTCATTGTTTTGAAGTTTTTGGTTTTTGAAATTAGGTGCTTTGAAACTATGGAGAAAGATGGTTTTGGGGTTGGCTAATATCAAGATTCCTATGTAGTCTTTTAAAATCCACAAGATTCTTTTATACCAAAATAATCTTTTAAGATCTCAATCCAATACACCAATTTAAATTGAAGGGTAGGAATATAGAGCAAGCCTTTTAAACTTACTCTTGAACCAATAGAAAACCAAACTTAATCCCTTGTATGCAGTGACCTGAAAAATAGATATTATTCCTTCCTACTTTTGTTCACTTGTGGGCCATGTTTCTTACTTTCACTTTCCATTCTCAGATAGTGTTGTCCATTTGAGTTCCTCTGCTATACAACTTTGGAAATAATATTACCACACTTTTTTCCATAGATAACCTTTATCCCCTCACATTTTATAAGTTTCCTGTGCACGAATTGCACATAATTTATATAATAATGTACGCAAAAAATTTATATGATAAAATTAAAGTGATGTGCCAATATCAATTTCCTAACTGCATTAGGTTCCAGAATTGATCCTTCAAATTTTAATCCAATATGCATTCTTATTCGTTTGTCAGGTAAAAGTGGAAATCATATTCTGAAATTTGAAAGTGGATATATATATATATATATAATGACTTTTTTCTGAGAATCTGATATCCCTCTCGACTTGGAAGTGCCAAAGCCCATCTAGCCATCCTTTATCTTTATTCTAGAGGAAAATTCTTAACAGTTAGAAGCCTAATAAATCTGTAGTTCCACAGCTTCTTAGTGTCATTTTATTAGTCCTCAATGTACAATATGCATAGTTCTCTAGCACCCTAGTACGTGGGGTTGAATGTTATGTATGGTAAAGTATGCAGACAAAGACATGAGGGAACAATGGTTGCAGATCAAGGCACTTGGAACAATGGTAGTTGGAAATGGGATTTCAATTTGGAGGAGAGGTTTGTTCGTTTGGGAGGAAGACATGGTGGCTACACTCCTGCAAATACTGGACAATGCAGTTTTGGTGGAAAACAAGGAGGATTGCTGGATTTGGAGAGGGGGAAATGATCAAAACTACACGGTCAAATCAGCATACTCAGCTCTGACAACAACAGTTTCTAATGGTGTTAATACTCGGCACTTCAAGTTCCTATGGGAAAGAGGCATACCACTAAAGGTGGGAGCTTTTTGTTGGAGGGTCTTGTTAGATAGGGTCTTGTTAAATCTGGTTAGAGTAAGAATGTGGACTTGGTGCAAGGTTTTGGTGAAGAAGGCTTCGTTCTCCTACATAGATTGGTGTTTAAATCCAGATTTCTGCATCAAATCATTAAGCTATACTCACTGACGGGAACTTGGCTACCTAGTCCATGTCCTGCTGTTGACAGCTATTATTTTGTAGGGCTGTGTATCAAGCATACAATGTATCAAGCATAGAAGTATATCAAATAGGAGTGGCTATTAATACTCGGACTGGTGTATTAATCCTAATCCTTTGGACTGACTCTGATTCAAATATGCTCTGCATAAAACGCAGGATCTGCTGAGTTTGTTTTTCTGCTGTTTCTGTTGACTGCTAAGTTGTTGATGTTGGTTCTGTTTTTTGGTCCGGTATTTTGCGAAGGGTTTGCGGGAGGTGGCGGCATGTGGGCTGGTCTTAGGCTATTTAGCTTAAGAAGCAACCAATATAAACTGGTGCTGCCATTACTTAGTGTTTGGGCGCAGTGCGTGGATGGCATTTCAGAGTGGTAGGTGGCAAGTGGGACAATCCTTATCTCCCGTTTCTGCAGTGGCTAAACATGGGGCTGGAAGAGTACAATTTAATTCAAGGTCTCAAATGGCTAAGTTTAGGTGCTGTGGCTTTAGTGGTTATTTTCTGTTTCTGTGGCTTGGTTTGGCTAGTGGGTGAGCAGTGTTAGGTGTCTTTTTGTTGGGGGAATATCAATTTCATTTATTCTCCCTGTTTCTTTGTTGCTGGGTTTGTGCTTTGTAATACAAATACTGCTTCCTAAGTTAGTATTTTCTTTTAATTGTTCATTCCTTCACTTTGATATCTTTGTATTCGGGTTAGAATACACCTTGTATTCTTTTCAATATACATCTTTGCTTATCAAAAAAAAAAACAGAGGTCCTGAACCAGGGGAGCCTCAAATGGCCACCCAACAACCCACAAGAAATGAAATTAGGACAAGGCAGCCTCCTTCATATTTAAAGGACTATTACTGTTATAGCACTACCAACAATCCTACCCTTATGTCATTACAGGCAGCATCCAAAACTGACATAGAATATCCCATTTCCAAATATATAGACTATGACAGTTTCCCTAATAAACACAAAGCTTATGTGGCTGCCATTGCTAAACAAGATGAGCCTAGAAGTTATATAGAAGCTGTCCAAAAGAAAGAGACAGAGACAGAGAGACATCAGAAAGAGAGAGAGAGAGAGAGGGAAGAGGAGAGAAGACAAGGTAGCTTACCCTTGGTGGTGGTGGTGTCACCGGAGCTGCGGACAGTGGTGGCTCAAGGGAGGCGGCTCAGGTGCGCTACAGAGACAGAGACAGAGAGACATCAGAAAAAGAGAGAGAGAGAGAGAGAGAGAGAGAGAGAGAGAGGGAAGGTGGAATCACTCACCGGAGGTGCGTGGCCTGGCGGTGACCGGAGCACAGAACCGCGCGTGGTGGCAGGGAGGAGCAGAGCGTGCAAGGGAGAGAGAAGAAAAGAGAAGGAATGAGAGAAATGGGGAAGAAAGGGGAAGGGCTCGCGATTTAGGGGTTTCAGTTTTAGCGACTGAATTATTCGGTCGCTATATAGGTCGCTAATTTGGTTAGTTTTAATTTGAATTTGTAATTTTAGCGACCGATTTAACTTTTCGGTCGCTAACACGCGCAATTTTATTTTTTTAAAGCGCCTTTTAGCGACCGAATTAATATCGGTCGCAAATATAAATACAGTTTAAAGTGTGAATTCATAAATTTAGCGACGGATATATAAATCGGTCGCTAATATAAACACATTTTGACCGTCGCATTTAATTGGTGCCGCCATTTGGTCGCTAACAATTCATAAACTTCTGGCTTTTACTCTCCTTTGTTTAGCGTCGAATTAGCGACCGATATCTCTGCTACGCTCTATTTTCGGTCGCTATTGCGGTCGCGAGAATCAACTCTAACCAGTGTTTCATGTAGATCCTACAATCGGTCGCTATTTCGGTCGCAAATAGCAACCTAAAAATTCGGTCGCTATTTTCGGTCGCTAAATGACCTTTTTTTGTAGTGAATCATGATAAGGATTAAAAGCCTTAATAAGCCTTGAATAGAACTTTGAAAGTTTTGGGTTCACTTATAAAAGTTCCTTGTATGAAGTGCTTACTTGGAAGAATAAGATTCTTTTGTTTTAGAAAAATTTGAAAGTGATTTTGAGTTGAAGGAAACTATATTTTTATGATAAAAAGTTTTGTACGAGAGAAAACCTTTTCGAACGGTGTGCTTTATGTAGGAAAGACCCTTTGAAAATATTTATTATGAAGGAAAGAACTTTTGAAAATATTTAACTTTATTCCATCAATGAATTTCAAATACAAATGAATTTCCTAGATGTTTTAGAAAAGATTTTGTAAATGAAAAGGATTTTCTCCCAAATAATTTTGGAAACGTTCCGGTTACTTGGATAAGTGACCGAGGTTTTGTTTTGGTTTTGATTTTCACTGAGCGAAATGTTTTACAAGCCGATTAATTAGCCTAGAAACCGAGACGTCGGAGTTCTAGTGTTGTATGGACACGTAGATCAAGGATCTGTGTCAGGGGACGGAGTGTGTCTGTAAAGTTTTGTTTTGGACTGTGTGTCCTAAGTTGATGTGGACAGTGTGAGTTCCATATCCGCGAGCCTAAAACTGGTGCATCGGTTTAAGGGCATCGTGATTGAGCATTCGGACTGTATGTCCTATGTCGAGATTAAAAGATTTGGACTGTGTGTGTCCTGTATTTGTTTTAAGTGAAAAGTCTTAATTAACATATTAAGCATGGTCGTTAAGCTTTGTGCTTCGACAGGGAAAGATTATTACGACAAAGAAAACAAAGCGAGAATAAAAGTTTTTCTCATGCATTCAATGGCAATTGTGTCATGTGATTATGGGCATTGAATCCAGAGTGGATCAATGTATATGGCAGACGTGTCAGGAGATGATGATCATTGTGTTCTGTGGGGACCAATGAGTTACCTTGTGTATGACTACAACAATGGTTGGAGAGTTGTCACAAGGGGCCGTATGACTAAGCTGCAATAGCTGTTTTAGTGGCTATCATACGAGGTCGGATAATATTTGTGCATAGCTGCAATAGCTGTTTGAGTGGTTATAGCACAAGTGACCCGTACATAATCGCAATGGCTGTTTGAGTGGTTATGTATCTCTGTACAAACTGCAATAGCTGTTTGAGTGGTTGTCATCCTGAGAGGGTCGTGTGAACAATTGCAATAGCTGTTTGAGCATTGGTCACATGTGATTGAGGTGGATTATCCGAAGCGGTGTATCGCGGTACAACCGCAATAGCTTGTTTGAGTGGTTGTCACAGAGGTGTCATGTGAACAGTTGCAATAGCTGTTTCAGCACTGGTCACATGAGGTTGAGATTTCTTGGGCATTGTTTTGTTCGTTTTTACAATGCGCCATGTGCGAGCCTGATCAGCTTGAAACGAAACAGAAAGTTGTGGGATCTCCGGAGATTAGGTATCAAAATAGAGTTGAATATTGAAGTGTCATGCATTCTTTTTATAAAAGCGATTGTTCGGGTTTGAGACCCTTTGATATAACTCTTGTTATGTTATGTATATGCATGATTTAAAATGCTTATATGATTATGTGATGTATGTATCATGTGTATGGTTGTTGTGTGATATATCCATTTGTCGGTATCTCACCCTTATACACACATTTCAGGATTCTTCTAAGTTCGATATTGTACCCTGGGTACTCTAACACAGATGGTGCAGAGGAGTCTTTCTAAGTCACTCAGAGACTTAGATGTAGTTGCTTGATGAGGTATTACTTGCGGAATAACTTTTAGAACGACCAGCTTAGGGTTGAGACTTAGATTATTTTGATAGTATGTATGAGTTTGGCTCAGAGAGCCTTTATTTTAAAAAAATGGAATGTTTATGGCTCGGAGAGCCTATCTTTTGAATGAAAACTTAAACTTTTCCTTTGGTCTTGTAAAGCTTATGGCTATAACTATTATTTTTATGTATTGATGCCTGGTTGAATTTGGTGTAACTGGAATTCTGGAGAGAAAATGTAAATATTTTAACAGGTGTTATTTTACCCGGGGATGTCCGAATTACAGAGGAGACTCTGTCGAATTTTTTTTTTGTAAAACTACTATCTTGTATTTAAGTATATTCTTTAAATTAAATAGGCTTGCCAAGCTATGATAGTAAGTTTGTGTGTCGATTAAGGCTTAGGTGTGGAGTCGTGACAAAAATTTTATACCCAATTTCAAACACTTATGTACTTATATAAGTTATTTTCCGAAAGCACCAGCAAATTATCTTTTAATTTTTATTTCTGCACGTGTTTAGAAGGTAATGCCCAAGGGGGGGTGTTACAACTCCTATAGACCAGAATTGATCACGGCCTAGCCATGATGAGCATCACAGCTGTGACACATCTTCCAGCAGCTCTTTGACTAACATTTGAGCCAGCACCCTCCACCACCTCGGTGAGTTGTTCCATTTTTCTCCTCTCTCCAACTCGATTATTTACATTGGGGACAATGTAAGTTTTTAAGCTTGGGGTAGGGGTTTTTTTGCATTTTTACAGTTTTGCATTTTTCATGTTGCATTCATATAGGCATAGTTTTGCATGATCACATGATTAGATTGCCCTTTGCTTAGAGTATGCATCCAATTGTGAGAACTTTGTGCCAAATGAATTGAGACAGTGAATTTTTGAACCCAATTTTTGTATTCTTGTGATAGGCTAAAAATAAAAATGCTTGAGATAATCTTTTGATAGTTGATAATTAGCATGTGGTTCCTTATATTTGTGTTTCTCATTGATTTTAAACTACTAAATGTGAGATTTTTGAGCCTAAAAGGGGTACTCACTAAATCTACCCCATTCTTTGTGATTGAGTGTTTTATTCCTCTTGGATTGTATTCTCTAGAACTTGACTTGAAACCGTTTTGAAACTTAAAAATTTTTGAAAACATTTTTGAAAATGATTGAGGCACTAGGTATTTTTCTGGCCTTCCGAGCTTTGATTGATTAAATGCTACTCCTTTGTTGCCCAATTTTGAGCCTAAAAGAATAAAATACTTTTCTTGGTACCTTGAAATATTTTGATGAATGATGCTTGGTATGAGACCTTCTAAAGTATTACAAAGAGGGTAAAAGGTAGTTTGAAAAATAAATTGTGGGATGGGAAAGTTAGAAAAATATTTCTCTTAAGTTGAAAATCTCCCCTTCTCTAAATAAATAAAATAAAAAAAATGAAATAAAAAAATGGAGAAGGGGATGAGAAAATGAATGTGAGAAATAAAATAAAAGGAAGAAAAAAAAAAGAAAGGTGGAAAAGTGAACTAAAGCCCAAAAAAGTAATTTAGAAGGTTGTCATGCTTTGCATTGTTTGATATTTTGTTTAGCCTTCTTGAATTTTCCTTTTCTTGATTTCCCCACCTAACAATTAATCTCATGGCCCCGTTACAACCAAAATAAAAGACCTCTTGATTCTTATGTGTTTTCATTAATAAAGTAGAGATTTGGTTAATAGTCAAGCTTATGGTAGGGTACCTTCCTTGAGGAAATTCAGCGAATTGTCATATACCCTTAAACACTTGAGTGAGGTGAGAAGAGTGCCCGAATTAGTGAGAGACATCAATCTAGAAAACCTAAGCTTCTAATTGGACTTGAAATTGATTGTCTCTTGGTTACTTATTTGAATATGCCTGTCACTTGAATTAGTTACCCGGGTTCTTGGTTCACTTTCCATGCTCTGACTGTTTATCTTATGCGGCCTTAGTGATTGCTTGAGGACAACCAAAATCTTAAGCTTGGGGTAGTTTGATGAGTGTGATTTCACCTCATATTTCATTGTCATTTTGCATGCATTTTCATATAGTTTAGGCATTTCTAATTTGATTTTTGTTAGTTTTTACCTTGGAACAGGAAAGGCGGTTTTGTGGTGTTGCTGTGCAGGGATTAAGGATTAAAATGCTCAAGATTAACCATGATGGAGCTTGCATGAAGATGGAGCTTGAAAAGCAAGAAAATGAGCCAAATAGAGCCCATCACGGCCTAGCCGTGATAGCCATCACGGCCATGATCGAGTAGAGCTGAAAAGAAAGAATGGAAAAGTCATAACCCATCACGGCCGTGACATGCCAACTAAACCAGACCCTCACAGGTAGAACTGATCACGGCTTGGCCATGATGGTGGTCACGGCCGTGACAGACCAACCTGCGAAGCAACTTCCAAGTCAGAATCCGTCACGGCCTGGCCGTGACAGGCATCACGACCGTGACACGCAATATATGGATCTTTAGAAAATGATTTGATCTGAATTTGTGATTGCTTGGGATTCAAGTTACCCTAATCTATAAATAGAGTACTTAGGCTCGAAAATAGGGGGACTCTTAGAGACTTTTTGGGATGCTACCTTAGGCAAAATTAGGATTTCTCTTCCTCTTCTTCTTCTTTTCTCTTAGGTTTTCATTCATGTTTTTGTTAATCAAGCTTGCCATGACCATGGCCATGCTTGAGTAGTAGTTTTATTTCTAGGGATTGGGGCTATGCCCAAGATCTGTTATATGTTATGAATTGATGTTTTCCCATTTTTAATTTCGATTTCGCTTTCGATTTTGTTTCTATCGCATGAATTACTTGTGAATCTGGTGCGCACTTATTTGCATGTCATAGATACTCTAAGGAGGAACCTAACGGTGAACTTAGGTGTTGGATCTATAGGAATCAAACGTAGGACTTAAATCACGAGAGTTAGAAACGGTCCTTCGAGGGTTCACGAATTGTCACAAAGCTTAAAGGGTTCAATTTAATTTCAATTACCACGAGAGTAGGGGTTGGTTTAATTGGGCACGGTTTGTAACCCGAGAGGGAGCATTAACTTATTAAGGATAAATTCTCCTTCAAAGCAATTTTGGTAATTAACAAGGGGTAGTCAATTTGGTAACATGAACAATCTTGTTGGTAACCCAATTCCTAGGAATCCCTTTTGATCTGAAAAACCCCTAATTGATTTACTTTGCTGTTTTAATTGATTGCATTCTTAAATATCTGATTTTCTAGTTAATTCTTATTTCAAAAAT
Source organism: Sophora flavescens (assembly GCA_030762895.1). Taxonomy (NCBI): domain Eukaryota; kingdom Viridiplantae; phylum Streptophyta; class Magnoliopsida; order Fabales; family Fabaceae; genus Sophora; species Sophora flavescens. Next base: position 18,796,312 of record CM061065.1, read on the forward strand.
CAAACCTTTTCAAAATCTTTTTTTTATAGTCCAGTTTAATTGATTTAATAATTAATTGTTATTTGAGATCACGGTCTCACGAGGGATCAATCTTTTTATTACTTGACGATGAATCCCGGTACACTTGCGGAATCCACACATCACCGATCTCATACATGATTGTCGCATATCTACGTTTGACAATAAAAAATACCAGAAAAAATTCATGTAAAATATTCCAACATCATTATATATTAATAAGTTAAATCTCACTGGCTCCATTAACATAAGATCGTTATACCTCTAATTACAACATACTAAGGTGATAAACAAACCTTTTTTTACAAAAAAAAAACGTTTCCCCTATTATTTTTATTATTGGATAATATATATATCACTATCAATACAGTTAACCCCTAATTTTTTGTTACAATAAATAAAATTTATTCTTAGTTTCAACATGGAACACAATGTCGAAAATAACAATAAAGTTAATAGAGTCAAACAGTCAACTTTAGGGCATAAACAAGCAATTTATAAACAAAACAATTATAACTTAATTGTAAGCAAAGTTATGTATACATTTAGCTCGAACCGGTTAAGATGCAAAGAGAAAAAAAAATGAAGATGCGATATTAATTTTTTTTTAAATTGCTTTTTTTATTAAGACGTGAGAATGCTAGAGAGTCGTCAGTGCTACAAATGCTAGAAAACAACTTAATTAACATGTTCGGGATGTTACAATATTACTTAATTGAATTTATTCACAAAATTAATGAATTAATATGTTTAGGATGCTACAAATGCTAGAAATCTACTTAAATCAAATCACTAAGTAATTATTAAAAATTATAAATCTATCAAAATTAAAGCTATAAATTCAATCTTAAAAAAAAATTCACAAATATGAAATATAATAATTTTCAATATTATTATTATGATTAAAGTAATTAATTTACCTTAATGAAGGAAATCAGTCGTTTGCTATTCATTTTGCATCACTTCCACCGACAGAGCAAAGCATAACAAATAAAGCGAAGAAGTATAGGACATCATCAATGATTTCCATCTATGCAGACCAAACCGAAAACATTTTTTTGAACAAGACTAAATCTCGTTCCGTCAGGCTCAATCCACAACAAACCCTAAATCTCGTTTCGTCGCCGGAACAATACTCAATAAAACTATACATGTGCCAGACGCACGGGTACACAATCCTAGTTATATAGTAATAGATAATAATGGATAATGGATTATGTGTTGAAACTTGAAATAGAGACTGAGACACGCAAAAGAGAGAAGGCATGAGATTGAAGGGATGAACCGAGTTAACCCGTTTATGGTGGGTTACAGATTAGTTTAGTGGGTTATGGACTAGGATAGGAGGTAATGGGTTAGATGATGGGTGGATTATTTGATAGGCCATGAATTGAAACGAGTTATGGGTCATAAATGTATTGGGCCAAGATGAGTGGAAACAATTTTTCTAGTGGAGCAGACCTTAGTAAAATGGATCCTGAGTCATGATTCTTTTCCCTTGGATTTCAATAGGTTTAACTTTGAGTAGGTTCTGAACTATTTGGGAATTTTAAAATAGGTCCTTATACTAAAAAATTTTTGGGTCCCTATACTAAAAAAGTTCTTAATTGGGTCTCTGAACTAATATTAAATTTTCAATGGAGTCCCTTGGGCAGGGTTCCGTGAAGAGGTCTTTAAGTTTATTGATGTGAAATGTGACTTGAAATTCCCCCAAATTTGTATTTAGGGTTTCAAAAGGCCAAAATGTTGAGCCAAAAAACCAAGACATACGTGACCTGTCACTGCTTCTCCTCCATCTAAACAAATAGTTCGTTCCATCCACGATTTATATTTTACGGTTGTATATCCATTCCTTGAAATAATTTCGTTCAAAATAGTTCTCTCACTTGCAATTTACTACATCTTACTTTATCTTGTTACATCTTGCTACATTTTGTTCTAAAAATGTCTTAAGGTTCATCTTCCACCCTAACTACTTATAGATGGTTAACTTGGATAAAATCAGTTATATTTTGTTCAATTCAACATATCACTAACGAATTTTATAATTTAGGGAACCCATTGAAAGTTTTATATAAGTTCAGGGACCCAACTGAAAACTTTATAATAGTTCGAGGACCCAATTACAAATTTTTTTAGTATGGGGACCTATTTGAAAATTCCCAAATAGTTCAGGGACCTACTCAATAGTTAAACCATTTCAATATTTAGTTTACTTTTTTATTGTTGTTGTTTTTGTTGACTAATTAATTTAATGTTATCTTATTTGGCTGAACATGATGATGTGTTCACGATCATTCTTCTATTTGCATTAAATTTTATACTGTGCTTACTTTTTTTTAAGAAAGAGTTATATTCTTTACTTCCATTAGGAAATTTTATGAGATTTTTAACATTAACAATTGGTTTGTTCACTTGTGATGAATTGAGTCACTTTTTCTTGTCACTATAAGATCTTTTACTTGGGAATTTTTTAAGTGTCCGTATACCTTTAAAAATGGATATAGCCATATTGCAATGGAACGTGAAATTTTACAAATATTTATGTTAATGACAACCAAGTATAATTATCCTGATGTTGGTTTAATCGGATAGTTGAACCCATCACCTCCTCTTTATCCCACAAAAAAAAACCACTATGCCACCTTATCACTCCCCTAGGGTTATGTTTGGTTGAGATTGCTTTTAACGCCAACGAAGTAATTTGGCTTCCCAATGCACATTTTTGAAAGCTCAACACTGTAGGTTTGGTCTAATGCAGGTCTAAACGGAACTTTGGGTGAAAGAGATTCTAAAACAAACATATACTAAGTGTGTGCTTGGATGAACGTTTGATAAAAACAATTTCAAAATAAATTGATTTTGTAAAATTAATTTGGTTATAATTGAGTTTGAAGTGAAGTGATTTATGTTTGGATGTTTTGGTTTGAAAATCAAGTTTGATGTAAAACTTAGTGTAAGATTTTCAATTCAATGCATACATTGCTTTTTGTAGCTTCTAGTCAGAATTGCTTTTGAAGGCAAAATCGACTTTACTGTGATAATCAAACACCTTATTTTTACTAAAATCATGTTTGACAACGAGCAAAATCAATTCTGAAGGTTTTTTTTTTGGTGTACGAAAGTTAAGGTGAGGTGGGTCCCGGCCTCCCGGGGGCTCACCAGAGACAGGGTAAGCCTCACGGCTCAAAGAACGCTTGCAAAGGTACTTATAGATTATCCACCAACAAGGTCCGCACATCAGCAGTAGGATTCGAACTTACAACCTTGTGGGTTATGAGTCGTATCCTTACAAACTAGACCAACCTTTGTTGACCAATTCCGAAGGTTTTCATCATAGAACTAAACACACAATAAGTTTGTGTGACAAAAAGATATGGTAGCAAGTGGGGATTTTTCAAATCTACTATTGGACAAAAATGTCGCGAGTTCTTTCTGCTTGGTGTCCTGTTTTTATTTTTTATTTTTTACTGAATGGTTCTTGGTTTTATGAGATGTAATTTTCATAGTAGAACTAAACACACAATAAGTTTGTGTGACAAAAAGATATGGTAGCAAGTGAGGGTTTTTCAAATCTACTATTGGACAAAAATGTCTTGAATTCTTTTCGTTTGGTTTCCTATTTTTTTGTTTTTTGAATACTTCTTGGTTTTATGAGATTGTAATCTATGTGTAACTTTGGATTTTGGTTAGGGGTGTAAGTTGGTTCACAATCAGGTTGAATATTTTGTTTCCCTTAGTTGAGTACTAACATCTTCTCCCTGCCTTTTTGTGGTTATTATCTTTTATATATGGGATGGAGTACTCCAAGTACTTTCAATAATAAAAAATTTCTTATGAAAAAAAAGGAAAAAATTGAAAACACGGACCGACAAATAAGTGATGTTAATATACACCAGTGAAGTGCACAGCTGGCATAGGAAAGAGGAATGGAAAAAGAAATCAAAGAATATGAAAACAGTTCAAACGAGTGCAATCGAAATGCCTTATAATTGGTCAAATTTCGGTTCACATGATTTTTATCATAGTTGAATCGATCAATTAATCGGTTCAAGTTGCCATTTAGATTGGACATGCATGCAAATGAATAAATGTTTGACTAGTCCTTTAGAACCAATGATAATACTACCTTCGATCTACAGTATAAGAAACAAAAAAAAATGCTAACAAGTATTCTTAGGACATTGAGAATCAAGAAATGAAATTTTGTATGGGAAATTGTGAATTTAGCATTTCGAAAAGTGTTATATTTAGTTTTTCAATATAATTTTTTCTTTTATAGGTTGTTTAATGAATGCCCTTAGGGCACTCGTTAGCAAGACCCAAGAAACAAAACCCTAAAACACACATGTCAAGAAAATATATTGAAATGAGTTTATTGTAATTAATACTCATATAAATTTCCAAAAATATCCTTTTTAATTTTAATGAACCAACTCACTTGCATGGAAAATTGATATATCTCGTAAATATAAATCATATTATAAATAAGGGTAACATTGAAATTAGTATTTAATATGTGTGAAAATTAATGCATGTTTCTTATATTTTGAAGAAAAAAAACTCATTTTTTTTTCTTTTATTGTGTACCGGAAATAGTACGGAGCATCAATGATGGAAAACCCTGGTCGAAAGAGGCAACCTTGTTGCAATGAAGCAAGTAAACAACGGGAAAGCTTCTATGGCACAAGTACGTTCTATATTATGTACTTTTCTGGAGATAAAAATATACATAGGTTATGGCTAGGCACTAGCTAACGTGATGGGCGAAGCTAGAAGCCCTAAGGTTGCTCAAATTGGAGAGGATAATGTAGATCAACAAAGTAACGATCATTTTTTTTTTATAATTGACCCGGTAATAGTGAAACATAGTTAATCAACATGTGGTTTGAGTGGTAAGGGACGTGAACACCTTAAACAATGGGTAGAGATTCGAATCATGATTCTTGTATATGGAGAAAACATGTTTGTAATGGGAGAACCCACCTTATGTTGTTGGATGCAAACCTTGATTCACGTCATCCAACATCCAATTCTCAGGATGATACCTTGATCAATTCTCCATTTCTTTCTACAGATGCTCCATCAAATAATTATTCTGCAGAAACCAATCCTCCTAATACTAATCATTCTCAACGTCTTCGTCGTCCACCAAGCCATCTCAAGGACTACATTTGTAATCATATTACATCAAAAAGTAATTTTCCTTTGGCAAATTATTTATCTTTATCCAGTCTAAGTAGTTCTCATCAAGCATTTCTCACAAATATCATTGAAAACCAAGAACCAAGATCTTATTCTCAAAATTAAATATCGATCCGATGGTTCTATTGAGAGATATAAGGCTCGTTTAGTTGCCAAAGGGTATACTCAAGTTGAAGGTATTGATTATCATGATACTTTTGCACCCGTGGCCAAACTAGTCGCTGTCCGTCTTCTTCTCTCCATTGCTGCCATTAAAAACTGGTCATTACATCAACTTGATGTTAATAATGCTTTTCTACAAGGGGACCTCAATGAAGAAGTATATATGAAGCTCCCACCCGGATTTTCCCGTAAAGGGGAGACTTGTATATGAAAATTACACAAATCCATTTATGGCCTTAAACATGCTTCTCGCCAATGGTTCTCTAAATTTTCCACCACTCTTATTCAAAGAGGTTTTCGACAATCCATCTCTGATTATAGTCTATTCAATTACATTTGTGGTCAAAATTCTGTTTTTATCCTCATTTATGTTGATGATATTATTATCACCGGCAATGATGATGATGCCATTTCTGATATAAAACAATTCCTTGCTGAATCCTTCTCCATCAAAGACCTTGGAAATCTTCGATACTTTTTAGGAATTGAAGTCTCTCACTCTAAAAAAGGAATTTTTTATGTCAACGAAAATATACTCTTGACATTTTATCTGACACCGGTATGACTGGTTGTCGACCATCTGATTTTCCTATCGAGCAACATCTTCGTTTACGGCCAAATGATGGCACTCTTCTTCCTGATCCGACAGTCTATCGTCGCCTTGTCGGACGCCTCTTATATCTAACAGTCACACAACCTGATATTCAGTATGCTGTAAACACTCTTAGTCAATTCATGCAATCTCCATTCTCTTCTCATCTTGATGCAGCCACACGGATTCTTCGCTATCTTAAAGGTAGTGTAGGTAAATGTTTATTTCTTTCTGCATCTAGTTCTATGAATTTAGTTCGATATGCCGACTCCGATTGGGCAGATTGTCCTACTACTCATTGTTCTACTACTGGTTATTTTATCATGCTAGGTTCAAGTCCTATTTCTTGGAAAACCAAGAAGCAACCAACAGTTTCTCGTTCTTCTGCAGAAGCAGAGTGTCGTTCTCTTGAAGCTCTTACTTATGAGTTGCAATGGTTAAAATATCTCCTTTCTGATCTTGGTATTGCTCATCCACAACCAATTACAGTTCATTGTGACAGTCAAGCTGCCGTCCACATTGCCGAAAACCCAGTTTTTCATGAACGCACCAAACATATTAAAATTGATTGTCATTTTGTTCGTAAAAAAATTAAAGCGGGTCTTATTGCTCCTTCTTATCTTCGATCTCGTGACCAATTAGTAGATATTTTTACTAAACCACTTGGAGGTGATGCTTATCAATGATTACTTTGCAAGTTGGGTGTTCTTGAGATTTCAATCCCATCTCCAACTTGAGTGGGGGTGTTGGATGCAAACCATGTAGCGCAAGTAAGGGAACAACATAGTAACAACTTTTTAGTTGTTGGATGACTTGAATCAAGGAGCATCATATCAGATGATAGCCAAATCCTTATTGATTTGGATTAGATTTAGGATACCGATGGTTTAAAAATTATAGATAGTTCAGCTCTTAGTTTGTTTCCTATTTGTGTATTTTGAATTTGTATTTTAAATTTTAATCTTTGTAATCTGTCAATTTATACTTGTAACATATCAATGAAAATCATCAGTTCACAAATCTCATTTATTTGTGTATATTTACTTTCACATATGTGCTCAACATGTTCTCCAACAGAGATTAGTCACTATACAAAAAAAACATTAGTGAAACATAGTCGTCACCGAATAAATTTGCTCTCAAAATAGTAGATAAAATTCAAGGAGTATCTAGCTTTTCAAAATTTTCTATCCACGCTACAAAAAAACAACTGTTTAGCGACCGGCATATTCGGTCGCTAAACTTTCTAATTCGGTCGCTATTTAATGTAGCGACCGAATTAGCGACCGATTAATGGTGGTGGCTGATAACCTGGTCGCTAAGCTTTTAGAGACCGAAATAATAATTCGGTCGCGAAATGACGACCGTAAATTCGGTCGTTAAATAATAAAAAAGCGGTCGCTACACGGTTGGTCGCATTGTTTGGGTAACCATTTTTAGCGACCGATAATCGGTTGCTAGTTCGGTCGCCATTGTTGGTTACTTTAACCTATATTAGCGACAGATTTTCGGTCACTAGACCACAATCTGTTAATGTTAACTAAAGTTTAGCGACCGAATTATTGGTTTCTAATTCGGTCGCTAAACTGGTTTTTATTAAAAAAAAATTAAATTTAATTTTTAAAATAATAAATTTTTTCTGTTTTTCTTTAAAGTTTAGCAAAAATACTAATAAAACACACCAAATTACTAATGAAATATACAATCATAAGAAATAATGAATATATATAAAAAAATAATCCAAAGTGTCGTACAAAAATCGTTTAAAGTCAAAAATATGAAGAAAAAAAATCAGTCATGATGAGGGGGAGGTGGAGGAATCCAATCATCCTCAGCGTCCGTACCACCGATGTCTGCTATCTGATCGTCCTCTGCAGTAGCAGCATCAGTAGCTGGCGGTGGAACTGGAGGTACAACAGCAGGCGGCACAACCGTCAGAGCATCACCCTGAGCAACTGGAGTCTGGATCCTCATCTGCTCCAACACCAGCCCATGATGTCGGCCCTACTCGATGCTCGTCTACATCATTTCTTTGGTGTGCATGAGTCAAGCTGTGCATTACAGTTCGCCATCTGCTGCTCTCTCTCGCTCTTCTCCCGAAGCTCCGCGTTCAGCTGTGTGATGGTGTCCTGCATTTGGTTGAACTGCTCCTGACGGACGGTATCGGCTTAGGAAGGAGCAGGCGTGCCGGATGATGAAGCGATAAACTCGCCTCCCAGGTGTCCGAGGTCATACACGTGCCCCTTCTTGTTCCTGCCCCCGACGACCTCCAAATAAATGGCATTATCATCGACTGAGATAGGAGAGCTGGGCCCATCACCAGTCAAGGCCTCATCTTGTGACTGTGAGACACGTGATATGGCATCTCGTTGAATCTCACCTACAAAGTATAGTTGAAAAGATTTAGTTAAAATTATAATCAATATTAACAAATCATTTATAATAAATTACAAGTAAACACTAAATTGTTGTTTTGCTTACAGCATAGTTACGGGCCTTGTCGTTGACCCATGTCCCCGACTTCAACTTCTTCTTCCTCTCCACCAACTCCATAGCAGTGGGGCCCCGCTGTTTCTGTGCTTTCTACACAAAAATATAATCTTAAATTCATAAGAATAATTAAAAATGAAAACTAATTAAATAGTATAATAAGTCAAAAGTTTAATGTATTACCAGCTCGTCGTAGTGGGCGGCGGCTGATTTAGACCCGTCGGTCCAAGCACATGCGCCACCATCAGAAGCTCGATTACGCCAAGCTGTGGCCTGGATCTCCTGGAACTTCTCAGTAGCCCAGTACTGGTCCAGCTGCCTCCTGATCTCAGGATCCACCCACTTCCCCTTATTCTTACCCTTCCTCAGCTTGTTCATCAGATTCTTCATGACCAGTGAGCCTTTATGCTCAAATATGTCCCTGACGAGACCCTCTAAAGCTACGTCCCACCTATACTCTTTCTGCAACTTACAGTTGTTAGGAAATTCGTGTGTGTGTATATATATATATAATGTAAATTTAATTTAAATAACTTAATAAATTGTTACCTTAAACTCTTGAAACAACCGATCCCTATGGCCCCCTGGGATGGCCTTCTATGTAGGCTATGGACCATCAAACTTGCGTCGCAGGATCTTCGATATCGAATCAGAAGGGCCCTTCGTGGGCAGAAAGCTGCAGCAAAATTAGAGCCTTAATAAATGTTATAAATATAGTAGAAAAAACAAGTAAATAGAAATTAACGATACTTTATATATATTAAAAAATTAAATTAGCTTACTCGTTATCCCCCCTAGGGATAAGAAGAATCCTCCTGTCGGATGGACCACGACTCTCCTGTCCCGATGATGATGATGGTCTTGTCATAGGTGTGGATGATGAGGGTGCAGCCTGTGTCCCGACCACATGAGGTTGGGTAGGGGGTGCAACTCCATCACCCTGAGGTGTCCTGTCCACAGAGGTGCTGGTAGAGTGGTCTCGATCTGAAGGCTGTGGGTCGGCCGGCGAAGGGACTCTGGCAGCACGACCTCTGCCACAGCCTCCAAGACGACCCCTACCTCTAGAGGAATCTGCCATCTGTGTAAAAAATGAAAAGATGATACACAATAGTGTAAATAATACAAAAATAAATTACCTAAGTAGCACTACAAAAAAAGCGTTATTTTGTGACGATTATTAGCTTAATTGGCGTCGGTTTCATGCGCCGTAGATTCGTGTTTGCGGCAATTCCTCCACCGTCTCAATGTCGACCGTCGCGAGCAGCAATTCTGGCGGTTGGGAAAACTGTCGTACAAACTGCCGCAAATTTATTGCGACGGTCTGTAACCGCCGCAGATTGCTACCGCAAAATTGGCAACACAAATTGCGACGGTTAGAGAACCGATGCAATTTGTTTCCTCAATTCTGAAAGAAATTTCACAACAGTTTTAAAATCGTCGCAAAACTTAGCAAAAAAAATTTAATGATTTTTTTTAGCAAATCATTTTAAGTCTACAAAACCTGCTTATTAAATATATAATTTTTTCTTAAAACAAATAAAGGTAAATAAAATAAAATAGTATAAATAAATTAAAACTCATTCATAAATAAAATGTTCAGTTACAAACTACGACCAAAAAGAAATATTCCAAATAGAGTTCAACAATTCCACAAATATAAAGTAATACAACTAAAATCCATCAAGATCATAAAATGAAAACTAGAACTATCTAAACGGTCCTACGTGACGATGCTCCATGGTCTTCAAGCATATGACTAGACTCAGAGGAACGTCTCATATCTCTTGGTGACTCTAAGTCAGCCACCTGTAATTCAAAAAAATCAAAAATTAGATAACAACCACTAATTCAACAAGTGAACTATCAAAAGTTAAAAACTAAATTTAAAAGCAATTATTTTACCTGATTTCCCTTAACATTCTGCATAAGGAAAGCAATTTGTTCCTTCAAGACTTCATAAGTCTCGGCTTGTTCCTTAAGCGCTAGGACTTCAGCTTCCAATTTTTCAATCTTCTCATAGGGAGATACCAATCTCTCAGAGTGAGACCTAAATCCAGTGAGCTGAGATGGTGTTATCCCAAGTCTCATTTCTTTGGCATATCCAGGGTGGTCCTTTCCAAAAACTTTCACAAATGCATCATTCTCTGTTGATCCCTCATGAATTTCATTTTGCGATTGTTCCTACATATAATATTGAAGACATACACAATTACTTAAAGATCACCATTAACAATGAAATAAAACTAACAATAAAAAGTTACACTTTTGTTATTTTTGCCCGTATATATAGGAAGTTTTGGCATGCAAATTGAAAAAACATGTGAACACTAAGTGTCGAACTTCTAGCAAACAAGCAAATAATAAGCATAGTAACAAAGCCACCATAAACCTATTACTTGCAAGCCAACAAATAATGGGTCTACTTCTAGCAAATCAAAATTGAAAATGAAGGGTTCTAGTTACTAAGTGTGTACTACGTTGCTTATCATCATAAAGCCTATTAACCAAATATAAAAATAGAAATGAAATACAAATGACAATAAAAAGTTATAAATAATACACTGTACTTACATTTTTTCCCTAGCCTCTTCACTGACAAATGATCCATCCTTCCTTTTGTGAGAAATAGGATAAAATTCTGCTTTGCCAAATTCTCGTCCTTCTAGTAATTCCTAAAATTAATCACCATACAATAAGTGCTAGTACAAATAAATTATACTATTAAAAAAAATGAGTGAACCATACCAACTCATCTTTTGTCCTTGCAATTCCCTTGGAGCCTAATGTATGGTGGATCACTAACTTTTCACTATTTGCTGAATTTTGGTCAGCTATCTCCTGCATTAATTAATAACATAATGAAGAGTTAGTAAATAGTAGTTGAAGTAACAAAGACTGCAACTTATGATGATTACCATTTGTTTAGTGCTCCGCCTATAATTTATATAAACAGCCTAATGGTTGGAGTCAATATCAGGTGGGTGCCTCTGAAGATTTTTTCGCCAAGGAAAGCTCCCATTCATGATATTTATGAAATAATCTGCATCGTGTGTCCCTCCATTTTTTTGCAAGGCTAGTTAAAATATACTTTTTGTGTTCTCTATCATTGACAACAAATTTATTCTTCAAGAAAACATAATAAAAGATAGTGTTAGCTAACAAAACACATAATAAATCGAACGTATTCACTTAACTACAAATAATACCTATATTTTTTGAGAATAAAGATTGTTTTTCAAAGTATCTGGAACTTTTTTCCAATTCTCAAACATTATGGGAATGTTATTAAAGTTTCTTGCAAATTCACCCAAAAATCCTACCAATAAACCAACTGACTCTCCCACTGGTTATGCATGTCGATTCCACCTACTTATAACACTTTTTGTACCACTTGATGCAAACACATCTGTCACCCTTAAACGTGTTTGCATCACCTGACCGCTTGTATCTAACACATAAAGTAAAAAAATTAAAACAATTCCTAACCCAATATATAATAAAATTAAAAAAATTAAAGAGAAATATAAAATCGATTAGATATACTTATAACATCTACTGTCCAATATGTTGGAGCTTTTTTTGGAACAGACAAGGGACCTTCAACCACATCAGGTGCAGATTCAGAAGTTGGTGCAGTGTGTACCTCATCATGAAATGATGATTCAACATTGGGTAAAGGATCACTTTGTTGTAGATGTCCATCTACATATCCTTCAGAAGATGCATTTGGTTGAATTGGTGTGGATTGATACCTCCGACGAACACTTCTTGGACCGGCCATACCTGAGAAGTATAATGTATCAAACAGGTATATGACAAGCAAGAACACCACACATTCACAAATTACCTAAGAATCAAGAATCAAACTAATATAATTAACCAACTAAAATGGAACATAACGAGACATTCAAATTGATATAATAACTATGAGCCATTTTTCAGTAACAAACCTCAAAAACATTGCAAAATAAGTTCACTAAGCTAGAATCACCACAGGTTCCAAGTTCTACACAACATAACACAAAAAACTAACATGTCTATAAAATCACCAATGGATCATAAAACCATATCTTGATTATCATCATTAAAATTATCATTAATGGTTGAACTTTCAGGATCATCATCTGCAGCCATTCTTGCCAATTGTATATGTGGGGTATCATCAGAGAAAATTTGTTCCAAGTTTTGTGATGGGTATGCATCAATGGATGTCATAATTTCATCATCTTCACCCATATCGTACAAGTCTCTTGGCTTCAAATGAACTGGTATGCTCCAACCTTTTTCCTTCTCATCCTCCACATAATAAACCGTTTGAGCTTTTGAAGCTTTAATGTATGGTTCATCATCTTCATGTTCTCCAGTATGTATTAGTCTTGCAAAGTTAATAGAGATAAAACCCAACTTATCTGTCTTCATACCTCTTGGGTTAGTGGTATTAGCCCATTCACATTTAAACATGGGTACTGTGAAGCCATTATAGAAAACCTCAATGATGTTTATCAATCTTCCATAGTAAGGTACCCCTCCAAACCTCATTTGGGCATCACTATTGCTTGAGTAACTCCTGGTTCCAAACATTCCAAAAACCCCACTGTTTTGAGTTTTTAATAACATATCTCGTGCCAAGGTTCGAAATTTGTATCCATTGACATTATATGCAGTGAACCTTCTAGCTTTGTCATGAGGACCTTGTGCAAGACTAACGAGAACATCTTTATCTGGTCCACTAAGACTGTCGAGATTGTTACAAATCAAGATGCCATAATAATATATATTGTTAGTCACATTCTTGTTCAAAAAATACATAAATGACACTAACACACTAATAATCATTGTTATGAACACTAACACGATTGGTGAACCAACGAACAAACTCTCTAAGAACCTTCTTGTCTACCTCAGAAGCACTCCTTGCACCACCCCTTAGTTGCCTTCACACGCTAGTTCTATACTGCCTATTTAGTTGAATCATATTAGATGTATGGAAAAAAACTTAAGAATAATTAAACCAGGTAGAATAATTACTTACTGAAGATAGTAATCAACTATAGAGCAATTCGTTAACACGTGTCTATGAGCCTGAAACTTTTCCATGGGTGTCAGGGTGACATATGAAGAGCCACCAACCGATTTTCCAACTTTAGGAAATAATTCAGCTACTCGTGAGCCATATTGTATATCATTAATAGGCTCATCATCTACATGACTAGGTCGGTTCCATCTAGTCTCAATGCTATCTAGAATCCTTGAACAAAACGTAAGAATCTCTTGCACAAGGTAGCCTTCTGCAATAGATCCTTCAGGTCGTGCTTTATAACGTACATAGGATTTTAGCTGTCCCAAGTACCTATTGTTAAACCACAGCAATTATTATTTAGAACAACCTGTACATTACCAAATTAGAAAATATAAAATGACTAATATCGCACATCTTTTACCTTTCTATAGGATACATCCATCGATAATGAACGGGACCTCCGAGTTTAGCTTCTTCAACAAGATGAACAACCAAGTGAACCATAAAAGTAAAGAATGAAGGAGGAAATAACATTTCCATGTGACATAAAGTGAGGATGATTTGATTTTGCAATCTGTCTAGATCTTCAACTTTCAATACTTTGCCACATAGTTGTCTAAAGAATGAGCACAACTCAATTAATATTGCCGAAACCTCATCAGGCAATGTTGCCCGCATGGCTAATGATAGCAATTGCTCTATCAATATATGACAATCATGACTCTTCAACATTCCATTCAACTTAAGATTGTCCAAATCAATGCACCTAGAAATGTTGCTTGAATAACCATCCGGCACAATGATATTCTTTAAAGTAGTTAAAAATGCCTTCCTAGCTTTATTAGTCAATGTAAAGACAGCTGGAGAATATTTTCCATTTTCATTGGGCCAAAGGTCAGGCCTTAAGCCCATAGCTTGAAGATCTCTTCGAGCATTAACATGATCTTTGCTCTTTGCGCTATCATTTAGCAAAGTAAATATGACATTATCGCACACGTTCTTCTTAATATGCATCATGTCAAGACTGTGACGTAAACAATTATCCTTCTAATACGGAAGTTCAAAGAATATGATTTTCTTTTTCCATTGTTGAGTGGTACCCCGTGTAAGTTGATTGCCACGTGTTCTTTTTCCCGAAACTTCTTTCTCTAATTTTCTACCAAATATGACATTGATGTGTTGAACCTGTTCAACAATTTCAGAACCAGATAATGTTTTTGGTGGACTACGCATTTCTTGTTCACCATTAAAGCGGACCGTGTTCAGTCTAAATCTGTGTCTTTGGTCAAGAAAATGACGATGACCCATAAAACACCATTTTTTGCTATGAGGAAGACGACATGGGCTAGATTCGAAGTTACAAGATGGGCAAGCAAGTCCGGTGTACATGTTCCACCCAGAAAGTGTTCCTAGCCCAGGAAAATCACTAATTGTCCACATTAAACTGCATGTAATTTGAACATCTCTCACTTGAAAGAATCATAGGCATCCACACCCGTTGTCAATAACTCTTTCAACTCTTTGATCAAAGGTTGTAAGTAGACATCTATATCATTCCCTGGCATTTTTTTTTACCAGGAATTATCATTGAAATTATAAAAGATGTCGACTTCATGCACACCCATGGAGGGGTATTGTATGGAATGAGAATAACTGGCCAAATACTATAGTTTGAACTCATGACACCAAAAGGGTTAAAACCATCAGTGGCTAACGCGAGGCGCACATTTCGCGAATCTGATGCAAACCAAGCATGCAACGAGTCAAACTGCTTCCAAGCTTCAGAATCTCTAGGATGCCTCAACATTACATCACTGTTATTATCGTCAGCATGCCATCTCATATCCTCAGCTGTCTTTGATGAAAAAAACAATCTCTGTAATCGAGGCTTCAGTGGAAAATAACGAAGAACTTTTTCAGCCACTTTTTTCATACCAATGCCATCACCGGACACCCTAGTCTTACTAGCTTTTGCCCTTGATTTCCATTTGGAAGTGTTACAAATTTTACATGTCTCCCTTTCTTCATCTTCCGGATTACCCCAATAGAGCATACAATTATTCGGACATACAGGTATCTTTTCATAGTTTAAACCAAGCTTGATGATCGTTTTCTTGGCCTCGTAGAATGAACTTGGAATATTTGCATGTTCAAATGCATCTTTCAATAGTTCTAAAATAATTGTCATGGCCTTGTCGCTCATTCCACACAGGCATTTGATATGATACAACTTTACCAAAAAAGACAATCTTGAATACTTCGTACACCCTTCATACAGGGGTTGTTCTACATCTCTAGCTAATTCATAGAATTCTTCATCTTCATGTTGTTCTTGAGTTGTATTTGGCATCACATCTGCATCCCTGTCAATCTCCGCATTTGATGCAACAGGTACTTCATTTGAAAGGTGCCTATCAACTCCAAATGCATCATCGATCATGTTCCGAATAGGATCCTCAACAATAGTGGGGTCTTGAACTACTTTTGGAATATTACTAGGTGAGATATTACTAGTTTCTATTGTTCTGGACTCCCCGTGATAGGACCAAAAAGTGCATCCTGTTGGAAATGGTGTACAGATTAAGTGATCATACACCACATGCCTACTTTGCCATTTTTTGAAACCACATCGTTTACAAGGGCATATTGTTTTGCCATTTACTGATTGATGTACAAAGGCAAAATCAATAAATCCCCTAACCCCTTGCTCATATTCAACTGAGTTTCGTGGCTTCATTATCCATGACTTATCCATTGTTTCAAAATATTAAATCTGGATTTAAAAATAACACACCACTTCATAAATTGATAAATATATACTATTTTTAAAATATATATAAACTACCATCTAATAGAAACATATCAAAACTAACATAGCTACACAACTAATTTAAAGTGCAAGTATACAATTCCTTTTCTTTTATAAATATAAGGACACTCTAGAGCTATATTATATTCATACCATTTTAATCTTCACTCTTAATGCTTTGATGTTATTTTGATCATCGTATTGCTGGAAGTCACTGTTTATGTGGATTCATTACACTAATTGTCTAAATTCTATGATTGACTTGATGTGTTGATTTAAGTTTTTATGTATTTTTAAATATCTCTGCCAAGAAGTCAAAATTGAATCCCGTTTGAGAAACTGGCTAAGAAAGTATAGTTTCTTCAATTGAATAACAAACATTGATATAGACAAAATAAAAATCATGTTGTCATTTTAACTGCACATAATAGTTTAGTGTTGTTATTATTAAACAAATTGGAGCAAACTTAGGAAGGTAAGAAGAATAGGAAGCATGCTATTATTAAGCAGACACACATGGATATTGCTTAGCTGCTCCACATTGGAAGGGTACTTCTGCTAATGTTTATAATATATTCAAGCCATGATAACTTGGTTAGGACATAGGACTAGGATGTAATTCTGCTGCTATCACACAATGCAATTGTTTTACAATTATTGTTTCCCTACTCATATTAAGTTACAGGTTTTGGATTTTAACATGCCTATCCCCCCCCCCCCCCCTCCAAATTTAGCTTGAACAGCTCTACAAGGACACATGTTTATTGAATGCATATAATCAAATTGAGAATTTCTGTGAATGCATCATCACCAACCTGTCTGACATTAGCATATGCAGGTACTTATATTAGACTATGTCTCTTATATATGTATATATATACATACATATATATTACTAAGCTGTAAGTTTGAATTCTAAAAATTTATTACTGTTCTGTGCACAACTTGCCTATAAATGTTGTTGTAGCAGTAGCAAATCTGACATATGCTGCTTCAAGAAGTGGTGAACTGTCACTGCTGCATAAGATAAGAAACTTGCTCAGAGAAAGATATGGTAGGGAATTTGAATTTACACATGTGGAACTATCTCTTTGGGAATTTTGTGGACTTTCAGTTAAGGAAAAACCTTAGCATATATGTTGTACCAAACTTTCAGTTTGAGAAGCCTTAAGGTAGTTAAACGGTTAGTGATTAGGCCAAAAAGGAAAAACCGGGGAAGAAGAGGGGGTAAGGCATTTCAGGATGAACATTAAAAAGTGCTACACAACAGTCAAAGAAAATAAAATCTCTTAAAATATAAGGTAAAAAATCAAATCAACAGACATGATAAATGCTCAGAAGCATTTGAAATAAATGATTTTCCAACAATTAAATATGCATCATCAATAGGAAATGCTATAGAAACCACAAAACTCTGCACTTTGTTTTGTTGATTGCTGGGGTTCATTTAGGTTTCATGAAACAAATAAACCATCCATGTAAAAACCAAGGAGCTTTATTGACCATGGGGACAAACCACATTTTGTTGACCCTCACCTTCAATCTAAAAGACTGCCCCCTGTTCAATGCAACCTAGTAAATTCGACCAAAGTATGTAGACATTGCAATTTCAGAAAATTGTCAATGTTTCAACTCAAAGCAACGAAGCGGGAGCTTAAAAAGGAAATGAAAATCAGAAAGTAAAAATGAAATTTGGAAAGGAAAAAATA
This sequence comes from Sophora flavescens, assembly GCA_030762895.1. Classification (NCBI taxonomy): domain Eukaryota; kingdom Viridiplantae; phylum Streptophyta; class Magnoliopsida; order Fabales; family Fabaceae; genus Sophora; species Sophora flavescens. The sequence goes on from CM061065.1 coordinate 18,814,317, forward strand.
ATGTTTCATCACAGAACAACCCATTAAGTTGCAGCATATATAGCAAAGGAGATGGATAAGAGACACTGAACAACACCTTGATAACAATACCAACTCATACAGTTACATAACTTTACAAAAAAAATTGCATAACATGGGAAAAATGAAATTCTTCACATTAAACATGAAATAATATATTTATAAACATATAAATATAAACCTAATCTAAATCAAAGAGAAAGCTGGATTCATAATAAAATAAATAAATCAACAGTCTTGACATCATAGGTATCATTTTCCAACTAATATTATAAGACACAAATCAAACAGAGAGCTAGATTCACAATCAAATAAATAAATCAACAGTCTTGACATCATTGGAAAAAATGGCAGCAAAATAACCATTGTAACAGCATGTAACATACAAGTCAAGCCATGCAAGGGATGGGTCGCATGCAAGGGTACCAAATTATCATAAATAACAAAACGAAAATCCTCAATTGCTATTATTTCAAAATTGTCAAAAATCAGATTTGTTATGATAGAGAAGAGAATCTAGGGTTTTCAAATTGGGAAGCAATCAAGAGTGAATGAAATTTGGAAGAAATCAAGATTCAAGAGTAAATAGAAATACAACAAAAAAGGTGAAAAAAGAGAGAAGAAGAATGGAAGCTTACATGAAGCGACGGTGAGCGGCTTAAAGAATCGTCCCCTTTAAAAGTGACGAGATGCAGCGACGGTGAGCGGCTATGGGGCGGAGGACGACGGTAGAGTGATTTTCGTTGGGTGAGAGAGGGAGGACGAAGTGAATGGTTTGGGGAACAGAGTGAGAGCAAAGTGAGAGAGGGAAGGCGAAGTGAGGACGATAGTGTTTTATGGAGAAAAGCAAGCGGTATATTTGTTTTTCTAAAACCGCCGTTAAACAAATAAAGAACTACCGCAATGTTTTATGGTTTGGGGCGGTTAGCATAAACCGTCGCTCTAACTGCCGCAGATTATTACCGGCGGCGGTTGGACTAAAACCGCCGCAAAGTGTCTGTCGCAAATTCTCAATTTTCATGTAGTGTAGAATGACATTTACACAATGAATTATGACATAAATTACCTAAGTAGAATCTTCGTCACTAAATTTACCCTCACTCTCATCAGTCTCACTTGATCGGAATGTGCCTTCGCTAGATGCGTCCAAATCGGATTGATCCATTAACTCTCTTTCAACTTCTTCCCCATTTCCGAAAATGTCCGCCAGAGAATTAACAATAATGTCCGGTGTAATTTGCAACGGTACGTGGGGTCTTGAAAACTCATCATCTTGGTACGGAGCATCTTTTTCAGGCTGGTTGATTACATTATCAGTAATTATACTCCGAGCCTTTATCTTAATAACACCCAACCAGCCTTGATGTCCTTCGGGATATGGCGAGTAATAAACCTGATCTGCCTGTTGTGAAAAAATGAATGGGTCGTACGCCTTATTATACCTTCGAGACAGCCTAACTTGAACAATACCATATTTTTTATCGATTTTTGTCCCTACGTCAAGAGTAGGATCAAACCAATCACACTTGAAGATAACTAACTTCATCACGGGAAACCGGTATAATCGATTTTTGCCATTAGTGGCTCGCACACAAACACCGTAGTTACACGACTGCATTCCTTCATTCCATGTTTTTGTGTTAAATTTATATCCATTTACAATGTAAGTATTCCATGATGTAACCCATCTGTTAGGCCCCCATGCCAAATTTGTCAACGATGGATTTTGAACATTGTTTTCTAGATCTAGTACCTAAAAAATCAAATATTATATTATTCTTATACATGCTATATATTTAAGGAGATAAAATGTATTACAACAAATGAAGATGCTTAACCTACATATTTATTGAACCACGTAGCAAAGTGAGAAGTAATTTCTCGATCAACCTGATCGTTTGAAATGTCAGGTTGGAGATCCCTTAGAAAATTGTCGTACATCCTACATGTGGGAGATTAACAGCAGGACGATTAATAATCATAAATGTCAATTGAACTTCTAAAAGACATTGTAGAAACTTACTCTAAATATGGCGCCACCTCTTCACAATTTTGAAGGATATACAGATGAGCAGCATTAATCTGCCCAAGAAATATCCTTTTGATTTGCCACTAAATCTGCCCGGTTAGTTGAATATTGATATAGGAGGACTAGTTGAACTTCCTTCGCCCGAATCAACGTTTCTAGGCATCCTTGTCCTTCTTGTGTTAACTTCGTCCGGATAGTAATAAGAGGCAAAAGTAGAAGTCTCCTCTACTAAGTATGCTTCACAAATGGAACCCTCCACTCGTGCCTTGTTCTTGACTTTGTGTTTAAGGGAGTGCAAGAACCTGTTAAAGAGGGATACATACCAATAATTACTAGTTTTAGGGAAAGCTAAACTACAATTTCGTATTCTTGAATCTCATATGTATTAAGTAAATTAGTTGATGTTGTTTACCTCTCAAATGGATACATCCAGCGATATTGGACTGTGCCACCAACTCTTGCTTCGTAAGGTAGATGAACTGGTAGGTGTTCCATGGAATCAAAGAAACTCGGCGGGAAGATTTGCTCCAGCTTACATAACAAAACGGGTATCTTGACTTCCATATCCTTTAATTGATTCACATTTAGTGTTGTCGATGTAAGCTCCTTGAAAAAGTGGCTAAGCTCAACAAGTGGGTTCCAAATTTGCTTCGGTAATGCGTCGAACGCAATTAGAAGCAACCGTTGCATGAACACGTGGCAATCATGACTCTTCATTCCATGTAACTTTGCTTCCTTAATGTCAACACATCTACCCAGATTGGAAGCATACCCATCTGGTAACTTTACTTCTTTAAACCACTTACAGACGGCCACTTACTATGTTTTGCTTAGTGTATAACATGCCTTCGGTTTGATAAGTCTGCCACGACCACCATCCTACAACTCAAGCTCCTTCCAATTATAAATTTCAGCTAGATCCAATCAGGATTTATTTGTATCCTTTGCCCTCCCCTTGATGTCCATCACAGTGTCAAACACATTCAAAAACACATTCCTCTCAGTATGCATGACATCAATGTTGTGACGGAGTAGCTGCGTCCTCCAATACGGCAACCTCCAAAATATACTTTGTTTTGTCCAATTATGGTTGACGGCATAATCAGGAATATGTTTTCCTTGGGATTCATGGACGAGCGGTAAGTACTGTACTCTGCGCCATACATTAGGACCAGTCAAACGTGGTGGAGGCGGTGTTGTCTCTGCACTACGCTTCTAGAATGCATTCTTGTTCCGCCTATAAGGATGATCTTCTGGAAGGAATTGACTGTAATCACACATTTGTATATTTTGATGAATGATAAACACTAACAAAAAGGCAAGAGAATTTTTCTTATAGCATGCAGGTATCGCGTGCACAAATTCAAATTATTATGGTGTACCAGAAAATCAAGTATCAAGACCTCAAGCAAGATTGAGTATATATACTAGGTCGTAGTTATCTTTTAAGGGTATGATGGCTAAAACTCACTTTGGCTCATTTGATCAATTTAACTAAAACACTACACTTTTGGATAAAAGATTATTTATCATGTATTAGACTAGCAAAATATTTTTCAACCTGATTTATCATATAAAAAAAATAATATTGAAATTCAACTTTCAAACGGTGCATCTTCTTTTTAGTTGAATCAAAGGATTTCTTTTAATGTCCAAAATAATAGTACATTGTTCTTTACATATATATGTGAAACTGGGGTGCAACGTAAAGCTTTCCTTTTGAAATTAAATGATATTGATCTTGAATAAAGAAAGCTTCAGTGTGTGAAATTTGAATTGGAATATGTATGTATATCTCAAGGCATGAACCGATTTTAACATGTGAAAATTGTTTGTTAAACCACCCAATTGATTTGCACATTAAATTTAATGGTGCAACGGCTAGCTTTCCAATTCAATTTTTTTTAAAACTTTTTTAAACCACCCAATTGATTTGCACATTAAATTTAATGGTGCAACGGCTAGCTTTCAATGACATAAGTCCTTTCCTTATTTGAGGTGCAACGGCTAGCTTTCAATGACATAAGTCATTTCCTTATTTGAGGTGCAACGGTCATATTTTCAAAAGGCTATAAAAGTGGTTTTTTGTTGAAAATTCAAAAAAGAAGAGAATACATGGAAAATACATTTTGATCTGAAAATTATTTGTGAGCCAAATTGTGTTATTATCATCATACTCATAGGACTTCAAATTGTAATCATCTGCACTAGAAGAGTGTATCATATTGTTTTTCCTTTGCTGAAACTTTGTGTGAGGGTGTGGTATCCCTTTTTGTTATGATTGAGGCTTCTACACAAGGGTGGGGTATCCCTAGTGAGAAGGGCTCTGTTGTGTACAAAGGTTGCAAGCACCAGTTATAAGCTTGTTTGTTAGTGGAAGAAAATCCCACAGGTGGAGTGGGGACTGGACGTAGGTCACTGGTGGTTGGTGGTTGAACCAGGATAAAATCCTCGCGCAAGTATTCTCTTTACCTCTCTTTTAAATTTATTTCTTTTATATAATTGATTGTGTGATAAATTTTGTTAAAGAAATTTTTGTTGAAAAATTAAAATGAAATTTGTAGACTCAATTCACCCCTCCCCTATTGAGTCGAAGCCACATATTCCAACAAGTGGCATCAGAGCTAGACTCTTGCATAAAGAGCTTAGCAACTTCAAGAGAAATGGCTTCGAATGACTTCCTACCTGAAGGAGCCTCCCTTGGCAGACCCCCTGCCTTTAATGGTGAAGAATATGCATATTGGAAAGAACGCATGATAATTTTTATACAAGCACAAGATTATGATGTGTGGGATGCTATTGAAAATGGACCTTTTGTCCCTATGAAAGATGTAGATGGTAAGTCTGTTATTAAGCCTAGAAGTGAACAAACTGAGGATGAGAAAAAGAAAGTACAATTAAATTTACGTGCTAGAAATATGATAACATCTGCTTTGAGTAGGGGAGAATTTTTCAGGGTCTCAAATTGCAAGACGGCCAAAGAAATGTGGGATACGCTTCAAGTCACTCATGAAGGAACGAGTGAAGTCAAGCGCGCAAGGACAAACACTCTGATAAGAGAATACGAGCTGTTCATGATGAATCATGGAGAATCCGTTCAAGACATGCAGAAACGCTTCACTCACATTGTGAACCAGCTTGCTAGTCTGGGTAAGAATATTGATAATGAAGATTTAATTAATAAAGTTCTACGTTGTTTGAGCAGGGAATGGCAGCCGAAGGTGACAGCAATTGCTGAATCTAAAGATCTCACCACAATGAACTTAGAGACACTATTTGGAAAATTACAAGAGCATGAACTAGAACTTAGTCTACATTTGTCGGAACACGAAGAAAAAGACAAGAAAAAGAAGAGCCTAGCCTTGAAAGCATCCTCCTCCAAAAATGAGGAAGAGAGTGAAAAAGATGAAGAAGAGGAAGATGCTTCAGATGATGAAATGGGAATGCTGGTAAAGAAATTCAAAAGATTTATGAAAAAGAAAGCTAACTCAAGAAGATCATCAACCTTTCCCAAAAAGAGTTTCAATAAGGTAGATGGTCCAAGCTCCACACCTACTTGCTATGAATGTGGAAAGCCCGGTCACATGAGGTATGATTGTCCTAAATTACAAAAGAAGGACAAATTCGAAAGAAAAGAAAAGAAGGAAAACAAACCTAGAAGAGCTTACATAGCTTGGGATGAAAATGATTTGGATACCACCGATGATTCAGACAATGAGGAAGCTAACTTATGTCTCATGGCTGGCCACGAAAGTGATGATGAGGTAACCTCTAACTCTTCTTCTTCTTCTTGATCATATGATGCATTGCATGATGCCTTTCTTGAACTACACAATGACTCTATGAGATTGGCTAAGGCATTAGAAAAATCCAAGAAAATGGTTAATTATTTGCAAAACCAAGTAATTACTTTAACAAAAGAAAGGTTGGAATTAAAGAAGGAAAACAATAGCATTGGATATACTCTAGGAAATTTTACATGCAAAAAGTGCAGTGGATATGAAAAACAAGTAAATGACTTGAAGATCACTCTTGCAAAATTCACCAATGGTACAGATAACTTGAATGTTCTTTTGGGAATCCAAAAAGGTGTATATGATAAGGCTGGCTTAGGATTTAAGCCTAATGATCATGAAAAATCTTTTTTGAAGAAAACATTTTTGTCTACTCATACAGCTGTTAGTCCTTTCATCAAATGTTATTATTGTGCTAGAAAAGGGCATACCGCATCAACTTGTAATGTAAGAAAGGAGAATGAAAATAAAAAATCGGTTCCTAAGGGAACATCATATGGCACTAACAACCAAGGACCCAATAAAATTTGGGTACCTAAAAAAATATGATTGTTGTTTTGTAGGTATGCATGAAAGCCAAGACTACAAATTGGTACCTTGATAGCGGCTGCTCTAAGCATATGACGGGAGACCTTAGCAAGTTCACATCCTTTACACCAAAAGTTGGAGGACATGTGACATATGGTGACAATAACAAAGGGCAAATTCTTGGGATTGGAAGTGTTGGTAAAAGTCCGACAACATCAATTGATAATGTACTTTTTGTGGAAGGACTAAAGCACAACCTCCTAAGCATAAGTCAACTTTGTGACAAAGGTAACAAGGTTAGCTTTGATTCTAAAAGTTGTTTAATTGAAAATTTGCATGATAAAAATAAGAAATTAATTGGACATAGAATTAATAATATTTATATGATAGACTTAGATGATATCTCTTCAAATGGTGCATGTTGTCTTGTCTCTAGAGAAGAAGACAGTTTTCTTTGGCATCGTAGGATTGCACACATACACACAAAGCACTTAAACAATCTTATTTCAAAAGAACTTGTTATCGGTTTACCCAAAATGAAATTTAAAAAGGATGGATTGTGTGATGCATGCCAAAAAGGTAAACAAACAAAGGCTTCCTTCAAACCAATTAATATTGTTTCATCGTAGAGGCCCTTGCAACTCCTACATATGGATCTTTTTGGGCCTTCTAGAACTAAGAGCCTTGGTGGCAATTTTTACGTGTTAGTAATTGTTGACGACTACTCTAGGTTCACTTGGACCTTATTTCTTTCACACAAAAGTGACACCTTTAAAGCTTTTAAAAAATTAGCCAAGGTAATTCAAAATGAAAAGGATCTAAAAATTGTATCTATTAGAAGTGACCATGGCGGGGAATTTGAAAACGAAATGGTTGAAATTTTTTGTGAAGAAAATGGCATTAAACATAATTTTTCTGCGCCTAGGACCCCACAACAAAATGGGGTGGTAGAAAGAAAAAATCAGGCTTTAGAGGAACTCGCTAGAACACTATTAAGCAATGCAAACCTCCCAAAATATTTTTGGGCGGATGCAGTTAGCACTACTTGCTATGTTCTCAATAGGGTCTTAATTAGACCAATTCTAAAGAGAACCCCATATGAATTATATAAAGGAAGGAAGCCCAATATCTCTCATTTTCGTGTGTTTGGATGCAAATGTTTTGTGCTTAATAATGGTAAAAATAATTTAGGAAAATTTGATGCCAAAGCTGATGAATGGATATTCTTAGGTTATTCTTCTTCTAGCAAAGCCTTCAGGGTATACAATAAAAGAACTTTAACTGTTGAGGAATCAGTGCATGTTTCTTTTGATGAGACTAACCCCAAAAGTTGGGAAAATATATTGTTGATGACCTTGCAGATTCCTTAGAACATACCCACCTGGATGAAAATAAAAATCAAGAGGACAAAGAAGGCAATGATGATGAGATCAAGCAAGAGAAAGAATAACTTCAAGATTTTCCCAAAGAATGGAGAGTTTCCAAAAATCATCCATTGGACAACATTATTGGTGACAACATTATTGGTGATATTTCTAAAGGGATAATTACTAGAAACTCCATTAAAAATGCTTGCAATCACATGGCTTTTGTTTCTCAAATAGAACCTAAGAACATTGACGATGCTAGTTGTGATGAATTTTGGTTGTTAGCCATGCAAGAAGAATTAAACCAATTTGAAAGAAATCAGGTATGGGAACTAGTCCCTAGGCCATCAAAAAATCAAACAATTGGAACTAAATGGGTCTTTAGAAATAAATTATATGAAAATGGTATAATTGTTAGAAACAAGGCTAGACTTGTAGCTAAAAGGTACAATCAAGAGGAGGGCATAGATTATGAAGAAACGTATGCACCCGTAGCCAGACTTGAGGCCTTTCGCATGTTACTTGCATTTGCTTGCATTATGAATTTTAAATTATATCAAATGGATGTAAAAAGTGCGTTTTTAAATGACTTTATTCAAGAAGAGGTGTATGTAAATCAACCTCCTGGTTTCGAAAATTTTGACCGACCCAATCATGTGTTTCGCTTAAAGAAAGCGCTTTATGGTTTAAAGCAAGCTCCTAGAGCTTGGTATGAGCGCTTAAGCAAGTTTCTTTTAGAAAAAGATTTTTCATGAGGAAAGGTTGACACAACCTTATTTATTAAAAGAAAATTACAAGATATTCTTCTTGTACAAATGTATGTGGATGATATAATTTTTGGTGCTACTGATGAGTTTCTTTGCAAAGAATTCTCTAAGCATATGCAAGAAGAATTTGAAATGTCGATGATGCGAGAATTAAATTTCTTCCTTGGGCTTCAAATCAAACAAACAGACAACAGCATATTCATAAGTCAAACAAAATACTACAAGGAACTTTTAAAAAGATTTGGAATGGACAATGCCAAGGAGATAGCCACACCAATGAGCACCTCATGCTACTTAGATAAGGATGAAAATGGTAAGCCTATTGAATTGACAAAAATATCGAGGTATGATTGGATCCCTCTTGTATCTTACTGCAAGTAGGCCTGACATCATGTTTAGTGTTTGCATGTGTGCTAGATATCAGGCTAGTCCTAGGGAATCCCACCTTGTGGCGGTTAAGCGAATAAGAGATATTTAGTTGGGACAAAAGACATGGGCTTGTGGTACCCTAAAGGCGACACATGCAATTTGGTTGGGTATTCCAACTCTGACTTTGCAGGTTGCAAGTTAGATAGGAAAAGTACTAGTGGGACATGCCACTTTTTAGGTAGTGCCTTAGTTTCATGGTTTATCAAAAAAACAAGCTAGTGTGGCATTGTCAACCGCTGAGGCGGAATACATAGCAACAGGGAGTTGTTGTGCTCAAATTATTTGGATGAAACAACAACTGTTAGACTATGGTGTCCAATTAGATCATATACCCATTCGATGTGATAACACTAGTGCCATTAACTTAACTAAGAATCCCATTCAACATTCTAGGATAAAACACATTGAGATAAGACACCATTTTATTCGGGATCATGTTCAAAATGGAGATTGTGTTTTGGAGCATGTGGATACAACTAAGCAATTAGCAGATATCCTTACTAAACCCCTCAATAAAGAGAGTTTATTTTACATCAGAAGAGAATTAGGCATCCTAGATTTATCTTACATCAATTAATCTTACATGTTTACTTTTATTCTCACATACTCTCTGTCGATAATTTTATTAATAAATATGTGAGCAGGACAATTAATTTTATCATAGTTCCTGTAACTATGTGTCACACTTTTTGATAATAAATTTCCAAATTAACTGCATAAACTGAACTGCATCCAGTTGGTCAATGTGCTCCTGCACCGTCCGTTCTATTGTGATAGTTTGATTTTGTTAGTTTGGATACCGTGAATCATAAAATCATAAAATCAACCTCCATATTGGCTACTACACATACTTATTTTATTAACGCTATTAATGTCCCACTTTTCATCTATTTTGATGAATGAAAGTTATCACCTTTATTTATTATCTTTTATCCATAAACTTTCTTTTTGATCATGCCAAAAGGGGGAGAAGAATTGGAATATTAATCTTGCATAAAATAAATGTAATTGAACTATTCAGGGGGAGCATGCTTATAATATTCCATTGCCTAATAATTTGAATTTATGCCTTCTAAACTTAACTGACGTATCTATTGAGTAATATGTTTTAGATAGGGGAAATCCATCCCACGCTCATGCAGTGCGCATATGACTCTGACACCACATTACATAGGTAAGAAGGTAAGGTTTGTCATAATAAAAAACGGGGAGTATGTAATCACACATTTATATATTTTGATGAATGACAAACACTAACAAAAAGGCAAGAGAATTTTTCTTATAGCATGCAGGTACCGCGTGCACAAATTCAAATTATTATGGTGTATGACCGCGCTGTCGCCACGTGCCAAAAAGAACGAGCGATTATAAAATAATGCAGTATAGTGCGACAACTCGGATCGTCTCTCAAGGACTCTTTAGTGTTGTTATTATTAACAAAAAAAAGTTAGAAAAAAGTTAGAACTGGGGGTTTTGAGATTTCAAACTAAATTAAGAAAACAAAATAATGAAAACCAAGTAGTTAAAGAGAATAACAAATAAACAAAAGACGATTAACCTACTGTTCTCAGTTTCCCACTATCATTGGTTCATGCAAATCCTAAGCAGATACTAATCCCCTCCCGGTTGTAGCAACAATTAACAAACGAAAACCGCTACTACAGATGTATGTTCCTATTCCCGAAATAACAAACGGGGTTAAGCTCTCATGAACAAACGAACATGAATGAACACACGCGAAATAACAAACGCGATTATATATAGGAACATAGCATCACCGAAATGAAACAATACAACACTATATATTCCTGAAATAACAAACAGAAACATACAGCATTGCATTGAAAAGAGAGAAGCAAATGATCATGGAATCACAAAACCTCAAGTGTTAACAGAAACCAATTACAGTAGATTAATCTAGGAGACTAATTCTCCATTACAAAAGTAAAACACAAAAGAAAAGAAATAAACTACTGAAAACTACTACTACTGTCTACCAAAGATTAGCCAAAACTGGCTAACTCTGATTAACTCCTTCAGTTCTGCCTAAAACTACTTATATACATGTTTCTGGAATCCAGGTCCTCGCGAGGCGAAGCACTGCTCGCGAGGCGAATTATGCGAAAGGTCTGCAACTCTTTGTCTTCTCGCGAGGCGAGCACATCCTTCGCGAGGCGAACTCTTCAGCTTCCAACTGTTACGCCCGTGGCATTCAACACGCCCAAACCGTGATGGCTTCTGATCTTCCAAGACTCGCGAGGCGAAGGAATGCTCGCGGGGCGAGTGGCTCCAGATTTATTACTTTTTATTAACCTGAAAATAGAAAATAAAAGTAAATAATTATTCAACTCTAAAACAACTAAATTAACATAAAAACAATTTACAGACTCAAAATATTACTTAGAGACAATCAAGTCTAATTTGGGTAAAAATGATATAAAATAAGCACAAAGCCAGGGTCTTTACTAGTTATAAAACCAGTAAAACAGAGGCTCATCAAAATACCCCAAACTTAAACTTTGCTTGTCCCCAAGCAAACTACACTCAAAAACTTAAAAAGACTCAAGACCTGCAAAACATGGCAAGCTTAAGGACTCAATTAACTTTCACACAAATTTCAAGCAATTTTTCAAAAGAATTTTTCTTTCAATGTTCCCCCCTTACAAGCAAAACAATCCCCACATTCATTTATTTTAAACAGTTGAGAAATTAATCATTCAGACAATCAGAAATCTAAGCAGGGGGTCTAAGTTACAACACAAAAGAGAGATCACCAAATCCAAACAACTGCCTTCCTCACAAGGGAAATTATGTTTCACTCATCGCTCAGTTTGTGTCAGGCTATTAACAATTCACTCATTTTCACTTTTAAGAGCACTTCCCATAAATTTGATTTTCATCTCAAAATGGTTCCCACAGAAAATATGCAAGCAACATCAAAAGGTCTTTTATGGGTTGTAATGGGGCCTGGCCAATGGTAGGATATACAAAGGAACTAGGCTGAAGACCCTAGGAACTAAGAGAGCATGAACATTATTTACACTTTGAAATTCACTCAAGTTCCTTTTCCATTTTTTTCTTTTTACTTTGGGTGACTACAACCTTTTTATTTCTTTTTGGCATTTTTACACTTTTTATTTTTTATTTTTTTATTATTTTTTTTTCTTTTTCTCTCTTTCTTTTTTTTTTCTTCTTCTTTGTTTTTTTTCTTTTCTTTTTTTTTTTTTTTTTCAATCCCAAACAACACATTGCACCGGGTAGCCACCCCAAACTTTTGTTTCTTGCACCCATTCTAAGATTACATGCTCTCCTAATCCTAAGATCGGGTTAACATGGTTTTCCAGATTTTTGGGCTTATAACATTAGGTTATCAAGAATTAACAGGCTAATAGGCTCAATGGGGCTGACTAGGGAACATGCATTAGGAATTGGTTATTTTTAGGCTAAGTAGCTATTTACAAAGAAAATGCCTAGATCATCTGAAGCAAACACATAATCATGCAAACCCTAAAGAGATTCAAACAAATTCAGGAAAGTGCAACTTAAAAATGATTTTCACACAATTTAAAACATGTTGGAGGCTCAAAACCTCACCTGGACATTCATGCAAATTGTTTGAAAGAGATACTATCCCTAGTGTGTCCTTCCTATCACCCCAAACTTATCATAAATCATGCCATCATAACAAAATCCCAAAGTTCAGTTTTCAATCACATGGGGATCATTTTTCAAAAAATTTTCAAATCCTAGGGGGAAAACAGTCAACACTATCATGCAATCAATCTATGCAAAAATCAATAAAATCCATCAAAATTGCCATAACCAAGACACAAACACAACTCCTGAGCTTCTCAAATTATTCAGGAGCTTTTATTAAAAACAAAACAGAAACAAAGTAAAGAAAAGAAAATTAAAAAGGAGAAAGGGTTAAGAAAAACTCATTGCAGGTGGTGGTTCCTCCAGGATCCCACTGCCTGTAACATAAGTCCCACATGGTAGCCAAAGGACTGAAATTCATTCCAAGCCTCCCTAACTTGCAGCTTTGATGCGGAGGTGAGCACTTGACAATTATGACGACCTCGCCGAGTGCGGCGGACTTCTCACTTCCTCTCGGGTCACAGATGACCGCTTTCTCAACAAAATCTCCCCAATAAAATTGGGGTTCAACCACTTGGACTGGCCATGGTGCAAAATCCAAGGGTGCAAAATCCATCACTGGTTCCACAGGGGGAGGTGGCAAACAGTTAGAAACGGTTACCGGTGCTGCTTCAACTTCTGCAATGTCTTCATCCACTGCATTAACAAATTTTTCACCTGCTATACACGCAGAAATTTCAGCACACACCAAACAAAGGTTAGAGTTAGTACATATATTACAAGAAAATGAATCAGAAAAATCTACAATGTCTGGGAATTCTTCAATCAATTCATCCACCCCATTACTCTCAACACATTCAATTGTTTTACTTGAATCATCTACTCCCAAAGGTTCTTCTTTATCTTCAGGCACGGGGGAGCAGATGTTCTCTTGATCCTCCTGATCTAAGTTTCCCGAACAGAACAAACCTGCAAAACGATCCGCATTTTCTATTTTTCCTGAAAAGTATAAACCTGTAAAACATTCAACACATAAAGCAGTTCCGTCACAATAACAAGCATTAGGATCAGGGGATTCAACACATAATTCATCAACAGAAACATTATCAAAATCATCAGAAATATTTTCAAGAATAACTTGTGCCTCTGTAGGTTCTTCAATGGGCTGTGGAGTTAGCATTGCAGCTGAGTTGGCGGTAACTTGATCAATTAGAGCCCACAACTTCCGAGATTCAGCTTGGCTCCTCTGGTATTCAGCCTCCATCCTCTGTTGGAATTCAAGATCTTGTTGTGCCATCCGTTGATTGTTCTCTTCCATTTGTTGCAGCATTGAAGCAATCTCATCCAAGGTGCTCTGTGAAGGTTCGGAAGGTGCAGAGGTGGTCACTTGGCTAGGATAGTATGGTGGTGGCTCACTAAAATTAGGATAATACATGCAAGATGGTGGTTCATAATAAACATTAGGCAAATACCCAAACATGTAATTATCCATGGGGAAAATTAAAATTTACAGACCAGACAAAGCAGACAAAACTAATTAGCAAAGCAAAATTTTTTTTTTTTTTAATTTTATTTTCTGCTAATAACAACAAACCAGAGTCCCCGGCAACGGCGCCAATTTTTGACCGCGCTGTCGCCACGCGCCAAAAAGAACGAGCGATTATAAAATAATGCAGTATAGTGCGACAACTCGGATCGTCTCTCAAGGACTCTTTAGTGTTGTTATTATTAACAGAAAAAAGTTAGAAAAAAGTTAGAACTGGGGGTTTTGAGATTTCAAACTAAATTAAGAAAACAAAATAATGAAAACCAAGTAGTTAAAGAGAATAACAAATAAACAAAAGACGATTAACCTACTGTTCTCAGTTTCCCACTATCATTGGTTCATGCAAATCCTAAGCAGATACTAATCCCCTCCCGGTTGTAGCAACAATTAACAAACGAAAACCGCTACTACAGATGTATGTTCCTATTCCCGAAATAACAAACGGGGTTAAGCTCTCATGAACAAACGAACATGAATGAACACACGCGAAATAACAAACGCGGTTATATATAGGAACAAAGCATCACCGAAATGAAACAATACAACACTATATATTCCTGAAATAACAAACAGAAACATACAGCATTGCATTGAAAAGAGAGAAGCAAATGATCATGGAATCACAAAACCTCAAGTGTTAACAGAAACCAATTACAGTAGATTAATCTAGGAGACTAATTCTCCATTACAAAAGTAAAACACAAAAGAAAAGAAATAAACTACTGAAAACTACTACTACTGTCTACCAAAGATTAGCCAAAACTGGCTAACTCTGATTAACTCCTTCAGTTCTGCCTAAAACTACTTATATACATGTTTCTGGAATCCAGGTCCTCGCGAGGCGAATTATGCGAAAGGTCTGCAACTCTTTGTCTTCTCGCGAGGCGAGCACATCCTTCGCGAGGCGAACTCTTCAGCTTCCAACTGTTACGCCCGTGGCATTCAACACGCCCAAACCGTGATGGCTTCTGATCTTCCAAGACTCGCGAGGCGAAGGAATGCTCGCGGGGCGAGTGGCTCCAGATTTATTACTTTTTATTAACCTGAAAATAGAAAATAAAAGTAAATAATTATTCAACTCTAAAACAACTAAATTAACATAAAAACAATTTACAGACTCAAAATATTACTTAGAGACAATCAAGTCTAATTTGGGTAAAAATGATATAAAATAAGCACAAAGCCAGGGTCTTTACTAGTTATAAAACCAGTAAAACAGAGGCTCATCAGTGTACCAGAAAATCAAGTATCAAGACCTCAAGCAAGATTGAGTATATATACTAGGTCTTAGTTATCTTTTAAGGGTATGATGGCTAAAACTCACTTTGGCTCATTTGATCAATTTTACTAAAACACTACACTTTTGGATAAAAGATTATTTATCATGTATTAGACTAGCAAAATATTTTTTCAACCTGATTTATCATATAAAATTAATATTGAAATTCAACTTTCAAACGGTGCATCTTCTTTTTAGTTGAATCAAAGGATTTCTTTTAATGTCCAAAATAATATTACATTGTTCTTTACATGTATATGTGAAACTTGGGTGCAACGTAAAGCTTTCTTTTTGAAATTAAATGATATTGATCTTGAATAAAGAAATCTTCAGTGTGTGAAATTTGAATTGGAATCTGTATGTATATCTCATGGCATGAACCGATTTTAACATGTAAAAATTGTTTGTTAAACCACCCAATTGATTTGCACATTAAATTTAATGGTGCAACGACTAGCTTTCCAATTCAAATTTTTTTTTTAAACTTTTTTAAACCACCCAATTGATTTGCACATTAAATTTAATGGTGCAACGGCTAGCTTTCAATGACATAAGTCCTTTCCTTATTTGAGGTGCAACAGCTAGCTTTCAATGACATAAGTCCTTTCCTTATTTGAGGTGCAACGGTCATATTTTCAAAAGGCTATAAAAGTGGTTTTTTGTTGAAAATTCAAAAAAGAAGAGAATACATGGAAAATACATTTTGATCTGAAAATTATTTGTGAGCCAAATTGTGTTATTATCATCATACTCATAGGACTTCAAGTTGTAATCATCTGCACTAGAAGAGTGTATCATATTATTCTTCCTTTGCTGAAACTTTGTGTGAGGGTGTGGTATCCCTCTTTGTTGTGATTGAGGCTTCTACACAAGGGGTGGGGTATCCCTAGTGAGAAGGGCTCTGTTGTGTACAAAGGTTGCAAGCACCAGTTATAAGCTTGTTTGTTAGTGGAAGAAAATCCCACAGGTGGAGTGGGGACTGGACGTAGGTCACTGGTGGTTGGTGGCTGAACCAGGATAAAATCATCGCGCAAGTATTCTCTTTACCTCTCTTTTAATTTATTTCTTTTATATAATTGATTGTGTGATAAATTTTGTTAAAGAAATTTTTGTTGAAAAATTAAAAAGAAATTTGTAGACTCAATTCACCCTTCCCCTCTTGAGTCGAAGCCACATATTCCAACATTGACGATGACAATCAAAATATGAGATCTTTCGACTGTTTTTAAGCATGAATGCCTTCGATCGCTCCATACATATTGGGCATCCAAGCTTCCCCGCGATCATCCAACCTGACATCATCCCATAGGTGGGAAAGTTGTTGATCGTCCACATCAAAGCTGCTTTCATGATGAAATTCTGCCTCAAAGATACGTCATATGTCAACACACCATCATTCCGCAGCATCGTCAACTCATCTATCAGCGGCTGCAAGTACACATCAATCTTACCTTTTGGATTAGACGGACCCGGAATTATGACTGTTAGGAACATAAACTCCCGCTTCATGCACATCCCCGGAGGAAGATGTACGGAGTCAGGATAACTGGCCAACAAGGGTATGCTTTTCTAGACTGCCCAAAAGGATTAAATCCATCAGTAGATAACCCCAATCGGACGTTCCAAGGGTCCTGCGAAAATGCCCATATGAACCCTATCAAAATGCTTCCAAGCTTCTCCATCAGATGGATGACACAAGACATCTTGCTCCCTCTCATGCTCACTATGCCACCTCATGTGAGCTGCAGTGGCCATCGAAGAGTACAATCTTGTAAGTATTGGCACGAGCGGAAAGTACCACATCTTTTTTAGCGATCTCTTCTTCTCAATGCCCATCCCAGTGGTTGTCTTATACCGATCCGCACCACAAAATCGACAACATGTTATGCTTTCTGCTGAATCATCCTTATAGTACAACATACATCCATTCGGGCAACAATCAATTTTCAAACACCCCAGACCCAAAATTTCCACAGACTTCTTAGCATGATAAAAACTAGTAGGCATCCGATTGGCCTCTGGCAACGCCTTGGACACTGACCTGGTGAGGCGATTAAAACAGCCTTCTTGCATATTGTAGTCAGATTTGATACTCAACCATTCCATGCACATCGACAACTCCGTGTACTCCCGACATCCTTCCCACAATGGAGATCGTGCAGCACTCAGCATATCATAGAATCTTTGAGCTTCGGGATTCGGATTCTCCTCTATGTATTGGGAACCCATTCCACCATCTTCTCCCCCATCTTCTAGTACAACACCAACCGATGGTCCAGCATGATCCATTATCATCTGCTCGTATGGATTCAATTCTTCCCTCCGGTCACCACTTCTATAGTACGAACCTTCAAACACAATCAGGTTTAAATCAGGCAACATCTCACCATGGTTACTCCACCAATAGCAATCAGGCATGAAGCCCTTCTCATAAAGATCGGCTACAACTCCATCCACGCTTTTGAAAGATTGACACTTGCATCTTTTGCAAGGACACCTCAAATGATCATCGTCCGGTCGTATAAATCTCTCCTGGCTAACAATAAACTCTATAAACTTACCCACTCCAACTCTATACTCTTCCCTGAGACGTTTATTCTGATCCAACCTACGATACATCCATTTCTGATTCTCCGGAATATCCATTGCTGGCAATTAAATAGCCTGACCAATCCTACAACAACACTTATATATTACGGTGCATTCCAATAACTCCATCAATCTCGTCTTATGACAAGGTATGAACCTATCCCATTCGAGAAGAAACCTTTACCACACTCGTCTAATAATAGTTATTCCCATATTCAAATACCTTATACTTGACAAAATTTTGGCAGCATTTCCCATCGGTCTCCAAGTACATGACTCGAGCACGGTGAGAATCACCACGATCAAGTATGAACCAGGAGAACAAAAGGAAATGCATCAGACCGAGATTTCAACAAGTATATAAGGCATTTGAACATTGAAATGACTATTGTACGAGTGTGAAAAAGGTTTTTTCCCAAACTGTCCCACTTGGACAATTCAAGATCCAATACAATGAGCATGCGTGCCCTGAGAAGGTACGCATTCTCATTAATATTGAATCTCAAATAGGAAACTAAGGCTTTCGTAACTTAATAATTAACTCTAGCAGAAAATAAAACCATTGACTTATAAGGATTGCAGCATACTTCAACAAATATATATTGAAGCATATTTCAATACAAACTTAGATAATATATAGTAGCAAACATCCTATTGAGCTCCGCTCTCCACTAACAAGTAACACATAATTGTCAAACACATGCATAACTTCTAAATTAGCAACACACAACAATCATCCCGCCTTTTTGACAGGATCACATCCTATTGAGCTCTGCTCTCCACTAAGGCTATTCTAACTCATTAACCATAACAGAAGATACAAATTTAACTCTATATACAGAGCACAATTTTAGCGACAAAAACGTTAATAAGGACATAAAAATGGCAATCAAGGCATAGAATTGACACATCCATCCTATTGAGCTCTACTCTCCACAACAAACAACATATGAAGTTTACAACCACATGCATCAATTTTAATCTACCAGCACACAACCAGCATCCTATTGAGCTCAGCTCTCCACTAACAAACAACATATTCAATTGCAACCATATGCATCATTTCTAATCTACCAGCACACAACCAGAATCCTATTGAGCTCAGCTCTTCACTAACAATCAACAAATCAATTCAAAGTCTTCAAAAACCACTAGCAACAAAGAAAAAGATAGAGTATTTGACCTACCTCAACTCCAAGCAAATAGTGAAAATGGGTGACGACTAGAGCGGTTGTCAATAGACAAAGAAAACTTTAAGAAAAATAATAACATCAACAAAGGCTCTTATGATAAAAGTATAAACTTGGAAATCATTAACCTACTTCGACACTTGCCACTCATGAAAGTATAAACAAAACATTTTCATTACATATCAGTACCATAGCTTGTTTAAGCCAGGCATTGTTTTAGTGGCAAAGCAATAAAAAAAAAAGGGTATGTTATGTACTTCAATAACTTATATAAGTGTTCCCAAAGTGTGATGTGTGCAGGTGGCGTGAATGGAAGGGAAGAGAGTGTGGGGAACTGATAGTGCAGGAACCCTAAGCAGAGAGGTAAAATAAAAGAAGTAATAAAAAGAAAAGTGGTAAAATGGAGCAATGCACATGAGACAAACCAGCGTAGCATGTTCACCAAGATGACTTGCGAAATCAAAAATCCTCTTAGGCAATAACCATAGCATAAATATCATAAAAGGTCAATCAAATTAAAACAATGATCATTCAGTTAAGTTATTTTCATTTTTAACATCACAAAAATATTATTTACCTTCAGCTACACCAAAAGAGGGATTTAAAAAGTAGAAACAAAACCAGATTAGAACCAATTGGATATATGCGAAAAGGTGGCAGAAGTATAATGATCCTATAAACACTAAAATACCAGAACTCAAGTAGTCATAAAGCAAGCAATTTTAAAGTACGATTAAAAAACAATCAGCACCTGCACCACCTAACAAAAATATATACTTTACAAATCATGGTAATTTTGGCTTTTCATCAAACACCCTGCTATCATTACCCTCAACACCTATCATACTGTTTAAACAAGACAATAATCGCTAGAAACTTTACCCATTTGATCAATACCAAACAGTTTAGCAAGTAACAGAGAACAGAAAATCTAATTTTCAATGCTTAACAGCTTCAATCATCAAAACTGTACATTTTCAGTCAAGTATTCAGTCAAGTACATTTTCAAGCAGCTATATTCACAGTACCGAGTTTCAGTCAAAATGAAATAAAAAATACATTCAAAGAGGGTTTACAATAGCAGTAAAATTCCCCCAATATAGTCTAGAAAAGCTATGAAGTGTCATACAATCAATAAATCAATCAATAATTATGTTTCATACTGATCAGAGGAGACTGTGGGGGTGGTGGCCGCGTGAACAGAGTCCCTTGAGATGGTGGTGGTGGTCGGAGGAGGAGGTGGCAGCACCTGAGAGAGACATAGAGATAGAAACTTAGACACAGAGAGAGAACCGAGCAAGAGAGAGTGCACGAGACAGAGAGAGATAGAGGAGAGAAGAAGAGAGCTTACCTATGGAAGATGAGGATGGTGGCGGTGGCGGTGGTGGTGGTCGGAGGAGAGGATGAAAGAGAACCTCAGAAATGGGGAGAGAGAGAGAGAGAGAGAGAAAATGAGACAGAGAGAGGGGGGGATGGAGAGAGACGGAGAAGATGAGAGCTTACCCGAGGAGAGGGGACGACGGTGGTGGCTCGAGGAGTCCTGTGGTGGCCGGAGCTCGCGAGACGAAGAGAGAAACGGTGAGAGAGAAGGAGAGATTCGGGCGAGTGAGGAAGAAAGGGGGCAGCACTGGTTTTAGGGATTTTATTTTTAGCGACCGAATAATTCGGTCGCTAAATGGGTTAATTTGAAATTTGAATTCATAAATTTAGCGACCGATTTAAAATTTGATCGCTAACACACTCTATTTTAATTTTTTACGTGCCGTTTAGCGAACGATTTAACATCGGTCGCAAAGATAGATAAAATTTAACCGTTGCATTTAACTCGGTCGCCATTTCGGTCTCTAAAAAGTCATAAATTTTTTACTTTTACTTTCCTTTATTTTGCGACCAAAATAGAGACCGATAACTCTGCTACGCTCTATTTCGGTCGCTATTTTGGTCGCAGTATCAACTCTAATCAGTGTTTGATTTAGATCCTACAATCGGTCGCTATTTCGGTCGCAAACAGCAACCAACAAATTCGGTCACTATTTCCGGTCGCTAAATAACTTTTTTTTTGTAGTGCCAAAGGAAACAAGGAAGGTAATAAAAAATAAAGCTATAAATAAAGACCCAAGTCGATGAAACTCAATATATCATTTGGTGGAGGAAAAAAATAATGAGTGAAAACAAACATTTATTAAAGGTAGTCAACTTAGTAAAGAAAAACAACTAAAGCAATTTCATGGATTCGTGGAATCCAAATCAAAATTTGCATGAGGAAGAGAATTTAGCCACAAATAATTAGATGTTAAACATCTGAGCAAATATTTGAGTTGAAAAAAGAATTAATTATTCATAGAAATCAAAGAATGAAGGATATAGGTATGAATCAATAGAAAACGAGATATGCTATTCGGGACGAAACAAAAACTTGAAGAACTTGAAATAACCAACAGAAATAAAGAATATATTAAATTAAAAGAAAAAACGAAAGAAGAGGTATACTAAATAGACAATGAAAAGCATGTATATATAGATTAGAATATCCCTAGTATTCTAATTAATTTAATTCTGGCTTATCTAAATGAAAAGCAGTGCAAGATGTTTGAATTTTAGTTCGTAACCAAGTGTATTATTTGCAAGGCATTCGGTTCTGAACTCTGAAAATATCTAAATGATTACATATGTAAAAGTGGCAACCACTTTCTCCACGTGGATATTATTGATGAAAGGAAGAGTACACAATGGTATATGCAAGTAAGAGAGCATAAAACTATGGAAGACATGAAACTTGGGATCAAGTTGCCTTAGTTGGATGGATCGAATGGAGGTCAACACTATCGGAACCCGTTTACACTTGGAGAGAAAAGAAGGGGGGATTTTTTAAGAAGCTTGATAGGGTTCTCGATCTATAATCTAGAACGGTGTATGACTTTTCAGGAATTAATGGTTTCCAAAACTTGTTATGCATAATAATTTTCAAGAGTTTAGAACTAGGTTAACCATGAAAACTCATCTCCAATTTCAAGACGTGGTTGCTAAAAATATATCTCCAAGTGGAAGAAGGATATTTTGGAAACATATTTTACTAGAAACGGTATCTTTTACATTGGTTAAATAAGATTTAGAGATGCCGAAGCCCAAAGTTATGGTAGCAACCCAATTTTGGACAGGTTGGAGACAGAAATTTAAAGCCAAAACTATAAACAAGAAGGCATGTAATGGCATTAGTCCAGCTAGAAGCAATATACTAACTATTGCCAGGCAAAGTGCAAGTAAACAAGATCGAGCCTTGTTATCTAATCCCTCCATTTCCTTCTATTGGAAGATATATAAATTCACAACTATTATTGTGGCTTGACAAATAATGCGAATATATGGTTGAAGGGATTTGCGGGAAGGCTATGAATATGCTGCTCCTATACCAAGTAAGATATAGGTATTATTTCAGAAATGGAACTTGCTTGGAGTAAAGGATATATACATGGTGCTTTTGTGTTGTGAGGGATTCCACATTTATGTGGAATGGCTAGCAAACTATAGCCTCTTGATCCAAAGGTTTTACATGCAAATTATGGATAAATTAACATCCACGGGAGTTAATGGTTGATGATAGTATAGATGCTTCCCTTCCTATTAAATTATTGCATTGAGTAGTTAGTATTTTCTTTTCTTTTTTTAGGTCTATGGCCCTACTTATGTACCAAAATAAATTGTTTGACTAGTTCAAGTATTTTTTTTCTCTAGTATTTATAATTGAGAAAAGCTGTCCCATTGTCTCTCACCCCTTACAAGAAACCAAACGGATATCATATGGTTTCACTCACTTTCACATGCTTCTTTTATAGTGAAAGCACTTTACTTATGTTTAGCAATTTTTTTGGTTTCCTAGGGTATCCTCCGCGAGCAACTGCGGAGACTAATCCCTCGAGCCGGGTATGACCACAAGGGCAACAAAGCTCTCCCTCAAGAGTTTTAAGGTTGCTGCATTCTCATGGCCAAGATTCGAACTCAAGACCTCTAGTTAAGCTGCAAAAGATCTGTGATATCTCATTCAAGCGCTCTTGGGTGTTTAGCAATTTACAACATGTGGAACTTTGGCTGGTGTGATGGAAAGCAAGGCAACAAAGCATTTCACGTTTCTTGTTAGTGAGGGCTCAAATGAGAAAACTACTCTACTAAATTTATTCACATTTCCTATGCAAAATACCTCGGTCACACCAAGGTTGCAAGGCAACAACATGATTCTCATCCAAAATTATATTATTTTATTTATTTTTATTTATTCCTTTTATTAGTTATTGTATATATATTGAAATGTTTAACTGTATTTTACAATTTTAAACTTTATAAACTTTTTATTTATTTATAGGTAGAGTTGTACAACCCGTGAGCCAACCAGGCTCAACCCAGCTCACTGGTGGGTTGGGATACAAAAAAAAGGCTCATTTTGACCTCGGGTCATTTTGACCTGGCCCGCTTAACCCGTGGGTTTACCAGGTTCAACCCGTAGTGAGCCGGGTTGAACCGCGGGTTCACCCTTTTAAAAAACAAATCCCTTCAAGGCTTCAGTGCTTCACCCAGCGTCCCATCCAAGCCAAGAAGCCCAGCCCAATATCGGTCACAACCCTAACTTTAGCAACCCATTTGGCATTTACACTGTCAACCCTAACTTCAGCCATCGACACTGCCTTAACTTCAGCCATCGACACAGCTCTAACTTCCGTCTTCTGGTCTTCTTACAACAACACAACACAAGGAACCAACTCAATGACGCTGCTCATCACGTGCCACTCTAAGGTGAGCAACCCCGCACGTGCCACTGAGAGGAACGCCGCTCGTCGTCATTTGCTGTCCCTGTGAGAAGAACGCCGTCGGGTAGCATGCTTGATTTTTCATTTTTTCCTAATGGATTAGTTTAGCATCGAACAATAATGAATGACTTGGTTGCTGCCTGTTTAAATTTTCTGCATATTCTTTATTTTATTTTTTATTTTTTTTAATTCTAAGTGAGCCAACCTGGTTAACCCACCAACCCGCGGTGGGTCGAACCGGGTTAGCTATTTCTTGACTCACTGAAAAAGTGAGCCAACCAGGGTGAGCCGGGTTGGCTCACTTTGACAGCTCACTAAGAAGCTGAAGAAGCACCAAGCATATATATATATATATATCTGGCTCACGCGGGTCGTCAAAAACATGGATAGTGAACCCAAGTCACGATCTTAGTCTTTTCCGATTAAGTAACAATTTGCTTAAATGTATTGTTGGAGTGAGTACAACTTTCTGGACTTTTTTTTTTCCTAAGAGATCTACTATATGACCCGAACAATGCGACTCAGATTCTGTTATTTGCCTGAATTTGTTTTATAATGAATAGAATTATAATGAAAAGTAAAAATATTAAAAATAAAAGGGGATTGATATTAGTGCAAAATTAATTATAATAAGTTAATACTTTATTTACAAAGTTTTCCGTTCGGTTACGTGCAATCATAACGCCCAGGTTGGCTGTGAGATAGGGTTGGAGTGCAATATTAGGTATGACGATAATTCGGTGGCAAAAAGCTTCTCTCTTGTACTTATTGGGTGTAGGTCGCTTTGTCCAACCATTGATTGGGTAGTAATAACCAAGTAAGTAGCAGCAACATACTTATTCCACAACAAGCTGGCGATCTGTGTTATCTAATAAACTAAGCAATGTTTTATGGACCTTTAGCATGATCACTCGACACAAAGTAGTAAAAGCAACATCCGAGGTAATGCATCGCATAAAGTGCAACCTATAAAAAGCATTCAAATAAATTTAGTCTATTTCATATGATTTAATATTAATCAATATGTAGAGCAATTAAAGAAACGATCGAGATAAAATTCAAGAGGAATAACAGTTTTAATATATTTTTCTTGATAACCCTCCGAGCGTCATCAATGAATGATATTCTAGTATTGTTAAGATATGCAATGCATAAATGTGCGACAATGACAACGATGAATAAGATGGGGCTGATTACATATTGTGTAATGATGATCCATTTGACTTGATCCTTGATGATGAAACAAATCTGAACTGGTACCATAAGGATCACATATATATATTGCCAGAATAAAAATACACTAATTGGGTTAATTGGGTGTATGTCACTGAATCCAACACTGGATTCGATAGTAACATACTTCTTGTTGATTACAGTGATCTATAAAAAGCTTTCAGATAAGTTAATTAACATGTTTTGGATGCTACAAATGCTAGAAAACTACTTAATTAACATGTTTGGGATGCTGCAAAATTACTTAATTCAATTTATTCACAAAATTAGTTAATTAACATGTTTGGGATGCTACAAATGCTAGAAAACTACTTAAATCAAATCACTATGTAAATACTAAAAATTATAAATCTATCAAAATTAAAGCTATAAATTCAATCTTCAAAATAAATTATATTCACAAATATAAAATAAAATATTTTTCATAATTTTTTTATTAAATTAATTAATTTACCTTAATCAAAGAAATCATAGTCTTTTGATATTCATTTTGCATCACCTCCACCAAACAAATAAGGCGAATAAGCATAAGACATCATCAATGGTTTCCATCTATGCATACCAGCATCAACTATCCACGAATGGGGATCGCTCGTGAATCTAATAAAAGAAGACAACACAACAACTCTAAAATCAATAAAAGAAAGATGCCCTAAAAAAAAAAAAGCAGTTAATCAAAGATGAACAAAGATAAAGATAAATGGAAATAGAAGTGTCGCGTCTGTCCCGTTCGAGCGTCGCGGAAAGAAAGATAAAAATAAAGGCAGCACCAAAAATTTTTATTGGGAAAAACCTTGGAAAACCTATTTATTTAGGAAACTAGTTTTTTAAAAGAGAGAGATGTCAGTACCCTACATCGCTCGTTTATATCAAGTTAACTGTGTTACATAATTTTAATAATCTTTGAAAATATTTATTTTACACCACTTTTTAAATAATAAAAAAAGATAAATACAATCAAAGGAAAATTATCAAATTTCCAATCCTGTATATTCTCGAGCTCACGTGAATTATCAAATTTATTTTTATACCATTTCTGATTTTTTATTTATTTTAAGATCCAAAAAAAATACTTTAGGCTCAACCCACTAACTAGTTGGCCCAACAGCGCAAACCCATAGGAAGGGAAAACAAGGCTCCAAAAATAAACTTAAAAAACCATTTTTATTAAGAAAATAAAAAAAAAAGTAAGAGTCAGTGAGTCACATAACCACAACACAAGGTTTGGACAGCTGCAGGTAGCGCACGGTGGTTCGAACGGCGGCTGAGCACGGCGAGGCGGCGACGAGCTCGTGCGGTTGAACGGAGTCGCTACTGGTCAGGGATGGTGGTCGACGCGTAGGGGCGTGAAAGGCGGCGCGGATCCGGTGGAGGCGTGGCGGCGACGGCAAACTCGTGACAGTCAGAGGGAGGGGCTTGGTGCGTAACTCGGAGGTCACGCGGCGGAGGTCCTCGAAACAAGAATCTAATCTGTTTACATTGTGTTTCTCTGTTTTTTTGTTTTTTTTTTTATTTGGAATGATGGTGAAGGGTTGTTGTGAACGTAAGAGGAAGGAGGGGCTTGGGTTGATAGAGAGGACGATATAGGAGGTGGCTATGCAGTGATTGAAAGGATGAAGGCGAAGTGAAAAAATGGGGGAAAGATATGATAACAAAAACGGTGTGAGAATTTTCTGAAGCTCTCCCCTTCTTTGCTTCTGTTGTGCGAATATATTGAACATCAACCTGCCTGTATCGTGCAGTGTACTGATGTTTTGAGAAAATTGTGTAAAAGCCATCAAGGGAATTGAAAGCACATTTAGATGATGATCCGGATTTGGTGTAGTTACAAAAGTGCACCAAGTCTCAACCCTTCAAAAAATTAAATAAAAACCTCAACCCTTATGTCCCAGCCATTGGATTTTGCAACTGCGGCAACTTCGTGCATTTACGGACTGCACCAAATCCTGGTCGGATGAAGGGTTCATCAAATGAACCAGAGGGATTGTGTTCCCACGTGAGAAGCAGGTGGGGGTAGGTGAGTACTGTCCACTTCTCCTTGAATTTGTTTTTGGAAAATGTGGGTCCGTGAAGGTGTTTTTTTTTCATTGGTGGGACCTAGTATAATTAGTGATGATTTTTTCTGAAATAAGTTAAATCTTTCTAATTACATATTCAAATAAATTTTTTTTTTTGTAAGAGTATTAGTTTATGTCTTGTTTTTTTGTATTCTTTTGATTTGTTATATTGAATTATTGGTATGTTGTAAACGATTGAAGTTGTTGAGGTGTGAACTTAGTTGGAATTCCCATTTCCATAATGTTACTTTTATATATCAATTTTTGTTTTTTTTTAAAAAAATGGTTCCTCCGGTGTACTGTCTGGTTCAGGTGTTCTAAATGCTAGAACAGGTAGTGCAACTTCATCTGGGCTAGTTTCCCACATGGTTTCATCATTGAATGCAGATGTTGCCAGGGAGTACCTAGAAAAAGTTGCAGATCTTCTGCTTGAGTTTGCACAAGCAGACACAAAACCTATCCTTACGCAATGTGTTCCAAAAAGACGTGTAAGGTCTTTCACAATGAAAAAGGCCTCATTATGTCAAGTAAGATGTCTGCCAATAGCATGTTTGCTGTTGCTGCTCATGTGGATTTTCTCTCTTGCCTGCAAACGGAGTGATGATAATACATATCTATGGCACTGGAGATATATTCATCTCAACATAGAAATCATTCTTTGATTTTCCATATTTATGTGTTAGAAGCTGGAAATGCAATTTGAAAAGTCAAAAACTTAGTTATTAAGAATGACAAGTCATACCTAAGAGTTTTAGTTCAAATAGTATTTTTTTTACCCGTGCGATGTATAGGTCATCAATTACTATTATTATTGATAGCATTATTGTCATTAATAACTTGAATTGTGCCTCTATATCTACCAAACTTTTTTTTTGCTTTATCTCAAATTAAGTCCACCATGTCAATCATTTTCTTTACTTATTTCACACTTTGCTTTCAATATTTCCTTCTCATCCATAATGGTGGTACTCATTCATCTCCAAGGTTTTTTATTTATAGACAAAAGTGATCAGCAAAAACCTTGAAACAATTTTATCTATAATTTGAGTGCAAAGAATTGAACATTATTTTTATTTTAAAATGATATTACAATACATAATGTAATACTATGTGTTAAGTGTTCCTCTTTGATTATTACTAATGATCGACTAATCCTCTTAAATCATGTGGTGCTGACACGTGTCTCTTTATTAGAAAATCGGTAATTCTCCTTATTAATTAGTATAGATATATATTTATTATTTAAAATATAAAAAACAAAGGCAATGATGTAAAAATAATAGATTAGAAAATATGAATAGATCTGCCACTATTTATGTCAATTCAGAGATTGTCGTATTTGACTCCCAAAACATTGTCCTTTACCGGTTTGTAAATATTTTAAATATATATATATATATATATATATATATATATATATATATATTAGAAAATAAAAAAATTAAAAAAAAACTTCATCACTTGACATGTGGCTTGTACTATTGTGCTACACTAAAATCAGCATTTCCCCTTAGTACTTAGTATAGATATAGATTTATTATTTAAAATAGAAAAAAACAAAGGCAATGATGTAGAAAAAAAAAATACAAAATATGAATAGCTCTGCCTCTATTTATGTCAATACAGAGATTGTCGTGTTTGACTCCCAAAACAATGTACCTTTATCGGTTTGTAAATATTTTAAAACAAAAAATATATTAATTTTAGGAAATAAATAATAATAATAATAATATTCCATAACTTGATACGTGGCTTGGACCATTGTGCTACACTAAAATCAGAACTTCCCCTTTATCAATTAGTATAGATACAGATTTATTATTGGTTTGGTTTGATTCGGTTCGAACCGGAAAATATTAATATATATATATAAAATAAATAAAATAAACAATGTACCTTTATCGATTTGTAAATATTTTAAAACAAAAAATATATAAATTTTAGAAAATAAATAAAATAATAATAAAAATATTCCATAACTTGACACGTGGTTTGCATCATTGTGCTACACTAAAATCAGAATTTCCCCTTATCAATTCGTATAGATATAGATTTATTATTGGTTTGGTTTGTTGCTGATAAAGATGATAATCAGTGGTTGTTAGATACAGGCTGCACCAATCATCTAAGCGGAAAAAAAAGAACTATTTTCTGACTTAGATGAAAACGTTCAAACCACTCTCAAGCTTGTTGATAATTCAAGACTTGCAGTCTTGGGAAAAGGGAAGATTGCCATTAGATTAAAGGATGGATCTTTGAATTATATTTTCGATGTATTTTATGCACCTGGTATATGTCAAAATCTTTTGAGTGTTGGACAGCTAGCTGAGAAAGGCTATGACATGCGATTTAACAAAAGAGGCTGCACCATAAATGATCTGGAGATGGGCTTGATAGCAAAGACAAGCATGTCAAACAACTGATTGTTCCCAATGAATATTAAGTAGCATGATTCCTTGTGTTGCAATGCTACAATTGTTGATGATAATTGGTTTTGGCACATGCGGCTTGGACACTTCAACTTCGAAAGCATCAAGTTTCTTGCAAATAAAAATTGGGTTGTAGGCTTGCTAGTTATCAAAGATCCTGATCAGCTATGCAAAACACGTGTCGTGGGTAAAAAGCATCGTGACCCTTTTCCTAAAGGACGTGCATGGAGAGCTACAAAACCACTTGAGTTGGTGCACTCAGATTTATGTTATGTGGATGTTCAATCCAATGGAGGTAACCTATATTTTATTACTTTCATTGATGACTTAGGAAGATATGGGTTTACTTCTTGAAAAACAAATCTGATGCTTGTGATACACTCAAGAATTTTATGGCATATGTTGAAAGGAGAAGTGGCTACACTCTTAAAACATTGAGAACTGATAGGGGAACTGAGTACATAGTTTGTGATGATTTCTTGAGAAAGCATGGTGTTAAACATTAAGTAACTGCAAGATACACTCCTCAACAAAATGGAGTGGCAGAAAGGAAGAATAGGACTATCATGGACATGGTAAGAAGCATGCTACATGGCAAGAGAATGCCTAAGAGTTTTTGGGGAGTAGCAGTGGCTTGTGCAGTCTACATCTTGAACAGATGTCCTGTCAAAAGTGTACGAGATAAAACTCCACAAGAAGCCTGGAGGGGACAAAAGCCCAATCTTGATCACCTAAATGTTTTTGGTTGCATTGCTTATGTACATGTTCTCGATGAACTAAGGAAGAAACTCGATGACAAGGCGGAAAAATGCATCTTTGTTGGGTACAGTGAAGAAACTAAAGGCTACCAGTTATACAATCCAATTTCTCAAAAGGTAATCATTAGTCGTGATGTTACCTTTGATGAAAATGGAGTGTGGGATTGGTCAGAGAAAGAAAAAGAATTGTTGCATATACGAGTAACCATAAATGAAGAATTGGAGCCACCAACAAGTACGACAAGTCTTGATGATCCACCACTTCGTTCACGACGAGAATGACGTCCACTTACTCAGTTACAAGATTATGAAGTTGGTAGAGACGATGATCCTGATGATAGGGAGGAAGATGTTACTTATTATGCTTTATTTTCTGATTGTGATCCTGTGACATATGAGGAAGCAACCAATGATGATCGTTGGATAAAAGCAATGGATGAAGAAATTCAAGAAATTGAAAAGAATAAGACATGGGAGTTAGCTACTCTTCCTGAAGGAAAGAGGCCTATTGGTGTTAAATGGGCGTACAAGACAAAGTTCAAACCAAATGGAGAGATTGAACATTTTAAGGCACGATTAGTGGCAAAAGGGTACAAACAAAAATATGGAATTGATTACTTTGAAGTATTTGCTCTAGTTGCCAGAATGGATACGGTACGTATGATTATTTCTATTGCTGCACAAAATCAGTGGAAAATATTCCAAATGGATGTCAAGTCTGCTTTCTTGAATGATATACTTGATGAAGAAGTTTACATTGAGTAACCACCAGGCTAACTAAAACAAGGAGAAGAAGATAAGATGTACAGGTTGAAGAAAGCACTATATGGATTGTAGCAAGCACCCAGAGCATGGTATACTCGTATAGATGCATACTTTATTAACAATTCTTTCCATAGGAGTCCAAATGGTTAGATGAATTCAAGGAGAATATGACTACACAGTTTGAAATGACTAATATGGGCCTGATGTCTTACTTCCTAGGCATTGAGGTTAAACAAATGCGTGAAGGAATTTTTATTTCACAAAAGAAATATGCAGCAGATGTTCTGAAGAAGTTTAAGATGGAAGATTGCAAACCAATCTTGACACCAGTTGAAGAAAGATTGAAGCTTGAAAAGGAAAGTGGTGGTGACCTTGTCAATCCAACTAATTTCAGAAGATTAGTAGGAAGTCTGAGGTATCTAACAGCAACAATACCTGACATAGTTTATGGAGTTGGACTCATAAGCAGATTCGTGGATTCACCACGACAATCTCATTGCAAGCAACAAAGCGGATTTTAAGATATATTAAAGGTACAATTGATGATGGCATCTTTTATTCAAATGCTAACAAGATAGAATTGGTTGGATGCACAGATAGTGATTGGGGAGGTGATACTGAAACGCGGAAAAGTACTTCAGGTTATGCCTTTTATCTAAGGTTAGATGTATTTTCATGGTCATCCAGGAAACAACAAGTAGTTTCCCTTTCAACAGCAGAGGTAGGATATATAGTAGCCACAAACTGTGCAACTCAAGCGGTTTGGTTACGGAAAATGCTAAGTGAGCTACAACATAAACAAGATGGTCCTACAAGAATATTTTGTGATAACAAATCAACAATTGCTTTGACAAAGAATCCATTTTTTCATGGACGCGGCAAACACATCAGCATCAAGCATCACTACATTAGAGACTTGGTTGGAGATTAAGAAATTGTGGTTGAATATTGTTCAACGGAAGACCAAATTGCAAATATCTTTACAAAGTCACTCAAAATCAATTTGTTCTTGAAGTTGAAGAATATGCTCGGAATGATCAAGCCAAGTTTAAGGGAGGATGTTAGAAATTAAACTTGTCTTGTCTACAAAGATCCAGAATGTGTTAGAAGCTAGGAATGGAATTTGAAAAGTCAAAAACTTAGTTATTAAGAATGCCAACTCATACATAAGAGTTTTAGTTCAATTTGAACTTCTCTTCAGTGGTTGTCGGTCAAAACAAGGAATTGATCATGAGGTGTATAAATAAGACGTAGTAGAACTTGATTTAGTGTATTGTATTGTACTTGTGAGAGAGTTTTAGAAAATTGTCATAGGGAAGCTCCAGCGAGTTCCCTCTGCAGAACTTTATTTGGTCATTAACAAAGACCAAGCTTTGTGAGTGAATAAAATTCTGGTTATGTGTTTTTCATAGTGTTCTGTTTCATTCTCTCCATATTCTTCTAGTAATGAAAATTTTAATTGCCAACAATTCTTCTGTTGAGTTCAATTTATGCACCTTCAAAAGAAAAAAAATGGCAAAAGCTTCAATTAGCCAACTGTGTGGTGAGGGACAATTAATGGTACTGTTACAGCTTCAGTGTAGGAGAGCAGAGACTGTGCACCATTTTTGTGTAAAAAAAAAAAAGAGAAACAACCCAAAACTAGAAGAAATATATATTTGACTTTTACTTGAAAAAGAAGAAAACAAAGAGGTAGGAAGGACTGACCAAGATGACAGATACGGTATGGACTGGCCAATAGGACAGATACGGGCATGGACTGACCAAGAGATACGGGTAGGACACTTTATTATTATTATTATTATTATTATTATTATTATTATTATTATTATTATTATTATTATTATTATTATTATTAAGAAAATTTGTTTCTCTATTATTTTTTACCTTCTTTTAAACACTTGGACCGGGACTATGGGCTCAAAAGTCTTGTAACAAATTGGGGTTAAGTCTTCTCTTTTATTGGGCCTGGAACATAAACAAAAATATTTTTTAAAGTTTTTGATAATTCCCGTTTATGGTGGGCTGCAGATTAGTTTAGTGGGTTATTATGGATTAAGGGGTAGGAGGTGATGGGTTGGATGATGGGTGGATCATCTGATAGGTCGTGAACTGAAATGGTTATGGGTCATAAATGTAATGGGCCAAGATGAGCGGGAACAATTTTTTTAGTGGAGTAGACCTTGGTAAAATGGATCTTGAGTCATGATTCTTTTCCCCTGGATTTCATATTTAGTTAGCTTGTTTATTATTAGGGGCAGGGGTTGCTACCTGCACTCCCACAAATGCACATCCACCTCCACACAACTTTATTTTTTTTATTACTAAGTTATCCTTAAAAAACCTATCTACTTTAATTAATTCCCTCTTTATTCAAGATAAAAATCAACACCCACCCTCCCTCTTCTCTCATCTCCCTCCTCTTATCTCCCTTCATAATCTGAAAACTAAGGTAAAAATTACATGATTCATAAAAATAAAAAAAGGTAAAATTACAATTTTTTAGATCATGTGAAGTAAGAAAAGTAAGGAGAAACAAATCACAACAAAACCTGAAATGATAATAAACATAGTATTGGTTGATTAGTTGCCAGATATGCGTTATTGGACAATTTCAGAAAAAATAATAGATTTTAATCTGAATTAAAAGACATCAAAATTATAAACATTGTCTAAGAATTGAGTGGCACGATCAAAACGGTGAAGAAT
Source organism: Sophora flavescens (assembly GCA_030762895.1). Taxonomy (NCBI): domain Eukaryota; kingdom Viridiplantae; phylum Streptophyta; class Magnoliopsida; order Fabales; family Fabaceae; genus Sophora; species Sophora flavescens. The sequence continues at coordinate 18,848,200 of CM061065.1, forward strand.
GCAATCCAGTGAGAGATGGTAAAATGGGTTGAATCCAACGAGTCCACCCGTTTAACCCATTATTTTTTGCAGGTTGGGTTGAGGTCCTCAACCCACTAACCTGTTTTGACCCGTCCCGTCTAACCCACCAAGAAAAAGGGTTGGTGGCAGGGCGGGTTGGCCCATCAAACCTGCTTTTCTTTTCTTTTTTGGAAAAAAATATTTTTTTATGCTGTAAATATTTTTTAGTTTGCCCACCCATAAGACCATTAGTTAGTCCATGACTTTCAATAATTATTTGCATATATATTTCTATTTATATACTTTTAAATTACATTTACTCACCCATTATAATTATACATATTTGTATATAGTACATTCCATTCACTAATATATTTATATATTAGTTAGTCTACTATCGAAAAGTGATTATTTATATTTTGTGATATTTTAGATGATAATTATATGTTAATAAATTTTTTTTATATTTTTTTAAAATGTTGATAATTTTTTGCGGGCCAACCCGCCAACTCAGTGCTAAACGGGGTGGGTTGGGAGGTTTAGCTCACTTAACTAAAGCGGATCAAGCCGTCCTGCCCCCGTTTTCTACGGGTCAATGGCGGGACGGGTCGAAACGGGACGGGTTGGCCCGTTTTGCTATCTCTAATTACCCAACCAAGTGAATACGATGCTCACGTGCGAAGCACAATTACTGCCACAGGGTCGAAGGTGACGAACCGGAAAGAGAGGGGGCTAGGAACAATGGGGAGGGAAGGAAGGATAGGAAACTTTTTTTAAACTATAGGGTTATGATTGTCATTTTACACATTAAAATTAAAATTGGGGGGTGGATGGGCACATGGAGGGGTATATGTAACAGTTCCCTTATTATTATTATTATTATTATTATTATTATTATTATTATTATTATTATTATTTGTTGTCGTCGATGTCGTCTTTTTCTGTTTGATAATGTATGGAACATATTTAGCATCAGGTTGACATGTAGGTGCAACATATCTAATTAACATATTTGATTATTTAATTAATTAATATTCATTGTTTATTTAAATTATTTTTATTTTTATTTTTTTTTAAAAATATTTTACCAAGTTTTAATGTTAAAAAGATAGCATAAATATTATTAATATAAACAAATAACTTTATACATTTTCGTAATTTATTATGTAAAAATGATTTTTTTGCAATATCCAAACGAAATAGATTATTTTAAAATTGCTTTTTAGCAAACAGACCCAAACAAAAACAAATTTTGATTATAATTGATTATCAAAATAATCAATTATACAAAAATCGATTATCAACGTAATTTTTTTTCCAACTTTCGCAAACATACTCTAAGTGTGTTTATAAGAATTTGGGAAAGCTGAATTTATTTAAATGAAAAACCAAGGCAACAATGTATCTTTATAAGAATTTCAAGAAAAAATGGAAAAAAGTAAGAATAGCTATAATAAAAAATTATTTAATTTGGTCTTTTTTATGGAGTGTATATAAATTTTACTAATTCAAAATCCTGGAGAAAGGAAGTCTGTAGCAGTTGTTTTTGTTAGTTTAACGAAAAATCCACCACAATGGACATTTATTTTAATTTGGTCTTGATAACACAAAACCTATTGAGTGCATAAGTAATGATGATTAAAAAATTTGTTGAATATTTCAATGGTATCTATTTTATATTCAAAACTCGTCGTGGTATCTATTTTATATGGTTAAAGCTAGAGTGAACAAAGCAAGCATTTGGCCTTCAATTTTATACAAACCAACCGAATATCTTAATTTGTCTCTATAAAAAAAATATGATTGACAATGAAACAAATTTTAAGTTTAAGATGATGATAGGATGTTGTGTAAGGGTACGTAGTAATAAGAAGTGGATAGCGGCTCACGACGATGCGGCTCCATTTCATGCATCATCCGCTCCATGTTCCCCAACTCTCTAATCACAACCAGCTTCCTAAGAACCAGGCTGTGAATGTGTTGTGGGTGCTTGAATTCTATCTCTCTAAGAATAAAAATTATCATAGAGAAAAAGATTAGAATTTAAGAAAACGTTGAATAGGGAATAAAATTGAATTTAATTATAATAAATTAATAATTTACTTAAAAGTTTTCCATTCGGTTACGTGCAATCATAGCGCTCAGGTTGGTTGTGACATACGTTAGGAGCGCAATACTAGCTATGATGATAACCCCAATGGCAAAAATCATCTCTTTTGTATTCACTGGGTGTATGTCGTCATATACTAAAAAGAGCTAGGCACGGGTGAATACACTAGTCGATCTATATATCAAGCATCCCTATGTTGTAGTTGAAGATGTTCTTGTAAAGGTATAAAAATTTATCTTTCCAACGTAAAACCAAACACACATCTAATATGGGATTTTTACCACACAAAGTTGCCTTTATTTTTTTCTTTTGCACAAATCTATATACAATGCACTAATTGTGTTACCCATGTAATATTTCCTTAATCTATCATATATATTTGGTAAAAAATTTATCAATTTGATGGGTAAACCAAGTATTTGAACTGGTAACAGATTAGCTGTGTACATGAAGACGTTCAAAGTATTGAAAATTATTCAAGGAATCAAGAATTTTGTACAATAGTTAAGAATTATATTTAGCTAAAAGAATCCTAAATGGAAGAAGTGAATCACAGACTTTTGAGTGTGATGAATGGCATCTGCATCAGTCATCATATGAGGAGTGAGGGGCAGCAGTGCAACCAGGATCAAAAGGATCTTCAGACCCACAGCAATGCCAGTACTGAAGAACTTTGCCAGAATCAGGAGTATTCATGGTGCCCCCTTCATACACACTCTCAAACTTTCTCTTGGTTTCTCCTGAGTGAGAGGAAGATAGAGAGAGATGTGAATCAAGGCCAACTTAAATCCAAATAGTAATGCAAATGAACAACATAACATCAAAATGCACACATTTTCATCAATGTAATGGTTAGGCAAGATTCATAAGAAGGTATAAATTTTGTCCAATTAAGGATTAAACAGGGTTTGGTTCCACTTTACACTCATTAGCTAAACCTTTCACTACAAGGTTTATATCTAATTGCATAACCCCGTCATGGAGCTTGGGGTCTTAACCTTTTCATGGCCCTTCATTAACCTCAGATTTACTAATAGTTAAACTTCCTTTGTTTAAAACCATGTTATGGCTCGGTACCAAATAAAGAACCAATGTTATGGCGAGCATTGGTGGCTGCAGAAAACACAGTGAGAATGGAATCACATGCTCAATGAAGCATGAGTTCTGATAACATATTAAGGTCCATGAATCTGATCAATTACTCTTCCGGCTTTGTCAGCAGGCACACAAATATGTTTCCCTACAGCATACCCTTCTGCATAAGGTATTTTGTTCTCCAGCCCTCCAGCATGAAAAGTATATATGTGCTTTCCTATTTCATTCTAAGCAAATCACTGACTAGATTTACACCCAATACATGATGGAACATTTAATGTAACACGGGCCTGCATACTGAAAAGCTACAGATCATGGCTACCTGAAAGTTCTCATGCACGCCTTGAGCGTGGGATCTTGAGAGTCTGAAAGACCTCAATCTACTATCTCCATTGCAATATGATTGTTTGTTGAGTATCAACAGAGAAATAGGAAAAAATATAAGAAACTGTAGTATTATTGATGTTACCCAGCTAGTATCAAGGTGATACTGGGTCTGGGATGCAGAAAACAAGAAGGCAACAATGGACACTAGACAGTTCGAGAGGTCTAGCACTCTCCCAAGAGTTTCCAAGTCCAATTCCAGCCTGAGCCATTCCCTCCTATATTCTCCCCACTCTCTAACAGAATTCACTCCATTCCCTCCCCAACGCACGACTACTGCCTAGCTGGCAGTAGTTAGTTACAATATTCTCTCTCTTAGGAATGATTCAGTGTTTCATGCACTTTTACTTTTAGCCACTTAGTAGACCTCCATTTCCCTCTCTCATACACCATATTTCTGTGGGCCTAATGTCCACATCATTGTTACTTAACAATGTTAAGGTATCTCCTGTTTAACAGAGTCAAATAAGTAGTTCATCTCTGTCTAACTTGGGACAACTATTTGGTGGCAGTACTGAGGACACTTTGACCAGGTTTCATGAAGACATCGAAAGATTTTAAAGGGATTATTTCATATCAAATGTGAGCTTCTGAATTGAAGGATAGACCTTGGTCAGCTTCTCATGCCTGCTCGACAAAACATAATATGTTCACTAAATATCTCACCGTTGCAGTGTATTTGAAGGGGCATTCCAATATAGCTCCATGTGTTCTGAGGTACCGCAGCACATGTGAGATCCATGATTTCCTTTGAAACTTTGTTCAGAACTTAGAGATTAAATATCATAATTTGGGAGCATACATATATTATGTACATACAATGATCTGTCTAGAGACTAATTTGGAATTAGGAACAATTATATACAATGTCTTTATTTCTTTTGACATCATAAATCATTTGTTAAACTTTTTTTTTTGATAAGCTAAATGTATTAATGGAGTACTAGGTGTACTCAAAACCATATACAATAGAATAAAAGAATGAGAGGAAGAATAGCTAAATGTTCAACCAAGAGAGGAAAACAACCAGGTTGAAATTCTAACTACACACCACCCACAAAAGAAACCAACAAAAAAGGATCCAGTTCATGACAAATGCTGCCAACACACAACCAGCAACAGAGTGAGTGAACCTGCAAGAATTGTAAACAGAACCGCATACAGGCAGGCAGTTCATCACATGTTAACAGCAAAAAAAAAACACCCCACACTAGCAAAAAAACTGAAATATTGCAGTCAAACCGATTACAGGCAGCAAGCAAAAACCAGAATAAGTTAACAAAGGCATCCAAGAGGGCAGAGACACCAATCTGTAATAGTATAAACCGAAGATCCAAACTCTGCAGAGAACCAAAACCAGGATCTTAATTTAATTTGCTCCAAAACAGCTAAAAAATCCACAAGACCACCTTTAAAGATAATTTCGTTCCGGATTAACCACAAAGACCAAACCGTGGCATGCCAAAAAAGAGACCGAAACTTCTTCATTTTGTTGCCTCTAATTAACTGCCTGTGTGAGATATAGAAGCTATGGATGTCCTGATGAACCCATACCCTCTGCAAGAAAGCGCAGTGGAGAAACAAATGGCTAACAGTTTGTTGTTCAATACCACAAAGAACACAACAACACAATGTAACATCTGGAATAATATGCCTTTGATGGAGATTAACCCGAATAGGAAGCCTATCCAAGAGTAATTGCCAAGAGAATGCTAGTATCTTAGTCGGTGCACAACTAAGCCAAAATTTCTTAAAAATCTCATTCGGGCCTGTCAATATATTAAGAGACATCCTTTTCGACAACAAAAGATCATATGTTGGCTTTACCGAGTATTCCTTTGAGTTTCCGACCATCCAAACCCAAGCATCCTTCCTATCACTACAAATGCTAACAATCTCCATGGTATTTGTGAACATAAGCAAAGCCTCCTCCTCCCAAGCAAAGAAGGACCTTCTCCACTTCCACCTCCACCTCCAAATGTTGCTATCCCAACACCCCATATTAGCAACAAGCTATGAAGCACCGACTCCGACACGGACACCGCGACACGACACGACACCGACACCGGGAAGCGGCTAATGTCCAAAACATAGGACACTGGGACACCGCTTATATATATATATATATATATATATATATATAAATATAAACAAATTGAACACCAATACACCATAAGATTTTCATTTGAATATTCATTTCAAAAGATAACTTTGAAGCATACATGTGGTGTCATCATTTCAATGATAATGAGTCTCACAAAAAATAATAAGAGACATCATTATACAATTTAAGCACTTTGTGTCTTAGCAAAATGATTCCTACATAAGATCAAACATATCTTTCACCTATAAGCTACACAAAAAAACTAAGAAAGGATCTAATCTATTTAAGGTCCTTCACCCCCTTCTTGATCAACATCATTGAAGAAAACAACCTCAAGGTCCGGTTCATCTAGAGACAGATTGGCAACTTCAAGAATTCCACAATCATCAAGTGCTCCAAAATCATCTCCTCCAATGTCCCACATTTTAGTTTCATCATTATGATATTGTGGAGAATTTCTTGAAAGGAGTCGAAGATTGCTATGAACAAATACTAAATCTTCCGCCCTATGTGGTGTCATCTTGTTTCTCTTTAAAGAAAGGATGAAGGAGTATGTACTCCAATTCCTTTCACAACATGAAGACGAACTAGGTTGCGCAAGTAGCTTAAGGGCAACCTTTTGAAGGATTGGAGCAAAAGTACCATGAGTTAGCCACCAAGTCTTTGCATCCATTTTGCCTCTATCACTTAGAGAATCAAGATCATCAAAACCTTGTCTTCCGTCCGAGAAGTTGGCAAACTCTACATTCACTTGTCTTCTTACATCATCATCAATAAAGTACCTTTTGAAGCATTTCACTCTTTCACGAGTGAGTTCTATGTCTTGATGTGGAGGAATTCTATTAATCTCTTCACTTAGCCATTCATGACTATAATACCTACAATTAAAAAAATACACACATATTTATATATAAACTTGTTGGCTTGTTGCATAATCCTAAAAAATATGTAACTAAAAAAGCATTGAGTTAATCACCTTGGATTTAGAGAATGTGCTAAACAATGTAGAGGAGTGCTACTCTTTGTCCACCGATCTAGTAAAATGGAGTGCACTACTTCATAAAAAGTTGATCCTTCACCCTCCTCCTTTTGTTCATGTCGATATATGACCTTCTTCACCTTTTCAATCATTGAATCCCACATTTCATACACTAGGTGGAGAGATGAAGCATCCGTATCAGCTCTTCTAAGAACATCATAGATAGGGTCAGTGAAGGAAAGAATGTAATCAACCTTATCCCACCAAATATCATCTAACAATGTATCCTTCACAAGTTTAGCTTTCCCAACATCATCTTCCTTGTAAGAAGACCATTGATCACTAATGACCATCTCTTGGAGTCTTTTCTTCAATTGTTTAAACCTCTTGAGCATAACTATAGTCGAGGCAAATCGTGTTGGAGCAATGGAAAGCAACTTCAATGAATTGAATGAATTGAAAATGGATAATCTCATAGAGTGGCCCATGATGAAGTTTTTGATGAGCATTGCATCTTCTGCAATTTGAGTGATCCAAGAACATGCATGATAAGCAACATTGTTTTTTTCTGTATTCTTGGCTGCACATATATTCTTCAAAGCAAGATTTAGTGTATGCACAACACAAGGAGTCCAATAAATATAAGGAAATTCAGCCTCAATTAATAAACCAGCTGCCTTACAAACAGGTGCATTATCTGTCACTACTTGAACCACATTTGAGGGCCCAACCTCCATAATTACATCTCTCATTTGCTTGGCAATGAAATCCTTGTCTTTTACCTCATTTGAACAATCAAAAGCCTTTAGAAACATTGGCCTATTCTCACTGACAGCCATGAAATTAATAAGAGGCCTTCTTTGGGGGTCACTCCATCCATCACTAACAATGCTCACACCCTTTTGAGGCCATGTATCTTTAATTGGCTTCAATAACTTCTCCACATGTCTTCGCTCATTCATAAGCAATGTTGTCCTTAGTTTATTATATCCCGGCGGTTTGTAACCACTGACACAATGGTCGGCCGCATAGGAAAATGCTTCCCTATAATGAGGATTTCTTGCTAGATGAAATGGAAGCCCCGAAGAGTAAAACATCCCGGCAATCTCAAGCATCAAGTGTCTCTCAGCATACATATTGAAAGCCTTTTCTATAGGAGATGATGTCTTTCTCTTTTTTGGATCAAGTGAGGATGGATCGAAAGCTGGAGGCAATGAAACAGATCTTGATTTTGATTTCTCTACCTTCAACGTAGCCTCATTGTCTATCTTCTTCAAATCAACAAGTTGGGCAGTTGTTACTTTTTGACATGCTCTGACTCCTTTTCCTGTAATCTTCAATAAGTGTGCCCTTACTCTAGTGTAAGAGCCATTGAAAATCAAATCACAGAGATTACATTTGAGTTCATAGTTTCCTCCACCACCACCTACACCTTTTATCTTAGTAACATAACTCCATAGAGGTTTGGTGTCATCTTCTTGCTCTTTGGCTTTGGCTTTGGCTTTGGCTTGACTAGAACTAGAAGCACTCATATCTACAACTATTGAGTTTTTAAAAAAAAAATTACAACCAATGGAACACATCAAAAATCAAAATAATTAATGTCAAAGACCCAATCACCCAATTAACAAAGAACTGAAAGAAGCTAGGGCAGGGCAGTGTTGCAGGTCTTCAACACAGACAAAGACACCAAAATAGTAACAAAGACACTAATAATAAGAAGAAAATGCCCAGGTGTAGCAATAAAATGCAAGGTAATTGAGAGTGTAAGACTAACCTAGGGCAAGAAGCTTCAAATAGATTGAAGGAGAAACCACAAAGTAGTAGGACCGTCTCTGGAGCAGCACCTGCCATGGAGGACATATGAGGTGTGAACAGAAGCAAAAACAGAGGCGTAGGAGGAAAAACAGAGGTGAACAAAAGAAGGAATGTGTTTACCTATGCAACCAAGACGGCGGTGCGACTTGCCTTGCGGGACGAGGGACGAAGGAGGATGGCGGTGCCGGGACAGAGGAGGCGGCGACGAACGCCCGGTGGTCTTTGGGACAGAGGGGCAGCGACGAACGAAACGAAGACGGGGTTTTGGGACAGCGGCGGCAAGAATGAACGAAGACAGTGCGTGAAGCGAGAGAGAGGACGAGGACGAAGACGAAGACGAAGACAGAGGCGCGATGCAGAGATGCAGAGGGCGATGGCGCGATGCAGAGGAGAGAGCCAGAGAGAAGACGAAGGAAGAGACGAAGGGAGAAGAAGGGTCTTTCGACTCGATTAGGTCCCTTTTATTTTTTTATAAAAATTCGAATTTTTTTTTTATAAATTGGCCCAAAGATGTCGCCCAAAGCAGTGTCGAGCCATGGAAAGGTGTCGGCTTCATTTTCCAGCCGTGTCGGAGCCGAAAAAAAATATTAAAAAAATGGACACCTGCTGGGAGGTGTCCGACACGTGTCCGTGTCGTACGGGTGTCGGACACCCCGACACTGCATAAGGGAGCAGTGTCTGTGCTTCATAGGCAACAAGAGAGTCTTTATCTAGGGACAACGAGAAAAGTCTAGGAAATACTTCTGTTAGGCTTTCAACCCCAAACTACACATCATGCCAAAAAAGAATGCTCTCACCATTGCCTATCCTCCTCCGCACATCTTTTGAGAACCAATTTGACAAATCCCCACGGTTAGATTCTATGGCATTTAAATCCCTCCACCAAGTTGAAGAGTTTTTTGGGTTCCATATTAAGTGCATTTGACTTGGGGCTAGGCTCCCCATATCTTGAAGCAATAATTTTATGCCAACATGCATCTTTATCTACTAGCAATCTCCATCTCCACTTCCCAAGCAAGCTTAAGTTAAAAACGTCTAAGTTCTTGACCCCCAAACCCACCACACTCCTTAGGAGAGCAAACCTTGTTTCAATTGACCTATGAGCTATGAAGCACCGACTCTGACACGGACACCGCGACACGACACGACACCGACACCGACACCGGAAAGCGGCTAACGTCAAAAACATAGGACACCGGGACACCGCTTATATATATATATATATATATATATATATATATATATATATATATATTGTTAAGCTTTACAATTTTCATAATGACCCTCATAAAGAATATTAAGACTAAGGGGTCATTTCACAATGCAATTTTTACAAAAATAATATCAAGATAAGAATGAATCATGTTTTATAAAACAACTAGTTAGGTCATATGGTAATGAGCCTCACAAAAAATGCTAAGAGGCATCATTTTGTTTTATGTCTCAAAAAGTAAAAGATCTAATTTGGGGTTGAAGCCCATGACCTTTTTAGTAAATATTGTTTAAAAAATATTTAGGTTTGTGACCCATGATCTCAAAATTCTAAGTTGACTTTTTTTAAAAAAATATATTATTTTTATGATAGGAGTGTCCGAGAAGTGTCCGAGAAGTGCCCGAGAAGTGTCTGAGAGGTGTCCGAGCCGAAAAAAAATTAATTTTTAATTGAGACACCGCAGAGGGGAGTCCAACACGTGTCGGAGGTGTGTCCGTGAAGTGTCGGTGTCCGAGACGTGTCCGACACACGACACTTTCGAAGAGGTGTCCGTGCTTCATAGCCTATGAGATACTCTTTTTCCCATCACCACCTCCCCATAAGAAGTTTCTTTGTAAGCCAACAATAGTGCCAAGAACCTTTCTCGGAATCCTTAAAAAGGATAGGAAGTAAAGCAGAATACTAGAAAGAACCGACTTCAGAAGAACAATCCTTCCCCCTAAAGATAGAAATCGCCCCCTCCATCTAGCTAATCTTTTCCTCAGGAAATCCACCACCGGTTGCCATGTAGAGGCTCTCCTGGGATTTGCCCCTACCGGTAACCCAAGATATGAAAAAGGCAACACACCAGCTCTACAGCACAAAAAAGAAGATCCTGCTGCAAGAAAGTCCTCATCCACAGTAATACCAAGCAGACAACTCTCATGAAAGTTGACCTTCAGTCCAAAGACCATCTCAAAGCTTCTAAGTATAGCCTTCAAGGACCAAAGGTTTTGATGAGACGCCTTCCCCACCAATAGGGTATCATCTGCATGCTGTAGAAGAGACAACGATCCAGACTGCCCAAAATCAAAACCAGAAAATTTACTAGAGTCAACTGCCCTGGAAACCAGCCTGCTGACTGAGACCTTTGATGAGTGTGATTTCACCTCATATTCCATGTACATTTTTGCATGCATTTTCATATAATTTAGGCAATTTTTATTTGATTTTGTTAGTTTTTACCTTGGAACGGGTAAGGCGGTTTCGTGGTGTTGTTTTGCAGGAATTAAGGGTAAAATGCTCAAGATTGACCATGATGGAGCTTGGATGAAGATAGAGCTTGAAAAGTGAAGAAAATGTACCAAACAGAGCCCATCACGGCCTAGCCGTGATGACCATCACGGTCATGATCGAGCAATAACTGAAGAAGAAAGAAGGCAAAAGTCAGAAGCTGTCACGGCCTAGCCGTGATGCCCATCACGGCCGTGACATGTTAACTGAGCCAGACCCTTTCTAGGCAGAATCTGTCACGGCCAAGCCGTGACGCCCATCACGGCCGTGACAGACCATTTGGTGAAGCAACGTTCAAGGCAGAAGCTATCACGGCCTAGCCGTGATGAGCATCACGATCGTGATGAATCAAAAATTGAAAGCGCGCCCAGGGCAGAACCCGTCACGGCCTGGCCGTTCAAAAATTGAAAGCGCGCCCAGGGCAGAACCCGTCACGGCCTGGCCGTGATGGCCATCACAACCGTGACGCGCATTATTCCTGATCTATAAATACGAATCTGGGCAGAACAAAAGAGATCATCTGGAGCAGACTTTTACCCTAGAAAGAAAACACGTTCTCTCCGAGCCAAGGGCTGCTGTGACGGTTGTGGGAAGCTTCCATGGAGTCCCATCTCTCCTTCTTCTCTATTGTTTTTGTTTTGGCTTTCTCTATTACCATGAGTAGCTAAACTCCCTTTTTTGTTGGGATTAGATATAGCTAAACTGAACCTCATGTACTTGCCTCGATGTATTAATCTATGTTTATGCCTTCTTATTAGTGTTTGATTCCTTTGCTTAATGCTTTTTGTGGTCTGATCATCCATGAATTGATTTTGAGATTTGATTTGCAATGGGGACGTTCTTATCAATTCTTGATCTGGAAATAATCACCTAGTAAACCTTGCATCTAGGAATGGATTTTGGTTTATTAGTAATCGTGTAATCCTTACTCTTAATGCAAATTCACTAATTAGGCCACCTAAGGAATTAGGGTTTAATTAGGGGATTTAGGCTCTTGTCATCTAAGGAATTAGGGCTTGAGTAATCTTGTGGGTTGATTTTAATATTTGAAGAATAAACTGGATTGGTGGTCTTGGTATTGCATGAGGCTAAGGTTTGGTGAAGTTTAATCCCAACATCTTTCATCTATTTGAAGAAATTCTTTTTCTGCATTCCAAGTGTTTGACAAAATTCCTAAAAGAACTTTTTCTTTTTCTTTTGTTTGTTTTAACTCTTGGGCTTGGTATTTAGTATTGAGCTCCCTTCCATCCAAAGATTCGCTTAGATAGTAGTTGATTCGTTACGTGCTAGTACTTGTCTCAGTCCTTGTGGGAACGATATCCCTCTTACCTCTTTATTACTTGTACGACTAGGTATACTTGCCTAGATTTCGTCTCAACAAGTTTTTGGCACCGTTGCCGGGGATTGAGTTTCAATATTAGCATACCCATTTCGATTACTAATTTAAGCACAATTTGATGTTTTTACTTTAGACATTTTTTTTTATATTTATTTTTTGTATATATTTGATTTTTTCTTTTGAGTTTTGTTTATGCAAGATGGATGCAACATATGGAGAGTTATTATTTTCCAACCTTGAACGGTGTTACTAGATATCATTTTGGGCCGAATGTGGTCTTGGGAGACTACAGGCTCTGGGGATATCAATGCTCTCATGCACAAGCTTATAGTGTAATCATGAAGCACGAGGAGGAATGGGAATGGAATGAGCAAACACCTTTGAAAGTTGCTCTAGAACAATATTCCCAAGAGCTATCCATCTCTGAGGCCAAAGCAAGAGCCAATTGTGATTTTATCGAAGCTCTGATGCAAAACTTCAAAAGGCAAGTTGAGGAAATTTGCAAACAGTTAGTACAAGACCCACATGAAGCATTATTTGAGCAAAATATGGTTGTGGGGATGGATCAAAGTGTAGATGAAGTGGTAGTGGAAGATGAGTCACAAGAAAAAGAACATGGGGTGGAGAGCAAAGAGGATCTATATTTCACCATGCTTGCCAAGAAACCTGATATTGCTGCCTTAAATAAATATATTGATTTGCATGCATGTGTGGATACTCAAAATTGGCTCCAAAAGTAAAACCTCATGTGCTTCATAGAGCATTTATGCCTGAAGAGGTCAAAAAAGGAGTTTATCACTTGCCATTTGATCCAGGAGGAACCGAGGGTAGATTCATATTGCTTCTGCATTTGCCACTCCACAAGCCATGGGATCCGGGAGGAGGATCCTAGACCTGTCAAGCTAGTGACGTTAAAGAAGCACTTATTAGGAGGCAACCCAAAATTTTCTTTCCCTTTTCCATTTGTTTTTTAATTTAACTCTTGAATAATTTGAGAAGATCAAGAGGACAAAAATCATAAATTAATAGATTTGTTAAGTGTTTTCAGGGTAAGAAGCCAAAAGAAGCAAAAAGGGCAAGGACAAACGAAGTCAGCAACCATCACGCCCAGGCCGTGACAGTGGTCACGGCCGTGATGAGCTAATCATGAAGACCAGAAAGGATCACAGCCCAGCCGTGATACCCATCACGGGCGTGATGAGAGGACCCTAAAGATCAGAGAGCATCACGGCCGTGACGCATTTTCCAGCCTCAATTTGACTAGGCATGTGAGCCAACACCCGCTACCACCTTGGTAAGTCGTTCCATTTTTCTCCTCTCTCCAACTTGATTATTTACATTGGAGACAATGTAAATTTTTAAGCTTGGGGTCGGGGAATTTTTGCATTTTTCATGTTGCATTCATATAGGCATAGTTTTGCATGATCACATGATTCGATTGCCCCTTACCTAGATTATGCATCCAATTGTGAAAACTTAGTGCCAAATAAATTGAGATAGTGAATTTTTGAACCCAATTTTTTTATTCTTGTGATAAGGCTACAAATAAAAATGCTTGAGATGATCTTTGATAGTTGATAATTAGCATGTGGTTCCGTAGATTCGGGTTTCTCATTGATTTTGAACTACTAAAATGTGAGATTTTGAGCCAAAAAGGGTCCTCACTAAATCTACCACATTCTTTGTGATAGAGTGTTTTATTCCTCTTGGATTGTATTCTCTAGAACTTGACTTGAAACCGTTTTGAAGCTTAAAAATTTTTGAAAACATTTTTGAAAATGATTGAGGCACTAGGTATTTTTCCAGCCTTCTAAGCTTTGATTGATTAAATGCTACCCCTTAGTTGCCCAATTTTGAGCCTGAAAGAATAAAATACTTTTCTTGGTACCTTGAATTACTTTGATAAATATGCTTGGTATGGAAGCCTTCTAAGGTATTACAAAAAGGGTAAAAAGGTAGTTGAAAAAGTATGGGATGAGAAAGTTGGAAAAATATTTCTCGTGAATTGAAAATCTCCCCTTCTCCAAATCTTAAAAAAAATAAATATATATATATATATAATATAGAGAAGGGGATGACAAAGGAAGTGAGAAATAAAATAAAAAGAAAGAAAGAAAGGTGGAAAGAGGAATCAAAACCCAAAAAAGTATTTTAGAAGGTGTCATGTTTGGCAATGCTTGATATTTTGTTTAGCATTTTTGAAATTTCCTTTTTTTGATTTCCCCACCTAACGATTAATCCCATGGCCCCATTACAACCAAAGTAAAAGACCTCTTGATTCTAATGTGTTTTCATTAATAAAGCGGAGATTTGGTTAATAGTCAAGCTTATGGTAGACTTTATTCCTTAAGGAAATTGAGTGAATTGTCATATATCCTTAAACACTTGAGTGAGGTGAGAAAGAGTGCCCGAATCAGTGAGAATATGAGTCTAGGAAACCTAAGCTTCTAATTGGACTTGAATTGATTGTCTCTTGCTGAATTATTTGAAAATGCCTGTTACTTGGATTAGCTACTCGGGTTCTTGGTTCACTATCTATGTTCTGATTATTTATTTCTTCTGGCCTTAGTGATTGCTTGAGGACAAGCAAATGAACAAGCTTGGGGTGATTTGATGAGTGTGATCTCACCTCATATTCCATGTACATTTTTGCATGCATTTTCATATAGTTTAGGCAATTTTTATTTGATTTTGTTAGTTTTTACCTTGAAACGGGTAAGGCGGTTTCGTGGTGTTGTTTTGCAAGAATTAAGGGTAAAATGCTCAAGATTGACCATGATGGAGCTTGGATGAAGTGGACGAAGATAGAGCTTGAAAAGTGAAGAAAATGTACCAAACAGAAGCTGTCACGGCCTAGTCGTGATGCCCATCACGGCCGTGACATGTTAACTGAGCCAGACCCTTTCTAGGCAGAATCTGTCACGACCAAGCCGTGACGCCCATCACGGCCGTGACAGACCATTTGGTGAAGCAACGTTCAAGGCAGAAGCTATCACGGCCGCCGTGATGAGCATCACGACCGTGATGAATCAAAAATTGAAAGCGCGCCCAGGGCAGAACCCGTCACGGCCGTGACGTGCATTATTCCTGATCTATAAATACGAATCTGGGCAGAACAAAAGAGATCATCTGGAGCAGACTTTTACCCTAGAAAGAAAACACGTTCTCTCCGAGCCAAGGGTTGCTGTGACGGCTGTGGGAAGCTTCCATGGAGTCCCTTCTCTCCTTCTTCTCTATTGTTTTTGTTTTGGCTTTCTCTATTACCATGAGTAGCTAAACTCCCTTTTTTGTTGGGATTAGATGTAGCTAAACTGAACCTCATGTAATTGCCTTGATGTATTAATCTATGTTTATGCCTTCTTATTAGTGTTTGATTCCTTTGCTTAATGCTTTTTGTGGTCTGATCATCCATGAATTGATTTTGAGATTTGATTTGCAATGGGGACGTTCTTATCAATTCTTGATCTGGAATTAATCACCTAATAAACCTTGCATCTAGGAATGGATTTTGGTTTATTAGTAATCGTGTAATCCTTACTCTTAATACAAATTCACTAATTAGGCCACCTAAGGAATTAGGGTTTAATTAAGGGATTTAGGCTCTTGTCATCTAAGGAATTAGGGCTTGAGTAATCTTGTGGGTTGATTTTAATATTTGAAGAATAAACTGGATTGGTGGTCTTGGTATTGCATGAGGCTAAGGTTTGGTGAAGTTTAATCCCAACATCTTTCATCTATTTGAAGAAATTCTTTTTCTGCATTCCAAGTGTTTGACAAAATTCCTAAAAGAACTTTTTCTTTTTCTTTTGTTTGTTTTAACTCTTGGGCTTGGTATTTAGTATTGAGCTCCCTTCCATCCAAAGATTCGCTTAGATAGTAGTTGATTCGGTACGTGCTAGTACTTGTCTCGGTCCTCGTGGGAACGATATCCCTCTTACCTCTTTATTACTTGTACGACTAGGTATACTTGCCTAGATTTCGTCTCAACAACCTTCTGCAACAATGAGGAACAAGAACGGTGCCAAGGGATCACCCTACCTCAACCCCTTGTGCAAAGTAACTTCTTCCGTCGGGCTGCCGTTAATAAGGACCGAGACTTGCCCGGAAAAAACAGTAGCTTCCATCCAGCCCATCCACTTATCACAAAAACCCATCTTTCTCATCAAGTACCTTAAGAAATCCTAGCAAACGAAATCATACGCCTTTTCAAAGTCTACCTTCATGACCAGACAGTCCTCTTTCTTCTTCCTAGCCAGATCGACAATTTCATTGATAGCCAACACCCCATCAAGAATCTGACGATTAGCAAGGAAGGTGGACTGACACTGGGATATTAAAGGACCTATGACCGACTTCATCCGAGTAGCTAACAGCTTGGAAATAAGCTTATGTATACATCCTATTAAAGATATAGGCCGAAAATCACCAACCTTCTGAGGATTCTCACGTTTTGGAAACAAAGCGATGAACAAAGAGGTAATTCCTCTAGGAAGCATAGAATTCGAAAAAAACTCCATTGCCAAGAGACAAACCTCTTCACTAATAGAAGACCAGAAGTTCCTGAAAAAGGTAAATGTGAACTCGTCGGGACCAGGCTCTTATCCCCATCACAACCTCGCATCGCCTCCTTGATTTCCTCCGCCGAGAAAGGGTGTCACAACATGACAGTGTCGTCGAGAAGAGAGCCTATTAAAGGCTAGACCATCCAAGACCAGACGCATTACATCGCCACTGCAAACACATCCGTGAAGTAGTTTTTTATCACCCCTTTAACATTTCCTACCCCTTCAACCAAGGATCCTACAGAAACAAGAGCAAGGATGTTGTTTTTTCTTCTCCTATAATTGACACAAGAGTGGAAGTTCAAAAGTCAGCATCTTTTTTAAGTTCTCCAACTGATCAACTTTGAGAGCGACCTGGCATTCAAAGGTATGACCATTTCCAAAGATATTTTTGAAGCTTCCATATGTTAAGTATCCTTAGTGGTTTGGCAATACAATAAGTAAAGATGGCAACAAGTACCCCGAAAGGGCTTTACCTAAGTTTTTTACTTCTCTATATTCTTAAATATCAACATTATGCTATTCAAGATGGCAAATTTACCCATTTTCTATTTCCCTTGGCACCCTTTCTAACCTTTCATGCACCTGCAGATTGGTTTTGAAAGACTGGGCTGGCGGGGCTTCTTTTTCTTGACATAAACCTTCTTAATTGAAGGTCTATCAGAATGAAATTCTGTCTTCTCTCTCCTTATCTGAGTCTCCTCATACTACCTCTGGATCTTCTTCCACTGTTAGACCCTATCCCTTTCTTCCTCTATAAATCTCTATTCCCCAGCACTAATTACAATGTTGTTACTGTGGAATGTTCTCTGTACATTCCGTGAACTGGTGCTTATTAGATATCATAGTGCCGTCTTACATAAATTTAGTTATTCAGGTTATTGTTACTGATTTACCCAATGGTAAATACTACAACAACAACCACAACAACAATAACAACAACATCCAAGTCTTTTCCCACTAGGTGAAGTCAGCTACATGGATCAAAGAGCGTTGTAATGTTCTGTTATAAATCATGTCAATAAACAAACCATCGACCTATATATTCTTCTTAACGATTTTTCCTATAGATAGTTTACCCAATGAAAAATAGATTAAAAAAAACAGAGGATTTGCAAACTGTCATGACATGAATAACACATGGAATTAAAGGAAATGCATCAAGGGACTTAAAAAACAAGAGAGAAAGAGTAATTAGGGTACCTCCATAATGGGCAGTGTGAAAGCGACAAGCAAGAGGGTGATTGAGGGAAGGGTCAAATTGGGTTTTGCAGTTCTTGCAAGTTCTTAGATTGATGCTGGTTTTGTGGTTGAAGCTTGATGAACACCGAATAGACGGGAATTGGAGCAAGTGTGTGTACGTGTTGTTGGCCTTTGATGATGAGGGTAGGCATTGAGATTGCCGAAGCAGGGAACAGTGAGAAAAGGAAAGAGCCATTGAAATATGAGAATACAGACAGATTGTTCACCTTAGGAATTGGAATTGCATTGCTACCTTCCTATGTAATTTTGATATAAGAAATTCACAATAATCCAATGTAGGAATTAATTAAATGGTTAAATATGATTTTTGTCTCTCAAAATATCATGATTTTTTTATTTCAGTTCCTCTTTTTAATTTTTTATATAATTTTATTAAGGTTTAATTAATCTGTAGTTCCCTGAATTATTTGAGAATTTTTAAATAGGCCTCTAAATTTTAAAAGTTTGTAATTAGTTACCTGATTGTAGAAACTTTAAAACTTTCAAAAAATATTTTTGATCAGGGACTAATTACAGACTTTTAAAGTTTAGGAACCTATTTAAAAATTCTCAAATAATTCAGGGACTTACAGAGTAATTAAATCTTTTATTACATAATTTTTTCGGATGATTTTTAATTTGTTGTATTTATACTATCAATAATTATGTCAACTTCAATTCAAACATGTTATTCATAAAGGAAAAAGGTTTGTTTTTAAAACTAATACGAACGTTGTAAGAATTTTTAAATAGGGTTCTATGTTTTGAAAATTTGTAATTAGGTCCCCAAATATACAGAAAGCTTATAATTAAATTCCATACATTTTTTTTTTAGGATTTCGATAAGCATCCCTTAAGTAATCCATCCACTAGTCTTTACGATTCTTGAACTTTTTACAAAATTCAGCCATCCGCTCGTCTTTATGATGAACCTTTTACAAAATTCAGATATATCTTTGTATTCTTTGAAATCCTAACAAAAAAATATATATATGAGAGACTCAATTATAAATTTTATATGTTTTTAAAGATTTAATTACAAATTTTTAAACCTTTCCAAAAAAAAGTACAAATTTTTAAAGTACAGAGGCCAATCTAAATTTTCTCAAAAAAAATCATTAAATTACATATTAGTTTTTTTTTTTTAAAATTATCTTCCTTTTTTTTACGCGAAAAAAAAAAAATCTTCCAAAAATACAATTCAGCAAAACCAAATCTGAAGAGACAAAAATGTTGTGGTTCACCAAAGACTAAAGGAGGTGCTTCTAACCTTTGGGCCACGACACAACATCAAAAACCCCATTTGAAGTTACAAAAACTACATCCACCATTACTCACGATTAGCATCAATTCATCAAACAGAGATGGAACATAGTTTAGCCTCAACATGTATGCCACTGAGCTTCAATTTCAACCACCATGGAAAAAACCTTTTTTCCCACTCTCAAATTCCAATTCTCACAGCTTCAACTTCATCCAAACACAGAACAACAAAACCCATTATGTCTATCGTTAACCCCTCCACCACCACCAGCACCAGATGCACCTTGTCCTCCAATTGGCTTGATTCCCATGATTTATCTGCAACAACTGCTTCCTCATTGCTTCCCAAATTTGAAGAGCTTGACACCACCAGTATGCTCCTTCGTCAAAGGATTATCTTTTTGGGTTCTCAGGTTCTCTCTCTATGAAAAAACAAATCTTTTTTTGGGTTTTGTTGTTGTAGTTTCAGGATTCCAAGAGTACCCTTTGTCTTTCTGATGATGTTTTTTGGGAAATTTGCAAACTTGCTCATGTGGGTAGGTTCATTTTGAAGTATCTCCACAACAACCAAAATAATGAACAAAAGGGGAAAATTAAATTTTATAGTGTTGAATTGCTGAAGAGATGTTTGATTGTTGATTTTGAGAAACCTGTGTGCTAGTTAATGTTTGTTCTGCACCATGAGATGCTCTGAACAATAAAAGAAGGAAATAAGGAAATGCAGCTAAGAGAAAGTATCTGATATGTTTTTGTGAATTTTGTTTGAGCAGGTGGATGATGTGACTGCAGATTTTATCATTAGTCAGCTTTTGTTTTTGGATGCTGAAGACCCAAAGAAAGACATCAAGTTGTTTATTAATTCACCTGGTGGCTCTGTTACTGCTGGTATGCCAATAGAGTTTTACTGGCTCGGTGTTCTTGCTCATTTGCTTATCTTTTGTTGTGCTTATCTGTGAATTGATATGCACTTGACTCTTGAGCTCAGTTTTGAATTTTGTTTCTCAGTCACAGATCTTAACTTCATTTAATGTCAGAATCATGTTTTCTGACTTTAATAGCTCACATGAGTGATGTGCTGCTTGTGGTAAAAGGTGCCAGCTAATAGAGTATTCATTGAGACTTTTCATATGTCTTAAAGAATGTTCAATTAGGAGGACCAAATTGTTTGCCTATGTTATACCCTACTGTTTTTACCGATAAGAAAACAAAAAGGAATTGTTGACTACTCTGATAGGAAAGCTAAGTCAGATATGTGGAAATTTGTAAGCTCATTAGCATTTAATCTATAAGTATAGAAAGGATTGAAGTGTTTGTGAAGTGTGGGCCATAGTTGATCTAATGAGTCTGAAATATGTCTATCTTCTGCTAATTAGATTGCTCTTACTTGTTTACCACTGCATGTAGGAATGGGAATTTATGATGCCATGAAGTTATGCAAGGCAGATGTGTCAACCGTTTGCCTTGGCCTTGCTGCATCCATGGGTGCATTTATCCTTGCTTCAGGTACAAAAGGGAAGAGGTATTGTATGCCGAATTCAAGAGTTATGATCCATCAGCCGCTTGGAACTGCTGGTGGAAAAGTAAGACTGTCCACTTATATCCTCTGACTTCAATTATTGTAAATTAAAACTAGGTCTGAAGTTTATAATTGTTATTTTTGTTTGCATTCATACTATCAAGTTACAGTTTATTAGCTAATTTTAGATTTCAAACATATTTTAGAGAAGTATGGAATGTTGGAGGTGTAAAATTCCCTTTAACTGCAAGTGCTCGGAATGTCAATTGACCTTTGTTAACTCAATTCCAACTTGAAATGAGTGAAAGATCCTCTCTTTTCAAATACGATATTTGATAAACATCAGGTGACATTGGTTAGGTGACATTGGTTAATCCATATTTATCCTAATAACCAATCTACTTTTTTTCTTATATATCTTCCAGACTATTCTCTAACTGAAATTTCTGTGGTTTATAACTCTAATAAGCCATGTTGGCATTTTGAACTAACAACTAATTTATGCTCTTCAGTTGTTAATTTTTGGTTATGCATCAATTGGGCTAGTTGCCAGCTACTTGCAATCACATACCATTGATTTCATGGAGTAATGGGTTCTCCATTGTTTAACTCATTTTCTAGCTTGTTTATCTTTGGCATTAGTGCGACTCTCACCATCTTGTTTGTTACATTTGTCAAGTCCTACTTCCGAATTCCTTTACTCCTTTTATTGTAATTTTTCTTTTAAGTGTACAGATTCAATACATTTCATGGGATGGGAAGGAATGATTTGAGGGTTAAGGGTGTATATATATATATGTTTTTCAAGCTAATTAACATTTTGTCGCCATATCTTACAATATTGTACAATTAATGAGACATGATTCATGAAAATAAGTTGTTTGCTTCACCATAAGTATTGGACCTATTTTCTAAGCTAATTAACATGATGTCGGAGGTTAATTTTTATTCACTTTGACAACTTTGCTAATACTGAAGTTGTTTCTGTAAAGACTTGAGTTGAGTTCCACACTCTTTGAACTATAATCCATACACCCATCATTTTCTTTTGTTACTAAGCAGCATAATTCAGATACTTTTGGAAGTGGAAGTATTCTTTTAATATATTGTTGGTACATTGGACGTCCAAGCATCTGAGTAAGGGAGGGGGATAGGTGGCCTTATGGGTCGGGCCCGGTTCAAGCTAATTGGCTGGAAGCAAAGTTTTAAAAGTAAAGATTTGGTTGAAAAGACACTTTGGTAACTAGTGAAAGGTCAATTCTTATTGGTGTCACATAAGATTTATAGAATGGTGGTCGCATTTGGAATTAGAGATTGTATACGTGATAAATGTAGATTCTATCATACAAAGTAGGGGGAAAATATAGGGAGCTTTAAATCATAGGATTCAAGTTGGGTGGATGATGGAGGAATGCTTTAGGTGTTAACTGTAGAAGTTTACCTATCAAGCTAAAAGGAAAATCCTATCGCACAAACATAAGACCAGGAATGAAGGGTAGTAAAGTGGAAATAAGATGAGTGTAGCAGAGATGAAAATGTTCCATTGGATAAGTGGGCATACAAGAAATGATAAGATCAGGAATGAAT
The DNA here is from genome assembly GCA_030762895.1 of Sophora flavescens. Classification (NCBI taxonomy): domain Eukaryota; kingdom Viridiplantae; phylum Streptophyta; class Magnoliopsida; order Fabales; family Fabaceae; genus Sophora; species Sophora flavescens. The sequence goes on from CM061065.1 coordinate 18,870,684, forward strand.
ATATCATAGGGAAGTAGGAGTTGGGGTGTATTGAAGAAAAGATGGTGGAATTGTGCTTAAGATGGTTACATGCGAAAGTAAGAACAATAGAAGCCCTTGATAGGTTAGCGGATTAGATGGAGGATAACCCCATAGTTAGAGGGAGAGGAAGACCAAGAAAAACTCTAGGTGAAACTAATAAGAATGATATCGATCTAAATGGCCTATTAGAGTTGGTTTTTGATAGAATAGTGTAATCGTTTGATCCCTGTAGCCGAACTCGCCGAGTGGTAAAATGCTTCAATTTTTTTGTTGTTGTTGTTCTTTTTTCTTTTTATAAATGTTGATTCTATATATTGCATGTATCTCCTTTTGGGATGTGATGTTAGGTTCTAAAGACACCAGCGACTGTGAAAGCTTAACATACCTTATGAAATCTTTTGTACCATTTTGTATGTAATTTATTTGCTCTGATGTTTGATCGTTTGTTATGTAAGAAAGTAAAACTGATGAAACCGGTTTCCTTGTTGAATTGATGACATGGTAGATTGGCATGCCTTTCTTCACGTAGATGCATAGTGCAAATTTGTAATAATTTTACCAAAATGATTATTTTGTAGAAACCAAAGCTGGTGAAAATTAATTGCAAAAAGTAAATTTTGATAAAACGGTTTCTTCCTTAATAGAAGTATTGCACCTTGAATTATTTCCGCCATTTATTGAATTCAATATGTATGCTGTGATTACTATGCAGTTTAGGATGAGTTCTTTTGGAAAGTGGCTTACATAGTGGTTCTTCTTCTAGTAGCTCTGATCTAAAACTTTCCATTGTATATTGCTAAATTGTATAACATAATTACAGGCTACAGAAATGAGCATTCGTATTAGAGAAATGGCGTATCACAAGATTAAGATAAACAAGATACTATCGAGAATTACAGGGAAGCCTGAAGAGCAGGTCAGATATCAGATGGAACCTCTTTATCTAAATATCCTATTAGTTTATGTTGCTCTTCAATATGATACATATTTTTCACCCCTTCATTTTGTTTTATCTGCAGATTGAAGTGGATACTGATCGCGATAATTTTATGAATCCTTGGGAAGCTAAGGAATATGGTTTAATTGATTGTGTTATTGATGATGGAAAACCAGGATTAGTTGCACCAATTGCAGATGCATCAGCACCACCAAAAACACGCGTATGGGATCAATGGAAAGTTGAAGGAAGCCGGAAAGCGAGGAAAAATTTGCCGTCGGAGCATAAGTTTTTAGAGAGAGCATATAAAGGAAGTGATGATGATAAAGGCACTGGACAGGAAGAGGAAACACCTGCTGCTGTATGAGTTAGGAGATAATGCTTCTATACCCAATAAGCTCTTTTTATTTTAACTCATTCATCACCTTTCACCAGAAGACAAAAGGGATTTTTCACTTTGTTATAGCGGGTTATATTCTTTGTAAGATCCAGATTGTATATTAGTTATCTAAAACTTTTTGTATGCTTGAAGCATTAGATGCCTTTATTGAACGTAATGTTTTCTTATAAATCTAATCTGCTTTCTATGCTTTCCTGAAACTTGGTACTGAACAAACCATGGCAAGAAATAAATTTGTGTATCTGATCTGTTTTCCCGTATTCATTGAACTTATTTGAGGAACATCAATTTTAGTCCGTTAAAAGATATAGGTGAATCAATTTGATTTTTCAAAGAAAGTTGAGATTAATTTAGTTCTTTAATTATGGAAAGGGATCAAAATCATCCTTCTATGAACACTGGAAGATTGAGGGACTAAATTAATGTCACTTTATTATTGAGGGATTAAATTGTTGTTAACATTTTTATGGTTTAAGTACTAAATTGACAGCATTTTACTATTGCTGTGGGACTAAATTGATGACTATTTTCATCTTTTAGAGACTAAATTAATGTCATTTATCTTTTAGGATCAAATTGATGTCAAAACAAATTTTTAGGAACACTGTAATTTCCTCTTATATCCTATCGTACGAAGTGAAGTGAGCCGATATGGGGAAGCCAGTATGGGGAAGGTAGGTATGTGTTAAAGATATCTTGTTTTGTGTGTGCTTGGATGAACGTTTGATAAAAGTAATTTTGAATGGAATTGATTTTGTAAAATTGATTTGGTTAGAATTGAGTTTGAGGTGAATTGATTTAAGTTTAGATGATTTTATTTTAAAATCAAGTTTGATATAAAATTTAGTGTAAATTTTTCAATTCAACGCAAAAGCTACTTTTTGTAGCTTCTAGTCAGAATCGCTTTTGGGCAAAATCAATTTTACTTGATAATAACCAAACACCCAATTTTTACTAAAATCATGTTTGACAGGGGGTAAAATCAATTTTAGAGATTTCTAACGTGAAACCAAACACACACTTAGTAAAACAGTATAGAATAGACTTAGCCACTTTCGGGTAGAGAAAAAATAGGCCAACACTTGGGAAGACCCATAGACAAAGAAGACTATCACATGATATAAGATTTCATTTTGGTCTTTATCTTTTCTTTTTCTTTTTTTTTTTGTTTCAATTTGATCCTCCCATGTTATTACAAATGGAAGACATGTCAAGTCAGCTGCCTAGATTATCACCTTAACTGCCATGTACGCTAAAGTTAACGATACTAGCAAAGATGACGGATAAAGTAAAATTAAGAAACATTCGAGACTTCCGAGGATTGAAATGAAACTTTTTAAAAATAGTGAACCAAATAGAAACAACAATAAGATAAAAGACTAAAAATATATTTCAGTCTTAATTTGATTATTATCACCAAGAAATTTACAGCTTTATAGACACTCTTTGGCATACCACGCATGGCACAAATCCTAGCTTCCCTTGCACACATTGAGACAAATAGATCTGTATTGCAAAACATAATTTCCACTAGCCATTTGTTTGGTAGATTTGGATTCCTTCATTTCCCTCAAGATCATACTAGTGCTCTATGATGCAAGAAAAAGACTTCTTGTGAGCACCTACCATTACCCGTGCAGGAGTCCACCAATTTAACACTAGCAGTTTGTGTTTTTCCCCTCCCTTTATAACTGGACCATATCATGTTTTTAGGTAATTTTTGATGCGCGAACAGAGTAGAATTGAATAGAATAGAAAGGAAGAGAACATTAATATAGTGGTTCTATTATGTTCTCTCTTTCGTTCCATCTCTTTTGTTGTAACATAATAGAACTCAGATGTTATGTTTGTCCCATCCTAACACGACTACCAAACTAGGTAATGTCTAGTAGACATATCAGGATGGAATGGAAGATATGAATTCTATTGTGTGATTCATTTTATAAACAGAAGAGAACAAAACATGGAGTTAAACACTCAGACATTTTGGTTGGACTAAAAGAAGTGGAACCAAAGAAAACAAACAGAACAATTTTATTAATGCATTGTTCCTATCTGTTCCAATCTGTATTATTCTATTCTGTTTGCAGGCCAAACGCTACCTCAGGAAAATTAGAAACAGAGTTACAGACCCATGTTCGGCTCGCTACGGTTACTGGCTAGCTATGTAGTGTGTATTCACTACGTGAAAAAATTAAATAATACATCTATCTATAGAGTCGTTTAGTTGCTGTAGAGGTAAAACATCTGTGCATTAACAAAATTGAGAACAAACACAGCAAAGCTGTATAAGCACATTAAAGCTCATCTTATGACAACATTCAGTTTGCTCTGCACCTGTTCTCTTACTTTCCACTGTATTGACAGGAGAAAAACAAGAGTCAGCAGCTTTTAGAACAAAATATGATAATATATACCAAGATGGTTATAATTGTACTAAAATTTTTAGTTATATTAAATACCTGTAGATCGTTTATTTCATCATCAGTAAGAGAACGTTCCATAGACCTATATGCAATCCTATAGCAGTGGCTGGTCATTCCTTTCTTGTTGGTGAAATTGTCTATTAATTGCACCTAAAATTTCAAGCAGCAAAACAGAGACAAAACAAAAAGGAAAAGGGTCATCATAATCAAGTTAACGATGATTAATCTTGAGGAGGGGGGGGGGGGGGAAGAAAGAGGAGGGTAAACAATTGAGAAGGCAGACATAAGGAAAAGAAAAAGAAAGGTCCTTTTGTGCTTGCAATCTAGTCCTTGGTAGTTAACTAAGTTATAAGGAACCTCAAACCAATGCTAGTCAACCATGAACATTGAAGTTATGTCCCAATTTGATAGTCATCGGGATACTGTGGTTCCATCTTCAGATGAATCAAAGGGCACCACCAAGGGACTATTGTATGAAGACAAAGGCAATACACAGGTCATCAGCACCGCCATGCTGACTGGGAAGGGTCAACAGCAGCATGATCTTCTGGTTCTGGAAGAGTAAGATGCAAGATGTTCTCACTAGATGAAATTCAAATATGGCCATGACAGATGAAGCCTGTTAGTGATAATCAAGCCACCTTACATATTCCCTCTAATCCTGTTTTTTAACGAGGACCAAAAGTATAAAAGTTCTGTCACTTACAATTCTGTCTGGGTAAAATGCTATTGGCTTTGTTGACTCGAATGACCAACTCGCAGACATATGCACTAAGTCTCTCAGATATCACTGGATCAACTATATTGTAGCAAGCTTGTTACATATATCTATGATGCTTCAGTTTGAGGGTGAGTGTTACATTGTGTATGTTAGATATTGCATATTAGCTTGGCTGTAGAGTGTTATACATGAGCTGTTCTGACTTTTGTACAACAGCTATACTAAAGCTGTTCTATTCAATATAAATAGTTGTACAGTTAGTACAGATGCAAGAGTAAATGAAAGTCCAGAGCTTCAAATCACTTACATTTACTTCACCAAAACAATGTTCTCTCTCTACACGCATCTCCTTCAAATCCAACTCGCTCTATATTCAGCACATCAAGAGCACTAGCAATTGCAGTAACAAGTACAGTGAGTCCCCTAATGTACAGCATACTCACTCCTAACACCTTTCTGGTCCATGTTCTTTCTCAGGTATAACATTGAAATATAACTTCGCTGCCCAATTTGATGATTCCAATCAGAGTCTCAAAAGGTTTGATATTCCTTTATGAGAACTAGAAACAAAGGAACTACCTATTTGGCACGAGGAACTGAATGCAAACTATGGAAAGATGGGAGTCAATCCTAGGAACATCAAAGTTGCTGAAATATGGGTCTGTTATGAGCTTTAACTATGTGTGTGTGCTGCTGCCAATACATCAAAAAATTGCCAATCACCTACTAAGAAAGGTGTCTGGTGATGCCAAGTCTACCTCTATATTGGGCAACTTGATTAGAGATGACAGGAATCTATTTAACGGATCACATGAGATCAAGCCACCCATTTAAAGTTCATCAAGATCATCTTATGGCCTCCATCCAGCAAGACAGTTGCAAAGGCCCCTTCTAGTCTCAGTTTTCAGCAACTTATTTAGTTAAACCGAAGCAATGTTTGCTTGTTGACGTTAATTTTGGCTGATATGGATATTGTGGCCACTGAGAAAGCTTCTGGTTGGATGACTGTAATAGCTTAATGATTCAGGATGGGTGCTACGATGATTTATTGTGAAACCAAAGCTCAACTGCCTGAGGTTACTGTGACCCCCCATCCATACTCTCAGATCAGCATATGTCAGATGCATTTTGTTGCCATTGAACATTGTGAAAGCAGCTAATTTAAAAATCAAAATAGATGTGAAATGCCACAAAAGTATTGCTCAAACTAATCAAAGAATTACCTCTTCTACAAGATCCCCGGCTATTCCTCTGACAATTTCACACAGATTATTTTCAGTAAATGATTCATTGATCCAGAAACTGATGTCCTTATAACAAGGAGGAAACTGTAAAAGGAAAACAAAGAAGAATTCGAATATTCTCACTTTAGATTTTAATATTTTATCCGATCATAACAACAACAACAACAATCAAGCCTTTTCTCACTAGGTGGGGTCGGTTACATAGATCAAATGACGGCATAATATTCTATTCTATCATAAATCATGTCAACACAAACCATTTACATAAATTCATCATATTCAATAACAAGACAGTAAAACATACAGAGAACATAACCCTACAAGGTCCCAGCATAAAAAATACTTGAAGGATTGCTTAGTTTAAAGCCCTCTATTCCAAGATTTACATATAAGACAAGTATCATTTGACAAGAATGAAACTAAAAAGCAACAAATTACTTGCTCTAGAATAATTAGCATAAAAAACTATGTGTCTGAATTAAATAATGACAAGGCCTTTAACATAGTAAAGCATCAAAGCCTAGGACATATGCATGTCTAACCATATTTAAACAGACAAAACTCGCATTTTCTAACAGAACAGCAACAACATAAGAAATATGAAGAGTTTTGCATAACAAATCACGTGGGCCATCTTAACATTCAATCAATGGCTCATTCACAAACAACTTTCAATTGCAGCATATAGGAATAATAGAATATTCCTAATCATAAACATATACAGCAAAATGACAACAAATGCAGACACCGAAGGGAAGGCACACGCATGCTCATGTCATGTAGAAGTTACCTTTGAAAATGGCTTAAATTTGACTCCAAACTGGCCCTTGGAGAACTGTATACAAAATATATTAAAAGAACAAGCAAGTGCAATATGTTAGAGATTTCAAAAGAATGCAACTTATAACATGACATTGTGATTCTCAATACGATTAAATCATATATCCTTTTGATCACATCTGGAAACCAGGTAAAAAAAGATACAACATTGAAGGATGTTTGTCAAACATGCACAAGAAATACCTGGGAGGTAAATCGCTCATCATTTGACCAAAAGAGACGAATATCTGGTATGTCAAATAGAACCATTGCTAACCTCTCCAACCCTAGGCCAAAAGCCCAAGCAACATTACTTGGTTTACCATTTCTTTTTAGAATCTCTTGCTCTGTCACTCCACAGCCCAAAACCTCCAACCACTTTTCCTGGAATAGAAGAAATATGAAATATTTCTTAATTTCTATACAAATTACTGAATTAGAATCAGAAAGATAGAGAAAGGAAAGGAAAAGAATGGAGAAAAAGGAAAGCTGCCCATAAAACGAATCATTAACAAAGCTGCAGCTTTGTGAATTCAAGTTGGTTGAAAATTGTAAGCACTGACTAGTGAAGACATAAATAGTAGGGTGATGTAATTTTAAGTCTAAAAATTCTAACCTCAAAAAAGTCAAATATGGTGTTGATATAATTTGAAATTAAAAAGTGTCAAAATAAATTTAGGATTAGTTCAGTTTATGTTAATATATAACGATTTTTTGGTCAAAATAGTCAATTATTATCCTCTTCAGTCTTATGTATCAACAAATATAGGATTATGTTATCCAGTCCAGAATGTTATATGTTGACACAAGAAACACAAAATAACATAAAAAGCTTATCAGGTAGATGCCTTATCCTATGCCAACGAGTGACCCTCAGCCTATCAGCCTTATCTATAGAGTGCACCAAAAAGGTCCAAGGTAATAATCTCAACATGCTGGTGGTCATTTTGAAAAATAACATCTATTGACACCATGATTTCAGAGGCAAAACCAGTAACAGAAATTATAAAAACATGGTTTGTTAAAAGAGATAATCATGGAGATAGCATACCTTGAAATATATTTCAAGTTCAAATGATGGATTAGTGAATGGGAAATAAGTATCCACCCAGCGCATTTCCACACCACCTGAAATTAATATCAATAATAGATCTAACTCCATGAAACAGAGAAACAGTACAAAGGTGAAGATTATAAATAATCAATTTGCAAGGTATACAAAGCTTCAAAGGAATATCTCAAATTCACAACTAGGTACCTTGTTTAAATATCATATCTTGCAGAAACCACTTTACCATTTTAGTATTACAAAGAGAAGATCATCATAAAATGGTTTACATTTCCCCTTTCTGGTTGACAGGGTTTTCTTTTTGCTAAAAAATTTATACAATAATAATTTCCATTTATTTTATATTTAGAGGCAGCTGATATGTATTTTTCTTTTAACCTGTAAACATTGCTTGAAGCAGAAGGAGGCTATATTTTTTTGTATGAATTCATTTAAGAAAGACGACTACATAGATTAAGCACATGTATTTGTTGATATTATACTACACGTAATTGATTTCGTTTTGTATTTTTTTCTTTTGGAACAGCTGCATTGTAACATAAAGGGAAGCCTAGTTACAAGGCTCCCTGGGGTCTGGGGAAGGTCAAATGTATGCAGCCTTACCCTTTGAAAGTGGCAAGGCTGTTTCCATGACTAGACCATCTGACCACTCAGTCACAAGGCATAAAATAAATTTCCCCAACAAAGGGTGGTTCTACATAATCTTTTGAGAAGTGTTTCTAGCTTGTCATGAACAATGAAATATGCATTTATCTATGTATATGCAATATAGATGAAGTTTCTATCAAACTCACATTTATTTTTTTTCTGTTTTCCTAAAGTAATTCATCTAACAAATCCTTATTAATTGTTAGAAAGCATATTTAACATGTGCTTAATATGTACATAAATAGGTGCTAGTAATTAGGGGTTCGTTACTAATTAGAGATTTGATTTGATTCCTTTGTATTTATTATTGATTCTCTTGTACCCTAATATGAGATTATAAATAGCATACATGTGTGGCCATATTGACACACAACATTCACATATTCTATTCTTACATGGTATCAGTAGTTTAGGTTATTTTTCTGCTCAGTGGTGTTCTTATTTTCGGGTGAACAGTACCCGCAACCACTGTGTGGTCCGTTTTCCGTTCCACCGTGCCTCCACCCTCCGGTGTGACCCCACCATCCTCTCCGGCATCCTCCGGCGACCACTGCGCCGGCACCACACCACCAACCGCCGCCGCACGCTCCTCCACGCGCGGCTGTTCTCCGGCGCGTGCGTTTCACGCGCCCGACACCAAACAGTCTTTTCTGCTGCTCTCCGGCGTGACCCACTGTCCGGCGACTATTCCGCCGCCTTCCCTTCACTTCGGCGACCCTCTCTGCCCCTGTTTCAGACCTATTTCTCATGGCTTCCACCGATTCCTCTTCCGATTCAAGCGCGGCAGTGACCTTTACTAATGTTCCGCTCATCCCGTGTGAAAAATTAGTCGGGACTGCCAACTACAGTACCTGGGCTGCTGCTGATTATAATGATTTTCTCCAGTTCAAGGCAGCTCAACAACCCATCTCACCTACCGCTGCTGTGGCTCAGTCTGGTAATCCTGTAGTCTTTGTTTCACAGTCCTCTTCTCCTGGACCTTGGATACTTGACTCCGGTGCTTCTGATCATATGACTGGTAACAAATCCCTTTTCTCTAAACTGCCTTACTTGGATTCTTTGCCTAGTGTCACCTTAGCTGATGGCTCTCAAATCCAAGTTCAGGGCATTGGTCAAACACATCCCCTTCCTAACCTTTCCTTAGATTCTGTGCTGTATGTTCCTGGTTGTCCTTTTAATTTAGTGTCAATCAGCAAACTCACTCGCACCCTTGATTACTCTGTTCTTTTTGTTAACAACTCTGTTTATGTCCAGGATCGGCGTACGGGACGGACGATTGGAGTAGGACATGAGTCTCAAGGATTATATCAACTTTCACCGCCAGTGGCCTATGTCTCATTGCTTCTCAAACCCTGGAACATCAACATTTGGGTCACCCTAGTCTTAATAAAATGCGACTCATGGTTCCAAGCTTTTCTAAAGTTTCTTTTTTTGAATGTCAGTCGTGTCAGTTAGGAAAACATACTCGCCATACTTATAGTCAGCGAGTCAATAAAAGTGCTGCGTCACCTTTTGCTTTAGTTCATTCTGATATTTGGGGTCCTAGTCGTGTCTGCTCAACCTTAGGTTACTATTATTTTGTCACTTTCATTGATGATTTTTCCCGGTGTACTTGGTTATTTTTAATGAAGAATCGTTCTGATGTTTTAATATATTCCAAGGCTTCTACGCTGAAATTAAAAATCAATTTGGTTCTTCAATTAAAATTTTGTGCACTGATAATGCTCGTGATTATTTGTCCTCCCAATTTCAATCCTTCTTGACTTCACAGGGAATTATTCATCAAACATCATGTGCTCACACACCACAACAAAACGGTGTTGCCGAAAGGAAAAATAGGCACTTGGTTGAAACAGCTCGTACGCTACTCCTCCACAATAATGTTCCTCTTCGCTTTTGGGGTGATGCGCTTCTCACGGCTTGCTATCTTATCAACCGCATGCCTTCCTCCGTTCTTAATAATCAGGTTCCCTACTCTCTCTTGTATCCACAAGAAGAACTCTATCCTATCCCTCTACGTGTCTTTGGTTGCACATGTTTTGTCCATGATCTAACTCCAGGAAAAGACAAACTCTCAGCCAAATCTCTCAAATGTATTTTTCTGGGTTACTCACGTTTGCAAAAGGGCTATCGTTGTTTTTGTCCACAACTTCAACGATATCTTGTATGTGCTGATGTCACCTTTTTTGAAGCTGTCCCGTTCTTCTCCACCTCCGCCGTCCTTGATGTCAACTTCACTCAGGACCTTCCAGATATTCCACCAGTTGTTCCGGCACCTATTGTTGCTCCCACTCCACCTCCTTTGCGTACCTACCAGCAGCGGACACAGGCTTCTGCGGTGCCTCCTTCCGGGGATCCTTCAGTCTTATCTCCGACTCCAACCGCCCCTCCATCTACGCCTCCTACACCTGAACTTCCCATTGCATTACGAAAAGGTACTCGTTCCTCTCGCAACCCTAATCCCATCTATGCTTGTACTTTAAATTATGGTCGTTTATCTCCTTCCTATGTTTCCTTTGTTTTTGCTTTGGATTCTGTGTCTATTCCTAAGTCTACAGGTGAAGCCATGGCTGATCACAACTGGCGCAAGGCAATGTTGGAATAGATGGCAGCGTTGCATTCTAATGGTACTTGGGAGATTGTTCCCTTGCCTCCTGACAAGACTAGTGTGGGTTGTCGTTGGGTCTATACGGTGAAGATTGGACCCGATGGTCATATTGATCGCTTCAAAGCTCGTTTGGTGGCTAAAGGTTATATGCAGATTTTTGGTCTAGATTACGGGGATACCTTTTCCCCTGTGGCCAAAATCAGTTCTGTTCGTCTTTTTATGGCCATGGCTGCCATTCATCATTGGCCTCTTCACCCATTGGATATTAAGAATGCCTTCTTGCATGGCGAATTACGGGAAGAAGTTTATATGGACCAGCCCCGAGATTTCATTGTTTCGGTGATTCTAGACTTGTTTGTTTCGGCTTCGCCGTTCCCTTTATGGATTGAAGCAATCTCCTCGTGCCTGGTTTGGTCGGTTTAGCTCGCTTTATTACGATTTGGCATGACCCGATGTGAGGCTGACCACTCTGTTTTCTCTATCCATTCTCCTTCTGGTGGGCACATCTATCTTGTTGTCTATGTCGACGATATCGTCATTACCGGTGATGACACAAATGGTATCCGGCGGCTCAAAGCACACCTCTTCAAACATTTTCAGACAAAAGACTTGGGTCCTCTCAAGTACTTTTTAGGGATTGAAGTTGTCCGATCCACTTGAGAATTTCAATCAACCAACGGAAGTATGCTCCGGATATTCTTACTGAGACGGTATGCTTGATTGCCGTCCAAGCGATACTCCCATGGATCCCAATGTCAAGCTTCTTCCGGGTCAGGGGGAGCCATTGAAAGACCCGGGAAGATATCATCGTCTTGTGGGCAGACTCAACTATCTCACAGTCACCAGACCTGATATCACCTTTGCAGTTAGTGTGGTAAGCCAGTTCCTGAATGCCCCATGTGATAGCCATTGGGATGCTGTCATGCGTATTCTTCGGTACATCAAAAATGAAGACAAAGGCAATGCCAAAATCACTTGTTACTCTGATGCTGACTGGGCAGGATCACCATCAGATAGGAGGTCCACTTCTGGATATTGTGTTCTTATTGGAGGAAATATGATCTCATGGAGAAGCAAGAAGCAGAACATTGTTGCCAGATCCAGTGCAGAAGCTGAATACCGTGCTATGGCAGCAGCTGTGTGTGAACTTACATGGCTTAGGCAACTACTCCAACAACTAAAATTGGGAGATATCCAAAATACTAAACTTATCTGTGACAATCAGGCTGCACTTCACATTGCATCAAATCCGGTCTTTCATGAACGAACCAAACACATAGAAATAGATTGTCACTTCGTAAGAGAGAAGGTGCTCTCAGGGGAAATCACAACTGACTTTGTCAACTCTAGTGACCAATTGGCTGACATTTTCACTAAGTCCCTTAGAGGCTCTCGTGTCGACTACATTTGTAACAAGCTTGGCTCATATGACATATATGCTCCAGCTTGAGGGGGAGTGTTAGAAAGCATATTTAACATGTGCTTAATATGTACATAAATAGGTGCTAGTAATTAGGGGTTCGTTACTAATTAGAGATTTGATTTGATTCCTTTGTATTTATTATTGATTCTCTTGTACCCTAATATGAGATTATAAATAGCATACATGTGTGGCCATATTGACACACAACATTCACATATTCTATTCTTACATTAATGATCAAATTGCAGCAACGCATAATGAAATATGTATATAGGCCATTTAGAAATACCAAATAAATGGCGCGCTAAACCCTCAAGGCATTTCTTTAAGTCTGCTGCTGCAAATGATGTGGCATCCATTCCAGATGCCTCCCATTCATCTGGAACAAAAACCCGAAAGCCCTCCATCTACATAATCAGAAGAAATGAGGAAATTTTACGAAGTTAATCATTAGAAATATCCAGTTATAGTAAAAGGGAACAAACCTGATGGAAGACAGGATAATGAGTTGAGTCAATTGAATCCCTGCGATAAACATCTCCTGTAACAAGGAAATGAGTGTATCCGCTTCTCAATAATTCTGCCTGATGAGCACTTGTATGGCACCTTAAAACAGTTTGAGGGTCAATGTAGTATGTATCATTATAGCTCCTACTCACATGGTCTTCAGGAACCAAGACATCATCAAAATTCTGCATCAAGAAGAAGATTGTCACAAAGAAGAATTATTAAGAACTTCACACCAGCTCATCAACCAAAAAGAAGCAGCATGCAAGATAAGAAAACAAAATGAAAGGGGTAACAACAATATTTAGAAGTACTATATTAGCACAGCTGCAAAGGCACATTAATTATACTCTTGTTATGCGTCAGATGTATGAATTTATAAACACAAGTTAACATCAAAAGGGAAAAAACAATAATAGACATACCTGCATTCTTAACTAAAGTTTAAACACATAGTTAATACACCAAAAGACTATTTTTTAATGTCTTGTAACCAAAAAAAAATAATATAAACTTTATCAATCATATCATGTTTTCTTTATATTATTATCAGGAAAAAACTATAACATTATTCGGAGATGGTAGCATTAACAATGTTTTGGTATATAGGCATGTACGTCATGTACTAATAGAGTATAGTACAAATGTATATGTAGTTAGTACAAATGTATGTATTAGTACTGCATAACTGAATATGCCAAGTCAGCATATTCAGTTATGGTTATCCAACTGTAACTGTAACTGACAAAGGCTATATATATAGGCCTGTTGTAATAGTTAGAGATTCAAGAAATGAAAGTTACAATTCTCTGAAAATTCTCTCATGAGTTCTTCGATATTCTTCTTTATGGTATCCAGAGCTAAATTCTGGGCCTAGGCTCTCTTCTCTTTTCTTCGTCGCGTTTCTCTGTTCTTCGTCCTCTTCGATTCTTCAATGGCTGAATCGAATCCTTTCAACACCATCAATGGAGCTCCGGTGAATTCTCCGGCACCAGCAAGCTTCAATCCGTCCTTATCAATCAAACTCGACGATCAAAATTACTTACTATGGAAACAGCAAGTGGAAGCTGTCATCATCACACACAAGCTGCATCGATATGTTGTAAATCCTGTGATTCCCCCTCAATTCACGTCGGAAGCAAATCAAACCCTACGAATTGAATCGGACGCCTATCAGCTATGGGTTGTTCAAGACCAAATGCTGTTCACTTGGCTCCTCAGTTCTCTCTCTCCCTCGATCTTGCCCCGATTCATCGGATGTAAACAATCTTGGCAAGTTTGGGAAAAGATCCATAAACAATTCCACGCTCATCTTCGAACGAAGGTTCGTCAGTTCAGATCGGAGCTCAAGAACACGATGAAGGGAACTCGTTCAATTTCTAAGTATCTCCTTCGAATTCATGCCCTAATTGAGTCTCTGCAAGCTCTTGGAGATCCGGCCACTGATCAGGACCATATCGACACTGTGCTTGAAGGTCTTCCAGAAGAATACAACAATTTTGTCATGATGATCTATGCTAGAGCAGATCAAACTTCAATTGATGACATAGAAGCTCTCTTGCTGATGCAAGATGCCCAATTCGAGAAGTTCCAACAAGAATTATCTTCGTCGTCGATCACTGTTAATGTGGCTCAAGCATCGACCCTCCCTGCCCAATTTTCAGCAGAATCGCGATGATTTCAACAGTGGAAATCGCGGTCGAGGAGGTCATGGCCGTGGTCGTGACTGTGGGCGTGGGCGTGGTGGTCCTAAACCCACCTGTCAGCTACGTGACAAGTACGGCCACGATGCCTACAGTTGTTGGTATAGGTTTGACCAGACCTTTGTGCCACCAGAGACCTCCACCCCAATCTAATTTTCATCAGGGTCAGATGCAGAACCCTAACCAATTTCAAAACCCCAATCAATTCCAGAATTCAAGGTCTTCTCAACAAGGATATGGCCATCAATCTCAAGGGTTCAGGCAGAACTTTAATGGTCCCTTTACACGCCAGCAATCTCAGCCCAGTGCCAATCTAGTGATGCAACAACCTCAGTTTGTTCCTAACACTCAAGAGGTGCTACGGAGACCATTTGATAATCAATCATGGTTCCCTGATTCAGGAGCCTCTCATCATCTAATAGCAGACTCCAATAATCTCAGTCATAGCAATCCCTTTACAAGCCAGGACCAAGTTCTTATGGGAACCGGTCAAGGTCTCTCTATTGACTCAATAGGTTCCTCTAAATTCTCCTCTCCCTCCCATCCCCATATCATTTTCTCCTTGAATAATCTGTTACTTGTCCCTAACATAACAAAGAATCTGGTCTCTGTCTCCAAATTTGCACGAGACAATAATGTCTATTTTGAGTTTCACCCCTTTTCTTGTTATGTGAAATCTCATGGTTCTAATCAAGTCCTTCTAGAAGGCTTGCTTGGAGGTGATGGGCTATACAGCTTTGACAACATCAACATCCTCAAGGAGCCTTCCTCCTCTTGTTTTCAACACACTCTTTGTAATCCAGCTCCTACTGAGCCCTTAGCTAAGTCTTCTTCTACTTTACCCACTGTAACAACTACCTTTGCCACATGGCACTATAGATTAGGACATGCGCATACTAATGCTGTTAAATCTGTCCTACAAATCTGTAATATACCCTCGTTGAATAAAACTGATTTTGAATTTTGTAATGCTTGTTTGTTGTATGGGAAAATCCCATCGTTTACATGCTCCACCCTCTATTTCCATTCATCCCACTCCCTTTGAATTAATACACAGTGACCTTTGGGGTCCATCTCCTTACCAATCCCATGGTGGTTACACGGTTACACCTACTACATTACCTTTGTGGATGCACACACTCGCTTGACCTGGATATATTTTCTAAAACAAAAATCAGATGCATTGAATGCCTTCAAACAGTTCTCGACCCTTATTTTCACTCAGTTTTCAGCCCAAATCAAGGCTGTCCAATCTGATTGGGGAGGGGAATTCAGACCCTTCTCCAAATACCTAGCAGATCTAGGTATTGTTCATAGGCTCACTTGTCCCCACACATCTCACTAAAATGGGACAGTGGAGCGCAAGGACAGGCAAATTGTTGAAATGGGACTTACCCTACTTTCTCATGCCTCCATGCCTCTTAAATTCTAGGACCACAACTTCACTCAAGTTGTTTACCTAATCAATAGACTGCCCACAGCAACACTCAAGTCCCATTCCTCTCCCTTTCATGCTTTGTTTGGTACTAGTCCAGACTACTCCACTCTTCGGATTTTTGGTTGTGCTTGCTTTCCATTCTTGAGGCCAAACAATCAGCACAAGATGCAATTCAGGCCCTCCGAATGCATTTATCTTGGCTTGTCCCCTCTAATGGTCGCATTTTTATTTCAAAGGATGTCTTATTCAATGAGTGTATATTCCTTTACCCAAAATTATTCCTCTCTGCTCCTAGTATACCAAAGTCATCCACAACTTTCCCAGCCTCTATACCTGTCCCCATCTACCCACCTCTCAATGCCACTCCCTTAAACCAACATGCTCCCTCCTCTCAACCCCCTTCTGGTTCAGTTTTCCCTTCATCTAAACCTCAATCTTCCTCCTCACACCTACTGAGTCCTTGGTCAAGTCAGCATGATCACACTACTCCAACTTCACTTGAACCTACCTCCTCTGTATCACACCAGCTCAGTCCTATGTCGAGTCAGCCTGATAACACATCTCCAACCTCACCTGCCATCTCTTCTTCCCCATCATTCAACTCTCAATCTAGTCAACCCTCATCACCATTACCTCCCCCCCTTCCTATGAACACTCACTTTATGCTTACTAGGTCCAAAACTGGACTTCTACCACCAAGACTGTTCTTGAGTCATGTTGAGCCTCGATCTGTCAAAGAGGCCTTTTCTCATCCTCGGTGACTTACTGCCATGAAAGAAGGACACACAACTCTTCTAAAGAACCAAACTTGGTCCCTGGTCCCTCTTCCCTCCAACAGGGCTGCTATTGGTTGTAAGTGGGTCTTTCGGGTTAAGGAAAACCCTAATGG
The DNA here is from genome assembly GCA_030762895.1 of Sophora flavescens. NCBI lineage: Eukaryota > Viridiplantae > Streptophyta > Magnoliopsida > Fabales > Fabaceae > Sophora > Sophora flavescens. The sequence goes on from CM061065.1 coordinate 18,887,537, forward strand.
CACTGTTAACAAATTCAAGGCTCGCCTGGTTGCCAAGGGCTTCCACCAGCAACATGGATTTGATTTCCATGAAACATTCTCACCTGTAGTGAAACCAGTGACAATTCGGGTTCTTCTCACCTTGGCACTCACCTTCAAGTGGACTATCAAACAAATTGATGTGAATAATGCATTTCTAAATGGCATTCTAAGTGAGGAAGTGTATATGGCTCAACCTCCAGGGTTTGAACACAGTGACAAGACACTTGTTTGTAAGCTACACAAGGCTCTCTATGGCCTCAAACAGGCCCCTCGGGCATGGTATGAAAGATTAGCTACTGCACTCATTCAATTTAGGTTTCACACTAGCAAATGTGACCCTTCTCTCTTTATCTACTCCAAGGGCTCCTCTTCCCTGTATGTCCTAGTCTATGTTGATGATATCATCATCACTGGTTCATCCTCTACAATGATACAGGATCTTATTCATAACCTCAATATCCAGTTTGCACTCAAAGAGCTAGGGGATCTTGATTACTTTCTTGGAGTTGAAGTGACACACATGCACACAGGGGAACTCTTACTCACCCAAACCAAGTACATCAGGGACCTCCTAGGCAAAGCCAACATGGCTGAAGCAAAGGGTATCTCCTCACCAATGGTGAGCAATTGCAGACTCACGTTTTGGAACTGATTCTCTCCCCGATCCACACCTTTATAGATCTATTGTTGGAGCACTACAGTATGCTACTCTCACTCGGCCTGACATTGCCTACAGTGTCAACAAAGTATGCCAATTCATGGCCCAACCACTTGAAACCCACTGGAATGCAGTCAAAAGGATCCTTAGATACCTAAAGGGCTCTATTCACTATGGCCTGCTGCTCAAGCCAGTCACTCCTCCTAGTCCCTTCACTATTCATGCCTATTGTGATGCTGATTGGGCAGGTGACCCGTATGACAGGAGGTCTACCTCAGGCTCCTTCATTTTCTTTGGCCCAAATTTAGTTTCTTGGTGTTCCAAAAAGCAGCCTCTAGTGGCAAGGTCCAACACTGAAGCTGAGTACAGGAGTATGGCAAATACCACAGCTGAAACCATTTGGATCCAATCTCTACTTACTGAACTTGGAATTCCCTTCACAGCACCTCAACTATTCTGTGACAATCTCAGTGCAGTTTCACTAGCTCACAACCCAGTTCTTCATGCCAGAACCAAACACATGAACTTGACATCCACTTTGTTCGAGAGAAGGTTCTGTCTAAGGCTCTACAGGTCACTCATGTGCCTAGTACAGAGCAGTTGCGAGACTCACTCACTAAACCCCTCTCCTCTTCTAAATTCACTGAACTTAGAACCAAACTCAATGTGGTGTGCTTGCAGCAACCACCTTGAGCTTGAGGGGAGGCTAATAGAGTATAGTACAAATGTATATGTAGTTAGTACAAATGTATGTATTAGTACTGCATAACTGAATATGCCAAGTCAGCATATTCAGTTATGGTTATCCAACTATAACTGTAACTGACAAAGGCTATATATATAGGCTTGTTGTAATAGTTAGACATTCAAGAAATGAAAGTTACAATTCTCTTAAAATTCTCTCATGAGTTCTTCGATATTCTTCTTTATGTACAAACTATAATTATCCTTATTGAAAGCCTAAATACATAATTTTTTGTTGTGTTCCATTTTGTTTTTCTTAATTTTTTTCCCTTTTCGCTCTGTTTTACTCAAATTTCCAAAAGGATGGGACTAAAGAATCTGAAGAAACCAGAGGAATGGCTTTACAAAAAATGGAATGAAGTAATTTGGTCAAAAGCAGTACCACGAGAAAAGATTGAAGAATGGAATAATTTTATCAAAAGTAAGAAAAGACTGAAGAATGAAGCCATTTGACCAAAAGCCACCAACCATGTTATAAGGGACACACACCTTAATAAAAATTGCAACAAGATTTGACAAGCCTAGGGCACAAAGCAAGGAAAAGCCAAACAAAATATAAAGTTAATCACACAATCATCTGTACAAAGAACACTCATAAATCACAAAGTAGTTCGCCTATGTTTGTTTAAAATTTTTCCTAACGCAAACATGAAAACACATTTCCCAAGGAGCGTTTTTCCAAAGCACCACCCTCCCTTTTTTCTAACGTGCGTTGGAGGCCACCGGAACGCATAAACAAACGAGCTGGAAATAATTTTTTCATACAAAGTAGTAATGTTTCCTTTACTTGTCAACTTTATGGGTTCAAAACCAAAGAAATAAATACAAAAATTACCAAGATAAACATATGAGATGAATGAATAAATTAAATAAATAACAGAATTAATATCAATTATTTTCAGAGGACTTTTCTTTTCCTTTTCGAGGCTTTACAAAGCTTTAAAATCAAAAGATCACTGAGTCTTTTTTATTGGGAAGAAAAAACTAAGAGAGTTTCATTTGATACTACACAATCAATTAACTCAAACAACATCCAATGACAAATAGAGAACCTCAATGGTGTGCAATACTCAATGGAACAATCGGCACAAAATCTGGAAGGAAATAAATGCAGTAGCAGCATATAGAGTTGAAACATATGTTTCTGATTAGTGCACCATCGGACGTACATGTGTAACATCAGCTAATAAAAGCAATGCATCATATACGAGAAGAGTGTAACTAATTCTCAAATTTATTTTACCATACCTCCTTCACTGACACAATAGGACAAAGATCATCAAACTTATTGAACTTATTTGAATAATTTGTGTCAAAATACTCGTATATTGCATTCTTCAGTATGCCAAGTGGGTGTTGATCCCTCCTGTGAAGCTGCACTCCAAGTTTTGAAAATATCGTGTCTGGCACATTATTTGTAGGATCATCCCTCACTACATCTAGAAGACCATGACACATAAATGATAAGTTTTTAAGAACCATAGAACAATTTTTAAGTAAAATATTAACATAAAGCAGCACTGCAAACATAAAGGCACATACAAATTAAAAATAAAAAATAAACATACAATGCAAGTCATAGACCACACAAAACAACCCAGTCACTTATAACAATTATCTCCAAACATTAAACTTGAATATCATGATTTCAAGTCATAAGTCATTCAGAGTTGCAGAGATGAGCAAATTAGTCATGGCCACGGACATACTGTTTTGCAATTATCATACAATTTTTGGTTGTATAGAATATCTTCATGTGGTTAAAATGATGCAATACTACAGGAAAAAAATGAGAATCTCGTTTGCTTTGTTTCCAGTTTCTTGTTTGTTAAAAATAATTACAAAAATGTCATATTATTTTCATTCGAGTTCCTGTTTTCAAAAATTACAAATCTTTGAAACATGAAACAAAATAAAAACAGTATGTCATTTTTGTGATTATTTTTTAAAACATGAAATAAAAATAGGAAATTGAAAACAAAGCAATCAGACCTGTGCATAACTAAGTTTCGAAGCTGTTACTGTGATTTCAACTCAAATTGCATACATTAGACAGTAATCATTCATATGTAAATCGAATATGACGAATAATATCAATCAACAAAACAAAACCACAAGCAATACCCAAAGTACCTTCTCTACTAATCTTGACTCCACCAAGCTCCACCACTGACAAAACCGGTTGCCTCCATTTCTTCCTTGAAAGGTTGTCAGTAGAAACAGAAGCAGTAGAAGAAGAGAAAGGTAAACAAAATGTCAAGCTTCTTAAGCCATTACTTCCACGAAACAGAGAGGCCCTAGCAGCAAAAAGTGTGACTTGCACAGAAGATATCACCATTGCCATGTAATTGGGGACTAGAGATTCTCAACCAGCTATGTTTGTTGCACTGGAAGTAGACACAAACAGGCTTTACAAGGTGATAATCTATCTATCCACTTGATGATAAGCTCTTAATCCTATGCCTTGTTTGGTGAATGCTAACTTAAAAACCAATTCTGCCAAACATAACGCAAGAATGTAATCCTATTTATTTTGTTTCCACCTATTTTTAAAAATAATTTCAAAAATAACATTTGGCACAGCTTCTATTTTTAAGGAAGAAAAGCTCAAAATAAGCCTGGGGGCTGGGGCAAACACGATCATTTGTTTTGTTTCAATTTTTCTGTTTTTAGAAATAATTTTAAAATTGCCTAACTTGTTTTTATTGATGTAGTAATTTTGTAATTATTTAAAAAAAAAAATGGGAAACAAAACAAACTAGGCTCGTGTTTGGCCAAGCTTATTTTGGGCTTTTCTTCCTTGAAAATAGAAGCATTGCCAAACGCTTTTTATGAGAAGCTCTTATTAAAAAATAGCTTATTTTTATTGAAGAAAAATTGAAAAAAAAATGAAATTTTATAAAAGCTAACTTTAGGAGCTTTTATTTTACTTATGCGGAGCTTTTTAACCTGTTTTCTATCTCGTCCGTCTCTCTGTCTCTACATCCTCCACGCTGGTTGTCATGCGGTGGTTGAAGCACCTGGACAAGGCGGTGCTGGGCTGGGACGCGAGTTCGTTCCAGATCTGCGCGGGTTGGCGGCGGTTCTGATTCAGAATCGTTGGTAGAGGGAGAAGAAGAAGATGACTGGTAGCGGTGACTGGTGGGGCTGATCTGACGTGAGGCGCGATGGTCTGGAGCAGGAAGTGACAGCGGTGATGCTGACTTGCGGCGGATATCGCGGTGGCGGCGGCGGCTCAGCTGGGATCCGTAGGAGGTGCTTTGATTTTATTTTATTTGGGTGAAAGGGGTTTTCGGTATACGACAGTGAAAGAACATTGTTGAGAGTGTCATTTGTAAATTGTTTTTGACCTTCTGTAATTGAATTTTTTCTTCTTCGATAATTTCTTTTTTATTCAAAACCTTTATAAAATTATTATTTTAACAAACGGCTTTTAAGCTAAAAAAATTAAATTATCAAACAGCTTAAGCTTTTAATTTGGCTTAATTGCATTTTTGGTCCCCCAAGTATTGGTAATTTGTGATTTTGGTCCCCACATTTTTTTGAGCACATTTGATCCCTTAGGGTGCGTTTGATTTGTAAAAAGTATCAGGACAGCACAGGACAGACAGTACAGGACAGGAGAGAGAGAGGAGGGAGGGAGAGAGGAGAGAGATAGAAGAGAGAGGAGAGAGATGTAAGGATAATTTTGTCTTTTGTTAGCCTGTCCATGGGACAACTTTTTGTCCCATGGTTTGGTGGAGGACAAAATTTTGGGTTTTTGTCCTGTCCCTCACCCCTTTTTTGTCATGTCCCCTGACAACTTTTCAGATCAAACAGGGGACAAAAATTTTTGTGCTGTCCAGTCCCCTGAATTTTTGCAAATCAAATGCAACCTTAGTTTTTCAATTGTGCAATTATAATCCTTCTATCCATATGCTGTCAAATTGGTAACAAAGTTTGCTGACTACCAAGTGGATTAAAATATATTTATTTTAGGATTTGGGAGCAAAATATGTTTAGGATTCTATCTATAACAAAGGGATGGGTTTGGGGCTCATTTGACACAGATTAAGGGACCCATCACCCGCTAAAAATAATATTTAAAATTTTTAATTAAAAATAATAATAATAAATAAATATATTTTAATCCACTTGGTGTGGCATGTCAGCAAACTCTGTTACCAATTTGACAGCATATGGATAGAAGGACTACAATTACACAATTGAAAAACTAGGCGGACCAAATGCGCTCGAAAAAAATGTAGGAGACCAAAATCGCATATTACCAATACTTGGGGGATAAAAATGTAATTAAATTAAGCCTTTTAATTTTAAAGCTTTTATTTCTAACTTCTTCTTTAAAATAGCTTTTAAATTCAAAAAAAGTTGGGTAAAATGCTATAGGATATAAAATGAACAATTTGATGGTGATGAAACAGATTACTACATGATTGAGCCCGTTGGTTATTATTTTATTTTATCCACACACTGTGCCCCCGATTTGGGTTGGGTTGGGTCAGATAAGGGGGGAAATTGATGTCCAGAATATATGGGTTGAGGTTTGAGGGAAAAGTGCCCGGTTGACATTATTCATTTTCGTGATTAGCCAAATTTTGATTAACTTGGTTGAACGTGTGATAGATGGATGAGTTAAACATGTTGATCCATAAAAAAAATATTAATTAAAAGGAAAAGGATAGAACAAAGGATAAAAAAAACAATTCGCTGATAAAAAAAATTGGTAAACTTTTCAACAAAAAAAATGGTAAAAACAAAATTCAACTTTCTTTTGTATCTTTTATTTGTTTGGTTTTAGTCTTTTAAAAGACATTTATTTCAAGGTATGAAATTATATTTTAGAAAATAATAATTTTAGAAATGTATTTACTAGCTAAGAAGATATTGTAACATCCACACACACATATTTGTGTTCGGTCCTCAAAAGATCAAGACAACAATAGAAAAAAGGATCTCATAAATCAACGATCATAAGAAGTTGGTGATAAGGCTTGTAACACCCTAAAAACTATAAAGTTAATAAATAAATAAAAAGTGAACTTTGTAGGATGCAGTTCTTCAATTTTAACAACTTTCACATAACAACTTTAATTTTCAAAAAGGTTTGGCCTTTAACAATTTCAACCGCGTACTTTGTAGGATGTAGTTCTTCAATATTGGTAGTGCTTTTTTCTTTTCTTTTCTTTTCTTCTATAATTTTCCTCTTACTACAAATTGAAAACATTTAGTTTCAAATGAAGATGCAAATGGTTTTTTTTTTTTTTTGACTCAAATGAAGATGCAAATGTTGGGAAAGGGAAAATGACGACTCATAAAATACAACACATGGATCGAATGAATGAATATCTACCTGGCAAAATGCCAAAGAAGAAAAACCCAATAACAGCCACAAAAAGTTCAACCCAATTAGTAGGTCAACAAAAGAATTTTGATCCTTTGGGCGGTGGTTCTGTGAAGTGGAGTTGCGCAATGCTCTTTTTCTTTTCCCATCTTTTTTTTTCGAAAGATAGAGCCACTTTACACTTTAGGTAGGTCTAAGAACAAAATTTGGGTCAATTATTCTCCTCTCCCATTGGATGAATATATAGTCGTATAAGTTTAATTTTGATTCAGTTTTTTATAGGCTATTATTTAAGAGTCGTGATTTATGAGTAGTTGACAGTGTAAAAAACTTTATACTAACAGTACATATCAATTAAACTCGTTATTTAATCATATACAACTACTATTATTGAGATGTCAAATTATTTCTTAAATATCAAAATAGAGACACAATATTTCTTAATTATCTTTTTAAGGATTTAATTAATAGTTTTTATATTCTGAATTAATCTATGACTTTTTAAAAATGTATGACATTTTTGAGAACTATATTAAAAATTACACATAAAATTTTTTTTGATTGATTGATATTATAAAAAACTTTACACTAATGATATATCAAAAATAAACTCTATATATATATATTTTAAAATATATATGTATATAAAAAAAGATAAAAATAAGTAAACATGCTTTATTACAGATCCTCTAAAGGCAATCAAATCAAAAACTTGTGTGACACAATTAGATCTATTAATTTAGCTAAATTTTATTTTAATATAGATATTTTTTGTAATTTGACGAAATTATAAATTGCTTAAAAGGACGACTAAATAAATTGAAATTAAATTCAAATGCAAGAGATTAACAAAAGTACTCACTATAATTAAGATGAGGACAAAACAATGACAATTTCATATAACTGGGAGTAAAATCTATTCAAAAAAGGCACAATATTAATTGATAATATAGCAAATTATCAACTAGCTAACTGTAAAACTAAATGTTAAACTTTAAACACTATCCATTTTTCTTTTTAACCTACTCAGAGAGATACTGGCTGATCATTCTAAGAAGCTAAGAAAATGTTTTTTTAATTCTAAGAATATAAGGATACTCGAATCCATAAAATTTGTAACCAATATACTGCCACTAAGATAGAGCCAGTATATGTATTACAAATCCCTACCCCAGGACCCATCAAAGTAAACCTTTACTAACCGAGGAAAAAATAACTGAAATACCGTATTAATATAGTTTATTCTTCTCATATATAATACATGTTAAATCAAAATCAATGTATTGTATACAAATATATATATATATAAATATAATATTGTCTGGGTATTCTATAAGGAGTGTTCAGATAATACAATTCAATTGATATATTCAAAAATACCAAACAATAAATAGAATTAAATGTATTTTTATGAGTGCACTGTTGGAAAGCTAGCTAGCTAGCAAGGCACATACTCATTCAACAAAAATGCAAAACAACATAAAATCACTTTTCATAATTTTAGATATTTTTTTTCGTAAAACAGCATCAACACAACCAATTGTAAAGCAACGTTACCCATCTTACATTTTCTGGAAGCACTAACCTATACCTTTATGGGCATATTTTACATTTTTTAATATGTTTATAATATTAACTTAATTTTGTAGACACTGCTTTTGAACCTTCATCTCTCTCTCTGAATCTTTGAGTTTCCTATATAAACACCACGTCCTTATGTTTGATTCGTGTTTGTCTTCTCTCTCACTCACCTTTGCTTTCGGCTGGAAAAGAAATGGGTGCACTTGATTACCTCTCCAACTTTTGCACTGTACCCATCACAAACACCAAAAGACTCAAAGCAATGCAGGTGCTTCATTTCTTATTATACATTTTTCTAACACTTAGTTTCATTCCTCAAGCTATAATATATCATATATAGCAACTCCCATGCATCATTCATTCATTCCTCACATGATGTTGGTCTTCGTTGTTTTAGATAGTTGAAATCAAAGTCAAAATGGACTGTGATGGCTGTGAACGAGTAGTCAGAAATGCAGTGTCTACAATGAAAGGTTTTCAATACTAGTGCTCCATATATATATATCTTGTTTTGTGTGTGGTGCAGCTTGTTTTCTTCACTAGTGCCTAACTTGTGCTAGCTCTTTGGACCTAGCTAGAAATTTATGTTTATAATTTATTTTATTTTATTTTGGTTCATAACAGAAAGTTTATATCTGGCTTTGAACGGGAAAAAGAATAGAAATCTCAACATATGTGAGAGTAAATTAAAGGGAAAATTGCTCTACATTTGGAACCAAGGCTAATGGCATGGTAAACTGGAGTCTGGATCCTCTCCTACGGGCTTCGGGAGACTTTTTTCGACAATATTGAGAACTATTGAATACATGCATTAATTTATCTGAACAGTAGATATATTTACATTTTCTAATATATAATAACTACTACATGTGATATTTATACCAAAAAAAAAATGTTGCACGACTGCATCGTTGGAGAGGATCCAAATCGGACAATCATTGAAGACTGATAAAAGTTAAAAGTGGCTAACTTCAATTTCACAACATTATTGTGTCTTTTCTTTATCTTTTATATCCGAATGTTGATAATTGACATTCCTTTATATTTCTGTCTATTATTTCTTTCTGCTTATTTTTTAAATTACTACAAATTCACAATATATGCAGATCCCGTAATTGACCAAAGATACATTATATATCCACTTTGATTACCTGTTACGGTTACGATTTAAACATTAGTTTATATGCAAATTTAACAAATTATATAGGAAAGCAAACAATTAAACCACTTAACTCCATTATATATATGTGCATATTATGAAACATTTTTTACTTTAAGGTTAATATTTAATCATTATGTGCATGTTTTGCAGGAGTGAAATCCGTGGAGATAAACCGAAAGCAAAGCAAGGTGACAGTGAATGGTTATGTAGATGCAAACAAGGTGTTGAAGAGGGTAAGAAGAACTGGCAAGAAAAGAGCCGAATTTTGGCCTTATGTACCACAACATGTGGTGTCCTATCCCCATGCCTCCGGAGTCTATGATAAAAGGGCACCAGCTGGTCATGTTCGAAACGTGCAAAAATTTCCAGCAACGGCTGAGACAGAAGAGAAACTTATGTCCCTTTTCAGTGAAGACAACGTAAATGCATGCTCCATCATGTAAGCAAATATATATCCCTAAGACATGAGATGAAGATTTGCGATCTCATTCTGCTGTCACACATCCTATCTTCACTGATAGTATCTTGCCACATACTTCGCCATAATACTATCAAAAATTCACTATTCAACGACCGATTTAGAAACTAAAAAATTTCGTCGTAACGACCGACTTATAGCGACCGATTTTTCAAATCGGTTGCCAAATTGGTCGTTAAATAAGTTTGCAATCGATTTTAAGAAGTCGCCAAACCATTGGACGCTAATGTGTAGCAATCAATTTGAAATTTTCGGTCTCTAAATCGATCACTAAATAACCAGTTTTTGGTGGAATTTTTTATTGATGCGATAAGATAATACCAGTGAAAATAGGATGTATGACAGCAAAGTGAAATAACATATCTTCGTTCCAACACGGCCTTAGATCAAGCAGCTTTTTCTTTACACTTGATATGCTTCAAAGTGTGATGGAGAAGAGTCCATGAATGGAATGTACTCTCGTTAAAGACTCTTTTTTGTCTACACTACTATAATATAACTTTTAAAGTACTTTTTGAATTGCCATGCTATGATCAATTAGTGAACCTTCGTGGAAAATGAAAAACGCTGCAGTGCAATCATACTTTAAAAAGTATATTAAAATAGAAGGCATCATTTTTTGAAAAGTTGTGGGAGGAATATGATTCTTGACCTACCACGGACATATGGAATAACACAAGGCTAAACGATCTCTCTCTCACGATCACTCTCTCTCTCTCTCACTTAAAACTAATAGTTATTAGTTTGATAGTTGTGATAACCGAAATAGAAGACATGATTGATAATAAGCCAAGACAAATAACAACCTAAAAGATATTTTTAATCGAATGAGGGTTGATTAATTTGCGTATAACTTTAGAATGAGACAATTTATTTCTCTTAAACTACATGTAAAAATAAAAAAGAGTGATCAGATACTTTTGTTTCGCATTTTGTTTGGAATTGCATATAGTACCATGGTATATATTTTTCCTTTATCTTAGAAAGGTAACTCTTAGACAATAATACCGTAACTAGTATTAGTAATTAATTAGTTGGAAGTGAAGAAAAACAAGGAACCTGTGTTGTGGAGATCATAGATTTCTAGCAGATATGGTGTGCTTTACCTCTAACTTTTTGGTTCTAAACCTAGTGTATCCTAACACTGTCAACGAAGGACTAATCACTGTTCACAGGACGTAGCTTCCGCTGGCCAAATATTATTTTAACACCGTCAGGAATCAACCCGGGAGCAAACCGAGTCGAATACGACTAATCCAATCTAATTTAGTTAACAAGTAACATACATATATCTTGTGGTGACAAGCTTCAAATTGTTTTTCCTTTTATATGAGATCCTCCGTATTAAGAAAATCACTTTCGACTACGACTAATCCGATCAGCCAAGTCAGAAAGATCTATTTAAAAGAGTAAAGCTCTTCCGGCACCTATTTTTTCCATATACAAGATTCGAACTCGAAATTTTGTTTAAGGGGAACCGAGCTCCTTGTCACTTGAACCAACTAGTAGGGGCGTTCATTGGTTCGGACCGACCAGATGAACTCGAAAATCTGAACCGAACCATTTAAATTGATTTGGTTTTTTGGTGTTTGGATCCGAACCGAACAAAACCATATGTTAATTGGTTCGGTTCTCGAATTCAAGGATTTTGAAACTGAACCGATCCGAAGACAACCGATTACTATTTTTTTAATATTTTCATATTTGATATCTACTATTTTAATATTTATATATATAATGCTAATATTTTATTTTAATACTTATTATCAATTAATATTTATATATCTTTAATATTTTAATATTCATCGAGTCTGAACCGAACTGAACCAACCCGTTATTGACCGGATTGATTTGGTTCGGATTTCCTAATCAATTGATTTTAATTGGTTTGGATTTTTCCCATTCAAATTTAAACCAAACCGATCTGTAAAGACCCTCCACATTGATTGAATTCAAATTGTTATTATCTTGTGATAATGGTTTGCAAAAATGTTTGCAAGTGAACTTATTCTACTTTTATATGATTACTTTTATCCGTTGAATCCGAGAGATTTCTCTTTCTCCACATCCACTATTCCCTTTCAGCTAGACCATATTCTCCTTTCTCTCTAAATTAAAAGTCCTTTCCTCGAAATGCAATTTTCAATATATATATATATATATATATATATATATATATATATATATATATATATATATATATATATATATATATATAATATTGCATATTAAATTAAGAAGGATATTCATGCATTGGAGAGGCTTGCATAAAAGACTTAATGATTAAAACTGGGTTGTATGTGAGTTTTTATGTTGATTAAAAGCTCGCAAAAGTAAGTGAAAAGTTTTGCTTGTGTAATTAGCTACTTAAAATAGACTTTAATAAAGTTCACACCTCAATGGTTGAATTTTTTTTTTGAAGCAATCTCAAAGGTTGAACTTAATTATTTATATAATGAAAATAAGAAATTTCAATGTTTCTTTAATACGACAAAAATGAATTTATGATCTCTATCAAAACTTCTTGTTTACTTAAATTTTTCAGTCATTCAACCATGCATCTTAACTAAACTAAACAGTTGTTCTCGGTGGCATTTTACCATGATTTTTAACATAAGTACTTAAAAATTCTTTAAGTGTGTTTCAATACCATCTAAAAAATGCAAAAGTTAAAAAAGTGGATATCAATCACTTATTGCTCTTTTTGGATGCAATTATAAAATAAGATTTTTCTATGTCATATTTCTTAGAAAGAATTTAAAACAATATTTTATGTTTGGATGTAGACTTAAAGAGTGTTTTTTTTAAGATTTACTATTTTTTGGTTATATATAAAAATATAAAAACGACTTATGTTAATGATAACATTATTTAGAAAAAAAATTCATGACCTTAAAAGGTCTTTTTCTTCAAAAACTCCAAAATATCTTTTTTTTTAAAAATCAAACTAAGTGCTTTTAATAGTATTTTTATTTTTAAGTTCATCTAAACATACTAAAAATGAGTAAAAAGTGTTTTTTGGTAAAAAAAAAATATTTTTCATCTAAAATCAAGGAACTCTTAGAAGCTGACAATCCCAAGCTTTTAAAAAATGTAAGTAGGTCAGGTTCTGCTAACATCTTTCTTAGTAAGTGTGGCCTTCTCTTTATAAAACTTAAAATAAATACTTTTTCCTTGAGGATGGGCCTAAAGCTGTAATTTTTGAGTGCGTTTGAGTATATAACTTATTTAAGCATTTATACAATAAGTTTTTTTTAAATAAGTTAAAAATATTTTATTTTCATGACAAACTTATAGAAATAAGTTAAAAAGAACTTACAGATAGATCATAAACTATTTTAATAAACTAAATTTGCTTAGGTTTATTATCATAAGCTATTCTTATAAGCTCTCTATAAACTCTTCCAAACATATCATTTATGACTGTCTCACCCTTGGACCGACCGAGATAAATTAAAATTTTAACACCATAAGGTTTTTTCTACATGGTTGGCGGAAGTTGATTGTCGTGTGAATATTGAAGTTCATGTCAACTTCCGTTAAGGATATTTTAAATTTAACTCAATTTCATGAACTAATTTTATATTACTTATAAATAGGATCATTCGTTCAAAAACTTTTTTAGTATGTGTATAATTACAATATACAAAAAAAAAAAATTAACTTGAGCATTTTTAATTGTCAAAAAAAACTTAAGCATTTTTATTTAATCTATGATTGTTTTTCAGCTGTCCTAACATTCTCAATCAAGTCAAAAAATAATAATTTCATAACACAATTCTGAAATTTGGCTTTACTTCTATGCAGCATCACCCCATAAAACAAGACTACTGTATTTGAATCTGATGTGATAATTGTAATCTTATCTGATCAGACCATTTAGTTGATGGGGACCAACCAATTACCAAAAAGAAACCTTTATTTATTGCTCGTAAGCAAATATATTCCAGCTTTTATATAGCCTTTGCACAATTAAAGAAGGCCGCTGAGCATGACCATAAACATATATTCTCGGTTAATCACTGTCCCTTTTGACCATATTTTCTCTCTGTAGCGTATACACTCTTGCATGATTGTAATAAAGAAGGGACTCTATATTACTTTATTGATAACTGTCTAACTGATAAGTAATGTCAAAAGGTGAGGAATTGGTGATAAATAAAGAGCTGGCACCCTTTGTTTAATGGAGACATTTGCATTATTTGCTTTGATCGATTGATCATATATAAATGTCCTCTAATCAACCGTCAAAATAATTTGTTCCCCATAGGAAATATTTTTATGTCTTGAGATTCTATCTAATGGATCGGATGAAGATCCTCTGTCTTACTTTCCTGTCATATTTTCTATCCACCATTAATGATAATTTGTCACTTAATAAAATAAAATCATAACTCATTAACATTTATGCATATTCCAAACCTTTGATTGATAGGAAATACTGAAACACTATTTTTTGGGACAACAGATTTGTATTCGTAACCAACTGAGACAGATATATAATATATTTGATCAAGAAACAAAAGTTGGCTTTAGATCAGGAAAGATTCAAAAAGTCACCGGAAAATATTGATAGGAACAACGTCTACGATAACAATCAAAACTATAATGTTATAGTATACTATGTAGCTTGTATAATAATAACAGGTGGTGTTATTTTTACAACAAAATCAAATATCAATATGTACTTTTATACTTGGCTCATATATTTATTTATTCTTTTTCTCTCATCTCTATCATTTTGTTCAGTTAATCTCACCATCAAAATGCATTGATAATATCATGATCGCATTGCATCAATAACCTGGAAGATGATTGTTAATTATATTATAGAAGTTCTAGGATAAAGCTGTTAGAGATTATTACACAAAATACAGAGAGCATGATCTATATAAGTTAACTGTAATTGATATATTGGTCAAAAAGAAAAAAACTATGATTGATATATATACACAAATCAATCTTTTTGCGCCATCAAATTTAAAGAATGCAGATGAAATTTTTTATTCAGAAATCGATGAGTCAACAAAAGTTATAACACAGCACCTGAAATGAATGGTTCAACCGTTCAAGTACAAATCAGTCGAGTATATATATATATATATATATATATATATATATATATATATATATATAATATTAATTAAGCATCAAGAGTAGGAGGATAGGTCCCTCTCAAATCTTTATCAATGAGCAAATTCAAAAGAGAGCATGGATCATCAATTAGGTGTCGCCCTATTAGCTAACATATCTGTTACTGAGTTTGCATTTCTATTTGTCACTGAAAATAAGACATTCTAATTAGGAGATCTTATAAAAGTAAAAGCCTCTGATAATCGAGTATATTTTTTTGGTAAGTACAAAGCATTTGCGATCTTGGGATATATATTGTTTTCCCTATTCAATCCCTTATAATATGATTGGTGCGCGGAAGAACCACTGATTTATACAAGATATCACGTTGGATGAATTGGAAATTTTACTTTCAGTAAAGGTATATTACTAAATGTATATCACTTTAACTATGGAAGTTATTAACTACAATAGAATAAAATCATACATTGTTTAACTCCATTAATGAAATCATGTGTATTTTCACTAGGGATGAACAAGGACCAGAACCCGAAAAATAATTTTAAAAAACAAGTGGATGAGAGGGCGGGTTCGGGTGTTATAATTTATTTTTGTTGGAACTTGAGCTCGACCGCATTAGAAAGGTCATAAAAAAAACTCATTTTTCGTTGGACCCTAAAGAAATTCCAGATCCAATATCCAATAGAAAACAGACCGATAAGAGATCTAATGAGTCACGCTCACATCTCACCATTGAAACCCTAATCACATTTACACCATTCTTGTTGCTCTCATCTGTCACAACAAAGCTACCCACGACCTAAAGTCCGCCGCCGCCTAGCTCCATCGTGATAGAAATAGCTTTGTCTTTGTCCAAATCCAATGCGCGCGCCGGCCCAGAACCTGGATCTGTCGCAATATATCACCGCGCCTGTCCTTCACGAGTTTCGTTTTGCCTTGTGACACCACCATGCGACCATCATCTCCATCGTGTCTCTACACCTCTACCATCCTCTCCCCTTTGGTCTCCCTTGTTAACTCATTTTCGCTCATCGAACCCCCTCCTCCACCGCCACTGCCACCGCCACCACCTCCCACTCCCACTTTTCCTTTTATCGCTTTTCATATTTCGCCGCCAAGCCATAGCCACCATAAGAACCAGCAGGTACATTCGACTAGGAAAAGCCCTAAGTCCTCCAAGGACGTAAAAGGTGCTCCCTATGTCAAGTCTCTTCAAGTTTCAACACTTTTTTTTTCTTTTATATATAAAAAAGTACTATAAATGACTATGCTTTTTCTGTCTTTATACAGGTGTTTGTTTAAAGTTGATTTTTTTTTTTATCTTCTATTCTTCATAGTGATGCTTCTTTTGTTTTTCCGTTCTTCAAGTTTTGAAGTTTTTTTTTTTTTGGTTTTTTGTTGAAAGTTTGAAAAAAAAAATGGATTTGTATATGTCTTGTAACCTTGTGTCAAAAAATATTTGTTTGATCCAAAATCGTGCCAACCCACCCGACACCTATCGACCCACCCAAACAACCACCTGCCCAATCCGATGGCACAAACAGACGGGAATAGGTTGGATATTCTTCTCTTTAACTTTGGACCTGAATCCGACCATAATCGACCAGTGTCCAGACCTAATTTTAGCTAGCAAACAAACCTAAATGCAGAGGCTTGATGCTCTTTATGTGTGTCTCTTCTCACATCTCATGTTTCATCTCTTGTGAAAATGCAGTGCTCATATACACCTCGCATATTGAAGTCGCTTGAAATCCTTAGATGCCATCGGGAGGTTGCTATGTTTGTTTGGGCTTGTGCCTAGTTTTGGGTTTGAGATGTAACCCATAGTTTTTATTAAGAACTTAGTAATCTTTTGTCGTTGGTTAACTCCGTTGGATTTTGTTTATTAATATGATCTATTAATGAATATTGTTTTTATACTTTGAATGAGGTGGATTTAGTATGCCTGAGAGCCCATAAAGGGAAAATGAAAGTTTTTCCCTTTCGGTCACTCATGGATACGATATTCCGATCATAATAACAATAGAAGTGGATAATTATTGTCTCTCATCTCCTATCGTCTAATCATCAATCATCTTATGGTCTTCTCCCATTGTTTGGTGAAAGAGTGAGAATGAATCACGTGATTATCACTTGCACACATACCATCCAACTCATGATACTAATGTAGCCTTTGGCTTACCACATGTCCACATCATAACCACCTAATAAAATATGAGCCAACTGAGTTTCATATGAGATTCTTATCTCTAATCATCTCACATCATTTAGCCATCAAAATTTACCGAAATTGCGCTTCCTTACTTGTCCAATATCGATATGTCTTTATCATTATTATCTATTTTTATTTTATTTTATTTATTATAGGAAAAGGAAAAAAGAATACCTTTGGCCACCCGTCACAGCCGTGTGGACCTACCAAAAAATTGGTTCCCTGTGATCTTCATTCAAACTCCACAAGACGACAACTCTGTGCTAGTTACGTTCTTTTTTGTATTTTTTTCATATTAAAAATAATCATCATATTTTAACATTAATTTTTTTAGTAAATCATTGTTTTGGTCCGTATGGCGATGACAAGTTGGCCCCTCGTATTAAAAAATAGATAAAAACATTTTCCAAATTGAAAAAATTAATCCACCATATTAATCCAATTTGACAAAATTTTTAGTTTGTGTGACCATAACTTAATGAGCAATTTTCAGTTTATGGATGTTATTGCTTATTTCTTAATGTGAGGGATCAATTTGCAATCGTCCTATAATTTTAGAGACAAAAATGGTGATTCACATTCACTCTTAAAGTCTTACTTTTTTTCATATTTTTACACTTATTTTATAAGTATTGATTAAATTATTTTTGTTTCGAAAACAATAATTAATAGATAATAAATTAATAGAATTTAGGTATAAAAAAGTAGTGTTATGAAACATTATTTTTTTATATTAAAAACCATCTGGATGTTCTTTTTTTTTTTTAATACAACAATGGATGTTCTCATTTTAGTTCTCTTTGGGTGGGCAATTTTTTATAATTGCTTTTTTTTGGTACAGTTTTTTTTCCCCATAATGATCTGTCAAAGTCAAACACTCATTGAACAACATATTTTCACGTAAATTAAGAAAATGAGTATGTTGTCAATTTTTAAATAAATTCCGAGTTCACTACTAGAAATCCATTTTTTTCGGACAGATTTACAGACGGATTTCAGACGAAAATTGGACAAGTTTCCTACGGATTTTGGACGGATAATTCATTATGGACAGATTGCAGACGGAATGACACTCGCCTGAAAAAGCCTTGATGGAAATTATAAATTCCGTCCCAAATTCTGTCCGAAAATATTTACAGACGGATTGCGGACGGAATATGGACAACGTGCAAATTTGGATTTTGGTTATTGTTCGGACGAATTTCGGACAGATTTATTTTTGCTTTCCAACGGATTTGGGACGGATGTTGTTGTTTTATTGGTTATTGTTCAGACTAATTTCGGACAGATTTATTTTTGTTTTCCAACGGATTTGGGACGGATGTTGTGATTTTATTTGGGATAGATTTCCCACGGATTAAATAAATAAATTTATCCAATCCTCTTTTCGCACGGATTTAAGACAGAAACGTTTATTCTTTTGAGACGGATTTTGAACAAATTTAATAAAAATTATTTTTTTATAAAGGAAATTGACTCAAATTTATAAATTGGCTTAATTTACTTTTGAAACAACACTAATGAGATGAAATATCAAAATCATTATTCAAGTTTCAGTTTCACACAGATTGAGATAAAACTGAATTGAAAATTTTGACATATTTGAACAAATTTCAAACAAGACATTAACCTGTGAAGAACAATCAAGTATACCTGTTAATATTTTTACCTAACAGTCAAGATCAATCACATAAACTAAATTCATATAAGTGTTTCATCATTTTAGTTCTAGCACAATAAAACAAACCACTATGATCAAATTAAAGTACTCATTAGTCAATAACAAAGTAACACAAACTAGAGTAATATGTTTATCGATCTAAAACAACATAAAACTAACTAGTGTCATCAAGGTGTCATCGATCTATATTAAATCAAAACAAAGTAGAGACATTTAAGGACTCACAAATCTAGATCAAAGTCATCAATCAACATTAAAATTATCATCATTGTCGCCATTAGAGGGCTCACTAGTCTCATTTGATCCATCTTGCATAGTTGTTGCAGAAACAAAATTTGGAGGTAGTGACATATTTAACTTTCCAAATAAAGCAACAACCAAACTTTCAGTTGATTCAATCCTCTTTTGTTGCTCCTCCAACTTACGCTTTTGCTCTTGATTTATAAGTTCTTGCTCTTTAACCTTTTCCTACCACTTTACTAGCTCTTGTTTCGTGTTTGTGTCCTTAGATGCACTTAAGGATGAATTGACAGCATACTTTGAAGAGATATTTGTTCCTATAGAACCTATGTAACGCCCCCCCTTGGGGGCATTACTTACGTAACACATGCGGAATTTAAATTAAAAGATAATTTGCTGGTGCTTTCGGAAAATAATTTATATAAGTATATAAGTGTCTGAAATTGGGTATAAAAACTTTGTCACGAATCCTAAGCCTTGATTGGCACACAGACTTACTATCATAGTATGGCAAGCCTATTTAATTTAAAGAATATGCTTGAATACAAGCTAGTATTTTACGAAAATTTTGGTAGAGTCTCCTCTGTAATTCGGACATCCCAGGTAAAAGAACACCTGCTAAAATAATTACATTTTCATTCCAGAATTCCAGTTACACCAAATACAACCAGGCATTAATATGCTAAAGATAGTTATATCAATTAGCTATACAGGACCAAAAGGAAAAGTTTAAGTTTTCATTCAAAAGAGAAGCTCTCCGAGCCATAAACATTCCGTTTTAAAATATAGACTCTTCGAGTCATACTCATACATACTTATCAAAAATCCAAGTCTCAAACCCTAAGCTGGTCATTCTAAAAGTTATTCCTGAGAAGAACTCACGTGATCGTTCCACAATCAAATACTTCATCAAGCAACTAGATCTAAGTCTCTAAGTGACTTAGGAAGACTCATTTGCACATCTGTACTAAAATACCCAGGGTACAATAGCAAACCAGAAGAAACCTGATATGTTTGTAAGGGTGAGATACCGACAAATGGATATATCACACAACAACCATATACATGATACATACATCACATAATCATATAAGCAGTTAAATCATGCATATACATAACATAACAGTGTTATATCAAAGGGTCTCAAATCCGCACAGTCAATCTTTTGAAAATATGCATGACACTTCAATATCAGGCTCTAACTTAATCTCCGGAGACACCAACATCCTCAAAATGAGTTGATCAGGCTCGATACACCGTCTCATTGGCTAGCTAAGCACAACGATAATACACGATAATACATCGTCTCATTGGCTAGCTAAGCACAACGATAATACACCGTCTCATTGGCCATTTAGGCACAACGATTATGCACGTCGTTTCATTGTCCATTTAGGCACAACGATACACGTACACCGTCTCATTGTCCAATTTAAGAACAACGATAATACACCGTCTCATTGGCTAGCTAAGCACAACGATAATACACCGTCTCATTGGCCATTTAGGCACAACGATTATGCACGTCGTTTCATTGTCCATTTAGGCACAACAATACACGTACACCGTCTCATTGTCCAATTTAAGAACAACGATAATAAAGGCACGTCTGCCTGGGGAAATGCACATGAGAAAATATTTTATTTAAAAGGATTTCTTTGTGTTCATTCTTTTCACTGTCGCTGCTCAAAGCTAACGACTTAAATCATCATTTCCCCATCACTTGAAAACTCAGAAGCATATGACTCATAGTCCGAATGCTCAATCACAATGCCCAAGACCGTGGCCGCGGTCAAGGGTTGTGGTCGTAGAAAACAACCTTCACCTTTAATCATGTTCATCACACGCGGTTAGAATACACAGTCCAACACAGCGTGATTAGGACCTAAGTCCATAACATCATAACCAGGACTCATAGTCCCGAATTCACACTGATTCAAGATCACATGCACATCACTGAATACTAGAGGCGACGTCTCGCGTACTAGATTCTCTTTCTTAAGTACTTATTTTTCGTTCAGTGAAAAACAAATTCAAAACCGAATCCTCGATAACCTATCCAGGTTATCGGAAAGTTTCTAAAATATTTAGGAAAAACCTTTTCTTTGAAAATCTTTTATAAAGCATCTTTGAAATTCTTTTGTCTTTGAAATATTTTCCCCCAATAGGATATTGCCAAATAATCTTGAAAGTTTTTCACTTGGAGACACGTAGTTCGAAAAGGATTTTTCTCTTGTATAACAATAGTTTACCAAAACCATTTCAACATTTAAAACAAGTCCTTTAAGTTTAAAGAGCTTTTGGAAAAGAACACCAATCCCTTCATCTTCAAAGCTTATTAAGGTTTTTAATCCTTATTATGGTTGAGCACAGACGCACGTCTGGCTTAGCAAAATTTCAATCAACAACAGTATATATCATCAGTTCAATGCTAATATCACAATTGAAAGCAGTTCATCACAGATATGCATTATAACATTTAGAACAAGTACAGTTCAACATCAGATAATAGCATAACAGTTCAAGTACATTAGATCTCCAAGTAAGCTCAATTAACATATAAATATCCAGTTAAACACATACACACATGTATACAGTTATTGAATATCCCTAGGCAAACTCCCCTTACCTTTGAAGACAAGTAAATGATCCTCGTCTTAATACTCACATTAGCTCCAAGAGCGTAACTATCTACTCCATCAAGCAAGCATAGCCGTGTCAAACGTCTCAGAGAGGGAATCCAACAACGCGCAACAACCAAAAATCAAAAAATCAATTTCACATGATCAAACACACATTCTAACTTTATCTAAACACTTAATCTAATTACCAAACAAGGTTATTTTTAAAGAAAATCATGTTTGAAGCTCACGCTTCCCAATACCCTTTAAGGAAACTTTGTTTTGATTAAAAGATCATGAAAAGAACTTTGGAAATCATCCATTTAGAGTCCTAATTGCACTAAATCATAATTAATTTCACAAAAACATACCCAAATTCAAATAAAATCAAATTGGGGGTTTAGGGCTCCTTATTAAAATTTAGGGAAAACTTAGAATAATGAAATTGGTTTAGGGAAACACAAATTCACAGTCCCAATCTCATAAAACAACCTTAAATTTCAAGATTAAAATCTGAAATCAAAGGGTTAGGGTTAGGGTTTTAAAAATCCATTTGGGGAAAATGAAAGAAAAGTAAAACATAGGGGAAGCAACTCACCCAAGGTAGAAGAAGAGAGGACATGGTGGCTGAAGGTGGTGGTGATGGCGGCGGCGCGACGGAGCAGCCGTGAACGGAGGAGTTTCGGGTCGGGACGCGTGTAGATCGCGACTGTCTTCTCCCTACGCGGCACGATCGTCGTCCTTTCCACGCCAGGCGGTGGTCGACGACGTCGAATGGCGGAGCAGCGGCCAGGACGCGCTCGGGACGAGCTGGGTCGCGGCTGAAGGATGGCAGCACCGCGCTCAAGGCGACGCACACCACGACGGCAAGGAGCGGCGGGTAGCATGACCGTGATGGTGGCCGGATGGCGGACTGGGCGGCGCTCCTTCGGTGGCTGGCTGCGGCTGAGTTGTGGAGAGAAAGAGGAAGCTTTGGTTTGTTTTGAGGAAGAAGAAGACAACCGAAGAAATAAAAGAAAGGAGGATGTAGGGGTATCATACGGGTTTCTTAGAGAGAGAGAATTTCAGATTTTTGTACTAGTGGGTACCAAATGAGTGATAAAAGTTAAGCCTAAAATAAACATGTTTTTACTTTTAGGAATCTAAAAATAAAGATTGTTAAACATATGATTTCAAAATTCAAATTAGAGTAAAGATTAATAGTTGAACTGATCAACTAAGAAAATACTCAGTCCAAAATTTAATGTCCGATTAATGTCAAACCAATTTATTTTCAACTCTAAAATTAAATAGAATAAATATATGAAAATGTTTTTCTCTTAATCATATTATTAAAATATTTTTCTATACTGGTATAATAGTGACAATAACGTAAATTATTGTCTAGTAAACGTGCATTCACTGAAATAAGTCAGTGCTAACGCACCCAATAAAATAATTTGAAGAGAGTAATTTAATTACTCAAACTAAACCACATAACATAATAAATTTAAACATCCAAATAAAATAATTAATCATAGGTGTAAAAACTAGGGTGTTACAACCTAGACCATATAATGTCCCTTTTTTGCCTTTAGGAACTACTTCTTTCCAAATAGTCAAGTCATCTGACATATTTTGGCTTTCACAAGACAACCCGTCACCATCCTCATGTTGACACAATGATAATACTGAAAGCTCTGATTTTCTCTTTTTAAAATTTCCCTACAAAACATTACAGTTTGACTTTTGTTAGTCATTTCACTAACAAACAATTTTGAACCATGCATGCAACAAAAGTTATAGAAAAATTAAAGTTAACACCACATACCATGGCATTCTCAGATCTATTATCAACCCAAGTGTTGTCCTTTTTCAAATGGCATTTAGCAAACACTTCTTCTATGGAAGGTTTGACCTGTGTAGCTACCTCCTACACTTTGTCATAACTTCAATGAGAAAATTCACAATAGTTCATAAAATTAAATACTCAAGCAAACAATTTCAAGTGTCTTACCATTCTACGTGCATGCTCACCCATAGATATAGAACCACCAGTATGCATAGAGCTACCTTCATTTGAAGCACGATTTGCAGTGTTTGCCACAGACAAATTCTTAAACTTCTTATATCTGATGCCCAATAATGTATTAGTTGATTCCATATTGGTATAGGAATGTACTTTGGCTTGTATTCTTGACTTTTTTCATATTTTTTCCTCTCTTCATACATAATACTCCTAAATCGAGCTTCTCCCTTGATGTCAAAAATTTGACGAATCCTTGCATCATATTTTGGTTCCCATCTACCGTTCTTCTACAAAAGAAAAGAAAATTGATATGATATGTAAGAAACCATAAATTCTGCAAACCATCTTTGATACAATATATTAATGACATATATTAATTATCTAATATCATATTTACCTTAAATTCTTTAAACCACAAATCTCGCATATCAGTAGTTGAATGTCCCCAAGTAGGACAAAACCAATCTAACTTGCTCTTAATGGCAGCAGTTCAGAAACGAACAGTAGATGATGGATTAAACCTGTTAGTATAAAACACATTGTAAGAAATATATGCACGTTAATCATACTTTACAAAACTATAAGTTCATAGCTTTCGCTTAATAATATTGTTGTACTTACTCATCTCCATAAGGCTTTATTTCCGGAAGGCATTCTTGATCAACATGTTCATCAACCTGAGATTCGATGAAGGATGATTGAGTATTTGGCAAAGTTTGTTCAGAAGTTTGAGGTAGACTAGGTGGTGGTGATGGTATTTGGGTTGGTGATGGTGATGGTGATACTGATGGTGATGATGTAGTGTTCACATGTGGTGATGGTATTTGGGTTGGGGTTGGGGTTGGTGATGGTGATGGTGATACTGATGTCGTGTTCACATGTGGTGATGGTGTAGGCAAGACATGTGATAATGATGGATTTGTGGGTACTTGTGTAGATGGTTGATGAGTGTGATTTCACCTCATTTTCCATGTACATTTCTGCATGCATTTGCATTTAGTTAGGCCATTTTAGTTGGATTTTGTTTAGTTTTTCCTTTGGAACGGATAAGGTGGTATTGTGTGTTGTTTTGCAGATATTCGTGATTAAATGCCCAAGAATTAGCAAGTATGAAGCTTGGATGACTTAGAGCTTTAAAAGATAAGAAATTGAGCCAAGCAGAGAGTATCACGGCCTAGCATGTGATGGCCTTCACGTAGTGAGGAGGAAGCGAGAGTGAAGAAAGAATTGAGCCAAAAGTCAGAAGCTGTCACGGCCTAGTCGTGATGGCTATCACGGCCGTGATGAATCAGTTGGAAAAGTCAGAAACGATCACGGCCTAGCCGTGATGGCTATCACGGCCGTGACCTGTTAGTTGGGAAAGTCAGAAACGATCACGGCATAGCCGTGATGGCTATCACGGCCGTGATGAATTAGTAAATGAAGAGGCGCCCAAGTCAGAAACCATCACGGCCTGGCCGTGATGGCTGTCACGGCCGTGACCGGCCACGAGTTATAAAGGAAACTCTGGGCAGAACAGAAAATTCATTCAGAAAACCCTAAGGAAAATCCTCTGCTGCTGTGGCTACTGTGCATCATTCCATGGAGCTCTCTCCTTTGTCCATCTCTGTAATTATTTCTTTTGTTTTATCTTCAATTATGTGTAGCTAAACTCCCCTTTGTTGGGGTTAGACTATTGCTATCTGAACTTGGTTGTAAAAATGACTTGATTTTAATACAGTTTCCTTCTTCTTTATGAGTATATAATTCTATGCTTAATGCTTTCCTAGGCTTGATCATCTTAGGAATGATTAGTTGCTTTAATAGACAATTGAAAGGTTGATGTTAAAGCATGCTCATGAATTATATGCCAAGTAGTCCAAGAATCTAGACATAGGTGTTGGCTACTTGCAATCTTGTGAATCTTGTTCTTAATGCAATTTCTCTTATTAATCCACCTAAGACATTAGGGTTTAATTTGGGATTTTAGGCTCAATGCACCTAAGACATTAGGCTTGAGTATATTAGAAAAGATTCGATTGTCATAAGTGAAGTAGGAACTGTGTTAGTTATCATTTCATAACAATCAAGGGAGGATTAGCTTAGTCTAACCCTAGCAATCCTATCTAATTGTTATTCATCTTTCTGTTTTCACAATTAACTGTTTGAAAAAATCCAAAAAGAACAAAAACATTTTCTTCTTGTTTGCTTGTTAGATGTTAGAACAACCTTCACTCTAAAATTCGATCGCCTAGATATTAGTCAAATTTGCGAAGTGGTAATTGTCCACGATCCCTGAGAACGATATCCGGTCTTACCGTTTTATTACTTGCAACGAACCGGTACACTTGCCGAGTCCGTGTCAAGTTTTTGGCGCCGTTGCCGGGGATCGGTGTGCCAATATCACGAGTACCAAAGGGGACTCCTAATTTAGGCAATTATTTTTTACTGTTTTCCTACTGTATTTTTTTTCGTTCTTATTATTTTCTGTATCTCTGCTGTGAATTTCTGCAAGTGCTGTTTTTCTGTTTGTTCTGTGCTACTCCGTTTGTTCAGTGTATGCGAGGTACAATCGACCCAGGTGAACTCCAATTCGAACCTGAGATCGAGAGACTCTGCAGAAGGAATAGAAAGAAAACCAAGGCAAGACAGAACAGAGAAAGAGCATCTTCTAGTAGACAAGAGCAGCAAGTTGAGTTACCCAGTTTGCAAGAACCACAAATTGAAGTAGCAGCTGTCACCATGGCAGAAGAGAATGCACCAAGGAGAACAATGGGGGACTACACTTCCCCTAGAGTTGATAGATGTGGAACTCCGATTGTGAGACCTGCAGTGGCCTGGAATAATTTCGAAATCAAGGCATCACTTCTCCACCTTGTGCAGCAAAACCAATTTGGAGGGTTGGAGAGTGAAGATCCTCATGCTCACATTGGTACTTTCATTGAGCTGTATGACACCATCAAGTTAAACGGAGCTTCCGATGAGGCCATTCGGTTAAGGCTTTTTCCTTTCTCTTTGAGGGATAGAGCCAAGGCATGGCTTCAATCTCATCCTCATGGAAGCATCATCACCTGGAACGACTTGGTCAGCAAGTTTTTATCTCGCTTCTTCCCTCCGTCAAGAATGATTAAGCTGAGGTCAGAGATCAATGCCTTTGCACAGAGGGATGGTGAGTCACTATATGAAGCCTGGGAGAGATTCAAGTCCTTACTCACAGCTTGTCCCAATCATGAACTAGAGACATGGCAGCAGGTTGCAACTTTTGTTAATGGGCTCAACGAGAATTCAAGAAGTATGATTGAAGCTACTGCAGGGAGGGACATTGAGTCAAAAGACACGGAAGAAGCAAAGGACTTGATTGAGAACATGGCTAACAATGACTATCAAATGCCTAGTTCTCGGTCAATGGTCAATAGAGGTGTTCTAGAGCTGGATGAAATTGGTGCCCTCAAGGCACAAATGGCTATTCTTACCAAACAAGCGGGGGTCGGTTCAACTGCAGAACTCTCAAGTACAAGCTGTCCAAGTTCAAGGTGCCTCAGTGTGTGATTTCTGTGGAGGCAACCATGCAAATGGAAACTGTGAGATCAATGTGGTTGGAAGCTCGGGACAAGAAGAGGTAAATTATATGGGCAACCAAGGGCCTAGAAATGATCCCTACTCCAACACCTACAATCCGGGGTGGCGCAATCATCCCAACTTTAGTTGGAGACAAGGACAAGGTTCAAATACTCAAGCAAAGCCTCCTCAAGAGAGTTCAAGCAAATTGGAGAACCTTCTAGGCCAGTTCATGCAAGCTACTCAAGAGACTATAAAGAATCAGAATGCCTCAATCAAAAACTTGGAGCATCAAATGGGCCAACTAGCAAGGCAGATGGCAGAGAGACCTCCAGGACAATTGCCTGGGGATACTGAGAAGAACCCAAGGGAAGATTGTAAGGCCATTGTTACAAGAAGTGGGAGAGTGTTAAATCCACAAGAAAAAGAGAAGGAAGAGAAGACAAGTGATGCTGGAATTGATAAGGGGCAGTTTAAAGAGGTAAACAATGAAGAACCCGGAACTTCCCAAGGTACTACCTCTATCCCTATTGATGTAGAAGCTGAAGAACCGCAGAGGGAGAAATTGGTTGATGAAGAATTTGCGAAGAAGAAGACTAGAAGACAGATTCTGGAAGAGGTTGATAATCCCAAGGAGCTGCCCCCATATTTCAGAATCCCGTACCCCCAACGGTTGAAGAAAGAGGCAAAAGATCAGCAGTTTTCTAAGTTCCTGGATGTATTCAAAAAGCTACAAATAAACATCCCGTTTCTTTGAAGCTCTACAGCGAGATGCCTTCCTACGCAAAATTCATGAAGGAGATTCTTACAAACAAAAGAAGGTGGAAGGAGGAGACAGTTATGCTTCATCAAGAGTGCAGCGCTATACTTCAAAGGAAGCTGCCAGTAAAAATGAAGGACCCGGGCAGTTTCACCATCCCATGCACTATAGGTCATCTGAACATAGGGAGAGCATTGTGCGATTTGGGGGCAAGTATTAATCTGATGCCGCTCTCCATTTTCAAGAAGCTGGGGATTGGTGAAGTAAAACCAACAGGATTTCTCTTCAATCGGACCGCTCAATTACATATCCCTATGGTGTTGTGGAGGATTTGTTGGTGAAGGTGGATAAGTTCATTTTTCCAGAAGATTTTGTGGTGTTAGATATGGCTGAAGATGGTGATACTCCTCTGATTCTTGGGAGACCATTCCTAGCAACAGGTAGAGCCTTGATCGATGTCAATCAAGGGGAATTGGTACTTCGGGTACAAGACGAAAAGGTCACTTTTAATGTGTTTGAAGCGATGAAACACCCAAGCGACAAGGACACATGCATGATAGTGGACCTCATTGATTCATTATCTGACAAAAGTTTGCACCAGAAGTTTGAAGATTCGTTAGAAGCCGCTCTAATGGTAGAGGATGTAGAAGAAGAAGTATGTGCAGAAGAAGTTGATCTCATGATTAAATCTCTGGAGGCTTGTCTGGTTGTGAATACTGATGAAGACAAAGTGGTGGAAGATGTGAGAATTGAAGACAAGGGTGACCCACCGGTGCTAGAGTTGAAAGAATTGCCATCCCATCTCCGTTATGCTTTCCTTGGGATGAACTCTTCATTCCAGTTATCATCGATTAGTGGGTTGAATTCCTTGGAAGAAGAGAAGCTGTTGAGGGTGCTTAGGGAGCACAAATCTGCAATTGGATGGTCTATGTCCGATTTGAAAGGGATAAGCCCCTCCTTTTGCATGCACAAAATCCGTGTGGAGGAAAAATTCAAGCCGGTTAGGCAACCGCAATGAAGACTCAACCCGAATATGAAGGAAGTTGTGAGGAAGGAGATTGTGAAGTTGTTGGATGCAGGCATTATCTATCCCATCTCCGATAGTCCATGGGTGAGTCCGGTCCAAGTTGTGCCGAAGAAAGGGGGGATAACAGTGGTAGCTAATGAAAAGAATGAACTTATTCCCTCTAGGACCGTGCCTGGATGGAGGGTATGCATTGACTACAGAAGACTGAATGAGGCCACTAGAAAAGACCACTTTCCATTACCCTTCATTGATCAGATGCTAGAGAGGTTGGCGGGCCATGCTTTCTATTGTTTCCTTGATGGGTACTCCGGGTATAACCAGATTGTGGTTGACCCGGAGGACCAAGAGAAGATCGCTTTCACCTGCCCTTATGGAGTCTATGCATACAGGAGAATGCCTTTCGGGTTGTGCAATGCACCCGCCACTTTTCAAAGGTGCATGCTATCCATATTTTCTGATATGAATGAGAAGTTTATTGAGGTATTTATGGACGATTTTTCTGTATTTGGTGATTCATTTGATAAACTGTTTGAATAATCTTGCCTGTGTTCTAAAAAAGGTGCCAAGAAACTAACCTCGTTTTAAATTGGGAAAAATGCCATTTCATGGTTAGGGAGGGTATAGTTCTTGGGCACAAAATTTCATCACGAGGGATGGAGGTTGATAGAGCCAAAATTGAAGTGATTGAAAAACTTCCTCCTCCCTTAAATGTGAAAGGTGTTAGAAGCTTCCTAGGGCATGCGGGTTTTTATAGAAGGTTCATAAAAGATTTTTCAAAAATTGTGAAACCCTTATGCAAGCTTTTGGTAGCTGATACTCCTTTTATATTTGATGATGATTGCATGCATGCCTTCAAAATTTTGAAAGAAAAACTCACCACCGCACCGGTCATTGCTCCTCCCAGTTGGAGTTTACCTTTTGAGCTAATGTGTGATGCAAGTGACTATGCGGTGGGAGCCATTTTGGGCCAAAGAAAAAACAAAGTGTTGCATGTCAATTACTATGCCAGTCGTGTGCTTAATGATGCCCAATTGAATTACACTACGACTGAAAAAGAATTGCTTGCTGTGGTATTTGCTTTTGATAAATTTAGATCCTACTTGATTGGTTGTAAAACTACAGTCTACACTCGATCATTCTCGCTTTGTGATATCTTATGACTAAACAGGATGCTAAGCCAAGGCTTATTAGGTGGATACTACTACTCCAAGAGTTTGATTTGGAAATAAAGGACAAGAAAGGAGTGGAGAATGTGGTAGCCGACCATTTGTCCAGGCTTCCACAAGCAGATGTCCAAGCAGAAGCAAAGTTGCCAATTCAAGAGGAATTCCCAGATGAACGGTTGTTTGTGGTGCAAGTGGCACCTTGGTTCGCGGATATGGCAAATTACAAGGCGGCCAATAAGATTCCTAAGGACTTCAATGCGCAACAGAGGAAGAAGCTCATTCATGATGCCAAGTTCTATATTTGGGATGAGCCGTATCTTTTCAAAAGAGGTTCAGATGGAATTCTGAGGAGGTGCATACCGGAAGAAGAAATTAATGGGGTGTTGACCCACTGCCACAACTCACCCTATGGAGGACACTTTGGTGGTGAGAGGACCGCCATGAAGATTTTGCAAAGCGGGTTATTTTGGCCCACTATTTTCAAGGACTCCCGAGCTTGGGTGATGAGTTGTGATAAATGCCAGAGGACCGGCAGTATTTCCAAGAGAAATGAGATGCCCTTAAAGGGTATATTAGAGGTGGAGCTCTTTGACGTATGGGGGATTGACTTCATGGGTCCTTTCCCGTCATCTTACAACAACAAGTACATCCTGGTGGCGGTTGATTATGTGAGCAAGTGGGTGGAAGCCGTGCCAACTTTGAAGGATGATGCAAGAACTGTGATCAGTTTTGTGAGGAAGAATATTTTTACCCGGTTTGGGACCCCTAGGGCTATCATTAGTGATGGGGGTACCCACTTTTGCAATAAGGAGTTTAATGCAGTGCTTGCCAAGTTTGGGGTGAACCACAAAGTTACCACACCATACCATCCCCAAACCAGTGGGCAAGTGGAATTGTCCAACCGGGAGTTGAAGAGAATTTTGGAAAAACTGTGAACAATGCAAGGAAGGATTGGGCGAAGAAGTTGGATGATGCACTTTGGGCCTATCGGACTGCTTATAAGACACCTATTGGTATGTCACCGTACCAATTAGTGTTCGGAAATCATGTCACCTTCGGTAGAGAGCTACAACACCGTGCTTTTTGGGCGGTGAAGGCCCTGAACTTTGATACAAGGCTGGCCATGGACAAGAGGATGCTTCAATTGAATGAGTTGGATGAGTTCCGACTCTTGGCTTATGAGAGTGCTAGGATATACAAGGAAAGGACAAAGTTCTGGCATGACAAGTACATTCTTCCCAAGAAATTTGAAGAAGGCGAGTCGGTTCATTGTTTAACTCAAGACTCAAGCTCTTTCCAGGCAAATTGAGATCAAGATGGTCAGGCCCATTCTATGTCAAGTCTGTCTCTCCATTTGGTTCAGTTAAATTGGAAGATCCATCATCAGGTGATACCTTCACTGTTAATGGACAAAGACTAAAGCACTACCTTGGAGGCAACTTTGATCGTCAGGCGGTCTCCGTCACTCTTCAGGCACCACCTTCTTAAAAAAAAATTAAAAAAAAAAAAATCATCCGTCAAGCTAGTGACGTTAAAGAAGCGCTTATTGGGAGGCAACCCAATTTTTATTTTTATTTTTTTTTTAATTTTATTTTCATCTTCTCTTTTGTTTTTGATTTCCCCTCTTGAATAATTTGAGAAGCTCAAGAGGTTTGTTAATAGTTTGTTGAGTGATTCCAGATTTTGAAGGAAGGAGAAGAAGAAGGGCAGAAGGAAACAAAACCAGAAAGTATGTGATTCAGCACCACTACCACTTTGGTGAGTTGTTCCAATTTTCTCCCCTCTCTAAACTTAATTATTTACATTGAGGACAATGTAAGTCTTTAAGCTCGGGGTAGGGGTACTCTTTTAGCTGGCATTGTAAATATTGCATTCATATAGGCTCTAGTCTTGCATGATCACATGAATTAATTGCCCCCTGCTTAGATTGAGCATCTGACTGTGAGAGCTAAGTGCCAATTTTTCTGTGATAGTGAATTTTTGGACCCTGATTTTATATTCTTGTGATATGGCTTCATTAAATATGCTTGAGATGGTCTTGGATAGTTGATGATTAGCATGTGTTTCTATGGATTTGTGTTCTCACTGGTTCTTGAACTGATAAATGTGAGCTTTTGAGCCATTAGGGGGCGCTCACTAAATCTGCCCCCGTTCTTTATGTAGAGTGTTTTCCTCTTGGATTGTTTTTCTCTAGAACTTGACTTGAAACCATTTCGAAACTTGAAAATTTTTGGAAACATTTTTGAAAATGATTGAGGCAATAGGTATTTTTTCCGGCCTTCTGAGCTTTGAATGTGTAAATGCTACCCTTAGTTGCCCAATTTTGAGCCTGAATGAATAACATGCTTTTCTTGGTTCCCTGAAATGTTGTGTTAAATATGCTTATGAGGGACCTTCTAAAGTACTGTGCAAAAATGGGTTGGAAAATGTAGTTGAAAGTTTGGGATGATAAAAAGAAAAAAGGAATCTGAAAAAATTTTTACTTCTCTTGAATTGCAAAATCTCCCCTTCTCCAAACAAAAAAAAAAGAGAAAAAAAAAGAAGAGAAAAAGAAATAAAAATGGGGAAGGGGATGACAAAAAGGAATGAGAAGTAAAAAGAAAAGAAAAAAAAAATGAAAGAATGGTGGAAGAGTAAACTGAAACCCAAAGAAAGGTATTTTAGAAGGTCGTGCCTTGCAATGCTTGATTGTTTGTATAGCCTTTTGAAATTTCCTGTTCTTGAAATTCCCACCTGAAAATTGATCCCATGGCCCCATTACAACCAAAGAATAAGACCTTGATTCTTAGATGTTTTCATTAATAAAGTGAAGATTCGGTTGATAGTCAAGCTTATGGTAGGAATCATTCTTTGAGGAAAATGGAGTGAAATGTCATATTCCCTTAACACTTGAGTGAGTGAGGCAAGAAAGAGAGCCAAGCAAATGAACAAGCTTGGGGTGAGCTGCAAGTGAGATAGAGTACCCGAATTAGTGAGAATGTGAGTCTAGGGAAACTAAGCCCCTAATTGGACTTGAATTGATTGTCTCTTGCTGAAATAATTGACTGCCTGTTGCTTGGATCATTTTACTCGGGTTCTTAGTTCACTATCATTGTCCTGGTTGTTTTCATCTTATGGCCTTGGTTTTTGCTTGAGGACAAGCAACATCTTAAGCTTGGGGTGATTTGATGAGTGTGATTTCACCTCATTTTCCATGTACATTTCTGCATGCATTTGCATTTAGTTAGGCCATTTTAGTTGGATTTTGTTTAGTTTTTCCTTTGGAACGGATAAGGTGGTATTGTGTGTTGTTTTGCATATATTCATGATTAAATGCCCAAGAATTAGCAAGTATGAAGCTTGGATGACTTAGAGCTTTAAAAGATAAGAAATTGAGCCAAGCAGAGAGTATCACGGCCAATCCGTGATGGACCTCACTGCCGTGAGGGAGCAGTAGCTGAAGAAAGAATTGAGCCAAAAGTCAGAAGCTGTCACGGCCTAGCCGTGATGGCTATCACGGCCGTGATGAATCAGTTGGAAAAGTCAGAAACGATCACGGCCTAGCCGTGATGGCTATCACGGCTGTGACCTGTTAGTTGGGAAAGTCAGAAACGATCACGGCATAGCCGTGATGGCTATCACGGCCGTGATGAATTAGTAAATGAAGAGGCGCCCAAGTCAGAAACCATCACGGCCTGGCCGTGATGGCTGTCACGGCCGTGACCGGCCACGAGTTATAAAGGAAACTCTGGGCAGAACAGAAAATTCATTCAGAAAACCCTAAGGAAAATCCTCTGCTGCTGTGGCTACTGTGCATCATTCCATGGAGCTCTCTCCTTTGTCCATCTCTGTAATTATTTCTTTTGTTTTATCTTCAATTATGTGTAGCTAAACTCCCCTTTGTTGGGGTTAGACTATTGCTATCTGAACTTGGTTGTAAAAATGACTTGATTTTAATACAGTTTCCTTCTTCTTTATGAGTATATAATTCTATGCTTAATGCTTTCCTAGGCTTGATCATCTTAGGAATGATTAGTTGCTTTAATAGACAATTGAAAGGTTGATGTTAAAGCATGCTCATGAATTATATGCCAAGTAGTCCAAGAATCTGGACATAGGTGTTGGCTACTTGCAATCTTGTGAATCTTGTTCTTAATGCAATTTCTCTTATTAATCCACCTAAGACATTAGGGTTTAATTTGGGATTTTAGGCTCAATGCACCTAAGACATTAGGCTTGAGTATATTAGAAAAGATTCGATTGTCATAAGTGAAGTAGGAACCGTGTTAGTTATCATTTCATAACAATCAAGGGAGGATTAGCTTAGTCTAACCCTAGCAATCCTATCTAATTGTTATTCATCTTTCTGTTTTCACAATTAACTGTTTGAAAAAATCCAAAAAGAACAAAAACATTTTCTTCTTGTTTGCTTGTTAGATGTTAGAACAACCTTCACTCTAAAATTCGATCGCCTAGATAGTAGTCAAATTTGCGAAGTGGTAATTGTCCACGATCCCTGAGAACGATATCCGGTCTTACCGTTTTATTACTTGCAACGAACCGGTACACTTGCCGAGTCCGTGTCAAGTTTTTGGCGCCGTTGCCGGGGATCGGTGTGCCAATATCACGAGTACCAAAGGGGACTCCTAATTTAGGCAATTATTTTTTACTGTTTTCCTACTGTATTTTTTTTCGTTCTTATTATTTTCTGTATCTCTGCTGTGAATTTCTGCAAGTGCTGTTTTTCTGTTTGTTCTGTGCTACTCCGTTTGTTCAGTGTATGCGAGGTACAATCGACCCAGGTGAACTCCAATTCGAACCTGAGATCGAGAGACTCTGCAGAAGGAATAGAAAGAAAACCAAGGCAAGACAGAACAGAGAGAAAGAGCATCTTCTAGTAGACAAGAGCAAAGCAAGTTGAGTTACCCAGTTTGCAAGAACCACAAATTGAAGTAGCAATTTGTCACCATGGCGTAAGAGAATGCACCAAGGAGAACAATGGGGGACTACACTTCCCCTAGAGTTGATAGATGTGGAACTCCGATTGTGAGACCTGCGGTGGTGGCCTGCAATAATTTGAAATCAAGGCATCACTTCTCCACCTTGTGCAGCAAAACCAATTTGGAGGGTTGGAGAGTGAAGATCCTCATGCTCACATTGGTACTTTCATTGAGCTGTGTGACACCATCAAGTTAAACGGAGCTTCCGATGAGGCCATTCGGTTAAGGCTTTTTCCTTTCTCTTTGAGGGATAGAGCCAAGGCATGGCTTCAATCTCATCCTCATGGAAGCATCATCACCTGGAACGACTTGGTCAGCAAGTTTTTATCTCGCTTCTTCCCTCCGTCAAGAATGATTAAGCTGAGGTCAGAGATCAATGCCTTTGCACAGAGGGATGGTGAGTCACTATATGAAGCCTGGGAGAGATTCAAGTCCTTACTCACAGCTTGTCCCAATCATGAACTAGAGACATGGCAGCAGGTTGCAACTTTTGTTAATGGGCTCAACAGGAATTCAAGAAGTATGATTGAAGCGGCTGCAGGAGGGACATTGAGTCAAAAGACACTGGAAGAAGCAAAGGACTTGATTGAGAACATGGCTAACAATGACTATCAAATGCCTAGTTCTCGGTCAATGGTCAATAGAGGTGTTCTAGAGCTGGATGAAATTGGTGCCCTCAAGGCACAAATGGCTATTCTTACCAAACAACTGGGGTCGGTTCAACTGCAGAACTCTCAAGTACAAGCTGTCCAAGTTCAAGGTGCCTCAGTGTGTGATTTCTGTGGAGGCAACCATGCAAATGGAAACTGTGAGATCAATGTGGTTGGAAGCTCGGGACAAGAAGAGGTAAATTATATGGGCAACCAAGGGCCTAGAAATGATCCCTACTCCAACACCTACAATCCGGGGTGGCGCAATCATCCCAACTTTAGTTGGAGACAAGGACAAGGTTCAAATACTCAAGCAAAGCCTCCTCAAGAGAGTTCAAGCAAATTGGAGAACCTTCTAGGCCAGTTCATGCAAGCTACTCAAGAGACTATAAAGAATCGTAATGCCTCAATCAAAAACTTGGAGCATCAAATGGGCCAACTAGCAAGGCAGATGGCGGAGAGACCTCCAGGACAATTGCACAGGGATACCGAGAAGAACCCAAGGGAAGATTGTAAGGCCATTGTTACAAGAAGTGGGAGAGTGTTAAATCCACAAGAAAAAGAGAAGGAAGAGAAGACAAGTGATGCTGGAATTGATAAGGGGCAGTTTAAAGAGGTAAACAATGAAGAACCCGGAACTTCCCAAGGTACTACCTCTATCCCTATTGATGTAGAAGCTGAAGAACCGCAGAGGGAGAAATTGGTTGATGAAGAATTTGCGAAGAAGAAGACTAGAAGACAGATTCTGGAAGAGGTTGATAATCCCAAGGAGCTGCCCCTATATTTCGTAATCCCGTACTCCCCAACGGTTGAAGAAAGAGGCAAAAGATCGCAGTTTTCTAAGTTCCTGGATGTATTCAAAAAGCTACAAATAAACATCCCGTTTGCTGAAGCTCTACAAAGAGATGCCTTCCTACGCAAAATTCATGAAGGAGATTCTTACAAACAAAAGAAGGTGGAAGGAGGAGAGGCAGTTATGCTTTATGAAGAGTGCAGCGCTATACTTCAAAGGAAGGCCGCAAGTAAAAATGAAGGACCGGGCAGTTTCACCATCCCATACACTATAGGTCATCCGAACATAGGGAGAGCATTGTGCGATTTGGGGGCAAGTATTAATCGATGCCGCTCTCCATTTTCAAGAAGTCGGGATTGGTGAAGTAAAACCAACAGGGATTTCTCTTCAATCGCGCAGACCGCTCAATTACATATCCCTATGGTGTTGTGGAGGATTTGTTGGTGAAGGTGGATAAGTTCATTTTTCCGGAAGATTTTGTGGTGTTAGATATGGTGAAGATGGTGATACTCCTCTCGATTCTTGGGAGACCATTCCTAGCAACAGGTAGAGCCTTGATCGATGTCAATCAAGGGGAATTGGTACTTGGTACAAGACGAAAAGGTCACTTTTAATGTGTTTGAAGCGATGAAACACCCAAGCGACAAGGACACATGCATGATAGTGGACCTCATTGATTCATTATCCGACAAAAGTTTGCACCGTAAGTTTGAAGATTCGTTAGAAGCCGCTCTAATGGTAGAGGATGTAGAAGAAGAAGTATGTGCGAAGAAGTTGATCTCATGATTAAATCTCTCGGAGGCTTGTCCAGTTGTGAATACTGATGAAGACAAAGTGGTGGAAGATGTGAGAATTGAAGACAAGGGTGACCCACCGGTGCTAGAGTTGAAAGAATTGCCATCCCATCTCCGTTATGCTTTCCTTGGGATGAACTCTTCATTCCCAGTTATCATCAGTAGTGGGTTGAATTCCTTGGAAGAAGAGAAGCTGTTGAGGGTGCTTAGGGAGCACAAATCTGCAATTGGATGGTCTATGTCCGATTTGAAAGGGATAAGCCCCTCCTTTTGCATGCACAAAATCCGTGTGGAGGAAAAATTCAAGCCGGTTAGGCAACCGCAACGAAGACTCAACCCGAATATGAAGGAAGTTGTGAGGAAGGAGATTGTGAAGTTGTTGGATGCAGGCATTATCTATCCCATCTCCGATAGTCCATGGGTGAGTCCGGTCCAAGTTGTGCCGAAGAAAGGGGGGATAACAGTGGTAGCTAATGAAAAGAATGAACTTATTCCCTCTAGGACCGTGTCTGGATGGAGGGTATGCATTGACTACAGAAGACTGAATGAGGCCACTAGAAAAGACCACTTTCCATTACCCTTCATTGATCAGATGCTAGAGAGGTTGGCGGGCCATGCTTTCTATTGTTTCCTTGATGGGTACTCCGGGTATAACCAGATTGTGGTTGACCCGGAGGACCAAGAGAAGACCGCTTTCACCTGCCCTTATGGAGTCTATGCATACAGGAGAATGCCTTTCGGGTTGTGCAATGCACCCGCCACTTTTCAAAGGTGCATGCTATCCATATTTTCTGATATGAATGAGAAGTTTATTGAGGTATTTATGGACGATTTTTCTGTATTTGGTGATTCATTTGATAACTGTTTGAATAATCTTGCCTGTGTTCTAAAAAGGTGCCAAGAAACTAACCTCGTTTTAAATTGGGAAAAATTCCATTTCATGGTTAGGGAGGGTATAGTTCTTGGCCACAAAATTTCATCACGAGGGATGGAGGTTGATAGAGCCAAAATTGAAGTGATTGAAAAACTTCCTCCTCCCTTAAATGTGAAAGGTGTTAGAAGCTTCCTAGGGCATGCGGGTTTTTATAGAAGGTTCATAAAAGATTTTTCAAAAATTGTGAAACCCTTATGCAAGCTTTTGGTAGCTGATACTCCTTTTATATTTGATGATGATTGCATGCATGCCTTCAAAATTTTGAAAGAAAAACTCACCACCGCACCGGTCATTGCTCCTCCAGATTGGAGTTTACCTTTTGAGCTAATGTGTGATGCAAGTGACTATGCGGTGGGAGCCATTTTGGGCCAAAGAAAAAACAAAGTGTTGCATGTCAATTACTATGCCAGTCGTGTGCTTAATGATGCCCAATTGAATTACACTACGATTGAAAAAGAATTGCTTGCTGTGGTATTTGCTTTTGATAAATTTAGATCCTACTTGATTGGTTGTAAAACTACAGTCTACACTGATCATTCTGCTTTGAGATATCTTATGACTAAACAGGATGCTAAGCCAAGGCTTATTAGGTGGATACTACTACTCCAAGAGTTTGATTTGGAAATAAAGGACAAGAAAGGAGTGGAGAATGTGGTAGCCGACCATTTGTCCAGGCTTCCACAAGCAGATGTCCAAGCAGAAGCAAAGTTGCCAATTCAAGAGGAATTCCCAGATGAACGGTTGTTTGTGGTGCAAGTGGCACCTTGGTTCGCGGATATGGCAAATTACAAGGCGGCCAATAAGATTCCTAAGGACTTCAATGCGCAACAGAGGAAGAAGCTCATTCATGATGCCAAGTTCTATATTTGGGATGAGCCGTATCTTTTCAAAAGAGGTTCAGATGGAATTCTGAGGAGGTGCATACTGGAAGAAGAAATTAATGGGGTGTTGACCCACTGCCACAACTCACCCTATGGAGGACACTTTGGTGGTGAGAGGACCGCCATGAAGATTTTGCAAAGCGGGCTATTTTGGCCCACTATTTTCAAGGACTCCCGAGCTTGGGTGATGAATTGTGATAAATGCCAGAGGACCGACAGTATTTCCAAGAGAAATGAGATGCCCTTAAAGGGTATATTAGAGGTGGAGCTCTTTGACGTATGGGGGATTGACTTCATGGGTCCTTTCCCGTCATCTTACAACAACAAGTACATCCTGGTGGCGGTTGATTATGTGAGCAAGTGGGTGGAAGCCGTGCCAACTTTGAAGGATGATGCAAGAACTGTGATCAGTTTTGTGAGGAAGAATATTTTTACCCGGTTTGGGACCCCTAGGGCTATCATTAGTGATGGGGGTACCCACTTTTGCAATAAGGAGTTTAATGCAGTGCTTGCCAAGTTTGGGGTGAACCACAAAGTTACCACACCATACCATCCCCAAACCAGTGGGCAAGTGGAATTGTCCAACCGGGAGTTGAAGAGAATTTTGGAAAAAACTGTGAACAATGCAAGGAAGGATTGGGCGAAGAAGTTGGATGATGCACTTTGGGCCTATCGGATCGCTTATAAGACACCTATTGGTATGTCACCGTACCAATTAGTGTTCGGAAATCATGTCACCTTAGGGAGAGCTACAACACCGTGCTTTTTGGGCGGTGAAGGCCCCGAACTTTGATACAAGGCTGGCCATGGACAAGAGGATGCTTCAATTGAATGAGTTGGATGAGTTCCGACTCTTGGCTTATGAGAGTGCTAGGATATACAAGGAAAGGACAAAGTTCGGCATGACAAGTACATTCTTCCCAAGAAATTTGAAGAAGGCCAGTCGGTTCTCTTTGTTTAACTCAAGACTCAAGCTCTTTCCAGGCAAATTGAGATCAAGATGGTCAGGCCCATTCTATGTCAAGTCTGTCTCTCCATTTGGTTCAGTTAAATTGGAAGATCCATCATCAGGTGATACCTTCACTGTTAATGGACAAAGACTAAAGCACTACCTTGGAGGCAACTTTGATCGTCAGGCGGTCTCCGTCACTCTTCAGGCACCACCTTCTTAAAAAAAAATTTAAAAAAAAAAAATCATCCGTCAAGCTAGTGACGTTAAAGAAGCGCTTATTGGGAGGCAACCCAATTTTTATTTTTATTTTTATTTTATTTTATTTTCATCTTCTCTTTTGTTTTTGATTTCCCCTCTTGAATAATTTGAGAAGCTCAAGAGGTTTGTTAATAGTTTGTTGAGTGATTCCAGATTTTGAAGGAAGGAGAAGAAGAAGGGCAGAAGGAAACAAAACCAGAAAGCATGTGATTCAGCACCACTACCACTTTGGTGAGTTGTTCCAATTTTCTCCCCTCTCTAAACTTAATTATTTACATTGAGGACAATGTAAGTCTTTAAGCTCGGGGTAGGGGTACTCTTTTAGCTGGCATTGTAAATATTGCATTCATATAGGCTCTAGTCTTGCATGATCACATGAATTAATTGCCCCTGCTTAGATTGAGCATCCGATTGTGAGAGCTAAGTGCCAATTTTTTCTGTGATAGTGAATTTTTGGACCCCGATTTTATATTCTTGTGATATGGCTTCATTAAATATGCTTGAGATGGTCTTGGATAGTTGATGATTAGCATGTGTTTCTATGGATTTGTGTTCTCACCTGGTTCTTGAACCGATAAATGTGAGCTTTTGAGCCATTAGGGGCGCTCACTAAATCTGCCCCCGTTCTTTATGTAGAGTGTTTTCCTCTTGGATTGTTTTTCTCTAGAACTTGACTTGAAACCATTTCGAAACTTGAAAATTTTTGGAAACATTTTTGAAAATGATTGAGGCAATAGGTATTTTTTCCGGCCTTCTGAGCTTTGAATGTGTAAATGCTACCCTTAGTTGCCCAATTTTGAGCCTGAATGAATAACATGCTTTTCTTGGTTCCCTGAAATGTTGTGTTAAATATGCTTATGAGGGACCTTCTAAAGTACTGTGCAAAAATGGGTTGGAAAATGTAGTTGAAAGTTTGGGATGATGAAAAGAAAAAAGGAATCTGAAAAATATTTTACTTCTCTTGAATTGCAAAATCTCCCCTTCTCCAAACAAAAAAAAAAAAAGAGAAAAAAAAAGAAGAGAAAAAGAAATAAAAATGGGGAAGGGGATGACAAAAAGGAATGAGAAGTAAAAAGAAAAGAAAAAAAAAATGAAAGAATGGTGGAAGAGTAAACTGAAACCCAAAGAAAGGTATTTTAGAAGGTCGTGCCTTGCAATGCTTGATTGTTTGTATAGCCTTTTGAAATTTCCTGTTCTTGAAATTCCCACCTGAAAATTGATCCCATGGCCCCATTACAACCAAAGAATAAGACCTCTTGATTCTTAGATGTTTTCATTAATAAAGTGAAGATTCGGTTGATAGTCAAGCTTATGGTAGGAATCATTCTTTGAGGAAAATGGAGTGAAATGTCATATTCCCTTAACACTTGAGTGAGTGAGGCAAGAAAGAGAGCCAAGCAAATGAACAAGCTTGGGGTGAGCTGCAAGTGAGATAGAGTGCCCAAATTAGTGAGAATGTGAGTCTAGGGAAACTAAGCCCCTAATTGGACTTGAATTGATTGTCTCTTCTTTGAAATAATTGACTTTTGTTGCTTGGATCATTTTACTCGGGTTCTTAGTTCACTATCATTGTCCTGGTTGTTTTCATCTTATGGCCTTGGTTTTTGCTTGAGGACAAGCAACATCTTAAGCTTGGGGTGATTTGATGAGTGTGATTTCACCTCATTTTCCATGTACATTTCTGCATGCATTTGCATTTAGTTAGGCCATTTTAGTTGGATTTTGTTTAGTTTTTCCTTTGGAACGGATAAGGTGGTATTGTGTGTTGTTTTGCATATATTCATGATTAAATGCCCAAGAATTAGCAAGTATGAAGCTTGGATGACTTAGAGCTTTAAAAGATAAGAAATTGAGCCAAGCAGAGAGTATCACGGCCTAGCCGTGATGGCCCTCACGGCCGTGAGGAGCAAAGAGCTGAAGAAAGAATTGAGCCAAAAGTCAGAAGCTGTCACGGCCTAGTCGTGATGGCTATCACGGCCGTGATGAATCAGTTGGAAAAGTCAGAAACGATCACGGCCTAGCCGTGATGGCTATCACGGTCGTGACCTGTTAGTTGGGAAAGTCAGAAACGATCACGGCATAGCCGTGATGGCTATCACGGCCGTGATGAATTAGTAAATGAAGAGGCGCCCAAGTCAGAAACCATCACGACCTGGCCGTGATGGTCATCACCGGCCGTGACCGCCACGCAGTTATAAAGGAAACTCGGGCGAACAGAAAATTCATTCAGAAAACCCTAAGGAAAATCCTCTGCTGCTGTGGCTACTGTGCATCATTCCATGGAGCTCTCTCCTTTGTCCATCTCTGTAATTATTTCTTTTGTTTTATCTTCAATTATGTGTAGCTAAACTTCCCTTTGTTGGGGTTAGACTATTGCTATCTGAACTTGGTTGTAAAAATTACTTGATTTTAATACAGTTTCCTTCTTCTTTATGAGTATATAATTCTATGCTTAATGCTTTCCTAGGCTTGATCATCTTAGGAATGATTAGTTGCTTTAATAGACAATTGAAAGGTTGATGTTAAAGCATGCTCATGAATTATATGCCAAGTAGTCCAAGAATCTAGACATAGGTGTTGGCTACTTGCAATCTTGTGAATCTTGTTCTTAATGCAATTTCTCTTATTAATCCACCTAAGACATTAGGGTTTAATTTGGGATTTTAGGCTCAATGCACCTAAGACATTAGACTTGAGTATATTAGAAAAGATTCGATTGTCATAAGTGAAGTAGGAACTGTGTTAGTTATCATTTCATAACAATCAAGGGAGGATTAGCTTAGTCTAACCCTAGCAATCCTATCTAATTGTTATTCATCTTTCTGTTTTCACAATTAACTGTTTGAAAAAATCCAAAAAGAACAAAAACATTTTCTTCTTGTTTGCTTGTTAGATGTTAGAACAACCTTCACTCTAAAATTCGATCGCCTAGATAGTAGTCAAATTTGCTAAGTGGTAATTGTCCACGATCCCTGAGAACGATATCCGGTCTTACCGTTTTATTACTTGCAACGAACCGGTACACTTGCCGAGTCCGTGTCAATGGTATGGTTGGTGGTAATATAGGTGCAACCTGTACAACAATTCCACCTCTACCAGATGAGCGTCGACCTCGAGAGGACAAAGTCCTTCCACCTCTACTGGTACCTCTACCTGACATCTAAAATGACAAATACATTTACATATATAATATTTTATGATAAGCAAAGCATATTTATTTATGAATAAAAGAGCAAAACTTAAGCACAAGTGTTAAAGATTAACCAAAACAGTAATTATACCCAAACCAGAATATGTCATCAAAAACATACATACGAGACCATTAAAAAACCAGTACAACAAAACAACTATAAATTTATTCCTCATTGTCACTTGGATCACTAAACTCTTCATCTTCATCTAGCACATCATCCATCGTCTCCTCCTCCTCACTATCGTCATTGTCATCATCATAATCATCATCATCATCATTGATAAAATTATGGCCACCATCATAAAATCCATCAACCTCATCAAATCTTCCATCATCATCTAGTAATGTAATAGGTATATCAAGGTCAATTGAGATGTGACCCAAATTTTGATTTGTGAAATCCTCTTGATATGCAAAGTCGCCAATTTGTTGATCCTCAATCACACCCCTAGCTTTGGTTTTGATTACAAACCACCAATCTGCATTATTCCTAGTTCTTATTGGATGTGGAGCAAAATACACTTGAATTGCCTTTTGTGCAACAATAAATGGATCATATTTTCCATAACGTCTATTGTGCCGAACTTGAATGATACCATATTGTTTATCCACCTTTGTTCCTCTACCAATTGTAGGATCAAACCACTCACATTTGAACAACACAACCCTTTTTAATGGTAATCCAGGATATTCAATTCAGATAATTTCTTCAAGTTGGCCATAGAAGTCTTTTTCATATTCACCATATCCTGTACCTTTAACACATACTCCACAATTCATAGTAGACTTTCCAATTGAATGTGCTTTTGTGTGAAACTTGAAGCCATTCACAAAGTAAATAGGCCAAGTTTTTACAATTCTTAAAGGATCCCATGACAAGGCATGTATATTTGAATCTAGCACATTTATTTGAAGGATTGTCAACCTACATAAAATCATTCAACAATAAGAGTGTTACTAAAATTACATTCAAAATATAGTATCTATGTAGATCTATTTCAAAATAAAGGCTTACATAATCTTTCAACCATGTTGCAAAGTTTTCTTCAATGCACTTATCAACTTGTTCATCACTTATATTAGGATGAACAATACGCAATGTCTCCACAAATATCCTATTGTTACATGAATTTCATTCA
The DNA here is from genome assembly GCA_030762895.1 of Sophora flavescens. Classification (NCBI taxonomy): domain Eukaryota; kingdom Viridiplantae; phylum Streptophyta; class Magnoliopsida; order Fabales; family Fabaceae; genus Sophora; species Sophora flavescens. Next base: position 18,932,441 of record CM061065.1, read on the forward strand.
ATTAAATTCATGACATTAGTCAAACTATATTAGCAAATGATGTATGTCCATTTTAAAAAGTACATACTTAATATATGGTTGAATCTCATCGCAATCGATTAATGTATGATTCATGGCAGTAGTAAATTCCCTATCCTCCAAAAAACGATTTTTGCATCCACTAGTAAAACGGCCAGGCAAATTGAAAATGGAAAAGGTCGATTGTACCAAATCATCTTCACTCGTAGAATCTTTTCTTCCAATGCTGGTATGGTAAGGTTGTACTTTTGGCTCAAAATAGTAAGTACAAAATTGAGAAATCTCCTCAATAAGGTATAACTCAATTATAGATCCTTTAACACGAGCCTTGTTCTTAACCTTCTTTTTAAGGTGATGAAGGAACCTACCATAAAGAAAGAATGGTTTCATGTGAAACTAAAAGGGACACAAAAAAAACTACAAAAGAACACAATAAACTAAACTTTTTTTTTGTTACAAGTGTGACGAGGCAATACCTCTCAAAAGGGTACATCCATCTATATTGCACTGGACCACCGACCTTTGCTTCATATGACAGGTGAATAGGTAAATGTTCCATTGAGTCAAAAAAACTAGGAGGGAAAATGCGTTCTAGTTTGCATAACACAATTGGAATATTTTGTTCAAGTCTAATAAGGTCATCTACCTTTACTGATGTTGGCATAAATCTCTAAAGAATTGACTGAGCTCAGTTAAAGCCTTCCATATTTGCTCTGGCAATGTGTTAAAAGCAATTGGAAGCAAACGTTCCAAGAACACATGACAATCGTGACTTTTCATTCCATGTAACTTTCCCTACTTCATGTCCACACATCTAGCCAAGTTTGAAGCATATCCATCTGGCATCTTTAAACCCTTCACTCATTCACAAATTGCTCTTTTCTGTTCCAAAGTAAATGTGTAGTTTGCCTTGGGTTCTTTTATCCTCCCATTATTTTGTTAATGTAGTTCTAAATCCTTGCATTTGCAATACTCTCTCAAGTCCATTCTTGCCTTTAAATTATCTTTAGTCTTGCCTTGAATGTCCATAACAGTGTTAAACACATTATCAAATACATTTTTCTCAATATGCATTACATCGAGATTATGGCGAAATAAATTAGTGCTCCAATACGGTAAATCCCAAAATATACTCTGCTTTGTCCAATTATGCTCAATTCCATACCCAGGTATTTAAATTTGAACAAACTCGGTTATCTTTGGTTTCATATGAATTTGATGCCATATTTGCTCCCCAGTCAACCTAGGAGGCGGTTCTGATCTCTCAACCCTATTCTTGTAAAATGCATCTTTATTTCTTCTAAATATGTGATCATTTGGCAAGAATTGTCTGTGGCAATCAAACCATGATGCCTTCCCACCATGCTTCAGTCGTAATGCCTTTGAGTGTTCCATGCAATATGGACATGCCAATTTCCCTGCTGTCATCCATCTTGACAACATTCCATACGCAGGAAAATCATTAATTGTCCACATTAGTGTAGCTCTCATTACAAAATTTTGCTTTGTAGAAATATCATAGGTTAAAGTGCCCTCTTCCCACGATAACTTTAGCTCATCAATCAAAGACTGCAAATACACATCTATCTTACTTTTGGGATTACGAAGACCAGGAATGATCATGGTCAAAAACAAATAAGGAGTTGTCATACACATCCAAGGCGGAAGGTTGTAAGGAGTCACAATTACTGTCCAACATGAATATTGTGAACTAGATTGACCATAAGGAGTGAATCCATCAGAACATAATCCAAGTCTCACATTGCGTGATTCAGAAGAGAATTGTGGATATGTTTGATCAAAATGCTTCCACGCTTCTGCATCAAATGGGTGTTCGAGGACACCTTGAACTTGTTGATGCTCATAGTGCCATCTCATATGACGTGCATAGTTCATAGAAGCATATAATCTCTTTAACCTGGGTGTGAGTGGTAGATAATGCATAGCTTTAAAGGCACCTCCTTACCACCCTTACCTACCTTGTACCGTGGAGCTTGGCAAAACCGACAGTCTTTTTTTACTAGGTCATCTTTGTAGTACAACATACAACCATTAATGCAACAATCTATTTGTTTACTGCCCATCCCAAGTTTTGATACCAACTTCTTCGCTCTATAAAAATTAGGGACGAGCAAGTTATCCTTAGGCATACCTTCCTTCATAGCTTGAAGTATATCATCAAAGCTTTGTTGTGATATATTCCCTTCGACTTTAATATTCAACATTCTAACTGCCATAGATAATTCTGAGTGGTCAACACAACCTTCCCATAGTGGTCGTTATGCAGAGTGCAACAAATCATAAAATTTCTTTGCTTCCCCATTTGGAGGCTCCTCTATGTGTCTCTCGATCTGGCCCGTAATTTCTGTCCCAACAGCATCAAAAATCATCGATTCACATGGATTTCTTTGTGGCTCAAAGACCTAACGACTGGCTACATGTACCTTCTTCGTTCACATTGCTTGCGTTTCTATCATTTGAACTCAACGAACTTTCTCCATGTGAATCCCAACACCAATAGCTTGGCTTGAAACCATGCTTATACAAATCAACCATAACCTCATCCGGAGTTAAGAAAGCTTTGTTTCCATGTTTTTTGCAAGGACACCTAAGTGTACTACCATTAAGAGAATATTGAGGTTGCCTAGTTGCTTGGTTAACAAAATCTCGGACACCTTCTACAAATTCCCTTCTTAATCCCTCCCGATTTGGAAGTAGTCTATTATACATCCACTTTCGATGATCGGGAATTTCCATATTCTGTATCATGTAAATAGAAATTTAACAAGGCATATATGTATCATTGAATAGAATTGAAACTAAAATATGAAACCAAGTTTTAATTTGTTTATGAATCTAAAGAAACTTGCCTCTGAATCTCAGCTTTGACTTCACTTGCCACGCTTACCAAATAATGAAGCAATCGGTGACACAATGCGCTCCTCTAATTCCTCTTGGTACCTTTCTTTCTTGTTCTTCTTACCGACGGGTATCTGAATATCAAAATATGTATGTAACCATTCAGTGTAATTCTATGGAAGTACAAGTTACCAAACAGGAAAGCATGAAGTAAACATATGAAATTCAACAAAAAAGAACATATGAATAATAGCATAACTTATCACAGGAAATATTAATTTCGATGAGAAATAGTTAATTCTAGGTAGATACCACAATTTTATTTACAAGCCATTAAATGATATATTCTACTAATAAAAAAATGAAAGTAGCAACTAAGTAGATACCACAAAGCTACCTTTACGAATACAAGTCTAAGTTCGATGTTTCCATTCACCTTGAATGACCAATAAAAAATGAAAGTAGCAACTAAGAAATGAAACATCAATGCTAGTATCTCATCTACATCTTTCTGACACATCAAAGGCAAATGATTGAATGAGCACTTTTCTAGCATTACGAGCTAATTTGTATGCCAATCGTGATGCATGATTTTTGAAAAGCCCTATGTCCAAAGGGGATAAGAATCATAATTGCACCTAAAATCAACACATTCACCCAAAAACCAAGAAACATAGCAAGGGCAAGGTGAAGCCATTTAGCGGATTACGAGAGATCACCAGCAATTTTTATCCAAAAAACCAAGAAACAATCACCAAATAAAAACCAACCTTGTGCACATTATTGTGTGTGAGTGTGTCCCAGAACTTTACAATACTTCATTCACCCCAAAAAATTGTACATTAAATCACAATACAGGTGACCGAACCTGATCTCCACTAATCCACAGAAAAATGAATGGTAACCATAAAATGGATCATGTGTAGCAGCAATTAACTTAAACATATTGATGACTCAGTTTTGTTTTCAAACCCCATACTCTTTCGATCATATTTGACAACACCAAGCTTACTTCCAAATTTCATAAACCTTGCACACATCATAAGGATCAGACCATCTCATGATAAAGAAGGCAAGAGGGTAAATCACCAATCAAAGTAAACTACATAGTGGTTCAGGTGTTTCACCAAACAGCTTGAGAGCAACAATAAATTCATTCAATTACAAAAGAAGATAACAAATACAAAGACAGAGCATACGAGAGTGCAAGAAACATCATTAAAATTGCCAATAGAGTAAAAATCATTGTTACTCAAACCCTCATACTGTACAATGTATCAATGGAAGAAAAATAGGGTTACCTACTCAGTGATGACGATGGAGGCGCTTCGATCAGTGGACGAACAGGAGTCCGCTCACTGTGTTGGGGCACCGTTCCGCCGTCCCGCCGTTCCTGTGGTGGTAACGAGGCGCACAGCGAGGAGCACGAACCAGACACGTGCGAGACTCGAGGCGTGACGGTCTCCTCACAACGGCGGCGCTCGTCTGGACAGTTGAGAGAAGGAGGCTTTTGTGGTTTGGAGAAGGAAGAAGAAGTGGGGAAGAAGAGAGAAAAAAGGAGAAAGAAGAAGAAAAAGAAAGAAATAGAAAAACGGAGGGGGGGGGGGGGTTTACGCGCGGGTCTGTCAAAAAAAAGAGAGGAGAGAGTTTATGTTTTAAGTTAACAAATCCGTGTGAAATCCGTCGGAAATTTTCGGACAGATTTCAGACAGATGTAAGATAAATCAAGAAAAATATAAAAAATAACAAATCCGTGTGAAATTTTCGGACAGATTTCAGTCGGATGTAAGATAAATCAAGAAAAATATAAAAATAACAAATCCGTATGAAATCCGTCTGAAATTTTCGGACAGATTTCAGACGGATGTAAGATAAATCAAGAAAAATATAAAAAATAACAAATCCGTGTGAAATCCGTCTGAAATTTTCATAAAATTTCATACGGAAATATTTTCGTCCGAAAATTCCGTCTGAAAATTTAAATTTTCTAGTAGTGGTTTAAAAAATATTGACTCGAATTAAAAATTATATATTCCCATGCGCGTAGAGAAAGAAAAAACTTAATTGACTCGAATACAAGAAATACTCTTTCAAATTGTTTTAAAATTTATTATGTGTGTTTTTTTTTTGACAAGTATTATGTGTGCTTATTCACATATAATATATTTATTTTTCACTAAATCAATCCACAGACATTGTTTTCCAAATTTTAATTTTGTCACTTTGTTTAAAATAGTAATAATTGTTACAATATAATAACAATACATAATTAAAATTGGATTAAAGTAGTATACACTTTTAGTGTAAAAAATTTTACACTTTCACTAACATTTTGATATATACGCTTTTATTTTAATAATTAATATAGATAAATAATAATGATGCTGATTTGTTAAAATATTATTGGATGTATGTTTAAAAATATTTTTCACTGACAATACATAGAAATTAAACTCTTAAGAATTTTATATTTTATTACTCCTTCAAAAAACGAATTTTATATATTTTACAATTTAAATCAAAAATTCATTTAAATGTTTTAAAAAAAACTTATATCTGAATTATGAATAATTTATGGCCGTGACAATGATGACTTGAAAATAATAGCAACGGATCCAAATCCTAATCAAGGTCAATTATTTGATAATAAATATATAAAATATAAAAATAAGATATTTAACGTAAAGGTGGGTTCTCCGTGTAATTTTGGTTGAGGAAGTCTTCAATGTTCACTTTCCCTCACCTTCATCCAAACTTTCAAATTACTTCCTCTCATTTTCGGTATGTTTCCATTTCCAAAACTTTCCGTTAATTTAAAGTGACTTGGTCCCCACGAAACTCATCCTACCTCCTGCAATTACCACCATACCCATATAGATTCGGATTTGATCTTCTCTACGGTAGGCGAGCAACTTTTTTTCCCTTTCAAAATTATCCAATCCGATAGCTTTTGTGTGTATTTTGAGACTGTTGAACCGTCCAGCAATTGAAGATAAGCCAAATTCGATAGATTCTTTACTAATACTTTCGGTATTTTTTTTGAAAGAATTGCTAATACTTTCAAAACTAGTTTAAAAGTTAATATATACTATTGTATTAAAGAATAACAAGATGAAAATCACCCAACAATAACACAAATACAAGACTACTATTTATTTAGGTTTATTCTTTCTTCCTATTTTATATTTTATATTTAGGTTTAATATTATCTATTATCAATTACTCATAATTTTTTTTACGATGAAAATTGATTTTAAACCACTTATTTATGCATATATTATTTTCTTATTTTAATTAAATTTAATCAAACTACAAATTTAAATTACCTTGGTTAGGTTTCTATTAAACGTGACCCAGCTTTGACAATTTACCTAACTATAAATTAAATTTATATATTTTAAAAGTAATAGACATTTCATTGTTAGTCAATTTTTACGTTATTGTAAATTTAATTTGTTTTAGATGCCTTTATTAAAAAATTAATCTCCATCATAATTAACTTAAAGTAATTTTCTCATTTTACCACTCCAAACAAATTCTTTAGCTTTATTCTTGAAAATTGGTAAACTCTCTTTGGTGAGGGTTCAACTCAAAATTTAGTTTGGATAAAAAAAAAGGGGGTATCACCTATTTATAGGATTCAATAAATTGAAAATTAACTACTATTTTGGTCTATGAAAGACAGGATTAATGTTAGTCTGTGTAAAAAATATTGGATATCAATTTACTTCATGAAACATAAAATGTGACATCAATTTAACCCTTTCTCAGATCCCTTGATTTCATAATCGCCAAAAAAAAAGAAAACCCTTTCTCATAAACTTTCAAGATGCCATTTAAAAGATTCTTATGTAAATCGTTTTCTACTTATAGCCTGTTTATTTCAAATAATTTTCAACACCCAACTACCGTTGCCAACTGCGTTTACACAAAGCTCCAAAATTGAGCTTCGAACAAAAGTGCACCGGGACGATAAATTTGGGCGTTTGCGGTGGATGAAAGTTAAACCAAACAAGCTATTATATGATGTGTTTCATCTACCACGAATGCCATTTAGACATCTTACATATAGTTAAGTGACCATCTTTTACTATTAGACCTATCATAAAAAAGGTGAACACCGCTTTGGCCTCTAAGTATGTGTTTGGTTCGATGGGGATGTGAGAGGAGGAGAGAAATTTTAATTTTAATGGAATAGAGATGAGGGGAAGGGAGGATATTTTTAATTAGTTATTGTGTTTGGTTGAGAGGAGGAGAGGGGAGAGATTTTAATGAAGGAGGGGAAATAACACTTTTTATGTTTGGTTCAAGAGGGGAGGGAGATTTTAAAACAAATTTACTTTTACACCCTTATAATTATTTATTTCAAAATAAAGAAATGAAGATATTTTGGTCAATACATGTAAAATGTTTTAAAATTCCTTATCCTCGAAATCCACCCAACATTGGAGGGAGTCAAAATTGAGTGAGGTTGGATTTTACTCCTTCTCCCTCTCATTCAAAAAATTGAACCAAACATAAAAAATTTAAAAAAGTCCCTCCCCTCTCCTCCCATTCTCTTCCCTTCTTTCCACTATATTTCCTTCCAACCAAACATTATATAAAAGATACTTGACATCTCTCAAAAAAGTAGAAAGTGACATCAAGTTAGTCCTTTTGCCAAGGTCGATAAAAAAACACACTCCCACGATGTCATTCTCATCCTACATTAAAAACAAAATCCTCGAATTAAATTGGTTTCCCACATCTCCAAATTTGAGGATTTTTTACCATCCCAAATTTCCCATTCTATTTTGTATTCCAATGAAAGTTTCCTTACTTTAAAAGATACTCCCTCCTATTCATTTCCATGATAAATTTAGTTTTTTGTTTTTATCCAAAACAATGGGTGATACATTTGATATATATATATATATATATTCTTCTATATATACCCTTATACTCCATACTTAAATTCAACCACTATTCCCTACTTAAATTCAACCATAAATGCTAGTACTTGTTCCAAAACAAAAGTCATATGAATGCACATTTTTTTTACTAATAAATATGCACATTCTGAGTGACTATGTGGAGTAATAAGCATACAAAAGGACACTTTGACGTAACGAGCATACAAAAGTAAATATGTGTTTTCAAGATACATTAATGGCAAATGGAATGTGAAGTAAATATGGTAATGTGTAAATAATTAATGATATTATAAATAAGGGTAATTTGGTACAAATGTAAACAAATTAATGCTTTCTTAATCTGTGTGTAAAAACCTTAAATTAGACCGGATGAAGTAATAAATAAGAGCAAACATTCAATCTCATCTATAATAAAATGGAGTACCTCTAATTTAGAGCCCATTTGTTATTGTTTATTTTGATAAAAAATCATTTTTTTAACCATAAAATCATTTTTTAAAATTATTATTGTGTTTGTTTTTACTTTTGAAAATAATCAGAAGCAGAAAAAAATCATTTTGGGGTTAAAATGAAAAGCAACTTTCACTTACTTATGGAAAATTTTTTTTTTTATAACTCATTACTTTAAAAAAATATTTTTTTATGATTGTAAACAAAAACAAATATGTTTATGTTTTTTTTTAAATCTCTAAAAATAATTACTAAATTATTTTACAACAAAATCATTTATTTTTTAATCTTAAACAAACGGGCTCTTAATTCGTGTAAAGTAAAAAATCCCAACTTAATTCATAAGAATCCCAAGTATTGTTGATAACAATTTTTAATAAAGACTAATGTATTTCTAGAATGTGCCTTAACAATGACTAACTTAACGGATAAGTAATTTTTTTATGAATTAAGTTAGTTTTTTTATTTTATTTTTTAGAACTAAATTAGAAGACATAATATTTCTAGGGAAATTATTTACACAAAAAGGAAAAAAAAGTTTAAAAATTATTATCCCATAGAATATGCCCTTTCTCTGCTGCCTCCCATCATTCCAGTTCAATCCGTTTCCTCCCCACCCAACTCATCCTTGTCCAATTTTCCTCAACATTTTGGTTCTGAACATTCCTCAACATTTTGGTTAGGTGAAACTTTGGAAGGTAAATCTAGTAGGGATAAATTGGTCATTTCACCTCACCTACACCCTTTTTTTAAAATGCCATCGTTCTCCGTTATACTCGCCTTCCAATCTTTTGGGTTTTTCATTTCGCAAAGGAACCTATCATTCCATTTCCACGTTCCTTCTCCCATCTCAAATTCTCAATTGAATAGAAAGGCCAATATCTTCATTCATTACACTCTGAAACCATTTTCATTTGTTCATACAAATTCGCATTAAACATAGAATAAAACAATTTTAATTTTCTCATTTTTTTTTCTCCTTTAAAATTTTTGTAAAAAATAGAAAAACAAAAACCTTAATCAAAATTCGAAATTGTTGATCCGTTTGAGCGAATTGGATCGTTTGGACAATTGGGTTTTCAATAGAATCGCGAGTTATTGTTGTTGTTATGATGGAGGGTTTTGGGTGTGAATTATTGTGGTGATTGTCACGAAAACGGTGCCGTTTCGTTGTGACAGGTGGGGAGAGAGAAGGTTGGGACTTGGGGTGGTGGAAACGACACCGTTGAGGAGGGTAGACGGATGGACTACAGGGTGTTTGTGGCGGCCGCCGGCGGCGATTTGTGGGTGAGCGTGGGCGGTAGCGGTGGCGGGTTCAGCCATGAGAGCGAACACGATTTGGCGATGATGGTTAGCGATTTCTTAGAGAATGGTAGCAGTGGTGCCGAGTCATGGTGTAGCAGTGACAGCGATTCTGGTCTATCTGATTTTGCTCATCTTGCTGAGAAGATTCAGGTAATTAAGAAGAAACCCTTTACTGTTATTCCTTATTTAATTATTATTTTGTTTAAATTTTTTTTTTCTTTTAATTTATATTTTTTGGTGACTTGGTATCTAGTTTTTGTAGTGTTTGTAACTTTTGTTATTTTCTTCAAATTGATGGGTTTGAAAGTATTAGTGTGAATTTAGAAGTTGTTGTGCATGTTTGGTTTAGAGTTGAGAACTTGAAATTTGAGAAGTAGCAAACGTACTTTTCGGGCAAAGTATCTGGACAAAAGTACGTTTGGACCCAAAAATGTTTGTAATGGTAAACTAAACGTAGCCGCTATTAGTGGTATGGTAGACATATCTGCTTAGATAATCTTGTTTGCACCTTGCAGTAATTTCATTTTTATTTTGTTTATATTTCCTGACCGGCATATTATAGCTTCATTTTGGTAGCATAATCTTCTATGAATTTTAAGACACACATATGGTAAATGTGTCTTCGGGCTAGCTTTTGGTGCCAATTGAACTAAATCCCTCTCGAGGCATTCTTGAAGCCGCATCTGTGGATCAGTCTAGTCGCATTTAGGAGAATAAATCGTTTAATCTTCCTAGTTACTCAAATTTCTAATTTCTAAATCATATTAACGTGGATTTAAACTGTGGTTGCGGCTGCTGTTATCGTGGTCACTGCAATGCGGATTGCGACCGTTGCAACATGAAATGTTTGTGCCTGAAGATTGGTTTTTGAAACTGTCACAGCTCGTCACAGTCTATTGCGGCCCGTTGATGCTGTAATGCGATTCTGATGTGGGTGCATCACCGTTTCATTGCGATCCTTTCTTGTGATTTGGAACCACACTGAAATTGGAGGATGAGACCGAATCGAGAGATGTGGTCTGCTGTATAGAACCTCAACTCATATAAAACAGCATTTAGACACTGTTTAGTGTTTACCTTCTGCGCTCTGTTCTGTCTCGAATTAAGGAATTGACTGCGAAGTGCAAAAATTGTAGTATTGTAAAAAAAAAAAAAAAACAGTTTTGCTGGTATATAGGTATTTGTATGATTTTGGTGGTTCTGCTTAATGTGTCCTGTTACTGTACTCATGCCTGTTTTCTTATTGTAATGCAAGTTTTCTCTTTTGTTTCGGTGTGGCAGAAATGATATATCTCCTACCATTTGTTTGCTGTTACTGTGGATGCACTCTTCTCTATCTGTATTCTTATATGTTTATTACCAGCATATTTCATTTCTAGAGCTTAGCATTGATATGCCATTAACTTTGGAGGATTTAGATTGATCGGTTGTTATTTTTACTTGCCGTGTTTGCTAACAAAGATGTAACGAATTTGGCATGCTTGACATACTTGACATAGAAGATAAATAATATAGCTGGAATTTCATTGTAGTACTTCAATATGTTCTTTGTGCTGTTTGGATCACGTTGTGTAGCAATATATTTATCTATATACTTTTCTATTTGGATATTCCTCCTGAATAAAAGATCAAGAAAAGAAAGATAAATTGATGTTATTAGTAGATTCTATTAATGCAGAAATTGTCAGATCTTTCATTGTCTTCTAACAATTTCCTCTATTTAAACTGGTCGATCATTTGTGGCTGTGTTATTCATCCATTCGTCCATTTGCATAATTGGTAAGTCATTAAAATTGTACTACGGTATTGCAAACTATGAAGAAGAGAGTTATGTAGTTATGGACTGGGGGGTAACCTGTAATCTAGAGAATCCAAGTTGCCTGAGTAGGGTGTTTTGCCATTGTATTTATTTTCTTCAGACAGATCGACATCATTTTACTTTTCTTTTTTGGTTGCATGATAAGTGTATCCTTGGACCTCAGGTAATCTTTTATGTTGATGGAGACTAGGTGCTTCCCTGGACAATCTTAAGGACGGATCATCCACATCGGCCTGGTGCATTTAGAAGAGTATTAATTCTTGTAGGTGCTAGCTGAAGGTTTGAACTTGGGTAGTCAAATCAGGCAGCACATGTCCTTGACTACTATGCCAAGAGTGCCCTTTGGTTATGTTCGTATGTAGATTGTTTCACTTTCACCTTCAGTCTGGTGCAGATTGCATGTGAAGTTTACAGAAACATGAGCCAAATGCATGTTCATTTGGTCTATTGTCTTAGTTTGTATGAGAAGTTGATGGTTGGGGCCTTTTTCAATTTAAAAATGGTTGTTGCCTATTTAAAATATATGTTAATGGTTAACCCGTAGTTTTGTTTTACCAAGTTCCAGTGTTTTAATGATTCTTCTACATTTACATTTGTTTTTGTCTTTGACTACAATATTCCTATAGGCATTGCTGTGAGACTAATCCCTGAAGCACTTTCACCGTTGGTTACTAACCTGGATGTTGTTGTTCTATTTACTGGTATCACTCATTTCCTATCTAGTTGTCCTATTTAATTGCTGAGGTCTGTGATATCAAGTACCTAGGGTTTCACTTACATGGATTAGGACTAGCTGTGTGGGTTCTCAAGGCACATGCATTCTCTTTCCTTGCTTTCATTTGACTTTTGGGTTTGACTGACAAACCGCAAGATGTGATCTCCTATTTTCTAGGAGTATGGGTGCTAGTAGTTTCTACTCCTTTCTCAATTATTTTAAACAAGGGACATTCAATGTCTAGGGGAAAAAGTTAAACAGAAAATGGACACCAAAGAAGGAGAATCGCCTTTTCTCTTGTATTACTGTATAATGAATGATTGTTCACTAATTATATACTTTTGATAAATGATTTTAACAACATCCCTGACCATCTTTCATGTATTATGACACAGATCTGTAAGCTATCGGTGACTCAATATGAGAATGACTTGCTTTCAACTGTTCAGTCTCTCATACGATCAATGAATGAGACCGATCTTCAAAGTATGAATTCTGGTCCATGTTATGCTAGCTGTATCAGGTTTTATCTGGTGAAGCTGATGAGACTTTCAGGTTATGATGCTGGTGTTTGTGCATCTAAATGGCAGGGTAGTGGCAAGGTCCCTGGAGGTATGTTATTGTATATTCTTCTGATTTTACCAAAATTATGATTCTACTTGTGCTTCATGGACTGCACATCCATCGTTAAGTTGCCTCCGATGGTTTGCTTTCAGTGCTAAATTAGCAATTTTATGTGTTGTCCACATGAAGTGCTTTTTTACATGTTAAGTAATATTATGAGTGTGGAGAGAGTGAAATGTCACACTTTTGGATATGGTCTTGTACGTTCCATTGTTCCACGTTTCCATTGGATCAACATACCATGTATTTTTTTGCTAATGTTTTTACATGATGTTTACTCATCTAAACTTGTGGTACAGGTGATCATGAATATATTGATGTGGTGGTTAACAATAATTCTGAAAGCTCGGAGCGATTGATTATTGATATTGATTTCCGAAGCCACTTTGAAATAGCTAGAGCTGTTGATTCATATGATAGGATACTGAAATCGCTTCCGGTTGTCTATGTGGGTTCCTTTACTAGGCTGAAACAATTTCTCGGAATAATGGAGGAAGCTACTAGATCTTCTTTGAAACAGAATTCTATGCCTCTTCCACCGTGGAGATCTCTAGCATATTTGCAAGCTAAGTGGCAATCTCCCTATGAAAGATATACAGATTCAGAAGGCAATAATATTAGTCATGGGCATTGCTTCGATCACAAGCAATGCCGTGGACATCTGAAGAGACTACAATCTTGTCTTCACTCCGGAATGGACACAGATCGAATGCTGAAGCCTAGGAACACTGAAAGTAACTGGAGGATGAAGCCCGACAGATGGAGGCACTCCTTGTTCAGGCCTATTTGACATGTACAGATTTTGTCTTTGAAGATCTCAAGAGATTGAGTGAAAAAGATACAGAATTTTGCGGGTTTTTTCTTTTTTCGCGAGAAAATCTTCCGCTCGTTTACCTAATAAGTCGGATCCACAAATGACAGGTTCATATACGCAGCCTTAGCAGCAATAAGCCATTTTAAAATGCATCAGTTATTCGTTTCTTGTCTGTGTTTGAGGTCACACCCAGAGTCTATGCTTGTTTTGGTGCCCAGTGACTTTCCGGTGTTGAGAGATTTTGAACTGTAGCCGAAGCATACAGTACAGGGTATCCTGCCATATCTGATAATTTTTCCTTGCCTTATATATTTGTTGGGCTTAGGAAATTTTGGTACCATTTGTTCTATTTCTATCTTTCAATATATGTTCTTATGATTAATTTTGAGTGGTGAACTGAAGTAGCCTTTCAAATTTTGTTACGGTTATATAGCTGTTTATGATGATTGTTTTGGACTTGGTAGAAAAAATAAAGATACAACTTTGGAACTTGCTATATTCTCAGCTAGACGTTGTGTGCTAGCTTTTGAACTTCTGTTGCTTGATTATTGTTTCAAAACCCATTCGTTTTAATTGATTTCCTTCTGTTCCAGTCCAGGTCTTGTTTTAGACTTGAGTGTAAAAACATTGGAAGTTTGGAATTTGGATTCTCTAAAGTTGGATTTCGCTGAAATTCCTGCATTTAGGTAAATTTAAGGGTATTTTTAAGAAATTTGACTTAAAACCCTCTCTTGATAGAATTTTAACTAACCGTAGGAGAATTCAGGGATTCTCAAATGTAGGGAATCCGGATTTGGAGGTTCCAGTTGTTGGGTCACTTTTTCCCTCATAAATCTATGTTTGCTTTCACAAGCGATGCACAAAAAAGGGATTCAACTCGAATGAGTTTGGGTCGAAAAGGGTATCGTGTAAGGTACAAAGGAAAGATTCGGATGATGATCTTGTAGGATTTTGGGTGGTGTTAGTGATGGGAATTGAACGAGAAGTTTGTTTTGGTGGTGATAATTTTTCCACTCAAGCCTAATTCTCAAACTTGAAACCCTAACCCTTGATTCCCATTGCAACAGAGGCTCCAACCAAGATGTTGAAAGATTATGAGTGGTGGAAATCGAACTTTCATGTTTTGAAAACACGAAAGAGTCTGAATTCCGAAGGTAATGGTTCCCATTACAAGGGAATGGGCGGGGTTGATTAAGGAGAGGGAGGAGAAGTAGGTGGTTGTGTGAGGCTTGAAGAATTGAGAGATTGTTGTGGGGAATGGCAGAGGGTTAGTGTTGCGGAATAGACACACGCAAGTGCATGTATTGTTAACAAGTAATATAGAGTAGAGTAGAGTATCATTCTCACCACAATTGAATATCAAGTACCAAATTGTGTCAATATATATTTAACTAGGAAACTAAATTCTTCAAAAAAAAAAAAAAAAAAAAACTAGGCAACTAAATCGAAAGAGAATTTGAGAAAATTAAATTACAAGTAAAAGAAAGAATAATGAGAAAATGACACGTAGTAAGAGAAAGCTCTAGGAATTCAAATTTAACCTCTGTTACTCTTATTTTGTTCAATTATGACCAAACTTCCCTAATTTTATTTCAATCCTTTTTGCTAGCCATTAACTCCAATTTATTCAATAGTCTATCTTAAGCACCAAAGAAAATATTTCATAATTATTAATTCACTATATTCTATATTCCTGGGTGAATTAACTAATTGGAAATTCATTAAGATTCATGGTTCTTTTTCAAATACTACAAAAAACTTATTGTATAAGAGCTATCCGCATAAACCTTATGCAAGGTTTTATCTATGTACTCTAAACACATAAATCACCTTTCGATTTCATTATGATTAGACAATCATCTAATTAATGATCAAGTAACTAGAATCATTAAGATCTGAGAATAAAAGGCAAAAAGAAGAGATGAAGGAAATCAATAACCTAATACAAAATCACCAAACAATTGTAACTAGGTTACATCATCACCCTAGAATAAGGGTTTTTGTCCATGACGATAAAAGTTGCAACATAAAACGATGAAAAAACACATAGTTGAAGAACAAGAATAAAATGGAAGAATACTAAGAATGCTTTCGTCTTCATCTGTCCTGGACTTTAACCATCCTCTTTTTTGTACAAAACCATGAGAATTTATACTTTCAAACCAACCAACAAAAAGCATTAATTAAGGCTATAAAAACCAATCCACCAATTGTAGTACAATAAAATTGTAATTCACTAGTTATTCCAGATGTTCGCCAACTCTAAAAAAATCAGAGGTTAGGTTTCCGATCTGCGCTCGACGCAACATAGTCCGCACCTACCATCCAGGACACAAAAAACTCCATTTTACATTTGGCAATAAGGGCACCCATCGATATCAAAAGCAATTGAAGAATATTGTTGTTCTCATCTTGAGCAATCCTCAACAACAACATCCCTTTATATTTTTCATAAACCACGTGTCGTTGACTCGAACAAGTGTTTTGCAAAATTCAAACCCATCGGTACTTGGTTTGAATGTCCATAAGGCCCCATTTGTGAGTTTGGAGGGGAAGGAAATGAAAGGGATCATAGGGGAATGAAAGGGGAGGGTGGGGAGGAGGAGAGTATATCCCTCTCCCTGTTTAGGAGTGAAATGAAAAAAGTGGGTCGATGTGGAGGATGGTTGATTAATTAAAATACCCCAGAATATTTCCCTCCAATTAATAGAACTCACAAACAAGAGAGGAAGAAAATTAACCTCTCATTTTCTTCATTTCCCCTCCAAAAAAACAACTCACAAACATAGCCTAATAATGAAATTCTCTTTTTCCTCATGCTAACTAGTAATCACTATATGCTGGCATAGTTTGCAGCTTTGGAATTATACCATGAGCAATAACTCACTATATGCTGGCATAGTTTGCAACTCGAAAATTGTACTTAGAGCCATATTGATAAATCATTGTACGATTGTTCCTAATTGCCAAAAGTTCTTTCAATTGGCTTTTGTTTTGCAGTCCATGCTTTTTTATAGGTGGTGATGTACCCATAATTACTTCTTATATGCGTGACAAAAATTGGTATAGTAATTGATGAATCTGCATGACTAATGACAAGATGCTTTTTAGACAAATCACATTGGAATCAAGCTTATGATAATCCTGAGATATCATTATAGATAATCATATATGAGCCCATATAGCTTTCGAATTTCCTAGATCTATCTTTTTCTCAAAAATGTTGCTCTGATTCTCCAATTGCATCCTTGTATCTTACATTTGGCAGGATATTTGGTTGACTTTTTTTTTTCTCGATAATTATAAAATTTCATTAAAATAGTATATCTTAAACATCATAGTGAAACACTCCCTCACCTTTTAGGAAGAGTTGAAGAGGAACACCCTATCATGGATTTACGTGCTCAAAGATAGACACAAAAGATACATCGGTCTAAAAAGATAAAAAATATGTGCACTCGTAACCATATAAGTAAAACTAACTCCTCTATACAGCTACACCTAATCATCCACCCAAGAGGAAAAGCAGGCAATATATACAAAACCCCCTCAGAGCCAACAACAATACACCTGAATACCAAATAGAGAAGCACAATTAATTCTGATTAAACCAATACAAGCAAAAGACGATACTACACTCCCATGCACCCTGAACAGCTTCTTGTAGCATTCTTTTGGTTGACTTAGATTCCATCACCTTGTAATCCACAAAATGTATGATTTTTTTTTTTTGACGGAACACAAAATGTATGATATGGTAGTGCTTAATTGCAACCAACATGAGATTAGGGTACTGAGCAAACATAGAAAACATTATTTAAATATCATGGTACTCTTTAAGAGTCCAGAGCCTGTACTAAACAATAAAGATTTCACACTTATTAAAACTCCATTGAATGAATAATAGATATTCGCCACTCAATAAATCTCTAATCAATGGATAGTAAAGATCCCAAAATAATTAAATTTCTGATGAATGAACGATAAAGATTTCCCACTTATTAAAACTTTGTTGATTGAATAGTAGAGATTTCTCATCACTCAATAAATCTTGCTCAATGACCAATCAAGATTTTGTACTTATTAAAACTCTGCTGAATGTACGATAGAGATTCCTCACTCAATAAATGTCTGTGAAATAAATAGTAAAAATTCCATACTTGAAAAATTTACAGTTATGTTATTTAGATACAATTTTGATTTTCGACACCGTACCTTTAGACAGTGCAAGTAAAGGGGGTTATCGGATGGTAATGTTTGTGAGAGACAAACAATATAGTGTTTGTCAAAAATGAATGTCGAAAAATTATTTTTCTAAATTTATGATGAATGAAAGTAAAGATTTCCCACCACTTGCTAATTAAAACTTTGCTAAATGAACAATAGAGATCCCACACTCAATAAATATCTGCTTTATAAAACTTTAATTTGTTGAATGAATAGTAGTGATTCCCTACTCAATATAAGATTCATATCCTCTCCGGTCACTGGAAATTTCTGATAGGAGAGAAATATACCCATGAAATAATATTATTTTAATCCATGAGTTTATCTCTTTCCTGAAATAGACAACTATAAACACGAGAAGGGGAGGAGGGTTGAATTGTGTTTATCAGAATTTAAGCAAAGCTGAAATCTTTTCGCAACCAGAAAGCTAACTTTGAACGAATGGAAGAATACATGATGGACGGGTGACTCTTGCAAACACACCACTTGACAGACGCAAGAAAACTAAAACAATTAAAGAGTTTAAGGGAAGAGAGATTGACATGGTGATTTATCCTGGTTCACTCTTTGCGACACCCTAATCTAGGGTCATCACATTATTACCCAAGAACGGAAATTAAATTATTGATGCTGGTTACTTTCGGAAAATATATTTATAAGAGACTTTTTCTTTACAAAAATAGTGTTGAATTTTTTTTTCTAACAGAGTATCATTGCAAACATACACAATATATATATATATATATATATATATATATATATATATATATATAGGAGATAACAAAAGAGCCATCATGAGTATAGGCTATTCTCCATCAAACTAAGCAAAGAAAATAAAGATATATATATACACATCGGCAACAAGTAGTTCAGAACCATATCAAAACTCATGGCTCTCAGAAGCCAGATCAAAACTGTCAAGACTCACTACCCCAAAAACTCTACCTAAAGTTGGTCAAGCTACTAAAACCCATTGGGAAGATCATGATGATCAACCCTGCCTACAACTGACGATTCTGACGATGATGCCTCCGCTTCCGCTGTATCATCAGAAGAATCTTCATCATCAACCGCAAGAGGTTGAAACTCAGGATCGTCCTCAATGTATTCCTCCGGATCTTCCTCCCCCTCACCTAACTCCAATTCAGCAGGAGGTTCTGCAGGTCCTAATATCTGAAGAGGATGTGGTTGAGGTAATGGATCCATCAATCCGTGCTCTTCCAAGTACTGTAGGTACAGCCAAACTGGAGGTAGAGATACCTCGACCGTCTCCACTACGTGAATTCTCTGTTGTGGTCCTTCCTCTATTGTTCCGATAACCTCTCTACTCGGACCATGGTAGGTGGCGCTGAGTGCCCCAGGGTTAATCTCCCAGGCACCACCATATTGTGCACGATCAAAAGTGATCGTTCGGACCCTCGATTGTACCAAGGGTATATCCGGGTTCATCTGAATGTGTAAGAGTGAGAAACTAATACATGGATCTTACTCAATAACTACATACTAGCCACCATATAACACATCAGCATTTACTAAGTACAAACATTTATAAATTAACAATTTATCAGTGGGTTCAACACCCCAAACATCATCCATAAAAATTATGCATGACACTTCATATTCATCATCTAAATTCGTCCTAATCTCATGAGATATCCCAACATATAATGAGTTGATCAGACTCCATAGCCACACTGACTAACTTGGCACACTGCCACTAGGCACACAAAGTGTGGCTAATCTTGGCACACTGCCACTAGGTGCGCAACCTCTTCCCATCCACATAGGCATAAGGTGTGGCTACTCTAGGCACACTACCAAACACATTGCTAATGTCCACAATCAGGGCACCAATAGCAAGTAAGATGGGGTCTCAATGTCCTCCCTAGGCACATGAGAAAATGCATGTCGTAATTACCTTTCGCTGCTGGTAATTGATGCATCAAACCTCAAACCGCAGGCACGTCTGCCAAATGCATGTAAAACACTTTTGTTTTGATCTTTGTCTTTATGTTCAATCTTTCTTTGCCGAAGCTCAAAATGGCTTACGACTCACATAGTTTTAAAGCACCGTTAAAACTTTTATTACAACACAGGACCTCACCGTCCGAGTGCTCAATCACGACACCTCTCGACCGATGCACCAGTCTGAGGTTCGTGGTACTAGAAAACATCTTCAATGTTTCAACACGGTATACCTCACGTATACGGTATAGACCCTCAAAGTCCAAATGACTGAGTCCATCACAACACAGAACCTTAGTACCCCGACGTCTCGGTTACTAAGTCCAACTGTACTTTCAACATGGTTGAATCAACTTTTGACTTTCAGAAATTCTTTTCCAAGGTAGAAATTCATTATAAAATCCTTAAATCATAAAACTTATTTTTTTCACAAACTAATGAGTCACTTGAGGTTTAATTTCCTCAAAATATGCATCATTAGTTTGAAAATACTTGCCGTCTACACTTTTCCAAATTTGCCGTCAAATATTATTTTTAAGGCTTTTTAAGTCAAAACTTAACTTTTTCCACTTAATTAATTTTCTAAAATCATGATTAACTTATTTTCACCAATTAATTTTATAAAAGAATATTTTGTAATATTCCGGGTTTTCTTACGTAAAATTTAGCAGTGCGGAAATATTTTCACGGTTTCGCGCTCGTTGTGACTCATCATTCACTTTTCCAGAAATAAATTATTAAAATAATAATAGTTTTCAAAATCCTCATTTCCTCAAAATAAAATTCCCTTAATATTATATATCAATATTTTGTCGTTAAAACATTGAATATAATTTGCGAAGCTTCATAAAGCTTTTATCCGACTTACTTAATTGTGCACTGACCACTGTCAAGCTTCTCACACATCAACAAACATTTATATCACAGATATTTCCCAGGCAGATCATGCATCACAGTAGCATAATATAATTACAGATAAACAATTAAACGAAATTAAAACCACACAGATACAAATAACACAACAATAAACAACATAAATAAATACTAACAAACAAATAATTACAAACAACCACGGGATAGCATATAGCCATTGAATAAATCCTCCGGTGTTCCCCTCTTACCTCTTGAAGACTTTTTGGTGAACTTACAGATTCCTTCGGAATTTCGGTTACCTCGTAAACGTCGTACTCAACTAACCTTCAACCATTACAACCAAATAGTTACAAATCAAGAAACTAAAACATTCTAAACCCTAATACATAGTCACGGCCTCTAGGGTTTTTAAATGACTAAAATTTCTAATCATGATTAAGTCATGGATTAATGATCCTTGATTAACCTAAATCATAGATTATTGACTAAACAACTAACTTTGAAACCCAAAACTTCCTAACTCTTTTATACAAGGATTCGGCCTCAACATGTTCATAGGGCTAGGGTTCTTAGTTTAATAAACCAACTTGGGCATACATACTAATAGCTTGATTAATAAGATCATTAATGAAAACTTTGGACAAAAGCTCATCAAATCTCACCCACTTAGGGTTCGGCCAACATAGAGATTTTTGAGTAAAGATTTTCATTTTAAGAAACTAACATGGATTAGAGTGTGTAGACATACATGCCATATAGAATACATGATCATACATGATAACACATGAACAAAACTCTACCAACCCTAATTTGATAGATTCGGCCAAGGCTAGGTTTTTAGGAAAGAAATTTTTTATTACATCATGCTCTTGGATTTAGATAATATGCATGATATCAAGAAGATAGAAAGTAGTTTCATCCTTATTATATTTTTCTAGAATTTATTATGACCTTTCAAAGTTCTAGGGTTAGAAACTTTAAAGTGATGAACAACTATACTATAAACCTTGAATCAAGAAACTTGCTAAAGAACATAGGTATGATTAAGAATGAAGATTTGGATTTACCTCTTGAAGATCAATGACAAAGGAAATCCAAGAAACTTGCTTCACAAACTTATCACTAAAGAACTTATGAACTTAGGGTTTTGAACAAAAAGGCATTAGAAACTAAGTGAAAAGTGAGAGTATGGTATTTATAGAGATGGGTGGCGCCATATTAGGAAGACTCTAGAAGTGATGAGTTGCCTTGCTAAAAGGATTGAAATGTAAATACTTTCTAGGGACCAATTTGCAAAGATTCCAAAAGTTGAAGGACTAGTTTGCAAATTGTCAATAAAGTGTCATGATGATGATTTGACACATTTAATGTACACTTATCTTGACCAAAGTTGGCTGATTTTGTCATAGATATTTTAGGAAAATTCAAGATTGTTGAAGAAGATTTTAGAAGCTTGAAGAACAAAGTGGAAGAATGTAGAACATTCTAGAATTTTCTTGGTTCTTCCAAAATTTTATGAGGGAAGACCCTTATCCCTCATGGGCTTGCGCATGGGATTGGTAAATTTGGGCTTGGTTTCATTTTTGTGGGGCCCACTTAAAGATTTAAGCATTAAGCTTAAGATAGGAAACTTGTATAGTTTCAAATAGGCTTTATGGAATCAATCCATGAACTATAAAATTTTGGGCTTCAAAGCCACATCCATTTGAGATTGGAAACAAGAATTCTATCCCAATCCACTTGAAAAAAAACTTAAAAACTAATTTAGGGACAAAAGAGTAATTTACAGAAAGTTCAGGGACTTAAGCGTAAAATTCATAAATTTTCACTTTAACCCTGAAGAACCTTCTAAGCTTAAAAATATGATTCATACCCTTGAATCATCTCTAAATCCTAAGATAAACCCTCTATCGGCTCTTAGAAACTCTAATATCCCTTCCGTCGTCTACCCGATTACACTTTTCACCCGGAAAATGTAAATTATTTTATTTTTTCTGAAAATAATTCTAAAAAATACAGAATTGTAGAAAATAAAATACTAAACTTAAGTCTTTTGTTCGCGAATTAAAATTAGGTCTTTTGAGCAGTATTATTATACTGTCAATGGAATTCGCGGGCCGGGTTTCACCTGACTTTCCAACCTAAATTTTAATCGTAACTTCCTACATTCAAGTAGGATTACGTGGTAAACTCCGTTTATTTAAAATAATTTTCTAAAACTCAGATAAATTTATAAACATATTTATATGTATTACTGTTATTTAAAACAGTGAAATACAGGGTGTTACACTCTTCAAATTAAAGAGCTACATCCAGTCCTTGGCAGCACCAAGATTTATCCACTATAACTGATAAGGTTACAGACTCAAGTATTATTTGCACACCTAGCCTCTTCAGGCTCAAGACAAGTATTGTTTTCACACCTAGCCTCTTCAGGCTCACTTAGGTTTGTTTGAGAGATTGGGTTTGTAAAAATACAACTTCTCACAAGCAGATCTTTCACTAACACTCAGGGAGTGGTTTAAATGTGAAGTCTAGGAAAGTCTGCGTAATAACTTCAAATGTTTGAAGAATACAGAATGAAAGAATAAAAGAATTAATGAGCAAAGTAACGGCGTTTTAATGCAGTGTGTATTCTCTTTTTCTTCATCTTCAATGACTTCTGTATTTATAGTCTTCAAGCATTTAGGATCCGTTGGAGACATTCTCTCAGATGTTGGCTTCAAGCAGAACTTCATTAAATACAATAGAGTCGTTCTGAGCACCCATTAATGCAATAGAGTCGTTCTGAGCAGCCATTAATGCAATAGGAACGTTGGTTGTACTCTAACATGTAGGATCATGGCTTTATGCATCGAGATACAGCCATGTCAGAGTTGGGCAGAGAGATTTTTGTACTTTGCTGAGTACACTCCCCTTTTTGTGGAATAAAGTATGTTGGAAGCATTCTTTTAGATTATCCAAGGTTGCTTGAGAGAGTAGTCTTCTGACTTTTCTTGATAATCGTGAAACTGAGTAGGAGAGAAGGCTTCAAGTCTCTTTCTGATTCTTGAACTAAGATTCTGATAATCCTTATAGAATTCGCGTTCATAAGATAAGTGCTTCCATCTTAAAAATAATCACGTCTATCTAGTCATTTGAGTTTTCATTCGGGCTAGTAGATGAGCTCTATATTAAGGACTCAGAAAGTCCAAAGACTAGTGGTCGAGCACTTCTGTCACCTTTAGTGGACGAGCACTTTTGTTACTCTATTGGACGAGAGCTTCTGTCACCTTTAGTGGACGAGAGCGTTTATTACTTTAGTGGACGAGAGCCTCTGTTACTTTACTGGACGAGAGTCTCAGTTACTCTGGTGGACGAGAGTCTCAGTTACTCTAATGGATGAGAGTCTTTTGCCACGTTATTGGACGAGCCATTCTGATACCTTAGTGGACGCGCTATTCTGATACTTTGATGGACGAGCTCCAAGTGCCACGTCATTGGACGGATAATTTCGATACCTCTTTGGGATCGGGCTTTTCTGATACTTTGATGGACGCGCTCCAAGTGCCACGTCATTGGACGAATAATTCTGATACCTCACTGGACGGGCTTTTCTGATACTTTAATGGACGCAAGTTTCTTTCTCTTGCGTTTTGGACGTGCACTTTAAACATTTGTGATGGACGTGAGCTTCAATCACTACAGTGTTGGACGTGCGTTTCAATCACTTGCATTGGACGTGAGCTTCAATCACTACAGTGTTGGACGGATGATTCTATTTCTTAATCTGCACACTCGATAGATAGGTTAGCAACCAATATGAAGGTTAATTAAATCATTAACCAATGTTTATTTCTCATCAAAACTTAGGGAAATGCACATCAGACATTTTAGAGACTTAACAATCTCCCCCTTTTTGATGATGACAAACATTGAGATGATTTAATGAACCTAAAAAAAATATCAACAAAGAAAATAGCATATATAGACAGGTTGAAATTTTCTTAAGTGAACAGGTCATATCATATTCATTCTCCCATTCTATTTCTCCTATTCTCCCATTTTCATTTATCCCATTCTCCCTATTCATTTCTCCCTTTTTCCCCCTTTTGTCAACATCAAAAAGGGTTATCAAGTTTTATTTATGAGATATGTTAAAGGCAAGATAACATGTTAAGAAAATCATAGTAATGCAGTAAGCATATTAGACATATTCCACTTAAATTATTGTATCATTACTCCCCCAGAACTAATGCTTAGTTGAAAGAACATGTATATAGGAGTAATGATAGATTTAGCATAGACTCGTTAACATTCATACAAGTCATTCAACAATGCAATGTATGTTTAGATTATCTCTAATAAATAAAAACCTTTCTTCTGCGAGGGGTTTAGTGAAAATATCAGCCCATTGATTTTCAGTTTTAACAAACTTAATATCAAAGATGCCTTTTTGAACATAATCCCTAATGAAATGATGTTTGATTTCAATATGCTTAGCCTTAGAATGCTGAATTGGATTTTTAGTTAAGCATATAGAACTGGAATTATCACACCATACAGATATGTTATGTTCATAAATAGACTAATCCTCAAGTTGATGTTTCACCCATAAGAGTTGAGAGCAGCAACTAGCAGCAGAGATGTATTATGCTTCAGCAGTAGACAAGGCAATGGTTGTCTGCCTCTTGCTTGACCATGAGACTAAACTTGCTCCAATGAAGTGACATCCTCCATTGGTGCTTTTTCTTTCTATTCTGTCTCCAGCAAAATCAGCATAATAGTATCCCACTAATCTGTATTCTTTTGATCTTAAATACAGTAAACCAAGATTAGTAGTTCCAAGCAAATATCTAAATATTCTTTTTACAGACTTAAGATGAGATTCTCTAGGATCAGATTGGAATCTAGCACACATACAAACACTAAATTGAATGTCAGGTCTGCTTGAAGTTAAGTACAGTAGAGAGCCAATCATACCTCTGTAGACAGTTTGATCTACCTTTTTACCTTCATCATCTTTGCTTAGTTTTGCATTGGGTTGCATAGGGGTTTTCATGAGCTTTGCATTTTCCATTTTGTATTTCTTGAGTATCTCCTTGGTATATTTTTGTTGATGAATGTAAATTCCATCACTTGTTTGCTTGATTTGTAATCCAAGGAAGAACTTCAATTCTCCTATCATGCTCATCTCAAATTCAGCTTGTATTAGACTTGAAAATTCCCTGCACAGCTTTTCATTAGTTGCTCCAAAAATAATATCATCAATATATATTTGAACTATAATAAAGTTCTCTTTAGTGCATTTTTTGAACAGAGTAGTGTCTACTTGTCCTCTAGTAAAACCATTATGTATGAGAAAAGAATTGAGTCTATCATACCATGCTCTAGGTGCTTGTTTCAAACCATATAATGCCTTTTTAAGTTTGAAAACGTAATCTGGTTTATCAGTATCCTCAAAACCAGGGGGTTGTTTAACATACACTTCTTCTTCAATTATACCATTTAGAAAATCACTTTTTACATCCATTTGAAACATGGTAATTTGGTGTTGTGCAGCATATGACATTAAAATGCGTATGGCTTCTATTCTAGCTACAGGTGCAAAAGGTTTCAGTATAATCCATACCTTCTTGTTGGTTATAGCCTTGAGCTACTAACCTTGCCTTATTTCTGACAACTTTACCATCTTCATCCAGTTTGTTTCTGAAGACCCATCTTGTTCCAATAACCGACTTGTTTTTAGGCTTAGAGACAAGAGTCTAGACATCATTTCTGGTGAACTGGTTAAGTTCTTCTTGCATAGCAAGAATCCAGCTTTCATCCTCAAGAGCTTCTTCAATGCGTTTAGGCTCCAAATCTGAAATAAAGGCCACATTGCTTGATTCTCTTAATGTAGATCTGGTTCTTACTCATTCAGAAGGATTTCCAATAATAAGATCCTTAGGATGATGAATGTTGAACTTCCAATCCCTTTTGAGATCATCATGAAGATCTTGACTTGTCTGCTGACTCGTTTGTTCCACTTGTCTTTCAGCCTCAGACACAGGTTCTGTTTTGGTTAGATCGGGTTGTTGACTTTCTGGTTTGTTTATATCAAGACCTGCAAGATCATCTTCTAGATCTGATAGTTCTTTATCAGTCTTTAATCCATCATTGAATTTAACATGAACAGATTCTTCAATAATACATGTTCTTGAATTGTAAAAATAATCTACGAAAATACCTTTATCTACCTTAGAATCAAACTTTCCAAGATTATCTCTGGTATTCAGAATAAAAATCCAAAAGCATGAAAATAAGATATGTTGGGGCTTTTTCCTTTCCACAATTCATAAGGTGTCCTTTTTAGAAAAGGCCTAATAAGTATTCTGTTTTGTACATAGCAAGCAGTGTTTACAGCTTTTGCCCAGAGGTACTTAGGGAGATTATTTTCATTGAGCATAGATCTAGCCATCTCTTGCAGAGATCTGTTCTTTCTCTCAACCACTCCATTTTGCTATGGAGTTCTAGGTGCAGAGAAATTGTGAGAGATTCCATTCTCCTCACGTAACCTGTCTAAACTGCTCATTTTTAAATTCTCTCCCATGATCACTTCTAAGGGTAGAAATACGAAACCCCTGCTCATTTTGTACTCTTTTTGCAGAATCTTGAGAAAGCCTTAAAAGACTCATCCTTGTGTGTTAGGAAGAGTACCCATGTGTATCTAGAATAGTCATCAACTATGACAAATCCATATTTTCTTCGGCCAGCCGGCAACACTAATCGGTCCAAACAGATCCATGTGTAACAACTGAAAAGGTCTAGAGGTTGATACTTGGTTTTTAGATTTGAAACTTGAATTTATCTGTTTACCTCTCTGACATGCATCACACAAGACATCTTTCTTAAAGCTAATATCAGGCAATCCTCTCACGAGATTATTCCTTTTTAATTCAGAAATTAGTTTCATACCAGCATGTCCTAGTTTCTTATGCCATAACCATCTCTCATTCTCTTTAGACATCATATAGGTTACACTTTGATCTGAGAGATCAGACAGTTCAATCTTATAAAGATTTTGTTGCCTTTTAGCTGAAAAGAAGTTTTTGCCACTACAGTCTTTAACTATGCATACATCCTTGGTAAAGGAAACATCAAAACCACTATCACATAATTGACTTATGCTAAGCAGGTTGTGTCTTAATCCTTTAACCAAGAGAACATTAGATATAGAGGGAAGAGGGGGTTTACCACCAATAGTACCAATTCCTATAACCTTCCCTTTCTGATTCCCTCCGAAGGCAACGTGTCCTCCTTTCTTAAGTTGGAGGTCTAGGAACATAAACCTTTATCCTGTCATATGTCGCGAGCAGCCACTATCCAGGTACCAACAATGGTGTTTTCTTTGTCTTGTTGAGGACATCTGCAACAAGGATTATTTGATATTTAGGTACCCATATTTTTCTGGGTCCTTTTTTGTTAGTTCTAGGAGTCTGTGAGGACTTCCTTCTCTTCTTATGGATACACTTAGACATAACATGCCCAGTTTTTCCACAGAAGTTACAAATAGGTGTTGATTTGGTTACAGGTGACTTAACAGATACTTTAGAAACTTTAGTTGATACTTTATGATGTATCTGATGGACATATCCAATACCTTCTTTGTTAAGAGAGTGCTTCTGACTATCAAGTAGCTTAGTCAGATTGTCTCTACCATTAACAAATTTGGCAAGATCAGAAGTGAGCTCTTCCACTTTCTGTTGAAGTTTTTCAACTTCTTCAGATGGTGATGTTTCACTTGAGATCTTAGCTTCATTAGACTTTTCAGTCTTCAACTCACTGTTTTCTTTAGCCAGCTTCTCGCACTCTTGAGATTTCTGTTTATGTTCACTGGTGAGCTTTACAAACTCTCTCTTGAGGGATTTGAAGGCTTTAGATAAGCAGTTGGATTCCTCCATCAACTCCTCATAGGAATCAAGTAATTCCTCATAGTCAGGATGTACCTCATTGTCAGAGTCTGAGTCAGTGTTGGCCATCAAACAGAGATTGGCTTCTTCCTCTGTTTCTTCATCAGAAGATGTTGACTCCAGATCCTCCCAAGTAGCCATCATTCCTTTCTTCTTCTTCTTGAAGAATTTCTTAAAAGGGGCCTTCTTGAGTTGAGGACATTTAGCCTTGAAGTGACCGGGCTTCTTGCACTCATAGCAAACAATTGGACTTTTGTCTGTTGAGGTGGATTCTTTGAAGTTCTTGTCCTTGTTGAACCTTCTGAATGGCCTATCCTTCTTGAATTTCTTTTTCTGTAGGAGAAGCTTTATCTTCCTGGTCAGGAGAGACAATTCTTCATCACTCTCAGAATCCTCGAGTTCTGATAGGTCAGCATCACTGGATGACTCATCTGCCTTCAGAGCCTTGGAACCTTTTGCTGACTTTTGATCAGCTTTTAGAGAAATTGACTTGCCCTTCTTTGGTGCAGCTTCATCTCCAAGTTCTTGCTCATGAACAGTGAGTGTTCCAAGAAGTTCATCCATAGTCAAGATGGTGAGATCCTTGGCTTGGGAGATAGCAATGACCAAAGGTCTCCACTGTTTAGGTAGACTTCTCAGAATCTTACCATACTTCTCAGCATTGGTATAGACTTTGCCAAGAGATTTTAAACTGTTGATGATAGTTTTAAATCTTCCTATTATCTGAGCAACAGATTCTCCTTCCTCCATGATGAACAGTTCATACTTTCTAACAAGTATGGCAATCTTTGACTCTTTGACTTTTGCTGTTCCTTCATGTGTGATAGCTAAGGTGTCTCATATTTCTTTTGCAGAGTCACAGGCACATACCTTCTCAAACTCCTCCGGACTGAGAGCAAAATGATGTTGTATCTGGCTTTGTGGTTCAGCACCCATTTAGATTTTTCTGCAGCAGTCCACTGAGCTTTTGGTTTGTCAGTGTTATCATCATTCTTGGGAATGAATGGACCATCTGTGATGACATCCCAAAGATCAGAGTTTGTGGATAGAATGAACCATTGAAATCTATCCTTCCAGTAGTTGTAGTTTTCTCCATTGAAGTAAGGAGGTCTGGTTAGGGAAGCTCCTTCAGTATGATGACTTCCACTTGAACTAGCTCCAGCCGTCATGTCTATTCTTTAGGACCTTTTACCTCTACACTGTTAGATGCTCAACCCAGAGGCTGAGCTCTGATACCAACTGAAATAGACAACTATAAACACGAGAGGGGGGGGGGGGGTGAATTGTGTTTGTCAGAATTTAAGCAAAGCTGAAATCTTTTCGCAAACAGAAAGCTAGCTTTGGACGAATGGAAGAATATAGGATGGACGGGTGACTATTGCAAACACACCACTTGACAGACACAAGAAAACTAAAGCAATTAAAGAGTTTAAGGGAAGAGAGATTAACACAGTGATTTATCCTGGTTCACTCTTCAAATCAAAGAGCTACGTCCTGTCCTTGGCAGCACCAAGATTTATCCACTATAACTTATAAGGTTACAGACTCAAGTATTATTTGCACACCTAACCTCTTCAGGCTCAAGACAAGTATTGTTTTCACACCTAGCCTCTTCAGGCTTAAGACAAGTATTGTTTTCATACCTAGCCTCTTCAGGCTCACTTAGGTTTGTTTGAGAGATTGGGTTTGTAAAAATACAACTTCTCACAAGCAGATCTTTCACTAACACTCAGAGTGGTTTAAATGTGAAGTCTAGGAAAGTCTGCGTAATAACTTCAAATGTTTGAAGAATACAGAATGAAAGAATAAAAGAATTAATGAGTAGAGTAATGGCGTTTTAATGCAGTGTGTATTCTCTTTTTCTTCATCTTCAATGACTTCTGTATTTATAGTCTTCAAGCATTTAGGATCCGTTAGAGACATTCTCTCAGATGTTGGCTTCAAGCAGAACTTCATTAAATGCAATAGAGTCGTTCTGAGCACCCATTAATGCAATAGAGTCGTTCTGAGCATCCATTAATGCAATAGGAACGTTGGTTGTACTCTAACATGTAGGATCATGGCTGTATGCATCGAGATACAGCCATGTCAGAGTTGGGCAGAGAGATTTTTGTACTTTGCTGAGTACACTCCCCTTTTTGTGGAATAAAGCATGTTGGAAGCATTCTTTTAGATTATCCAAGGTTGCTTGAGAGAGTAATCTTCTGACTTTTCTTGATAATCATGAAACTGAGTAGGAGAGAAGGCTTCAGGTCTCTTTCTGATTCTTGAACTAAGATTATGATAATCCTTATAGAATTTGCGTTCATAAGATAAGTGCTTCCATCTTAAAAATAATCACGTCTATCTAGTCATTTGAGTTTTCATTCGGGCTAGTAGATGAGCTCTATATTAAGGACTCAGAAAGTCCAAAGACTAGTGGTCGAGCACTTCTGTCACCTTTAGTGGACGAGCACTTTTGTTACTCTAGTGGACGAGAGCTTCTGCCACCTTTAGTGGAAGAGAGCCTTTGTTACTTTAGTGGACGAGAGCCTCTGTTACTTTACTGGACGAGAGTCTCAGTTAGTCTGGTGGACGAGAGTCTCAGTTACTCTGGTGGACGAGAGTCTCAGTTACTCTAGTGGACGAGAGTCTCAGTTACTCTAGTGGACGAGAGTCTTTTGCCACGTTATTGGACGAGCCATTCTGATACCTTAGTGGACGCGCTATTCTGATACTTTAATGGACGAGCTCCAAGTGCCACATCATTGGACGGATAATTCTGATACCTCACTGGACGGGCTTTTCTGATACTTTGATGGACGCGCTCCAAGTGCCACGTCATTGGACGAATAATTCTGATACCTCACTGGACGGGCTTTTCCGATACTTTAATGGACGCAAGTTTCTTTCTCTTGCGTTTTGGACGTGCGCTTTAAACATTTGCGATGGACGTGAGCTTCAATCACTACAGTGTTGGACGTGCGTTTCAATCACTTGCGTTGGACGTGAGATTCAATCACTACAGTGTTGGATGGATGATTCTATTTCTTAATCTACACACTCGATAGATAGGTTAGCAACCAATATGAAGGTTAATTAAATCATTAACCAATGTTTAGTTCTCATCTAAACTTAGGGAAATGCACATCAGACATTTTAGATACTTAACATTTCCTACATGAAATTTCTAGTAACCGGAGAGGATCCCATTCCCATAATATATATATCTCTACACTCAATGATTAGTTAGGTACAATGAGTACCTAGGATTAGTTGGGTAGAATTAGTGTCTAAGGTCATTGAGTTGTGTTATTTGAATATCAAATTTTAGATACCGTATATTAGGGGTGGCAAAATGATCCATTTATCCACCATCCATCCAGTCCATCCATGAGAAAATCCATCCAATCCATCCATTTATAAAAAAATAATATAAATGGATTGGATTGGATTGTTTTTTTAGTGGATGGTTTATGATCCATCCAAGTTTTTGAAAAATCTATTGGACCAACAACTAAACTGTAGGTGGATCAATTTTTATCCACTTCAAAACCAATTTGTTTTTTTCAAATCATTATTCACCAAACAAAAAAGAAAACAAATTGAAGTACCAAAAATAAAAAGAAATCAAATCAAAAGATTCATAACCAAAAATAAAATAAAATAATATCAGATTGATTCCTGTTGATCTCTTTCACAGTTCCCCTGAAACTTTCTATGTTTTTCTTCCAAGGATGTCACGGTGAAGATTCCGGACGAGTTCATCAACAACAACGGTGGTCATTGTTTAATTTGCATTATTATTGTTATTTACCGCATGCTTCGGAGCTTAGTTATGAAATCATCAATGATATTTCAAAGAGAGCTTTAAATCTAATGAAGAATCTGATGCAAAATGTTGACCAGTTAATTCCATGGAATTTATGATTCAAAGAAAATAGAGATATTTCAACCTTAAAAGATACAATTTACAAGTTTATAGATATCCAAGGTATCTTAATAAAATATATCTTTAAATGACACTTATACTCATTGTTTATGCATTGATTTAGCTCGGAAGAGATTTTCTATCTCTGATCAATTCTAGGTTTCCTGTTTGGTTTATGCTATTAACACTCTCAACATCATAAAGGGAGGGAGAGAGGGTAAAGAGGGTAGAAAGAGAAGGGGGGAGTCTGGGAGTAGAGAAAATATTTTTAAAATTATAAAAATTATTTAATTTTTTAAAAAATTTGATTCATGAAGTAGAGATATTTTTTTGAAAAAGTAATAAAAATTATTTAACTTTTTAAGATAGCTTTTATTTATGGATGGATCGGATATCCATCCGTGAAAAAGTTATTAATGGATGGATTGGATGAATTTTTTTAAATATGGATCGTGAATGGATTGGATTTTTTTTAATGAATTTGTAATGGATCATAATGGATTAATGGATTGTTTTGAATCCATCTATTACAATCCGAATAAAAATTTATCCAATCCATCCATTTGCCACCCCTACCGTATATGATACCGCATGTTTTTTTAATTTCTATCACACTTATTTTTTATCATCTCTGTATACACGTATCTCGAAATACATAAAAATACAAAAGAGACACCGTATGATATCCCCATTCAGATGTTCAAAAAAACTTTACTCAGGGTAGAATGAGTGACTAGGATGGTTAGGTAAAATGTGTGGTTGTGATCCCATTATAACCCATATGATACTCCTTTTTATGCACTACACTTCACTCTTTGCACTAAACTTTTCCCTCTGCATTTCTCCTTGTAAACTTCATCTTGAAAATTCAATCTTCAATGACGATTCAACATTGCTAAGGTTAACAAAGTCATGGGTCACTTTCACCAGTCATGATGTAAATACCTTGAAGTTTAATTACACGAGCTTTAAAGCATTCATTTTAACATTTTGTATTTATTAGTTAACTTTTCATTTGTTGGACCCATCATCAGATAAAGTGTGATTCTGCTTCAAGCTGGATTTTTTTCATGTTGCAAAGCTTAGATAACTGCTTTGGTAGAACGATGGAAACTTGAGACACAACCATGTGGTGAGTTCATGGTTATATTTTGCATTCCAACCACGTTGCAATTTTGGTGCTCGAGTTGAACAATTAGCTTGTTTTCTCCCTTGTTATTTTTTTTTATTTTGATTATCTTTGTATATGGGTTTGAGTACCCCAGTACTTATTTCAATATACTTTTGCTTATCACAAAAAAATTATAGCACTCCTCCTAGTGAATAGCTTAGCAGTGAGTGGCCAGTTTCAGATTGGGAGGAATAGTTTTACACACTTTTGGGAGCGATTCCTCTAGAGGATAAAATGAATGATTCTGTTGGTGAAAATGAAATGGTTGCAAGATACATTTAGCACCATATACCAACTCAAACAATGTAAATGCAGATACAATCCTTCTAAAAAGCATATGTTTTATACTTGATAGGAGGAACATTGATGCTTACAAAAAAAAAAGAAAAAGAAGATAAAAGATAGGAGGAACATTGATGTTTCACAAATCAAGCAATAGGGTTTATCTAATCTATCCACCACTGCTAGCATATCTTGAGATAGTATATACCTACCTTTTATCGCACCATGTGTCAACCATAAACCAACATACTCACTTGCAAAACGGTAAATCAATAGTTTCATATATTGCACTCAATGTTAGGTTTGTTTATTCACTTAAAATCACGCTACACTAAAAATTGCTTTTATTAGGTGGAGTGGCGGAGTTTGCAATATATTGAAACTCCTCATGGCGATCTAGTCATATATAGATCACGTATTGATCGCATGCGAATTTTCATCATTATAGATAGTTACTTATACCTTATGTATCATGTATTGTTCATCAATTATGTTTCCTTTTTTAGTTTGTGTGGATGTCCTAGAAAGATTTTCAATATTACTATAATATGCATTTCGGGATGCAAACATGTGGAATGTCTGAACCGTTTTAATTTGTCTCTCAATTATTAAGTGACATCAAACAGACAAGGTCAGATTCCAATTTGGGTTAGTGCATCATGTACAAGAAACCACCACAAAATCTACATAGCATCTACATAGTAAACATGCGAGGTAAATATTAGTCGGACAAAAAAGCAAGCACAATGGCTCTCAATTAGATGGGCACATCGATAAAACGTTTTGGAAGGACCACTTGTTGAGGATACATGGCTTGGTTTCTGAACCATTCAATACCTAGTCATTACCCCCAACAGTTATAAGACCTACGGGGGTCAAACTAACCTAGAAGTTAATCACATTCAAGATTAAATTGTGGTCGCGGTCGCGTCGTGGCCGTGTTGCATGACAGACAATTACTGGAAAATACAGCCAACACGACTGTCATTGCGGTCGCGATGCGGTTTTAACGACTGTCAAAAGCAACACATCGCGATCCTGATCTCGATTTCGGACCTAATTTTAAAACCTTGCTCACATTACAGCTATAATTGAACAATTGCTACACGGTGACGTGCTCCCCAGTTTATAGCCCAACAATCGACACCACAAGTTGCCGAGAGTAGTATGCAATGTGAAACCCTTCAACCTCCTTGAATGTCATTTACTTATATTTCATAACAACTAGATGATTCTCAATAGAATTTTTGTCTTCACTGGCGATGGAGATGACATCATTAATAATCTCTTTGGTGTGAATGTCGGAACCTCAAAGTCGGTTAATGCTTATTTGTGAACCTATTTTTATTTAATACTCCATCAGTGCTCCCACCCTGTTACTGTTAGTTCTTGCGTATATATATCAAAGAGTGCTACTAATTTGACACAGATCTTTTGACATCTTACGCGACATCTGCTACAGCAGCGAGTGCACTACTGTAGTAGCACTTTTTTTTATTTAAATTTTGACTTTTTTAAAAAAATAAAAATTTTATTTCTAAAAAAACCCATTCACCAGATAATGATCTGAATTCACCAGATATTTGTATATGATTCACCAGATATTTGCACATACTTAACCAAAAAACCTATTCACCAGATAATGAACTGAATTCACCAGATATTTATACCTGATTCACCAGATATTTGCACATACTTAACCAAAAAATTTATTTCTCAAAAAAACCCATTCACCAGATATTTACACATACTTAACCAAAAAAATTATTTATAAAAAAAAACACACATTCACCAGATAATGAACTGAATTCACCAGATATTTATACATGATTCACCATATATTTGCACATACTTAACCACAAAATTTATTTCTCAAAAAAACCTGTTAACCATATAATGAATTGAATTCACCAGATATTTATACCGGATTCACCATATATTTGCACATACTTAATCAAAAAAATTATTTCTCAAAAAACCCATTCACTAGATAATGGACTGAATTTACCAGATATTTGTACTCGATTCTCCCGATATTTACACATACTTAATCAGAAAGATCCGGATTTGGTACAGTTACAAAAGTGACTGCACCAAATCTCAACCCTTCAAATTTTTTGCAACACATGAAAATATTAAATACAAACCTCAACCCTTATTTCCCAGCCTTTGGATTTTGCCCACCGCATGAATGCGGGATTTTTCCCACCGCACCAAATCCGGATCCGAAACCATGGAGCTAGATGAGCCACCCACCAATAATGATAACAACAAAGACGAGTTAGATAATGCCGTCAATTTCTTTCATGTATTAGGCATTTTCCGGGAAAGCTGGAAAAAAAAAGATTATGTTAATAATTGATTTTTGTATAATTGATTATTATAATAATCGATTATAATAAGGAAAATAGAACACAACCCTCCTAAACTATAGCTTATTTACAAATAGGCACCATCAACTATTAATTCTTCCTAATCAATCCTCAAACTATAGGAATTAATGAAATTGATTCTTCCCTTGATCTAAAATTAAATCACTAAGGGCTCGTTTGGTGGTCAGGATAAGAGAGACATGATAGGATAAGCTATCATATCCTGTCTGAAACTATTGTTTGGTGAGCCAGCAGGATAGGATAAATCAATCCTGTCTCCTATCCTATCCTGTCCGTCTAGTTAAAATTCTATCCTGAGGGGGGAGCTGGGCTAGAACTCAACAGGATATGATAAGGTGATTTAAAATATAATAAAGTATATAAAAAAATTATACATAAAATAATTAAAGTATAATAAATTATAATATGGTTACCGGAAAAGGTAAAATAAACATATAAAATAAAAAAAATATTAATAATTAATTTTAAAAATTATTATTTCTTCTCACAAGATTAATTTCGTTACTTTATATTATTTTTAAAAGCTGAAAAATAAATAAAAATATTCTAATAATTTAACTATATTTAAAGTAAAAACTAAAAAATGAATATTTAAAATTATAAAAAAACTAATTTAAGTTAAACAATATTTTAAAAATTTTAAATATTATATGTAATTTTATCACAAGGACAATTTTGTCTTTTTATATAATCTTAACAAATGAAAATTATAAAAAAAACTAAAATCTAATAAAATATGAAAACATTCCGAACAAAAACAAAAATTTTAAAATTCATACTAAAATTACAATGCTATCCAGTTGGTTATCTGATGAACACCAAACGTCGGATAAGATAACAGCTTATCCTGCTCATATCCTATCCTACTTCTATCCTGCTTCCTTATCCTATCCACCACTATCCTATCCTGACCACCAAACGAGCCCTAATAGTGATCGAATCTAACCATCCCTTTTTCTTAAATCTCAAAAAAGAAAAAAAGTAATCAAAGAAAGAACTCCAGCTTTGTGTGTCTCTTGTGTTTCCAGTGGTTTGAATGCATTAGCTCTCTTAACTGTATTGCTCTAGTGGTGCATTTCTCCTAGTTCTTTTGTTCTTCCTTGTACCTTTTTACTTCTTCTGGCATCCGGCTCTCATCTTCCTTTTATTCTTTTCTCCTTTTCCTAGTCTTTCATCTTCTTAGTTGCCTTATTCTTTTTGTTTCAGTTTCTACTTCGAAGGTGGACTGACAATGCTAGGTACCAGAACCTTGCAAGACACAAAAATATAATTAATTTATAATCACCGTAAAGATGAAAAAAAACTAGTTTCCCAAAACTAGAACCAGGAAGAACAACTACTCTTATGGCATTAATATTTAGCAGACGTAAACAAAGAATTGGTAACATTTTTAGTCATAGTGCCCTGTCGTGTCCGAAGTTAAGAAGGCAACACCACTACTTTAGTCTCACTGGTTGCTTGGTGGAGGGCTAGTGTAGTTGAATTTGAAAGATGGGTTTGCAAGAAAATGCAGACAGGTTCCCAATTTTAAAGATGAGAATAAATTGAGAAAAGAAGAAACAACGGAGCTGGATTTCTTTCTCTGATTATTTTTTCCAGTTCATTTTCTTTGAAAATTAAGAAATTAAAAAACTAAAAATAAAAAAGAAAAAGGTTGAGATTTAAGTAAAATGGACGGTTAGATTCAATAGTTGTTAGTGATTTAATTTTGGGTTAGGGGAAGGACCGATTTCACTAATTCATTTAGTTTGAGGATTAATTAGGAAGAATTAATGTGCCTATTTGAAAATGGACTACAGTTTAAGGGGGTAGTATGCTCTTTTCGCTATAACCGTAATCTGTTTTTGTTTGGGACTATTTGCTGAAAAACGATTTTAAGATAATCTATTTTGATTGAGTGGTGGGGAAAAAATCAATTTTATATTGTAAATTACGAAAATGGTATGAAGTTATTTGTATAGTTTAATAATACTTGTTTAGAAGTTAGTTTTGTAAGGATAAACATGGAAGAAAGTTTTGAGAATGAAAAATAATCAAATCACAATAATATTAAGTTAAAACAAACTAGATGTCATAAAACAACATTTTTTCTCAAAAAAAAACTTTTTTAAAAAATAAGATCCTTACCCAAATATAACAAATTATTTACAAAATAACTTATTACACCAAAAACTGAAAGGGAAAAATTTAATCTTTTCCAAACTAGCTCTAAATTAAATTTGGTATATTTTATTTATTAGACTTGATGTTATATTATTATCGTACTATTAGATATTAATTAACTTAATAATTAATTTTATAGTCAAATTGCATTATTACATTAATTACAAAATGTTACTTGTTAAATTAATAATTATAATATAATAAAAGTGTTACTTTCCCGTAAAAAAAGTGTTACTTTATTATTACTTTATAAAGTAATAAATGTACTAATTTATTTGTTTTACGGAGATTAATTCAGAATTGGCTGCCAACGAAAGGTCATCTTCAAAGGAGAGGTTGTAGTTAGAGGTGGCATGATGATTTATTTATCCACCATTCATCCAGTCCATCCATAAGAAAATCTATTCAATCCATCTATTTATAAAAAAAAAATATAAATGGATTGGAGGGATTGAATTATTTTTTTAGTGGATGGTTTATGATCCATCCAATATTTTTTAAAATCCATTAAACCAACAATAAAAAATATAATGGATCAACTTTTATCAATTCCAAAACTAAATTATTTTTCACCAAATAAAAAAAACCTCCATTTGTAACCAAAAAAAATAAACACTCCATCTAATTTTCTCTTCCGTTCCCTATTATTTTTTCTTCACTATTTTTTATTTTATTTATCTGCTTTTTTTTTCTTTTTTTTGTTATATTAAGCCTTAACTAATTAATTGTTCTCAATCACCGGTAGTAGTCCATATTATCACGTACGTTTTTTTTTTCGTTGCCTTTTTTGTTCCTGAGAAAAAAAAGTATTAACTAATTGAAAGCACATAAAGTCGTAACAAGTTTCGTAAAACAATGTCATGGAAAGTTGTTGCAAAACAACTTTTCTATATGTACATAATTAATAACTCCCATATAATAATAGAAAAATGGCCATGATAGAAAATGATCGTGAGATAGAGTGGAGAGAGAGTAAAGATAGAGAGAGAGAGTAAGAAAAAAAGAGAGAGAGAAAGGGTAGAGAGAGGAAGAGAGAGGAGAGAGAGGGTGAGATAGAGATAATATTTTAAATTTTTAAAAATTATTTTTTTTGAAAAATATTTTATGGATGGATAAAAGAGATATAAAATTATTTAATTTCTTAAAATAAATTTTAGTGGATGGATTGGATATCCATCCATGAAAAGTTGTTAATGGATGGATCATATGGATTTTATTTAATGGATCATGGGTGGATTGGATTTTTTTTAATGAATTTTTAATGGATTATAATGGATTAACGATTGTTTTTAATCCATCCGTTAAGATCCGAATAAAAATTTATCCGATCCATCTATTTGCCACCCTTA
Organism: Sophora flavescens; assembly: GCA_030762895.1. NCBI lineage: Eukaryota > Viridiplantae > Streptophyta > Magnoliopsida > Fabales > Fabaceae > Sophora > Sophora flavescens. Next base: position 18,972,222 of record CM061065.1, read on the forward strand.
GTTGTACTATAGTATCAATTTGCAGCCTTTCCTATGATGTTGCTGAAACTGAAGATCATCTATTTCTAAGGTGTTCTTTTGCAACAAGGCTTTGCAATTGGCTCTCTTCAATTGTTGGATTGCAGTTTGATGTCTCCTCTAGGGGTGGCAAATGGATGGATTTGATAAATTTTTATTCGGATTATAATGGATGGATTAGAAACAATCCATTAATCCATTATGATCCATTAAAAATTTATTTAAAAAAATCCAATCCATCCATGATCCATTCAATAAAAACCATCCAATCCATCCATTAACAACTATTTTACGGATGGATATCCGATCCATCCACGAAAATATTTTTGAAAATTATTAAAAATTAAATAATTTTATATATATTTTTAAAATATTTTCTCTCCATTCCCTCTCCCTCTCTCCCTCTCCCTCTCTCTCCCCTATATATTTTCTCCCTCTACCCTCTTTTTCTCTTTCTATTTTGTAATCTATCCAGTAATCACGGACCAGGATTCCCTGCAGTCCAAAAGTGACTGCAGGGAGACGCAGTTATCATCTAACGGTGGAAAAACAAAAGTTTAAGATTTTTGTTTTCATTTTTTATGTTAAAAATATTTTGTGAGGCTAGGATCATCTGCAGTCAATATTTGGACTGCAGTGAATCCGCATCCCTGTAATCACCGTTGGAATTGGAAGCACAGAAGTTCGTCGTACAGTGCAAATAGTGAAATACAATTTTACTTTCATTTGGTCCTGGTAATTCACATTGATAATTAGTTGAAAATATTTTAAATAACATTTCAAAACTTCAAATATATCACCACCTTGTCGTTTTGCGGAGCATGTGTCATTTTTTTTATCACTTTTAACTAGTTAGTAAAAAAACAAAAAACAAATAAATAAAATTGAAAATAATGAAGAGAAAATAATAGAAACAGGATAAAATTACATGGAATTTTTTTATGAAAATGATTTAAAAAAATATTCGGAACAGATAGAAATTTATCCACTACTTTTTGGTTGTTGATCCAATGGATTTAGAAAATAATTGAATGGATCATAAACCATCAACTACAAAAACAATCCAACCTAATCCAATCCATTTATATATATATTTTTTTGATAGATGGATGGATTGGATGGATTTTCTCATGGATGGACCGGATGGATAATGGATAAACGGATAATTTTGCCAGCGTTAGTCTCCTCTATACATTATGTTATGGCTACCCTCAATAAAGCTTGGAGTCTTCAACTTAAGGATGTTATCTCGGCAGCTATCATTAATATCATTTGGATTGTTTGGTTTGCAAGGAATAAACTAAAATTTGAGGATGAAAGAATCTCAAACAGGGCTGCTATCATTATTGTCACTGCATCTACCATTCTCACAGGTAATCTATCAAAGCACACTATGCACTCAGTTCCCGAGGAAGTAAACATCCCGAAGCTGCTGGGTATTTTCCCCACCCAAGTAAAGCTCCTATAATTATTAAGGTGGATTGGATTCCCCCTTGTTGTGGTTAGATTAAAGTTAATAATTATGGTGCTACTAAAGACTTTCCTGGTTAGGCTGGTGGAGGAGCAATTTTTAGAGATAGGAGTGGGGCTATTCTAGGATGTTTTACTGAATATTATGGTATCATTGACTCCTTCTCTGCTGAGTTACTGGCTGTTTTTTCTGCCATTTGGATGCCAAATCTAAAGGATGGACAAGGCTTTGGTTGGAATGTGACTATTCCTTGGTGGTTCATGCCTACTCTAAGCTTGAATTGGTCCCTGGAAGCTTAGAGTTTTGTGGAAAAACTGCCTTGTTTTGACCTCTAACTTTAATTTCAAAATCTCCTATGTTTTTAGAGAAGCTAATCATTGTGCTGACAAGTTGGCCAATTATGGAGTAGTTACAAAATGTCATACTTGGTAGAACTTGATCTCGGATTTCATTAAGATGGATCTCTTTTCTATGACACAGTGCCACAACGCAATGATTATCCGAGGAATAGGCAGAATAACTACCATCAAGGGCAAGGTTGGAATATAAGGAGAGATCATCCGGGTTTTTCTTGGAGCAACACTAGTGGTGGTTTGGTCGGACAACAACAACAACAACGTCAGAATCAAAGGCATAACTATGGGATTCAATGTAACACCCCGTTTTTCGTGTTAAACCTTTAAGTGCTTATGTGTATGCTTTAGATGTTAAGTTTAGCCTTAGAAAGGTTCAATCCTTTTAGAGTCTTAGTAACCCGTTTCACCATTTTGGCCATATCTTGAGTTCTAGATGTCCGTTTGAGGTGATCTTTGATCCGTTGGAAATCTAAGAGAATAATTATCTACAAGTCTTATTTCAGGTGTTTTGACCAAATTCGGTTGTTAGGATGCACGACCGTACATAATTATGAATGGCTGTACATATCATGTACAACCCGTACATATTATGTCCCACTTGTGTCCTGCTTCGCGTCGTTTCTTTGAAACACGCCGCGAACAACCTACGAACGACCGCACATCACGAAGCACGATCGTACATACTTTCCTGACAGTATAAATAGGAACAGTACGCGAGGATTTTGTGTACAACCCTGACTGCTTTATGGATTGACTATTGTCCCCACAAACCAATACGGGTCTTTTCAGCGTGCTTTGTCCTCACTCACACGCTTCCTGGGAAAACTTCCCAGGAGGTCACCCATCCAGAATTTCTCCAAGTCAGGCTCGCTTAACTGTGGAGTTCTTAAGTGATGGGCTACCGAAAAGAAGATGCATCTTATTAGTATAGGTAGTACCAATCAATTCATATAAGCCTTCCTCAACTGTATAGTCCCATACCTACACAGTCTCAGGATCCCTCTCATTCGGGAGTGTAATCGGTTCATTCATGTGTCCCTCCGCCTAGAAGTCTGCCAGGAGCCGCTCCTTGTCCGTGCCTTCTTGCACCGGCGATCACTCCCCGCCCTTATCAGCACCCGGGTGTTACATTCCTAGTTCTTGGAATCCTTGGGGTGTCTGGGAGAGGAACGTGTGCTTTAGTGTCTTGTAAGGTCAGTCGGTTATCCCTCTTCTGTTTCCTTTCCTTTTATTGAATTGGGAACTAATTAGTTAACCTTTTTGTTGGCCAATGCTTGATTCGTTTGTCAAGCAGCTTGAGGGAACGCGGCCAGTTTACTATCAGGAGTCTGATCTTCATACCAGGTATGGGGAGAATGAATAGTATGAGTTTGTAGGCTTGGGGGAAGCGTAAGAAGAAGGGTTGCCCATGACCCGATTGTATGATAACATGTTTATATGCCACTATGTCTATTTGTTATATGATGTTAATTGTCGTGATAACAATATTGGCATGATTGTTATTAATTGATTAATGTTGGTATGAATGATATTGTTATTCAATGTTGTTTATTATGAACATGTTGAATGTTGATGCCATGATAGAGCGTTTTATCATGACGCATTAATATAAAACATACAGTTCCAACTTTTGCAACTCATGACTCATGAGTCATGGTTCCCATGAAGGCTATACCACGCAGCACCTGCCATATGAAAATCACGAGATAACTCCCTCGTTTTACAATCATGAGAGAACACCCAACCTTTTAATAGACCCTTTCTAACCAAAATATAAAATATTATAGTGAATTCCAAACAAATTATTTATTTTATCTGACATTAGCTGTCTTTCTTATTTATTGAGCCTTTTATGAATTTTTGTATTTAGTGGTAGTGTGGTACAGGTCTTCAAATCTTAAGGATAAAATAATAAATATAATATAATCTTTAGAAATGTTGATAGTTTGTTGTGATATTTGTCCTTACAAGCAAAATATAAGGAAGTTGCCGATATGAACACATCTTGTAACCTCTGGTGATGAACTTTGCGAAGAGAAAAAGACATTTACTTTGCCAATTTTTACCATTGGTTATCTGACACTTGATTCAAACCTTGTTACTTTCAAGTTTCAATTGTTTTATTATCTGTATAACTTAATTATTTGTGTTGAAAAGCTTGAACCTTTAAACATTTGTTTTTAACTTAGATGCAAATTTGTGTTTGAAAATGGGCAATTGGTACGACGTGCGTTTGCCATAAGCTATTGTGGCAGTGGCTTTCACGGTGGAAACATGAAAATGTGGATATTCACCGTGATTTTAAACATATACACTTTTATTGAACCAAAGGATAAAACTTTGTTTAGCTAACCATCTATATTAGTCCATCAACACCGTTATTCTTTCATACGAATGAATTTCCATGAAAGTTACATAATATCGTTATTCGCTACCGACAAATTTTCATAAAATATAAATAATACTGTTATTCGATACAAACGAGTTTCAATAAAGATTACGAGAAAGTATCACATTAAATTATTTTTTTTCTCTATGAACAAATAAAAAGGAAAATGTTGGTTGGTACAAAAATTATTTTAATAAAATACAATATACTTTAATTACAAATGTCTTTTAAGAATGACTTATTTCAAAATAAAATTACCAATTGAAATGTGGCATTAAAAAAAGAACAGTTATTATTCCTGCTCCTCAAAATAGGCCTATTTCAGTGAATTAGGCTCATACAGTTCCAACTTTTGAAACTCATGACTCATGAGTCATGGTTCCCAAGAAGGCTATACCACGTAGCACCTGCCATATGAAAATCATGAGATAACCCCCTCGTTTTCACAATCATGAGAGAACACCCTACCTTTTAATAGACCAATTCTAACCAAAATATAAAATATTACAGTGAATTCCAAACAAATTATTTATTTTATCTGACGTTAGCTGTCTTTCTTATTTATTGAGCCTTTTATGAATTTTTGTGTTTAGTGGTAGTGTGGTACAGGTCTTCAAATCTTAAGGATAAAATAATAAATATAATATAATCTTTAGAAACATTGATAGTTTGTTGTGATATTTGCCCTTACATGCAAAATATAAGGAAGTTGCCGACATGAACACATCTTGTAACGTCTGGTGATGAACTTTGTGCGGAGAAAAAGACATTTACGTTGCCAATTTTTACCATTGGTTATCTGACACTTGATTCAAACCTTGTTACTTTCAAGTTTCAATTGTTTTATTATCTGTATAACTTAATTATTTGTGTTGAAAAGCTTGAACCTTTAAACATTTCTTTTTAACTTAGATGCAAAGTGGGTTTGAAAATGGGCAATTGGTACGACGTGCGTTTGCCATAAGCTATTGTGGCAGTGGTTTCACGGTGGAAACATAAAAATGTGGATATTCACCGTGATTTCAAACATATGCACATTTTTTGAACCAAAGGATAAAACTTTGTCTAGCTAACCACCTATATTAGTCCATCAATACCGTTATTTTGGTGTATGAATGAATTTCCATGAAAGTTACATAATACCGTTATTCGCTACCGACAAATTTTCATAAAATATATATAATACCGTTATTCGGTACCAACAAGTTTCTACAAAGATTACGCGAAAGTATCACATTTAATTAATTTTTTTCTCTGTGAACAAATAAAAAGGAAAATGTTGGTTGGTACGAAAATTATTTTAATAAAATACAATATCCTTTAATTTCAAATGTCTTTTAAGAATGACTTATTTCAAAATAAAATTACCAATTGAAATGTCTACATTAAAAAAGAACAGTTATTATTCCTGCTCCTCAAAATAGGCCTATTTCATTGAATTACGCTCGTACAGTTCCAACTTTGGCAACTCATGACTCATGAGTCATGGTTCCCAAGAAGGCTACACCACGCAGCACCTGCCATATGAAAATCATGAGATAACTCCCTCTTTTTCACAATCATGAGAGAACACCCCACCTTTTAATAGACCCTTTCTAACCAAAATATAAAATATTATAGTGAATTCCAAACAAATTATTTATTTTATCTGACGTTAGCTCTCTTTCTTATTTATTGAGCCTTTTATGAATTTTTGTGTTTAGTGGTAGTGTGGTACAGGTTTTCAAATGTAAGGATAAAATAATAAATATAATATAATCTTTAGAAACGTTGATAGTTTGTTGTGATATTTGTCCTTACATGAAAAATATAAGGAAGTTGCCTATATGAACTCATCTTGTAATGTATGGTGATGAACTTTGCACAGAGAAAAAGACATTTACTTTGCCAATATTTACCATTGGTTATCTGACACTTGATTCAAACCTTGTTACTTTCAAGTTTCAATTGTTTTATTATCTGTATAAATTAATAATGTGTGTTGAAAAGCTTGAACCTTTAAACATTTCTTTTTAACTTTGATGCATAATGTGTTTGAAATGGGCAATTGGTACGATGTGCGTTTTCCATAAGCTATTGTGGCAGTGGCTTTCACGGTGGAAACATGAAAATGTGGATATTCACCGTGATTTCAAACATATGCACATTTGTTGAACCAAAGGATAAAACTTTGTCTAGCTAACCACCTATATTAGTCCATCAAAACCATTATTCTGGTATACGAATGAATTTCCATGAAAGTTACATAATAGCGTTATTCGTTCTCGACAAATTTTCATAAAATATATAATACCGTTATTCGGTACCAACGAGTTTCTATAAAGATTAAGCGAATGTATCACATTTAATTAATTTTTTTCTCTGTGAACATATAAAAAGGAAAATGTTAGTTGGTACGAAATTTATTTTAATAAAATACAATATACTTTAATTACAAATGTCTTTTAAGAATGACTTATTTCAAAATAAAATTACCAATTGAAATGTCTACAATGAAAAAGAACAGTTATTATTCCTGCTCCTCAAAATAGGCCTATTTCAGTGAATTACGCTCGTATAGTTCCAACTTTTGTAACTCATGACTCATGAGTCATGGTTCTCAAGAAGGCTATACGACGCAACACCTGCCATATGAAAATCATGAGACAGCTCCCTGTTTTCACAATCATGATAGAACACCCAACCATTTAATAGTCCCTTTCTAACCAAAATACAAAATATTATAGTCAATTAATTCCAAACTAATTATTTATTTTATCTGATGTCAGCCCACTTTCTTATTTATTGCGCCTTTTATGAATTTTTGTGTTTAGTGGTGGTGTGGTACAGGTCTTCAAATCTTAAGGATAAAATAATAAATATAATATAATCTTTAAAAACGTTGATAGTTTGTTGTGGTATTTGTCCTTACACGCAAAATACATGGAAGTTGCCTATATGAACTCATCTTGTAACGTATGGTGATGAACTTTGCACAGAGAAAAAGACATTTACTTTGCCAATTTTTACCATTGGTTATATGACACTTGATTCAAACCTTGTTACTTTCAAGTTTCAATTGTTTTATTATCTGTATAACTTAATTATGTGTGTTGAAAAGCTTGAACCTTTAAACATTTGTTTTTAACTTAGATGCATAGTGTGTTTGAAAATGGGCAATTAGTACGACGTGCGTTTGCTATAAGCTATTGTGGCAGTGACTTTCATGGTGGAAACATGAAAATGTGGATATTCACCGTGATTTCAAACATATGCACATTTATTGAACCAAACGATAAAACTTTGTTTAACTAACCATCTATATTAGTCCATCAATACCGTTATTCTGGCATACGAATGAATTTCCATGAAAGTTACATAATATCGTTATTCGCTACCGACTAATTTTCATAAAATATATATAATACTGTTATTCGATACCAACGAGTTTCTATAAAGATTACGAGAAAGTATCACATTTAATTAATTTTTTTCTCTATGAACAAATAAAAAGGAAAATGTTGGTTGGTACGAAAATTATTTTAATAGAATACTATATACTTTAATTACAAACGTCTTTTAAGAATGACTTATTTCAAAATAAAATTACCAATTGAAATGTCTACATTAAAAAAAGAATAGTTATTATTCCTTCTCCTCAACATAGGCCTATTTCTGTGAATTAGGCTTGTACAGTTCCAACTTTTGAAACTAATGACTCATGAGTCATGGTTCCAAAGAAGTCTATACCATGTAGCACCTGCCATATGAAAATCATGAGATAACTCCCTCGTTTTCACAATCATGAGAGAACATCCTACCTTTTAATAGACCCTTTCTAACCAAAATATAAAATATTATAGTGAATTCCAAACATATTATTTATTTTATCTGACGTTAGCTGTCTTTCTTATTTATTGAGCATTTTATTAATTTTTGTTTTAGTGGTACTGTGGTACAGGTCTTCCAATCTTAAGGATAAAATAATAAATATAATATAATCTTTAGAAACGTTGATAGTTTGTTGTGATATTTGTCCTTAGATGCAAAATATAAGGAAGTTGCCGATATGAACACATCTTGTAACATCTGGTGATGAAATTTGTGCGGAGAAGAAGACATTTACATTGCAAATTTTTACCATTGGTTATCTGACACTTCATTCAAACCTTGTTACTTTCAAGTTTCAATTGTTTTATTATCTATATAACTTAATTATTTGTGTCGAAAAGCTTGAACCTGTAAACATTTCTTTTTAACCTAGATGCAAGTGGGTTTGAAAATGGGCAATTGGTACGACGTGCGTTTGCCATAAGCTATTGTGGCAGTGGTTTCAGGGTGGAAACATAAAAATGTGGACAATCACCGTGATTTCAAACATATGCACATTTATTTAACCAAAGGATAAAACTTTGTCAAGCTAACCGCCTATATTAGTCCATCAAAACCGTTATTCTGGTATACGAATGAATTTCCATGAAAGTTACACTAATACCATTATTCTGGTACCAACGATTTTCTATAAAGATTACGCGAATGTATCACATTCAATTAATTTTTTTCTCTGTGAACAAATAAAAAGGAAAATGTTGGTTGGTACAAAAATTATTTTAATAAAATACAATATTCTTTAATTACAAATGTCTTTTAAGAATGACTTATTTCAATATAAAATTACCAATTGAAATGTCTACATTAAAAAAGAACAGTTATTATTCCGGCTCCTCAAAATAGGCCTATTTAAGTGAATTACGCTCATACAGTTCCAACTTTTGCAACTCATGACTCATGAGTCATGGTTCTTAAGAAGGCTATACCACGCAGCACCTGCCATATGAAAATCTTGAGACAACTCCTTCTTTTTCACAATCATGAGAGAACACCCTACCTTTTAATAGACCCTTTCTAACCAAAATATAAAATATTATATTGAACTCGAAACAAATTATTTTTTTTATCTGACGTTAGCTACCTTTCTTATTTATTGATCCTTTTATGAATTTTTGTGTTTAGTGGAAATGTGGTACAGGTCTTCAAATATTAAGGATAAAATAATAAATAAAATAGAATCTTTAGAAACGTTGATAGTTTGATGTGATATTTGTCCTTACATGAAAAATACAAGGAAGTTGCCTATATGAATTCATCTTGTAACGTCTGGTGATGTACTTTGCGTAGAGAAAAACACATTTACTTTGCCAATTTTTACCATCGGTTATCTGACACTTGATTCAAACCTTGTTACTTTCAAGTTTCAATTGTTTTATTATTTGTATAAATTAATAATGTGTGTTGAAAAGCTTGAACCTTTAAACATTTCTTTTTAACTTAGATGCATAGTGTGTTTGAAATGGGCAATTGGTACGACGTGCGTTTGCCATAAGCTATTGTGGCAGTGGCTTTCAGGGTGGAAACATGAAAATGTGGATATTCACCGTGATTTCAAACATATGCACATTTATTGAACCAAAGGATAAAACTTTGTCTAGTTAACCGCCTATATTAGTCCATCAATACCGTTATTCTGGTATACGAATGAATTTCCATGAAAGTTACATAATAGCGTTATTCGCTCCAGACAAATTTTCATAAAATATATAATACCGTTATTCGGTACCAAAGAGTTTCTATAAAGATTACGCGAATGTATCACATTTAATTAATTTTTTTCTCTGTGAACATATAATAAGGAAAATGTTGGTTGGTACGAAAATTATTTTAATAAAATACAATATACTTTAATTACAAATGTCTTTTAAGAATGACTTATTTCAAAATAAAATTACCAGTTGAAATGACTACATTAAAAAAGAACAGTTATTATTCCTGCTCCTCAAAATAGGCCTATTTCAGTGAATTACACTCGAACAGTTCCAACTTTTGCAACTCATGACTCATGAGTCATGGTTCCCAAGAAGGCTATACGACACAGCACCTGCCATATGAAAATCTTGAGATAGCTTCCTCTTTTTCACAATATGAGAGAACACCCTACCTTTTAATATACCCTTTCTAACCAAAATATAAAATATTATATTGAATTCGAAACAAATTATTTTTTTTACCAGATGTTAGCCACCTTTCTTATTTATTGATCCTTTTATGAATTTTTGTGTTTATTGGTAGTGTGGTACAGGTCTTCAAATATTAAGGATAAAATAATAAATATAATAGAATCTTCAGAAGGTTTGATAGTTTGGTATGATATTTGTCCTTACATGCAAAATACAAGGAAGTTGCCTATATGAATTCATCTTGTAACGTCTGGTGATGTACTTTGCACAGAGAAAAACTCATTTGCTTTGCCAATTTTTACCATTGGTTATCTGACACTTGATTCAAACCTTGTTACTTTCAAATATCAATTGTTTTATTATCTGTATAAATTAATAACGTGTGTTGAAAAGCTTGAACCTTTAAACATTTCTTTTTAACTTTGATGCATAATGTGTTTGAAATGGGTAATTGGTACGATGTGCTTTTGCCATAAGCTATTGTGGCAGTGGCTTTCAGGGTAGAAACATGAAAATGTGGATATTCACCATGATTTCAAACATATGCACATTTATTGAACCAAAGGATAAATTTTGTCTAGCTGACCGCCTATATTAGTCCATCAATACTGTTATTCTGGTATACGAATGAATTTCCATGAAAGTTACATAATACCGTTATTTGCTCCAAAACTTTTCATAAAATATATAACACCGTTATTCGGTACCAACGAGTTTCTATAAAGATTACGCGAATGTATCACATTTAATTAATTTTTTTCTCTGTGAACATATAAAAAGGAAAATGTTTGTTGGTACGAAATTTATTTTAATAAAATACAGTATACTTTAATTACAAATGTCTTTTAAGAATGACTTATTGCAAAATAAAATTACCAATTGAAATGTCTACAATAAAAAAGAACAGTAATAATCCTGCACCTCAAAATAGGCCTATTTCAGTGAATTACGCTCGTATAGTTCCAACTTTTGTAACTCATGTTTCATGAGTCATGGTTCCCAAGAAGGCTATACGACGCAGCACCTGCCATATGAAAATCATGAGATTGCTCCCTCTTTTTCACAATCATGAGAGAACACCCTACCATTTAATAGTCCCTTTCTAACCAAAATATAAAATAGTATAGTGAATTCCAAACAAATTATTTATTTTATCTGATGTTAGCCCTCTTCCTTATTTATTGAGCCTTTTATGAATTTTTGGGTTTAATTGTGGTGTGGTACAGGTCATCAAATCTTAAGGATAAAATAATAAATATAATATAATCTTTAGAAACGTTGATAGTTTATTGTGATATTTGTCCTTACATGCAAAATACATGGAAGTTGCCTATATGAACTCATCTTGTAACGTCTGGTGATGAACTTTGCGCAGAGAAAAAGACATTTACTTTACCAATTTTTACCATTGGTTATCTGACACTTGATTCAAACCTTGTTACTTTCAAGTTTCAATTGTTTTATTATCTGTATAACTTAATTAAGTGTGTTGAAAAGCTTGAACCTTTATACATTTCTTTTTAACTTAGATGAATAGTGTGTTTGAAATGGGCAATTGGTACGACGTGCGTTTGCCATAAGCTATTGTGGCAGTGGCTTTCATTGTCAAAACATGAAAATGTGGATATTCAACATGATTTCAAACATATGCACATTTATTGAACCAAAGGATAAAACTTTGTCTAGCTAACTGCCTATATTAGTCCATCAATACCGTTATTCTGGTACACGAATGAATTTCCATGAAAGTTACATAATACGGTTATTCGCTACAGACAAATTTTCATAAAATATATAATACCGTTATTCGGTACCAACGAGTTTCTATAAAGATTATGCGAATGTATCACATTTAATTAATTTTTTTCTCTGTGAACATATAAAAAGGAAAATGTTGGTTGGTACGAAAATTATTTTAATAAAATACAATATACTTTAATTACAAATGTCTTTTAAGAATGACTTATTTCAAAATAAAATTACCAATTGAAATGTCTACATTAAAAAAGAACAGTTATTATTCCTGCTCCTCAAAATAGGCCTATTTCATAGAATTACACTAGTACAGTTCCAAATTTTGCAACTCATGACTCATGAGTCATGGTTCCCAAGAAGGCTATATGACACAGCACCTGCCATATGAAAATCCTGAGAAAGCTTCCTCTTTTTCACAATATGAGAGAACACCCTACCTTTTAATAGAGCCTTTCTAACCAAAATATAAAATATTATAGTGAATTCGAAACAAATTATTTTTTTATCTGACGTCAGCTACCTTTCTTATATATTGATCCTTTTATGAATTTTTGTGTTTAGTGGTTGTGTGGTACAGGTCTTCAAATATTAAGGATAAAATAATAAATATAATATAATCTTTAGAAACGTTGATAGTTTGTTGTGATATTTGTCCATACATGCAAAATACATGGAAGTTGCCTATATGAACTCATCTTATAACGTCTGGTGATGAACATTGCGCAGAGAAAAAGACATTTACTTTACCAATTTTTACCATTGGTTATCTGACACTTGATTCAAACCTTGTTACTTTCAAGTTTCAATTGTTTTGTTATCTGTATAACTTAATTAAGCGTGTTGAAAAGCTTGAACCTTTAAACATTTCTTTTTAACTTAGATGCATAGTGTTTTTGAAATGGGCAATTGGTACGACGTGCGTTTTCCATAAGCTATTGTGGCAGTGGCTTTCATCATCGAAACAAGAAAATGTGGATATTCACCGTGATTTCAAACATATGCACATTTATTGAACCAAAGGATAAAACTTTGTCTAGCTAACCGCCTATATTAGTCCATCAATACCGTTATTCTGGTACACGAATGAATTTCCATGAAAGTTACATAATACGGTTATTCGCTACAGACAAATTTTCATAAAATATATAATACCGTTATTCTGTACCAACGAGTTTCTATAAAGATTATGCGAATGTATCACATTTAATTAATTTTTTTCTCTGTGAACATATAAAAAGGAAAATGTTGGTTGGTACGAAAATTATTTTAATAAAATACAATATAATTTAATTACAATTGTCTTTTAAGAATGACTTATTTCAAAATAAAATTACCAATTGAAATGTCTACATTAAAATAGAACAGTTATTATTCCTGCTCCTCAAAATAGGCATATTTCAGTGAATTACACTCGTACAGTTCCAACTTTTGCAACTCATGACTCATGATTCATGGTTCCCAAGAAGGCTATATGACACAACACCTGCCATATGAAAATCTTGAGATAGCTTCCTCTTTTTCACAATATCAGAGAACACCCTAGCATTTAATAGACCCTTTCTAACCAAAATATAAAATATTATAGTGAATTTGAAACAAATTATATTTTTTTATCTGAAGTTAGCTACCTTTCTTATTTATTGATCCTTTTATGAATTTTTGTGTTTAGTGGTAGTGTGGTACAGGTCTTCAAATATTAAGGATAAAATAATAAATAAAATAGAATCTTTAGAAACGTTGATAGTTTGGTGGGATATTTGTCCCTACAGTAAAAATACAAGGAAGTTGAATATAAGAATTCATCTTGTAACGTCTGGTGATGTACTTTGCGCAGAGAAAAACACATTTACTTTGCCAATTTTTACCATTGGTTATCTGACACTTGATTCAAACCTTGTTACTTTCAAGTTTCAATTGTTTTATTATCTGTATAAATTAATAATGTGTGTTGAAAAGCTTGAACCTTTAAACATTTCTTTTTAACTTTGATGCATAGTGTGTTTGAAATGGGCAATTGGTACGATGTGCGTTTTCCATAAGCTATTGTGGCAGTGGCTTTCACCGTGGAAACATGAAAATGTGGATATTCACCGTGATTTCAAACATATGCACTTTTGTTGAACCAAAGGATAAAACTTTGTCTAGCTAACCACCTATATTAGTCCATCAAAACCATTATTCTGGTATACGAATGAATTTCCATGAAAGTTACATAATAGCGTTATTCGCTCTCGACAAATTTTCATAAAATATATAATACCGTTATTCGGTACCAACGAGTTTCTATAAAGATTACGCGAATGTATCACATTTAATTAATTTTTTTCTCTGTGAACATATAAAAAGGAAAATGTTGGTTGGTACGAAATTTATTTTAATAAAATACAATATACTTTAATTACAAATGTCTTTTAAGAATGACTTATTTCAAAATAAAATTACCAATTGAAATGTCTACAATGAAAAAGAACAGCTATTATTCCTGCTCCTCAAAATAGGCCTATTTCAGTGAATTACGCTCGTATAGTTCCAACTTTTGTAACTCATGACTCATGAGTCATGGTTCTCAAGAAGGCTATACGACGCAACACCTGCCATATGAAAATCATGAGATAGCTCCCTGTTTTTCACAATCATGATAGAACACCCAACCATTTAATAGTCCCTTTCTAACCAAAATATAAAATATTATAGTCAATTAATTCCAAACTAATTATTTATTTTATCTGATGTCAGCCCTCTTTCTTATTTATTATGCCTTTTATTAATTTTTGTGTTTAGTGGTGGTGTGGTACATGTCTTCAAATCTTAAGGATAAAATAATAAATATAATATAATCTTTAGAAACGTTGATAGTTTGTTGTGATATTTGTCCTTACAGGTAAAATACATGGAAGTTGCCTATATGAACTCATCTTGTAACGTCTGGTGATGAACTTTGCGCAGAGAAAAAGACATTTACTTTACCAATTTTTACCATTGGTTATCTGACACTTGATTCAAACCTTGTTACTTTCAAGTTTCAATTGTTTTATTATGTGTATAACTTAATTAAGTGTGTTGAAAAACTTGAACCTTTAAACATTTCTTTTTAACTTAGATGCATTGTGTGTTTGAAATGGGCAATTGGTACGACGTGCGTTTGCCATAAGCTATTTTGGCAGTGGCTTTCATCGTTGAAACATGAAAATGTGGATATTCACCGTGATTTCAAACATATGCACATTTATTTAACCAAAGGATAAAAATTTGTCTAGGTAACCTCCTGTATTAGTCCATCAATACCGTTATTCTGGTATACGACGTTATTCTGGTATACGAATGAATTTCCATGAAAGTTACATAATACGGTTATTCGCTACAGACAAATTTTCATAAAATATATAATACCGTTATTCGGTACCAACGAGTTTCGATAAAGATTAAGCGAACGTATCACATCTAATTAACTTTTTTCTCTGTGAAAATATAAAAAGGAAAATGTTGGTTGGTACGAAAATTATTTTAATAAAATAAAATATACTTTAATTACCAATGTCTTTTAAGAATGACTTATTTCAAAATAAAATTACCATTTGAAATGTCTACATTAAAAAAGAACAGTTATTATTCCTGCTCCTCAAAATAGGCCTATTTCAGTGAATTACACTCGTACAGTTCCAACTTTTGCAACTCATGACTCATGAGTCATGGTTCCCAAGAAGGCTATACGACACAGCACCTGCCATATGAAAATCTTGAGATAGCTTCCTCTTTTTCACAATATGAGAGAACACCCTACCTTTTAATAGACCCTTTCTAACCAAAATATAAAATATTATAGTGAATTTGAAACAAATTATTTTTTTTATCTGACGTTAGATACCTTTCTTATTTACTGATCCTTTTATGAATTTTTGTGTTTAGTGGTAGTGTGGTACAGGTCTTCAAATATTAAGGATAAAATAATAAATAAAATAGAATCTTTATAAACGTTGATAGTTTGGTGTGATATTTGTCCTTACATGCAAAATAGAAGGAAGTTGAATATATGAATTCATCTTGTAACGTCTGGTGATGTACTATGCGTAGCGAAAAACACATTTACTTTGCAAATTTTTACCATTGGTTATCTGACACTTGATTCAAACCTTGTTACTTTCAAGTTTCAATTGTTTTATTATCTGTATAAATTAATAATGTGTGTTGAAAAGCTTGAACCTTTAAACATTTCTTTTTAACTTTGATGCATAGTGTGTTTGAAATAGGCAATTGGCACGACGTGCATTTTCCATAAGCTATTGTGGCAGTGGCTTTCATGGTGGAAACATGAAAATGTGGATATTCACCGTGATTTCAAACATATGCACATTTATTGAACCAACGGATAAAAATTTGTCTAGCTAACCGCCTATATTAGTCCATCAATACCGTTATTCTGGTGTACGAATGAATTTCCATGAAAGTTACATAATACCGTTATTCGGTCCCGACTAATTTTCATAAAATATATAATACCGTTATTCGGTACCAACGAGTTTCTATAAAGATTACGCGAATGTATCACATTTAATTAATTTTTTTCTCTGTGAACATATATAAAGGAAAATGTTTGTTGGTACGAAATTTATTTTAATAAAATACAATATACGTTAATTACTAATGTCTTTTAAGATTGACTTATTTCAAAATAAAATTACCAATTGAAATGTCTACAATAAAAAAGAACAGTTATTATTCCTGCTCCTCAAAATAGGCCTATTTCAGTGAATTACGCTCGTATAGTTCGAACTTTTGTAACTCATGACTCATGAGTCATGGTTCCCAAGAAGGCTATACGACGCAGCACCTGCCATATGAAAATCATGCGATAGCTCCCACTTTTTCACAATCATGAGAGAACACCCTACCATTTAATAGTCCCTTTCTAGCCTAAATATAAAATATTATAGTGAATTCAAAACAAATTATTTATTTTATCTGATGTTAGCCCTCTTTCTTATTTATTGAGCCTTTTATGAATTTTTGTGTTTAGTGGTGGTGTGGTACAGATCTTCAAATCTTGAGGATAAAATAATAAATATAATATAATCTTTAGAAACGTTGATAGTTTGGTGTGATATTTGTCCTTACATGCAAAATAGAAGGAAGTTGAATATATGAATTCATCTTGTAATGTCTGGTGATGTACTTTGCGCAGAGAAAAAGACATTTACTTTACCAATTTTTACCATTGGTTATCTGACACTTGATTCAAACCTTGTTACTTTCAAGTTTTAATTGTTTTATTATCTGTTTAACTTAATTAAGTGTGTTGAAAAGCTTGAACCTTTAAACATTTCTTTTTAACTTAGATGAATAGTGTGTTTGAAATGGGCAATTGGTACGACGCGCATTTGCCATAAGCTATTGTGGCAATGGCTTTCATCGTCGAAACATGAAAATGTGGATATTCACCATGATTTCAAACAAATGCACATTTATTGAACCAAAGGATAAAACTTTGTCTAGCTAACCGCCTATATTAGTCCATCAATACCGTTATTCTGGTGTACGAATGAATTTCCATGAAAGTTACATAATACCGTTATTCGGTCTCGACTAATTTTCATAAAATATATAATACCGTTATTCGGTACCAACGAGTTTCTATAAAGATTACGCGAATGTATCACATTTAATTAATTTTTTTCTCTGTGAACATATAAAAAGGAAAATGTTGGTTGGTACGAAAATTATTTTAATAAAATACAATATACTTTAATTACAAATGTCTTTTAAGAATGACTTATTTCAAAATAAAATTACCAATTGAAATGTCTACATTAAAAAAGAACAGTTATTATTCCTGCTCCTCAAAATAGGCTTATTTCAGTGAATTACACTCGTACAGTTCCAACTTTTGCAAGTCATTACTCATGAGTCATGGTTTCCAAGAAGGCTATATGACACAACACCTGCCATATATTAATCTTGAGATAGCTTTCTCTTTTTCACAATATGAGAGAACACCCTACCTTTTAATAGACCCTTCCTAACCAAAATATAAAATATTATAGTGAATTCGAAACAAATTATTTTTTTATCTAACGTCAGCTACCTTTCTTATTGATTGATCCTTTTATGAATTTTTGTGTTTAGTGGTTGTGTGGTACAGGTCTTCAAATATTAAGGATAAAATAATAAATATAATATAATATTTATAAGCGTTGATAGTTTGTTGTGATATTTGTCCTTACAAGCAAAATACATGGAAGTTGCCTATATGAACTCTAACGTCTGGTGATGAACTTTGCGTAGAGAAAAAGACATTTACTTTACCAATTTTTACCATTGGTTATTTGACACTTGATTCAAACCTTGTTACTTTCATGTTTCAATTGTTTTATTATCTGTATAACTTAATTAAGCATGTTGAAAAGCTTGAACTTTTAAACATTTCTTTTTAACTTAGATGCATAGTGTGTTTGAAATGGGCAATTGGTACGATGTGCGTTTTCCATAAGCTATTGTGGCAGTGGCTTTCATCGTCGAAACATGAAAATGTGGATATTCACCGTGATTTCAAACATATACACATTTATTGAACCAAAGGATAAAACTTTGTCTAGCTAACCGCCTATATTAGTCCATCAATACCGTTATTCTGGTACACGAATGAATTTCCATGAAAGTTACATAATACGGTTATTCGCTACAGACAAATTTTCATAAAATATATAATACCGTTATTCGGTACCAACGAGTTTCTATAAAGATTATGCGAATGTATCACATTTAATTAATTTTTTTTTCTGTGAACATATAAAAAGGAAAGTGTTTGTTGGTACGAAATTTATTTTAATAAAATACAATATACTTTAATTAATAATGTCTTTTTAGATTGACTTATTTCAAAATAAAATTACCAATTGAAATGTCTACAATAAAAAAGAACAGTTATTATTCCTGCTCCTCAAAATAGGCCTATTTCAGTGAAATACGCTCGTATAGTTCGAACTTTTGTAACTCATGACTCATGAGTCATGGTTCCCAAGAAGGCTATACGACGCAGCACCTGCCACATGAAAATCATGCGATAGCTCCCACTTTTTCACAATCATGAGAGAACACCCTACCATTTAATAGATCCTTTCTAACAAAAATATAAAATTTTATAGTGAATTCCAAACAAATTATTTATTTTATCCGACGTTAGCTCTCTTTCTTATTTATTGAACCTTTTATGAGTTTTTGTGTTTAGTGGTGGTGTGGTATAGGTCTTGAAATCTTATGGATAAAATAATAAATATAATATAATCTTTAGAAACGTTGATAGTTTGTTGTGATATTTGTCCTTACATGCAAAATACAAGGAAGTTGCCTATATGAACTCATCTTGTAACATCTGGTGATGTACTTTGCGCAGAGAAAAACACATTTACTTTACAAATTTTTACCATTGGTTATCTGACACTTGATTTAAACCTTGTTACTTTCAAGTTTCAATTGTTTTATTATCTGTTTAACTTAATTAAGTGTGTTGAAAAGCTTGAACCTTTAAACATTTCTTTTTAACTTAGATGAATAGTGTGTTTGAAATGGGCAATTTTTAACACCCCCCTTAGGGTATTACCACGTAACACATGCGGAAGTAAATCAAGGAGATAAGTTACTGGTTGCTTTCGGAAAATTGTTTTCTTTTAAGTCAGAAAACCGGGGTATAATATTTTCTTCTATAAGGATAACTCTAAAATCCATAATACATACATTTAAAACATAAATTAGTCACATTCGTAACAAAGTTACCATGACATGCAACATTTCTCTAAGTTTCCACTTTCGAAAGAAAAAGTTTAAACTACAGATAGATGTATATAACACTACATTTACCTACCTCTTTAGATATACAACCCAACTCAGACTCCTAAGCTGGTCACTCTATCAAATATTCATTGGAGAGACCCCCAATCAGAATACTTTCCCAACCTCTTACACTAGGTCTTCAAGTGACTTAGAAAGACTCCTCTGCAACATCGGTACTAGAGTACTAAGGTACTACTGGAAAACCCAAAGAGACCTAATATAACTGTAAGAGTGAGACACCGACAAATGGATATATCATACAACAAGTACTATTTCAGTGGGTCTCATACCCGAATCAATCAATTTTATAAAGATAATGCATGACACTTCAATCATCAGACTCTAATATTAATCTCATGAGATACCATCACCATTTTATCATTAAGAAAGAAAGAGTTGATCAGGCTCATACGCCCCGTTTGGCAAGTTGTCTCCGTCACTTCATGCGCCCGGATCAACATCATCACGAATCCCTTATAACGGCCATTCGGATGTATATCTCATCGAATACCACATCTTAAGTGGGTATTCGGATAACTGAAGCACGTCTGCTAAGGGGAAATGCATATGAATAAAAGACTTTTCATTATCGAGACTTTTCTTTGTGTTCACTCTTTTCCGTTGTCGAAGCCCAAAGCTAACGACTATTCATAATTTTCATTACTTGAAAATCAATAACACAGGACACGCAGTCCGAGTGCTCAATCACAACACCTTAGACCGATGCCGCAGTCCAAGGTTGTGGTCGTAGAAACAATCATAATTTATCCATGTTTTATTTCAACATGATAAGGACTCCTAGCCCAAAACAACAAAATTGGGAAACACAGTCCTCAATTCCAAAATCAGGACTCCTAGCCCATAATATCACGATTAGGACCCTTGGTCCATAATTCTTGACATGGATCCCAGATCACGTGCATAAACTGAATACTAGAGGCGACGTCTCGAGAACTAGTATTCTCTTTCACATGTGCTTACTTTTCGCTCAGTGAAAATCAAAAACCGAAACAAAACCTCGGTCACTTATCCAAGTAACCGGAACGTTTCTAAATCATTTAGCAGAAAATATTTTTCTTTACAAATTCTTTGATAAAACATTTAGGAAATTCGTTTTCTTTTGAAATCCTTGATGAAATAAAGTCAAATATTTTGAAAGGGGTTTTCCTTCATAAAATACATAGCTCGAAAATGGTTTTCTCTCGTACCAACTTTGGATCATAAAATGGTAGTTTCTTTTGTCTTAAAAGCACTTCAACGTTTCTTTTCAAAATAAGAATCTCATTTTCTTGAAGTAAGCATTTAAACAAGGAACTTTTATAAATGAAACCAATACTTTCAAAGTTCTATTCAAGGCTTATTAAGTCTTTTAATCCTTTATAATCATTGTGCACAGACTCAAGTCCGACTTCTCCAGCTTCAATCAACAGCAGTATATTCTCAACAATAATATCACAGTTAACGATAATTCATCACATATATATAATTCATAACACTTTAAAGCAAGTAATGTTCAACTTCAAGTAATAACCACAATAGTTCAAGTAAACAAGTTATTCAAGTATTGGCTCAATATCACAATAATATTCAAATCACTCAAGTAAACACATACACACATGCATATAGTCATTGAGTATCCCTCGGCAATCCCCTCTTACCTTCCATGAAGGTAAGGAGATTAGATGCTTGGAGAGGTAAACCACGAACGTCCTTGTTACTACCGCGATGAAAGTCTAAGGTTATGAACACAAAATCACAAGTTAAAATCAAACAAGAACACTAAACCACAAGGTATAGGTTCGGCCAAGACTAGTTCTTAGGGTTATATATTTTCGAAAATTATACAACTCATGGATTTATGATCCTTAAGTGTTAGGAGTTCATAAACAATGATCATTTAACAAAGTTGAATTAAAATCCCAGTAAGTTATAAACTTATGGTATTCGGCCAAGGCTAGTAAAATAGGCTAGCATTCACTAAACTTTCCAATCTCTTACGTTTAGCATCCATATGTATTAAGGAGCTCAAAACCATGATCATTTTGGGAAAATAAGAACAGAGTATCCTAGGTCCATAACCTTCTAGGTTCGACCTTCATAGGATTTATAGGCTAGAAATCTTTAAACCTTCCAATCTCTTAGACTTAGCATCCAAATATCTTATGGAGCTCAAGTCCATGATCATCTTGGAAAACAATGGAAATTTAAACATTCCAATCTCTTAGACTTAACATCCAAATATCTTATGGAGCTCAAGTCCATGATCATCTTGGAAAAATGAAAGTAATACATACTAGATTTAATAACATAGAATAAACGAGTTATAAATCCTTAAAATTTCCAATCTCTTAGACTTTGCATCCAAATATCTTATGGAGCTCAAGTCCAAGATGTAACACTCTGTATTTCACTGTTTTAAATAACAGTAATACATATAAATATGTTTATAAATTTATTTGAGTTTTAGAAAATTATTTTAAATAAACAGAGTTTACCACTCAATCCTACTTGAATGTAGGAAGCTACGATTAAAATTTAGGTTGGAAAGTCAGGCGAAACCCGGCCTGTAAATTCCATTGACAGTATTAATATACTGCTCTAAAGACCTAATTTTAATTCGTGAACGAAAGATTTAAGATTTTTATTTTATTCCCTACCATTCTGTATTTTTAGATTTATTTCAGAAAAAAATAAAATTATTTACGTTTTTCGGGCGAAACACGTAATCGGGTAGACGACGGAGGGGATTTTGGAGTTTTCAAGAGCCGATAAATAGTTTATCTTAGGATTTTGAGATGATTCATGGGGATGAATCATATTTTTAAGTCTAGAAGGTTCCACAGGGTTAAAGTGATAATTTTTGAATTTTACGCTTAAGTCCCTGAACTTTCTGTTAATTACCCTTTTGTCCCTAAGTTGGTTTCTAAGTTTTTTCAAGTGAATTGGGCTAGAATCCTTGTTCACAATCTCTTAATGTACGTGGCTATGAAGCCCAAAATTCCTAGTTCGTGGATTGATTCCATAAAGCCTATTTGAAACTATACAAATTTCCTATGTCATGCTTAATGCTTAAATCTTTAAGTGGGCCCCACAAAAATGAATCCAAGCCCAAATTTAGTAGGCCCATGCGCAAGCCCATGAGGGAGAAGGGGCTACCCTCATAAATTTTGGATGAGCCAAGAATGTTCTAGAATATTCTACATTCTTCCACATTATTCTACATCATTCTCTAATCTTCTCCAATGTTCATGATTCTTCTTAAAACATCTATGACAAAAATTCAGCCCAAAGTTAGTCAAGATAATCTCACATTAAATGTGGCAAAAAGTCATCATGACAATTTATTGGCAAATTTCAAACTAGTCCTTAAACTTTTGGAATCTTTGCAAAATGGTCCCTAGGAAGTATTTGCATTTGAATCCTTTAAACAAGACAAGTCATCCTCTATAGATCCTTCCAAGATGGCGCCACCCATCTCTATAAGTACTTTCTCTCACATTTTACTTAGTTTCTATTGCCTTTTGTTGAAAAACCCTAAAGTTCATAAGTCCTTTAGTGTCAAGTTTGTGAAGCAAGTTCTTGGATTTCCTTTGTCTTTGGTCTTCAAGAGGTAAATCCTAATCTTCTTCCTTAATCATGCCTATGTTCTTCAATAAGTTTCTTGATTCAAAGTTTGTTTCATATGTGTTCATCACTTTCAAGTTTCTAAGTCTTGAACTTTGAAAAGTCATAATAAATTCTAGAAAAATCTCATGATGATGAAACCACTTTCTATATTCTTGATATCATGCATATTATCTAAATCCAAGAGCATGATGTAATCAATTTTTTTTTTCCTAAAAACCTAGCCTTGGCCGAATCTATTAGAATAGGTTTGGTAGAGTTTTGTTCATGTGTTGTCATGTATGATCATGTATTCTATATGACATGTATGTCTACACATTCTAATCCATGTTAGTTTATTAAAATGAAAATCTTTACTAAAAAATCTCTATGTTGGCCGAACCCTAAGTGGGTGAGATTTTATGAGTTTTTGTTCATAGTTTTCATTAATGATCTTAGAAATCAAGCTATTAGTATGTATGCTTAATAAATCCAAGTTGGTTTATTAAACTAAGAACCCTAGCCCTATGAACATGTTGAGGCCGAATCTTGGTATAGAAGAGTTAGGAAGTTTTGAGTTGGAAATTTAGTTGTTTAGTCACTAATCCATGATTTAGGTTAATCAAGGATCATTAATCCATGACTTAATCAAGATTAGAAATTTTAGTTAATCAAAAACCCTAGAAGCCGTGACCATGTGGTAGGGTTTTATAATGTTTTTAGTTTCTTGATTTGTGATTGTTTGATTATAATGGTTGAAGGTTAAGTATAAAGCGGTGTACGTGAGTTTCCGGCTTCCGACGAATTTAATTCAACTTGCTGTGGATCTTCGAGAGGTAAGAGGTGTTACCTGACGGATTATTCGGATGACCATATGTCCATGTTTGTGGTTTGTATACATTTGTTTATGTGGTTGTGGTGTCTGGTTTGTTTTATTTGGCTGTGTTTCTAGTTGTTTATCTGTGTTTTGGTTGTTTCTCTGCTTATAATTTATTTAATTATCTGCAGTAGTATATATTATATTGCTATGATGCATGATCTGCCTGGTGATATAATTCTGTTGATGTTGGATGTTGTTTGTGAGGCCTGACAGTGGTCAGTGCACAACCGATTATTCAGATAAAAGATTTAATAAGCTATGAAAAATTATATTCAATGTTTTATGGGAAATGTTGGAATATAATAGTGGTGGAAAATATTATTTTGGAAAAATAATGAGTTTTGAGAAATATTATTATTTTAATGATTTATTAGTGTAAAAGTAATTTATGAGTCACGGTGAAAGCGTAACCGTGAAATTTTTTTAGTACTGCTGATTTTTACGCAAGAAATTATGTAATATTATAAAAAGTTATTTTGTGAAATTAATATTCGAAAATAATTTATAAAAATAAAAATAAAAATAAAATAATAATAATAATATAATATAATATAATATTATGAAAGTCAAAGTTTGACTTTAAAAACTTTTTTTTTGGAAAATGATAAACGACCGCAAGTTTTGAAATTATTTACAGTGAAAGTTTAAAAACATCAGTACTTATTTTGAGAAGAAATTTAATCTGAATTGACTTAAGTTTTAGAGTTGAAGTTTCAGTAAAAGAGTTCTTGACGATTTGACGTTTTATAAACGAATTACAAGTAGAAAGGAATTTCGGTGTATGAGTTTTACTAAATGATGTAAAGGATGATATAGAACTTGGTAACCGAGACGTCGGGGTATTAAGGTTGTTGTGTTGTAGACTGGGTATCTACTTAAAGAGGTTAAAACATTTTTAGATGTTTTCTACTACCACGAACCTAAGCCTGAGGCATCAGTCTAGGGTTCGTGATTGAGCACTCGGACTTGGAGGTCCTGTGTTTTAAAGAAGGTTTTAAAGACGTTTAAATTATGGTTGGTCAAAAGCTTTTGAGAGCTTTGACAAAGAAAGATATAACACAAAGAAAAGTGTCGAGAACAAAATGTTTTCTTGCATGCATTTGGCAGACGTGCTGTGATTCTACGAGTGATTATCTTGCGGCGTCAAGTATATCATGCTACGATGTTCCTCATTGTGCCCGGGGTTTGGACAATGAGACCCCATCTACGATGTTATCACTGTGCCACGATGTTGGACAGTGTGCGATGGGTGTGCCTGTGGCTGTGTGCCTGTGGCAATCGAGTCTGATTAACTCATCACGAGGTTGGGATATCTCATGAGATTAAGTATGAAGTTTAGAAGCTGAATATTGAAGTGTTCATGCATTTAGATTTTAAAAACGACGATGTTCGGGTGTGAGACCCTTTGATATATTGTGTTGTATGCCAATTTAAATATGAGAAATTAACTGATTTGGGTTTGTATATGTTTTGTTGTGTCGTACATATGGTTCTCGCGTTATGATCAAATTGTCGGTTTCTCACTCTTGCATGTTTCATTTGTGGTTTCTCTTCTGGGTTCTACGTGGTGGAATTCAGATGAACCTCTTAAGGACTATGGCTTCTAGAAGAAGAAGAATGTGCAGTTCGGGAAATGTTGATGCTGCTTCTTTTGTCGTAGTGTTTTGACCAGCTTAAGTTTAAGTTCAGTTATATTTTGGGAATAATCGTTTCATTATAAATGTTTAAGTGTGAAACATACGAGGCAGTATAGCTGTATGACTTATATATATATATATAGATATATCTAAGTGTGAGTATGTGAACGCTGTTGTGACGATGTTTAAAAAAAAATTATCACCATATTTCGAAAAGATAAACGTTGAGAAAACATTATTTTCCGAAAGCAACCAGCAAATTAAGTTTTTATTTCCGCAAACGGGTAGCCATGTGATGACCCGAGTTAGGGTGTCACACAAGATCATCTTGGAAAAATGAAAGTAACACATACTAGCTTTAATAACATAAAATAAACAAGTTATAAATACTTAAACTTTCCAATCTCTTAGACTTAGCATCCAAATATTTTATGGAGCTCAAGTCCATGATCATCATGGAAAAATGAAAGTAACACATACTAGCTTTAATAACATAAAATAAACAAGTTATTAAGAGTTCTAAATCCATGATCAATACTTGGAAAGTTGAAACATAGTATCGTAGGACTACTTATTTATATTTTTCAGCCATCATAGGAACAAGCTATCAAAACTTCCAAGATTTATAGATCCAAGATCAAGGGATAGTTAGAAACTCAAACACATGATCATATTCCAAAAGTTGAAACAAAAACTTCCTAGGTCACAAATGCAAGCATTCAGCCTTCATTGGAAGAGATAGGTAGAGATTTTTGTTTTACACAACCTCTTAGTATGTGAAAATATAAGTTAATACAAGACTATAGAAAGTGGTTTCAACTCAAGAGGAGTTTTCTACCATTTCGGAGAGATTTTAGAAATTTAAAGCATATAAAGAACACATAAAGTAAACTAAGGAATAAAAGATGAAACTTGAAAAAAGATTCATATGAAAGAATTAACCTTAGTATAAGGAAGAACTTTAATGAAGAACTCAAGTAGAAAAGATGAATAAAAGCTAAAGCTTTAAGGGCTTGAACTTTTAGAAGAAAGAAGAAGATGAACTTTAATGGATTTTGAAGGAGGAAGATGATAAAGTGAAAATGAAAGGGGTATATATAGAAAGGGGAGAGAGTGGCACGAAATTGGGGAGAGATGAATGAGCTTGGAGAGAAAGTTTTGACCTTGTGCCTTGTTTGGTTGAAGAGGAAAGAGAAAAATAGGTTTTTAGAATATAATATGATATATTTCAAAAAGTGCCATCATGACCACTTTTTAGGAGGTAGCTTAGGCCATACCTCTAGTGAGTCACCTCACTCCCTCATCTCACCTCAAGCCTTTTATGTCTCCTATTCTGCTCCATTTCGTACCCGGTTGCATTTCCGATCGTAATTCTTTCGATGTTTTCACCCGAATGAAATATTATATTTTATTTTTGAACGAAAATTTTCAAAATAACCAAAGTGGAAGGAAACATAATAAAAACACTTACTATCTCGTTCACGGGTCAAAATTAGGTTTTCTGCTCAGTAAACTTGTACCGGCAGTGAAAACGCAGACCGACTTCCGTCTGAATTTTCAACCGAAATTTTTACCGTAACTTCATACGATATAAAAACACAAGAAAATGATTTTAATTTAATTAAAATCATCCTCTGGGTTTAATATAAAATAAACACATTTAAATATGTATTTACTGCTACAGAAAGCATAGGAAAAACAAGGTGTTACAATACTACCCTTCTAAAAAGAATTTGTCCTCGAAATTACGTAACTTGAAACCAAACAGGATCTCACTATCAAGATCATACTATCAGAAGAAAGTATCTAAAAGAACTTCATGAATCCAAAAGAATACAGAAACATCATGTGTATGAAGATCCTTTAGTATATTAAGGGAGGTAAAAATGTATGATCGGTACACGTTTACAATGATGAATCTAAAAAGTTTCTCCTTTCACTAGAATTTCCTGGTCAACAATTTAAAAGAGCAACAGTTTGATAAGAATTCAAACTGAATCACTTCCACCAAAAGTAAAAGTGATTAGATTAAGTTTCATCAAGAAACTTCTTTTATAAACATACCCATCCCATGCAACAAGGCAATTCACAACTCTAGGAAAAGAAAGATTGGATCTAAAGTCTAAACTGACCACAACAATCAAAAAGAGAAGGGAACTGGAATAAATTTCTTAAAGAGACTTTTATTCCCAAAGTCATAAGAAACATACATTCACTGGAAAGACTAGTAACATAGGAGACCCTAGAGAGTCAAATACTTAAGGGCGTCAAAACACGATTATACTTAGAATCCTATTACAACTTAGAATTATAAACCATTGCCATAAGACCTTCAAATTGCACACTACTTCTGTCGTAAAAGATCATCCGATTGTGAAGCCCCAGCACCAGTCATGGTGTAAACTCTTCCTTTTGCCGTGGGTCTATCAGTCCCTAGGGTGTTGACAGCCCTTTCTAACCTTGGTGCATTACAATCCCTTGACAAGTGTCCTATTTGTCCACAATTGTAACATTTCGTTTCCTTGCGTAGGTAAACATTAGCCATGTGATCTGGGTTTCCACACTTGTAACATCTTCTAAATTGGCCTCGGTTTTGGTTCTGTTGGCCTCCACTTCCCGATTCAGAATTATCAGAACGATGCTGTTGTTGATTCTGGTCATTCCCTTGTGGTCAAAAATAAGGTTCCCTCTGATGCTGCTTCCCTTTCTGATTCTGATTTTGATATTGGTCTTTGGAACGAGTGGGTCCTCCAACAGTTCCTCTGTTGCCTCTTTCCTTCCTCATCAGTACAACTTTTCTACACTTCTCTACTAAGGCTTGGAAATTCCGTATTTCCAATGGCCTCACAGATTCCTTGATCTAGAAGCGAAGACCGGCTTCAAACTTTTCGCACTTCCACTCCTCATCAGGGTTGTTATGGAAAAAGCGGAAATATTTGGCAAGGGACTCAAACCTTGCCGCATATTCCCCCACTGTCATGTCCCGCTGACTCAACCTCAGGAATTCCTGCTCTTTCTCTGTCCGAGCACTCTGGGGAAAATATTTGTCCAGAAATTTGTTTCGAAATACTCCCCGAGTGATTGCCTGATGCTCAGCTACCAGCAGTTGTCTGGTGCCCTCCCACAAGTATTCAGCATCTCCAATCAGTTGGAATGTTTCATAAGGCACCTTTGCTCCCTCTGGGGTGAGCACCAGCTCAAAGATCTTCTCTAGATGTTGGATCCAAAGATCATCTTTAGTCGGGTCTACGTCCTCGTCAAACTGCGACGGATTCCGGCATCGGAAGGCATTCAGATTCTTCCCTTCTGTAGCCTGTTCAGCTCTTTGCTGCTCCTGCTGATTCTGGGCAGCCGCATTGGCAGCCTGGAGAGCTATAGCAGCAGCAACGTCTGCCAAAGCTTAGGAAGCGAAGTCCATCCCACCGTCATAATTCACATTCATGTTGGCACGACCGCCAATAGGACCACCTCTGCGACCACGTCCACGACCGCGTCCACGGTCTCGTCCACGTCCACCTTCTGGTGCTGGTTCCATAACTGACCCGCCGAACAAATCAATTAGGCCACAACCAGAAAATGAAACGTGTAAAGGCGTATCAACACACATTACTTATAAGAAGTAATCCAAATAAAACTTAATTCAGAGAAAACACAACGTCAACACAACAGACCTATTTTCCAAAGATCCCGAAAGACTCGACCAGCTTTGATACCACCTGTAACACCCCCCTTAGGGTATTACCACGTAACACATGCGGAAGTAAATCAAAGAGATAAGTTGCTGGTTGCTTTCGGAAAATTGTTTTCTTTTAAGTCAGAAAACTGGGGTATAAAATTTTCTTCTATAAGGATAACTCTGAAATCCATAATACATACATTTAAAACATAAATTAGTCACATTCGTAACAAAGTTACCATGACATGCAACATTTCTCTAAGTTTCCACTTTCGAAAGAAAAAGTTTAAACTACAGATAGATGTATATAACACTACATTTACCTACCTCTTTAGATATACAACCCAACTCAGACTCCTAAGCTGGTCACTCTATCAAATATTCATTGGAGAGACCCCCAATCAGAATACTTTCCCAACCTCTAACACTAGGTCTTCAAGTGACTTAGAAAGACTCCTCTGCAACATCGGTACTAGAGTACCAAGGTACTACAAAGAAACCCGAAGAGACCGATATAATCTGTAAGAGTGAGACACTAAGCAAATGGATATATCATACAACAACCATACACATGATATATACAACACCTTGGAATATTAACATTCTAAACATTACTCATAGGTAAACAACAAGTACTATTTCAGTGACTCTCATACCCGAATCAATCAATTTTATAAAGATAATGCATGACACTTCAATAACCAGGCTCTAATCTTAATCTCATGAGATACCATCATTGTTTTATCATTAAGAAAGAAAGAGTTGATCAGGCTCATACGCCCCATTTGGCAAGTTGTCTCCGTCACCTCATGCGCCCGGATCAAAATCATCACGAATCCCTTATAACGGCCATTCGGATGTATACCTCATCGAATACCACATCTTAAGCGGGTATTCGGATAATTCAAGCACGTCTGCTAAGGGGAAATGCATATGAATAAAAGACTTTTCATTATCGAGACCTTTCTTTGTGTTCACTCTTTTCCATTGTCGAAGCCCAACGCTAACGACTATTCACAATTTTCATTACTTGAAAATCAATAACACAGGACACGCAGTCTGAGTGCTCAATCACAACACCTTAGACCGATGCCGCAATCCAAGGTTGTGGTCGTAGAAACAATTATAATTTTATCCATGTTTAATTTCAACATGATAAGGACTCCTAGCCTATAACAACGAAATTGGGACACACAGCCCTCAATTCCAAAATCAGGACTCCTAGCCCATAATATCATGATTAGGATCCTTGGTCAATAATTCTTGACACGGATCCCAGATCACGTGCATAAACTGAATACTAGAGGCGACGTCTCGAGAACTAGTATTCTCTTTCACATGTGCTTACTTTTCGCTCAGTGAAAATAAAAAACTGAAACAAAACCTCGGTCACTTATCCAAGTAACCGGAACGTTTCTAAATCATTAGGAGAAAATCTTTTCCTTTACAAATT
The DNA here is from genome assembly GCA_030762895.1 of Sophora flavescens. Taxonomy (NCBI): domain Eukaryota; kingdom Viridiplantae; phylum Streptophyta; class Magnoliopsida; order Fabales; family Fabaceae; genus Sophora; species Sophora flavescens. Next base: position 19,003,277 of record CM061065.1, read on the forward strand.
CTTTGATAAAACATTTAGGAAATTCATTTGCTTTTGAAATCCTTGATGAAATGAAGTCAAATATTTTCAAAGGGGTTTTCCTTCATAAAACACATAGTTCCCAAAAGGTTTTCTCTCGTACCTACTTTGGATCATAAAAAGGTAGTTTCTGTTGTCTTAAAAACACTTCAACGTTTCTTTTCAAAATAAGAATCTCATTTTCTTGAAGTAAGCATTTTAAACAAGGATCTTTTATAAATGAAACCAATACTTTCAAAGTTCTATTCAAGGCTTATTAAGGCTTTTAATCCTTTATAATCATTGTGCACAGACTCAAGTCCCAAGCATCTCAAACTTCAATCAACAGCAATATATTCTCAACAATAATATCACAGTTAACAACAATTCATCACATATATATAATTCATAACACTTTATAGCAAGTAATGTTCAACTTCAAGTAATAACCACAATAGTTCAAGTAAACAAGTTATTCAAGTATTGGCACAATATCACAATAATATTTAAATCACTCAAGCAAACACATACACACATGCATATAGTCATTGAATATCCCTAGGCAATCCCCTCTTACCTTCCGTGAAGGTAAGGAGATTAGATGCTAGGAGAGGTAAACCACGAACGTCCTTCTTTCCACCGCGATGAAAGTCTAAGGTTATGAACACAAAATCACAAGTTAAAATCAAACAAGAACACTAAACCACAAGGTATAGGTTCGGTCAAGACTAGTTCTTAGGGTTAAAGATTCCCGAAAATTATACAACTCATGGATTTATGATCCTTAAGTGTTAGGAGTTCATAAACAATGATCATTTAACAAAGTTGAATTAAAATCCCACTAAGTTATAAACTTAGGGTATTCGCCAAGGCTAGTAAAATAGGCTAGCATTCACTAAACTTTCCAATCTCTTAGGTTTAGCATCCATATGTATTAAGGAGCTTAAAACCATGATCATTTGGGAAAAAAAGAACAAAGTATCCTAGGTCCATAACCTTCTAGGTTCGGCCTTCATAGGATTTATAGGCTAGAAATCTTTAAACCTTCCATTCTCTTAGACTTAGCATCCAAATATCTTATGGAGCTCAAGTCCATGATCATCTTGGAAAAAATGGAAATTTAAACATTCCAATCTCTTAGACTTAGTATCCAAATATCTTATGGAGCTCAAGTCCATGATAATCTTGGAAAAATGAAAGTAATACATACTCTCTTTAATAACATAGAATAAACGAGTTAGAAATCCTTAAACTTTCCAATCTCTTAGACTTAGCATCCAAATATCTTATGGAGCTTAAGTCCATGATCATCTTGGAAAAATGAAAGTAACACATACTAGCTTTAATAACATAAAATAAACAAGTTATAAATCCTGAAACTTTCCAATCTCTTAGACTTAGCATCCAAATATCTTATGGAGCTCAAGTCCATGATCATCTGGGAAAAATGAAAGTAACACATACTAGCTTTAATAACACAAAATAAACAAGTTATTTAGAGTTCTAAATCCATGATCAATACTTGGAAAGTTGAAACATAGTATCCCAGGCCTACTTATTTATATTTTTCGGCCATCATAGGAACAAGCTATCAAAACTTCCAAGATTTATAGATCCAAGATCAAGGGATAGTTAGAAACTCAAACACATGATCATATTCCAAAAGTTGAAACAAAAACTTCCTAGGTCACAAATGCAAGCATTCGGCCTTCATTGGAAGAGATAGGCAGAGATTTTTGTTTTACACAACCTCTTAGTATGTGAAAATATAAGTTAATACAAGACTATAGAAAGTGGTTTCAACTCAAAAGGAGTTTTCTACCATTTTAGAGAGATTTTAGAAGTTTAAAGCATATAAAGAACACATAAAGTAAACTAAGAAATAAAATATGAAACTTGCAAAAAGATTCATATGAGAGCATTACCCTTAGCATAAGGAAGAACTTTAATGAAGAACTCAAGTAGAAAAGATGAATAAAAACTAAAGCTTTAAGAGCTTGAACTTTTAGAAGAAAGAAGAAGATGAACTTTAATGGATTTTGAAGGAGGAAGATGATGAAGTGAAAATGAAAGGGGTATATGTAGAAAGGGGAGAGAGTGGCACGAAATTTGGGAGAGAGGAATGAGCTAGGAGAGAAAGTTTTGACCTTGTGCCTTGTTTGGTTGAAGAGGAAAGAGAAAAATAGGTTTTTAGAATATAATAAGATATATTTCAAAAAGTGCCATCATGACCACTTTTTAGGAGGTAGCTTAGGCCATACCTCTAGTGAGTCACCTCACTTCCTCATCTCACCTCAAGCCTTTTATGTCTCCTATTCTGCTCCATTTCGTACTCGGTTGCATTTCCGATCGTAATTCTTCCGACGTTTTCAACCGAATAAAATATTATATTTTATTTTTGAACGAAAATTTTCAAAATAACCAAAATAGAAGGAAACATAATAAAAACAATAACTATCTCATTCACGGGTCAAAATTAGGTTTTCTTCTCAGTAAACTTGTACCGGCAGTAAAAACGCAGACCGGCTTCCTCCTGAATTTTCAACCAAAATTTTTACCGTAACTTCATACGATATAACAAAACAAAAAAAATGATTTTAGTTTAATTAAAATCATCCTCTGAGTTTAATCTAAAATAAACACATTAAAATATGTGTTTACTGCTACAGAAAGCATAGGAAAAAATGGTGGTACACAATTGGTACGACGTACGTTTGCCATAAACTATTGTGGCAGTGGCTTTCACGGTGGAAACATGAAAATGTGGATATTCACCGTGATTTCAAACATATAAACATTTATTGAACCAAAGGATAAAACTTTGTCTAGCTAAACGCCTATATTAGTCCATCAATACTGTTATTCTGGTATACGAATGAATTTCCATGAAAGTTACATAATACCGTTATTCGCTACCTACAAATTTTAATAAAATATATATAATACCGTTATTCAGTACCAACGAGTTTCTATAAAGATTACGCGAAAGTATCACATTTAATTAATTTTTTTCTCTGTGAACATATAAAAAGGAAAATGTTGGTTGGTACGAAAATTATTTTAATAAAAATAAAATATACTTTAATTACAAATGTCTTTTAAGAATGACTTATTTCAAAATAAAATTACCAATTGAAATGTCTCCATTAAAAAAGGACAGTTATTATTCCTGCTCCTAAAAATAGGCCTATTTCAGTGAATTACGCTCGTAGAGTTCCAACTTTTGGAACTCATGACTCATGAGTCATGGTTCCCAAGAAGGCTATACCATACAGCACCCGCCATTTGAAAATCATGGGATAACTCCCTCTTTTTCACAATCATGAGAGAACACCCTACCTTTTAATAGACTATTTCTAACCAAAATATAATATATTATAGTGAATTCCAATCAAATTATTTATTTTATCTGACATTAGCTCTCTTTCTTATTTATTGAGCCTTTTATGAATTTTTGTGTTTAGGGGTAGTGTGTTACAGGTCTTCAAATCTTAAGGATAAAATAATAAATATAATATAATCTTTTTAAACGTTGATAGTTTGTTGTGATATTTGTCCTTACAAGCAAAATATAAGGAAGTTGCCGATATGAACACATCTTGTAACGTCTCGTGATGAACTTTGCTCAGAGAAAAAGACATTTACTTTGCCAATTTTTACGATGGGTTCTCTGACACTTGATTCAAACCTTGTTACTTTCAAGTTTCAATTGTTTTATTATCTGTATAACTTAATTAGGTGTGTTGAAAAGCTTGAACCTTTAAACATTTCTTTTTAACTTAGATGCATAGTGTGTTTGAAAATGGGCAATTGGTACGACGTGTGTAACACCCCGATTTTTGTTGCTTTGTAATATCGGTAATAAATATATAAAAATATATATTTTTATCCGAGACTTGGAAAATGATTTTTGGATAAATCAATGTCATTTCCTTGTTATACTTATTTTCATAAGGTTACGGGGAAGTTTTAGGTTGAAAATTCAGACGGAAGCCGGTCTGCCGTTTTCTGTGTTTTCACTGACAGTAAAAGTTTACTGCTCAGAAGACCTAATTTTAATTCATGAACGAAAGACTTAAGATTTTTATTTTATTTCCTACAAGAGTGTATTTTTAGAATTTTTTTTCAGAAAAAATAAAATAATTTACGTTTTACAGGCGGAATACGTAATCGGGTAGACGACGGAGGGGATTGTTGAGTTCCTAAGAGCAGATAAAGAGTTTATCTTAGGATTTTGAGATGATTCATGGGGATGAATCATATCCACAATGTTCTTGATTCTTCTTAAATGCATGAATTATCCTAACCTATCTTTGACTCATAAGTTCAGCCAACAAAGTCAAGATAAGCTAGCATTTAATGTGGCAAAATCATCATCATGACACTTTATTGACAATTTGCAAACTAGTCCTTAAACTATTGGAATCTTTGCAACTTGGTCCTTAGAACTTAATTGCATTTGGATCCTTTAACAAGACAACTCATCATCATCTAGAGTCTTCTTAAGATGGCGCCACTATCACTATAAATACCATACTCTCACTTTTCATTTAGTTTCTTTTGCCATTTGCTTCCAAAAACCCTAAAGTTCATAAGTCTCTTAGTTCTACGTTTGTAAAGCAAGTTCTTGGATTTCCTTTGTCATTGATCTTCTAGAGGTAAATTCTAATCTTCATTCTTAATCATGCCTATGTTCTTTAGCAAGTTTCTTGATTCAAGGCTTATATCATAGTTGTTCATCACTTTAAAGTTTCTAACCCTAGAACTTTGAAAAGTCATAATAAATTCTAGAAAAACCTAATGATGATGAAACTACTTTCTATCTTCTTGATATCATGCATATTATCTAAATCCGAGAGCATGATGTAATCAAAAATTTATTTCTTGAAAACCTAGCCTTGGCCGAATCTATCACCTTGGGGTTGGTAGAGTTTTGTTCATGTGTTTTCATGTATGATCATGTATTCTATGTGGCATGTATGACTACACACTCTAATCCATGTTAGTCTCTTAAAATGAATATTTTTCTCAAAAATCTTTATGTTGGCCGAACCCTAAGTGGGTGAGTTTTGTTGAGTTTTGTTCATGGTTTTCATAAATGATCTTAGAAATCAATCTCTTAGTATGTATGCTTTATGAATCCAAGTTGATTTGTTAAACTAAGAACCCTAGCTCTATGAACCTATTAAGGCCGAATCTATGTATAAAAGAGTTAGGAAGTTTTGAGTTTTAAACTTAGTTATTTAGTTACTAATCTATGATTTAGGTTAATCAAGGATCATTAATCCATGACTTAATCATGATTAGCAATTTTAAGGATTTTGAACCCTAAAAGTCAGCCCTTGACCGAAACCTAACCCTCATGAGCTAAGTATGTTGTTGTTTGATTTGATTTATTTTGGTTGCAATTCGTTTGAAGGAATCAATCGGGTTGGTTTGACCTAAAGCCGACGGAGGAAACCTAATTAAATCGGGAGGTTGTTTGAAAACGTTAGTTTGAGTCTTCAAGAGGTAAGGGGAGCTTACCTGAGGGATTTTCTCAATAACTATTTGCTTTTGTGTGGCTTATATGATTTATATGTGGTTTGTGATTAATTGTTTATGTTGTTTACGATGTGTTGTTTATCTGTGTATCGGTGTTTGATCTGCTTTTAATTTATCTAATTATCTGCAGTCGTATATTATGTGGCTATGATGCATGATCTGCCTGGTGATAGAATTATGATGATGTTGTTGAATGTTGAATGTTGAATGTTGTTTGAGAGGCCTGACAGTGGTCAGTGCACAACCGATTAATCAGATAAAAGATTTAATAAGCTGTGAAAAGATTATATTCAATGTTTTATGGGAAATGTTGGAATATAATAGTGGTGGAAAATATTATTTTGGAAAAATGAGAAGTTTTGAGAAATATTTTTATTCTAATGATTTATTAATGTAAAAGTAATTTACGAGTCACGGTGAGAGCGTAACCGTGAAATTTTTTTAGTACTGCTAATTTTTACACAAGAAATTCCGAAATATTATAAAAAGTGATTTTGTGAAGTTGATATTCGAAAAGACCTTATTTATTATATAAGAAAATTATTTTATAAGAAATGTCAAAGTTTGATTTAAAGACGTTTTCTTTGAAAATGCTAAATGACGGCAAGTTTCTAAAATTATTTATGGTGAGAGTTTAAAAACAGTAGTACTTATGTTGAGAAGAGATTTAATCTGAATTGATTTATTAGAGTTGAAGTTTCAATAAAAAGATGTAAAAAGATGTGGAAAGATGTAAAAAGATGTGAAAAGATGTAAAATGATGTAAAATGATGATATGGAACTTAATAACCGAGACGTCGGGGTATTAAGGTTTATTGTGTTGTAGACTGGGTATCTAACAAAAGACGTTAACACATTGTAAAATGTTTTCTACTACCACGAACCTAAGACTGATTGCAAGGTCTAGAGGCTTCGTGATTGAGCACTCGGACTTTGAGATCTTGTGTTGTTAATAAAAGATGTAAAAATGTTTCAAAAGATGTCAAGTCGTAAGCTTTTGAGAGCTTTGACAAATAAAGATATATCACAAAGAAAAGTGTTGAGAACAAAATGTTTTCTTGCATGCATTTGGCAGACGTGCCATGATTAGAAGAGGGATTACCTTGCGGCGTCAGGGTAGATCATACAAAGATGTTCTCATTGTGCCCGGGGTTTGGACAATGAGGCCCCATCTCAGTCTTATCACTGTGCCACGATGTTGGACAGTGTGCGATGGGCGTGCCTGTGGCTGTATGCCTGTGGCAATTGAGTCTGATCAACTCATCAATAGGTTGGAGATATCTCATGAGATTAAGTATGAATGTTTAGATGATATATTGAAGTGTTCATGCATAGTTTTTCCAATGTTGATGTTTGGGGTGTGAAACCCATTGATAAACGAGATATTATGATATGATTGAGTATGTTGTTATAGACATGTATATGTGTATGTGCCTTCTTTTGTGTTGCTCATTTAGTTATCGTGGTAAATCCATATATTGGAGGCTCACCCTTACAAACATATCAGAATTGTACGAGGGGTATGATATCTACAAGGAGATGAAGGGTTGTCTAGTTCGAGGCATGTTGTTGCTGTTTTTAAGGGGTGTAGTGTCTGTTAGTTACGACCAGCGTAGGTACGATTATGTTATATTATGTTGTTAGAATTAACCTGATGATGTTTTATGTGAGAAAACATATGAGGCAGTGTAGTTAGAGGACTTATATACATTATGTATTTAAGTGGGACTTGATTGCGTTGTTGTGGTTATGAGGAGAAAAGGAAAAAAAAATTTATCACTATATTTTGAAAAGATAAACGTTGAGAAAACATGATTTTCCGAAAGCAACCAGCAAATTAAGTTTTATTTCCGCAAACGGGTAACCATGTGATGACCCGAGATTAGGGTGTCACAACGTGCGTTTGCAATAAGCTATTGGGGTAGTGGCTTTCACGGTGGAAACATGAAAATGTGGATATTCTCCGAGATTTCATACATATGCACATTTATTGAACCAAAGGATAAAACTTTGTCTAGCTAACCGCCTATATTAGTCCATCAATACCATTATTCTGGTATACGAATGAATTTCTATGAAAGTTACATAATTCCGTTATTCGCTCCCTAAAAATTTTCATAAAATATATATAATACCATTATTCAGTACCAACGAGTTTCTATAAAGATTACGCGAATGTATCACATTTAATAAAATTTTTTCTCTTTGAACAAATAAAAAGGAAAATGTTGGTTGGTACGAAATTTATTTTAATAAAATACAATATACTTCAATTACAAATGTCTTTTAAGAATGACTTATTTCAAAATAGAATTACCAATTGAAATATCTACAGTAAAAAAGAACAACTATTATTCATGCTCCTAAAAATAGGCCTATTTCAGTGAATTAAGCTCGTACAATTCCAACTTTTGCAACTCATGACTCATGAGTCATGGTTCCCATGAAGGCTATACCACACAGCACCAGCCATATGAAAATCATGAGATAACTCCCTCTTTATCACAATCATTAGAGAACACCCCACCTTTTAATAGACCCTTTCTAACCAAAATATAAAATATTATAATGAATTTATTTTGTAAGATGTTAGCTCCCTTACTTATTTATTGAGCCTTTTATGAATTTTTGTGTTTAGTGGAAGTGTGGAACAGGTCGTCAAATCTTAAGGATAAAATAATAAATATAATATAATCTTTAGAAACGTTGATAGTTTGTTGTGATATTTGTCCTTACATCCAAAATATAAGGAAGATGCCTATATGAACTCATCTTGTAACGTCCTCGGTTATGAACTTTGCGCAGAGAAAAAGACATTTACTTTGCCAATTTTTATCGTTGGTTATCTGACACTTGATTCAAACCCTGTTACTTTCAAGTTTCAATTGTTTTATTATCTGTATAACTTAATTATGTGTGTTGAAAAGCTTGAACGTTTAAACATTTCTTTTTAACTTAGATGCATAGTGTGTTTGAAAATGGGCAATTGGTACGACGTGCGTTTGCAATATGCTATTTTGGCAGTGGCTTTCACGGTGGAAACATGATAACATGGATATTCACCGTGATTTCAAACATATGCACATTTATTGAACCAAAGGACAAAACTTTGTCTAGCTAACCGCCTATATTAGTCCATCAGTACCGTTATTCTGGTATACGAATGAATTTCCAAGAAAGTTACATAATACCGTTATTCGCTACCGACAAATTTTCATAAAATATAAATAATACCGTTATTCGGTACCAACGAGTTTCTATAAAGATTACGCAAAAGTTTCACATTTAAATAATTTTTTTCTACGTGAACAAATAAAAAGGAAAATGTTGGTTGGTACGAAAATTATTTTAATAAAATGCAATATACTTTAATTACAAATGTCTTTTAAGAATGACTTATTTCAAAATAAAATTACCAATTGAAATGTCTCCATTAAAAAAGAACAGTTATTATTCCTGCTCCTCAAAATAGGCCTATTTCAGTGTATTACGCTCGTACAATTCCATATTTTGCAACGCATGACTCATGAGTCAAGGTTGCCAAGAAGGCTATACCACGCAACACCTGCCATATGAAAATCATGAGATAACTCCCTCTTTTTCAGAATCATGAGAGAACACCCTACCTTTTAATAGACCCTTTCTAACCAAAATATAAAATATTATAGTGAATTCCATGAAAATTATTTATTTTATCTGACGTTAGCTCTCTTTCTTATTTATTGAGCCTTTTATGAATTTTTGTGTTTAGTGGTAGTGTGGTACAGGTCTTCAAATAATAAGGATAAAATAATAAATATAGTATAATCTTTTTAAACATTGATAGTTTGTTCTGATATTTGTCCTTACATGCAAAATATAAGGAAGTTGCCGATATGAACACATCTTGTAACGTCCGGTGATGAACTTTGCCCAGGGAAAAAGACATTTACTTTGCCATTTTTACCGTTGGTTATCCGACACTTGATTCAAACATTGTTACTTTCAAGTTTCAATAGTTTTATTATCTGTATAACTTAATTATGTGTGTTGAAAAGCTTAAACCTTCAATCATTTCTTTTTAACTTAGATGCATGGTTTGTTTGAAAATGGGCAATTTGTACGACGTGCGTTTGCCATAAGCTATTGTGGCAGTGGCTTTCATGGTGGAAACATGAAAATGTGGATATTCACCCTGATTTCAAACATATGCACATTTATTGAACCAAAGGATAAAACTTTGTCTAGCTAACCGCCTATATTAGTCCATCAATACCGTTATTCTGGTATACGAATGAATTTCCATGAAAGTTACATAATACCGTTATTCGCTACCGACAAATTTTCATAAAATATATATAATACCGTTATTCGGTACCAACAAGTTTCTATAAAGATTACGCGAAACTATCACATTTAATTAATATTTTTATCTTTGAACAAATAAAAGGAAAATGTTTGTTGGTGGAAAAATTATTTTAATAAATTACAATATACTTTAATTACAAATGTCTTTTAAGAACGACTTATTTCAAAATAAAATTACCAATTGAAAAGTCTACATTAAAAAAAGAATAGTTATTATTCCTGCTCCTCAAAATAGGTATATTTCAGTGAATTACGCTCGTACAGTTCCAACTTTTGCAACTCATGTGTGATGGTTCCCAAGAAGGCTATACCACGCAGCACCTGCCATATGAAAATCATGAGATAACTCCCTCTTTTTCACAATCATGAGAGAACACCCCACATTTTAATAGACCCTTTCTAACCAAAACATAAAATATTATAGTGAATTCCAAACAAAATTAGTTATTTTATCTGACGTTAACTGTCTTTATTTTTTATTGAGCCTTTTAAGAATTTTTGTCTTTAGTGGTAGTGTGGTACATGTCTTCAAATCTTAAGGATAAAATAATAAATATAATATAATCTTTAGAAACGTTGATAGTTTGTTTTGATATTTGTCCTTACATGCAAAATATAAGGAAGTTGCCTATATGAACTCATCTTGTAACATCTGGTGATGAACTTTGCGCATAGAAAAAGACATTTACTTTGCCAATTTTTACCATTGGTTATCTAACACATGATTCAAACCTTGTTACTTTTTAAGTTTCAATTGTTTTATTATCTGTATAACTTAATTATGTATGTTGAAAAGCTTGAACCTTTAAACATTTCTTTTTAACTTAGATGCATAGTGTGTTTGAAAATGGACAATTGGTACGACGTGCATTTGTCATAAGCTATTGCGGCAGTGGCTTTCACGGAGGAAACATGAAAATGTGGATATTCACGTTGATTTCAAACATATGCACATTTATTGAACCAAGGGATAAAACTTTATCTAGCTAACCGCCTATATTAGTCCATCAATACCGTTATTCTGGTATACGAATGAATTTCCATGAAAGTTACAGAATACCGTTATTCGCTACCGACAAATTTTCTTAAAATATATATAATACCGTTATTCGGTACCAGCAAGTTTCTATAAAGATTACGCGAAACTATCACATTTAATTAATATTTTTATCTTTGAACAAATAAAAGGAAAATGTTTGTTGGTGGAAAAATTATTTTAATAAATTACAATATACTTTAATTAGAAATGTCTTTTAAGAATGACTTATTTCAAAATAAAATTACCAATTTAAAAGTCTACATTAAAAAAAGAATAGTTATTATTCCTGCTCCTCAAAATAGGTATATTTCAGTGAATTACGCTCGTACAGTTCCAACTTTTGCAACTCATGTGTCATGGTTCCCAAGAAGGCTATTCCACGCAGCACCTGCCATATGAAAATCATGAGATAACTCCCTCTTTTTCACAATCATGAGAGAACACCCCACCTTTTAATAGACCCTTTCTAACCAAAACATAAAATATTATAGTGAATTCCAAACAAAATTAGTTATTTTATCTGACGTTAACTGTCTTTATTTTTTATTGAACCTTTTAAGAATTTTTGTGTTTAGTGGTAGTGTGGTACAGGTCTTCAAATCTTAAGGATAAAATAATAAATATAATATAATCTTTAGAAACGTTGATAGTTTGTTTTGATATTTGTCCTTACATGCAAAATATAAGGAAGTTGCCTATATGAACTCATCTTGTAACGTCTGGTGATGAACTTTGCACATAGAAAAAGACATTTACTTTGCCAATTTTTACCATTGGTTATCTGACACATGATTCAAACCTTGTTACTTTTAAGTTTCAATTGTTTTATTATCTGTATAACTTAATTATGTATGTTGAAAAGCTTGAACCTTTAAACATTTCTTTTTAACTTAGATGCATAGTGTGTTTGAAAATGGACAATTGGTACGACGTGCATTTGTCATAAGCTATTGCGGCAGTGGCTTTCACGGAGGAAACATGAAAATGTGGATATTCATGTTGATTTCAAACATATGCACATTTATTGAACCAAGGGATAAAACTTTTTCTAGCTAACCGCCTATATTAGTCCATCAATACCGTTATTCTGGTATACGAATGAATTTCCATGAAAGTTACATAATACCGTTTTTCGCTACCGACAAATTTTCATAAAAAATATATAATACTATTATTCGGTACCAATGAGTTTCTATAAAGATTACGCGAAAGTATCACATTTAATAAATTTTCTTCTTTGTGAACAAATAAAAAGGAAAATGTTGGTTGGTACGAAAATGATTTACGTACAGCTCTATAACGTTAATTTAGACTCATCTTTTGATTTTTTTTTAAATTTAAAGTTATAATCAACAAATATAAGGAAAACGTTCATTTACCTATTCGTCACATTTCGTAGAAACTGAATTTCTACGATATAGCATAATAGCATAACTCCATAAAAAAAATTAAAATTTTGGGGTAGTCATTATCCCAGATGTTATATTCTATCTAGATATTAGACATTCAGCCACTATCCCAAACAATTTAGGATTAATTGTATAAACCTCATGAAACATTTAGAATTGAACATCCAACAAACTTATTAATAACTTAAACTACTATCATTAATTCAACCTTTGGGATGAGCAAAATGGATACAACTTGTGGTAAGTAAAGAATAAAAAAGACCCATTAGAAAGTAGCAAATTAAGGATATACCCATAATCATATATTTGCTGCACAATTTAATTTAAAGCACAAATTTGATGCAGATTATAAAATCATTCTTGAGTTATATATATTACCTGTCGATTTACTTGTCAATCACAATAATTCCACATTTTTCCCATGCAGCCTTAACCAATCTCTTGCTTTCATAGAAATTCCCCTCTGGATCATAATAGTACTGCACAAGAACGTAAACTCTATATTAATAAATATCACAACAATTAAAACTATTGTAACACTACCATTGCAAACAGGGTTTTAAACAAAAGTTCATGACTGCAATTGAGATTACAATGATTTAGTTTTGAAGGCAATATTTTAAATTGCGGGTTGCGATCGTGGTTGCGGTTGCTGCCGTAATAACGGTCGCATATCGTTTTCGGTGACCTCCAAAATCTAAACGTTGTGACCCAGATCGCGGTGGCGGACCTTTATTTAAAGAATCAAATAGTACAGTGAAGATTTTTTCTTAAACATAAAGAACTTATTCTAAGAGTGAAGATTCAGATTGACTTGTCTCGAACCTTCATACAACATTAGTGCTTCCTAGGGAAAACACTTGGTCCAACAAACTGTTTAGATGACAGATCCTCTAGTTTGAATCGAGTCGTCTAACTCGATTAACTTAGTAGTCTACATCCTACACAGAGTGATAAAGATCAACCCGATTCTAGAAACTAGATCGATTGAAAACTCAATTTCCTTTGCAAATTGCAAACCTAAAACATTCTTAGAAAATTCTTTAGAAAATCTTCCACGATAGGTACCTTATTCAAATGTCTGACACAATCCCAAAGGGATAAAAGAACGTGTCAACATGAACATAAGCACCCTTTACTAAACATGAGTTCTTACAAGGTCTCAACCCAATTAGAACCCATCAAAACACACACATACTTGTGTGTTAACACACATTGTTTTAACAAGGAGACAATTCAAGAAAGGTCCAACTAGAGATAACATAACAAAAATCTAACAGACCTATTCCCCAAGGTTCTCAATAGACTCGACCAGCTCTGATACCAGTCTGTAACACCCACCTTGGGCATTACTTTGTAAACACGTGCGTAAATTAATTAAAAAGGAAATTTGCTGGTTGCTTTCGGAAAATAATTTATATAAGTACATAAGCGTCAGAAAACGGGTATAAAATTTTCTCCTGTGGTGGTGGTAAAAGTTAAACCTATCTTAAAATAATACACCACATTTTCATTTATCATTGTATAGATTCTGGTCTTGTATATAAAATTTGTCACGACTCAAAACCTAAGCCTTGTCCGGCACAAATGCTTACAATCCTAGCCTGGGAAGCCTATTTATTTTAGAAATGTACTTGAATACAAAGCTAGAATTTTTACAAAAATTTGGACAAAGTCTCCCACATAATTCCAACATCCCAAAATAAAAACACTTGCTGAAATATTTATATTTTCATCCCAAAAGTTTCAATCGTACAAAATACACCAAGATGGTGTTATTCTGAAAATATTTACATCAACAAACTATACATGACCAAAAGGAAAATCTTAGATTTCCATCCAAAAGAAATGCTCTTCGAGCCATAAACATTCCATTCATACTATCAGAAATCTACAACGTCTCAAAAACCTAAGATGATCGTTCTAAAAGTTATTCATGAGGAAGACTCCCATGATTCTCACCATTATAACTGACATTTGACATTTGACATCTTCAAGGATTGGAACTAATATCCCCTAGTGAAGCTGGAATCCTCTTTTCATCATCTGTAGTCACGTACCAAGGTACGACACAAGACCACACAAATATAGTGCAAATGTGAGTTACCAATATATGAGTTTTATAAGATAACCACATGCGTGAAACACAAAACAACATATAAACATTTATAGTCATAATAAGACAAATTTCTCAGAAATAAAAAAGCAGTTTATCAATGGGTTTTATACCCAAACATTGTCTTTTGGAAATTTTGCATGAACACTTCAATATTCGTAATCTAACTTCTTACTTAATCTCCGGAGATTACAAACCTCTTTTCATTTTGAGCAGATCAGGCTCTTGCTTGGCACATTGTCAACGAAAGAAACAATGGTCAACACAACGTGGCACACTGTCCAACTTCTTGGTACAATGGTCAACACGGATCATGGCACACTGTCCGAACTCCCGGCACAATGGTCAACACAATACATGGCACATCGTCCAAAACTCCCGGCACGATGGTCAACACAGAACATGGCACATTGCCCATCAAGGCACAATGGTCAACACTAGACATGGCACATTGTCCAAACATTCTGGTACAATGGTCAACACGATAAATGGAACATTTTGTCCATAAAAACACATTGCCCATTAGGGTACAATGATCAAATTTACATGACGCATTGTCCGTTAAGGTACAATGATCATCGCAATAAATGGAACATTTGTCCATTAAGGTACAATGATCAATACCGGCACGTCTGCCAACTAATGTATGTAAAACATTTTGTTTTTGTCACTTTTATTTGTCGTTCATTCTTTCCTTGTTGAACCCAAATTCATAGTTTTCAACATCTTAAGATTTTCATCATTAACACAGGACACAAAGTCCGAGTGCTCAGTCACGAAGCCCCTAGACCGATGCACCAGTCTTAGGCTCGTGGTAATAGAGAACAACATTAATCTTTTAACATCGTTTATTCCATTATGAAGTAGACACAATGTCCACAGGACATCAAGTCCATAACGTCGTAAAAACACTAGTACTCCGACGTGTCGGTTCCTAAGTTCCATATCATCATTTACACCGTTAAGTAAAACTTGATTATGGAAAATCATCTCAAATTGGAGATTCCTTTATAAAATCAACAAGTTACTAAAAATCTTTTCTGAAAACTTTACTTTTCGAAAAGAGAGTCACTTGAGACTAAATCTTGGTTTAATGTGAATACTGCAACTTTAGGAAATACTTTTCAGAATTAACCATCGTCTAGCATTTCTAAAGTATTTAAAGTCAATTTTTGACCTTTTCTCCTTAAATGATTTTCTAAAATCATAATTAAGTTATTTTCGAAGATTAATTTCTTAAAATAACTTTTTATAATATAATGGAATTTCTTACGTAAAAATTAGCAGTACTAAACTATTTTCAAGCTTTCATCCTCGTCGTTACTCATTAACCATTCTTTCACCTAAAACATAATCAAATATGATGATTTTCAATATCTACTTCCACTTCCTTAAATCAAATCCATTAAATTTTTCCTCAAGCTTTTTAAGCTTTTATCTTTAATTTAATTGGGCACTGACCACAGTCAGGATTTCAGTCAATCAATCAACTAAACAGATAATCTCATACAACACAGTTATAGCATGCATCACAGTTATAACCAAATAACTCAATGAATCACATAACCAATTAGAAAATAAATAATTAAAAACCACAGAACAACCACGACAGATAATTTTACAGAGAACACTAAAATAGCATATGGCTATCTAGAACTCCTCAGGCTTACCCCCTTTATCTATTGAGGACAAGTGAAATATCCTCGTCTTAATGCTCACATTAGTTCCAAGAGTGCAAACATCTACTCACCAAGCAAGCATAGTTGTGTTCAACGTCCTAAAGACATAAACCAAGCATGATAACAAATAGACAATTTCACCAAATCAATTTTCATCCGAAAAACATACAATCAAAAGAAACCATATATTTAATTCAATAAATAGAATCGATTTCTCAATAAATTCGATTTGGGTAAAAAGGATCCACAATTAAAATAATTAAAATTGGGGAAAATTTGATTTGGCTTGAGAATCATGAAATTGAACTTCTAACCATAAATTAAAAGTCTCAATTGCATTAAAATAGAAACAATTTCTTTTTTTTTTTGGACATTAAAGAGGGTAATCCATTAACTGAAAGAAGCATCATTACAGGCAGTAAGACTGATTGGGTCTGGGACATATCCCTCCCACAATTGAGAACCACAAGTCCTGGCCAAACCAACTAAAGCATGGGCAGCGCCATTACTGTCCCTTCTAATGCAAACACCTTGAGTGTTCCTCATTTGATCTAACAACTGCAGACAATCTAACACAACAGACTCAATAACAACTAGTTTAATACTCCCTTTAAGGCATTTAACAACTAACTCAGAATCAGTTTCAATGATTATCCTAGGGAAGTTCTGTTCCTTTGCCCATTGGATGCACCATCTGAGACCAAGAGCCTCTGCTAAAGTGGGAGAAGTCCTGATCCCTTCTAGCTTTGTTGCAGCAAAAATGACAGCACCATCATGATTTCTAGCCAACAGGCGCCAACCAGTGGTATCATCATTAAAGCAGCCTGCATCAATGTTAATTTTTGTTGTTCCGCGGTCAGGTGGATCCCATTTGGTTGCTACTCGATTGCCTTTACCAAGCGCTCCACCCATGTTGGCTTTGTTGAAATCATCTACAAAATTAACTACAGAAGCCACACTATCAATAGGATTAAAACTCCTACTATTAAACACAATTTGGTTCCTTACTTTCCATATCTTCCACAAGATAACACTGAAAATCTGCTTTGCAAGTGGATCTGGACAGGACAACCACTGGGACATCCAATCAAAGAGACTTAGTTGATCCGGTACATGTATGCCCAGCTGGGAGGTGAACCACAGAACTTGGACTGCTTGGCATTTCATGAATAAGTGCTCTGCATCCTCCTCTTCATTGCTGCAGATTGGACAGATTGTATCCAGTGTGATGCATTTCCTTCTCAAATTTGCTCTTGTAGGAAGAATGTTTCTAGCTAACCTCCATAGGAAGTTCCTGATGCAATTAGGAACCTTTACTTTCCATATCTCCTTCCATACCATTTGTCCCCTGGTATTTGAAGACTCTGCAACATTCCTATTCTTCTCCTCAACAATCAGATGATAGGCAGAACGAACAGAGTATTGACCATCCCTTTCCCAATGCCACACTAGCTTATCTTCTGGAAGTCTCAGGGATATGGGGATATTCATGATCTGTTGGGCTTCAAATCTATTGAAAATGCCAAATATTAGGTCTTTTCTCCACCACTTTGTGTCAGGGTCAATGAGCTCACAAACATTTGCGTTTTGTGGAAGGTTAGCTACTGGGCTCCAAACTCTGAAATTCGCTTGATCCGGAAGCCACCTATCAGACCAAATGCCAACAGAATTACCATTTCCAATCTGCCATATAGCCCCAACCTCTATTACTTCCTTAGCAGACATTAAACTCCTCCATGCATAACTTGGCTGAAATCCCACTTTTGCTTCCAAGAATGAGCTCCTAGGATAGTATCTGGATTTAAAGACCCTGGCCATGATGGAATTATCCCCTTTAATCAGCCTCCAGCACTGCTTGCCCAACAAAGCTCTATTAAACTCACTGAATCCTCTAAAGCCAAGACCCCCTCTATCTTTTGCTGTCCCCAACCTGTCCCAACTTAGCCAGTGAATTTTCCTCTTATTCTCAGATGTTCCCCACCAGAATTTAGACAACATGCCTTCAATATTCTTGCAGCAGCCTTCTAGGATCCTATAGCAGCTCATGATATAATTTGGTATGGCTTGTGCTACAGATTTGATCAAACTTTCCTTTCCTGCTCTTGAAAGACACTTCTCCTTCCAGCCCTTAAGCTTCTTCCATATACGGTCCTGGACAAAATTAAAGGTCTCCTTCTTGGATCTACCAAAAACCACTGGTAGCCCAAGGTATCTCACATGAGAAGTCACAGTCTTTACTCCCATCTTTTCACAGATCATATGCTGCTCATTATTGTGACACCCTTCTACCCCGCATGATAAAGGACATAAAATCCAAAAGTCAATTAAACAGACATATGCATAACCTGAATAAGAATTCAGTGAGTTGTCCATGGGTAGAAAAGTCCCACATGAACCAAGTTTCAAAATCGTGGAAATAAATAGTAAAAGCAAATAAACATAATAAAACCCAACCCCGATGTCACATACAGAGCTGGTATAATCCTTCCGTATAACGGAAATACATCTAAACCAAAAGAATTAAAACATAAAAGCAGGCCCTAACTATGAGTAGCGGTTCCTCAGAGTCACTCCTCTCCGGGCTACTCGTCATCCTCTGCAAATGCCGTTCAGGCCAAACACAAGCAACAAACGAAGGGGAGTAAGTTCATGTATACATAATCAGCATAGAGGTAGGAAGTAAAGTAAATCATACAAGCATGGCATCAACATAGGCATATAGTACTTAGCATGTATCAACGTACATCAACAACAACATCATCGAATATGCTATGCAATGCAAGGCACCAACTACTCCGCTACTCCAACTATGCATGTGGATCCAACTAACTCAAGATGAACGACTTCGGAGTTACATATCCGTATTGGCCAATAAACACCAACACCAGCAGTCCACCTAACCTCGGGTAGACCCTATGGATAACCAACACACCAAACCATGAGTGCCTCATCACGGGGGGCCATGGTTACCAAACCTTGGGTAAACTACCGTGGATGGCCGGATCGCCTTACTCTCGGACGATCTCCCCTATGTCGAACATCTCCCAACAACATCTCCAATGAAAGGCATGTCAAACAGCAATCAACGGCAAACGCCACCACCTCCGCTTGCACCAACAAGTACTCGAGACTTAATAAATAACGTTGCTAGGGCCAATAAGCACCCAAGACTTAACCATCAACAGTCATAACAACAACAGCGTTATCCAACACATTATTATGTCAACATATTCATATTAACAACAACAGCAACAACATAATCACAAACCAAACATTATGAACATAAGCATGAATAATAAAATATCCAACAACGACCACTAACATGTTATAATCAACAATCACAACCTCATACGTATTAAAATCATTTAGTAACACATAATTACGGGGTTATGGGGACCCCTTTTACTTTACTCTAACTCCAAGCCTATGTAAACACTACCCTTCTCCCCATACCTGGATTGAAGTTCACGTTTAAGAAGAAATAAGATCCACTAGGGTCCCTGAGCTTCAAGATTCACCTACGAAACACATTGTGAAAGGCACATTGTAAAGAACTTAAGATCGCGACAATTACCACAAAATCCGCCTTTGTGTTTGCCTTATATCTCACAAATCAGACATTATTTTACCAATTTGATGGTGAGAATAAAGATATACCTTTAATTTATCTTATGAAAAAGTTTCAGCTAGATCCAACAGTTCACCGAGCACAAGATGATCCTCTCAAGTTGGTAGTCCGGAGCTACCCGAGTTGAACTCAAATCAAACTTATAAGATGAATAACTCTCACTATATGGATTAAACAGATATTTCCACCGTTGGATATGAAGTAATATAAGCCTAGGAACTCTATATGAATTTGGAACAAGATCCAACGGTCTATGTATAAATAGTGAAGGATTTACCGAAACTGTTCCCCAAGTTTCAAGTTTTCGGCAATGGTTGTTTTGGTCTATAGGTTAAGCTTTATTCTCTCCTATTTAAGCATCAATAACCATCCTTTATATAGGCTTAGAAACTCTATAAATCTGCCCAAAATTCGTGCTCCTTGGTGGCCTAATTAATATTCCGTGGTTGGTGAATGTTCTTGCTTTTGTCTCCCACTAAACTTTGATTATTGGTTTTTCTTTCATGATGGGCTCCACTAATCCATAAATCACTCCATGCTTTTCTCCACTATGAGTTGTTTTGAGGATTTATCTGATTGTGGGATGGTTGGTGGAGTTGGTGAGTCAAAAAGAATGAAACAAAAAGCATTGCACTAATTATCCCACCTAATCTTGCACTAATTATGCCATATGATTCCTTCACTTTTCACCTAACCCATAAATGATATTTCTGATTAATATTTCGAAATCAATTCAATCCTAACAGATATATCTTCAAATAAGCTTTCCAAGTAGTGCTCATATACTTAATTTGGGTTTGAAATGGGTGAGATAGGCCCAAATTAGTGGAGGTATATCCAAAATCCGCACAAGCTGGCCTGCTCCACAATTGATTATTTTTGACAACCTAAACTTTCGAATTTGATTTATATCTCTTCATTAAAGTTGTATAAAATTCTCTTATATTTCCAATGCCACAAAGATCACCTGTATAGGACATCTTGAACTCAATATATGACCAAAACGGTGAAACATGTTACTAGGACTCTAAAAGGTTTTAGTCTTTCTAAGGCTAAACTTTCCAAAAATGAACTTAGATGCCAAGCACAATCTAAAAACCATATTCAAACACATATGTCATATATACATAAATATATTAAGATTATTTACGAAAGAAAATGGGGTGTTACAATTCCACCTCCCTTAAAAAATTTCGTCCTCGAAATTTCTACTAACTGAACCGAGCAGGATGCGGGTATGCTTCCTTCATCTTGCTTTCCAATTCCCGGTAGCATTTTCCGCAGCCGCCCCCGCCCCAAACCATCTTGACCAAAGGGATCTCCTTTCCTCTAAGCTGCTTCACCCTCCTATCTTCGATCCGAATATGTAACACCTCGAGCGTCGGGTTCTCCTTTAATTGTATTGTATCGGGAAATATCACGTGACTAGGGTCATGGATATACTTTCGGAGTTGGGAAACATGAAAGACATTATGAAGGTTGGATAAAAACGGGGTAAGGCTATCTGGTAGGCGACTTCGCTGACTCTTTTAAGAATTTGATAAGGACCGAGTGAATCTGGGAGTAAGTTTCCTCGCCTTCATCACTCTACCAACCCCTGGTTGTCGGGGTAACTCTCAAGAACACATGGTCACCTTCCTGGAATTCAAGTGCCTTCCTCCTCTTGTCATGGTAGCTCTTTTGCCTACTTTGTGCCACTCTCATCCTTTCCTGGATCATCCTTATTTTATCAGTTGTTTCTTGCACTATTTCTGGTCCTAATACCAAACTATCACCGAGTTCACTCCAACACAAAGGTGTCCTACATCTCCTTCCATACGAGCCTCATAAGGGGCCATGCCAATCTTTGGAATGGCAACTATTATTGTAGGAAAACTCTATTAGGGGCAAAAACTTGTCCCAACTACTTGACTGTTCAAGCACACATGCTCTCAACAAGTCCTCTAAGGACTGGATGGTCCTCTCAGACTGCCCATCGGTCTGAGGGTGATAAGCTGAGCTAAGCCTAAGCTTCGTGTCTAAAGCATCTTGGAAGCTCTCCCAAAACTTCGAGGTAAACCTCGGGTCTCTATCGGACACTATGCTGGAGGGTACACCATGAAGCCTAACTATCTCTTTGATGTACAACTTGGCTAGTTTTTCTAAAGGATACTCCATGTTCATCGGGATGAAATGTACAGATTTCGTGAGTCTATCTACCACAACACAAATCGCCTCAAAACCTGCTGGGGTCCTAGGGAGTCCAGACACAAAATCCATGGAGATGCTGTCCCATTTCCAAACCGGGATTCTTAAGGGTTGCAGCATACCGATGGCTTCGATGCTCTATCTTAGCCTTCGACGGACTAGACATGCATAAACGAATTGGCCACATTCTTTTTTCATCCTAGGCCACGAGAACATCTTCTTAAGGTCTTGATACATCTTGGTGGCACCTGGGTGCACACTCATTCCGCTCCTATGCCCTTCTTCTAAGATCATCCTTTTGAGTCCGGAAACATCTGGTATGCACACTCTATCCTCAAACCTCAAGATATCATCCGCTTCAACTCTAAAGCTACTGGCTCTACCCTGTGCGAGCGATTCTCGCTGGTCGAGGAGAAATTGGTCTAACCCGGCCTCTCTAATTTGATCCATCATATTGTTATTAATCTTTAAGGTTCCAAGCCTAATGCTCTTAGGGGTAAACTCACAACCTAGGTTAAGGTCTCTAAACACATCAATTAGGTCAATCTCCCTAACCATTAATTAGGGCGGAGATATGCAGTGTCTTTCTACTTAAGGCATCGGCCACCACATTGGCCTTACCCGGGTGATAGATCAGTTCGAAGTCATAATCCTTTAGGAACTCCATCCATCTACGCTGTCTCATATTCAACTCTTTTTGATCAAAGAGATACCTCGGCTCTTATGATCACTAAACACTTCGAACCTCGAGCCGTACGGTGTAGTGCCTCCAAATCTTTAGGTTGAATACCACGACTCCTAGCTCTAGATCATGGGTAGGGTAGTTCTTCTCGTGGGTCTTTAGCTGCCTAGAAGCATAAGCTATTACCTTACCATTCTCGCATCAACACACCACCTAAGCCTTGCTTTGAAGCATCATGATACACTACAAAAGGCTCACTAGGGTGCGGTAAAACTAGCTTGGTCTTTGGACGTCAACCTATTCTTAAGGGTCCGGAAACTTTCCTCACATCCGGAGTCCCCAGTTAATAATTGCCCTTTTACGGTGAGACGGGTTAAGGGTAAAGCTATCTTGGAAAAACCCTCTATGAACCGCCTATAATACCCAGCTAACCCCAAGAAACTTCTAATTTCGGTCCACGAGATCTCGGCGCTTCCCCCTTTGGAGCACCGTTTCCACCTTAGGCTGGGTCCACCGCAATGCCACCCTTAGAGATGACATGTCCTAAGAAACTTACCTCTTCCAACCAGAACTCACACTTAGACAACTTAGCGTACAACTTCTTGTCTTTAAGAGTTTGCAATACAACCCTCAGGTGTTCTTCATGCTCCTCTATTCCCTTGGAGTACACTAAGATGTCATATATGAAAACCACCACAAACTTGTCCAAGTAAGGGTGAAAGGTCTTATTCATGTAATCCATGAACACAGCAGGAGCATTGGTCACACCAAAAGGCATAACCAGGTACTCGTAGTGGCCATAGCGCGTTCTAAACGCAGTCCTCGGGATGTCCTCAGACTTTACACGAATACGATGGTACCACGATCTCAAATCTATCTTCGAGAAGACGCAAGCGCCTCTCAACCGATCCATAAGGTCATCAATCCTAGGAAGGGGATACCGGTTCTTTATTGTCACCTTGTTGAGTCATCGATAGTCGGACGCACAACCTCATACTACCATCCTTCTTCTTTACCAAAAGCACGAGTGCTCCCCACGGGGACACACTCGGCCTAATGAATTGCTTCTGCATCAGGTCTTCTAACTGCTCTTTCAACTCAGCTAACTCTAGAGGGGACATCCTATATGGTGCTATGGAGATCGGCCCAGTGCCAGGCACTAAGTCTATGGCAAACTCTACATCTCGTTAGGGGGTAGTTCGTAAACATCTCCCGGAAACACTTCAGGAAACTCTCGCACTATCGGCAAGCTGGAGACGTTAGAAGGTTGGCTCTCTACTTCCAGGGAAGCTAACATCATGTATAACTGGGCTTCATCACGAATCCAAGCCTGAACTTGGTTGGAAGATAGAAGGTTCGGATTCTTAGACTTCGTCGAGGTAGCAAAAATCAAAGTTTTGTCAAAACAGTTCAACAGGACATGGTTGGAAGATAACCAGTCCATGCCAAGGATCACATCAAGGTCTTTGAGGGGAAGGCATACAAGATCAACAATGAAAGTTCTATTATCAATGGTGACACGACAATTCTTGCATGCATGGGAAGTAAGGACATGCTTATTCGTAGGAGTAGACACTAATAAGTCAAGGTCCAACAAAACAACAGGTAAACCAAGGTTCTTGACCCTATCAAGTGATATAAACGAATGCGAAGCACCCGAATCATACAATACAGTTAAAGGAACGTCATCAATTAAACACGTACCTTGAATCAGATCATCGGACTCGGAGGCTTCCGCTCTGCTCAGAGTAAAGACTCTCCCAGTAGTCTTCAATCTGTTGACTTGCGACGACTGAGTCTTGCCTATACTAGGAGGTTCTGACTTGATGCTACTTTGCCATCACCAATGCACTCCCTGCTGATGTGCCCCGGCTTATGATAAGCCTCTTGCTTATCTAGTTTTATGACTAGATGAATTAGGGTTTATGTGCCTATTTATTCGAGTTCACTCTCGTTTTCGCCCAAATTTGCCTTGTTTTGTTCCTAAGTTGGACTTTGACTCATTTTGCGTATTTTGTGTAGTTTTTAGGTTATTTTGAATAGAATTACGCTTGTGGGTGCTTTTGTTGTTTCAGGTTAAATAAGTGAAGCTCCGGGAGTCAAGGAAAGTCGCGAGTGGAAATTGCAAGTCTGGAGACACTCGCCTCGCGAGTGTATGCTCGCCCCGCGAGCCTGAAAGTCAACAAAGCAGCAAAAGTCATCACTTCAGTCTCGTCACGCGAGAGGTGTCTCGCCTCGCGAGATCATGAAGACCTGCAAGACAGAGACCATCACGGCCAAGCCGTGATGAAGACTACGCCCGTGGCAGTTTAAGATTTGAAGTCTCGCCCCGCGAGAGTTTGAAGACCCTGGAAGTCAGAGACCATCACGACCCAGCCGTGATGAAAGTCACAGCCTAGAATTGAAGACTCGCCCCGCAAACACACTTTCGCCTCGCGAGAGTTTAAATTGAAAGCGCGCCAATTTTAATTCTCGCCTCGCGAGAGGCTGCTCGCCTCGTGAGAGAGCGCAGATCAGGATTACTATTTAAAGGCTGTTGCAGATCAAAAGAGGGGATGGAACTTTAGGAGGCTGAAGGGCTTTTGGAGGGCCGCGAATCCTAGTAGTTTTCCACTGTTTAGAGTAGCGTAGGGTAGTTTCTTTTCTCTTTGGAGCTGCGTCTCCCTTTTTCTCATGGAGATTATGTCCGATCGCTTGTCTATGAGCATGAGGAACTAATCCCCTCGTCCGAGGGAACGATGAAGCCACCCATGGCAGTGTAGATCCGATATGATGTATGTCTTTCTCCTTTAATTCAATTCTTGTTTTCCGATTCTGATTTGAATGTTTGATCATATGTTTTGCGTGATTAATCAGTTAAACGTGTTTGAGGCCTAACGGCGATTCGCGTTTCAGAACTTGAATCTGGATCATAAATGTTTTCTAATTCTGAATTGATTGTGTTAATCATATGTGTTGTGTGATTGACTTGTTAACGTTGATGAGGCTTAGTCGGCGATTCACGTTTAGAACTTGAATTAGGATCATCGATCGAATATTGCACGAGTGAGTAGGAGATCGGTGCGACCTTATAGGGAACAAGAATTAACAGAATTCGAGATTAGGATTATGAGACCTAGTAAGTAATTAATCCAATCGTCGAATACGTCCTAATGAGCACGAGAGTGGATTTAGGAGAATTTAGGGGTCCCGGTTGACATTGCAATTGAACTTAGGGAGGAATTCATCATCACTTGGGTGTACATGTTGGGTAGGTGGATTTGTGACCTTGGACATTTTAGTTTTCTGATTTTTAGTTAATTAGTTTATTTAGACTTGTTAATTGAATTTCGATTCCATTCTCTCTTCTCTCTCTCAACCACCTTCTTCTGTAACTTGACCGAACATATCGGATTTCCCGCGGATTAGTCGAATTGGTAGCCCAATCCCTGAGTTCGACCTCGGTAATTACTTACCGTGTTATTTTTATTACTTGCGATGACCCGGTACACTTGTCGGCGTCACAACAAGTTTTTGGCGCCGTTGCCGGGGATTGGCACAACCAATTTTACTAATTTTAGAGTAGTTTGATTATTTGGTTAAGTTACTTTTATTTTTATTTTCATTTTTGATTTCTATTATTATTCTCTATTTCTTGATCCCACTTGGTCTTGGCCCTGTTTTGTATGCGAGGTACCCTTTCAAGGTGGATTGCGAATCATGGAGACTGTTTATTTTCCAGCCTTGGACGGTGTTACAAAATATGACTTTGGGCCTAACATATCCCTGGGAGATCATTGGCGCTGGGGACGTAATTGCCCTCATGCACAAGCTTATAGTGTAATCAAGAAGCATGAGGAGGAATGGGAATGGAATGAGCAAACACCGTTGAAAGCTGATCTAGAACAATATTCCCAAGAGCTATCCACCTCTGAGGCCAAGGCAAGAGCCAATTGTGTGATGATCAACGCGTGATGCAGAATTTCAAAGCGCAAGCTGAGGAGATTTGCAAGCAGTTAGTACAAGAGTCACATGAAGCCCAATTTGAAGAAAATCTGGTTTTGGGGATAGATCAAAATGAAGACGAAGTGGTAGTGGATTCCACACTGTTTTCCAAGCAACCGAAAATTTCTGCATTGTATAACTATGTTGGCTTACATGCATGTGTGGACATGGGTAAGTTAGACCCTCCCACTCGTCTGGCACACTTCCTCGAGAAAACACCATTTGACCCGAGAGGAAGTGAATTCATAATTGAAGAGGTCAATGGAGTTTTCACACACTGGCTGGGTGGAGTTGATGATAAGGTCATATTGTTGCTACGATCTCCACTCCAATTACCATTTGATCCGGGTGGAGGATTTGATATGATGAGCGTCTCTTGGCCCCTGTACCACAGACTATGGGATCCAGGTGGATGCTTCTTAATAAGTCAAGCTCGGGACGTTAAACAAGCGCTTCTTGGGAGGCAACCCAAGCTAGGTATCCCTCTCTTTTCCTAACTTCTGTTTTGTTTTGTTTATGTTTTTGTTTTTGTTTGTCACTCTTGAATAATTTGAGAAGATCAAGAGTTGTTGTATGAATGTCGTGTCGGCAAGCTTGTTGGATTTTGATTGAATTGAGCAGATTGATTGCATGAATTATTTGACCATTGATGATTTCCCCCTAGGTTCTAATAATAGAAAAGTTTATCCCCACTTAAAAATTGAAAACTGAACTTTGAGGATTTTATTGTGATTACTTGATTTATGATAAGTTTGGGGTGAGGGGGTGCACACACTGGGAATCGTATCTCGGTCAAACAATTTGCAAAATGTCCAGGTGAGGATTTGAGCCTCCAACTCTGTTTTTGAATGTGTGAATCACTGTTAAGTTGCACTTCCCGAATTTGCTTGAATCTCTTTATGGTTTGCATGTTTATGTGTTGCATCAAATGATTTAGGCAATTTTCTTTGAATAACCACTTGGCCATAAATTGAACCAACCCTGATGAATGATCTCTAGTTAGCCAAATTGAGCCCAATTGACCGATTGTTTCTTGATGACCCTACATTACGAGCCAAAATCTGAAAAACCATGTTAACCCAATCTTAGGATTAGGAGAGCATGGAAGTGAGCAAGAGAAAGGTTGTGAGAAACTAAGTTTGGGGTGGCTACGAGGAGATATGTCATTTTGGGGTGAGAAAAAGAAAAATAAAGGTTGAAACCCAAGGCAATAAAAAAAAGAAGAAGAAAAATATTTGCCAAAGAAAAAGGGGCAGAACAAAAAGATTAGCAAGGAAAAAGGCTGTAGTCACCCAAGATAAAAAGAAAAATGGAAAAAGGAATTTGAGTGGAAAATGTGTTTAATGCTCATGCTCTCTTAGTTCCTAGAGACTTAAGCCTAAATATCCTTCATTATCCTACCCTCAGCCAGGCCCCATTACAACCTTTAAAAGACCTTCTGATGTTGCATGCATGTTTTCGTGGGAACCATTTTTGAGATGAAAATCAAATTCATGGGAAGTGCTCTTGATAAGTGAAATTGAGTGAAAAAGTTGATAGCCTAGACAAACTTGAGCGAATGAGTGAAATACTGAATGCCCTTGTGAGGAAGGCAATTTGTTTGAAATTGGTGATCTTCCTTTGTGTGTATCTTTGATCCTCAACTTAGAGTAATGAAGGCAAGAATGATAGGTTCTCAACTGTTTAAAGTAAATGAATGCGGGGATTACATTAATGTAGGGGGGAGATCATTGGAGAAAAACTGTTTTGTAAAGTTGCATTAAATTTGTGTGAAATCGATTGATTCCTTTAGGCTTGCCAAGTCTTGAGTCGTTTTTGAGTTTTAAGCTTGATTGGGGACAAGCAAGGTTTAAGTTTGGGGTATTTTGATAAGCCTCTTGCTTATCTAGTTTTATGACTAGATGAATTAGGGTTTATGTGCCTATTTATTCGAGTTCATTCTCGTTTTCGCCCAAATTTGCCTTGTTTTGTTCCTAAGTTGGACTTTGACTCATTTTGCGTATTTTGTGTAGTTTTTAGGTTATTTTGAATAGAATTACGCTTGTGGGTGCTTTTGTTGTTTCAGGTTAAATAAGTGAAGCTCCGGGAGTCAAGGAAAGTCGAAAAGCAGTGGAAATTGCAAGTCTGGAGACACTCGCCTCGCGAGTGTATGCTCGCCCCGCGAGCCTGAAAGTCAACAAAGCAGCAAAAGTCATCACTTCAGTCTCGCCACGCGAGAGGTGTCTCGCCTCGCGAGATCATGGAGACCTGCAAGACAGAGACCATCACGGCCAAGCCGTGATGAAGACTACGCCCGTGGCAGTTTAAGATTTGAAGTCTCGCCCCGCGAGAGTTTGAAGACCCTGGAAGTCAGAGACCATCACGGCCCAGCCGTGATGAAAGTCACAGCCTAGAATTGAAGACTCGCCCCACGAACACACTTTCGCCTCGCGAGAGTTTAAATTGAAAGCGCGCCAATTTTAATTCTCGCCTCGCGAGAGGCTGCTCGCCTCGCGAGAGAGCGCAGATCAGGATTACTATTTAAAGGCTGTTGCAGATCAAAAGAGGGGATGGAACTTTAGGAGGCTGAAGGGCTTTTGGAGGGCCGCGAATCCTAGTAGTTTTCCACTGTTTAGAGTAGCGTAGGGTAGTTTCTTTTCTCTTTGGAGCTGCGTCTCCCTTTTTCTCATGGAGATTATGTCCGATCGCTTGTCTATGAGCATGAGGAACTAATCCCCTCGTCCGAGGGAACGATGAAGCCACCCATGGCAGTGTAGATCCGATATGATGTATGTCTTTCTCCTTTAATTCAATTCTTGTTTTCCGATTCTGATTTGAATGTTTGATCATATGTTTTGCGTGATTAATCAGTTAAACGTGTTTGAGGCCTAACGGCGATTCGCGTTTCAGAACTTGAATCGGGATCATTAATGTTTTCTAATTCTGAATTGATTGTGTTAATCATATGTGTTGCGTGATTGACTTGTTAACGTTGATGAGGCTTAGTCAGCGATTCACGTTTAGAACTTGAATTAGGATCATCGATCGAATATTGCACGAGAGTGAGTAGGAGATCGGTGCGACCTTATAGGGAACAAGAATTAACAGAATTCGAGATTAGGATTATGAGACCTAGTAAGTAATTAATCCAATCGTCGAATACGTCCTAATGAGCACGAGAGTGGATTTAGGAGAATTTAGGGGTCCCGGTTGACATTGCAATTGAACTTAGGGAGGAATTCATCATCACTTGGGTGTACATGTTGGGTAGGTGGATTTGTGACCTTGGACATTTTAGTTTTCTGATTTTTAGTTAATTAGTTTATTTAGACTTGTTAATTGAATTTCGATTCCATTCTCTCTTCTCTCTCTCAACCACCTTCTTCTGTAACTTGACCGAACATATCGGATTTCCCGCGGATTAGTCGAATTGGTAGCCCAATCCCTGAGTTCGACCTCGGTAATTACTTACCGTGTTATTTTTATTACTTGCGACGACCCGGTACACTTGCCGACGTCACAACAGCTTACCACACTTGAAACAAATGACCGTGGACTCCTTGCACTGAGATGAAAAATGATCAGTAGCTCCGCACCTGCCGCACCTTATAGGCCTGGGAGCACTAAAGGACCCGCTCCTAAACCTATCCTGGGAATATTGGGGCTTCTTGCCACTATGCTTGAAGTCCCTGCCTAATGGAGCGTAGCGCTGCTTTCCCTTATCCTTGACTTCTGTCCTTTTTCTACCCTGACCATCCGACCCCTTAGAACTGGCTGCCCGGAACAAGGATGCATCTTCGTAAATTCGGCACTTGTTGACCAGAGTTGGGAACACCCTGATCTCCTGGTAACTAATAGCTTGCTTGATCTCCGGATTCAGACCTGCCTCAAACTTTACGCACTTGGACCTTTCATCTGCAGCATACTGATATGGCGTGTAGTATCTAGCCAATTCCTCAAACTTGGTAGCATATTCTCCTACAGTCATCGATCCCTGTGTCAGCCTCAAGAACTCTATCTCCTTCTTGTCCCTTATATCTGCCGGAAAGTACTTCTCCAAGAACCTCTGCCGGAACACCACCCAAGTAACCGATGTGTGTTCAGTCTCCAACCTGTGGCGACAATTATCCCACCAATGTTCTGCCTCCCCTGTCAGCATGAAGGTAGTGAATATCAGCTTTTGTTGATCGTTGCAGTCCATCGCTGGGAAGATCTTCTCAGTCTCCCGCAACCACAGCATGGCTCCTTTTGGATCATACGCCCTCTTGAAGGAAGGCGGGTTGTTCTTCTGGAACTTATCAAGTCCCTGGAACTCAGCCGACCCACCGTTGTGATTCTGATTATTCTGTCCGATAGCATGGGCAAGCAGTGCCAATGCATTAGCGATAGCTTGATCATTTCGTCCGCGTCCAGCCATCAGTTCCTGTACGAGACCAAGACAGTCCTTTAGGCACATAAACTCGCACACCAGCTTCTACTTGAGCATCATTGTCTATACAGGTATAGACATTTCAAACAAGAGTACACATTAGACTCATAACACGGCCTGATAGGACAGACCTGCTCTGATACCACTAAATGTGACACCCTTCTACCCCTCATGATAAAGGACATAAAATCCAAAAGTCAATTAAACAGACATGCATAACCTGAATAAGAATTCAGTGAGTTGTCCATGGGTAGAAAAGTCCCACATGAACCAAGTTTCAAAATTGCGGAAATAAATAGTTAAAGCAAATAAACATAATAAAACCCAACCCCGATGTCACATACAGAGCTGGTATAATCCTTCCGTATAACGGAAATACATCTAAACCAAAAGAATTAAAACATAAAAGCAGGCCCTAACTATGAGTGGCGGTTCCTCAGAGTCACTCCTCTCCGGGCTACTCGTCATCCTCTGCAAATGCCGTTCAAGCCAAACAGAAGCAACAAACGAAGGGGAGTAAGTTCATGTATACATAATCAGCATAGAGGTAGGAAGTAAAGTAAATCATACAAGCATGGCATCAACATAGGCATATAGTACTTAGCATGTATCAACGTACATCAACAACAACATCATCGAATATGCTATGCAATGCAAGGCACCAACTACTCCGCTACTCCAACTATGCATGTGGATCCAGCTAACTCAAGATGAACGACTTCGGAGTTACATATCCGTATTGGCCAATAAACACCAACACCAGCAGTCCACCTAACCTCGGGTAGACCCTATGGATAGCCAACGCACCAAACCATGGGTGCCTGATGAGTGTGATTTCACCTCATTTTCCATGTACATTTCTGCATGCATTTGCATATAGTTAGGCCATTTTAGTGTTTATTTTGTTTAGTTTTTCCTTTGGAACAGATAAGGTGGTATTGTGTGTTGTTTTGCAGATATTCATGATTAAATGCCCAAGAATTAGCAAGTATGAAGCTTGGATGGCTTAGAGCTTTGAAAGATAAGAAATTGAGCCAAGCAGAGAGTATCACGACCTAGCCGTGATGGCCCTCACGGCCGTGAGGGAGCAGTAGCTGAAGAGAGAATTGAGCCAAAAGTCAGAAGCTGTCACGGCCTAGCCGTGATGGCTATCACGGCCTTGTAGTGTCAGCTGTGCCAGATCTCCAAAAGTCAGAGACGATCACGGCCTAGCCGTGATGGATATTACGGCCGTGATAAATCAATTGGAAAAGTCAGAGACTATCACGGCCTAGCCGTGATGTCTATCACGGCCGTGACCTGTTTGTTGGAAAAGTCAGAAAGGATCACGGCCTAGCCGTGATGAGTATCACG
Source organism: Sophora flavescens (assembly GCA_030762895.1). Taxonomy (NCBI): domain Eukaryota; kingdom Viridiplantae; phylum Streptophyta; class Magnoliopsida; order Fabales; family Fabaceae; genus Sophora; species Sophora flavescens. The sequence continues at coordinate 19,035,650 of CM061065.1, forward strand.
GCCGTGATGAATCAGTAAATGAAGCGGTGCCAAGTCAGAAACCATCACGGCCTGGCCGTGATGGCTATCACGGCCGTGACCGGCCACGAGTACTAGAAAAACTGAGCAGAACAGAAGAATTTTTATCATTCAGAAAACCCTAAAGAAACATCCTCTGCTGCTGTGGCTGTGGGCATCATTCCATGGAGCTCTCCCCTTTGTTCATCTCTGTAATTATTCCTTTTGTTTTATCTTCAATTATGTGTAGCTAAACTCCCCTTTTGTTGGGGTTAGACTATTGTTATCTGAACTTGGTTGTAATATGATTTGAGATTAATACAGTTTCCTTCTTCTTTATGAGTATATAATTCTATGCTTAATGCTTTCCTAGGCTTGATCATCTTAGGAATGATTAGTTGCTTTAATAGACAATTGAAAGGTTGATGTTAAAGCATGCTCATGAATTATATGCCAAGTAGTCCAAGAATCTAGACATAGGTGTTGGCTACTTGCAATCTTATGAATCTTGTCTTAATGCAATTTCTCTTATTAATCCACCTAAGACATTAGGGTTTAATTTGGGATTTTAGGCTCAATGCACCTAAGACATTAGGCTTGAGTATATTAGAAAAGATTCGATTGTCATAAGGGGAGTAGGAACTGTGTTAGTTATCATTTCATAACAATCAAGGGAGGATTAGCTTAGTTTAACCCCAGCAATTCCATCTCATTGTTATTCATCTCTTTGTTTTCACATTAACTGTTTGAGAAAAATCCAAAAAGAACAAAAATATTTTCTTCTTGTTTGTTTGCTAGATGTTAGAACAACCTTCAATCCAAAATCCGATCGCCTAGATAGTAGTCAAATTTGCGAAGTGGTAATTGTCCACGATCCCTGAGAACGATATCCGGTCTCACCGTTTTTATTACTTGCAACGAACCGGTACACTTGCCGAGTCCGTGTCTCCGTGTCAAGTTTTTGTGCAATGCACCCGCCACTTTTCAAAGGTGCATGCTCTCCATATTTTCTGATATGAATGAGAAGTTTATTGAGGTATTTATGGACGATTTTTCTGTATTTGGTGATTCATTTGATAACTGTTTGAATAATCTTGCCTGTGTCCTAAAAAGGTGCCAAGAAACTAACCTCGTTTTAAATTGGGAAAAATGCCATTTCATGGTTAGGGAGGGTATAGTTCTTGGGCACAAAATTTCATCGAGGGGGATGGAGGTTGATAGAGCCAAAATTGAAGTGATTGAAAAACTTCCTCCTCCCTTAAATGTGAAAGGTGTTAGAAGCTTCCTAGGGCATGCGGGTTTTTATAGAAGGTTCATAAAAGATTTTTCAAAAATAGTGAAACCCTTATGCAAGCTTTTGGTAGCTGATACTCCTTTTATATTTGATGATGATTGCATGCATGCCTTCAAAATTTTGAAAGAAAAACTCACCACCGCACCAGTCATTGCTCCTCCAGATTGGAGTTTACCTTTTGAGCTAATGTGTGATGCAAGTGACTATGCGGTGGGAGCCATTTTGGGCCAAAGAAAAAACAAAGTGTTGCATGTCATTTACTATGCTAGTCGTGTGCTTAATGATGCCCAATTGAATTACACTACGACTGAAAAAGAGTTGCTTCTTTGTGGTATTTGCTTTTGATAAATTTAGATCCTACTTGATTGGTTGTAAAACTACAGTCTACACCGATCATTCCCGCTTTGAGATATCTGATGACTAAACAGGATGCTAAGCCAAGGCTTATTAGGTGGATACTGCTACTCCAAGAGTTTGATTTGGAAATAAAGGACAAGAAAGGAGTGGAGAATGTGGTAGCGGACCATTTGTCCAGGCTCCCACAAGCAGATGTCCAGGCAGAAGCAAAGTTGCCAATTCAAGAGGAATTTCCAGATGAACGGTTGTTTGTGGTGCAAGTGGCACCTTGGTTCGCGGATATTGCAAATTACAAGGCGGCCAATAAGATTACTAAGGACTTCAATGCGCAACAGAGGAAGAAGCTCATTCATGATGCCAAGTTCTACATTTGGGATGTAGGTATCTTTTCAAAAGAGGTTGAGATGGAATTCGAGGAGGTGCATACCGAAGAAGAAATTAATGGGGTGTTGACCCACTGCCACAACTCACCCTATGGAGGACATTTTGGTGGTGAGAGGACCGCCATGAAGATTCTGCAAAGCGGGCTGTTTTGGCCCACTATTTTCAAGGACTCCCGAGCTTGGGTGATGAATTGTGATAAATGCCAGAGGACCGGCAGTATTTCCAAGAGAAATGAGATGCCTTTAAAGGGTATATTGGAGGTAGAGCTCTTTGACGTATGGGGGATTGACTTCATGGGTCCTTTCCCGTCGTCTTACAACAACAAGTACATCCTGGTGGCGGTTGATTATGTGAGCAAGTGGGTGGAAGCCATGCCAACTTTGAAGGATGATGCAAGAACTGTGATCAGTTTTGTGAGGAAGAATATTTTTACCCGGTTTGGGACCCCTAGGGCTATCATAAGTGATGGGGGTACCCACTTTTGCAATAATGAGTTCAATGCAGTGCTTGCCAAGTTTGGGGTGAACCACAAAGTTACCACACCTTACCATCCCCAAACCAGTGGGCAAGTGGAATTGTCCAACCGGGAGTTGAAGAGAATTTTGGAAAAAAGCGTGAACAATGCAAGGAAGGATTGGGCGAAGAAGTTGGATGATGCACTTTGGGCCTATCGGACTGCCTATAAGACGCCTATTGGTATGTCACCTTACCAATTGGTGTTCGGGAAATCATGTCATCTTCCGGTAGAGCTACAACACCGTGCTTTTTGGGCAGTGAAGGCCCTGAACTTTGATACAAGGCTGGCCATGGACAAGAGGATGCTTCAATTGAATGAGTTGGATGAGTTCCGACTCTTGGCTTATGAGAGTGCTAGGATATACAAGGAAAGGACAAAGTTCTGGCATGACAAGTACATTCTTCCCAAGAAGTTTGAAGAAGGCCAGTCAGTTCTGCTGTTTAACTCAAGACTCAAGCTCTTTCCAGGCAAATTGAGATCAAGATGGTCAGGCCCATTCTATGTCAAGTCTGTCTCTCCATTTGGTTCTGTTAAATTGGAAGATCCATCATCCGGTGATACCTTCACGGTAAATGGACAAAGACTAAAGCACTACCTTGGGGGCAACTTTGATCGTCAGGCGATTTCCGTCACTCTTGAGGCACCATCTTAGAAACCATCCGTCAAGCTAGTGACGTTAAAGAAGCGCTTATTGGGAGGCAACCCAATTTTTATTTTTATTTTCATCTTCTCTTTTGTTTTTGATTTCCCCCTCTTGAATAATTTGAGAAGCTCAAGAGGTTTGTTAATAGTTTGTTGAGTGATTCCAGATTTTGAAGGAAGGAGGAGAAGAAGGGCAAGAGGAAACAAAACCAGAAAGCATGTGATTCAGCACCACTACCACCTTGTGAGTTGTTCCAGTTTTCTCCCCTCTCTAAGCTTAATTATTTACATTGAGGACAATGTAAGTCTTTAAGCTTGGGGTAGGGGTACTCTTCTTTTCTTGCATTGTAAATATTGCATCCATATATGCATTGTGAATATTGCATTCATATAGGCTTAAGTTGCATGATCGCATGATTCGGTTACCCCTGCTTAGATTGAGCATATGATAGTGAGAGCTAAGTGCCAATTTTTCTGTGATAGTGAATTTTGGACCCTGATTTTCTATTCTTGTAATTTGGCTTCATTAAATATGCTTGAGATGTTCTTGGATAGTTGATGATTAGCATGTGTTTCTATGGATTTATGTTCTCACCTGGTTCTTGAACCGATGAATGTGAGCTTTTGAGCCATTAGGGGCACTCACTAAATCTGCCCCCGTTCTTTGTGTAGAGTGTTTTCCTCTTGGACTGTTTTTCTCTAGAACTTGACTTGAAACCATTTCGAAACTAGAAAATTTTTGGAAACATTTTTGAAAATGATTGAGGCAATAGGTATTTTTTCCGGCCTTCTGAACTTTGAATGTGTAAATGCTACCCTTAGTTGCCCATTTTGAGCCGGAATGAATAGCATGCTTTTCTTGGTGCCCTGAATTGTTTTGTTAAATATGCTGATGAGGGACCTTCTAAAGTACTGTGCAAAAATGGGTTGGAAAATGTAGTTGAAAGTTTGGGATGATGAAAAGAAAAGATGAATCTAAAAAAAAAAAAAAAAAAAAATTTTTTTACTTCTCTTGAATTGAAAAATCTCCCCTTCTCCAAAAAAAAAAAAAAAAAAAAAGAAAAAAAAAAGAAGAAAAAAAAAAAGAAATAAAAATGGGGAAGGGGATGACAAAAAAGGAATGAGAAGTAGAAAAAATGAAAGAATGGTGGAAGAGTAAACTGAAACCCAAGAAAGGTATTTTAGAAGGTCGTGCCTTGCAATGCTTGATTGTTTGTATAGCCTTTTGAAATTTCCTGTTTTTGAAATTCCCACCTGAAAATTGATCCCATGGCCCCATTACACCAAAGAATAAGTCCTCTTGATTCTTAGATGTTTTTCATTAATAAAGTGAAGATGTGGTTGATAGTCAAGCTTATGGTAGGAATCATTCTTTGAGGAAAATGGAGTGAAATGTCATATTCCCTTAACACTTGAGTGAGTGAGGCAAGAAAGAGAGCCAAGCAAATGAACAAGCTTGGGGTGAGCTTCAAGTGAGATAGAGTCCCCGAATTAGTGAGAATGTGAGTCTAGGGAAACTAAGCCCCTAATTGGACTTGAATTGATTGTCTCTTGCTGAAATAATTGATTTTTGTTGCTTGGATCATTTTATTCGGGTTCTTAGTTCACTATCATTGTCCTGGTTGTTTTCATCTTATGGCCTTGGTTTTTGCTTGAGGACAAGCAAAGTCTTAAGCTTGTGGTGATTTGATGAGTGTGATTTCACCTCATTTTCCATGTACATTTCTGCATGCATTTGCATATAGTTAGGCCATTTTAGTGTTTATTTTGTTTAGTTTTTCCTTTGGAACAGGATAAGGTGGTATTGTGTGTTGTTTTGCAGATATTCATGATTAAATGCCCAAGAATTAGCAAGTATGAAGCTTGGATGGCTTAGAGCTTTGAAAGATAAGAAATTGAGCCAAGCGAGAGTATCACGACCTAGCCGTGATGGCCTCACTACCGTGAGGGAGCAAATGAGCCGAAGAGAGAATTGAGCCAAAAGTCGAAGCTGTCACGGCCTAGCCGTGATGGCTATCACGGCCGTGACGTGTCAGCTGTGCCAGATCTCCAAAAGTCGAGAGCGATCACGGCCTAGCCGTGATGGATATTCTGGCCGTGATAAATCGGTTGGAAAAGTCGAGACGATCACGGCCTAGCCGTGATGTCTATCACGGCCGTGACCTGTTTGTTGGAAAAGTCAGAAAGGATCACGGCCTAGCCGTGATGAGTATCACGGCCGTGATGAATCAGTAAATGAAGCGGTGCCAAGTCAGAAACCATCACGGCCTGGCCGTGATGGCTATCACGGCCGTGACCGCCATGAGTACTAGAAAACCGAAAGCGAAACGAGAAGAATTTTTATCATTCAGAAAACCCTAAAGAAACATCCTCTGCTGCTGTGGCTGTGGGCATCATTCCATGGAGCTCTCCCCTTTGTTCATCTCTGTAATTATTCCTTTTGTTTTATCTTCAATTATGTGTAGCTAAACTCCCCTTTTGTTGGGGTTAGACTATTGTTATCTGAACTTGGTTGTAATATGATTTGAGATTAATACAGTTTCCTTCTTCTTTATGAGTATATAATTCTATGCTTAATGCTTTCCTAGGCTTGATCATCTTAGGAATGATTAGTTGCTTTAATAGACAATTGAAAGGTTGATGTTAAAGCATGCTCATGAATTATATGCCAAGTAGTCCAAGAATCTAGACATAGGTGTTGGCTACTTGCAATCTTATGAATCTTGTCTTAATGCAATTTCTCTTATTAATCCACCTAAGACATTAGGGTTTAATTTGGGATTTTAGGCTCAATGCACCTAAGACATTAGGCTTGAGTATATTAGAAAAGATTCGATTGTCATAAGGGGAGTAGGAACTGTGTTAGTTATCATTTCATAACAATCAAGGGAGGATTAGCTTAGTTTAACCCCAGCAATTCCATCTCATTGTTATTCATCTCTTTGTTTTCACATTAACTGTTTGAGAAAAATCCAAAAAGAACAAAAATATTTTCTTCTTGTTTGTTTGCTAGATGTTAGAACAACCTTCAATCCAAAATCCGATCGCCTAGATAGTAGTCAAATTTGCGAAGTGGTAATTGTCCACGATCCCTGAGAACGATATCCGGTCTCACCATTTTTATTACTTGCAACGAACCGGTACACTTGCCGAGTCCGTGTCAGTGCCTCATCACGGGGGGCCGCGGTTACCAAACCTTAGGTAACCTACCGTGGATGGCCGGATCGCCTTACTCTCGGACGATCTCCCCTATGTCGAACATCTCCCAACAACATCTCCAATGAAATGCATGTCAAACAGCAATCAACGGCAAACGCCACCACCTCCGCTTGCACCAAAAAGTACTCGAGACTTAACAATAACGTTGCTTGGGCCAATAAGCACCCAAGACTTAACCATCAACAGTCATAACAACAACAGCGTTATCCAACACATTATTATGCCAACATATTCATATTAACAACAACAGCAACAACATAATCACAAACCAAACATTATGAACATAAGCATGAATAATCAAATATCCAACAACGACCACTAACATGTTAAAATCAACAATCACAACCTCATACGTATTAAAATCATTTAGTAACACATAATTACGGGGTTATGGGGACCCCTTTTACTTTAATCTAACTCCAAGCCTATGTAAACACTACCCTTCTCCCCATACCTGGATTGAAGTTCGCGTTTAAGAAGAAATAAGATCCACTAGGGTCCCTGAGCTTCAAGATTCACCTACGAAACACATTGTGAAAGGCACATTGTAAAGAACTTAAGATCGCCAGCAATTACCACAAAATCCGCCACTGTGTTTGCCTTATATCTCACAAACCAGACATTATTTTACCAATTTGAACGGTGAGAATAAAGATATACCATTAATTTATCTTATGAAAAAGTTTCAGCTAGATCCAACGGTTACTGAGCACAGGATGATCCTCTAAAGTTGACTGGTCTGGAGCTACCCGAGTTGAACTCAAATCAAACTTATAAGATGAATAACTCTCACTATATGGATTAAACAAATATTTCCACCGTTGGATATGAAGTAATATAAGCCTAGGAACTCTACATGAATTTGGAACAAGATCCAACGGTCTATGTATAAATAGTGAAGGATTTACCGAAACTGTTCCCCAAGTTTCAAGTTTTCGGCAATGGTTGTTTTGGTCTATAGGTTAAGCTTTCTTCTCTCCTCTTTAAGCATCAATAACCATCCTTTATATAGGCTTAGAAACTCTATAAATCTTCCCAAAATTCGTGCTCCTTGGTGGCCTAATTAATATTCCGTGGTTGGTGAATGTTCTTGCTTTTGTCTCCCACTAAACTTTGATTATTGGTTTTTCTTTCATGATGGGCTCCACTAATCCATAAATCACTCCATGCTTTGCTCCACTATGAGTTGTTTTGAGGAGTTATCTGATTGTGGGATGGTTGGTGGAGTTGGTGAGTCAAAAAGAATGAAACAAAAAGTATTGCACTAATTATCCCTCCTAATCTTGCACTAATTATGCCATATGATTCCTTCACTTTTCACCTAACCCAAAAATGATATTTCTGACTAATATTTCGAAATCAATTCAATCCTAACAGATATATCTTCAAATAAGCTTTCCAAGTAGTGCTCATATACTTAATTTGGGTTTTAAATGGGTGAGATATGCCCAAATTAGTGGAGGTATATCCAAAATCCGCACAAGCTGGCCTGCTCCACAATTGATTATTTTTGACAACCTAAACTTCCGAATTTGATTTATATCTCTTCATTAAAGTTGTAGAAAATTCTCTTACTTTCCAATGCCACAAAGATCACCTGTATCGGACATCTAGAACTCAATATATGACCAAAACGGTGAAACATGTTACTAGGACTCTAAAAGGTTTTAGTCTTTCTAAGGCTAAACTTTCCAAAAATGAACTTAGATGCCAAGCACAATCTAAAAACCATATTCAAACACATATGTCATATATACATAAATATATTAAGATTATTTACGAAAGAAAATGGGGTGTTACAATTATTAGGCACGTTTCGACTATATGACACCTCAGATTTATCCAAACTAACCAGTTGACCCGAGGCACTCTGGTAAGTATTGAGGACCTGTAGAATGGCATCAGCTTCTTTAGTATTTACTCGGGCAAAAAGAAGGTTGTCATCTGCAAACAACAGGAGTGTGATCTCAGGAGCTTTTCTAGCTATACGGATTCCATGTAAGTTCCTTAACTGAGCCTTTCTATGCATCAAGCCCGAAAGCACATTAGCACAAATGATGAAGATATAGGGTGACAATGGGTAACCTTGTCTTAGGCCTCTCTCCGGGTAGAAAATCCTACTCGGTTGACCATTGATTAGAACCTGGTAGGAAACAGTAGATATGCATTCCATGATGGTTCTTGTCAAGGTGGCAGGAAAGCCTGTTGCCAAAAGAACAGCCATGATGAAACGCCACTCCATCCGATCGTATGCTTTTGCCATATCCAGCTTGAGAGACATGACACCTTTATTCCCTCTAGACTTCTTTTTGAGCCAATGGAAGCACTCCATGGCAATCAAGGCATTGTCTGTGATCAACCTGCCCCTAACAAAAGCACTCTGCTCCTCATCCACAATCTCTGGCAGCAGTGTCTTCACCCTGTTAGCAATCACTTTTGTAGCTATTTTTATGACCACATTGCATAAACTAATGGGCCTAAAATGATTAGGGGACATCGGGTTTTTGCATTTTGGAATAAGGGCTATGAAGGTCTTGTTTATGCTTTTTGGAGATCTACCCTCATTAAGGATTTCCAAGACAAGTCTTTGTATGTCACTTCCCACAATAAGCCAAATTTTTTGAAAAAATAAGGCTGGAAGTCCATCTGGGCCGGGGGCTTTAAGGGGATGCATCTGATCAATTGCTTCTTTAATCTCTTCACCCGTAAACTGTTGGGCACACCAGTCTTTTTGATCCTCATTCAATCTTTTTTGGAACACTGCACAAATCTGCTCAATGCCCTCTGGATTTGAGGTTGAAAAAAAGCCCCTGAAGTAGGATAGGAAAATTTTCTCCACATTCTCCTCTCCAAACCGCCACACTCCATCTTCATCTTTCATCTTCTTGATTTCATTTGTTTTCCTTCTTTGGCTAGCCTTACCATGGAAGAATCTGGTGTTTCGATCTCCATCCTTCAACCACACTGCTCTGCTTCTTTGTCTCCATAGAACCTCCTCTATTTGCAGCAAGTCAGCATGTTTCTTTTCAAGTTACTTGTACTTCCTTATGTTTTCTTCCTCTCTAGACCATAGGTTTTCATCCTTCAAAAGTTCTTCAGTCTTAACTATTTCCTTCCTCACCTCACTGGTTCTGTACTGTTTAAGTTCCCCATCCAATGATTGCAGAGCTCTCAGCTTTCCTTCACAGTGGAGGGTATTATTGTTCCAAACCTTTTTGATCATATCCTCACAGCGATCATCTTTTGCCCAGCATTCTTCAAATCTAAAAATATGCTTCTTTTTCCTTCTATAACATTGGGATTGAGCCTCCAAACATATTTTAATGGGAGAGTGGTCTGAGCCAAAGCGAGGTAAATGAGTTATCTGCAGGGGAGAAAACTTGTTGATGAGCTGTTCAGTTGCCATGGCTCGGTCCAATCTGCATTGAATTTGATCCTCTCCACGCCTCCCATTAGTCCAAGTAAAGGGATAGCCCACAAAACCCAAGTCAAGAAGACCACATTCCTCCATTGTACTTCTCCCTATATTCAATTGCTCAAAGCTGCGCAAATTACCTCCCTTCTTTTCAGTAGCATCCACTATATCATTTAAATCACCAAAACACAACCACGTTCCATTAGTTTCACCAGCCAGATTATTAATGAGATCCTAGGTTTTCTTCTTATTAGCTTCTTCCGGGAAACCATACAGACCAGCAAAAAACCATTGTGAACCATCCTCTGCATCATCTCCTCTGCCCAAGATGTGATTAAGAGAATAAGAGCAAATGGAAATATTCACCTGGTCAGTCCAAAACACAGCTAGCCCTCCCAACCTATCTTTTCCTTGACCTTTACAGTCCACAGCCAAGCCCGAGCCGTAGCCACACCTGATGCGAATCCGTTCCATTTCACTTTGTCTCAGCCTAGTCTCCATGAGAAAAACTAGGTGGGGATTTTCTAACTTGATGAGCCTTACCAAGGCTCGAATTGCTCAAGGGTTCCCCAGCCCCCATCAATTCCAACTTAAAATCTTCATTTTTGTAGGCGGTGTTGGTTCTCCAACACCACCTCTGGTAATTTGTTGTCCACTGATAAGCCTCTGGCTCATCTAGTTTTATAGCTAGTATGACCAGGGTTTTGTGCAAATTATATCGTATTTTCACCCAAATTAGATTAGATTGTCCTCAAGCAAGGTTTTGAGTCTCTAGAGTAGTTTTAAGTTAATTTAGCTAGTTTTGAGTCAAAATAATACACTTATGGTTATTTCCTTGTTTTCAGGTTAAGTAGAAGTTGAGAAAATAAAGAACAGGGGATTCGCCCCGCGAAGGACATGCTCGCCACGCGACCTCGAAGCCTGACTGTTCCAAGAAAATGCTGAGTCTCTGGTTCGCCTCGCGAAGAAGGTCTCGCCCCGCGAGTCTTGCAACCCTGAAAAAGTCAGAGACGATCACGGCTTTGCCCGTGTTGAAGGTCATGGCCGTGGCAGTTTTGAAGTTGAAGAGTCTCGCCTCGCGAGCATCCATTCGCCTCGCGAGTCTGGAAGTCAGAGAGCATCACGGTTGGCCCCTGATGGCCATAACGGGCGTAAGGAGAAAACTCTTCAGATCCTCGCCTCGCGAGAAAGCACTTCGCCTCGCGAGAATGCCAAAGGTTGCTGACTCTTCATGAAATTCGCCTCGCGAATGTGTGCTCGCCTCGCGAGCTAGCTGAATTCTGAATTTGTATAAAAGGCTGTTCTGAACAATTTGTAAAAACTTTTGCTTCTCCAATTTTCTGTTTTTACATTTCCTCTGTGATTTCGTTTTTGCCATGGAGAACTAAGTTCTAGGATTAGTCTACTGTATGGGAATTCTCTATACTTGAGGTTTTGTAAATCCCTATTTTAATTGCTTTTCCCTTTTCAATACCATATTATACATTTCTGTTTGTTATTTCAGGAGTGTGTAGTATTGTATTGATTTGTTTCAGTGATGTTATTTTCCTATACTTAATCGCGTTTGTTAATTCGCGTGTGTTCATTCATGATCGTTTGTTCATGAGAGCTTAACCCCGTTTGTTATTTCGGGAATAGGAACTTGCATCCATAGTAGCAATTACGTTGTTAGTTATTATCATGAATCGAAAGGGGATTAGAATCGCTTAGGGCTTGGGATTGCATTAACCAAGGATAGTTGGGAATTCTTGATGATGATTAATCGTTGTTTGATAATTGATAATCTCTTTTCAAGCCGCCTGTTTTTAATTGCTCTGTTTTGCTTGTTTCTTATTTGCACTCCAATCCAAACCCCCAAACTGATTTTTGTGAAAGGTAACATTTTCAGAGTCCTTGAGAGACGACATCCGAGTTGTCGTACTAAACTACAGTTTTAAACCCGCTCGTCCTTTTTGGCGCGTGCGCGACAGCGCGACCAAAAATTGGCGCCGTTGCCGGGGACTCTGAGTTGTTATTTTCCGCAATTTGTTTTATTTTATTTTATTTTCTTTCTTTTATTTTCTGTTTTGTTTTGAATTGGTCTGGCTACTAGGTCTCATTGCCCCGAACTGTGTGATTTTGACCCGGAAATTGAAAGAACACTGCACACACTCCGTAGGGAATTTCGGGCTAGCACTAGTAGTGATTCCAATTTTAAAACTGTTTTTGAAAACATGGGAGACCAGAGGACATTAAGACAGCTTGCTGCCCCTGATGTCAACTATAATGGATTGTGTATTTCTTATCCTGGTGCTGACACTCCTTTTGAACTGAAATATGGTTTTATTCACTTGTTGCCCAAGTTCAATGGTCTTGCAGGTGAGGATCCACACAAGCACTTGAAGGAATTCCAAGTTGTATGCTCCACAACCTCGAGAGCAGAGGGAGTCACTGAGGATAGTATCAAGCTGAAGGCTTTTCCGTTTTCACTCCAGGGAGCTGCAAAGGATTGACTATTGTATCTTGAGCCCAACTCCATCACCACTTGGAATGATTTGAAGAGGGTGTTCCTAGAAAGATATTTTCCTGCTTCAAGAGCTGCTTCAATAAGGAAAGAGATATGTGGCATCAGGCAAGGGAACGAGTCACTAGCTGAATACTGGGAAAGGTTCAAACATTTGGTATCTAGTTGCCCCCAACATCAAATTTCTGAACAACTCCTGATCCAATACTTTTATGAAGGATTGTTGCCAATGGATAGGAATCTTTTGGATCTTTGCTAGTGGGGAGCATTAGTTGATAAGACCCCATTCTTTGCGCCAAGCAACTCATTGAGAATATGTCATTGAATTCCCAGTGAGTTCTCTACAAGAAGAAATTCAGTTGAGCCAAGAGGTGTGCATGAGATTCATAGTTCATCTTCCAACCAGGCCGCCCTTGAGAATAGATTGGATGAGCTGACTTCCTTTGTAAGACAATTGGCAATAGACAAGGTTCAGCCTGCAAAGTTATGTAGCATGTGCAATTCACCTGAGCACCCATTTGATCCATGCCCGATCCAGAGAGAAGAGTTTGTCAGTGAAGTACCTCAAGCTTATGCAGTGAACCCCTATAATCAAGGAAGCAGTCAGAATTGGTACAGCATTCCAGACCTCTCTACTAATAGGTACCATCCTAGCTGGAGGAATCACCCTAATCTGCGGTATGGGAACTCATCCCAACAACAGCCGATGGCACCTCAGAATCATCATCCAGTGACCACTTCTGCACCTTCTGGACCATCATTAGAAGACTTGGTAAAGCAAATGGCTGCATCTAGTGTACAGTTTCAAGCGGCGGACAGATGCTAGTATTCAAGATTTGAGGACACAGATTGGACAGGTGGCCACATCCATGAATAGCATACAAGAAGGTCAAGGGACAAACCAGCTGCTGCGCACAGCCAGTGATAAATCCTAATGCCTCCAACCCTAATGTGAGTGCCATCTCTATGAGATCTGGAAAGGTTGTTGAGGCCACTTCTGGAAAGGATGAAGAAACTATGAAGGCTACTCCTGAGCCTACTATTGAGGTTACTCCTGAGCCTATGGTTGAAGTTGAAGCTGAGAAAGTGTATAGACCACCCATTCCATTCCCACACAGAATTCAGAAAAATTTGAAGATTGGTGGGGAAAATAAGGAGAAGGAGATTCTTGATGTTTTCAGAAAAGTAGCTGTAAATATTCCTCTCCTAGATGTGATCAAGCAAGTGCCCAGATATGCCAAATTTCTGAAGGACCTATGCACTAACAAGAGGAAGATGAAGACTAATGAGAGGGTTGACTTGGGAATGAATGTCTCAGCGCTTATCCAGTCTAAGATAGAAAGAGTTGCTTCTATAGCCCTTACTCAAGCACTACCACAGAAGTGCAAGGATCCAGGCACCTTCACTATCCCATGCACTATTGGGGACAAGAAGTTTGAAAACTGCATGTTGGACTTGGGAGCATCAATCAATGTCATGCCTACCTCCATCTTTAATAACCTTGATCTTGGGCCATTGCAGTATACAGGTCTTACCATCCAGTTGGCTAACAGGACCAGTGCCCGACCCATGGGAATGGTAGAGGATGTGCTAGTGCAAGTTGACGATTTGATATTCCCTGCGGACTTCTATATCCTAGACATGGCAGGAGAGACTCAGTCCAGTAGATCACCTATAATCTTGGGCAGACCATTGATGATGACATCCAAGACCAAGATTGATGTTTATGATGGGACTATGTCTATGGAGTTTGGTGGTATTGTGGCCAAATTCAAGATCTTTGATGCTATGAAGCACCCAGTAGAGGAGCACTCTGTATTCCACTTAGAGTTGCTTTCTGAGCTTATTGAGGATACACATGATGACTTTATTTATGATTTTCCTCTTATTTCTGGTTTTGATGATGTATATACTTGTACTAACTGTACTAACACTAACCCATGTTCTGCTTTGTTACGAGTTTTTGGATTCAACCTTGCAGGGTGAGGATGATAGTGATAGTGATAATGAGAGTGAAGCTGTCTTTTCAGCAGAAGTCCTTGACCCCATGGCACCATCTGTTGAGCAGCCACCTTCTTTGGAACTCAAACCACTTCCTGAGAACCTGAAGTATGCCTACTTGGGGGGGAATGCAACATTGCCAGTCATCATTTCTTCCAGCCTCAACTCTTATCAGGAAGCCAAGCTTTTAGAGGTTCTGAAGAAATACAAGAAGGCTATTGGGTGGACATTGGCCGATATTCCAGGAATTAGCCCCTCCAGATGCATGCACAGAATTTTATTGGAGGATGGGGCTAAGCCAGTCAGACAGGCCCAAAGGTGACTTAACCCACTGATTCTGGATGTGGTAAAGAAAGAGGTGACTAAGCTTCTACAGGCAGGTATTATCTATCCCATCTCTGATAGTACTTGGGTGAGTCCGGTGCAAGTTGTACCAAAGAAGTCTGGTCTAACAGTAGTTAGGAATGAAAATAATGAACTTGTACCTACTAGAGTCCAGAATAACTGGCGAGTTTGTATAGACTATAGGAAGCTAAACCAGGCCACCAGAAATGATCATTTTCCTTTGCCGTTCATAGATCAGATGCTGGATCGGCTGGCTGGTCAGTCCCATTATTGTTTTCTAGATGGCTTTTCCGGGTATTTCTAAATTCATATTGCCCCTGAGGATCAGGAAAAGACCACCTTCACGTGCCCCTTCGGTACGTTTGCTTATAGGAGGATGCCATTTGGCCTCTGTAATGCTCCTGACACCTTTCAAAGATGCATGCTTAGTATTTTCTCTGATTTTATTGAAAATTGCATAGAGGTGTTCATGGATGATTTTACTGTGTATGGCTCCTCTTTTGATGCTTGTTTGCATAGTCTAAGTCTAGTTCTTCAAAGATGAATTGATACTGATTTGATTTTGAATTATGAGAAATGTCACTTCATGGTAGAACAGGGGATAGTTTTGGGTCATGTAATTTCCAAAGAGGGAATTTCTGTAGATCCTGCAAAAATAAATGTGATTTCTTCATTGCCTTACCCATCTTGCGTACGCGAGATCCGTTCCTTTCTTGGACATGCATGTTTCTACAGGCGCTTTATAAAGGACTTCAGCAAGATAGCATTGCCATTGTCAAATCTGCTGAAGAATGATGCCCTGTTCCAGTTTGATGAAAAGTGTAAAGAGTCATTTGACTATCTGAAAAAAGCGTTGACTTCCACCCCTGTCATCCAGCCCCCAGACTGGACACTCCCTTTTGAACTGATGTGTGATGCTTCAAATTTTGCTGTGGGAGCAGTTCTGGCACAAAGGGTGGGCAAGGTTGCCCATGTAATTCACTATGCTTCTAGGACCTTAGATGCCGCACAGGCAAATTACACAACCACTGAGAAAGAGCTGCTAGCTATTGTATTTGCACTTGACAAGTTTAGGTCTTATTTGCTAGGTTCTAGGGTGACTGTTTTTACTGACCATGCAGCTTTGAAATATCTGTTGAAGAAGCCAGAAGCTAAGCCAAGACTGATCCGGTGGATGCTTTTGCTCCAGGAATTCAATGTGGAGATAAAGGATAAAAGTGGAGCTGAAAATTTGGTAGCAGATCATTTGAGCAGGATAGCAAGGGATGAGGATACTTTTCCCATCCAAGATGATTTCCCTGATGAGAGACTCTTACATTTGTATGGGGTAACCCCCTGGTTTGCTGACATTGTAAATTTTCTAGTTGCTGGTGTTGTTCCTGCAGGTACAAGTAGACATAAGTTCCACAAGCTGAAGAGCGATGCAAAGTATTATGTGTGGGATGATCCCTATCTGTGGAAGTTTTGCAGTGACCAGGTTATTCGAAGGTGTGTACCCGATCATGAGACGGAGTCCATCCTGCATTTCTCACATGCCTCTCCAGTTGGAGGACACTTTGGACCTCAGAGGACAGCAAGAAAAGTCCTGGATTCTGGATTTTATTGGCCCACAATTTTTAGGGATTCATATGAGGTATATAAGAGTTGTAAAGAATGTCAAATAACAGGCCCTGCAATCACTCGTAGGAGTGAGATGCCCCAACAACCCATGCTCTTTTGTGAAGTTTTTGATGTGTGGGGGATGGACTTCATGGGTCCTTTCCCTCCTTCTTTTGGTTTTGTATATATTCTGTTGGCTGTAGATTATGTTTCAAAGTGGGTGGAAGCAATCCCCACTAGGACTAACGATGCTCAGATTGTTTCCAAATTTGTTAGGTCCAACATTTTTTGCAGGTTTGGCATACCCAAGGCCATCATCAGTGACCAGGGCACACATTTTTGCAACAGAACCATGGAGGCCTTACTCAGGAAATATGGGGTTGTACATAGAGTGTCCACCGCTTACCATCCCCAAACCAATGGCCAGGCTGAAATATCCAACAGGGAGATCAAGCAAATTCTAGAGAAGATGGTGCAGCCTAATAGAAAGGAATGGAGCCGCCGTCTGGAAGACGCACTGTGGGCACAAAGGACTGCTTTCAAGACCCCTATAGGAATGTCCCCATTTCGGCTAGTTTTTGGTAAGGCTTGTCACCTCCTGGTGGAGGTTGAGCATAGAGCATATTGGGCAGTAAAGTGTTGTAACATGGACATGACTAAATCTGGTGTTGAAAGAAAGCTGCAGTTGCAGCAACTTGAGGAGCTTAGGCTTGAAGCCTATGAAAGCTCCAAGATTTATAAAGAAAAGACAAAACAATTTCATGATAGAATGATTGTTAGGAAAGAATTTTTTGTGGGCCAGCTAGTATTATTGTTTAACTCCCGCCTGAAACTGATGGCTGGGAAACTTAGGTCCAAATGGGATGGCCCCTTTGTCGTTACTAATGTGTTTCCTTATGGTGCGGTAGAGATTACACGTGCAGGTACACACAAGCCCTTCAAGGTTAACGGGCAGAGGTTGAAGCCATTCCATGGTGTGGATGCTGTTGTTCCTATGAATGCTAATGTTGAGGAGCTATCTTTGGATGCTCCAACCTACACTGATGCTTGATCAGGGAGTTTCTTTTCCTTTCCCTCACTCTGATTGTAAAGTCTGTTGTTCATTGGGGACAATGCATGTTTTAAGTGGGGGGGAAGGAACTAGTTGTAGTTTTGTTAGTTGTAGTTTTGTTGAGTCTTGTTTCTTTGAATAAAGCTCCTGAATAATTTGAGAAGCTCAGGAGCATTTGTGTGTTGAGTCTTTTGTTGGCAAGTTTGCTAGATTTTGATTGATGTTGCACAGATTGCTTGCATGATTGATATGTGATGATTCCCCCTAGGCTGAAAAATTTTTTGTTTTTGAAAAGTGATTCCCATGTGAAATTGAAAACTGAACTTTGGGATTTTGTTATGATGGCATGATGAATGATAAGTTTGGGGTGATAGGAAGCACACACTAGGGATAGAATCTCTTTCAAACAATTTGCATGAATGTCCAGGTGAGGTTTTGAGCCTCCAGCATGTTTTAAACTGTGTGAAAATCACTTTCAAGTTGCACTTCCCTGGATTTGATTGAATCTCTTTTTGGTTTGCATGATTATATGTGTGTAGCAAATGATTTAGGCATTTTCTTTGTAAATAGCTACTTGGCCTGAATAAACCAATTCCTAATGCATGTTCCCTAGTTAGCCCTTTTGAGCCTATTAGCCTGTTAGTTCTTGATAACCTAATGTTATAAGCCCAAAAATCTGGAAAACCATGTTACCCCGATCTTAGGATTAGGAGAGCATGTAATCTTAGAATGGGTGTAAGAAACTAAGTTTGGGGTGGCTGCAAGGTGTAAGATGTTGTTGGGATTGGAGCCAAAGGCTTGTGAAAGAAAAAGTGTAGAAAGTTAAAAAAAAAAAATACAAAAATACAAAAAATACAAAAATGCCAAAAAGGCTATTGAAATAGAAAAAAAGCTGTAGCCACCCAGAAGTGTAAAGAAAAAAATAAAGAAAGGAACTTGAGTGAATTTCAAAGTGTAAATATAGTTCATGCTCTCTTAGTTCCTAGGGTCTTCAGCCTAGTTCCTTTTGTATATCCTAACCTTAGCCAGGCCCCATTACATCCCATAAAGACCTCTTGATGTTGCTTGCATGTTTTCTGTGGGAACCATTTTGAGATGAAAATCAAATTTTTGGGAAGTGTTCTTGAAAAGTGAAACTGAGTGCAAGTTGTTAGCCTGACACAAACTGAGTGATTGAGTGATATACTAAATGCCCTTGTGAGGAAGGCAGTTGTTTGAAGTTGGTGATCTCCTTCTTGTGTGTGACTTGGATCCCCTGCTTAGATTTCTGATTGTTTTCATGATGAAACTCTCAAATGTTTAGAATAAATGAATGTGGGGATTGCTCTGTTTGAAAAGGGGGGAAACAATGAAGAAAAGCTGTTTAGATGAAGTTGCTTGAATTTGTGCAATGTTGATTGGATCTTTTAAGCTTGCCAGGTCTTGAGTCTTTTTGATTTTTGAGTCTTAGTTTGCTTGGGGACAAGCAAAGTTTAAGTTTGGGGTATTTTGATAAGCCTCTGGCTCATCTAGTTTTATAGCTAGTATGACCAGGGTTTTGTGCAAATTATATCGTATTTTCACCCAAATTAGATTAGATTGTCCTCAAGCAAGGTTTTGAGTCTCTAGAGTAGTTTTAAGTTAATTTAGCTAGTTTTGAGTCAAAATAATACACTTATGGTTATTTCCTTGTTTTCAGGTTAAGTAGAAGTTGAGAAAATAAAGAACAGGGGATTCGCCCCGCGAAGGACATGCTCGCCACGCGACCCCGAAGCCTGACTGTTCCAAGAAAATGCTGAGTCTCTGGTTCGCCTCGCGAAGAAGGTCTCGCCCCGCGAGTCTTGCAACCCTGAAAAAAGTCGGGAGACGATCACGGCTTGCCCGTGTTGAAGGTCATGGCCGTGGCAGTTTTGAAGTTGAAGAGTCTCGCCTCGCGAGCATCCATTCACCTCGCGAGTCTGGAAGTCAGAGAGCATCACGGTTGGCCCCTGATGGCCATAACGGGTGTAAGGAGAAAACTCTTCAGATCCTCGCCTCGCGAGAAAGCACTTCGCCTCGCGAGAATGCCAAAGGTTGCTGACTCTTCATGAAATTCGCCTCGCGAATGTGTGCTTGCCTCGCGAGCTAGCTGAATTCTGAATTTGTATAAAAGGTCATTTCGAACAATTTGTAAAAACTATTGCATCTCCAGTTTTATGTTTTTACATTTCCTCTGTGATTTCGTTTTTGCCATGGAGAACTAAGTTCTAGGATTAGTCTACTGTATGGGAATTCTCTATACTTGAGGTTTTGTAAATCCCTATTTTAATTGCTTTTCCCTTTTCAATACCATATTATACATTTCTGTTTGTTATTTCGAGAGTGTGTAGTATTGTATTGATTTGTTTCAGTGATGTTATTTTCCTATACTTAATCGCGTTTGTTAATTCGCGTGTGTTCATTCATGATCGTTTGTTCATGAGAGCTTAACCCCGTTTGTTATTTCGGGAATAGGAACTTGCATCCATAGTAGCAATTACGTTGTTAGTTGTTACTGTAACTGAAAGGGGATTAGAATCTGCTTAGGGCTTGGGATTGCATTAACCAAGGATAGTTGGGAATTCTTGACAGTAGATTAATCGTTGTTTGATAATTGATAATCTCTTTTCAACTGCCCTGTTTTTAATTGCTCTGTTTTGCTTGTTTCTTATTTGCACTCCAATCCAACCCCAAAAAAACTGATTTTTGTGAAAGGTAACATTTTCAGAGTCCTTGAGAGACGACATCCGAGTTGTCGCACTAAACTACAGTTTTAAACCCGTTCGTCCTTTTTGGCGCGTGCGCGACAGCGCGACCATCCACCTCAAAGCTATCCTTTTTCTTCTTCCTATCAGCATCCCTTAAATCTTCTGGTGTCCCCTCTGAGATAATAATGTCCACGAGACACCTCTTTCCCAATTCAAGCTTTCCTTCTTGCTGACACGGATTAATTTGTAGACCCCTGTCTTTCTTTCGAAACCATTTTCCTTCCTTGACACTGCCTGACTTCTTCTTGCTGCTGCAGCCAGAGACTTTTGGTGTTATATCAAAAGACCCCAAAGATTCTACTACCTTTTCTATCTCTTGAGTAGTTTCTTGAGCTTTTTCTCCCTTTTTCACTCTCTACTAGCCTCTTGGTCTTCTTTTCCTCTGTGTTCCTTCCTTCTATTCTCTGCTCCACCTCACCTTCCCCTTCTTTGTTCATTGCTGCAACTGTTTTACTGCTACTGGTGCTAACAAAAAGACTTTTGCTGCAGGAGCCAGATCCACTTTCCTTCTTTGGTTCTGTTGACATTTTTGGCAATGGAGAAGCCCTCAGTCAGGGTCCGAAAGGGTGCTCTTTTCTTCAATACTGTCATAGCCCTCGTCGTCCTCTCCCCCATTCTCTTCACAATCTTTGATTTGATGCCCAATCCTTCCGCAAGCGAAGTAAAAAGTGGGTAATCTTTCATATTTGAAGAAATCCCTAAGACTCTTTCCTTGATACCTCACCACCGTACCACGATTCAATGGTTTCCTTAAATCTAAGGAGACCTTAACCCTCAAAGATCTGCCCGTTCTTATGGCTTTTCTTTGATCCAGTTCTTCAAAGTTGCCTATAGTATCGCCCAATCTTCTCGCCATTGACTCAGTTCTTAGCTTGAGAGGGAGATCATATACCCTAGTCCAAAATGATACTGCATGCATCTCCAGATCTGATGGCTGTTCTTCACCTGAGACTCGTTGAAGGATGAGCAAATTCCGATCAAAACTCCACGACCCACCTTTCAACACATTTTCAGCATCTCTTCGCGTGGCAAAGCGAAACAGATAGAGATTCTTATTTAAGTCTTGAATCTCCATGGGATTCTTTAATCTCCATGATCGGATGGTGGTTTGTTTAAACGCTTTGACATTATAGGGGTTATCAGACCATAACTTACCTGCTAGGGTGCGACAGAAGACTTCGTCCTCGGAGACATCAAAATCTTTCATCGTAATCCCTTCTTCCTCCTCTTCTGTTAGGTCCACCTTCTTCCATTCATCCATGCCTTCGAAGTAGAGCAAAGAGGAGTAGATAGAAAAACTAAAACCCAGATACCCGGGAAGAGAGATCCTATGAAGGATAGAAAGCCAGGAAGACCTGGGATGATGGCCTTGGGAGGGGAAGTTGAAGTTAAATTAGATTTTCTCATAGAAAGGCGAAATTGATTTGTCAGAACTTAAATTAACAGTCCCAATTTCATAAATGCATAGTTAATTTTACAAAACATAACCAATTTCAATAAAAATAAAATTGGGGCTTTAGGATTCATAACCTAAATTGGGGAAAATCCAATCCACTTAAAGAATGATGAAATTGTATTAGGGAAACACTAATTTACAATCCCAATTGCATAAACACAAGTTTTAATTTCAGATTACAACATGAAATTAAGGACCTAGGGTTTGGGTTTGTAACTGAAATTTGGGGTTTCTTGAAGTTTAACAAGATAAGGTGAGGAATCATGCACCCACAAGGAAGAAGAAGAAAGGAAGCAGAGCCCAGGCGCGGGTGGGAGACGAGCTGGGTCGCGCTGCTGTCTTCTTCGTGTTGCGCAGCGGTCGAACGACGTCCCTAGCTGGCGCGGCGTGTGGTTGCACGGTGGCTGCGATGGAGGGTGGCACCGGCTGGAGAGAAGGAAGGAGGAAGAAGATGAAGTGGGAAGGAAGAAGAAGAGAGGGAAAAAAAGAAAGAAGAAGAGTGAGGGGGCTGTCGCGTGAGAGAGGGAGATAAAAGGAGGAAATATTCTGATTAGTAATAGTAGGAACAAAATGAGTGGTATATATTAAGCCTAAAAATAAACATGTTTTTGGAATTTGAATCTAAAAATAATGGTTGACAATTATATACTATCAAAATTTAAATTAGAGTCAAGATTGATAGTTGAACTTATCAACTAATAAAATTAACACTCCAAAATTTAATCTTCGATTAATTTTAAACCAACATATTTTAAAATCTAATATTAAATAGAGTCAAATAGGAAAATAATTTTCTTTCAATCATATTATTTAAAATATTTTTATAAACAAATACTACTAGTGACAATAACATAATATTATTGTCTAGTAATCGTGATACACTGACATAAAACAGTATTAACGCACTCAAAAATTAATGTCAGATGAGTAATTGAAATTAATCAAACTAAACCACATAAAATAAATTAAAATAAATATCTAGAAAATTAAATAGTCCAAATAAAATAATCTAACATATACACATATTTACTGTTATTGAAAAACAGTAAAAATGGGGTGTTACACACCCCACCTTTTAGTAGAGTCTTTCTAACCGAAATATAAAATATTACAGTGAATTCCAAGTAAATTATTTATTTTATATGACGTTATCTCTCTTTCTTATTTATTGAGCCTTTATTAATTTTTTTGTTTAGTGGTAGTGTGGTACAGTTCTTCAAATATTAAGGATAAATAATAAATATAATATAATCTTTAGAAACATTGATAGGTTGTTGTGATATTTGTCCTTACATGCAAAATATAAGGAAGCTGCTTATATGAACTCATCTTGTAACGTCAGGTGATGAATTTTGCGCACAGAAAAAGACATTTACTTTGCCAATTTTTACCATTGATTATCTGACACTTGATTCAAACCTTGTTACTTTCAAGTTTCAATTGTTTTATTATCTGTATAATGTAACACCCCGATTTTTCGCTGCTTTCAAATATTGGTAATAAATATATAAATAACATATATTTTTATCCGAGACTCAAAATGATTTTGGGTAAACCACTATTATTTTCATGTCATGTTTTATATCTTAGGGTTACGATGAAATTTTGGATTGAAAATTCAGACGGAACCCGGTCTGCGTTTTCACTGATAGTAAAAGTTTACTGCTCAGAAAACCTAGTTTTAATTCGTGAAGGAGATGAAAAATGTTTTTATCGTATTTACTATGATACTGGATGTTTTGAAAAATTTAGCGTAAAATTAAAATATTATATTTGCTGCGGGCGAAAACGTCGAGATATCTCTAGGAAAAACCTGCATCAGATGAATCAGGGAGTCAGCAACGGAGCTGAGGTGGCTGATGTGATTGATGTGACATGCATTTATGATGATCCTATCCGTGTCATAATGGCACATTTATGACAATAGGATATTTTGCATGGAAATGACGATTTTACCCCTAGCTTTCCATGAATTTTGCAAGCCATACCATTGTAATTTTTGACCAAATTACCCCCCAAAACCCACGGCTCCTTCATCATAACCCACTTAGGCAATTTCATTCTCTCATTTCATGCCATTTCTCTCCAAAACTTCAAGCTTTTGTCTTAGAACTCAAGAACACTTAAACTTGAATTTGTGAAGAACATCATCAAGATCATCCTTTTCTTTGATCATCAAGAGGTAACAACTCTTCATCTTGTCATTTAAAGCCTTTCTCTTCACAACTTTTATGGATTTATGACATGAATCATCATGTTCTTCATTTCATTCTTAGTTCATGAAGCTAACTTCAAAAATCCATAACTAATTCTAGAAAAATCCTTTTGACATGAAACCAATTGCTATGATCTCATAATCATCTCTATTTTTATCATCTAGAAGAATATGATCATGAGAAATTTCTTTCCAAATTTTCTGAACTGGGATGAATCCATGAAAAAGTGGTGTTCATGGGTTTTGTTTCATTTTCATGTCTTGATTCATGATTCAATCTCTTAGTACCTTGATAATTATTGTATGTAAGTAAATAGAAGATCAAAAATCAAACCCTAACCTATTTGTTTCATAAAGACCGAAACCCTAACTATGAATATTGGATGGATTTTTGATTCAAATGTTGTCTTGTAACACTTGAATCCAACTCTAGGTTTTGTATGTTAATTAAATCCAAGAGTTGAGAACATTTTAAAACCTCTAGCCTATGATCTTGAGAAAACCGAAACCCTAGTTCTTGGAACTAGATGAGTTTTATTCCATGTTCTTAGTTCATGATCTTGGTTTAAGTACTTAATCATGTTTAAGTTACTTATGGATCATAAATCCCTAAGTTAACAAATTTTCAACTTTCCTAACCTAGGAAAAATTTGTTGAGGCCGAAAACTAACCTTCATGATTTAAGTATATTGTTGTTTGATTTGATTTATTTTGGTTGCAATTCGTTATGAAGGAATCGATCGAGTGGTTTGATCTACGCCAAGGAGGAAAAACGGAACAAAATCGTGAAAGTTCTTGAAAACTATTGATTCAAATCTTCAAAAAGGTAAGGGGAGTATGTCTGAGGAGTTTAAGATAATCACATGCTTATTGTTGGAGTCATTTGCTAATTTTCTATAGAAAATATTTTTTGATGTTACATTGGTTCTTTGTTAATCGCTGAATTGATTAGATACTTACGAGTAATCGAGTTTATGTGATATGTGGATTTACATGATTATAATTATTTGGTTATATTAAAATTGTGATGCATGTCATGAATTGATATATGTCATGCTATTCTATGATTGAAATTTTATTTGTTGTTGAGTGTTGGATTGAGAAACCTGACATTGGTCAGTGTTTAGAAATTAATTTGAGGATAACAGCTTAATAAGCTTGGATAATTAATCAGAGTGATTAATATGGGAAATTTTGAGAAAAGTGGAAAAAAAATTATTTTAATAATATTTTGTGGAAACTGTGTCGATAAGCAACGAAGAAGGGCGAAACTGTGAAATTTTTCACAGGCTCTAATTTTTACAAAATAAATTCAATTTTATTATAAAATATTATTTAAAGTAATTTAGTTCCGAAAATAACGTTATATAGCAGTTAGAACAATTACATCAGCCCGAGCAATTATTTAAGTAATACACATAATTTTATTGAATTATTTTGAGAAAAATAATTATTTTATTATTATAAATTTATGAGTTGAATTAGACAATACTTTTTGGAAGTTAACTTTTATTTAAACTTATTTTCAAAAATGAAATAATTAGAAATAAAAGGAATTTATCAATGATTTTCAGGTTTTATCAACGTTTTAACAGAAAAAGGATTTCTGTAAGAGAACTTTATTCACTGAAATTATTCCATTAAACTTGGATAAGTTTTCGGAGCTTTTTTTTGTATTTGTTTTTCACTGAGCGAAATTTTATACAAGCAGATAAATGAACCTAGGAACCAAACGCGTCGGGTTTCTAGTGTTCCCGTGGACACGTAGATCAGGGATCTATGTCATTGGACTGAGTGTCCTGCAATGATTTTGTTGACTGTGCCCTAAGTTGATGTGCAAATTGTGTGTTCCATATCCGTGAGCCTAAGACTGGTGCTTCGGTTTAGGGATTTGCGATTGAGCACTCAAACTGTGTGTCTGTGTTTAGTTTTAAAACATTTGGGATGTGTGTCCTATGTTTGTTTAAGTGGAAAGTCTTAATAAGAAGTTAAGCATGGTCGTTAGCTTTGTGCTTCGACAAGGAAAGATTATTACGACAAAGAAAACAAATCGAGAATAAAAGTTTTTCTCATGCATAGCTGGTAGGCGTGTCATGTGTTATGATCATTGAGTCCGAGTGGATCAATGTATTTGTTATGGACTATGTTTCCATTTGATCATTGGGATTCAGTATGAGCCAATGTATCTTTCTTGGACTGTATGTCAAATTTGATGCGATAACTATTGTGATTCGGAGTGATATAATAGGTTATGGACAATAATCTCCATTGTTCGCAATGACCATTGGGATTCCGTGTGAGCCAATGAGTTACATTTTTTTGAACAATAACCTTGGTGAAACTGTGTATGGCCAGTGTGTTATGTGTTCTCTTGGACATTGTTTTATGTCGTTTTTACAATGGGACATGTACAGAGCTTGATCATCTCAAAACGAAACAGAAAGTTGTGGGATCTCCGGAGATTAGTTATTAAAATAGAGCCTGAATATTGAAGTGCCATGCATTTTTATAAAATAACGATGACTGTCGGGTATGAAACCCTTTGCATTAAATTATTCTGCTGTGTGTCGTGCATGGGATTGTCTTATCAAGACTCATATATTGGTAACTCACCCATGCACATTTGTTTGTTGTTTCCTCTACTATGTGGAATCTATGTATATATCAATGTTCAGATGGATCCGGGCACAGCGGATCTGAACTACTCAGGGGTTCGAGCCCTGATGTTCGATAATGTTGACCAAGGGAACGCTTGGGTGATTAACCCAGGAGCTCGGAGTGCTACTTACACGGGTCCTATGAGAACACTCCGAGGTACTGTAGCAGACGGACCACAGCAATTGATTCATAGTAGGGAGACGATTGAAGTTTCATTACCGCCCATTTGGATGATCCTACGATATCTGGTGCAGCACGGAAATCTGGAGCACCAACCACCTCCTTTCGTTCATCCTTTACAACAGGTAGCACCGGAGTCACCTCCTGCACCTATAGTCTTGATTCCAGAGGATGTACAGGTGGAGATGGAGGAGGATCCCGAGGAGGATCCGATGGTTGACTTAGACTATATTCCTTTAGATGACGGAGGGTTTCCAGCTGTTGGAGAGGGGGCTATTGTATCCTCTCCAGATACACCTCCTGGAGGTGGGGGAGTTTATACTGGACCCCCCAATGGATTTCTGTAGTGGTGACTAACTTAGGGTGTAGTTTTCGGGTAGAGTGGGATTTTAGGTTAGTCTGACTTAGTGTCTACTAAGAGCCATCTTTTGAGTAGTGTTTTTTAGACTCCCACTATGACATAGTTATGATATTTTAGTTGATGTAAAATATGTGTGACAGCAGATGGTGACCTGGTAAGAAAAAAGTCTTTTGTAAAGCGTTGAGGCATATGTAATATATATAGTAATGTATATTATTTTATTGGTGTTCGAGTGTGTGTGTAGTAAAAAGAAAAAGAAAAAATTGTATCACTATTTTCGAGAAGTTTAAGGAATTAGAAAATGAATCTTGTTTTCCGAAGGAAGCCAACGAATTAGTATCTTTATTAACTTTGATTTTTGCAACATGTTACGTAAATGTGATACCTTGGGAATGGGGTGTCGCATTAGTGGTATCAGAGCTGGTCGAGTCTTTCGGGAAATCTTTGGGAGTAGGTCTGTTGTGTTGATGTTGTGTGATCTCTGAAGGAAATTGTTTGACTTACTTCTTAGAAGTAATGTGTGATAGTTATTAGATTCAAGTTTCATTTTCTGGTTGCCATTTAACTGATTGTGTCTTGTAGGTTAGTTATGGAACCAGAAGGTGCACTTGGACGTGGACGTGGACGCGGCCGTGGAAGAGGTCGTAGAGGTGGTCGTGTTAATGGCCGAGGAAATTTTGAGGAAAATTATGAAGAAGAAGGAGGTATGGACTTTGCTGCACAAGCAATGACCGATGTAGCTGCTGCTATTACACAGCAAACTGCTACAATGGCTGCCCAGAATTTGTAGGAACAAATTCGAGCGGAACAGGCTGCTGAAGGCAGAGTCTTACTGCTTTTAGATGCCATAATCCTCCACAATCTCATGGAGATGTTGATCCTATTAAGGGTGACTTATGGATTCATGAAGTGGAGAAGATTTTTGAGTTGATCAATAGTCCAGAAGGAGTGAAGGTACCGTAGCTACACATCTGCTGTTAGGAGATGCTGAGTATTGGTGGAGAGGCACTAAGCAACTATTGGAAGTAGAGAATTAGGTGATAACTTGGGTGATATTTAAGAACATGTTTCTAAGCATGTATTTTCCACAGAGCACTCGAGCAGAGAAGGAACATGAATTTTTACGTCTGTATCAAATGGATTTATCTGTAGGAGAGTATGAGGTCAAGTTTGAGTCACTAGCCAAGTACTTCACTTTTTCCAAAACAATCCGGATGAAGATTGGAAGTGTGAGCGTTTCGAAGCAGGATTACGATTTGAGATCAAGGAGTCTGTACTTCCATTAGAGATAAGGAATTTCCAAGCTTTGGTTGAGAAGTGTAGGAAAATAGAGAAAATGAGGAAGGGAAGAGATTACAGAGGAAATGTGGGAGGACCATCAAAATCCAAAGGTCAATATCAGAACCAGAAGGGGAAGCAGGTCCAGAACAAACCTTATTATCGAGCACCGGGGAACAATCGAAATCAACAATCATATCATCCTGTGGCTACTACATCAGGTGTTGGAGGCTAGAGGAATCAAAATTAAAGCACAATCATAAAATGTTACAAGTGTGGAGATCCAAATCATTTGGCGAATAATTGTCCAGTGAGAGGACCCCAAGTATTTTAACTGTGGTCAGATGGGACATTTAGCAAGAAACTGTGGTAGGCCAAAGACTGCACCAGTTGTCAATACTGTCAAGACCAAATAACCGACAGCTAAGGGGAGAGTTTACACCATGAGTGGTACTGAGGCTTCTGATTCTGATGATCTCATACAAGGTAGTTGCGACATAGCTGATAATCTCTTAACTGTACTTTTGATTCGAGTGCAACGCATTCCTTTATTGAGATGGATTCCGTGAAACATTTGAAATTACCTATTTCTTATTTATCCTATGACTTGATTGTTTCAACTCCAACTGGTTGATGCTTGGGGATGTCGGGGTTATGAAATACTCACATAGACCTAGTGGGTTGCTCCTCTGTGACGTGGTGATCTGGCAATACACCGACATACTTGAATAGACGCTACGTGTTTTCTGGTAGTGTAGGATGTTCCCGAAAAAGCCTATGACGTGCACGCCCTATTCTATTGACCCATTCTTTATTACCCAAGGCTGGTACCTCTAGAACAATCCTCTGAACCACTCTCTCTGGCTGTTTGTAAAACCATGGTATAGGAATTCAGAGGACATTCCTCAAGTCTTAGATGTCTTATGTCTAGGAAAACGTGGTGCTGTGGTCATGTTTCTGTGAAACATTATTGTTTTCTTATGAGTGTAGATATGACTGATAATTGTTAATTGTACGTGCCTGAGAGTTTCACCACTGCATGTCTGCCTTATGTGTAAGATAAATGGAAATCTCACCTCCTTATTTTTATATTGCCTATGTCGACTGTCTATGTGCCTTATGTATTCTTTTGAGAAGATTTAGACATCAAGATGTCGCTTGGCTGATTCGCCGTAGAGATTGAGGTTCGAGCTTGTGGACACTATGGTGGAATTTCTATAGGACGTCTTCCAGACTGTCGATGGTTCTTAGATCATGTTTTTCCTTTTGTAAGAGGAAATGGCTTAGTTTGAGAGTTACTATTATAGTAACTCCAGTAGTGTCTTATGTGACGACGTCGGCAGTGGACTCAAATAGAGTCTCAACTAGTTTTCGTCATTTGGGTTTGTCCTTCTCACGGTGTTTGAGAAAGGATGGTATTTTCTATTTTAGTTTGACCAGCTGGGTATGTTTGGGAGTTAATGTTACTATTATGGAGCTGCGACTCCAAGTTTCTTATATTTTAGGAGCTATGTCTTCGTATCTTTAGTCTGTATCCGTTTACTGTTATGATTTGTCTATGAGTCGGGTTGGGTATTATGTAAATGATTTTTGAACTCATGACCCTAATTGTGACAATGGAATATTTTATTATCCATTCATTTAAAACAAAGTAGTTATATTTATGACTAACGAAAAAGAAAAAAATTACCCCATTTTTTTTATAGCCAATATTTAATTAATCTACTTTTCGGCCTTAAAATGTCACTTACGATGTAGCGCCTGAGAAGGGTGTTACATTATTGGTATCAGAGCTGGCCGAGTCTTTTGGGCTTTGGGGTTTAGGTCTGTTGTCGTCTTTGTTGTGTTTTCTCTGATTGTTTCTTAAGTGTTTTGTGTTTTGGTTCAATGAAGAACCATTGTTTGTAAGGATGATGACTTTAATCTATCCTTGGCTGTGCTTACTTTCTTCATGAGTTGTTCAGAAAGGATACACCATTGTTTGTTGATCTTTTCATTATTGTTCCTAAGGAGGAATAATATTGAATAGATTATGATGTATTGTTTCCTTCCTAGTTCTGACTACCGTGCTTTTATAGAAAATCATGTTTAGTTCGGGAACGAGTAGATTTGATTCTACAATTAAGGATTCCGAAGATATGGTTGTAGCTGTACAAGTCTTGAGGGAACTAACATCAACTGTGGCATGTCATAACTAGGAAATTGCTAAGAGGCGAGGACTAGTTGAGTTTTGCTGTAGTAATCCACCTCGATTTGATGGTGAGCTTAATCCGGAGAAAGCTGAGTTTTGGATTACGGAAATAGAAAGGAATTTGCAAACTATGGAGTACCCTGATCATTGGAAGGTAGCTTGTGCAACATTTCTGTTGATAGGAGATGCTGGATTTTGGTGGAGAGACACTTGCCAGCTATTAGTGGCAAGACAAGAAGCGATCACCTGGAATGTGTTTCGAAGCAAATTTCTAGAGAAGTATATTTCTACTGAAGTGAGTCGCGCAGAGGAGATTGAGTTTCTGTAGCATGGACAAGAGGACATGACTATCAGTGAGTATGCTGCTGAGTTGGAAGAGCTGATTAAGTTCAAGGAAATGTATTTAAAGAATTGCGAGGAAGTGTGAACGTGTAAGAAATTAGAGGAAAATCCGAAGGATGAAATGAGGAAGACAATCTGGTTATTGAAACTACTGCAGTTTCCGATCTTGATGGATAAGTGTCGAGTTGCTCGAGATCTAGATGTGAGTAAAGGCAGAAAGAGAAGCTTTGGATCTTTCCAATAGAAACCGTATGTAAGGCCAACGTGGACATCACAAAAAGGGAAGTGGATTAGTAGTAGTAGTAGTAAAGGTTATGGATCATTTAAGAAGTCTTTACTGAAGTGCATGAAGTGTGGCATGAGGCATGCTACAAAGAACTGCAAGATTCAAGGCATCATTTGTTTTAAGTGTGGACAGCCTGGACATGTCGCTAGGAATTGTGGACAATCCAAGATGGAACCTTTTGTGAGCAACATGCGAATTGCAAGGCCTAGGGCTGGAAGAAGAGTCTATACCATAAGCGGCACTGATGCCTCTCATAATGAAGATCTGATTCAGGAATAATGTACAAGAGGAGGCGGTTCACTAAGGTCTAAAGTGTTGATCCAAGACTAGTGGTTAATGGGGGGAACCTTCACAACAAGTAGGACTGAAGTATAATAATCAGATAAATATCTTTAAGTGAAGTGTGTCATAGAAAGTAGACTTTTGACTGTACTGTTAATTCAGTGAAGAATCATTCTTGATTTTTCATGAATGTGTAAAATACTCTGTGTATTTGTCTATGTACTACCTATGTTTGTTGCCAACATGTTCTGAGTTGGTTTAGTTTCATTGTCGCATCTTTTGTTGTCTAAGTTCTATGTGGAACATTCAGAAGTGCATTCCTATATTATTCCTTAATGCAATTACCTTTATAGTTTCTTGATAACTCATCCTGGTTGGGAAAATCTGCTCTGATATTTCCTTGTTGTTGAGAATTGAGTTTTATAAACTTGATCATTTGCTTTTTCCGCAAATGAGTGCAATTTAAAATGGAATGATCTTTTGTGGATCACATCTTGTTACCCTTGTGGGTGAAACGTTATAAATTTTATGGCAGATGAAATTTTGATTATTCACGTCAATGTTTCTTTTATGCCAAATGAATCAGAGTTACCTCGAGTGAGGGAACTCGCAAAAAATTTATTTTTGCTTTCTTAAAGACCAAGATAAGTTTTGGTTTTAAATCTAGACTCTTGGAAATTAAGAAAATTGTTATCTTCGAATTTTGTCTTTTGAGGGAAATTCTTGTTAAGAAAGGGACTTTATTAGAGTCACGTTTGTAAGTATGTGGCTGTACAACACATTTTTACATTCAGGAACCTACTAATGAGACTTCTTGTATAAAGAATATCCATTGTTTTTCTATTCATTTTACTTTATTCTGTTGAGAGAGTAAAGTCTACAGATTATTTTCTCTTCTTGAAAATTCTTTATTCAAATTCCGAGTTCTTATTTACCATCGGTGTGTTAGAATCGCCACCGTAAATGGGAGTCAACGTTTTGAATCATTCAAATTTCCAAATCTATCAGAAATTCGTGTATTTCATTCTATCGACATTCAAATTATTCGAGTGTGCTTTGAGTCTTGAGAGTTTTAAAAGGGATTTACCTGATTTGTTTCATCGGGTGGTCTAACGCATACAATATAAGTCAAAGTGATAGTCTAATTGTTGTGACTCCGGCAAGTGTACCGGGTCGTCGCAAGTAATAAAAATAAACACGGTAAGTAATTACCGAGGTCGAACTCAGGGATTGGGTTACCAATTCGACTAATTTCGCAAGAAATCCGATAAGTTGGTTAAGTAGAAAAAGTGGTTGAGAGAGAGATTAATATCTAAATTCAATTAACAATCTAAATAAACTAATTAACTAAAAATCAGAAAACTAAAATGTCCAAGGTCACAAATCCACCTACCCAATATGTATACCCAAGTGATGATGAATTCCTCCCTAAGTTCAATTACAATGTCAACCGGGACCCCTAAATTCTCCTAAATCCACTCGTGCTCATTAGGACGTATTCGACGATTGGATTAATTACTTACTAGGTCTCATAATCCTAATCTCGAATTCGGTTAATTCTTGTTCCCTATATGGTTGCACCGATCTCCTATTCACTCTCGTGCAATACTCGACCGATGATCCTAATTCAAGTTCTAAACGTGAATCGCTGACTAAGCCTCATCAACGTTAACAAGTCAATCACACAACACATATGATCAACACAATCAAGTCAGAATTAGAAAACAAGAATTGAATTAAAGGAGAAAGACATACATCATATAGAATCTACACTGCCATGGGTGGCTTCATCGTTCCCTCGGACGAGGGGATTAGTTCCTCATGCTCATAGACAAGCGATCGGACATAACCTCCATGAGAAAAAGGGAGACGCAGCTCCAAAGAGAAAAGAAACTACCCTAAACGCTACTCTAAACAGTGGAAAACTACTCGATTCGCGGCCCTCCAAAAGCCCTACAGCCTCCTAAAGTTGGATCCCCCCCGGTTCTGATATGCAACAGCCTTTAAATAGTAATCCTGATCTGCGCTCTCTCGCGAGGCGAGCAGACTCTCGCGAGGCGAGAATTAAAATTGGCGCGCTTTCAATTTAAACTCTCGCGAGGCGAGCAGCCTCTCGCGGGGCGAGTCTTCAATTCTAGGCTGTGACCTTCATCACGGCTGGGCCGTGATGGTCTCTGACTTCCAAGTCTTCATTCTCTCGCGGGGCGAGTCTTCAAACCTTAAACTGCCACGGGCGTGGTATTCATCACGGCTTGGCCGTGATGGTCTCTGTCTTGCTGGTCTTCAGACTCTCGTGAGGCGAGAGTACACTCGCGGGGCGAGTGTCTCAGAATTTCAATTTCCACTATTTCTTTGCTTTCCTTGACTCCCGGAGCTTCACTTACTTAACCTGAAACAACAAAAGCACCCACAAGCGTAATTCTATTCAAAATAACCTAAAAACTACACAAACTACGCAAAATGAGTCAAAGTCCAACTTAGGAACAAAACAAGGTAAATTTGGGCGAAAACGAGAGTGAACTCGAATAATTTGCACAAAAACCCTAGTTCATCTAGTCATAAAACTAGATAAGCCAGAGGCTTATCAAAATACCCCAAACTTAAACCTTGCTTGTCCCCAAGCAAGCTTAAAACTCAAAAACGACTCAAGACTTGGCAAGCCTAAAGGAATCAATCGATTTCGCACAAATTTAATGCAACTTTACAAAACAGTTTTTTTCTCCAATGATCTCCCCTTACATCAATGTAATCCCCACATTCATTTACTTTAAACTATTGAGAACTTCATCATTCATGCAATCATTAGTCTAAGTTGAGAATCAGGGTCACACACAAAAGGAAGATCACCAATTTCAAACAACTGCCTTCCTCACAAGGGTATGTAAAATTTCACTCATTCGCTCAAATTTGTCTAGGCTTTCCACTTTTTCACTCAATTTCACTTATCAAGAGCACTTCCCATGAATTTGATTTTCATCTCAAAAATGGTCCCCACGTAAACATGTATGCAACATCAGAAGGTCTTTTAAAGGTTGTAATGGGGCCTGGCTCAAGGTAGGATAATGAAGGATATTTAGGCTTAAGTCCCTAGGAACTAAGAGAGCATGAGCATTAAACACATTTCCACTTAAATTCCTTTTTCCATTTTTCTTTTTGTATCGGGTGACTACAGCCTTTTCCTTGCTAATCTTTTTGTTCTGCCCCTTTACCTTTGGCAAATTTTTTTTTTTTTTTTCGCCTTGGGTTTCAACCTTTATTTTCTTTTTCTCACCCCAATATGACATATCACCTCGTAGCCACCCCAAACTTAGTTTCTCACAACCTTTCTCTTGCTCATTTACATGCTCTCCTAATCCTAAGATTGGGTTAACATGTTTTTTTTTTTTTAGATTTTGGCTCGTAATGTAGGGTCATCAAGAAACAATAGGTCAATTGGGCTCAATTTGGCTAACTAGGGAACATGCATTAGGGATGGTTCTTTTCAGGCCAAGTAGTTATTTCAAAGAAAATCGCCTAAATCATTTGATGCAACACATAATCATGCAAACCATAAAGAGATTCAAGCAAATTCGGGAAAGTGCAACTTAACAGTGATTCACACATTCAAAAACAGAGTTGGAGGCTCAAATCCTCACCTGGACATTTTGCAAATTGTTTGACCGAGATGCGATTCCTAGTGTGTGCACCCCCCTCACCCCAAACTTATCATAAATCAAGTAATCACAACAAAGTTCTCAAAGTTCAGTTTTCAATTTTTAAGTGGGGATAAACTTTTCTATTATTAGAACCTAGGGGGAAATCATCAATGGTCAAATAATTCATGCAATCAATCTACGCTCAATCTAATCAAAATCCAACAAGCTTGCCGACACAACATTTCATACAAAAACTCTTGATCTTCTCAAATTATTCAAGAGCGACAAACAAAAACAGAACACAAAAAACAAACACAAAAACAAAACAAAAGTTAGGAAAAGAGATACCTAGCTTGGGTTGCCTCCCAAGAAGCACTTGTTTAACGTCCCGAGCGTGACTTATTAAGAAGCATCCACCTGGATCCCATAGTCTGTGGTACAGAGGCCAAGAGATGCTCATCATGTGAGGTCTTCCACCAGGATCAAATGGTAATTGGAGTGGAGATCGTAGCAGTAATATGACTTCATCAACTCCACCCAGCCAGTGTATGAAAATTCCATTGACCTTTGTTATTATGAATTCACTTCCTCTCGGGTCAAATGGTGTCCTCACGAGGGAGTGTGCCAGACAAGTGGGAGTGTCTAATTTACCAATGTCCACACATGCATGCAAGCCAACATATTTATCCAATGCATTATTTTCAGGTTGCTTAGCAAGCATGGTGGAATCCTCTACCACTTTATCCGCATTTTGTTCTCTACCCCCTTGCTCCGGCGCCTTGTCCTTTGCCAACTCCTCTTCCTTAGGTTGCTCTTCCTCAACATGTGGTAGTTCTTCCTCAACTCCCCGAGAACTAGTTACATCCCAGTCATATCCCAACACCCCACTGCTTCTAGTTGTTGTGGCATCGCATAGGTTCTTAGGGTGGTTCTCGGTTTCACCTGGGTGAGTGTCTAGGAGAGGCTCATTTAGTTGTTTTGACAGCTGGGCAATCTGCATCTCTAGATTCTGAAGTGCCATCCCTGTATGAGTTGCCAACTTGTCAATGGCTGCGTTTGTATTGATTGACACTTTCTCAAGTGTCGCACTCAACTTCTCAAGAGCCAACTCCCAAGGTTGTGGTTGCCAACTCTGTTGAGGTTGTGGCTGCTAGGCTAGACCATCGTCAGCATTACTCCAAGCGAAATCCGGATGGTCTCTACTCATATCACCCCAATACTCGATTCGATTCGATAGTTGTTCTGGGGCACGCTGTCATTATGCCATGGTTCCACATATACTTGAGGGAAGTAGAACGGACAACTCCAAGTGTCATGGTTCCCATCACAATACTCGCAACCCGGAAGCATTCCTTCGTGTACCTCGCATACAAAACAAGGCAAGACCAAGTGGAATCAAAGAAGTAGAGAGATAGTAGAAAATAAAAAGAAAATAATAAAAATAAAAATAAGAACAAAAATAAACTAACCAAATAATCAAACTCCCCTAGAATAAGAAAAATTGGTTGTGCCAATCCCCGGCAACGGCGCCAAAAACTTGTTGTGACTCCGGCAAGTGTACCGGGTCGTCGCAAGTAATAAAAATAAACACGGTAAGTAATTACCGAGGTCGATCTCAGGGATTGGGTTACCAATTCGACTAATTTCGCGAGAAATCCGATAAGTTGGTTAAGTAGAAAAAGTGGTTGAGAGAGAGATTAATATCTAAATTCAATTAACAATCTAAATAAACTAATTAACTAAAAATCAGAAAACTAAAATGTCCAAGGTCACAAATCCACCTACCCAATATGTATACCCAAGTGATGATGAATTCCTCCCTAAGTTCAATTACAATGTCAACCGGGACCCCTAAATTCTCCTAAATCCACTCTCGTGCTCATTAGGACGTATTCGACGATTGGATTAATTACTTACTAGGTCTCATAATCCTAATCTCGAATTCGGTTAATTCTTGTTCCCTATATGGTTGCACCGATCTCCTATTCACTCTCGTGCAATACTCGACCGATGATCCTAATTCAAGTTCTAAACGTGAATCGCTGACTAAGCCTCATCAACGTTAACAAGTCAATCACACAACACATATGATCAACACAATCAAGTCAGAATTAGAAAACAAGAATTGAATTAAAGGAGAAAGACATACATCATATAGAATCTACACCCTTGCCATGGGTGGCTTCATCGTTCCCTCGGACGAGGGATTAGTTCCTCATGCTCATAGACAAGCGATCGGACATAACCTCCATGAGAAAAAGGAGACGCAGCTCCAAAGAGAAAAGAAACTACCCTAAACGCTACTCTAAACAAAGTGGAAAACTACTCGATTCGCGGCCCTCCAAAAGCCCTACAGCCTCCTAAAGTTGGATCCCCCCTCTGGTTCTGATATGCAACAGCCTTTAAATAGTAATCCTGATCTGCGCTCTCTCGCGAGGCGAGCAGACTCTCGCGAGGCGAGAATTAAAATTGGCGCGCTTTCAATTTAAACTCTCGCGAGGCGAGCAGCCTCTCCGGGGCGAGTCTTCAATTCTAGGCTGTGACCTTCATCACGACTGGGCTGTGATGGTCTCTGACTTCCAAGTCTTCATTCTCTCGCGGGGCGAGTCTTCAAACCTTAAACTGCCACGGGCGTGGTATTCATCACGGCTTGGCCGTGATGGTCTCTGTCTTGCTGGTCTTCAGACTCTCGCGAGGCGAGAGTACACTCGCGGGGCGAGTGTCTCAGAATTTCAATTTACACTATTTCTTTGCTTTCCTTGACTCCCGGAGCTTCACTTACTTAACCTGAAACAACAAAAGCACCCACAAGCGTAATTCTATTCAAAATAACCTAAAAACTACACAAACTACGCAAAATGAGTCAAAGTCCAACTTAGGAACAAAACAAGGTAAATTTGGGCGAAAACGAGAGTGAACTCGAATAATTTGCACAAAAACCCTAGTTCATCTAGTCATAAAACTAGATAAGCCAGAGGCTTATCACTAATCTATGAAATAATTCATGCCACGTTCTGAGAACCGTGAATGTTATGAATCTGGAGCATGAAATAAAAGGATGGGTTTCGTATTCGTTTTCCTTAGATGAGTAAATTTCGGTGACAAAATTCTTTTTAAAGGGGTAGTATTGTAACACCCTGATTTTTACTGTTTTTCAATATCAGTATATATATATATTATTTGAGACTTAGGAAATGATTTTGGAGAAAACAAAATCATATCTAGAGCCTACTCTATGGTAGGAAGCTTTGGTTAAAATTTGGGTTTAAAACTCAGACGGAAACCGGTTTGCGTTTTTAACCGACAATATAATTTTATACCGGCAGAAAACCCTAATTTGACCCAAAACTGAAATTTGTAGATTTTTTATATTATGTCTGTGAGGAATCCTACGTTCCAAATTTCTGATCAGAAATAAAATATTATGTTTATTCGGACGAATTTTGGTAAAAGTTCGGACGGAAAAACAATCAGTATTTTCACTGACAGTAAGATTTTAATGATCAAAAAGTCTAATTTTGACTTGTGAACGAAATGGTTTATGTTTAAATCATATTTCCAACGAGTCTGGTTAGTTTGAAAATTTTCGATCGAAAAACAGACAGAAACCCTAATCGGGAAAACGAGGCAGAGAGACTGTCAAGAGATCGGGACAACGAGTCATACATGATGACTCATGGAGGATGAGTCACCAAGCATTTATTAGCATTAAATGCTAGTAATCATGACTTTTAGGTAAAAAGACCAAAATACCCCCCAAGCGTTCGCGGGTATTAACAAGATACATCTACGCACTTTTAACCACTCATTTTACATGGTTGTAAACCTCCAACATCTCCTCAATTTAGTGCATCCATATATACTCAACCGTACCTATTTTATTTTGCTTTCGTTTCATTATTTTCCTGTTAAAAACCGAAATCGGGTAAATGACGGAGCTACGTACGGAATTTCCGGGAACCGCTAACGGATAAGATCGGTGTCTCATTGGTGATTCACTATGTGTGGCCCAAAATTAGCCACACCTCCATCAAATGTGAGCCACATATTATTAACCATGATTAGCCAAAATAACCTTAGTTAAGTTAACTATTAACTATGATTAATCATATATTAATTTAATATTCACCAAACCCATTATTTGGACTCTAAGGAACCAAACAAAGCCTAAATATTAGCCTATATAAAGGCTCAAAACAGAAGCTGCCCTCTCCCCACTTCTCTTCATCTTCGTCACCAAGTTTTCTCCATTTTCTCTAAGTTACAAAACTCATAAGAACAACAAATCTCCAACAAAAATATGACCCTCTTCCTTTCTGAAACTCGAAAACTCTCAACATAAAAGTTGTTCCTGTTTCTCTCTTCTTTCCAACAAGCTAAAGATCATCAAAAACGGATAAGTGGATTGGGAGATATGCTCAAAATACCGATACTGCCCAGAATTCTCAGCAACACACGAAACAGCAGAAAGAAGGCCCTTTTTACCCCTGTTATGACCCGAACCAAATGAAATATTCAACACCAAAGTTGTTCCTTTGCTTCTTATATTTCTAACAAGCCAAAGTTTGTGATTTTTGGATGAGTATATTGTGAGATACACTCACAAAACCATCACACCCTCAAGCTGTCCAGTTTTCAACTAAGTGAAGTTTGATCATTTTCTTCATTTCTTCAATCTTCAAGAGGTAAAACCTCATCACCTTACTTATATAAGCTTTCATCTTCATTTATTTTACAATTTTATGCCATGATCATCATTTTAAATTCCTAGATCTAGAATCTTGTAAAATCTCTAGGAAATTGTAGAAAAATCCTATGATCATAAAACCAATTTCTATGATCTTCATACGACTTCTATTTTAATTATACAAGAAATTGAAAAATTTAGAGATCCCTAGCTAATTCTTTCTAACTTGGACGAACCTATATGCAAGTCGGTTAGGATGATTTTCTTCATTCTTTAACTTGTTTTCATGTTGGTTGTTTATGGCTTGGTTTTGGTGGACAAAACCGTGGCCTACCTTGCTTGATTTATATTGTGTTTGTTTGATCTTCAAGTGGTCTACAAGTGGTATGGGGGAGATGACCACTATCCTACCTTTAATGTAGATACGTTGATGATTTACTTAGTGTTATTTAGTGTAAATGATCTTATAAATTATAAGTATTTAAGTTACGTAAATTATTGTTTTATGTGTGTGTGATCCTCTTGGAGGATGTAGTTGATACTTGATTTTGATATATGTTGATTTTGATTCAATGATTGCTAATTGGATACTTGATAGTTGTTTATTTGGTTTAACATGAAAAATGGCCTAACATGATAATTTTTGGGCCATTCGGCGTTGACTGGTTATATGGGTTCCATGATGTGTTAAATTGTTTGAATAATTTTTATCAGAATTAGATGAATATATAAGAATATAGAAATTGGTTTGGATTGATTTGGATGTGTATGTTGAAAGTTATGAATTATTGAGTCCTTAGGGACTAAATTGTAATTTCTGGGAATTTCAGTGGCTGCACTGAAATTCATGTTCTTGTATGTTAAGATTGTAGTCCTTGATGAGACAAAACCATCGAAATTGATTTGGTGTTAATTGGATTAATACACAAAAAGTTATAAGCTTTTTGGTGAAAAGGGACCTTTTTGCAATTATTGAAAAATATTTGGGGCAGAAAAGTGATTTCTGGAAAATTATAGGGCAACTGAAAAATATTTCTAAAGAATTTGGTTTGGTGTGATTTGGAGTTATAAATACATAGTTATAAGGTTTTAAGTGAAAAATGACTATTTTGTAATTAATGAAAATTTAGGGACTAAAATACAATTTTCGAAAATTAAAGTAATTGGACAGTGATAAACTGTTTTTAATTCTCACAAAGCTGTTCTAAAACTCCAAAATGAGTTTTGGACTATTAGAGTGTAAAAGCGTTGAAAAAGTATTTACGCGATTTACAAAATTAATGACGTTCGGTCAAATTTTTAGGAATTTCGTATAGATGGAGAGTAAGATGTAAAATCAGCAGTGTTTCAACATTTTTATATGAGTAATATAACCTAGGAGAGTAATACATTTGAGGTGAAGAACCATGTTTTCACAAAGTAGAACTTTTGGGCCTAAATTCAGTAAAAAATGACGAAATCGTCGTTAAACGTGTTTAAGGATTTTTGAGGAAATGTTTTGGAAAAATTGATACCTAAGTATCTTTGAGGTAAATTACTCTTGAAAATGGATTTGATTTTATCTAAAGGTTTTGGTTTTAAGCCAAAAGAATTTTTGTCTTCAAAGACGAGATTTACGGTACAATGTAAAAACCTAAGTCAAGAACGACTTAGTGAAAATACGAATGTAATAATTTATGATGTGGGGTGGAACACGACCTTATGTAATAAAGTATGGATAATTTATTATCCATATTCCATAAAATTTAATGGACTCAGAATAATTTGTTTTATCGAAAGCCAAAGAAAAAGTCTCAACTAGAAAAGTACAGAGAAATAAATAATTGGACTTATGTTCCAATCTCATAATGTGCTAGGTTTCGTAATCAAGTATTGTAAGAAAACTTTGTACAAAGATGAAAGGTTACTTGAGAACTTTAGCTTGATGATTAAGTACCGGTGACCCGTACTTAAGGAAATCTAGCATCTGTTACAGTACGTCGAAAGCATTCTGATGGAATCAAACTATGTCATCCCATGGATAGACGAGAAGAACACATTTCCGACAAAGTTTGACTAAACACGTAGTGAAACTATGTTCTGTAAGGCCGTTGTGCCTAGGAGATTGAGCTAACACTTTAATGCGGGTGTGAATTTCGTAGTGACTATCTATTGAAGCTTGGGGGTGTCTGGGTATCAAATACTCATATAGGCCTTGTTGGTTGCTGTTATGTGGCATGGTGATCTTGCAATACACCAACATACTCTACTAGACACTATGCATTTTCTGGTAGTGTAGGATGTTCCCGAAAAAGTCAATGTGCACGTTGATGACTCTGGACGCATTCTATTGCCCAAGGCTGGCGTACTCCGGAACAATCCTCCGAACCACTCTCTCCGACTGTTTGTTAAAACCATGGTATAGCAGATCAGAGGTCATTCCTCGAGTCTTAGATGTCTCTTATCTAGGAAAAACGGTGCCATGTGATTATGTTGTTGTGAAACATTATTATATCTATTGTGATGGATGATATAACTATTTATTAATATTTGTACATACATGTGCGTTGTACCACTGCATGTCTACGTTAAGTGTAAGATGAGCGAAAATCTCACCTCATTTCTGTATTTTCTGGTTTGCTATTTTCTATCTTATGTTGGACGAAGATGACAACAACACTGTTTCTCCATCACACACCGCTGGAGTTTGAGTGTACTTGGAGACATGGACACAGTCTTGAGGGCTTTAGTATAATGGATTTTTCTCAGTATTTTGTGTCTGGCCAGTCTCGTGTCTATGTTATATTTTGTGGAGCTATGTCTCTAAAGATATTATTATTATAAACATATTTCCAGTCTGTTGTTATTTACTGGCATTGGTATTTCCACCTTCTTTCTGAATATGTATGACTGGTGGTACTTGGAACTTGGTTTGTATAATATTGATGCATAAGTTGATATTATATGTTAAAGAGTATGTATGGTATTATTTACGAAAGAGAAAAGGAAAAAAATAAACCCGTATTTTTGGTAAAATAATTATTTTCCGCTTTACTCGGTCTTATAAAAATAGAAATGTCATAGACAATGTAGCACCTTGGAAGGGTGTTACAAAGGGGGTGTTACATTAGTGGTATCGGAGCTGGTCGAGTTTTTCGGGAATCCTTGGGAAATAGGTCTATTATGTTTATGTTGTGTGATCTCTAACTTAGACTTATTTTATTTACTTCTTAGAAGTAATGCGTGGTAACGAGTAAGTTTACGTTTCAGTTTCTGGTTTTGGTTTAATTGATTGTGGCTTGTAGGTCAGTTATGGAAGCAGTTGTTGAACTAGAAGCTGGACGTGGACGTGGACGCGGCCGTGGAAGAGGCCATAGAGGTGGTTGTGTTGGCGGTCGTGGTAATCTGGGAGAGGATCAAAAGGAGCTCAACATGAGACATAGACGATGGATGGAGTTTCTAAAAGATTATGACTTCACGTTACAATATCATCCAGGAAAAGCGAACGTCGTAGCAGATGCACTAAGCGGGAAGGCCATTCATATCTCAGCTATGATGGTGAATGAATTAGAATTGATTGAAAAGTTACGTGATCTCAATTTAATTATGGACGTAAGTCAAATTAAAATCTGTGTAGGAATGATTAAGATCTCTAGTGGATTAATGGAAGAGATCAGAGAACAACAAGTCACCGATACCTATCTTTAAGAGAAGAAGTTTGGAACAAGAAAAACTATTGAGTTTAGCTTGGGACTAGATAACATCTTAAGGTGCAATGGACGAGTTTGTGTACCTGATAATCCTGAGATGAAAAAGATGATTCTAGAGGAATCACACAAGAGTAAGTTGAGTATTCATTCGAGATCAACTAAGATGTATCATGATTTGAAACAAAAGTTTTGGTGGCCAGGTATGAAAAAGCAAGTCGCAGAGTATGTTGCATCATGTCTAATTTGTCAAAAAGAGAAGGTAGAACATCAACGACCAGGCGAAATGCTTACAAAATTAGAGTACCTGAATGGAAGTGGGACAGCATATCGATGGATTTTGTAGTAAGTTTACCGCGAACTTCCAAAGGTTTTGATTCAATTTGGGTGATCGTTGACAGGTTAACAAAGTCAGCTCACTTCTTACCTGTTAAGATCAACTGCACTGTGGAAAAGTTGATCGAAGTTTACATCAGAGAAGTGATTAGACTTCACCGAGTACCTTCGAGTATTGTTTCAGATAGAGACCCGAAGTTCACTTCACGTTTTTGGGGAAGTTTACATCAAGCGCTTGGAACTAAGTTACGCTTAAGTTCAGCTTATCATTCTCAAACTGATGGACAAACCGAGAGGACGATTCAATCGTTAGAAGACTTGCTGAGAGCATGTGTCTTAGAGAATCGAGGAAGTTGGGATGACCTTTTGCCTCTTATCGAATTCATATACAACAACTGTTTTCACTCAAGTATAGGGATGGCACCCTATGAAGCCTTATACGGAAGGAAATGTCAAACACCTGTGTGTTGGTGTCAAGATGGATAAGGAACTATTTTAGGTCCAAAAATTTTGCTGCAAACAACGA
Organism: Sophora flavescens; assembly: GCA_030762895.1. NCBI lineage: Eukaryota > Viridiplantae > Streptophyta > Magnoliopsida > Fabales > Fabaceae > Sophora > Sophora flavescens. The sequence goes on from CM061065.1 coordinate 19,079,858, forward strand.
AAAAGGTTAAACAAATCCGTGAAAAGATGAGAATGACACAAAGCAGGCAGAAGTGACTTACCATTTGACCCGGGAAGAAGTGAGTTCGCTATTAAAGAGGTCAATGGAGTTTTCACTCACTTGCTAGGAGGAAAAAAGGGTATATTCATATTGCTTCTACAAGTGTCACTCCACAAGCTATGGGATCCGGGAGGATGCCCTTACACTGTGAGCACCAATTGGTCCTTATACCACAGGCTATGGGATCCAGGTGGATGCTTCTTAATGAGTCAAGCTAGTGACGTTAAAGAAGCGCTTATTGGGAGGCAACCCAAGTTTTCTTTACCCTTTTTCCTTTTGTTTTTTTGAATTCAACTCTTGAATAATTTGAGAAGGTCAAGAGTAAATAATCATAAATTAATAGTTTGTTAAGTGTTTTCAGGGTAATAAGGAAGGAAGAGCAAAAAGGGCAGGGAGAAACAAAATCAGCAACCATCACGCCCAGGCCGTGACACTGGTCACGGCCGTGATGAGCTAATCATGAAGACCAGAAAGAATCACGGCCCAGCCGTGATCCCCATCAAGGGCGTGATGAGAGAACCCTGAAGATCAGAGGGCATCACGGCATAGCCGTGATGGAGGTCACGGCCGTGACAGCCTACCCCTATGGACCAGAATGCATCACGGCCTGCCCGTGATAAGCATCATGGCTGTGACACAATTTCCCAACAAGTTTCTAACTGGGATATGAGCCAACACCCACTACCGCCTCGGTAAGTCGTTCCATTTCTCTCCTCTCTCGGACTTGATTGTTTACATTGGGGACAATGTAAATTCTTAAGCTTGGGGTAGGGGTATTTTGAATTTTCATTTTGCATGTTGCATTCACATAGGCATAGTTTGCATGATCACATGATTAGATTACCCCCGTGCTTAGATATGATGCATCCAATTGTGAGAACTGAGTGCCAATTAAATTGAGATAGTGAATTCTTGAACCCAACTTTTTTTATTCTTGTGATAAGGCTACAAATGAAAATTGCTTGAGATAATCTTTGATAGTTGATAATTAGCATGTGGTTCCGTAGATTTGTGTTCCTCGTTGATTTTTGAACTACAAATGTGAGATTTTGAGCCAAAAAGGGGTACTCACTAAATCTACCCCATTCTTTGTGATAGAGTGTTATTCCTCTTGGATTGTATTTCTCTAGAACTTGACTTGAAACCGTTTTGAAGCTTAAAAATTTTTGAAAACATTTTTGAAAATGATTGAGGCACTAGGTATTTTTCCGGCCTTCTGAGCTTTGAATGACTAAATGCTACCCCTTAGTTGCCCAATTTTGAGCCTACATGAATAAAATACTTTTCTTGGTACCTCAAATTACTTTGATGAACATGCTTGGTAGGGCACCTTTTAAAGTATTACAAAAAAGGGTAAAAAGGTACTTGAAAAAGTATGGGATGAGAAAATCAGAAAAATATTTCTATGGAACTGAAAATCTCCCCTTCTCCCAATAAAAGAAAAATAAGAGAAAAAGAAATATAAATAGAGAAGGGGATGACAAAAATAAAAGTGAGAAATAAAAGAAAAAGAAAGAAAGAAAAGTGGAAAAGTGAATCAAAACCCACAAAGGTATTTTAGAAGGTGTCATGATTTGAAATGCTTCATGTTTTATGTAGCCTTTTGAAATGTCCTTTTCTTGATTTCCCCACCTAACGATTAATCCCATGGCCCCGTTGCAACCAAAGCAAAAGACCTCTTGATTCTTATTTGTTTTCATTAATAAAGTAGAGATTTGGTTGATAGTCAAGCCTATGGTAGAATTCATTCCTTGAGGAAAATGGAGCGAATTGTCATATATCCCTAAACATTTGAGTGAGGTGAGAAAGAGTGCCCGAATCAGTGAGAATATGAGTCTAAGAAACCTAAGCTTCTAATTGAACTTGAAACTGATTGTCTCTTGCTGAACTATTTGAAATGCCTGTTACTTGGATTGTTTACTCGGGTTCTTGGTTCACTATCCATGCTTTGATTATTTATCTCTTCTGGCCTTGGTGATTGCTTGAGGACAAGCAAATGAATAAGCTTGGGGTGATTTGATAGTGTGATTTCACATCATAATTCTTGTACATTTCTGCATGCATTTTCATATAGTTTAGGCATATTTAAATTGATTTTAGTTAGTTTTTGCTTTGGAACGGATAAGGCGGTTTCGTGGTGTTGTTTTGCAGAAATTAAAGAGAAAATGCTCAAAATCAACCATGATGGAGCTCGGATGAAGAGAAGCTTGAAAAGTGAAGAAAATAACCAAACAGAGCCCATCACGACCTAGCCGTGATGACCATCACGGCCATGATCAAGAAGAGTAGAAGGCAAAAGTCAGAAGCTGTCACGGCCTAGTCGTGATGCCCATCACGGCCGTGACAGACCAATTGGTGGAGACAGAAGCGATCACGGCCTAGCCGTGATGAACATCACGACCGTGATGCTCCAAATTTGAAAGCGCGTCCATTCCAGAACACGTCACGGCCTGGCCGTGATGGCCATCACGGCCGTGACGCGTTCCCAGTCTATAAAAGAGGCCCATCGCAGAACAGAAAGGGAGATCCGGGGGAGATTCTTCCAGACAGAAAAAGAGGGACTCTTACCCTAGGAGCACTTTCACCCTGGGAAGACCTTGGAGGCTGGCGGTTGAGGAGGACTGGAACCCTAGAATCAAAGGAGGCCGACGGCTGGGAAAAGCTTCCAATGGAGTTTCTTCTTTCCCTTCTTCTTTCCTTTGTCCCTACTGTTTTAGTTTTGGCTTTTTCTATGAGTAGCTAAATCCCTGTTGTTGGGATTAGATGTAACCAAACTGAATATTATGTATTTTCGATGATTGATTAATCTGTGTTCATGCCTTCGTATTAGTGTTTAATTCCTACGCTTAATGCTTGTTATGGTCTGATCATCCATGATTTGATTCTAAGATTTGATTTGCAATGGGGACGTTCTTATCATTTCTTGATCTGGAATTAACCACCTAGTAAACCTTGCACCTAGGAATGGGGTTTGGTTTATTAGTAATTGCGTAATCCCTACTCTTAATGCAAATTCATTAATCTAGGCCACCTAAGGAATTAGGGTCTATTAGTGGATTTAGGCTCTTGTCATCCGAGGAATCAGGGCTTGAGTAATTTCGTGGGTTGATTTTAATATTTGAAGCATGAATGAGAGGTATCTAGTCTTGGTATTGCATGAGGCTAAGGTTTGGTGAAATTTAATCCCAACACCTCTTTCTGCACTCCAAGTGTTTGTTAAAAGTTCCCAAAAAGACAAAAAACATTTTATTGCTTTTATTTTTATGTTTTGATTTCTCTTGATTCATATTTTAGTCTAGATAGTTGCTAAACTTGTGAATTGGTAATTGGCAACCGATCCTCGTGGGAACGATAAACGGTCTCACCACCGTATTACTTGTACGACTAGGTATACTTGCCTAGATTTCGTCTCAATAGAAGGATTAGTTGAGTAATTGTGTTTGGAGTTCGTGGAGGAAACCGGATTTGAAACCGAGACTTCGTTGTATCGGGACTTGGATCTTCAAGAGGTAAGGGGAGTTTGATGAGGAGCTTTGGTAACTATGTGTATAAATTGTTTGGTGTGTCTGTAATTAATTGTTGTAGTTTGTGGGGTTTGTTTTAAAATTATTGTGTAATATTCTATGATGCATGATTTATCTGTGAAAACATGCTATAAATTGCGATGTGTGAATTTATTGTTGATTGTGAAAGCATGTGATAAATTGTGTTGTATGAAATTTTCTGTTGATTTTGAGATTGGCTGGAAGCCTGATATCGGTCAGTGCTTATTGGAAATTAAGGATAAAACGTTAAGAAAATTTAAGGGAAACATTATGTTTTTTTGAAAATTAGTGGATTAAATTTTAAGGTAAAAATAATAATATTTTAATGAGTTTTAATGAAAGAATAAGTTAATGAGTGATAGTGAGTACGTAATCGTGAAAAAAATTTCACTTTCACACTTTTTTCGAAAAATGACAGGAACAATGGAAACAAATCTTAATTTTACGAAATGTATTTTAATTTTTTTTAGGTTTTTGATAAATAATTTTTCAAGAAATAAGGGTTTTTATTTGCCTAACGTCACAATGGAAAAAAAAAAGTGATCTTTTAAGTAGGGAAAAATAACTTGATATGACAGAAAGGATTTTCAAAGGGTTAATACGTTTTAGAAATAAAAAAAGAAAGGAAAATGATTTTTGTAACATCCACTTAGGAATTACTTTGTAACATGTGCGGAAATAAATTAAAAATTAATTCGCTGGTTTGCTTTCGGAAAATTAATTTATTATAGGACAGAAAACTCGGGTGTAAAAATTTTCTTTAACGGAAAGCTCTAGAAAATGATACATAAATTAAAGTAGTGAATACATATTGAATATCTTTACACATTCATAACAAGGTTGCCACGACATACACTGTTTTCTCAAATATTCTCATTTTCAAAAGAGGAAATTATAAAAAAGACTAACTTACAATTTCACAGTTAAACACCTTTTTTTTTAAAAAAAAAATACTACTCAACCAAAATTCCTAACCTGGTCACTCTACAAGACAGTTATTTCAAATACCGTCGTGACATTCCCACTAATGAATACTTCTTCAAGCATCTAGAAGTTAAGTCCTCAAATGACTTATTGAATTCCTTTGCTTTATCCGTGTTAGTGTACCAAAGTACTACCGTAGTCTAGAATAAACCTGATATATTTGTAAGGGCGAGACGCTAATATATGGATTTAACACAATAACTACATGCACGACACAAAAGAAAACATATATACATATACATTTATATAAATAAACAAGTAGTCCATCACCGGGTTTCATACCTAATCACAGTCTTTTAAAAAAATGCATGAACACTTCAATATTCAGGCTCTAATTTAATACCTAATCTCCGAAGACCCCAACAACGTGGCATGGAATACCTTACGGCACCATACATAACAACGTAGCACAGAATACCTCATTTAATAAGGCACCGTACATAACAACGTAGCACAGAATACCTTATTTAATAAGGCACCGTACATAACAACATAGCATGAATACCCTATCTTTAAGGCATCATACATAGGACATGGCATGAATACCCTATCATTAAGGCATTATACATAGAACGTGGACACGTCTGCCAATGAATTTATATAAAACATTTTGTTTTCATCATTTTTCTTTGTGTTCATTCTTCTTTTGTCGAAGCTCAAGATGGCTTATGACTATTCGTAATTTTTTTAACAGGATAGATTTCTCAATGTTAACACAGGACGCGAAGTCCAAATGCTCAATCACAAAACCTTAAACCTTGAAATCAGTCTTAGGTTCACGGTGATAGAAAACAATATTCACTATTAACAACGTTCATCACAACGTATCACGTATCAAAGATCTTCATGCTTTTATTTAAGAACGCTAGTATTCACGACGTCTCGGATACTAGGTTTACTTTTTACCATTAACACTGTTTTCGTTTGGTGAAACAGAAAATCAAAACAAAACTTCCGAAACTTATCCAAGTTGTCGGAAATAACCCGTTGTATAAAACTATTTTAAAGAAAATACGTTTACGTTGGAAATTCGTTTTACAAAATCATCAAAATCACTTGAAATTCATTTTCTTTCATAAAATCAATATTTTGAACTTGAAAATATTGCTTTGATACCAATTCTTTATTTTAACTAATATTACCATTTTTAGTAATCCTACCGCAAATATTATCGGAATTGTCCGACGTTTGACGTTTTAAAAACATTTTAAGTCCAATTATGACTTTTCTAGTAAAATAGTTTTTCCAATACCATAATAAAATTATTTTTGAAAATTATTTTCTTAAAATAACATTTTCTAATATTTAGAAATTTCTTACGTATAAACTAGCAGTGCAAAAATATTTTCACGGTTACCTCCTCACTATGACTCATAAAACACTCTTACACTGTTAAATCATTAAAATATTAATATTTTCCAAATAATGGCTTAGAAGTCTTATTTTGATTCAACCAATATGGATTCCATTCATACATGAATAAAAGGAATTGAATCAAGCAAGGCTAGTTTTTTTAAAAAAAAAAGACAAAGTCCTTCCCCCCACAATAACTAGGGTATGGCCTCAACAAGATCAATTGGCACAAAATTTTGTTTAATACATCCTCTCGGATCTTAAATATAGAGAGGATAATTAGAGAATAGAAATTAGTTTCATGCTCAATGGATTTTTCTATGATTTACTATGAATTTTCAAAGTTCTAGATCTAAGAATTGAAAAATATGATCATGGATTCAAAACAAGAAAATAATTGAAGAACATGATGATGATTGAGTGAGAGGAGTATGGTATACCTCTTGGAATTGAAAAATGAGCAAGGAATCAAGTAGTTACTTCACAAAAATGGCTTATGGAACTTAAGCATTTTAATGGAGAAAATGGAAAACCTTGATGAAGAAGATGATACATGGCTTTTATAGCAATGGAGTGACGTCATGAAGGAGTGTTGGGTCGTGGGTTTTGGGGGTGAATGGGTCCAAATAATAAAAATTTAAGGGCAAAAGAGTGATCATACACAATAGCAATTTTGTGATTAAATTAGGACTTAAGGACATTTTGGTCATTTCACACCAAAAGCCATTGTTAGTGGTTTGGCAAGTGCACCAAATCGCGATAAGTAGAATTTTATGCATGCAAAATGATGGACTAATGCCTTTCAAATCAGCAATGGACCATCCTATGGCTATTTTATGCTCTCTAAGTACCCTCACAAGCTTTTCCTCTTCCAACTTTGATAATGCACTGCTCGCAATAACAGGATTTTCAGCATTTTCACTAAGAAACACATATTTCAAATGTGCAGGCAGCGGTTTGAGCTCTAGTTTGGGCTTCTCTTGCACTTCATTTTTCTTAAGATCTTCCTTCTCGGTGTGGACAACAACCTCCTTTTGTTGAGCTTCCAAACTGCACAAGCATTCTTCTATTTCTTTTTCCTCTTCTTCATCAAGATTTTCAATAGAATGCACTATTATCTTCTCAAGAGGTGAAAAAGGGTGCTGCTATCCTAAAACTTCTCTAGCCATCACATCAACTTTATCCATGCGAAAACAATTCTCTTTATCACTTGGATGATGCATAGCCTCAAAAATTTTAAAAGTGACTTCTTCATCTTGCACTCTAAGCCGGAGTTGACCTTGTTGGACATCTATTAATGCACGGCCAGTTGCTAGAAAAGGTCTCCTCAATATGAGTGGTATCTCTACATCCTCTTCCATATCCAAAATAACAAAATCCACCGGGAAGATAAATTTATCCACTTTTACCAACACATTCTCCATAATGCCATATGGATATTTGATGGACCGGTCCGCTAATTGGAGTGACATTCTTGTAGGCTTCACCTCTCCCATTCCTAGCTTCTTCAAGATAGACAATGGTATGAGATTAATGCTTGCTCCCAAATCGGAAAGGGCCTTGCCAATAGTCATACTCCCTATAGTACACAGAATTGTGAAACTATCGGGAACCTTGAGCTTTGGAGGTAACTTCCGCTGTAAAATTGCACTACATTCTTCTGTTAAAGCGACCGTCTCATTTTCTTTGAACTTTCTTCTTCTTCATAAGCAACTCCTTCCTGAATTTTGCATAGGTTGGCATTTGTTCCAATGCTTCGATGAAAGGTATGTTGATTTGTAGCTTCTTGAAGATGTCAAGAAATCTTGCAAATTGTTCCTCCTTCTCCTTCTCATTCTTACTCACATGAGGATAAGGCAATTTCACATAAGGGAGGATTTCTTGCGGCTTGCCTTTCTCTTTCTCTCTCAACAATTGACTCTTTGTTTTTCTCAAATAGGATTCCTCATCAACTAACTTTGTCTTAGCTGAAATTTTGTTCTCTTCTTGATCAATCACCCCTTCTTCTTTGGTTTCTTCCATCTCTCTCTTCTCATCTTCTACTTTTTGATCAACATTTTTCTGCTCAAAAGATGGTGTAACCACTTTACCACTTCTCAACGTCACCGCCTTGCATTGCTCCTTTGGATTATTGATTGTATTTCCAGAAAAATTACCATTTGATTGATCCGCAATTTGCTTTGCTAGATGCCCAATTTGGTTTTCCAGATTTTTGATGGATGATTCGGTGTTTTTGAAGTTGGATTGAGTTACTTGAATGAATTGAGAAAGAGCATCCTCCAAAGATAGATTTTTTTCTTGAACTTGCTTTTGTGGTGGTGGATTATTAGTTTAAGGAGCTTCTTGCCTCCAAGGAACATTAGGGTGCTTCCTCCAACTTTGATTATAAGAGTTTGAATAAGAATTATGCCCTTGTCTTGAGTAATTCCCCATGAAATTTGCTTCCTCTCTAGAGCCAATAGTTGCTTCACAATTACCATTCTCATGCTCTCCTCCAAAAAAATCACAGCTCATTGCTTGTTGTGCCTGTATTTGCCCACAACTCATAGCATTAAGTTGCTTGGTTATTGCTTCCAATTAATTTGTCATGAGTTTGTTTTGAGCCAATAATGCCTTTTGAGAATCAAGCTCCAATACCCCCTTAGTCGATGTACCTCCCCTATCATGATTCATTGAGATAATCATTGGATGCCATGGCTTCAATCAACCTTAAAGCTTCTTCCACTGTTTTTGAATTCATTGATCCTCCCGCCGATGCATCTAACATTAACTTGGTCCGAGGTCTCAATCCATTACAGAAAATTTGCATTTGTTGAAGATCATCAAAGCCATGATTAGGACACTTTCTTAGGAGCTCCTTGAATCGTTTCCAAGCTTCATAAAGAGTTTCACCATCACGTTGCATAAAGCTTGAAATATCACATTCCATCTTCATAAACTTCGACGGTGGAAAATATCGTGTTAGGAACTTTTCTTCCCAGTCATCCCAAGTAGTTATGCTTCCTCATGGTTGAGATTGGAGCCAAGCTTTGGCTCTATCTCTCAATGAGAAAGGAAATAAGTGCAGCCTTATTGCATCATCCGTAGCTCCATTAATCTTGAGAGTCTCACATATCTCTAGAAAATTGGAGACATGACTATTCATATCTTCGGCTTCATTCCCTCCAAACTGATTTTGTTGGATGATATAGAGAAATGCCGGCTTGATCTCAAAATTATTGGCGGCTACCTGTGGTCTAACAATACTTGAATGATTCTGGTTGACTGGACCATTAGAATATTCCCCCAACGTCCTCCGGTTTCCATGTACATGTTCAGCCATGACTTCTTCTTGTTGAACTTGCCTTTGTAGAAGAATATGCTTTTTACTTGTTTCGCTTCTTCCTTTCTTTTGATTCTTTTCGATTCTTCTTTGTGGTCTTTTCAATTTCGGGATCAAATAATAGCTCACATATAGATTTACCTCGCATACACTACACAATATCTCACACAAGGTGAGAATATCCAATATATCAATTATCTAACAAAAACAGAAACATCACAAAGAGAAAAAAATGTTCAAATTAACAACGCTTAGCTTTGTCGATATTAATCAACAATCCCCGGCAACGGCGCCAAAAACTTGTTAGTGGTTTGGCAAGTGCACCAAATCGTGACAAGTAATAATAGTGATAGTAGAGTATCATCCCACGAGGATTGAGATTAAGTAGCAACGTAAACTAAGTAATTGATATTTGAACCAATACAAATCATAGTTAGAAAAGAGTAATTGAATTTTCTTTATCCAAAATTCTATCCAAAATGCTGTCACAAAATAAAACGAATGAATTAGGTTTTTCTTCTTTATCACACAAGCAAGTAAATGAAAGAATGAACAAATAGAATGAAATGAAAGTATTTAGGATGGTTAGGAGTCGGAATCCCTCAATTTTTCACCTAATGAAACCTTGTTAACCCCTAACTTTAATTCAATTCATTCAATTAACCTTTAAGTCACTAGTTTAGGTTTATCCCTAATTCCTTAGGTGATATCCTTTTGCTACCAATTAAGAACCCTAATTCCTTAGGTAATTCAAGAATTGGCACAACCATTAAGCATGAGACTCATAGAAAGGTATTGCAATGAAGTTCTATTCCTAGGATCAACATCACAATAGTAATCTACTTCAGATCTAGCATGAACACAAATTTTCCAATTATGCATTCACACTTATAATCAATTTCAGAGATGGCCAATCAAAGAAGTGCATTAAGCATAGAAAAAATTACCTAATTGAACGAATTTGAATTGAAATCAAAGGTGAAACGAACTTACATCAAGATCCAAATGAGTTCATCCCATCCTAACCTAAAAGATTTAGAAACTCATAGTAGAAAACTGAAAATTGGATGATATAGATGAAGATTGGGGTAGAGAATCCATGGATTCTTAAATTCTTCCTTCCAAAAGCTCTTGAACAACCATGAATCTCGAAAATGCTCTCAAATGTAACTGTTTCGCCCTCAGATGATCCGAAAGTCAATCAAAATAACTACCGAACGAAATTTATAGTGATAGGGGCCGCAACTAGCACTGGCCGCTGACATCAGGGTGTTGGGTGCCAGGCTTGGATTTAAGCTGATGCTATCTGTCTTCTAACCAGCGCTTAGCGCTAGTATACTGGCGTTGGGCGCTAGAAATTCCTGCTTCTATCCCAGCTGAGCGCCGACTCTGGAACTTAGCGTTGGAAATCATGTTTTTTGTCCTAGCTGAGCCCTAAGAATTAGGCTGAGCGCTGGGACTGAATTCCCTCTTTTCCTGCACATTTCAAATCAATTTTTAAGTGTGTTTTCCTTCAAACAATGAAATCTAATAGTCAAACTTCTAGCAAGAGAATTTGTGTATTTTTCTATCCATTTTCCTTTAGCTCCTAAGATTATATACATTTTTTTTTACTTTTATTTTCTATATGAATCTACATATGTTGCAGATTTATCACAACCCCAAACTTAGAGATTTTTCTTGTCCTCAAGCAAACATTTAAGCACAGAAAAGAGTAACAAGAGGTGGAGTTTTATGTTCAAATTCTCTTGTGAAACACATTACTCATGCAAGACCTCAACTCCTTACACTTTTTCAAAATACTCAAGCATCACACAATCAAACATTAATTCCACTTTGATCACAAGTTTCCTGCTTTAGAACAATCAAACACACTACAAAATCAGCTCCATTGAATGCACAAGAAAACCCCTTGCAACCTCTCTATTTAGTGTTGCACACATCCTCACTTGGTTATATTTGCTCTCAATTCCAATCATCATGCACTCCCCAATCCTAATCTTGACACGATGCTAAGAATATACATCTCAAATGTTAATGCAACACATATCATGAGGGCTTTTATTTGGTTGTAATGGGGCTAAGGTGGAGGTGGATAAAATCAAGTATATAGGCTAGACTACTTTGGCTTCAAGGAATGTGGACTCTTGGAATTTCCTCCCTTGCTTAGCTAGCTCACAAGCACACAAGCACATAAGTTGTGCTATTTCCCTTTTAGTTATTTACAACTCTTTTTTTTTCGCTTTTCTTTTGTTTTTTTATTTTCTTTTTGTTTTCTTTTCCTCATTCCTTTCTATCATTCTATTTTGCCTTTTTCTCGCTTTTGTATACTTTCCTTGTTTCTTTTTCTCTTTGGCTTTTTCTATTTTTCTTTTTCATTTTCTTTCTTTCAGACTTTGTTATTTTCTTTTCTTTTCAAATTTTTTTTTATTTTTTTTTATAGTAGGCATCTTTAGGAACCTTTAGTGGCCTACTCATACCCCAAACTTAATTTGATTAGTTGTCCCTAAGCAAGAGAACAACCCCAAACTTAAGTCCAAACATTCCTCTAAGCCTAAGTAGTGGGACCACATTGTTTTTTTTCTCGATTTTTGGCTTGTAATATGCTATCATGCCAAGAAAAATAGGCCAAGGCTCAATTGGGCATAGCAATGGAAAATGATAGGATAGAAATTATAGCCTTGAGCTTAAACAAGGAATTATTTCGTCAATCATATATGCATATGCAAGACATTGCAACAATGACAAGCATTCAAGGCAAGAAAAGGTGAGAACATGCAAGTGATGGTCAATCACACATGAAAGAAATCATGTAAAATGATGTGTTTGGGCTCAAAAGCTCACAATTTAGGATCATGTGCAAGAGAAATCCATGCATTCAGCATTGCATCAATCATAGCATGAAAACTTGTTAAAAACAAGTTACAAGGATCAAAAGTCTCAATGAATCATATGCTCAGCTAGTGTAAAATGCATGATGTACAAGTTATATGCCCACAAGAAACTTTTACACAAACTCCACTCAAAATACCAGTGTGCTAATCAAAGAACTACATTTCACTCATGCACTCCACAGGCTGTAACAAAATTGAATTAAGGGATAAAGGAGAAAGAGTTAAGAGCACTTCCTCCCTTTTCCTTGCATTATCTAGCCTGTGGGATCTGCACACACTGCATACGCAGCTGGATGACACTATCAAGTCATCACTACAACATATAAAGAACAGTTGTCAACATCCCAAGAGTTAATTTTTCAAAATCCACACATACTAAATAGTGAAATATAAGACTCTACACACCCAGATAAGTTTTAGATCCACACAAACTTGTGATAGGTTCAGAACCATAATAACAAAACAAACAAAGTTCAACAACAAAACAAAGTCCTAACTACTGTGGTGACCCCCAATGGATCATCCTCGGCAGAATCTGATTCTTCTCCCTCCTCCTCAACTTGGGCTTCTTCCATTTCATCAGTGGCTAAATCATCAAAGTTAATCATTTCCAAAATCTGCTGCTCGGTCAATGGTCCTATAGGTAGTCCTCCCAAAGTCTCCAGATCCACTCCTTGATTCTCCGCCATTCGGCGGAGCACAGATTCCAGCCCTTGCTGGGATTGCAGAATGAGAGTGTTTAAGCGACACATGACTTGGACATTGCGGTCCAATCACCCTCGGCGAAGTGCTACCCTCTCCAATTGCCCGGTGACCCTTGTAAAGCTAGTTTCTACATTCCTGATTCTCTCTGTAATGTCAGATTGTTGTTGTCCAATGGGTGGCCCCTGCTGTTCTGGTGGATCAACATGATTAGCTTGTTGTCCTATAGGTTCCACCTCCAGCTTCTGAATATATTTTGCAGTAATGGCAATCATAGGCTTCACCAATATTTCTTCTCTTGAAACTTGCACACCACCATTTTCACACCGCAACGCAACCACGGTAGAATGGCCAAGAGCAGCGGAGGGAGATTGGGCAATTTCATACATATCCCGAGAAAGTATCTCACCCACATCAATCGCCTTTCCCTCAATGATGCAATAAACCAACTGAGCTCTAGGTACGATCACATCCGATACATTAGCACAAACTTGCAGTGTGCGATGCACAAAGGTGCACCATGTTCTAGGAATAGACTTGAAATATGATGCTTTCAAATTTCTTGGTATCCCACTCTTAGTGTAAGTCCATGATGCACTGAGACGTCATAAAGTAGTTAGCAATGTAGCCTCATCAACCTCTTCTTCCTGAAGTTTATCATACTCACATTCTGCAAGTGCTGGTGTTCGAATGAGAGAATTGAGGATATTGGCATTGTACCAAATTTCTTTCCCTAGAACAAAGCTCCCATACTTATTCCCCTTTGGTGGTTCAGTTATGAATGCATTGGCATAGAACTCCTTGACCAACTCCTGAGACACCAGCTTCGGGAAGCTAACCAATGTATTCCACCTTCGATTTAGAATTTGCTGAACCATTTCAGGGCTCTCATTCCTTCCCAACCGCATTGATTTCTCATTCTGAATACTCCTGTAGTTGATATGATTAATATATTGCCGCTCATGAGCGTGAGAGTGAAACAGGGTAGCATTATAGGAAGGCGAGGCCGCAACCTTCTTTCTTTTCTTTTCGGATTCAGTGGGAGCCATGATAACCTGTTACCAAGAAATAGACCACATGAGTAGGCAAGCAAAATAGAATGCAAACAGGTTGTGTAACAGTGTAAAAGCCTAAAATTTTCCAAGAAAGCACAAGGTTAATCTGAGTCTGTCACATGCAAGTCACTTAAGTGGGGGGAAATCCTATCCATGCATACAGAGTGACTTAAAAAATCGAAACAACTACAGTGACATCAATTCAGCATATCTTCTAACATTAAGGCTCATTACATTCCTAATTCTCTCTCTTTTGCTTTCAAGTTCCGAAGTGGTCACTAACCATACAAGAGATTCAAGTCAACACAACACATACAAATCATTGAAACATTTCATCAAACATGTGGTGTGTGTGTACTTGTTCAATATAGCTCCACAACCTTCAAACATATCATATTCACATTAAAGGTTAGAGCTAATTGTATTTCATGGTCATGTAACTTACCCTAGCTCATATAAATGTGATACACTATGATTCAAGTCCATTTTCCTTGCAATTTTTCAAGTAACATCTATAGAAACATTTCATCAAACACTTGTGGTGCTGAATTTTTTTTGAGTTCAATGTTTCACACTTAGAGATGCACCCACTCATATTTATCCAAACTACATGGCTTAAGCTCAAGTCAAGTATCATTCAACAACAATCATGAGATAAAGACATCACAAGCACACCCATTAGCCATGGTTCAAGCAATTCAAACCACATCTACTCAAAATCAAACTTGTTCAATCACTGAGACCTTTCATCAAACATGTAGTGTGCACACTTTTTTTTTTCAAGTTTTATGCACTTGGCTTATGTTCCTTTTTTCCAGACTTTTCAAATATGAAAATATATCTAAATTAGTTCCCCATACAACACAAAAGAAAACGGATTCTTGAGTGAATGTGAGGTGTGTGCTTGTGACTTTGTGTTCTTAGTGATGTACATGGCAAATGACTCCTTTTTATCACACACAAGGTAGGGATAACAGAGATCTACACATATAATCACCTTCAACTGACAAATGTATTCTTTATCAAGCATAGAATGTAAACATGGAATAAGAACCCAAGTTCCAAATGGAAAACTCAAACCAACAGGGAAAGGGTCATGAGAAGGATGGAGATGAAGATTCATACCTGTTGAATTGGAAAGGAATACACACACTTGACCCACTGGTTGATACCTTACCTTTCGAAGCACAAAGAAGGAGAAGAGTTAGGGTTTCGTTCTGGGTTTGAAATGAATTCACACCTGATTTGGGTTTAAAAACCCCAAACCAGCTCCCAGCGCTAAAAGGATGGCGCCCAGGGCCCAACTTCCTGGCTTTTCAGAAAATTTCAGCGCTTAACCTCACTAGGTGGCGCCCGGCACTGGTTCCATCAATCCTTGGTGATTATGTTTCCACGCTCAGCGCCAGTTTTTAAGCTCAGCGCTATCAGAGGTCTCCTGCAACATTTTTCACAACACTGATGCTATCCTTGTGATAATCCTGCAAACAAGTTAGACCAAAATCTACACTCCAAAATGTAAAACTGAAAAAGAAAATAATTCTAATCTACTCTTGGGTTGCCTCCCAAGAAGCGCTTCTTTAACGTCACTAGCTTGATGCCGTATTTATATTCTAGGCTCTTGCAAACTCAAGGCGGTTTTTTCTCTCTCAAAGTCACCTCCAAAATATAGCTTCAACCTTTGACCATTCACCTTAAATCTCCTTTTGGATTCCGGGTCTTCCACCTTAACCGTACCATGAGCCATAGCTCCTTTCACAATGAAAGGCCTTGACCATTTGGACTTCAATTTTCCAGGGAATAACTTCAAACGCGAGTTAAACAATAGCACTTGTTGCCCTGGATAGAAGACTCTATGCAATATGTGCTTGTCATGATATGCCTTCACTCTTTGCTTGTAAATTGAAGCATTTTCATAAGCCATCAGTCTCATTTCCTCCAATTTATTCAGCTGCTCCAATCTCTTCTCACCGGCTTGGGTAGAATCAAAACTTAGAAATTTAAGAGCCTAATATGCTTTATGTTCAAGCTCCACCGGGAGATGGCATGACTTTCCATAAACCATTTGATAAGGAGAAAGACCAATTGGAGTCTTAAATGTTGTCCTATGAGCCCACAATGCATCATCTAGCTTTCTTGACCAATCTTTTCTTGAATTTGCAACAGTCTTTTCCAAGACCTTTTTTGATTTCTCTGTTAGATACCTCAACTTGGCCACTTGTTTGTGGATGATAATGGGTGGCCACCTTGTGTTTCACATTATACTTGGTCAAAACACTCTGCAAATGATTATTGTAAAAGTGTTTGCCTCCATCACTAATCAACACTCGGGGCACTGTGACACCCTAAACTCGGGTCATCACATTGTTACCCGTTTGCGTAAATAAAACTTAATTTACTGGTTGCTTTCGGAAAATAATGTTTTCTCAACGTTTATCTCTACAAAATGTGGTGATAAAATTTTTTCTTTTCCTCCTTATTTTAACCTCATAACCAAAACAACGTATTCAAATCACACTTAACTACATAATGTATATAAGTCCTCCAACTATACTGCCTCATATTTTTCTCACATAAATCATAATTAACTTTATTCTTAAAACATAACATTACCTAAGCTGGTCGTAACTAACGGACACTACAACCGATAAAAATAGCACAGCATGCCTCGAACTAGACAGCCTTCGTCTTCTTGTATGGATCATACCCCTCGTACAACTCTGATATGGTTGTAAGGGTGAGACACCAATATATGGATTTACCAAAATAAGTAAATGCGCAACACAAAAGAAGGCACATACACATATACATGTCTATAACAACGTACTCATTCATATTATATCACATCGTTTGTCAATGGGTTTCACACCCCAATCATCAACGTTGGAAAACTATGCATGAACACTTCAATACATCATCTAAACATTCATACCTAATCTCATGAGATATCTCCAACCTCTTGATGAGTTGATCAGACTCGATTGCCATAGGCACACCCATCGCACACTGTCCAACATCGTGGCACAATGATAACAATCTGAGATGGGGCGTCATTGTCCAAACCCCGGGCACAATGAGAACATCTTTGTATGATCTACCCTGATGCCGCAAGGTAATCCCTCTTTTGATCATGGCACGTCTGCCAAATGCATGCAAGAAAACATTTTGTTCTCGACACTTTTCTTTGTGCTATATCTTTATTTGTCAAATCTCTCAAAAGCTTACGACTTAACATCTTTTGAAACATCTTTACATCTTTTATTAACAACACAGGACCTCAAAGTCCGAGTGCTCAATCACGAAGCCCCTAGACCTTGCAATCAGTCTTAGGTTCGAGGTAGTAGAAAACAACTTAAAACGTTTTAACTTCTTTAAATAGATACCCAGTTTACAACATAACGAACTTTAATACCCCGACGTCTCGGTTATTAAGTTCCATATCTTTGTACATCTTTTTACATCGTTTTACATCTTTTACATCATATTACATCTTTTACATTGTTTTACATCTTTTACAACTTTTACATCGTTTTACATCTTTTACATCTTTTACATCATATTACATCTTTTACATCGTTTTACATCTTTTACAACTTTTACATCGTTTTACATCTTTTACATCTTTTACATCATATTACATCTTTTACATCGTTTTACATCTTTTACAACTTTTACATCGTTTTACATCTTTTACATCGTTTTACATCTTTTACATCTTTTATGTCTGTGAAAAACAAATCCAAAATAGGATAATGTCATAAGAACACTAGTACCCCGACATCTCGGTTACTAAGTTCTATATCATCCTTTACATCATTAAGTAAAACTCCTTTACCGAAAATTCTTTCTACTTGAAATTCATTTATAAAACGTCAATTCATAGAAAATCCACTTTTCCTTTGGAAACACATTTTTTCCAAAATAACGTCAAATCATCAACAACTTCTTTTTATTGAAACTTCAACTCTAATAAATCAATTCAAATTAAATCTCTTTTCAACATAAGTACTGTTGTTTTTAAACTCTCACCGTAAATAATTTCGAAACTTGCCGTCGTTTAGCATTTTCAAAGAAAACTTCTTTAAGTCAAACTTTGACATTTCTTCTAGAATAATTTTCTTATATAATAAATAAGGTATTTTCAAATATTAATTTCATAAACTAACTTTTTATAATATTTCGGAATTTCTTGCGTAAAAATTAGCAGTACTAAAAAAATTTCACGGTTATGCTCTCACCGTGACTCATAAATTTCTTTTACACTAATAAATCCTTAAAATAATAATATTTCTCAAAAACTCATCATTTTTCAAAATAATATTTTCCACCACTATTATATTCCAACATTCCCCATAAAACATTGAATATAATCTTTTCACATCTTATTAAATCTTTTATCTGATTAATCGGTTGTGCACTGACCACTGTCAGGCCTCTCAAACAACATCCAACATTCAACATTCAACAACATCATCATAGTTCTATCACCAGGCAGATTATGCATCATAGTAACATAATATACTACTGCAGATAATTAAATAAATTAAAAGCAGATCTAACACCGATACACAGATAAACAACACATCGTAAACAACATAAACAATTAATCACAAACCACATATAAATCATAGCAAATAGTTATTGAGAAAATCCCTCAGGTAAGCTCCCCTTACCTCTTGAAGACTCAACTAACGTTTTCAAACAACCTCCCGATTTAATCCGGTTTCCTCCGTCGGCTTTCGGTCAAACCAACCCGATTGATTCCTTCAAACGAATTGCAACCAAAATAAATCAAATCAAACCACAACATACTTAGCTCATGAGGGTTAGGTTTCGGCCAAAGGCTGACTTTTAGGGTTCAAAATCCTTAAAATTGCTAATCATGATTAAGTCATAGATTAATGGTCCTTAATTAACCTAAATCACGGATTAGTGACTAAACGACTAAGTTTCAAACTCAAAACTTCCTAACTCTTCTATACCAAGATTCGGCCTCAACGTGTTCATAGGTCTAGGGTTCTTAATTTAATAAACCAACTTGGATTTATTAAGCATACATACCAATAGCTTGATTACTAAGATCATTAATGAAAACTTTGAACAAAACTCATCTAGTTCCAAGAACTAGGGTTTCGGCCTTGATGAAATCAATATGTGAGAGTTTGATTTTTGATCTTCTATATACTTGGATACAAGAACTATCAAGGTATTTGAAGATTGAATCATGAATCAAGACATGAAAATGAAACAAAACCTATGAACACAACATTGACCTAGGTTCGGCCAAGTCCAGAAATTAGGGAAAGAAATTTCTCATGATCTTATGCTTCTAGATGGTGAAAATAGAGATGATTATAAGATCATAGCAATTGGTTTCATGTCAAAAGGATTTTTCTAGAATTAGTTATGAATTTTCAAAGTTCTAGATCTAGAAACTTAAAAGTGATGAACATATATGAGATAGACTTTGAATCATGAAACTTATTGAAGAACATAGACATGATTAGAGAAGAAGAATAGGATTCACCTCTTGAAGATCAAAAACAAGTGAAGATCAAAGACTTATGAACTTTAGGTTTTTGAACAAAAAGGCAATAGAAACTAAGTGAAAGGTGAGGAAGGGTATTTATAGGCATGTGGACTGCACCACTTTGAGGACCAAGTAGAAAGGAGGTGGCTTTTCAAAGGATTAAAGTGCAAATAACTCATAGGGACCACTTTGCATAGATTCCAAAAGTATAAGGACTATTTTGCAAATTGTCAATAGTTTGACATGATGGCCATGTGCCACATTAAATGTGGTCTTATCTTTACTCATCGTGTCTGATTTTTCTTGAAGACTTTTTGGAAAAACCTAGAACACTTGAGAACATTTGAGAACACTTGAGAATCTTGGAGAATATTGTGGAATTGTGTGGAATTGTGTGGAAACTTCAAGAATCCACTTGATTCTTCCAAACTAAGGCAGCCCCAACTCCATCTTGGGCCTGCGCATGGGCTTGATAAATTTGGGCTTGAATTCATCTTTGTGGGGCCCACTTAAAGATTTAAGCATTAAGCTTGACATAGGAAACTTGTATAGTTTCAAATACGCTTTATGAAATCAATCCATGAACTAGAAAATTTTGGGCTTCAAAGCCACGTCCATTAGAGATTGGGAACAAGGATTCTAGCCCAATTCACTTGAAAAAACTTAGAAACTAATTTAGGGACAAAAAGGTAATTAACAGAAAGTTCAGGGACTTAAGCGTAAAATTCCTAAATTTTCACTTTAACCCTGAAAAACCTTCTAGACTTAAAAATATGATTCATCCCCTTGAATCATCTCAAAATCCTAAGATAACCTCTTTTTATGCTCTTGGAAACTTCGAAATCCACTCCGTCATCTACCCGATTACGTATTCCGTCCGTAAAACGTAAATTATTTTATTTTTTTCTGAAATAATTCTAAAAATACACTCTTGTAGGAAATAAAATAAAAATCTTAAGTCTTTCGTTCACGAATTAAAATTAGGTTTTCTGAGCAGTAAACTTTTACTGTCAGTGAAAACACAGAAAACGGCAGACCGGTTTCCGTCTGAATTTTCAACCCACAAACTTCCCCGTAACTTATGAAAATAAGTATAACAAGGAAATGACATTGGTTTATCCAAAATCATTTCCTAAGTCTCGAATAAAAATATATATTTATATATTTACTACCGATATCACGAAGCAGCAAAAATCGGGGTGTTACAGGCACTCCAAATCTAGCAAAGATATTCTTTTTGAGAAATTTAACAACTGTGGCTCCATCATTTGCCGGTGAAGCAATTGCTTCCACCCACTTGGGCACGTAGTCTACTGCTACAAGAATATATTGATTGGAGTATGACAATGGGAATGGTCCCATAAAATCTATCCCCCAACAATCAAACAATTCTACTTCAAGAATACTTTGCAATGGAATTTCATTCTTTTTTGAAATTCCTCTGGTTCATTGGCATTTGTCACATTGCTTGGCATATGTATGAGCATCTTTGAAAAGTGTCGGCCAGTAAAAACCACAATGCAACACCTTCACTAATGTCCCGATCCCATTATAATGTCCCCCCATACGGGGAACCATGGCAATGCCAAAGAATACTTTGAGCTTCATCTTGATCAATGCACCTGTGAAGGATACCATCCGGGCAGCTCTTAAACAAAAACGGATCATCCCAAATATAGAAATTTGCATCACTGAAGAACTTTTTCTGCTGCTGCCTTGTTAGGCCTTCCGGAACAATATTTGCAGCCTTAAAGTTTGCCATATCCGCAAACCAAGGCCTCTCCTTGACCATGAGCATTTTTTCGTCCGGGAATTCCTCTCTAACTTCATTCTCTTGGACCGTGATAGCTTTATTTTCCAATCTGGACAAGTGGTCAGCAACCACATTTTCACTTCCTTTCTTATCCTTTATCTCTAGATCAAATTCCAGCTAAAGAGAATCCAATAGATTAATCTAGGCTTTGATTCCACTTTAGTCAAGAGATATTTAAGTGCAGAATGATCACTAAAAACAAGGACTTTAGAACCAATCAAATTGGACCTAAATATCTCCAATGCAAAGACTATGGCAAGCAATTTTTTTCAGTAGTTGTATAATGAATCTAATTTTCATTCAAAACCTTGCTTGCATAGTATATTGCATGGAAAAACTTATCCTTTCACTGTCCCAAAACTGCGCCCACTGCATAATCACTTACATTACACATTAATTCAAATGGTAAGTCTCAATTTGGTGCAACAATGATAGGTGCAGTGACTAACTTATCTTCCAACATAGTAAAAGCATGCAAACATTCATCATTAAACTCAAAAGGACTATCCTTATTCAATAAGACACATAAGGGTTTAGCAACTTTAGAAAAATATTTGATAAAGCGTCTATAAAACCCGGCATGTCCTAATAAACTTCGGACTCCCTTGACATTTGTAGGTGGTGGCAGCTTCTCTATGACCTCTATCTTGGCTCTATCTACCTCAATTCCTCTAGCTGAAATTTTGTGACCAAGGACAATTCCTTCATGTACCATAAAATGACATTTTTCCCAATTCAATACCAAGTTGGTCTCTACACATCTTTTCAAGGCAGCAGCTAGGTTAGTGAGGCATAAATCAAAGGTAGAGCCAAAAATAGAAAAATCATCCTTAAAAACTTCAATAGATTTATCAACCATACCAGAAAAAATGGATAGCATACACCTTTGGAATGTGGCTAGTGCGTTGCACAAGTCGAATGGCATCCGGCGATATGCAAAGATCCCAAAAGGACATGTGAAAGCTGCCTTCTCTTGATCTTCCAGATTAACCGCAATTTGGTTGTAACCGGAGTATCCATCTAGGAAACAATAGAATGCTTAGCCAGCCAATTTCTCTAACATTTGATCCATGAATGGCAATGGAAAATGATCCTTCTGAGTGGCTTGGTTGAGCTTGCTATAGTCAATGTACAAGCGCCAACCCGTTACCGTTCTTGTGGAAATGAGCTCATTCTTTTCATTCTTGATAACCGTCATTCCACCTTTCTTAGGAAACACTTGGACCGGACTAACCCATGCACTATTGGATATAGGGTAGATCATTACCGCTTCAAGAATTTTCATCACTTTTTTCCTCACAACCTCCTTCATAGTTGGATTCAATCGCCTTTGGGCTGCACAACGGCTTAAAATCACCTTCAAGCAGAATTTTATGCATGCAAAATGATGGACTAATACCTTTCAAATCAACTATGGACCATCCTATGGCTGTTTTATGCTCTCTAAGTACCCTCACAAGCTTTTCTTCCTCCAACTTTGATAATGCACTGCTCACAATAACACGGAATTGTGAAACTATCGGGATCCTTGAGCTTTGGAGGTAACTTCTGCTGTAAAATAGCACTACATTCTTCCGTTAAAGCGACCGTCTCATCTTCTTTGAACTTCCTCTTCTTCATAAGAAATTCCTTCATGAATTTTGCATAGGTTGGCATTTGTTCCAATGCTTCGGTGAAAGGTATGTTGATTTGTAGTTTCTTGAAGATGTCAAGAAATCTTGCAAACTGTTACTCTTTCTCCTTCTTCTTACTCACATGAGGATAAGGAAATTTCACATAAGGGGGGATTTCTTGCAGCTTGCCTTTCTCTTTCTCTTTCAACAATTGACTCTTTGTTTTTCTCAAATGGGATTCCTCATTAACTAAAGTTGTCTTAGCTGAAATTTTGTTCTCTTCTTGATCAATCACCCCTTCTTCTTTGGTTTCTTCCATCTCACTATTCCCATCTTCTCCTTTTTGATTAACATTTTTCTGCTCAAAAGATGGTGTAACCACTTTACCACTTCTCAACGTCACCGCCTTGCATTGCTCCTTCAGATTATTGATTGTATTTCCAGAAAAATTACCATCTGATTGATCCGCAATTTGCTTTGCTAGCTACCCAATTTGGTTTTCCAGATTTTTGATGGATGATTCAGTGTTTTTGAAGTTGGATTGAGTTACTTGAATGTATTGAGAAAGAGCATCCTCCAAAGATAGATTTTTTTCTTGAACTTACTTTTGTGGTGGTGGATTATTAGCTTGAGGAGCTTCTTGCCGCCAAGGAACATTAGGGTGTTTCTTTCAACCTTGATTATAAGAGTTTGAATAAGAATTATGCCCTTGTCTTGAGTAATTCCCCATGAAATTTGCTTCCTCTATAGAGCCAATAGTTGCTTCACAATTACCATTCTCATGCTTTCCTCCACAAAAATCACAGCTCATTGTTTGTTGTGCTTGTATTTGCCCACAACTCATAGCATTAAGTTTCTTGGTTATTGCTTCCAATTGATTTGTGATGAGTTTGTTTTGAGCCAATAATGCCTTTTGAGAATCAAGCTCCAATATCCCCTTAGTCGATGATCCTCATCTATCATGATTCATGAGATAATCATTGGATGCCATGGCTTCAATCAACCTTAAAGCTTCTTCCGCTATTTTTGAATTCATAGATCCTCCCGCCGATGCATCTAAAACTAACCTTGTCCGAGGCCTCAATCAATCACAGAAAATTTGCATTTGTTGAATATCATTGAAGCCATGATTAAGACACTTTCTTAGGAGCTCCTTGAATCGTTCCCAAGCTTCATATAGAGTTTCACCATAATGTTGTATAAAGCATGAAATATCACCTCTCATCTTCACAAACTTCGACGGTGGAAAATATCGTGCTAGGAACTTTTCTTCCAAGTCATCCCAAGTAGTTATGCTTCCTCTTGGTTGAGATTGGAGCCAAGCTTTGGCTCTATCTCTCAATGAGGAAGGAAATAAGCGCAGCCTTATTGCATCATCCGTAGCTCCATTAATCTTGAGAGTCTCACATATCTCTAGAAAATTGGAGACATGATTATTCAGATCTTCGGCTTCATTCCCTCCAAACTGATTTTGTTGGATGATATGGAGCAATGCCGGCTTGATCTCAAAATTATTGGCGGCTACCGGTGGTCTAACAATACTTGAATGATTCCGGTTGACTGGACCATTAGAATATTCTCCCAATGTCCTCTTGTTTCCATGTACGTGTTCAGCAATGACTTCTTCTTGTTGAACTTGAACTGTAGAAGAATTTGCTTTTTCCATGTTTCACTTCTTCCTTTCTTTTGATTCTTTTCGATTCTTCTTTGCGGTCTTTTCAATTTTGGGATCAAATAATGGCTCACTTGTAGATTTACCTCGCATACACTACACAATATCTCAAACAAGGTGAGAATATCCAATATATCAATTATCTAACAAAAACAGAAACATCAGAAAGAGAAAAAAAATGTTCAAATTAACAATGCTTAGCTTTGTTGATATTAATCAATAATCCCCGGCAACGGTGCCAAAAACTTGGTAGTGGTTTGGCAAGTGCACCAAATCGTGACAAGTAATAATAGTGAGAGTAGAGTATCGTCCCACGAGGATTGAGATTAAGTAGCAACGTAAACTAAGTAATTGATATTTGAACCAATACAAATCATAGTTCCAAAAGAGTAATTAAATTTTCTTTATCCAAAATTCTATCCAAAATGTTGTCACAAAATAAAATGAATGAATTAGGTTTTTCTTCTTTATCACACAAGCAAGTAAATGAAAGAATGAACAAATAGAATGAAATCAAAGTATTTAGGACGGTTAGGAGTCGTAATCCCTCAATTTTTCACCTAATGCAACCTTGTTAAACCCTAACTTCAACTCAATTCATTCAATTAACCTTTAAGTCACTAGTTTAGGTTTACCCCTAATTCCTTAGGTGATATTCTTTTGCTACCAATTAAAAACCCTAATTCCTTAGGTAATTCAAGAATTGGCACAACCATTAAGCATGAGACTCATAGAAAGGTATTGCAATGAAGTTCTATTCCTAGGATCAACATCACAATAGTAATCTACTTCAGATCTAGCATGAACACAAATTTTCCAATTATGCATTCACACTTATAATCAATTTCAGAGATGGCCAATCAAAGAAATGCTTTAAGCATAGAAGAGATTGCCTAATTGAACAAATTTGAATTGAAATCTAAGGTGAAACGAACTTACATCAAGATCCAAATGAGTTCATCCCATCCTAACCTAAAAGATTTAGAAACTCATAGTAGAAAACTGAAAATTGGATGATATAGATGAAGATTGGGGTAGAGAAGCCATGGATTCTTCAATTCTTGCTTCCAAAATATCTTGAACAACCATGAATCTCGAAAATGCTCTCAAATGTAACTGTTTCACCATCAGAGATGATCCAAAAGTCAATCAAAATAACTGCCAAACGAAATTTATAGTGATAGGGGCTGCAACTAGCGCTGGGCGCTGACATCAGGGCGCTGGGTGCCAGGCTTGGACTGAAGGTGATGCTGTCTGTCTTCTAACCAGCACTAGGCGTTGGAAATCATGCTTTCTATCCTAGCTGAGCGCTAGGAATTTTGCTGAGCACTGGGACTGAATTCCCTCTTTTCCTGCACAAGTCAAATCAATTTTTTACTTTTATTTTCTATATGAATCTGTATATGTTGCAGATTTATCAGCCATCATGACAAACATGTGGTGAGGATTGGTTGTAAGTGTGGCTGACTTATGTCCACATATTGTTGGGCAAACTTGGCTTTTCAATGGAAGTTCAAGGGTAAAATTGTCCAAGGGCAAAATGGTCATTACACTGTTTTGAAGAAATATCTAGATTTTTGTTTAAATGTCATCATGACATTGATGACTCACCCATATTACTCACCACCCATGGTGGCAAGAGGTCTCATCATCCGATGTAGGGTTTTGTCTCTGCACGTCCGTTCCCGACTCCGTCGATTACCCAACTTAGGATTTTACGCTCGAATCGAGTATAATAACCTATTTATTTTGAAAATTTTCAAAATAACCTATATCATTGGAAATGAGATATAAAATCTATTCATTTCGTTCTCGGGTCAAATTTAGGCTTTCTGATCAGTAAAATCTTATAGTCAGCAAAAGCGCAGACCGGGTTCCGTATGAATTTTCAACCAAAAATTTAACCGTATACTTATGAAAATAACTATGATATGAATATGACTTTGGTTTTCCCAAAATAATTTTATAAGTTTTAGATAAAAATATGAACGATTATTTATATTTATATCGATCTTAGAAAGCGAAAAAAATCGAGGTGTTACACTACTACCCCACTAAAAAAAAATTCGTCCTCAAAATTTTGTGACTTAAGGCTAGACAAGATTTTCCTAATAACACGGTCTTACTTTCACAAGAAGGTAAGTATTTGTAGAAGAATTTTGTAAAAGGAATACAGGAATGTTTAGTATGTAAAAAGATTCTTTAATAGGGTCGTGAGTGTAAAATTGCATAGCTAATACATATTTACAACCATGACTCTAATACAGTTCTTTCTTTCACGAGAACTCCCAAAGAATTAGGAACTCTCAAAATGAATAGTTCCTAACCTTAAGAGGATTTATTATTTGGATAAGGAATTTATAAATGACAATTTAAAAATAACAACAGTCCGACAAAATCCAGACTAGATCACTTTCACCAAAAGTAAAAGTGACTAGACTAAGTTTCATCTAGAAACTTCTTTTACCAAGAAAATATCTATCTCGAACAATAATAGGATACTTCACAAAATAAAATTCCAAAATAATTGGTCCAACAATTTAAGTGTGAAAAAAATTCACAATCATTGGAAAAGAAATGATCTGACCCCAAAATCTGGACTGATCACTTCCAAGTCCTTGTCCAATTCCTGGTTCCTTAACTTACCTAAAAGACAACTCAGTCAGTCCACAACCAGAAACTGAAATGTATACTTATGTGTTAACATACATTACTTGTAATAAGTAATTCAAACAAGTCCTAATCAGAGAAAACACAACATCAACACAAATGACCTATTCCCCAACATTCCCGAAAGACTCGACCAGCTCTGATACCAATAATGTAACACCCCCCTTGGGCATTACTCTGTAACACGTGGGAAAATAAATTAAAAATTAATTCGCTGGTCATTACTTTGTAACACAGTTAAATATCTTTACACATTCATAACAAGGTAGCCACGACATACACTGTTTTCTCAAAGAGTCTCATTTTCAAAAGAGGAAATTATAGCAAAGACTAACTTACAATCTAACAGTTAAATACCTTTTTTTTTTAAATACTACTCAACCAAAATTCCTAAGCTGGTCACTCTACAAGACAGTTATTTGAAATACCCTCGTGACATTCCCACTAACGAATACTTCTTCAAGCATCTAGAAGTTAAGTCCTCGAATGACTTAGTGAATTACTTTGCTTCATCCGTGTTAGTGTACCAAAGTACTACCATAGTGTAGAATAAACCTGATATTTTTGTAAGGGTGAGACGCCGATATATGGATTTAACACAATAACAGCATGCGCGACACAAAAGAAAACATATATACATATACATTTATATAAATAAACAAGTAGGCACGAAATTTTTGTTCAATACATCCTCTTGGATATTAAATATAGAGAGGATAATAAGAGCATAGAAATTGGTTTCACGCTCATTGGATTTTTCTATGATTTACTATGAATTTTCAAAGTTCTAGATCTAAGAGTTGAAAATTATGATCATGGCTTCAAAACAAAAAAATAATTGAAGAACATGATGATTATTGAGTGAGAGGAGTGTGGTATACCTCTTGGAATTGAAAAATGAGCAAGGAATCAAGTAGTTGCTTCACAAAAATGGCTTATGGAACTTAAGCTTTTTAATGGAGAAAATGGAAAACCTTGATGAAGAAGATGAAACATGGCTTTCATAGTAATGGAGTGGCCTCATGAAGGAGTGTTGGGCCATGGGTTTTGGGGGTGAATGGGTCCAAATCATAAAAATTTAAGCGCAAAAGAGTAATCTTACACAAAGGCAATTTTGTGATTAAGTTAGGACTTAACGACATTTTGGTCATTTCACTCCAAAAGCCATCATGACAAACATGTGGTGAGGATTGGCTGTAAGTGTGGCTGAATTATGTCCACATATTTTTGGGTAAACTTGGCATTTCAATGGAAGTTCAAGGGTAAAATGGTCCAAGGGCAAAATGGTCATTACACTAGTTTGAAGAAATATCTAGATTTTTGTTTAAATGTCCTCAAGACATTGATGACTCACCCATATTACTCACCACCCTAGGTGGCAAGAGGTCTCATCATCCAATGTCGGGTTTTGTCTCTACACGTCCGTTCTTGACTTTGTCGATTACCTGATTTAGGATTTTACGCCTGAATCGAGTATAATAACCTATTTATTTTGAAAACTTTCAAAATAACCTATATCGTTGGAAATGAGATATAAAATCTATTCATTTTGTTCTCGGGTCAAATTTAGGCTTTCCGATCAGTAAAATCTTACAGTCAGCAAAAATGTAGACTGGGTTCCGTCTGAATTTTCAACCAAAAATTTCACTGTATACTTACAAAAATAAGTATGACATGAATATGACTTTGGTTTTCCCAAAATCATTTTCTAAGTTTCAGATAAAAATATAAACGTTTATTTATATTTATACCGATCTTAGAAAGTGAAAAAAATCAGGGTGTTACATTACTACCCCACTAAAACAAATTTCGTCCCCGAAATTTCGTGACTCAAGGCTAGACAGGATTTTCCTAATAACAAGGTCTTACTTTCACAAGAAGGTAAGTATTTGTTGAAGAATTTTGTCAAAGGAATACAAGAATGTTTAGTATGTAAAAAGATTCTTTAATAGGTTCGTGAGTGTAAAACTGTATAGCTAATACAAATTTACAACCATGAATCTAATAAAGTTCCTTCTTTCACGAGAACTCCCAAAGAATTAGGAACTCTCAAAATGAATAGTTCCTAACCTTAAGAGGATTTATTCTTTGGATAAGGAATTTATAAATGACAATTTAAAAATAACAACAGTCCGACAAAATTCAGACTGGATCACTTTCACCAAAAGTAATAGTGACTAGACTAAGTTTCATCTAGAAACTTCTTTTATCAAGAAAATGTCTATCGCGAACAATAATAGGATAGTTAACAAAAATAAAATTCCAAAATAATTGGTTCAACAATTTAAGTGTGAAAATAATTCACAAACGTTGGAAAAGAAATGATCTGACCCCAAAATCTGGACTGATCACTTCCAAGTCCTTGTCCAATTCCTGGTTCCATAACTGACCTACAAGACAACTCAGTCAGTCTGCAACCAGAAGCTGAAATGTATACTTATGTGTTAGCATACATTACTTTTAATAAGTAATTCAAACCAGTCCTAATCATAGAAAACACAACATCAACACAACAGACCTATTCCCCAACTTTCCTGAAAGACTCGACCAGCTCTGATACCACTAATGTAACACCCCCTTGGGCATTACTTTGTAACACGTGCGGAAATAAATTAAAAATTAATTCACTGGTTTGCTTTCGGAAAATTAATTTATTATAGGGCAGAAAACTCGGGTGAAAAAATTGTCTTTAAAGGAAAGCTCTAGAAACATTATACACAAATTAAAGTAGTGAAGACATATTGAATATCTTTACACATTCATAACATGGTTGCCTCGACATACACTGTTATCTCAAAGAGTCTCATTTTCAAAAGAGGAAATTAAAACAAAGACTAACTTACAATCTCACAGTTAAATACCATTTTTTTTAAATACTACTCAACCAAAATTCCTAAGCTGGTCACTCTACAGGACAGTTATTTGAAATACCCTCGTGACATTCCCAAATACTTCTTCAAGCATCTAGAAGTTAAGTCCTCGAATGACTTAGTGAATTACTTTGCTTCATCCGTGTTAGTGTACCAAAGTACTACCGTAGTCTAGAATAAACCTGATATTTTTGTAAGGGTGAGACGCTGGTCGCGCTGTCGCGCACGCGCCAAAAAGGTTGAGCGGGTTTAAAAGTATAGTATAGTGCGACAACTCGGATGTCGTCTCTAAGGACTCTGAGAATATTACTTTTCACAAAAATAAGTTTTTTTTTTGGGGGGGTTTGGATTGGAATGCAATTAAGAAACAAACAAAACAGTAATCAAAACAAGGCAGTTGAAAAGGGATTATCAATTGTCAAACAACGATTAATCTACTGTCAAGAATTCCCAACTATCCCTGGTTAATGTAATCCCAAGCCCTAAGCAGATTCTAATCCCCTTTCAGTTACAGTAACAACTAACAACGTAATTGCTACTATGGATGCAAATTCCTATTCCCGTAATAACAAACGGGATTAAGCGCTCATAATCAAACGATCATGAATGAACACACGCGAATTAACAAACGCGATTATGTATAGGAAATTTACATTACTGAAACGAATCAATACAATATTACACACTCCTGAAATAACAAACAGAAATATGCAATATGATATTGAAAAGGGAAAAGCAATTAAAATAGGGATTTACATAACCTCAAGTATATAGGATCCTCAAACAGTAGACTAATCCTAGGACTTAGTGCTCCATTACAGATAGAAGGAAAACTCAAAAGTGTAATGTAAAGTAGTCAAAAAAACAGGATGATTTCTGTCTGCAGCGTTTCTGCTTTTATAAGAGGCTGCGCATCACGGCCGTGATGGCTGTCACGGCCAGGCCGTGATCGTCTCTGCCAAGGGTGACCTTTCGCATTCTGGTACGTTACGGCCGTGATGGCTATCACGGGCAGGCCGTGATACATTCTGACTTTTGGTTTCTCTCTTGTCACGGCCGTGATGATAGCATGATGAATGATAAGTTTGGGGTGATAGGGAGCACACACTAGGGATAGTATCTCTTTCAAACAAATTGCATGAATGTCCAGGTGAGGTTTTGAGCCTCCAACATGTTTTTAAACTGTGTGAAAATCACTTTCAAGTTGCACTTCCCTGGATTTGATTGAATCTCTTTTTGGTTTGCATGATTATATGTGAGTAGCAAATGATTTAGGCAGTTTCTTTGTAAATAGCTACTTGGCCTGAATAAACTAATTCCTATTGCATGTTCCCTAGTTAGCCCTTTTGAGCCTATTAGCCTATTAGTTCTTGATAACCTAATGTTATAAGCCCAAAAATCTGGAAAACCATGTTAACCCGATCTTAGGATTAGGAGAGCATGTAATCTTGGAGTGGGTGCAAGAAACCAAAGTTTGGGGTGGCTGCAAGGTGTAATATGTTGTTGGGATTCAAAAAAAAAAAAAAAAAAGTTGAAGCCAAAAGCTTGTGAAAAAAAAAGTGTTCATAAAAAAAAATAATACAAAAATGCCAAAAAGAAATAAAAAGAGCTGTAGCCACCCAGAAGTGTAAAGAAAAAAATAAAGAAAGGAACTTGAGTGAAATTCAAAGTGTAAATATAGTTCATGCTCTCTTAGTTCCTAGGGTCTTCAGCTTAGTTTCTTTGTATATCCTACCCTTAGCCGGGCCCCAA
The DNA here is from genome assembly GCA_030762895.1 of Sophora flavescens. Taxonomy (NCBI): domain Eukaryota; kingdom Viridiplantae; phylum Streptophyta; class Magnoliopsida; order Fabales; family Fabaceae; genus Sophora; species Sophora flavescens. The sequence continues at coordinate 19,111,690 of CM061065.1, forward strand.
TTACAACCCAATAAAGACCTTTTGATGTTGCTTGCATATTTTCTGTGGGAGCCATTTTGAGGTGAAAATCAAACTTTTGGGAAGTGTACTTGAAAAGTGAAACTGAGTGCAAGTTGTTAGCCTGACATAAACTGAGTGACTGAGTGAACAAATAATGCCCTTGTGAGGAAGGCAGTTGTTTGGATTTGGTGATCTCCCTCTTGTGTGTGACTTAGATTCCCTGCTTAGATTTCTGATTGTTTTCATGATGAAACTCTCAATTGTTTGGAATAAATGAATGTGGGGATTGCTCTGTTTGAAAAGGGGGAAACAATGAAGAAAAACTGTTTTGATGTTTTGCTTGAATGTGTGCAATGTTGATTGAATCTTTTAAGCTTGCCAGGTCTTGAGTCCTTTTGATTTTTGAGTCTTAGTTTGCTTGGGGACAAGCAAAGTTTAAGTTTGGGGTATTTTGATAAGCCTCTGGCTCATCTAGTTTTATGGCTAGTATGACCAGGGTTTTGTGCAAATTATATCCTACTTTCACCCAAATTAGATTAGATTGTCCTCAAGCAAGGTTTTGAGTCGTTTGCGTAGTTTTAGGATAATTTAGCTAGTTTTGAATTAAATAAAGCTTATGGCTATTTTGTTGTTTCAGGATAATAAGAAGAGCAAGTAAGGAAGTGTATAAGGCGGAGGCCATCACGCCCAGGCCGTGACACTGGTCACGGCCGTGATGAGAAGATCATGAAAAGTCAGAGGCGATCACGGCCCAGCCGTGATACACATCACGGGCGTGATAAAGAAATGCAAAAAGTCAGACCGTGATCCTTCATCACGGTCAGACCGTGATCCTTTCTGACTTTTTGCATTTCTTTATCACGCCCGTGATGTGTATCACGGCTGGGCCGTGATCGCCTCTGACTTTTCATGATCTTCTCATCACGGCCGTGACCAGTGTCACGGCCTGGGCGTGATAGCCTCTGCTTCAGATACACTTCCTTACTTGCTCTTCTTATTATCCTGAAACAACAAAATAGCCATAAGCTTTATTTAATTCAAAACTAGCTAAATTATCCTAAAACTACGCAAACGACTCAAAACCTTGCTTGAGGACAATCTAATCTAATTTGGGTGAAAGTAGGATATAATTTGCACAAAACCCTGGTCATACTAGCCATAAAACTAGATGAGCCAGAGGCTTATCAGACGCCAATATATGGATTTAACACAATAACTGCATGCACAACACAAAAGAAAACATATATACATATACATTTATATAAATAAACAAGTAGTCAATCACTAGGTTTCATACCCGACCACAACTTTTTAAAAAAAATTGCATGAACCCTTCAATATTCAGGTTCTAATTCAATACCTAATCTCCGAAGACCCCAACATCAAATGAATGAGTTGATCAAGCTCCATTGCCAGGTATTTTAGGCACAACGTGGCATGGAATACCATACGGCACCATACATAACAACGTAGCACAAAATACCTTATTTAATAAGGCATCGTACATAACAACGTAGCATGAAATACCTTATTTAATAAGGCACCGTACATAACAATGTAGCATGGAATACCTTATTTAATAAGGCATCGTACATAACAACGTAGCACGAATACCCTATCTTTAAGGCATCATACATAGGACATGGCATGAATACCTTATCATTAAGGCATCATACATAGAACGTGGACACGTCTGCCAATGAATGCATATAAAACATTTTGTTCTCTTCATTTTTATTTATGTTCATTCTTCTTTTGTCGAAGCTCAAGATGTCTTACGACTATTCTTAATTTTTTTTAACGTGATAGATTTCTCAATGTTAACACAAGACTCGAAGTCCGAATTCTCAATCACAAAACCTTAGACCTTGAAATCAGTCTTAGGTTCGTGTGATAGAAAACAATATTCACTATTAACAACGTTCATCACAATGTGTAACAACGTAACACGGATCAAAGATCTTCATGCTTTTATTTAAGAACGCTAGTATTCACGGCGTCTCGGATACTATGTTTACTTTTTAACATTAGCACTGTTTTTGTTCGGTGAAACACAAAATCAAAACAAAACCTCCGAAACTTATCCAAGTTGTCGGAAATAACCCGTTGTATAAAACTATTTTACAGAAAATACGTTACGTTGGAAATTCGTTTTACAGAATCATCAAAATCACTTGAAATTCATTTTCTTTCATAAAATCAATATTTTGAACTTGAAAATATTGCTTTGATACCAATTCTCTATTTTAACTAATATTACCATTTTTAGTAATCCTACCGTAAATATTATCTGAATTGTCCGACGTTTGACGTTTTTAAAACATTTTATGTCCAATTATGACTTTTCTAGTAAAACAATTTTTCCAATACCATAATAGAATTATTTATTAAACTTATTTTCTTAAAATAACATTTTCTAATATTTAGAAATTTCTTACGTATAAACTAGCAGTGCGAAAATATTTTCACGGTTACGTCCACACTATGACTCATAAAACACTCTTATGCTGCTAAATCATTAAAATAATACTATTTTCCAACATTTGTTATTTTTTCCAAATACTATTTTCTATCAATATTATACTCCAATAATGCTCCCTTAAACATTGAATATAATTTTTAAAGTTTCTTAAAGCTTTTATCTGATTAATTGATTGGGCACTGACCAATGTCAGGCTTCTCAAACAACAATCAACAACAATATCTTAACAATTATCCCAGGCAGATCATGCATCCAATCACTATAATATATAACTATAAATAAATAATTAACAACGGATAAACACACAGATAAAAAATAATACAACTTAAACCAAATTAAACAAGCACCACAACCACAAATAAATAATACACACCACACACTAATCACATACAATTATTTGAAAAAATCCATCAAGTAAGCTTCCCTTACCTCTTGAAGATTTTTCCTTGCCGAGTTGAAATACCGTCAAACGTCCGGTTTCCGTAAAACACGTACCCGACTTACACAACAATTTATCCTTCAATCAAAACAAAACAAATAAGTATCAATCAAGCACTAAATACACCTATGCTCCTATATGATAGGTTCGACCATGAGGTGATTAATTGGCTAAAAATTTCTAAAATTCCTATGCTCTTGGATTAGTGATCCTTGATCACTTAGAACCCTAAACCAATGATTAACTTACAAAGGTTGAAATAAAATACTCCAACCCTTCAAAACCATAGTTTCGGCCATGATACAAAATTTGGGTTAGAGATCTCAAAATTTCACATACTCTTAGATCCATGACCTTAGAGTAGTGTAGAGTCAAAATAAATTATCATAAGTTGAAAAATGAAACAAAATCTTTCAACTCCTCAAGAAAATAATTTCGGCCATGAAGAAAATAATGGCTTAGAGGTTTTTTTTTTTTTTTTGAGTCAACCAACATGGATTCCATTCATACATGAATAAAAGGAATTGAATCAAGCAAGACTAGTTTTTTTTTAAAAAAGACAGAGTCCTTCCCCCACAATAACTAGGGTTCGGCCTCAACAAGATCAATAGGCACGAATTTTTTTTAATACATCCTCTTGGTTCTTAAATATAGAGAAGATAATAAGAGCATAGAAATTGGTTTCATGCTCATTGGATTTTTCTATGATTTACTATGAATTTTCAAAGTTCTAGATCTAAGAATTGAAAAATATGATCATGGCTTCAAAACAAAAAAATAATTGAAGAACATGATGTTGATTGAGTGAGAGGAGTATGGTATACCACTTGGAATTGAAAAATGAGCAAGTAATCAAGTAGTTGCTTCACAAAAATGGCTTATGGAACTTAATCTTTTTAATGGAGAAAATGGAAAACCTTGATGAAGAAGATGATACATGGTTTTCATAGAAATGGAGTGGCCTCATGAAGGAGTGTTGGGCCGTGGGTTTTGGGGGCTAATGGGTCCAAATCATAAAAATTTAAGCGCAAAAGAGTAATCTTACACAAAGGCAATTTTGTGATTAAGTTAGGACTTAACGACATTTTGGTCATTTCACTCCAAAAGCCATCATGACAAACATGTGGTGAGGATTGGTTGTAAGTGTGGCTGAATTATGTCCACATGTTTTTGGGCAAACTTGGCATTTCAATGGAAGTTCAAGGGTAAAATGGTCCAAGGGCAAAATGGTCATTACACTAGTTTGAAGAAATATCTAGATTTTTGTTTAAATGTCATCATGACATTGATGACTCACCCATATGACTCACCACCCTAGGTGGCAAGAGGTCTCATCATCCGATGTCGGGTTTTGTCTCTGCACGTCCGTTCTTGACTCCGTCGATTACCCGATTTAGGATTTTACGCCCGGATCGAGTATAATAACCTATTTATTTTTGAAAATTTTCAAAATAACCTATATGGTTGGAAATGAGATATAAAATCTATTCATTTTGTTCTCGGGTCAAATTTAGGCTTTCCGATCGGTAAAATCTTACAGTCATCAAAAACGCAGACCGGGTTCCGTCTGAATTTTCAACCAAAAATTTCACCGTATACTTATAAAAATAAGTATGACATGAATATGACTTTGGTTTTCCCAAAATAATTTTCTAAGTTTTGGATAAAAATATAAACGTTTATTTATATTTATATTTATACCGATCTTAGAAAGCGAAAAAAATCGGGGTGTTACAATTTTCATTACGTTTTAAAACGGATTTCATTAGAAAATGATTTTTGAAAAGAATTTAAGAACAACGGAAATTTTCTGACAAAACTTGGATAAGTTTTCGGTGTTTTTGTTTTGGTATTTGTGTTTCACTGAACGAAAATTCTTTGGGAAAAATAAAGGAAATGATAAGGACCTAGATTGCTTAGATGTCGGGCTAGTGTTCCTAAAAGGAAATTGCACTTGGAAGGGAAAGGAATTGGAATACCTAAGGAAGGGTAGTCAAGAGCTTTAAGCCTCGACAGAGGAAAAACGAACTACAAAGAATAATTACGATAACAAAGGGTTTTACATGCATAGTCTGGCAAACATGCCATTTTGGGCAGACATGCCTTGGGTATCGAGCTACAATTTCACAAAGGGTGAATTGGGTAAATTGGTTAGTTGCGGACCAAAGATAAATTCTAGGGTCTTTGGGTCTTAGGGACATTCGGGCTTCGAAAATCCAGTGAATACTTAGGGCCTTGCAACCTCGGGTCGTGGAATTCGCTTACTCGGCACGAATGTACTCAATAGGGAACTATTCCAATATTATTTTAGGTGCTCCATCGTGATATTCCCTGAACAATTGGAGCCGAACCTAAATTTAGAGGTCGATCTCATGAGACAATTGTATTATTACCCTAAGATAATCGATTATTTAGCCTAAAAATCATCTTTTCATAACAAATTTCCTTAAGTTATCATCATTCTTTTTTTTCTTAGGATTCTTACACTTTCAAAACAAATTCAACCTCATAAGTTTCTCTGAGTTAGCCATTTTAAATGTCTTAGTTCTCATTAACAAGAAATGACCAATGTCACACCCTCAGCCAATACAATCCAGAAAAAGAATCTTGTATAGTCAAAGCAATACATAGCATATCACATTACCATATTCAAAGCAACTCCAATCCAACATATATCATATTCAACAAGCACTAAACAAATCCTCCAAGAAGATCACACAACCATAAACAATAATACATAATCCTAACACTTAGGATTTACAAGACAACATACAAACACTTTAAACCACACACATATCTACATTAAGGTAGGATAGTAGTAATCTCCCCCTTACCTCTTGAAGATCACATGAAACTCAAGTAGTAGAAGGATGTTGTTCACCTAAATCACAAGGTTTTGAAACCACAAAACCTAGCCATGAACAACCAACAAGAAATCAAGTTAAAGATTGAAGAAAATCACCTAAACCTATTTGAGCATAGGTTCGGCCAAGATAGGAAGAAATAGCTAGGGATCTCTAAATTTTTCAAGCTCTTGGATGATGAAAATAGAAGTTATATGTAGATCATAGAAATTGGAATCACATTAAAAGGATTTTTCTATGATTTTCTAGAGATTTTTGAAGTTCTAGATCTAGAAATTTGATCTTGAACAAAACATGGATTTAAGAATAAAACTTGTGATGAGAAGTGAAGGTATGATCATGGATCATAAGGCCATACCTTTGGAATCTAAAGAAATAATCAAGATCTAAGACTTCCTTTGCAAATCAAGTGTAAGAACTTAAGTGTTTTTGTGAGAAAGTTGAAGAATATGAAGACGAACACTTGTGAAGGAGCAAAAATGAAATGGAGATGGACTTTTATAGAGGGGAGATCGTGGCTTCAAGGGACCAAAGGGTCAAAAATGTTGTCATGGCAAACTTGAAGTTACAATGAAGGATTAAGGGTTTTTTGTACATTGCACACTTAAGCCATCATTACTTGCATTTAATGTAAGGTGACTAACCCCTATGACTCACCACCATGAGTCATCATAGATGACTCATTGTCTTCATCCATCCGGCGTCGGGTTTTGTTTCCCGGTATATCTCTGCGCATTCGTGTTTGGTTCTGTTGTTTACCCGATTAGGGTTTTTGAGAGAAAAATGATGAAATAACTGCAAAATGAAATGAGTTTGATCTAGTGGAGGGGCTGCACGAAATTGAGTAGGTTAGAGGGTATTTTGGTCAAAATTTCACTTAGAGACACTTTTGGAGTTTCACTTAAAGACTAGGGGCATTTTGGTCTTTTTACTAGAATAAATATCATGATATTTTGGTGTAATCATTATGCTATGAAAATTTTTGTGGTGAAGGTGCTCCTAGGGTGATGTGGTTGTGTTCTACACCACATGAAGGAAGGCAAGTCATATTGAAATTGTCTTGTGAACCATGGTTGAATTAACCAAACATAGGTTAGGTTAACTTAGGGGTAAATTGGTCATTTCACTTGAAGTCATCATGATAAATGAGTGGTGATGGTGGGTAGGAGGTGTGGCTAAATTGTAACCCCATGTGAGGAAGAAGAAGCAAATTAGATAATGTCTTGCCTTAACCATGGTTATCATTTAACTAGGAAAGGTTAGGTTAGGGGCATTTTAGTCTTTTCACCTTAACCGTCATTACTTGTCATAAATGCTAGGTGAGTCACCCTTATGACTCACCACCCTAGGTGGAAAGATGTCCCATCATCCGTGAAGTTGACACAGGCAATTTTAGCAAAAAACCTTTAAAACATCCTAGGGGGTTGAATTGTGTTTCCTAATAATTTTCGAAAACAACATTTAAAACAATTTTAGCACACAAGGAGATTAGAATCAGAAGCAAGCACAAAGAAATAGATCTTTTAAAAACCTTTAAAAAAAGCAATATCAAAACCCCTCAGTTAGAAAGAAACAAATAAAGCTGTAAGAGTTTAGGAGTAGAAGATTCACACAAGATGTTTTATCCTGGTTCACTCTCCTCCAACCAAGAGCTACGTCCAGTCCCTTCTACTTGAAGGTTTTTCTCCACTATTTCCCAAATAGATTACAACCAAATATTCAACACCTCTCCAGGCTACAAGTATTTCTTTCTTACCAAGCCTCTTCAGGCTCTAACTCTAACAAAGAGATTTAACGTTTGATCTTCTGAACTCACTATGTGTGAGGATATGAAAGTTTAAGATCAGATGAATATTTTCATAATATTCAAAATAAGGAATACAGACTCTTGCTTTGGAAAGAATATTATAATGAGTGATTATCGATTGACAAAAGTTGAGCTAGAAAGGTTGTGCAGGCAAGAGTTGTTCTTCAGTATCTCAAGTTTTCTATTTATAGTGACCTTCTTCTTCACTTGTATTTCTTCAATGGTTATTTTGAATAATCCCGTTTAGAGATTTCATTTAATGCATGATATCCGTTGTGATTGATATCTTGATTGTGGCAAGCTGAATAGTACTCTTGGTTATCGAGGTAGCATGAAATTGGTGGCTCATTGCTCTGAGTATTGCAGCTTGAGACTTGTTGTTCCTCCTTTGTGTACAATCCAGCTTTTTCAGCCATAAAGTTATCATCGTACAGATCATTTTGCAGTATCTCATTGTACGATTATGCTTTTTGCATTTCTTGATGGTACTAAGTTTCTTTTACAACAAGGTAAAACATTAAAGCAGATAAAATAAATGTGAAGAACAAATATTCTGTTGAAATAAATTCAAGAGATTCGAATTGCATTTATTTATTTAAAGATGGAGCTCGTCTACTTTCAAAACTCAGTCTACTTAGTTATATGTGATACCAAGTCTGTTTCAACAAATTATTTTGCTCGTCCAACGACGTGGCATATCCTCTCGTATATCAAGTTTTTGGACTTGTTATACCTTAATGAGTTATAAAGATCTCCGTCTAGTGACGTGGCAGATAGAGCTCGTCTACCTGATTACTTTATTTTCCAGTTCATTCAATTTTACCAATTACTTTTGTCTTCTTACGTTGCAATCTAGCCACGTTTACTATCAAGTCTTTGGACTTGCTGTATCTAAGAAGTTATTTTGATTTCCGTCTAGTAAGCATTTAGAGGGGTAAAGGGGTCACTGATACTTCCTTTGCCCATATGATGGGGTAGGAGAATTCCATATCTCGGCTTGTTATGGGAAGTCCCCAAAGGTCTTTATAGATCATATACCATAAGTTAGAAAGACCACACTTTGCTCTGACTTTGGGAATTTCCTTCTTCTCTTCTTGGGTCAGTCCAGAGGAAGATGCTTCTCGTGTGCAGTGAATAATGTGAGATTTCCATAAATCTGTAGCACGTTTTTCATTGATCAACTCAATGGATTCAGTATGCAAAAAGAAATCCAGCATGGAGTAGTCAAAATTTTCTTGATGTAGATCAAGCATTGCAGATTCAGCTTCTGGCATAACTCCTTTGATTCTTATGTTCTTCATGCTCTTGTCCTTATTCAGATCAACCATCGGCAGTCTTGGACAAATTCTGTAAGGCATGATTCCAACTCTGGTTGCTTCACTATGTCTTAGCCAGGATGGAGGGACAAAATGTGCGACTCTAGCAACTATGAAATGACTGAATTCCCACTTTATCATTTCATAGATGAGCTGATCCAGGAAGAAATCAAAGGCCCTCCCAAAGACTCTGGGATGCTCAAAGGATCCCCATTTTGTGTCAATGGTCATGATTATATGAATGCTTTGACGATCTTGCTCTTCTTTCAGGGATGGTAGGAAGATTCTTTCTTTTAGGGTCTCTCTCCCATACAGGTATTATGTGTCTCTCTACTCCATCAGTGACAGGTAAGAGAGGTGGAGTTTTGACAAGGTTAGGATATATTTTTTTGGGGGGGGGGGGGGGGGGGGGGGGTTTGTTTAGGGGCAGGTGAGTGACTAATGGTCGTATGTTGTTGTGCATTTGTGAAGGCGCTTTTGTGATTAATTTGCAGTCAGGATGAGGTAAATGGAAGGGTTCAACAGGTGGGCTTATTTCTTCCTCATACTTTGGTAGGGGGTACCACCTGTTAGGAATATGTCCAGGTTCAGGTTGGTGAGTGAGAAACAGAACTCTCCATTCCCTTTTTACTTTGGCCCAATCCTCATATTTGCCATCATAAATAACAGAAATTAGGGTGAAGTGAAATAAGGTTCTTCAGGGTTTTGGGAAGGGAGCACCAGGGGAAATGCCATCATCTGGTTGATTGAACCAGGGATCATTGGCAGGGATAATTGGTTGAAATTGTGGTCTGGATTAGGTGGCTATTTGTGAGTATGTAGGCAAGTTTGTGGTTTGGTCAATTTGTGTTGGTTGGGGTGAGAGGGGTGTGCGAATGTATACATCATCTAGAATGGAGACAGCAATGTTATCATCAGAGGTAATAGCAGCAGGAATATCATCAACTCTAGTTTCTAGACTAGACACTAAGGCATCTACTGTTATTTGAATAGGATCACTAGCAGAGATGGTTACCTTAGAAGTCTTAGTTGTTCTGGTCTTTCTTCTTTGGTTGCCTTACGGGTTTTGTTGAGGCAGCACTGCCTCGGCCTCGAGCGACAACAAAAGTTTTCTGCTTTTTGGTGATACTAATAGGAACTTTGTCCTCATCGGCTTCCCCGTCCTCATTGTGTGAGAAGATAACTCTTCTTTGCTTCTTCACAGCAGGAGTATCAGAAGGTTCCCTGATTACAATGTCACCAGCTGGTCTCTTGGGGGTAGGCTTCCTTGCTGCAGTGGTCTTTTTCTTGATATTCTTCTTTGGCTCCATAGCCTCAGTAGTGTTTTGTTCCATCATTTCCTCTTTCATTTTCATCAGCTCCTCAGTTTTGGCCATTGCGTGGCATAGGGTGCGAGGTTCATGTTAGCTATATTCATTTTACCAAAGTCTGCGGCCGACATTGGTTTTTTGATTTAAGATCCTAGCTTGCTCTTCAAGAGTCCTTGCAGCAAGAATTTCATGAATTCCTTGAGCCTTGAAAATATTAGAAAGAAGATGGCAATAGGGAAATCTTTGAGAGTCTTTTCTTGTTCATCACAACAACTCTAAATCTTCCATACAAAATTCTTGGAAGATTGATCTTTGTTTTGGTGAGAAGATGGCAAAGGCAGAATTTGTGCAGAGAGGAGAGGTTGTCTTTGAATCCAACCTTATGAAGAACCACCTTATTAAGAAGCCGATGAAGGATGCGAACAATGTCCTTCATTTCAATGACTTTCCAAGTGTGAGTAGACGCACAACATGCAATAGACACACAACTTTTAATAGGTAATAGACATGCATAAGTAATAGACTCAAGATTGTCAAAACAAATTTTTCTCAAGGCTGGACACTTAATTTAATCCACACACATCATGTTAAGATGCTTCCTAATAGAGATAAATGTCATCATCTGCAAGAGGTTTAGTAAAGATATCTGGCCATTGATGGTCAGTATCAACAAATTGTATATCAAATAAACCTTTTTGCACATAATCCCTAATGAAATAATGTTTAATCTCTATGTGCTTAGCTCTAGAATGCAAAATTGGATTCTTAGATAGATTTATTGCAGCAGTATTATCACACATAAGTGGAATACTACTTACAAACACAATGTAGTCCTCCAATTGATGTTTGATCCAGAGAAGTTGGGAGCAGCAACTTGCAGCTGATATATACTCAGCTTCAGCAGTTGATAAGGCAATGGTACTTTGTCTTTTGGTTGACCATGAGACAATATTAGATACAATTAAGCGACATCCTCCACTAGTGCTTTTTCTTTCAATTCTATCTCCAGCATAGTCAGCATCACAGAAACCAACTAATCAGTAATCTTCATTTTTCTTAAAGAACAAACCAAGATTAGTAGTACCTTTTAAATATCTAAAAATTCTCTTAACTACTGATAAGTGAGATTCTCTAGGATCAGATTGAAATCGAGCACATAAACATGCACTGAACATAATAGCAGGCCTAAACGCAGTAAGATATAAGTGAGATCCTATCATACCTCTGTATACCTTTTTTCTCTTTATCATCTTTGTTCATCAGTATGGATGTGGGGTGCATAGGAGTATTCATTGGCTTACAATCATCCATGTTAAACTTCTTCAGAAGCTCTTTTGTATACTTAGTTTGGTGGATGAGCACCTTGTCCAAGGTTTGTTTTACTTAAAGTCCAAGGAAGAATTTGAGTTCTCCCATCATGCTCATTTCAAACTCCTTCTACATTAACATAGAGAATTCTAAGTATAGAGACTCATTAGTACCACCAAAAATAATAGCATCAACATATATTTGTACAACTATGAAATTAGACTTAATGGATTTTCTAAATAAGGTTGTGTTAACCTTTCCTCTATTGAATCCATTTTCCATAAGAAATGAACTTAGTTTGTCATACCAAGCTATAGGAGCTTGCTTAAGACCGTACAAAGCTTGCTTAAGCTTATATACATGTTCAGGATGGGTTTCACACTTAAAACCCGGAGGTTGCATAACATAAACTTCTTCATTAATAAAGCCATTTAGAAAAGTACTTGTAACATCCATCTAAAAAAGCATAATACTATGATGTGCAACAAATGAAAGTAGAATTCTAATAGCTTCTAGTCTAGCAACAGGTGCAAAAGTTTTAATATACTATATACCTTCTTCTTGAGAGAAACCTTGAGCAATAAGTCTAGCTTTGTTTCTTATTACCTTACTATTTTCATCAAGTTTGTTTCTGTAAACCCACTTTGTTCCAAACCCTGATTTGTCTTTGGGCAGGGGAACCAGAGTCCAAACATCACTTCTTTCAAACTGATTGAGTTCTTCTTGCATAGCTAGAATCCAACCATCGTCCAGCTGAGCCTCGTCTATTGTCTTTGGTTCCAACTCAGAGACTAGTGCAGGAATATCTTGTTCTCTAAAGGTTGATCTGGTTCTTAGCTTGTCATTGGGGTTTCCAATGATCTGATCTTGTGGATAATAATTCTTGAAGTACCATGATTTTTGGACGGAATCATGTTGAGAAGTTGAAGTTTCTGGTTGTTGAGTGGGGTCATCAACTTGATCATCAACTTTTATCTTTGGTGAGTCTCCTGGGATGTTTAGATCATGATCTGCTAAAGCTTCATCTAGCTCTGATAATTTCCTATCAGGCTGTTTGTCATTAAACTTGACATGAATACTTTCCTCTACTATCAGAGTCCTATAATTATAAACTCTAAAGCCTTTAGATGTTTCAAAATATCCTAATAGTATTCCATTATCTGTTTTAGCATTAAACTTACCAAGTTGATCTTTAGTATTCAGTATATAGCATTTACAACTAAAAGGGTGAAATTAAGATATGTTGGGTTTTCATCCTTTCCAAAGTTCATAAGGAGTCTTGTTCAGGATAGGTCTGATGTATATTCTGTTCTGAATGTAGCAGGCAGTGTTAATAGCTTCAGCCCAGAAGTGTCTAGGGACAGAGTTGTCATTGAGCATAGTCCTAGCCATCTCTTGAAGTGATCTGTCCTTTCTCTCTACCACACCATTTTGCTGTGGTGTTCTAGGTATTTGAGAAGTTGTGAAGGATACCACTTTCTTCATAAAACTTATAAAATAGCTTATTTTCAAACTCTCCCCCATGGTCACTTCTGATTGAAGTGATACACATGCCTTTTTCATTCTGTACATGTTTGTAGAATACAGAAAAGATCTCAAAAGACTCATCCTTGTGAGTTAGGAACATAACCCATGTCCATCTAGTGTAGTCGTCTACTATGACAAGCCCATATTTCTTACCACTGACAAAGGCAGTCCTTGTTGGACCAAAAAGTTCAAGATGTAGCAACTCTAGTGGTCTATTGGTACTAACAATATTCTTAGATTCAAAAGAACCTTTGATTTGTTTTCCTTTTTGACATGCATCACATAGAGCATCAGATTTGAACTTAAGGTTTGGTAGTCCTCTCATGAAGTTATGCTTGTTTAGCTTTGAAATTAATTTCAAGCTTGCATGACCTAGCCTTTTGTTCCAAATCCATCGCTCATCTTCAATGGACACTAGACATGAGACAATTTGATTTGAGAGGTCCTCCGAGTCAATCTTATAGAGATTGTTTTACCTTTTAGCAGTGAATAAAAGTGATCCATCATCTTTCTTGACAGTACACATGTTCTTATCAAAAGAAACTGCATATCCACTATCACATAATTGACTTATGCTCAGTAGATTGTGCTTCAAGCCATTTACTAAAAGAACATTATCAATGGAGGGAAAAGGATGTTTACCAATTTTACCTATACCAATGATTTTCCCTTTCTGATTTCCTCCAAATGTGACCCAGCCACCATCTTTGGGGTTAAGGCTTTGGAACATAGACCTTTCTCCCATCATGTGTCTTGAGCAGCCACTGTCCAAGTACCAAGACATCTGTTTTCTTCCTGTTGTTAAGCAAATCTGCAACAGGTATTATCTTGTCTTTAGGTACCCAAACTGACTTGGGTCCTTTCTTGTTAGTTGTCACTGGACGAGTATGCTTAGCATGTTTATTGTGTATGCATCAAGATGTAACATGCCAACTCTTTCCACACACTTTGCAAAAGGTGTTGGACGAGCTAGACTTAGCTTTAGTATATTTATTTGGAACTTTTGAAGCTCTATGCTGTGTAAGTGGTTTTGACTTTTTGTGAGATGCATCTTGCTTCTCTTTGTCATAACTAAGACCAGATTTATCATGAGGTGACCTAGAGTACCTTAAAATGAGACTAAGCTTATCTGAGCCACCTACAAGCTTTGTGGAGAATCTGTTTGATATGTTACATCTTGTTTCAGTTTTGCAACTTCACAAGAAACATCAGGTTCACACACCATTTTGTCAGCTAGACTGACATTCACTGATTTTAGTATGTCATTTTCATCGTTAAGGTTTTGTTTCTCAGTGCAGACCCTATCATATTCTCTAGTCAGTTTAGAAAATTTATTTTTGAGATTCTTGTATTCTCGTGGTAGTATAGATGATTCATGCAACAATTCATCAAAAGCATTTTGAAGAGTGGATGGGTCAGAGTCCATTACCTCATCATCAGTGTATTCACTTTCTGATGCAGTGTCTGCCATGAGACAGATATTTGCCTCTTCCTCAGCTTCATTTTCTTCATCTGATGAAGACAGATCAAGATCCTCCCATTTAGCCATTAAGCCTTTCTTCTTTTTGAATAATTTCTTTTTATCCTTTAGCTCAAGATAGTCAGCTTTGAAATGACCAGGTTTCTTGGATTCAAAGCACAAGGGTGAACCTTTTTCCTTGAAGTCTGACTTCTCCTTGGAAAACTTTTTGTTGAGTTGCTTCCTTCTGAAACCACCTTTCTTTCTCCACATATGTTGAATCTTCCTCGAGATGAAGGACAATTCATCCTCATCTGATCCTTCATCATTATCAGAAGATTCAGACTCATTTGATGACTCAACAGCTTTGAGAACTTTTGATGAACTTACTTTCTTTGCCTTTAGGGCAATAGATTTTCCTTTTCTAGAATTTTCTTCTTCATTAAGTTCAAGTTCATGAACCTTTAAAGATCTAAGAAGCTCTTCCAGAGAGAGTGTGTTCAGGTTTTTGGCTTCCTGAACAGCAGTTACTTTGGGTCTCCATTGCTTGGATAGACTTCTCGGGATTTTTCTGACATGATCTCTATTTTCATAAACTTTTCCAAGAGATCTGAGACTGTTGGTGATGGTTTGGAATCTTCCAAACGTTTGGTCTATTGTTTCATGTTCACCCATCTTGAACAACTCATACTGATGAACCAGCATGCTGATCTTTGATTCCTTAACTTGTGAGGAACCCTCATGAGCTAGGGCAAGAGTATCCCAGATTTCTTTAGCAGTATTGCAGCTGTGAACTTTGTCATGTTCAGATTTGGTTATAGCACACATGAGATAGTGCTTAGCCTTCAGATTCAGCTGATGTTGGTTTTTCTGCTCGAGTCCATTGGGCTCTAGGAACAGCAGCTCCAACTTCATCTCTTGGTTCAGTGTAGCCGGTTTCAATCAGCTCCCAAATATCTACATTCTGTGCATCTAAGAAGGCCATCATTCTCTTCTTCCAGTAGTCATAATCTGTTCCATCAAAGAGAGGAGGTCTGTTTAAAGCTTGTCCTTCTGCATCCATGGTTGTTGGATTGTACTCCCTCAGCACTTGTTAGATGCTCAACCCTTTCGAGGCTGAGCTCTGAAACCAACTGAAGTTGACACAGGCAAACACGAGAGGGGGGGGAGGGGGGTTGAATTGTGTTTGCTAATAATTTTTGAAAACAACCTTTAAAACAATTTTTGCAGACAAGGAGATTAGAATCAGAAGCAAGAACAAAGAAATAGATCTTTTAAAAAGCTTTAACAAACGCAATATCAAAACCCCTCAGTTAGTAAGAAACAAATAAAGCTGTAAGAGTTTAGTAGTAGAAGATTCACACAAGATGTTTTATCCTGGTTCACTCTCTTCCAACCAAGAGCTACGTCCAGTCCCTTCTACTTGAAGGTTTTTCTCCACTATTTCCCAAATAGATTACAACCAAGTATTCAACACCTCTCCAGGCTACAAGTATTTCTTTCTTACCAAGCTTCTTCAGGCTCTAACTCTAACAAAGAGATTTAACGTTTGATCTTCTTAACTCACTATGTGTGAGGATATGAAAGTTTAAGATCAGATGAATATTTTCACAATATTCAAACAAAGGAATATAGACTCTTGCTTTTGATAGAATATTAGAATGAGTGATTATCGATTGGCAAAAGTTGAGCTAGCAAGGTTGTGCAGGCAAGAGTTGTTCTTCAGTATCTTAGGTCTTCTATTTATAGTGACCTTCTTCTTCACTTGTATTTCTTCAATGGTTATTTTGATTAATCCCGTTTAGAGATTTCATTTAATGCATGATATCCGTTGTGATTGATATCTTGATTGTGGCAAGCTGAATAGTACTCTTGGTTATCGAGGTAGCATGAAATTGGTGGCTCACTGCTCTGAGTGTTGCAGCTTGAGACTTGTTGTTCCTCCTTTGTGTACAACCCAGCTTTTTCAGCCATAAAGTTGTCATCGTACGGATCGCTTTACAGTATCTCATTGTACGATTATGCTTTTTTCATTTCTTGATGGTACTAAGTTTCTTTTACAACAAGGTAAAACATTAAAGTAGATAAAATAAATGTGAAGTCAAATATTCTATTGAAATAAATATCAATCATTTGAAATAAATTCAAGAGATTCGGATTGCATTTATTTATTTAAAGATGGAGCTCGTCTACTTTAAAAACTTTCTCTACTTAGTTATATGTGAGACCAAGTCTGTTTCAACAAATTATTTTGCTCGTCCGATGACGTGGCATATCCTCTCGTATATCAAGTCTTTGGACTTGCTATACCTCAATGAGTTATAAAGATCTCCGTCTAGTGACGTGGCAGATAGAGCTCGTCTACCTGATTACTTTATTTTTCAGTTCATTTAGTTTTACCAATTACTTTCGTCTGCTTACGTGGCAATCTAGACACATTTACTATCAAGTCTTTTGACTTGCTGTATCTAAGAAGTTATTCTAATTTCCGTCTAGTAAGCATTTAAAGCCTCGTCTACTTAAGAAAACCAGTCTACTCAAATAAATAAATAAATAACTTTTACCAAAACATTGAGCAGTCCGTCTACAAGGGTGGACGCGTATTTTTCAATGAAAACTTATCCCAAGTTTCTATTACGTATATTTAAATATTCCTACAGAACTGAAAGCACATGTTAGATCTCAACTAACACTTTGCCAAGCAAATTTAATCTTTTTGTTAACATCAAAATGTAGAGATTATTTAGCCCAAAACCACATTGGTTCCAACAATCCGGAGTCCAGTTTTGTCTCTGCACGTTCGTTCTCGACTCCGTCGATTACTTGTTCGTTGATGATGCGCCCGAATGAAGTATTATAACTTATTTATTTTTAAAATTATCAAAATAATCAATATCGTTGAAAAAATAATATAATCCTAAACCGTTTCGTTCACAAGCCCAAATTAGGTTTTCTGATCAGTAAACTTTTACTATCACTGAAAAACACATACCAGGTTCTGCCTGAATTCTAAACATAAATTTTCACCGTAACTTCCTTCGATTTAGAAGGTCTCAACTATGATTTTGTTTCCTTCAAAATCATTTTCTAGATCCTCGGTAATAATATAAAATATAATTATCGGTCAAGACGTGAGAAAACGGGGTGTTACAAGGGTAGTCGGGAGCTTTAAGCCTCGACAGAGGAAAACAAACGACAAAGAACAATTACGATAACAAAGGGTTTTACATGCATAGTCTGGAAAACATGCCATTTTGGGCAGATATGCCTTGGGTATCGAGCTACAATTTTACAAAGGGAGAATTGGGTAAATTGGTTAGTTACGGACCAAAGATAAATTCTAGGGTCTTTGGATCTTAGGGACATTCGGGCTTCGAAAATCCAGCGAATACTTGGGGCCTTGCAACCTCGGGTCGTGGAATTTGGTTACCCGGCATGAATGTACTCAATAGGGAACTATTCCAATATTATTTTAGGTGCTCCATCATGATATTCCCTGAACAATTGGAGCCGAACCTAAATTTAGAGGCTGATCTCATGAGACAATTGTGTTAAGGGTATCACGGCCTAATCATTGCTCGAAGAAAGGAAGTTAGGAATCTCCGGAGAATAAAGGTCAAGACTCATAGGATGGATATGGAAGTGCCATGCATTTTTGAAAAATCGTGATTGGATGATTGGGTATGAATCCCATTGGTAGGAAATATTTATAGTATGTGTACATGATGTTTGTTTGAGGGTCGTACATGTAGTTATCATAATGAAACTCAATATTGGTATCTCACCCTTGCTTTATTTCTTTTCAAGTTGGGTTTCTACTAAGCTTCTATATATATATATTCGAGTACAGATGAACCAAATGAGTCTGATATAGTACACGGGAATACGTTCCCAGCACTTTGACGAGGCTGATGATGGAAGTGTGTGGAAGACTAACCTGGATGCTTCTACGGTCGGGGAGTTCTAGGGAGGACTTCCCAATGGTTTTTCTTAAGTGCGACCAGCTGTAGTATCTGATTTGGGTTTACTTTTGGGAAGTAATACCGCTACTATATAGGTTTAGTTTATATGTGTTTTCTTGTGTTATGGTTTTAATAAATAATCTGTAATATAAAGGTCCCTATGTAAAACTGTATTGATGCATATATATATATATATGTGTGTGTGTGTGTGTGTGTGTGTGTGTGTGTGTGTGTGTGTGTGTGTGTACTCGGTTGTTAATTATAAAGGTTTGGTTTGTATCGGTAGAGGAAAAGAAAAAGAAAAAGAATTTATAACTAATTTCAAGGAAGTTAAGAATTAGAGAAAATTATATTTTCCGAAAGCAACCAGCGTAATTATTTTCAGTCTTTTAGTTTCAACATGTAGCGCCAAGGGGGTGTTACAGTTAGATTCAATAGTCGTTAGTGATTTAATTTTGGGTTAGGGAAAGGACCAATTTCACTAATTCATTGAGTTTGAGTATTAATTAGGAAGAATTAATAAATGAGTGTGCCTATTTGCAAATGGACTATAGTTTTGGGGGCCTGTATGCTTTTTTCGCTATAATCATAATCTGTTTTTATCTGGGTCTATTTGTTGAAAAAACGATTTTAAGATAATCTATTTTGATTGAGTGGTGGGAAAAAAATCACTTTTATATAGTAAATTACGAAAAATGATATGAAGCTATTTGTATAATTTAATAATATTTGTTTAGAAGTTAGTTTTGTAGGGGCAAACATGGAAGAAAGTTTTGAGAATGAAAAATAGTCAAATCACGACAATCTTAAGCTAAAACGAATTAGATGGCATAAAACAACTTTTTTGTAAAAAAATATTTTTAAAAAATAAGATCTTTACACAAACATAGCAAATTATACACAAAACAACATATTACACCAAAAACAGCTGAAAGGGAAAAATTTAATCTTTCCCAAACAAGCTCTTAAATTTGGTATATTTTCTTTATTAGACCTGATGTTGCATCGTTATTGTACTATTACATATTAATTAACTTAATAATTAATTTTATAGTCAAATTGTATTATTACATTAATTACAAAACGTTACTTGTTAAATTAATAATTCTAATGTAATAAAAGTGTTACTTTCCCGTCAAAAAAGTGTTACTTTATTATTACTTTATAAAGAAATAAATGTATTACTTTATATTTATACTAGTAAAACACAATATAATATAATTACATATATTTTTTAACAATTTTGTATTTCATAAACAAAATACCTAGTGAAAAGTCTATATTAAAAAAAAAGGTCAGTTATTATTCATGCTCCTCAAAAATCAAAATAGGCAAATTTCAATGAATAATGCTCCTATAGTTCCAACTTTTCCACACTAGTGTAAAATATACTTTTTACATCGGAGTTTCCACATCGGTTTATGTAAAACCGATGTGTAAAAGGAGGCGGTGGCATTTTTGAAATTAAAATCAAAGTATTCTACATCAGTTTAGAATTTAACCGATGTGTAAATACTTTCCACATCGGTTATTTTTAACCGATGTTTAAAAGTAAAAAAAAAATTTAAAGTTAGAATTTTTATCTTTTAACATCGGTTTTTCGAGAACCGATGTGTAAAGTAGTTATTAACCACATCGGTTTATAGATAACCGATGTTAAAAATTATTAAAAAAAATTAGAATTTAAAACTTTATCTTTCCACATCGGTTCCAGGATAACCGATGTGAAATATAACCATACCACATCGGTTTTATAATAACCGATGTGTAATATAACCCTTCTTTAAGTTTCTATTTTCATTCCCTCCAATTCACGCGCCAGTTTGCAAGATTATAGTCATTTCTTCCCACATCTCAGACCTTCACACTCACTCACTCTCTGATTCACTCACTCACTCTCTCACTCACTCACTCACTCTCAGTTCTCTCGGTTCTCATTTCTACCTTCACACTCACTCACTCTCTCACAACTCCACAACAAACCTTCAAGATATGCATTCTTCCACAAAAAAAGGTGCGTTTTCCTGTTCTTATTTGCAAGATTAGTCATTTATTCGTTTCTTGTTTAGAAAAGTTATGAACTTTGACTCCAAATGGTTGGCTAAGTAAATAGGGGATGCCTGAGAATGGCACATGAAACCACTCCTCATTTTCCCTGTTACTGGTTTTCAGGCTCATCACAGGTGCAAAAAGAAACCTTCAAAATCTTCATTCTTCCAAAAAAAAAAAGGTGCGTTTTCCCTGTTATAAACAGTCCCATTTGCAAGATTAGTCATTTATTCGTTTCTTGTTTAGAAAAGTTTTGAACTTTGACTCCAAATGGTTGGATAATATACTTGCATGTGTTGTTCTGTTGCTCCAAGACTGGATTTTTCCAGTGGTGGTATCACGCGTCACGGCTGTGCTGCCTGTCATGGCTAGGCCGTGACGGATTTTGCCTTGGAGGTTGCTTCACTGGTTGTTCTGTCACGGCCGTGACTACCATCATGGCTAGGCCGTGATCAGTTCTGCCTGTGAGGGTCTGGTTCAGTTGGTATGTCACGACCGTGATGGCCATCACGGCCAGGCCGTGACAAGTTCTGCCTTGGAGGTTGCTTCATTGGATGGTATGTCACGGCCGTGACCACCATCACGGCTAGGCCATGATCAGTTCTGCCTGTGAGGGTCTGGTTCAGTTGGCATGTCACGGCCGTGATGGCCATCATGGCCAGGCCGTGACAGGTTCTGCCTTGGAGGTTGCTTCACTGGTTGGTCTGTCACGGTCGTGACCACCATCACGGCTAGGCCGTGATCAGTTCTTCCTGTGAGGGTCTGGTTCAGCTGACATGTCACGATTGTGATGGGCATCACGGGCTGGTCGTGACCAGTTCTGACTTTTCCATTCTTTCTTTTAAGCTCTACTCGATCACGGCCGTGATGGCTGTCAAGTCTAGGCCGTGATGGGCTCTGTTTGGCTAATTTTTTTCACTTTTCAAGCCCCATCTTCATGCAAGCTACATAATTAGTAAAGCCTTAGTTTCCCGTTTGAGATGCAATACTAATGAGCACACGTGTATGTGCTTAATGTACCGCTCATTGTGTTGGATCTTGAATTGTCCAAAGTTGGACAGTTTGGGAAAAAACTTTTTCTTAATTCAGTTAAAATAGTTATTCATTGATTCTAATGTTATATACTTGATGAAAGTTCGGATTGATAAATTTACTTTCATTCTCCGGGTGCATACTTTATCGTGGTGGATGTCATCGCGTTCAAGTAGTGTACGTCGGAGACCGAAGGGAAATGTTGCCGAAATTTTGTCGATTATGAGCATCAGAGTTAAGGACTAACTGTTAACCGAATGTTGAAAAAGTTTTTTCTCGAATGGGATAGGGCCATACCCTGTCATAAGAAGTGGTTGATGAATATGTTGGACTAAGTACGAAGTTATTGATTTAGTCATGGATCGCGGTTGGATGAATGCTAGACGGACAAGTGATGAGTATGAGAATGGAGTGGAAGATTTTCTACAGTTTGCAAAAACAAATGCTCCTGATAGTGGTAACGGAAGGTTTTATTGTCCTTGTGTTAACTGTTTGAATGAGAGACGACTAGAAACTGAGGAGATACGTGATCATCTTATTTGTGAGGGGATTTGCAAGAGTTATACAACATGGATATGTCATGGTGAATCGTTAGACAGGCCGAGGGTGTCGGATAGAGAGGATGTTGATGATGTGGAAATGGACAATGGACTAGACGACATGATTCGTGATGTTGGGCAAGAGTCTTTTCGGCGCGCACATGTGTATGATACTTTGTGCAGTGATGCGGAAGTGGCTTTGTATCCGGGGTGCACTAATTTCACACGGTTGTCAGCGGTGTTAAGATTGGTCAATGTGAAGGCGAGAAATGGGTGGAGCGATAAAAGCTTTACCGAATTGCTTGAGTTGTTGAAAGACATGCTTCCAGAAAGCAACACATTGCCATCTCGAAACTATGAGGCGAAGAAGATATTGTGTCCGATGGGTATGGAGTATAAGAAAATACACGCTTGCCCCAATGATTGCATATTGTACAGGAAAGAGTTTGAAGAGATGCACGAGTGCCCCAGGTGTGGGGTATCACGCTACAAAGTGAAGGATGGTGATTCTAGTTGTGATGTGGTCACCAAAGGTCCTCCTGCGAAGATGTTATGGTATCTACCCGTGATTCCGCGGTTCAAGCGATTGTTTGCTAATGTAAATCCCGCCGTTGTTGAGATTATTCGAGATGCTGATGCTCGAGTCCCTGTGCCCACTGAGGAGGTTCAAACGGTGGGTCAGGCCCCCGGTAACTTCATCCTCTGGCCAAGAAGACTGGTCAGCTTTCTTGTTGCATCTGAGGTATTCAGTTAGTTGTGTTTTTCTATATTCATAGTTGAAATTATTTATTATTGTTTAAAGATAATGCTTTATTTTTATTCGTTATAGGATGTTGGAAATGATATTGTGCCTAAAAGTCGGATCCAGGAAGACCAGAGATGTCTGCTCATGCCAAGGTATTCATTTGACCATTTAGTTAATTACGAATTAAATAACTTAATTATCCGTGATTACTAATATATATTTATGTTGTTTAGGGGATCGACAAAGGGGCACCTGACCATGGTGATGTTTTTAAAGTTCTATCTATACAGGTTGTCACCATGGAGAATAACGCAGCCTTGGTAAGGTTGGAACATGATGCCAGTCCAGGTGATGAACTGTATATATCAAAGAAGGAACTTATGGATATGGTACTCAATAAAGAAATGGCTAGTTCTGCACACATATCGTTATGGTGCACGTAAGTACATTTTATTTATAATTTAAGTAATTAATTTTTAAATACTATGATAATTAACATGTTTTTCCAATATATTAGGTATCTGCATCGTATGTTAGTTGATCAGGGTAACCTCACCCTTTATGGGTTCATTGACCCCATGTTCATTCAGGGTGATGTTCTCCTAGCATTAGAAGACCCGGTCATCACCATACGTGATATACTTGCCCGAGACGATCATCAATTCTACCTTGAGCCTTATCTCAATAAGTAAGTACCGGTTATTTAAGTATAACTATATATGACTTAGTCACTAACTGTTCCGCAAATACAGCCAGCATTGGCAACTGTTGATCTTGTACCCTAGGATGAACGTCGTGGTCTTCTTCTGCTCATTGGGAAATAAGCCGGTGAATGACCTGAAGACGATCATCGAAACTTAAGCATTAAAATACTTTATAATCAGTAATGCAGTTGTTTTAATTATCTGAAATCTATTAGATATACTTTAATTAATGTTTTTGTCATGATAGGTCTATTACTGCAAACCACATGTTGCGTGGTGAAAGGCGTACTCGGGCTATCAGATGGATTATTCCTAGCGTAAGATATTTATTAGTTCAAATGCATCAAATGTAGTGGGTATAATTATTGATTTCTCTTTAATTCCTCATATTCTAATTGGGTTTCATTTGTACGTAGTCACGTATACAACGTGGATCATGGGAATGTGGCTACTATGTGATGCAGTGGATGTTGGAAATTATCTCCTCCAGGATCACTGAAAGATGGCACGAGGTAAATGTTAATTGACACAATTAGAAGTAATAGTTATAGATTCGTTATATGTTTTATGTTAGTTTATTACTTAAAAGATATAATCTTTTGTCCAGTTAAACTTGCAGATATTCAACAATCCAACTCCATTATCTGATTCCGACATCAACAACATAAAGAGGCGTTGGGCAATTTTCTTTCTTGAAGTGTACCAACCATAGTTTGTATATATGTAGTTAGTTTAAAAACTTATCATGTACTAGCTATAGTGTACTTTTGACTGATCATATGTATTTTGATATGAAATCTATAATATATCATGTAGCTTTTTGGTTTCTAATTATCTTTGTTGTCTGAATGTAATTGAACGTACATATGTATTGTTCATAATAAATTCAGTATATATTAGTTGTGTTTTTGTCGTACAAAACTGATTGTGTTGAGAATATTTACAGTATGTTATTTTGGTATTGATCTGCATTATTGAAACAGGGGAAAGGAATGATAGAAATGTAAATAACAGAATAAAAAAAATGAGACGTTACACATCGGTTTTGCCAAAACCGATGTGAAAATTTCACTTTCCACATCGGTTTTTGTAAAAACCGATGTGGAAATTTCACTTTACACATCGGTTTACAGTAAATCCGATGTGGAAAGTGAAATTTTCACATCAGTTTTGGAAAAACCGATGTGGAAAGTGAAATTTCCAAAAGGTTACCAATTGACAAATTAATTTTCCACATCGGTTAAGGTAAAAACCGCTGTTAAAAATATACTATAAACATCGGTTTTAAAACCGATGTGAAAAGTGACAATAAACCACATCGGTCATTTCAACATCAGTTTGAAAACCGATGTGAAAAGCCAAAAATAACCGATGTGGAATCCCTTTTCTGCACCAGTGCCAACTCATGAGTCATGGCTCCCACTCCCAGTAAAACTATATACCACGCAACACCCGCCATAAGAAAATCACGAGATAACTCCCTCCTTTTCACAATCACGAGATAACACCCACCTTGTAATAATCTTTAGAAACGTTGATAGTCGTAAACCAAAAAAGAAAAGAAAGGAAAAAGAAGAAGAAAAGAAACGTTGATAGTTTGTTGTGATAGTTGTCTTACATGCACAATATAAGGAAGCCATCTATATCATGAACTCATCTTGTAATGTCTGTTAATGAGCTTTGCATAGAGAAAAAGACATAACTTTTCCAATTTTTTCGATCGATTATCTGACACTTGATTCAAACCTTGTTACTTTTAATTGTTTAATTTTTTATTTGTTTAACTTAATTATGTGTGTTGAAAAGCTTGAACCTTTAAACATTTCCTTTTAACTTAGATACATAGTGTGTTTGGAAATGGGCAATTGGCGGCCCCGACGTGCGTCTGCCATTAGCTACTGTGGGTGGCTTTCACGGTGGAAACGTGAAAATGTTGATATCCACTGTGATTTCAAACATATGTGCATTTATTGAAGGGAAGGAGAAAACTTTGTCTAGCTAACCGCCTATATTAGTCCATCAATACCGTTATTCTGGTACAATGGATTTTCATAAAAGTTACAAATTACTGTTATACGCATAAACCCTATGATTTTATCTATGAACTCTAAACCAAAACATATGGTATATGAGCTATCTTGATTTTCACTTTTCCTTTTGAAAAAGAATTTAGTTGTATGAACTTTTAGTGTAAATACTTTCTATTGTCAATCATGTTGGGAAAATACGCAATTTTCGTAAATCAGATTTATGAAAAATGAAGTAAATGTGGAATAATAACACACAAAATTGATAACGGAGTTCGGCCAATAATGCATATGTCTCCGGGCTGCTGCAGATATTTTACTCAAAAGGGAAATATACAAAGTGTTTACAAAACACTCACAACCTCTCACAACCCACAACCCAATTACACCTAGAAAAATAAAGCTTTTATTTCTAAGCTTTTTCTCTCTCTCTATAGTTATTCTCTCTCTTGTTGGGATTGATTTTTTCTTCTTGCTGAGGCTTGTATTTATAAGGATTTTTCACTATGTTAAGTAGTTGGGTGCCAAGGTGTTTCTACATATTGTGGGAAACTAATTACTAATATTACTTAAATACTCATAACAAATAGCACTAACAGCTAACTGTTAGGAATTCTCTTCTAGCCACCTCCAACAATAGCCACCTCCAACAATCTCCCACTTGAAGACTGATTTCAATCTATCTTCACACCTCGGTCAATACAACAGCCTTCCCTGGTTTGTTATTCTAGCAGGCCAACTGAAGTTGAACACAACTTCAATTTGTCAATGGTCACCACCTTTGTTAACATGTTTGCTGGATTCTTACTTCTTTGAATCTTCTTCAATGTTAGCACCTTATCCTCAAGCAGAGATTTGATAAAGTGATAACGAAGATCAATGTGCTTTGTTATGGAATGGAATGCTGAATTCTTTGCCAAATGTATCGCACTTTGACTATCACTGTGTAAAACACTTTTCTCCTGGTTGAATCCCAGCTCTGTCAACAATCCTTGAAACCATGTCAATTCTTTACTGGCTTCTGTTACAGCTACATACTCAGCTTCTGTAGTGGATAAAGCAACAATCTTTTGTACCTGCGACATCCAACTAACAGCTGTTATTCCAACAGTGAATATGTAACCGGTGGTACTTCTTCGGTGATCAACTTCACCTCTAAAGTCTGCATCTACGTATCCTTGTACTTTTAATTCTCCTTTACCAAAGTACAGACACTTCTTTGTGGTGCCTCGTAGATACCTCAAAATCCACTTAACTGATTCCCAATGAGCTTTACCTGGATTTGACATAAACCTTCTAACAACTCCCACTGCATGGCCAATGTCTGGCCTTGTACAAACCATTGCGTACATCAAACTTCCAATGGCTGAAGCATACGGAATCTTAGCCATAAACTCTATTTCTTCCTATGTCTGAGGAGATTGGTCCTTGGATAAGCGAAAATGACTAGCCAAATGTGTGTTTACCGGCTTGGCATCGCCCATGTTGAATCTTTTCAAAACACGGTTGATGTACTCTGCCTGAGATAACTGCAAAATTCCTCTTTTCTTATCTCTTGTGATTTTCATTCCAAGGAGCTTCTTTGCTGGACCCAAGTCCTTCATGCCAAATTCTTTTGACAGCTGCATCTTCAAGTTTCCGATCTCGTTCATATCCGAATTAGCTACTAACATATCATCGACATAAAGTAGCAGAATGATATAACTGGACTTATATCTCTTGAAGTACCAACAGTGGTCGGCATTGCACTTCTGGAAACCTTCCTTGTGCATGAAGCCGTCAAACTTTATGTACCACTGTCTTGGGGCTTGTTTTAGGCCATACAAGCTCTTCTTCAATCTACACACCATATTCTCCTTCCCTTTTTCTGAAAAACCTTCTGGTTGGTGCATATATATCTCCTCATCTAAGTCTTCGTGAAGAAATGCGGCCTTCACGTCTAACTGCTCAAGATAGAGCTCTTGACTGGCTACAATACTTAACACAGACCTGATAGTATTGAGCTTCACAACTGGAGCAAAAATTTCAATGTAGTCGACTCCTTCCTTCTGCTGGAATCCTTTGACAACTAGCCCGGCTTTGTATCTCTTGGAGCCATCATGCTCATCCTTCACCCGAGACACCCATTTGTTGTGAAGTGCCTTCTTTCTCATGGGTAACTCGGCTAGTTCCCATGTCTGATTGGAGATCAAAGACTTCATCTCGTCTTTTATGGCAAGCTCCCACTTGCTAGCATCCGCGGCCTGACATGCTTCCTCATAGTTTTCAGGCTCCCCTCCATCAGTCAACAACATATAATTCATGTATCTCCTATTAGGCACATGAGGTCGAGAAGACATTCTTAATGCAGGAGTCGGGGTAGGAGGCATTGGTGTGTCAGACTGCTGCTCGCTATCTTGTTCAGTTGATTCCTCTAACTGAGAATTATCAACTATAGGACTTTCTAGGATATCGTCCACCTCTGCATACACAGGCCCACTCTGTTCTGAGTTGCTCCTCTTCTGGTATTATGTGTTCCAATGGTATCGATGGATCTCGGTTGATCAAGTAAGCTGCAGTGTTGACTGCTTCTGCCCAGAACTGTTTCGATAGACCTGACTGCACATGCAAACTTCTGGCTCTTTCAGTCAACGTTCGGTTCATACGCTCAGCTACACCGTTGTGTTGAGGCGTACCCGGCATGGTTCTCTCCATTCTGATCCCGTGCTCAAAGAAAAACTTCTTGAATCTGGTGTCTTCATATTCACCACCATTGTCGATTCTGAGCATTTTGATCTTCAACCCTGTCTCATTTTCGACTCTGGCTTTCCACATCTTAAAAGCCTCGAATACTTCAGACTTATGTTTCAGAAAGTAGACCCATACTTTCCTAGAGTGATCATCGATAAAAGTTACAAAGTATTGTTTCCCACCAATGGATGAGACGGTAGTTGGACTCCAAACATCAGAGTGAACCAGCTCGAGTCTCTCCTTCTTTGGGGTTCTTCCACTTGTCTGAAAGCTGAATCGTTTCTGCTTTCCAAGTATACAGTCTTCACACATGTCAATTTCTACTGACCGGAGACCTAGTAGTTTGCCCTTTGAGTGCATGATCTTCATCCCTTTCTCACTCATATGGCCCAGTCTCTTATGCCATAGATTGGGATTTTCATTTGTTGCAACTGCAATCAAATGACATGCTCCTACTGTCTTGTAAAGAGTACCACTCTTTTTACGCGAGCAATCGTCATTGTACCATTTGAAATCTTCCATTGATCACCATGGAACACTATTGTGTAGCCATCACTGGCCAACTGGCCTACTGAGATTAAGTTCTTCGTCAGGTCAGGAATATGTCTGACATTTTTCAATTCCCATACAGACCCGTTCAACTTAATCTTCACTACACCTTTACCCACAATCTCACAAGATTGATTGTTACCAAGGTAAACTTTACCAAGGTTTCCGGGGACATAATCCTCAAAGAATTCTTTCTGCAAAGTGGCATGAAAGGATGCTCCAGAGTCTAACACCCAAGACTCTTCCTTTCTCTCCAAAGAGCATATCAATGCATCATCTTCTCCTGACGTGGAGGTAACATTTGCCTCTGCCTTCGCCTCATGATTCTTCGATGCACTCTTGCATTGATTTTTGTAATGCCCGGTCTTTCCACAATTCCAACAGTCGACATTCTTCGAGCTATTGGAACTATGGTGATTTCTGGACTTGGACCTCTTGTCCCTCGATTTATCGCCTCCATTTCCTCTGGTTGAATTTCCTCCTCTTGACTCTGTGCAACATTGAAGAGGTTGACGATTCACCCGACTCTCTCCGTCGAATCTCTTCACTGAGAACCAGATCACGAACATCATTAAATTTCAACTCGTTGCTTCCCGATGAGCTACTCACATCCATGACAGTAGCATTCCAGCTTTCTGGAAGGAAGACAAAAGTATTAATGCTCGTACTTCTTCATCAAACTCAATTCCAACTGAACTCAACTGGGTTGTGACTGTATTGAGTTCATTGAGATGTTGCGTAGTCGATGCGCCTTCTGTCATCCGTAAATTGAACAACTGCCTCATCAAATGAACTTTCTATGAGGCCGACGGCTTTTCATACATACTGGAAAGGGCCGCCATAAGACTCAATGTGGTCTTTTCTTTTGCAATGTTAAAAGCAACATTGCGGGATAATGTCAATCGGATAACTCCAAGGGCTTGTCTGTCAAGAAGAGTCCAATCTTCATCCTTCATGCACTCTGGTTTCTTTTCTTGGAGAGGTTGATACAGCTTTTTCTGATACAGATAATTTTCAATCTGTATTTTCCAAAAGCCAAAGTTCGCACCATCGAACTTCTCAATTTTCACCTTTCCTTCATCTGCAGCCATCGCTCTAACTCAAATCTGACATCCTCAGGATCGTTTTTGTCAATTTGTACGAACCATCGTGTTTTAGAACACCTTCGGGGATAATTTGGTGTCGCCGACCAAATTTCACTATTCACAAAATTTACTATTTATGTGAATAATACCTTTGTAAAAAATTGACAGAAATAATCACCAAAGCTCTTGATACCAATTGTTGGGAAAATACGCAATTTTCCTAAATCAGATTTGTGAAAAAATGAAATAAATGTGAAATAATAACACACAAAATTGATAACGGAGTTCGGCTAATAATGCCTACGTATCCGGGCTACTGCAGATATTTTACTCAAAAGGGAAATATACAAAGTGTTTGCAAAATACTCACAACGTCTCACAACCCACAACCCAATTACACCCAGAAAAATAAAGCTTTTATTTCTAAGCTTTTTCTCTCTCTCTAGTTATTCTCTCTCTTGTTGGGATTGATTTTTTCTTCTTGCTGAGGCTTGTATTTATAAGGATTTTTCACCACGTTACGTAGTTGGGTGCCAAGGTGTTTCCACATATTGTGGAAAACTAATTACTAATATTACTTAAATACTCCTAACAAATAGCACTAACAACTAAATGTTATGAATTCTCTTCTGGCCACCTCCAAAAATAGCCAACTCCAACAAATCAATCATAAATTGATACATCATAAAAAATGAACTCTTTAAAAAATACATCATTTTTCTTATGTTTAACCAATTGTTTTTCTTTTCAAATAATTATATCACACATAAAACATTTGAAATTATTTACATAAAAATTTATTAAAAGTCCATAAATCAACAACACAATCTAATAAAAACTGCATAAGCAAAATAATCAAACATGAAAAAGGAAACATCTGAAATAGAGAAAATGTGGAAGACTATAAAAGAAAAATAGAAATTACATCTTAAATCAAATACAAAAGAAACCCATGAAAGTCCCATTAATTTTCTTTAAAATGTGGGGAGGAAGGTATTAATTCTTTTTTTTTTTTGAAGGAGTTGTTCCCCTCGGACTACACTAAGGCCCGCCACTGATCTTGGGTATAGTATACGACCTACCTTTCATTGCACCATGTGTCAACCATAAACCAACATGCTCACTTGCAAAACGGTAAATCAATATTTTCATATATTTCACTCAATCACTAGTGCAGAAAAGGGATTCTACATCGGAGTTTACACATCGGTTTATTAGAAAACGAGGCGGTGGCATTTTTGAAATTAAAACCAAAGTATTACACATCGGTTTAGAGAATAACCGATGTGTAAAACGTTTCCACATCGGTTATTTCTAACCGATGTTTAAAATTAAAATAATAAAAATTTAAAGTCAGAATTTTTAACATTCAACATCGGTTCTTTATGAACCGATGTGTAAAATAGTGATTAACCACATCGGTTTTTAATTAACCGATGTATAAAATTATAAAGAAAAAAAAATAGAAATTAAAATTTTACTTTTACACATTGGTTTTTATTAACCGATGTATAAAATTAAAAAAAAAATCAGAAGTTAAAAGTTTAATGTTTACACATCGGTTTTAACATAACCGATGTGTATAAGATGGTTAACACATCGATTTTTCAAATAACCGATGTGTAATATTCCTAATTTTTCTCTTTCCCTCCTTCTTTAGTTAACGAACCCTAAAACACAAAACACAAAACACTTCACTTGCTCTCTGCCTCTGTTCTCACATTCATCTTCTGCCCTAACCCTTTCTCTCTTGAACATCACCACTACCGAGTTCTCTTCTCCTCTTCATCACTCTCACTCTGCCCTAACAGTTTCTCTCTTGAACACCACCGCGCGCGAGCTCCTCTCTCCACCACCATCACGAGGTATGATCCTCTCCACTCTCTCTCTCTCAACTTTACTCTCTATGGTTTGAATATTGCCCTAACTCTCTCTGTCCCTCTCATTCTCAGCCTCCTCTTCGAACTGCGGCCACTAGTGGAGAGAGCCAACACCGAGCACGCGCACCAGCACTGAGCCACCCTCTTCCTCCTCTCTGCGAACAAAGGTAAAGTCTTAACCCATTTTTGTTTCACCGAGACCACCATTTTCGGTAGTTACTATTTTAAGTGTTTGCATATTCATAAGTTTGACTCTAAGATGAGTGTTTTTGAGTTCTGAACTTTGTTTGTGATTGTTTGAGTGCTGAACTGTGTTTCCATTTTTTTGTTGGTAGTATTTATAGTGTTTCCATATTCTTGCTTTATTGAATATATGCAAGTTCCCTAGGAGAAAATTCTAGCATTTGCTTCTATTTTATTTTTTTAATCTTGGATGCTATTGAGTGGGTGCATGCAATGTGACTAAAAAACCCATTTCTTCAAATGTATTGTGAGTTTTCTACTTTATCAAGATTTTCAAAATTGCCCAATTTCTTTGTTGAATGGTTAATGGCTATGGGTTGTCTCTCATAGTTTAAGGAGCTATATAAAATTTGAACACCTTCACATGAACACTTTCTTTTGTAACTCGCTAAAGAGGGATAAAAACCTTACTTTTTAGAAGGGAAATCTTGAGCATGTTGGACATCAATGGAATGTTGAATATTGTCCATTGGTTTCTTAATGGGTCCATTACCCTGCTTATGTGGTTTATAATGTGTTAAAATAGTAAAGCCTTAGTTTCCCGTTTGAGATGCAATACTAATGAGCGTACGTGTATGTGCTTAATGTACCGCTCATTGTGTTGGATCTTGAATTGTCCACAGTTGGACAGTTTGGGAAAAAACTTTTTCTTAATTCAGTTAAAATAGTTATTCATTGATTCTAATGTTATATACTTGATGAAAGTTCGGATTGATAAATTTCCTTTCGTTCTCCGGGTGCATACTTTATCGTGGTGGATGTCATCGCGTTCAAGTAGTGTACGTCGGAGACCGCAGGGAAATGCTGTCGAAATTTTGTCGAGTATGAGCATGAGAGTTAAGGACTAACTGTTAACCGAATGTTGAAAAAGTTTCTTCTCGAATGGGATAGGGCCATACCCTGTCATAAGAAGTGGTTGATGAATATGTTGGACTAAGTACGAAGGTATTGGTTTAGTCATGGATCGCGGTTGGATGAATGCTAGACGGACAAGTGATGAGTATGAGAATGGAGTGGAAGATTTTCTACAGTTTGCAAAAACAAATGCTCCTGATAGTGGTAACGGAAGGTTTTATTGTCCTTGTGTTAACTGTTTGAATGAGAGACGACTAGAAGCTGAGGACATACGTGATCATCTTATTTGTGAGGGGATTTGCAAGAGTTATAC
The DNA here is from genome assembly GCA_030762895.1 of Sophora flavescens. Taxonomy (NCBI): domain Eukaryota; kingdom Viridiplantae; phylum Streptophyta; class Magnoliopsida; order Fabales; family Fabaceae; genus Sophora; species Sophora flavescens. The sequence continues at coordinate 19,144,915 of CM061065.1, forward strand.
AACATGGATATGTCATGGTGAATCGTTAGACAGGCCGAGGGTGTCGGATAGAGAGGAAGTTGATGACGTGGAAATGGACGATGGACTAGAGGACATGATCCGTGATGTTGGGCAAGAGTCTTTTCGGTGCGCACATGTGTATGATACTTTGTGCAGTGATGCGCAAGTGGCTTTGTATCCGGGGTGCTCTAATTTCACCACGGTTGTCGGCGGTGTTAAGATTGTTCAATGTGAAGGCGAGAAATGGGTGGAGCGATAAAAGCTTTCTTGAATTGCTTGAGTTGTTGAAAGAAATGCTTCCAGAAGGCAACACATTGCCATCTCGAAACTATGAGGCGAAGAAGATATTGTGTCCGATGGGTATGGAGTATAAGAAAATACACGCTTGCCCCAATGATTGCATATTGTACAGGAAAGAGTTTGAAGAGATGCACGAGTGCCCCAGGTGTGGGGTATCACGCTACAAAGTGAAGGATGGTGATTCTAGTTGTGATGTGGTCACCAAAGGTCCTCCTGCGAAGGTGTTATGGTATCTTCCCGTGATTCCGCGGTTCAAGCGATTGTTTGCTAATGTAAATGACGCAAAGAACATTAGATGGCATGCAGATGAGAGGAAGTGTGATGGACAGCTTCGCCATCCGGTCGATTCTTTGCAATGGAAGAGAATTGATAGTTTGTTTCCGGATTTCGGCAATGAGCCCAGAAACCTCGAGGCTTGGACTTGCTACCGATGGAATGAATCCATATGGAAACTTAAGTAGTATTCATAGTTCGTGGCTCTGTTCTCCTTGTAATTTACAACCTGTCTCCTTGGTTGTGCATGAAGCGCAAATACATTATGTTAAGTATGATGATTTTGGTCCTAAACAGCCAGGAAATGATATTGATGTTTATCTGAGTCCCTTGATTGAAGACTTGAGAATGTTGTGGGATGAAGGCATTGATGTGATTGACGGGTATTGCCGTGAGACATTCAGATTGCGTGCCATGTTATTTTGCACCATCAATGACTTTCCAGCATACGGGAACCTGTGTGGGTATAGTGTTAAGGGGCATAAAGCATGTCCAATATGTGAACAACACTAATGTTATCTATGGGAAGACCCAGAAGAAGGCTACCGAGAAGAAAATATGGAAGAAGAGGTCGATCTTCTTTGATCTTCCATACTGGTGCAAGCTTGATGTAAGACATTGTATTGATGTGATGCATGTAGAGAAAAATGTGTGTGACAGTTTAATCGGAACGCTTCTCAACATTCAAGGCAATACAAAGGATGGTGTGAATGCTCGTCTGGATCTAGTTGCAATGGGTATACGAGAGCAGTTAGCTCCACTTAAAGTGGGGGATAAGAAGACTTATTTGCCCCCAGCATGTCATACTTTATCAAAAAAATAGAAAAGAAGTTTCTGTGAATGTCTACGGGGAGTCAAAGTGCCACAGGGTTACTCTTCAATTATTAGAAGACTTGTCTCAATGAAAGATCTCAAATTAGTTGGCTTAAAGTCTCATGATTGTCATGTCTTGATGCAACAACTACTACCGGTGGCCATTCGTGACATATTGCCTAAAAAAGTCAGACATGCCATTACTAGGTTATGCTTATTCTTCAATGCTATATGTAGCAAGGTCATTGACACTAAAAATTTGGATGAGTTGGAAAATGAGGCAGCCATTGTCTTGTGCCAATTGAAGATGTATTTTCCACCTTCATTTTTTGACATCATGGTTCATTTAATTGTTCATCTAGTGAGGGAGATTAGATTGTGCGGTCCCGTTTATTTAAGGTGGATGTACCCGGTTGAGCGATACATGAAGATCCTGAAAGGATATATGAAAAATCCACACCATCCCGAAGCATCTATTGTTGAAAGGTATGTTGCAGAAGAAGCTATTGAGTTTTGTACAGACTACATGTCAGAAGCGGAACTGTAGGGCTTCCAAGTCTCAGTCACGAAGGAAGATATGATGGTAAGGGTACACGAGGTATCACTTGTTAAGAGCATGGATCGGGAGGAAGTGCTTCAAGCACATTTGTATATATTGAATAACACTGATGAGGTTGAACCATACTTATGTGAGCATAAAAGCATCATCAATGAAACTTACCCTAGAATGAATGAAAAATGGTGTTTGAACAAGCATAACAAGACTTTCTTGAACTGGTTTAAAGAAAAAATTGCAAAGGATGGTACTGCTTCTGCTACATTAAAATGGCTAGCACAGGGGCCTAACTTTGATGTCATATGCTGGAGTGGGTACGATATCAATAAGTTTTCCTTCTATACAAAGTCCCAGGATGACAAAAGTACTATGCAAAACAGTGGGTTTATGGTCGTCACTGAGTCCATGCATTTCTCTAGTTCGAAAGATAAAAACCCTGTTATGGCATCAGTTTCATACTTTGGAATCATTGAAGAGATATAGGAGGTTGATTACACGAAGTTTAGAGTACCTGTTTTTAAATGTCAGTGGGTCGATAGTAACAATGGTGTGCAAACCGATGAGTTAGGATTCAAATTGGTGGACCTTAGTAAGGTAGGTAATAAAGAGGAACCTTTCATCATGGCATCCCAAGCAAAACAAGTGTTTTATATACGTGATCCTTCTAACAAAAGGTGGTCAGTGGTTCTCCAGGGAAAAAACTTGTATAATGGTAGTGAGGGAAATCATGATTCAACTCTTGATATTTCTGATACTCCTTCTTTCTCAACACGAGTGCCTAATTTCAATGAGGAAAATGAAGTGGATGATGTACATGCTACTCGTAATGATCACCAAGAAGGGTTATGGGAGAACTTTACTAATTGACCACAAAGTAAGTTTAGTTTGATATTACCATTAAGTTTGGCATATTATATGTTTACGTTGATATTTATAAGTTATGTTTATGTACGTTGATCGATATTTATAAGTTATGTTTATGTACGTTGATCGATATTTATAAGTTATGTTTGATATTTATCCTGACATACTAACAAGTTTTCTTTTTGTTGTGTTTAAACAGGTATACATGGCTGATCATGAGGATATCCCTCCTTCATGCAGCGGGTCAGAGACCTTGTCTACAGGTAGAAAGGGTAGACGTGCTACACGGATGAGGAATTTGACTGCCAACCGTGGGTCAAATCAAAGGATAAGAGTAGACTTTGATAATAACCTCAATCCTATTGGGCCAATGGAAGATCAGTTTAACAGTTTTGTGGCGACCCTTGCTAGGAACAGGCCTAGTATACTCATTGATAGGTGGAGAGATGTACCGGCAGACGTGAAGGAGCAGATATGGGAGAGTATTCTGGTATCTATACTTCTACGTCCTGTGTTTGTCTGTATCTACTTTATTTTTATCTTAATAATATCATACAGTAATTCGTTGATTCTTTTGGTCTTAATGTAGTTGACCTTTGACATACCGGATACATACGCTATGAAGAAGCGTTTGCTAAAGTATCTTTGGAGAGCGTTGGAGGGCTTTTAAGGCCGACCTGGGCAGATACTATATATTCAATCCAAAAGGTAAAAAGAACCCACTTGAGGTGTATCCGTTTCTTGACAAGGCGACGTGGGATCGCTTTGTTCAGAGCCGACATGATCCCAGCTTTCAGGTTAACTTATTTGATTTGTCTCTAAATTTATGTAATTGCATTAATTTCATTTACTTATGTAATTTAATTGTCTTTTATTTATAACAGGAGAAGAGGAAAAAGGGGCAGAAAAACCAAAGCAAGAATGTCTACCCCCATGTCATGTCTCGTGGGGGATATAAAAAGCTTGTTCAGAAAATGGTTGAAGAGGAAAAGAAAGCACGTCAGGAAGCAGCATCTCAGGCGGATCCTAATGCTAAAACTCTTCCAGAGGTTGTTGATCCACCTCCACCCCCACACCATCGTTCATGGAAGAGGGGCCGACAAAGAAAAACGGGACAATATACATCCGAAGAGGCCCGCCAAGTAGCTGAGAAGATTGTAAGTATAGTTTGTTGTAATTGTCATTTTAAGATTGTTACCGAATTGTAATGTGACTTGATATTTTATGTGATAGGATGCCTTGGATGATCAGCTAACCCAAGGAACCTTTGTTCCTAGAGGACGCGATGATATCTTATATACTGCCATCGGTAAACCAGACCACCCGGGCCGTGTCATTGGTGTTGGATGGGGAGTCGGCATTCGCCAATACCATGGTTCATCTTCACACCAATGCCACAGGGATGTTGAAGCAGATAGAGCACGACTAAAACAGGAGATTGCAGTTGAGCTTCGACAGGAGATGGCCGAGCAGTTTGCCCAGCAGATGGCAATATTGACTTCTATGTCCCAGCAGATGACAGCCAGTGTCCAACCCTCTATCCAACCCTCTGTCGATGTGAGCACTAAGGGCTCATGTGATCCTCCTCATCATCCTGAAAATGATGATGATGGTGATGATGATGATGATGATGATGATGATGATGACGACCTTGATAGGTGTGAGCTGTATGTTGATGATCATCATCATCGCCGCTTAGTGGCATTGGGTAGGGCACATAATAACTTAGGTAATACCATACACTATCGGTTATTACCGGATGATCAGCTGAGGGTCGTTGTTGAGATTATTAGAGATGCTGATGCTTGAGTCCCTGTGCCCACTGAGGAGGTTCAAACAGTGGGTCAGGCCCCCGGTAACTTCATCCTCTGGCCAAGAAGACTGGTCAACTTTCTTGTTGCATCTGAGGTATTCGGTTAGTTGTGTTTTTCTATATTCATAGTTGAAATAATTTATTATTGTTTAAAGATAATGCTTTATTTTTATTCGTTATAGGATGTTGGAAATGATATTGTGCCTAAAAGGTCGGATCTAGGAAGACCAGAGATGTCTGCTCCTGCCAAGGTATTCATTTGACCATTTAGGTAATAACGAATTAAATAACTTAATTATCCGTGATTACTAATATATATCTATGTTATTTAGGGGATCGACAAAGGGGCACCTGGCCATGGTGATGTTTTTAAAGTTCTTGCTATACAGGTTGTCACCATGGAGAATGACGCAGCCTTGGTAAGGTTGGAATATGATGCCAGCCCTGGTGAACTGTATATACCAAAGAAGGAACTTATGGAGATGGTACTCAATAAAGAAATGGCCAGTTCTGCACACATATCGTTTTGGTACACGTAAGTACATTTTATTTATAAGTTAAGTACGTAATTAATTTTTAAATACTATGATAATTAACATGTTTTTCCAATATATTAGGTATCTGCATCGTATGTTAGTCGATCAGGGTAACCTCGCCCTTTATGGGTTCATTGACCCCATGTTCATTCAGGGTGATGTTCTCCTAGCATCGGAAGACCCGGTCACTACCATACGTGATATACTTGCCCGAGACGATCATCAATTCTATCTTGCGCCTTATCTCAATAAGTAAGTACTGGTTATTTATGTATAACTATATATGACTTAGTCACTAACTGTTCCGCAAATACAGCCGACATTGGCAACTGTTGCTCTTGTACCCAAGAATGAACGTCGTGGTCTTCTTCTGCTTATTGGGAAATAAGCCGGTGAATCAACTGAAGACGATCATCGAAACGTAAGCATTAAAATACTTTATAATCAGTAATGCAGTTGTTTTAATTATCTGAAATCTATTAGATATACTTTAATTAATGTTTTTGTCATGATAGGTCTATTAATGCAACCCACATGTTGCGTGGTGAAAGGCGTACTCGGGCTATCAGATGGATTATTCCCAGCGTAAGATATTTATTAGTTCAAATGCATCAAATGCAGTTGGTACAATAATTGATTTCTATTTTATTTAATTCCTCATATTCTAATTGGGTTTCATTTGTACGTAGTCACGTATACAACGTGGGTCATGGGAATGTGGCTACTATGTGATGCAGTGGATGTTGGAAATTATCTCCTCCGGGATCACTGAAAGATGGCACGAGGTAAATGTTAATTGACACAATTAGAAGTAATAGTATAGATTCGTTATATGTTTTATGTTAGTTTATTACTTAAAAGATATAATCTTTTGTCCAATTAAACTTGCAGATATTCAACAATCCAACTCCATTATATGATTCTAACATCAACAACATAAAGAGGCGTTGGGCAACTTTCTTTCTTGAAGTGTACCAACCATAGTTTGTATATATGTAGTTAGTTTAAAAACTTATCATGTACTAGCTATAGTGTACCTTTGACTGATGATATGTATTAGTGCTCAGGTCTGGTTCAATTCTTCTTCTCTCGTGTTTTGATGTAGCCTTGATAAAGTGTTGTTTTCATTCATTCGAAATTAATTAGGCCTGATGCCCTCTGTTTTCAGATTCTGTGCTCACTAGTCATTTGATGAAATGTCAGTATTTTTAACCATATGTGTAAGAGCTGATTGTTTGTGCCAAGAAAATTGAATGAAGTATGTTTTGCTTTTGATATGGTTAAAACTTTGTTGCAATTGTGTCAAAACTGGTTTGGTGTTCTGTTGTTGTTTCTTGTTTGATCAGGGTACTGCTGGTTTGTTAGCTTAAACAAGTTCCTGGAATTGATGGTTATGAATTAGTAAGTGCTCTTACTTTACCAATTAGTTTGCCTTGCCCATTTGTTATCTAACTCATGTGATTCCTAAATCACGTGTGGTTAATGCCTTGCTGTTTCTTGTCATCGAATGAACTATAAAAAATTGTGTCTTCCAATTGTATGTGGCTGCTTGTTATCATTTTCTACTGGTTTGGTGCAATAACTACATTATGTTTACCCCAAAATTTACAGTATGTTATTCTGGTATTGATCTGCATTACTGAAACAAGGGAAAGGAATGATTGAAATGTAAATAACAGATTAAAAAAAATGAGATTTTACACATCGGTTCTTCAAAAACCGATGTGTAAATTTCACTTTACACATCGGTTCTGATTAAAACCGATGTGGAAAGTGAAATTTCCACATCGGTTTTTGGGAAAACCGATGTGGAAAGTGAAATTTCCAACTGCTTATCAATTGACAAATTAATTTTCCACATCGGTTAAAAGAAAACCACTGTTTAAAATATACTTTACACATCGGTTTTATAACCGATGTGTAAAGTGGCAATAAACCACATCGGTCGTTTCCACATCAGTTTGAAAACCGATGTGGAAAGCCATAAATAACCAACGTGGAATCCCTTTTCTGCACTAGTGAATGTTAGGTTTGTTTAATCACTTCAGATTACACTACACTAAAAATTGTTTTTATTAAGTGGAGTGGCAGAGGTTGCAATATACTGAAACTCCTCATGGGGAAATGGTCGAACTCCAATTTGGGCTAGTGCATCATATGTATCAGAACCACCACAAAATCTCAATAACATCTACATTGTAAACATGCGAGGTAATCATTATATTAGTTGGAGAGTAAAGCACGCACAATGGTTTTGTAGGGCACATCGACAAAACATTTTGGAAGGACCACTTGTTGAGAATATATGATACTATTTCTTAACCGCTCAATACCTTGTCATGAATTACCCCAACAATTACAAGACCTATGGGGTAAACCTAAACCCATATGTTGCCCGCACTTCAACTATAACTAAACAATTGCCTACACGACAATGTGCACCCGATTCTATAGCTCAACAATCCACACTCCAAGTTATCGAGAGTAGCATGCAATGTGAAACCCTTCAACCTCCTTGAATGTAATTTGATTATACTCCATCACAACTAGAAGATTCTCAATTGAAATTTTGTCTTCGCCGATGGTGGAGATGATTTCATTAATTACTAATTAGTTTTGTGTGAATGTTGAAACCTTGGAGCTTGTTAATGCTTATTTACGGACCTATATTCATTTATGTAATATCCATGCTTTCCACACGATACTACTAAGTAAATATATATAAACCTGATTATAGCATACTGAATAATAGTTGAACGTAGAAAATTTTGAAAACTAAGTGTAACATTTTTACAAGAGATTTTTGTAGAAATTGAACATAGTATTGGGTCAATTTAATACAAATAAGCATTTCACCCCTAATTTACAATTATATCTCAAATAAACATCGACTCATAGTAAGACTCCCACTTTGACCCGGCTGTGAAACACTATGTTAACTTGGGACACTATTAGGTGACTGTCAAACAATCTCCGGAGCTTGCTTATCAGTTTCTCATATGTACCTGTTATCTGAAACAAAGAGGAGCCTAGTGAGAAATAAATCTCAATGAGTTTCTGCTTCAAGCAAAGCACATGAGAAATCAACATATTCTGTTTGATCATCCTCATTAAAATACATATATTTACCTATATGCACATATATCATAAATAACTTCACGTAGTGGTATAGTCTTTCATAGCCCGCTTATAACTCAGTCTTTCATCATCAGCTCTTTTTATCGGGTCCTTACTTGGGTTGAGTTATTTGATGAAAATGAATCTAAGCATAGGCATTTTAAGTATAAAAACATTTACTAGGTACCTCAAGTGTGAACGGAAATAAGGCTAGTTTAAACTGGTTGATATGGCAGTCAGAGCTCTATGACAACAATTAGGCATCCCTTAATTGCTAGTACCATATCCTAGCCTCCAAAAATGAAGGACTTACAAAACATCTCACCCCACTAGTGGAAAATATACATTAGGAGGTAAAGGTTTACGTTAGTTAACCAAAAGCTAGACGTTAAAAAAGGAGGCGGTGGCAGTTTTGTAAATATCGAGGCTTCATTATTTCAATTTTAACGTCGATTGTTTTAATGACCGGCGTTAAAAGTGAAGTGACTCTCACTTTTAACGTCAGTTCAATAAAGAACCGGCGTTAAAAGTGAATATTTTAACGTCGATTCGATAAAGAACCGGCGTTATAAGTAAGTCTCTTCACTTTTAACGTCGGTCCCTACATCAACAGACGTTAAAAGTTATTTTAACAATTTTTTTTATCTAGTATACGATTCCTTCCGCATTGCCTTCCTCAAAGTTTCAGTTTCACATGATCATTGCTTTGATGTTTTGTGTTTCTGTTTTGAAAACTAAAATATGTTCGAAGTATAAGTTGAATCAATAACCCAAACCGAATCTCATTCATGAAGTGTAATACAATGATCGTCTACAGAAGATTGAAAGGGTTTAAAATCCTATAAAAAGTTACATTGAAAGGGTTTAAAATCCTATAAAAAGTTACATTGGAAGGGTTTAAAATCCTAAACATTAAAGCTACATCCCATCAGAGAGTTTTATGAAATATGCCAAAGGGAAAACTATATATACTCCGAAGACCTCAGAAAACTGGGGGGCATGAGAGAGCTCAAGAGAGAGGCAAAAACAGGTGCACCAGATCCATTTCAAGCAAAGGCAGTGGTTTCAGAGACTTCCAAGACGGTCACTTGCTGCCAAAGCTGAGGTTTTGGAACTGTGACCCCCGAGCACCTGATTAGCCCTCCAGCAGCTGATTCTCCGGATGGTGATAAGGTGAGCAACTCACACAATGTAATTTACTCAGACTTATCACCCATGCAATGTAATTTACTCAAACTCAGAAGTTGTTTGACCATTAAGACAAAGACCTTTGAGTCTAGGAATAGGAAGAAAGAGTGATGAAGTTAATCTCCACGGTAGAGCCATATTGTGAAGCAGAAAATTAAAAGGATGGAAGGAAGCTATTTATAGGAGCAGGGGATGAAGTTACTAAGCTATTCTGATTTTGAAGAAAACTTACCTATAAGCTTAATGCTCATTAAGAGGATTGAGTTACAAGGTGCTTGGGTAAGTAGCATAGTACAGTCAAAGGAATGAATGTTTTTGCAGATATCTATACACTTTTAACGTCAGTTTTTTAAAAAAACTGACGTTAAAAGTGTTTTTAATAAAAAATATTAATTGTTAACGTCAGGTTTTTATACAACTGACGTTAAAAGTTTGATTTTTTACTTCAGTTAAATAAATAGCTGACGTAAATAATCCTATATATTATACACGTGCAGAATGAATATTGGAAATAATGTAATTAATACACGGGAACTTGGCAGTCATCAAATAAGTTGACGTTAAAAATGAGGTGGTGGGTAAACTATTTGCGTCGGTTCTATAAATAATTGACGTAAATAATTATGAAACTCATTTCATTGGTTGTCATGTCCCTGTTGTCCCTCTTAACGCAGATCACTCCATATAGTCTCTGCAGTTTATTTCTAAACCTTTTTTATACAAGTTTATTTTTAATTTTTATTAATTAGCTTGAATTAGTAAACAAATTATTGTGCAAATTAAAATAAATAAACACTTAACATAAAACAAGTTATATGTATAATCAAATCGTATGACATTGAAGCGATTCATAAGTTAAAATTACATGATTAAAAGATAAAAAATTTCTGCAACATAGCCCTAAAATATAAAAAAGTTTCTGCATCAACATCATTTTCTTCTCGGTCCTGTCATCAGAAACTCCAATGGATGCATCACCTCCCTCACTTGAATTCCAAGATGCAAAGTAAATCCTCAGTCACTAGCAGCGAAAGCAAAGTGAAATGGATCTTTGCATCTTTCTTCTTCAGTGGAGTTCCTTGATGCATCATCTTGAATCCACAATCACTTGCTTCCAAAGCAAAGTGAAAGGGATGACGTGATTCACCCAACCTTAATATCCATGCAATGTAATTTACTCAAACTCAGAAGTTGTTTGACCATTAAGACAAAGACCTTTGAGTCTAGGAATAGGAAGAAAGAGTGATGAAGTTAATCTCCACGGCAGAGCCATATTGTGAAGCAGAAAATTAATTAAAAGGAGATGGAAGCTAGGAAGCTATTTATAGGAGCAGTGGATGAAGTTACTAAGTTATTCTGATTTTCTTGAAAACTTATCTATAAACTTAATGCTCATTAAGAGGATTAGGTACAAAGGTGAATGGGTAAGTAGCATAGTAGTCAAGGGAATGAATGTTTCTGCAGAAACTAATAAACCTTTAACGTCCGTTGTGTAATACAACTGACGTAAGAAGTTGTGAGTGTTTTTAACGTCAGTTTCTTAATACAACTTACGTTAAATATATGACATTTAACGTCAGTTATTACTAACAACTGGCGTAATAAGTGTGAGAGTTTTTAACGTCAGTTTATTAAGACAACTGACGTTAAATATATGATCTTCAACGTCAGGTTTTACCAAAAACTGACGTAAAATGTTGTTTTATTTTAATTATAACGTTTACCCCCGCGCGCCTTCTCCACTTCTCTACGTCTTTTCTCTTTTCATCATGCTCAACCCTCACTCTCGCTCTCACTCTGCCCTAATCGCGCGCTCATCTCCACCGCAACCACCGCGAGGGCTTCTTCGCCACCACCGTGAGGTACACTCTTAACCCCTAACTCTGTCTTTCCCGCTCCTTCTTTGCAATAACTTGACATCTCTCTTTCCCCTGGCCTTCCCGCGCACTAACTCTCCTTGTCCCTCTGCTCTCAGTAACCACATCGAACGTTGGCCACCACTCGAGCTTCCCCCCCACCACCACGCGAGCGCCTATTTTCTGGTGAGTCTTTAATTAGGGCACATTTTTTTATTCACGGTTTTGAGTGCATGCATGTTGCTCTGCTGGTTTGAAATCGTAGTCTCGATAGTTGAAACTTGAAACCGTGAGTTTGAGTTGTTTGGAATGTCTCTATTTTTGGTTTTGAGTGTATGTTGAAACTGTAGTCTCGATAGTTGTAACTTTAAACCGTGAGTTTGAGTTGTTTGGAATGTCTCTATTTTTGGTTTTGAGTGCATGTTGCTCTGCTGTTGATTGATCATCGCCGTAGTGATGCTCATCATGGCTAGGCCGTGATCGGTTCCGCCTATGAGGGTCTCGATTCAGTTGTGCACGTTACGGCCGTGATGGACATCACGGCCAGGCCGTGACGAGTGCTTGGCAATGTTCAAAAACTATAGTTTTCAATCTCCGTATTGTCCTTATATTGGATATATAGATGTTTTGTATATCTACAGGACCTATCTAGTTATTTTTATTTATACTTCTGTATTTATTTTGAGTTATAACCTATGTTAATACATATATATTGTTTTTGAACAGGCATACATATGGATCAGTCAGATAGCCCACATGCACGGGAGGACACTTGTTGGGGTTTCGCAGACCCGATCACGCCTACGCCTACGATTCTAGTGTAAGTTTGCATGCATGTTATATCTTGTCTTTAGTCCTTCTTGTTAATGTAAGTTTATAATGTTACAACCCTCTATTTTATCATTTTTTTTTGTCCATACGGACATCACAGGCTCATAGGAAACGGGGTAGAGGAGCCACCTCGTTGAAGAAACTAGAGAAGGACAGCGGAGCGGACGGAAGCTTGAGGTGTCCTTCGATGCTAATCTAAATGCCCGGGGACCCCGTGCTAAAGAATTTAATAAGTGGGTGTTTCTACAAGCGAAGCAAGACGTAAGCATCAACTACAACCATCGGAATGACGTTCCCGTAACGTTAAGGATCAGATTTGGGAGGCTATCACGGTATTTTACCTTTACATTCGTTTGATTTACATTATTAGATAATTATCCGAGTTATAATCCATCCAGTTGTTATATATGTATCTAATGTGTAGGTAGCTTGATGTGCCAAATGACGAGGATCATCGTCATAAATATATGAAAATGGCATCAAAGCGTTGGAATGGGTTCAAGCATGATCTTACCAGGTACTATCTATCTGGGAAGAAGCGGCTTGATAAAATGTTCTCGGATTATCCCTGGATTGATCAAGATACTTGGGATATGTTTGCCAGGAGTCGACAGGATGAAGAATTTCAGGTTGGTTGATTAAGTTAATTTTGTATGCTTATTATAGATCATTTAACTATATTTAATTATGTGTTTTTGTTTGAATAGGCTAAGGAAAATAAGGGTCGGCAGAATCAGGCGAAGAACGTCCACCGCCACACCATGTCTCAGGGTGGGTACCATACTCGGATCCATGTTGTGACGCCGGCAAGTGTACCGGGTCGTCGCAAGTAATAAAAATAAACACGGTAAGTAAATACCGAGGTCGAACTCAAGGATTGGGATACCAATTCGACTAATCCGAGGAAGTCGGATACGTTCGATCAATTTACTGAGAAAAGTGGTTGAGGAAGAGAGATTAATATCTAAATTCAACTAACAATCTAAATAAACTAATTAACTAAAAATCAGAAAACTAAAATGTCCAAGGTCACAAATCCACCTACCCATTATGTACACCCAAGTGATGATGAATCTCTCCCTAGGTTCAATTACAATGTCAACGGGACCCCTAAATTCTCCTAAATCCACTTCGTGCTCATTAGGACGTATTCGATGATTTGAGTTAATTACTTGCTAGGTCTCTTAACCCTAATCTCGAATTCTGTTAATTCGTGTTCCCTATATGGTTGCACCGATCTCCTATTCACTCTCGTGCAATATTCGATCGATGATTCTAATTCAAGTTCTAAACGCGAATCGCTGACTAAGCCTCATCACGTTAACAAGTCAATCACGCTAGCATATAATTGACACAATCAAATCAGAATTAGAAAACAAGGATTGAATTAAGGAGAAAGACATACATCATATCGGATTTACATCGCCATGGGTGGCTTCATCGTTCCCTCGGACGAGGGGATTAGTTCCTCATGCTCATAGACAAGCGATCGGACATAATCTCCATAAGAAAAAGGGAGACGCAGCTCCAAAGAGAAAAGAAAATACCCTACGCTACTCTAAACAAAGTGGAAAACTGCCTTCTAAAGATGGATCCCAACGATTCGATATGCAATGACCCTTAAATAATAATCCCGATCTGCGCTCTCTCGAGGCGGCGAGCAGACATTCGCGAGGCGAGAATTAAAATTAGCGCGCTTTCAATTTAAACTCTCGCGAGGCGAAGGTATGTTCGCGAGGCGAGTCTTCAATTCTAGGCTGTGACCTTCATCACGGCTGGGCCGTGATGGTCTCTGACTTCCAGGGTCTTCAAACTCTCGCGGGCGAGAGGCTTCTCGCGGGGCGAGTCTTCAACCTTAAACTGCCACGGGCGTGGTATTCATCACGGCCAAGCCGTGATGCTCTCTGCCTTGCAGGTCTTCATGATTCGCGGGGCGAGACACATCTCGCGTGGCGAGACTGAAGTGATGACTTTTGCTGCTTTGCTGACCTTCAGGCTCGCGGGGCGAGCATACACTCGCGAGGCGAGTGTCTCCGCACTTGCAATTTCCCTTTTCGCCGACTTTCCTTGACTCCCGGAGCTTCACTTATTTAACCTGAAACAACAAAAGCACCCACAAGCGTAATTCTACTCAAAATAATCTAAAAACTACACAAAAGACGCAAAACGAGTCAAATTCCAACTTAGGAACAAAACAAGGTAAATTTGGGCGAAAACGAGAGTGAACTCGAATAAATTGCACGAAAACCACAGTCCATCTAGTTATAAAACTAGATAAGCCAGAGGCTTATCAAAATACCCCAAACTTAAACCTTGCTTGTCCCCAAGCAAGCTTAAAACTCAAAAAGGACTCAAGACTTGGCAAGCCTAAAGGAATCAATCGATTTCGCACAAATTTAATGCAACTTTACAAAACAGTTTTTTTCTCCTATGATCTCCCCCCTACATCAATGTAATCCCCACATTCATTTACTTTAAACCATTGAGAACTTCATCATTCATGCAATCATTAGTCTAAGTTGAGGATCAGGGTCACACACAAAAGGAAGATCACCAATTTCAAACAATTGCCTTCCTCACAAGGGTATGTAAAATTTCACTCATTCGCTCAATTCGTCAAGGCTTTCAACTTTTTCACTCAATTTCACTTATCAAGAGCACTTCCCATGAATTTGATTTTCATCTCAAAAATGGTCCCCACGTAAACATGTATGCAACATCAGAAGGTCTTTTAAAGGTTGTAATGGGGCCTGACTGAGGGTAGGATAGTCAAGGATACTAGGTTTAAGTCCCTAGGAACTAAGAGAGCATGAGCATTAAACACATTTTCCACTCAAATTCCTTTTTTCATTTTTCTTTTCTTTTTGTCTCGGGTGACTACAACTTTTTTCCTTGCTCATCTTTTGATTTGCCCCTTTTCTTTTGGCAAAATTTTTCTTCTCTTTTTTTTTTTTTTTTTCAACCTTTATTTTTCTTTTTCTCACCCCAAAATGTCATACCTCCTTGTAGCCACCCCAAACTTAGTTTCTCACAACCTTTCTCTTGCTCATTTCCATGCTCTCCTAATACTAAGATTGGGTTAACATGGTTTTTAGGTTTTTTGGCTCGTAATGTAGGGTCATCAAGAAACAATAGGTCAATTGGGCTCAATTTGGCTAACTAGGGAACATGCATTAGGGATGGTTCATTTCAGGCCAAGTAGTTATTCAAAGAACATTGCCTAAATCATTTGATGCAACATATAAACATGCAAACCATATAGAGATTCAAGCAAATTCGGGAAAGTGCAACTTAACAGTGATTCACACATTCAAAAACAGAGTTGGAGGCTCAAATCCTCACCTGGACATTTTGCAAATTGTTTGACCGAGATACGATTCCTAGTGTGTGCACCCCCTCACCCCAAACTTATCATAAATCAAGTAATCACAATAAAATTCTCAAGGTTCAATTTTCAATTTTTAAGTGGGGATCAACTTTTCTAATTTCAGAACTTAGGGTAAATCATCAATGTTCAAATAATTCATGCAATCAATCCATGCTAAATTCAATTAACATCCAACAAGCTTGCCGACCACGACATTCATACAACAACTCTTGATCTTCTCAAATTATTCAAGAGCGACAACAAAAACAAAAGCACAAACAACACAAAACAGAAGTTAGGAAAGGAGAGGGATACCTAGCTTGGGTTGCCTCCCAAGAAGCGCTTGTTTAATGTCCCGAGCCTGACTTATTACGAAGCATCCACCTGGATCCCATAGTCCGTGGGTACAGAGGCCAAGAGATGCTCATCATATCAAATCCTCCCACCGGATCAAATGGTAATTGGAGTGGAGATCGTAGCATCAATATGACCTTATCATCCACTCCACCCAGCCAAAGTGTGTGAAAACTCCATTGACCTCTTCAATTATGCACTCACTTCCTCTCGGGTCAAATGGTGTTTTCACGAGGAAGTGTGCTAGACAAGTGGGAGGGTCTAATTCTCGGGTGTCCACACATGCATGCAAGCCAACATATTTATTTAACGCATCCAAATCAGGTTGCTTGGCAAGCATGGTGGAATCCTCCGCCACTTTATCTTCATCTTGATCTCTACCCCCTTGCTCCAGTGCCTTGTCCTTTGCCAACTCCTCTTCCTTAGGTTGCTCTTCCTCAACATGTGGTTGTTAGGGGCCATGACACTTGCCAATTCCTTTTCCTCCGGTTGTTCTTCCTCAACATGTGGTAGTTCTTCCTCAACTCCCTGAGAACTAGTTACACCCCAGTCATATCCCAACACCCCACTGCTTCTAGTTGTTGTGGCATTGCATTGGTTCTTAGGGTCGTTCTCGGTATCAACTGGGAAAGTCTCTGGGGGATGCTCATTTTGTTGCTCTGCGAGCTGACCCAACTTCTCTACAGCCGCAATCGCCTTCTCAAATGATGTCTCCATAGAACTCGCCAACTTATCCATTGCCGCATTTGCCCTCTCAAGAGCCAACTCCCACGGTTGTGGCTGCCAATTCTGTTGAGGTTGTTGTTGCCAATTTTGTTGAGGTTGTGGCTGCCAAGCTAGACCACCGTCATCATTACTCCAAGCAAAATCCGGATGGTCTCTACTCATATCACCCCAATACTGATTCTGACTCTGATAGTTGTTCTGGGGCACGCTGTTATTATGCCATGGTTCCACATATACATGAGGGAAGTAGAACGGACAACTCCAAGTGTCATGGTTCCCATCACAATATTCGCAACCCGGAAGCATTCCTTCATGTACCTCGCATACAAAACAAGGCAAGACCAAGTGGAATCAAAGAAGTAGAGAGATAGTAGAAAATAAAAAGAGAATAATAAAAATAAAAATAAAAATAAGAACAAAAAATAACTTAACCAAATAATCAAACTCCCCTAAAATCAGAAAAATTGGTTGTGCCAATCCCCGGCAACGGCGCCAAAAACTTGTTGTGACGCCGGCAAGTGTACCGGGTCGTCGCAAGTAATAAAAATAAACACGATAAGTAAATACCGAGGTCGAACTCAAGGATTGGGATACCAATTCGACTAATCCGCGGGAAGTCGGATACGTTCGGTCAAGTTACAGAAAAGTGGTTGAGGAAGAGAGATTAATATCTAAATTCAACTAACAATCTAAATAAACTAATTAACTAAAAATCAGAAAACTAAAATGTCCAAGGTCACAAATCCACCTACCCATTATGTACACCCAAGTGATGATGAATCTCTCCCTAGGTTCAATTACAATGTCAACAGGTACACCTAAATTCTCCTAAATCCACTTCCGTGCTCATTAGGACGTATTCGATGATTTGAGTTAATTACTTGCTAGGTCTCTTAACCCTAATCTCGAATTCTGTTAATTCGTGTTCCCTATATGGTTGCACCGATCTCCTATTCACTCTCGTGCAATATTCGATCGATGATTCTAATTCAAGTTCTAAACGCGAATCGCTGACTAAGCCTCATCACGTTAACAAGTCAATCACGCTAGCATATAATTGACACAATCAAATCAGAATTAGAAAACAAGGATTGAATTAAGGAGAAAGACATACATCATATCGGATTTACATCGCCATGGGTGGCTTCATCGTTCCCTCGGACGAGGGGATTAGTTCCTCATGCTCATAGACAAGCGATCGGACATAATCTCCATAAGAAAAAGGGAGACTCAGCTCCAAAGAGAAAAGAAAATACCCTACGCTACTCTAAACAGTGGAAAACTGCCTTCTAAAGATGGATCCCAACGATTCTGATATGCAACAGCCCTTAAATAATAATCCTGATCTGCGCTCTCTCGCGAGGCGAGCAGACATTCGCGAGGCGAGAATTAAAATTAGCGCGCTTTCAATTTAAACTCTCGCGAGGCGAAGGTATGTTCGCGAGGCGAGTCTTCAATTCTAGGTTGTGACCTTCATCACTACCGGGCCGTGATGGTCTCGACTTCCGGGGTCTTCAAACTCTCGCGGGCGAGTCTTCAACCTTAAAGCGCCACGGGCGTGGTATTCATCACGGCCAAGCCGTGATGCTCTCTGCCTTGCAGGTCTTCATGATTCGCGGGCGAGACACATCTCGCGTGGCGAGACCGAAGTGATGACTTTTGCCGCTTTGTCGACCTTCAAGGCTCGCGGGCGAGCATACACTCGCGAGGCGAGTGTCTCCAGACTTGCAATTTCCACTGCTTTTCGACTTTCCTTGACTCCCGGAGCTTCACTTATTTAACCTGAAACAACAAAAGCACCCACAAGCGTAATTCTACTCAAAATAATCTAAAAACTACACAAAAGACGCAAAACGAGTCAAATTCCAACTTAGGAACAAAACAAGGTAAATTTGGGCGAAAACGAGAGTGAACTCGAATAAATTGCACGAAAACCACAGTCCATCTAGTTATAAAACTAGATAAGCCAGAGGCTTATCAATCCAGCAGATGATGGCGGATAGGCTGAGGGCGAAGCAGGAAGAGCACTCTGCTAGGATTGAAAGAGGAGAGGTGCCTGAGGGCACACCATCAAGTCCTCCGTCGGACATCGACCGCGAGGATGTCTTGTTAGCCGGCCGCATGACAAAGGCGGGATCTTTTAAAGCTGATGCCACTCGCGAAGTGGCAGATAAGATTGTAAGTAAATAATTAACTTGATTTCAATTGATATTTGTATAGATACTTGCAACACTTTTCACTTGCACGTTTTTTCATTTTTTTTTCATTGTAGATGGATCTTAAAGCAAAATCCTCCCAGGGCGCATTCGTCCCTTCTGGACGGCAGGACGTCTTGATGACTGCTCTAGGCAAGAAAGACCATCCTGGTCGGGTTCTCGGTATTCCTGGGAACGTGACCATCAAACAATATTATGGCAAGTCTGCTTCACGAAAGCGGGTGGTCAATGAAGCATCAATTTTGGCTGACATTACTCAGCACCTCATGACCAACCCAGATATTACATCACATCTGATGCAAGGCTTAATAGCCAACCCAGAATTCAAGCAGGCGCTTGCCAGAGAGCTTTCCTCCGTCGGTACATCCCAGGACACCGCAAGGCTTGCCAACGCTTCACATGTGAGCACAAAAGAGAGTTTTAGTATGGCACATGTGGAGGACGATGAGTTGGCAGCTAGGGAGCGGGAGTTGGAAGTCCAGCGCCATGAGCATGAGTTGGAAATGAAAAGGCGTGAGCTTGAGTTGGACTCCAAACGACGTGAGCTCGAAATGTTAGCAAAGGTATTTATTCATTATTAATGTCCAAAATAGTCAAATAATTACTTGTGTTTTTTTAATTATCAAAAACTTATATATTTTATTTTCCTAAACTGAAGGCCAAGTCGATGTCGGTGCCGCTGTCACCTATCACTCGTTTGTTCTCACTTGGTGAGGATTATGCGTATGAGATTTTTGAATGTCCATTGGAGCACGATGGATGGGTGGCACGCCCATATCAACAGAGGATATTTTCCTTCGTTGGTGACGATCTCGGGAACGCCTGCAGAAATAACGTCTGGATGAACAGCAATGTCATCAGTCTCTGGTGCACGTAAGTTAATTTTAATTTTATAACTTATTTATTTTTGGTATTTTTCCATTTAATAATTTATTTTAATTTCAATATATATATTATGTAATTAACATCCACACCCTTTTCATATCTTAGGTATCTCCATCGTCTTTAGCTTGATAAGGGCGTTGCATCAGTTTACGGTTTCTTAGATCCGTCAATCCTTCTGCCCGAGTTCTTTGCTGGCGATGCATTGAGTAAATACATAGGGAAGGTGTTGGGAGACAATCCGAAAGAATTATATCTGGCTCCCTACTGTATGAATGACCATTGGCAGTTGTTGGTACTTCACCCGTCTAGGCATACTGTCATATTCTGCTGCTCTCCACCATGATCCGCCACCGAAGGTGGTGGAAGTCAAATATGTAAGTAACTAATCTTAAATTAAATTTAAGTTTTAATATCAGTTGTTTTTAGTTTATTACACACATGATAAATGAGTTTGTTAATTGATCGACATGATTATTTGTTTATGATAGCGCCAAGGCGAGTAGCATAAGTTGCGCCAACGGGAGAAGTAGGACTTCTAAGGCTAAAGCAAATCCTGTATGGAACATCCTCAAGGTTTGGTAGTTTATTTATCAAATAATTATTATTATAATTACTAATTTATGTGTATATTCAACTGATGTTGAAATTAATTTTGTTGGTAGTCTCGATTTCAAATTGACGGGTGGTCGTGCGGCTATTATGTGATGCTTCATATGTTGAACATAGTCTCCGCATCTATTACGGATGGATGGAAGAAGGTAATATTTAAACAACTTGTTAAATTATATATTATAGTTTTGAAGATGACTTGCATTGATGTTATTGTTATTATTTGAACGTGTCTAGGCATTTATCGACCAATCGCCTATTGAACAAGATGAGTTAAGAGACTTGAGGATGCGCTTCGCCGAATTCTTCTTCAAGTATGCGGCTGAAAAAGGAATTGCCAACATACCTCCACACTACTTAGATAAATAGTTTTTTTGTTAGACTTTAGAAACTAATTAATAACATGTATATATATATCCTTAGATAGTTTTGTTTTTTAGACATTGGAACTAAAATTTATTTATATATATACATGGGTTTTGGTTTTAAGTCCCCCATTGTTCAATTTTCCTTTGCAATTCTGTAATGTGTGTGATATTCGTATTCTTTGGGATTGAATGCAGGGATAGCTGAGGGGAGTGATATTTTAAAACTGAATTTAAAAAAAAAAACTTATTAACGTCAGTTGTATCAAACAACTGACGTTAATAGTATTTTATAAAATATACAGTACTCTATTAACGTCAGTTGTTTATTACAACTGACGTTAAAATTAAAACTTTAACGTCAGTTCTTTAAAACAACTGACGTTAGTTTTAACAAAATCAACGTCCGTTGTATTAAAGAACTGACGTTAATAGTTTTATTTTAACGTCGGTTTTGTTAAGGAACTGACGTTAATAGTGTTATATTTAACGTCGGTTCTCAACTGACGTTAAAATAGTAACTATTAACGTCAGCTGTATTTACGTCAGTCAGTATTCTGACGTAAAAAATCAATTTTAACTGACGTAAAAAGCACTTATTGCACTAGTGCCCACATAAATATTGTGACCTTAAATAATGGCTAGAATAGTTCTGAAACCTTAAGTTTCACTAAACATAGAACATTTTAAATTTTTAATGCCATGCTACGATTTATTTTCTTATACATCTTCTCCAATGAAAGGTAATTCATCAAGCATTCAGTAACAATACCAAAATGATGGTTTCATTAAACATCCACAGAAGTACCAATAATAAGGATATTACACAAATCAAATGTCACACCATTATTTTATAACATGTACAAACCAAACTTAAAATCCAACAACCAATAAAACAGAACATACAGTCACAAAGAACATCATATTAATTACAATTGTAATTATTATTCATGTTTAGACAAAATTGGAACACATAGGAATTCATTCTACACAAATCAAGTGCCATTATACTTACAGTTATCAAATCAGAATTTGCAGCAAATTGGAACTGGGTTTTTCCCACTAAATCTTTATAAAAATTAGATCTTCCAAAGCTTAAATTGTAGAAAAACAATTCTATTTTCTAATGGCACAAGAATCAACTCAATCCAACATTATCACAATTTGCTACAATTTAAACATCACAACAGTATCAGCACAGAGTATCCAACATGAACAGAAAATTGCACGTCATTTTTATCCTTCATTACTTAATGAAATTGGACCATTCCAGAGCCTAAATTGTAGAAAAACAATTATATTTTCTAATGGAACAAGAATTAACTCAATCCAATATTTGTAAAATTTATTAAAATTTAAATACTAAAACAGTATTAGTTCAGAGTTTCAAGTACAAACAGAAACTTGCATGTCATTTTTATCCATCGATACTTAATGAAATTGAACCATTCCAAAGCTTATTTCTAAGGAAAATGAGTCTATTTTCCAATGGTACAAATTTGACTTCTAAAAAATATTTTTAGTGGAAGTTATTGATGAAATACTTATAGGGTGTCAATACGGGTTTGGAGAGTAATTCCTCCCCCTTTATCAATTTCACCCAAATCAACTCCTAACCTTGCATGCAATCAAAATCAGTGATTCCTCACATCATTAAACACCAAAATAAGCATGTAAGTAATAAAGCACTTAGCAAATAGTTGGGATTTATGGTCACCCAATGTTACAAACAACACGAACTCACATGACTATGTAGTGGATTGAAGGTTGTTTGTGCGGATCTCCTCCCTTTTTGGTTGAACCCTAGTTTTCTCTCCTTTTCTTCTCTTCCATTTCTTTCTCTTGGTTCTGCAAGCTTTATCTAGGATCTCCAACCCTCATCTTCTTCTCATGACTATATCCCTTGATCTCTCTTCTCCATTCTTCTTTCTTCTTCCTCTCCCTCTCTTTCTTTCTCTTTTACTTTTTTTTTTTTGCTATTATGATTTTATTCCCCATTTCTCACGTTCCCCCTTCTTTTATCCCCTTCTCTTCTTTCTTTCTTTCTTTCTTTTTTTAAAATTTTTTTCTTTAGTAAAAGTTAAAACCCAACTTACTATCTACACCTCTTCAACTACTAAATACACCCCTACCTTAATTCTAAACTCCACCGATTCTCCTACCCTATTACTATTGGTTCTTGTATACCAAATATGGACAACTTCATAAATAACACACCATATCAAACAAACGGTTTTAATTTAGATGAAATTATGGAGGTAGATGAGCCGCCTGCAAATAATGAAACAACAAAGGCGAGTTTGATGATGGCGTCAATTTCCTTCATGTATCAGACATTCTCCATTATGTGAGATCGACCATCATTTATGAGTTTTAAATTTGGTATATTCTTTGTATTAGACTTACAATAATGTTGTATTATTAAATATTGTACTATTATATAAATTATCTTAGTAAATAACTTTATAGTCAAATGGTATCATTATATTAATTAAAAAATATTAATTGTTAAATTAATAATTATAATTTAATAAAAGTATTACTTTATATTATATACTAATAAAATACAATATACTTTAATTACAAATGTCTTTTAAGAATGACTTATTTCAAAATAAAGTTACCAATTGAAAAGTCTACATTAAAAAAAGAATAGTTATTATACCTGCTCCTCAAAATAGGCATATTTCAAGGAATTATGCTCGTATAGTTCCAACTTTTGCAACTCATGACTCATGAGTCATGGTTCCCAAGAAGGCTATTCCACGCAGCATCTACCATATGAAAATCATGATATAACTCCCTCTTTTTCACGATCATGAAAGGACACCCCACCTTTTAATAGACCCTTTTTAACCAAAATATAAAATATTATAGTGAATTCCAAACAAATTATTTATTTTATCTGACGTTATCTCTCTTTCTTAGTTATTGAGCCTTTTATGAATTTTGGTGTTTAGTGGTAGTGTGGTACAGGTCTTCAAATCTTAAGGATAAAATAATAAATATAATATAATCTTTAGAAACGTTGATAGTTTGTTGTGGTATTTGTCCTTACATGCAAAATATAAGGAAGTTGCCTATATGAACTCATCTTGTAACGACTGGTGGTGAACTTTGCGCAGAGAAAAAGACATTTACTTTACCAATTTTTACCATTGGTTATCTGACACTTGATTCAAACCTTGTTACTTTCAAGTTTCAATTGTTTTATTATCTGTATAACTTAAATATGTATGTTGAAAAGCTTGAACCTTTAAACATTTCTTTTTAACTTAGATGCATAGTGTGTTTGAAAATGGGTAATTGGCACGACGTGTGTTTGTCATAAGCTATTGTGGCAATGGCTTTCACGGTGGAAACATGAAAATGTGGATATTCACTGTGATTTCAAACATATGCACATTTATTGAACCAAAGGATAAAACTTTGTCTAGCTAACCGACTATATTAGTCCATCAATACCGTTATTCTGGTATTCGAATGAATTTCCATGAATGTTACATAATACCGTTATTCGCTACCAACAAATTTTCATAAAATATATATAATACCGTTATTCGGTACCAACGAGATTCTAGAAAAATTAGGTGAAAGTATCACATTTAATGAATTTTTTTATTTGTGAACAAATAAAAAGGAAAATGTTGGTTGGTACGTACGAAGATTATTTTAATAAAATACAATATACTTTAATTACAAATGTCTTTTAAGAATGACTTATATCAAAACAAAATTGCCAACTGAAAAGTCTACATTAAAAAAAGAACCTTTATTATTCCTGCTCCTCAAAATAGGCTTATTTCAGTGAATTACGCTTGTACAGTTCCAACTTTTGCAACTCATGACTTGTAACATCCCCCTTGGGCATTACTTCATAAATACGTGCGGAAATAAATTAAAAGTAATTCACTGGTTGCTTTTGGAAAATAATACTTTCTTAAGTTGTTATCATCTCTCAAAACGATGAGATATTTTTTTTCCTTTTCCTTTTTCTTTTTGACAACCACAACAACAATGTAAGTATAACCGTATATGGAAGATATATATATATATATATATATATATATATATATATATATATATATATATATATATATATATATAACATCATACAACTATACTGTATCCTACTGTTTTCACACCTAGACCTTTATAAGTATAGGTCCTTATTGAAAAACTACAACATACGAAAAATAAAACCTAAGCTGGTCACACCTATAAGACAGACATAATAATAGCAAATAAACATCAACATACCCCAAACTAAGGAACCTTCTTCTTGTATGCATCATATCCCCTGAGCGGTTCATTTGAACTCCCCAAATATAGAGCACAAAAGAAAAAATTCAAACAGAATAATGCAAGAGTGAGAAACCAATATATGGATTTAACACGATAACTACATGCGCGACACAAAAGAAAACATATAAACATATACATTTCTATAAATAAATAAGTAACCGATCATTGGGTTTCATACCCGATCATCGTCTTTTGAAAACAAATGCATGAACACTTCAACTTGCAACGTCTAACTTTACACTTAATCTCGGGAGATCCCAACATCGTGTCAATGAGCTGATCAGGCTCGATTGCCAAATAAGGCACAACGTGTTACCATAGGCACACTATCCAACATAAGGCACAGTGATCAACGTATATGGGTTTTCATTGTCCACCAGAGCACAAATGAAACAACGTAGCCTAAAATATCTTACCCTGCAAGGCATTCAGACATACAACGTGGCATGGAATACCTTAATTATCAAGGCACCATACATAACAACATGGCCATATCTGCCAATGAATGCATATAAAACATTTTGTTCTCGTCATTTTTCTTTGGGTGTGTTCATTCTTCTTTTGTCTAAGCTCAAGATGGCTTACGACTATTCATAATTTTCAACGTGTTAGATTTTTCAACTTTAACACAGGACACGAAGTCCGAGTGCTCAGTCACAACACCTTAGTCCTTGCAATCAGTTTTAGGTTTGTGGTGATAGAAAACAACATTCAACTTTAACAACGTAACCCACAACGTGGATAGGACACAAAATCCATAACAACGTAACACGGATCAAAGATGCGACACCCCATTCCCAAGGTATTACATTTACGTAATATGTTACAAAAATCAAACTTAACAAAAATAATAATTTGTTGGTTTCCTTCGGAAAACAAAATAAGTTTACTAATTCCTTATATTTGTCAAAATAGTGGATTTTTTTTTATTTTTCTTTACTGTACACATACCCAAACACCAGTAACATAATATACATCACTACATATTATACATATGCACCAAAGTTTTTACAAAAGACCTTTTTCCTACCAGGTCACCATCTACTGTCACCCATATATTACATCAAACTGAAAACATCATAACTATGCCATAGTGGGAGTCTGAAAAACACTACTAAAAAAGATGGCTCTCAGTAGCCACTAAGTCAGACTATCTAAAAATCCCACTCTACCCATAAAGACTGCATCCTACAGCGGGTCACCACTACAGAAACCCATTGGAGAGTCCAGTATAGACTCCCCCACCTCTAGGAGGTGTATCTGGAGAGGATACATCAACCCCCTCTCCAATATCCGGGACTACTCCATCATCTAGAGGAACATAGTCCGGATCAACCATTGGATCCTCATCAGGATCCTCCTCCGTCTCCACCTGTGCATCCTCCGGGATCAAGACTATAGGCCCAGGAGGTGTCTCTGGGGCTACCTGCTGTAAAGGCTGAATGTACGGAGGTGGTCGATGTTCTAAGTCCCTGTGTTTACCAAATACCGTAGGATAATCCAAATGGGAGGTAGTGAAACCTTGATCGTCTCCCTGCTATGAATAAGCTGCTGTGGTCCGTCTGCTACAATTCATAGGAGTGTCCTTATCGGACCAGTGTAGGTAGCACTTCGAGCCCCTGGGTTGATCACCCAAGCGTTCCCTTGATCAGCGTTGTCAAACGTCAGGGCTCGGACCCCTTAGTAGTTCATATTCACTACGTCCGGATCCATCTGAACGCAGATATAGATAGATTCCACATAGTAGAGGAAACAACAAACAGATATGCAAGGATGAGTTACCAATATATGAGTTTTGATAAGACAACCCCATGCACGACACACAAACATCATATACCATGTATTCACAGCATATAAAAATTATCTAAACAGTAGAATAATTTTATCCAAAGGGTTTCATACCCGACAGTCATCGTCATTTTATAAAAATGCATGACACTTCAATTTTCAGGCTCTATTTTATTACCTAATCTTCAGAGATCCGACAACTTTCTGTTTCGTTTTGAGCAGATCAAGCTCTTTACATGGCCCATTGTAAAAACGAAATAAAACAATGTCCGAAAGAACACATAACACACCGGTCACACCCAGTACACCAAGGTTATTGTTCAAAAATGTAACTAATTGGTCCACACAGAACACAATGGTCACTGCGATCAATGGACTTTATTGTCCATAACCTATTGCATCACTCAGAACCTCAATAGTTATCGCATCAAGTTGGACACTCAGTCCAGTAAAGATACATTGGCTCACTCAGAATCCCAATGATCAAATGGTAACATAGTCCATAAAAGATACATTGATCCACTCAGGACTCAATGATCCTAATACATGACACGACTGCCAAAAATGACTTAAAGTTGAAACAAAATCCAAGAACACCGAACCTATAGGTTCGGCCTAGCTTAGAAAAATAGGAAAGAAATTTCTTTTGATTACATGCTTCTAGATGATGAATATAGAGATGATTATGAGATTATAGAAATTGGTCTCAAATCAAAAGGATTTTTCTACAAATTGTTATGAATATTTGAAGAAAGCTTCATGAACTTTGAACCAAATGAAGAACTTGGTGATTCATGGCATAAACTCAAGAAGTTTGTGAAGAGAAAGACTTAGAAAGGCAAGATTAAGATAGATTACCTCTTGGAATCCAAAAAAATGGATGAGTTTAGTGATGTTCTACAAAAAATAAAGCTTAGGTGTTCTTGAGTTCGTAAGGCAAAATATGAACTTTTGAGGAAGAAGATGACATGAATGAAAGGAGAATTTGCCTAAGTCATGGTTAAGTGATCACAATGGCAATGCTTGTAAAAATCATGTGAAGCTAGGCGTAAAATAGTCTTTTCCTTACAAAAATATCTAATGTCATAAATGCGCCATTATGGCCATTATGACTTGGATAGGATCGTCATAAATGCTCGTCATCTCAGTCACATCAGTCATCTCAGCTCTGTTGCTAACCCCTTGGTTCATCTGACTCAGGTTTTTCCTAGAGATATCTCGACGTTTTCGCCCGCAGCAAATATAATATTATATTTTTATGCTAAAATTTTCAAAACTTCCAGTATCATAGAAAATACGATAAAAACATTATTCATCTTGTTTATGAATTAAAATTAGGTTTTCTTAGCGGTAAACTTTTACTGTCAGTGAAAACGTAGACCGGGTTCCGTCTGAATTTTAAACCCAAAATTTCATCGTAACCCTATGATATAAAGCATGACATAGAAATGACAGTGGTTTACCCAAAATCATTTTATGAGTCTCGGATAAAAATATAACATTTATATATTTATTACCAATATTTGAAAGCAACGAAAAATCGGGGTGTTAGAATACTACCCCATTAAAAAAAAATTTCGTCCTCGAAATTACACACCTGTAAAAAGTTCAGGATATTGTAATATCATTTTGTCCTCGGCTTCCCACATTGCTTCTCCAGTCGTTTCATCCCAAATAACATTGACTAAGGAAATTTGCTTACCCCTGAGTTGCTTAATCAACTTATCTTCGATTCGTACAGGTGAAGTCTCATAAGACAAGTTTTCTTTCAATTGTACTTCGTCGGGTTCGATTACATGTGATGGATCAGGAATATACTTCCTTAGTTGTGAGACATGGAATACATCATGAATGTTTGAAAGAAAGGGTGGCAAATAAATTTGATAGGCTACTGGACCAATACGACGAAGAATTTGGTAAGGTCCAATGAATTTAGGAGTGAGTTTTCTGGACTTCATAACCCTACCTACCCCAGTCGTGGGTGTGACTCTCAGAAATATATGTTCACCTTCTTGAAATTCGAGAGGTCGTCTTCTTCAATCCGAATAACTCTTTTGCCGACTTTGTGCTGTTTCATCTTTTCACGGATTTGTTTAACATATTCCTTCGTCTGCTGCATGATTTCAGGACCTAAAATCATGCTTTCTCCATCTTGATACCAACACACAGTTGTTTGACACTGTCTTCCATACAAAGCCTCATAGGGAGCCATCCCTATACTTGAATGAAAACTATTGTTTTACGTGAATTCAATAAGCGGTAACATGTTATCCCAACTTCCATGATGGTCTAAGACACATGCTCTCAACAAACCTTCTAACGATTGAATTGTTCTTTCTGTTTGTCCATCAGTCTGAGGATGATATGCCGAACTTAACCTTAACTTGGTTCCTAAAGCTTGATGCAAGCTTCCCTAGAAACATGAAGTAAACTTCGGATCTTGATCTGACACAATACTCGATGGTACTCCATGCAGTCGAATCACTTCCTTGATATAAACATCAGTCAATTTCTCTACTGTGTAATTGATCTTAACATGTAAGAAATGTGCTGATTTCATTAGCCTGTCGACGATCACCCAAATTGAATCAAAACCTTTGGAAGTTCGCGGTAAACTTACCACAAAATCCATTAATATACTATCACATTTCCATTCTGGTATATCTAGTGATGTAAGCATACCACCGGGTCTTTGATGTTCCACCATCACGTTTTGACATGTCAGACACGATTCAACGTACTCTGCTACTTGCTTTTTCATGCCTGACCACCAAAATCTTTGTTTCAGATCTTGATACAACTTCTTTGATCTCGGATGAATACTTAACTTACTCTTATGTGATTCATCTAAAATCATATTTTTCATCTCAGGATTATCATGCACACACACTCGTCCATTGCACCTTAAGAGTTGATCTGGTCCCAAACTAAACTCTACAACTCTCCCTTGTCTCATTAAGGCCTTTTTTTCTTGAAGATAGGCATCCGCAACTTGTTGTTCTCGGATTTCTTCCATTAATCCACTTGAAATTTTGATCATTCCCACACCGATCTTTTCCTTATTTAATTCTATAATCAAATTGAGATCACGGAACTCCTCAATCAATTTTAGTTCCTTTACCATCATAATTGAGATATGAATGGCTTTCCGGCTAAGTGCATCAGCTACAACGTTACCTTTTCCAGGATGATACTGTAGCTTAAAATCGTAATCTTTCATAAATTCCATCCAATGTCTCTGTCTCATATAGAGTTCCTTTTCATCAAACAGATACTTTAAACTTTTGTGGTCACTAAAGACATCGAACTTTGCTCCGTAAGTAACATCTCCATATCTTTAGTGCAAAAACTACCGCAGATAACTCCAGATCATGTGTCGGATAATTTCTTTCATGAGTCTTTAATTGACGTGATGTGTAAGCTACAACTTTCCGATGTTTCATTAACACACATCCTAAACCATGATGAGAAGCATCACAATATACTTCATAAGGTTCATTTGGTTCAGGTAGTATTAACACTGGCGAGGTTGTCAACTGATCCTTAATCCTCTGAAAACTCTCTTCACATTTGTCTGTCCATACAAAAGTTTGATCTTTCCTTGTAAGCAAAGTTAATGGCGCAACTATCTTGCAAAATTCTTTAATAAATCTTCTATAGTAACCGGCTAGACCAACAAAACTTCTGATCTCCGTTACTGTCTTTGGTCTTTCCCAAGAAAGTACTGCTTCTACTTTTGCAGGATCGACATCAATTCCTTCTTCGGTAATCACATGTCCCAAAAGCTTTACTTCCTCGAGCCAAAATTCGTACTTAGATAGTTTTGCATACAAAACTTTCTCACGCAGAATTTGTAAAACTTGCCTAAGTGTTCTTCATGTTCCTCATTACTCTTAGAGTAAATAAGAATATCATCAATGAACACAACAATGAACTTATCAAGAAACGGACGAAAAATCCGATTCATGTAGTCCATGAAGATAGCAGGCGCATTCGTCACTCCAAACGGCATTGCGAGATATTCATAATGTCCATAACGAGTTCTGAACGCAGTCTTTGGTATATCTTTAGTTTTTACCCTAATCTGATGATAACCTGTCCTCAAGTCAATCTTTGAGAAGACAATAGCTCCTCGCAGTTGATCCATCAGGTCATCTATACGCGATAACAGGTACTTATACTTAATCGTCTCCTTGTTAAATTGTCGGAAATCCATGCAAAGCCTTGAACCTCCGTCTTTCTTTCTCACTAGAAGAACCGGTGCTTCCCACGGAGAAACACTTAGTCGAATGAACTGTTTTGAAAAAAGGTCCTCCAGTTGAGTTTTCAATTCAACAAGCTCTATAGGCACCATCCAATATGGAGCAATAGAGATAGGTCCAGCTTCTGGTACCAAATCGATGGAGAATTCTATCTCTCTTACTGGCGGCAAACCAGGAACGTCATTAGGAAACACATCTGGAAATTCTCTCACTACATGCATTGTACTCAAATCGATCTCCCTCTCGACTTCTAAGCTAGTTAAAAGCATGTATCCCTGATCTCTTTCTTTTGAAAAATTTCTTACATGGTTGGTAGATAAAAATCCAGAAATCTCAGGATTAGGAAAAATTAGAGTCTTATGAGCACAATCTAATAGGATATGGTTGGAAGATAACCAATTCATGCCTAAAATCACATCTAACTGTATTAAAGGCAGACATATCAGATCAACAAGAAAATGTCTATCTTGAATGATAATAGGACAGTTCAGACATATAGAATTTACAGTAACTGACTCAGCAGTTGGGGTTGAAACAATCAAATCATATGATAAAGAAGAAATAAGTAATTTCAAATGTTTCACATGATCCATCGCAATAAAGGAATGGGTTGCACCCGAATCAAAAAGTACAGTTAAGATATTACCAGCTATGTCGCAACTACCTTGTATGAGATCGTCAGAATCAGAAGCCTCAGCACCACTCATGGTGTAAAGTCTCCCCTTAGCTGTCGGCTTATTGGTCTTTACGGTATTGACAAATGGCACAGTCCTTGGCATACCGCAGTCTCTAGCTAGATGCCCCATCTAACCACAATTGAAACATTTTGGTCCTCTAACTGGACAATTGTTCACCAAATGATTTAGATCTCCACACTTGTATCACTTCCTGTTTGAGCCTTGATTTTGATTCCTCTGACCTCCAATACCTGATGCAGCAGCTACAGGATGGTATGATTGCTGATTTCGATTGCTCCCCGGTGCTCGGTAATAAGGTTTGTTCTGGACTTGCTTCCCCTTCTGGTTCTGATATTGACCCTTGGATTTCGATGGTCCTCCCACATTTCCTCTGTTATCTCTTCCCTTCCTCATTTGCTCTATTTTCCTACACTTCTCAACTAGAGCTTGAAAATTCCTGATTTCCAATGGAACTACAAACTCCTTAATCTAAAATTGCAATCCTGCTTCAAAACGCTCACACTTCCAATCTTCGTCTGGATTGTTTTGGAAAAAGTGGAAGTACTTGGCAAGTGGCTCAAACTTGGCCGCATACTCTCCTACAGATAAATCCCTCTGATACAGACATAAAAATTCCTACTCCTTTTCTGCTCAAGCGCTCTGGAAAATACTTGCTTAGAAACATGTTCTTGAATATCACCCAAGTAACCACCTGATCCTCTGCTTCCAGTAGTTGTCTAGTGCCCCTCCACCAGTACTCAGCATCTCCTAACAGCAGATGAGTAGCATAAGGCATCTTCTCTCCTTCTGGACTATTGATCAACTCAAAGATCTTCTCCACTTCCTGAATCCATAAGTCAACTTTTATGGGAACCAAATATCCATGAAATTGTGGAGGATTCTGCCATCTAAAAGCAGTAAGACCTCTACCCTCAGCATCCTATTCCACTCGAAGTTGTTCCTGTAAATTATGGGTAGCCATTGTAGTAGTTTGCTGTGTAATAGCAGCGACAACGCCTGCCATTGCTTGTGCAGCATAGTCCATACCTCCTCCTTCCTCATAATTTTTATCAAAATTTCCTCGGCCATTAACACGACCACCTCTACAACCTCTTCCACGATCGCGTCCACGTCCACGTCTACGTCTACGTGCACGTCCATGTCCAAGTGCACATTCTAGTTCCATAACTGACCTACAAGACACAATCAGTTAAATGGCAATAGAAAATGAAACTTGAATCTACTAACCATCACACATTACTTCTAAGAAGTAATTCAAACAATCTCTTTCAAAAATCACACAACATCAACACAATCAACCTATTCCCAAAGATTTCCTGAAAGACTCGACCCGCCGTGATGCCACAAACTGCAACACCCCATTCCCAGTGTATTACATTTACGTAACATGTTGCAAAAATCAAACTTAACAAAAATAATAATTTGCTGGTTTCCTTCGGAAAACAAAATAAGTTTACTAATTCCTTATACTTGTCAAAATAGTGAAATTTTGTTTTCCTTTTCTTTACTGTACACATACCCAAACACCAGTAACATAATATACATCACTATATATTATACATATGCATCAAAGTTTTTACAAAAGACCTTTTTCCTACCAGGTCACCATCTACTGTCACCCATATATTACATCAAACGGAAAACATCATAACTATGCCATAGTGGGAGTCTGAAAAACACTACTAAAAAAGATGGCTCTCAGTAGCCACTAAGTCAGACTATCTAAAAATCCCACTCTACCCACAAAGACTATCCTACAGCAGGTTGCCACTACAAAAACCCATTGGAGAGTCCAGTATAGACTCCTCCACCTCCAGGAGGTGTTTCTGGAGAGGATACATCAACCCCCTCTCCAATATCCGGGACTACTCCATCATCCAGAGGAACATAGTCCGGATCAACCATCGGATCCTCATCAGGATCCTCCTCCATATCCACCTATGCATCCTCCGGGATCAAGACTATAGGCCTAGGAGGTGTCTCCGGGGCTACCTGCTGTAAAGGCTGAACGTACGGAGGCTGAACGTCTCCCTGCTATGAATAAGCTGTTGTGGTCTATCTGCTACAATTCATAGGAGTGCCCTCATCGGACTAGTGTAGGTAGCACTCCGAGCCCCTGGGTTGATCACCCAGGCGTTCCCTTGATCAGCGTTGTCAAACGTCAGGGCTCGAACCCCTTAGCAGTTCATATTCACTACGTCCGGACACACAGTCCGAGTGCTCAATCGCAAAGCCAAAACTGATGCACCAGTCTTAGGCTCACGGATATGGAACTCTCATTTTCAACATCAATTTGGGACACACAGTCCACAAAAAACCTTTGCAGGACACTCAGTCCAATGACACAAATCCCTGATCTACGTGTCTACTGAACACTAGAACCCCGACGTCTCGGTTCCTAGGTTAGTTTATCCTTTTGTAAAACATTTCGCTCAGTGAAAAACAAATACAAAACCAAATTTCCGAAAACTCATCCAAGTTTAACGAAATAATTTAACTGAATAAAAATCCTCTTACAGAAATTCTTTTCTGCTAAAACGTTGATAAAACGTAAAAATCAACTTTCAAAAAGTCCTTACTAAATAAAATTTATAATAATAATAAATAAAACATTTTTCTCAAAATTTTTAATAAAGTCTTTTTATAACCTAAATGACTTTTCTATCATAAGTAATTGTTCTGACAGCTATATTACGTTATTTACGGAACTTAATCACTTCAAATAACATTTTATAATAAAATTGAATTTATTTTGGAAAAACTAGAGCCTGTGAAAAAATTTCACAGTTTCGCCCTCATTGTCACTCATTGACACAGTTTCTACAAAAATATTATTAAAATACTATTTTTCCACTTTTTCTCAAAATTCCTCAAATTAATCACTCTGATTAATTATTCAAGCTTGTTAAGCTTTTATCTTCAAATTAATTTGAACACGGACCAATGTCAGGTTTCTCAGTCCATCACTCAATAGCAGATAATTTCATCAGAGAATAGCATGACATTTATCCAATTCATTACATGCATCACAATTATAATATAACAATTTAATTATAATCATGTAAAACAACATATCTCAATTTCTCAAGTAAACATAGAATCAATCTAACAATTAACAGTAAACAATTTAAAATCACAGAATATCACTACAGACAATTTTCAGACAACTCCTACAATAAACATGTGGTTATCTTAAACTCCTCAGGAATACTCCCCTTACCTCTTGGAGATTCAAACTAACATTTTCAAGCAATCTCCCAATTTGATCCAGTTTCCTCTGTCGACGTTAGATTAAACCAACCTGATCGATTCCTTCATAACGAATTGCAACAAGAATTAAATCAAAAATGAAACAACAACACACTTAATCAAGAGGGTTAGGGTTCAGCCTCTTCTAAAATTCTAGGTCAAGAAAGTTAAAAATTTTCTAACTTAGGGATTTATGATCCTTATCAACTTAAACATGATTAAGCACTTAATCCAAGATCATGAACTAAGAACTTTGAATGAAACTCATCTAGCTCCATGAACTAGGGTTTCGGTTTTAACAAGATCAATAGGCTAGGGATTTTTTGAAATTTTCTCAATTCTTGGATTCAACAAACATACATAACATAGAGTTGGATTTAAGTGTCATAAAACAACTTTGAATCCAAAATTCATCCAACACCCAAAGTTAGGGTTTCGGCCCTTTTGAATAAAATAGGCTAGGGTTTGATTTTTGGTCTTCTATTTAATTACATACAATAGCCATCATGGTATTAAGAGATTAAATCATGAATCATGACTTAAAGTTGAAACAAAATTCAAGAACACCTAACCAACATAGGTTCGGCCTAGCTTAGAAAAATAGGGAAGAAATTTCTTTTGATCACATGCTTCTACATGATGAATATAGAGATGATTATGAGATTATAGAAATTGGTTTCAAGTCAAAAGGATTTTTCTACAAATTGTTGTGAATATTTGAAGAAAGCTTCATGAACTTTGAACAAAATGAAGAACTTGATGATTCGTGGCATAAAATCAAGAAGTTTGTGAAGAGAAAGACTTAGAAAGGCAAGATTAATAGAGGTTACCTCTTGGAATCCAAAGAAATGGATGAGTTTAGTGATGTTCTTCACAAAATCAAGCTTAGGTGTTCTTGAGTTCTTAACGCAAAATATGAATTTTTTGAGGAAGAAGATGACATGAATGAATGGAGAATTTGCCTAAGTCATGGTTAAGTGAAGAGGACCGTGGGTTTTGGGGGCATTTTTGTCCAAAATCACAATGGCAAGGCTTGTAAAAATCATGTGAAGCTAGGGGTAAAATAGTCTTTTCCTTACAAAATATCTAATATCATAAATGCGCCATTATGGCCATTATGACTCGGATAGGATCATCATAAATGCTCGTCATCTCAGTCACATCAGTCATCTCAGCTCCATTGCCGACCCCCTGATTCACCTGACTCAGGGTTTTCCTAGAGATATCTCGACGTTTTCGCCTGCAGCAAATATAATATTATATTTTTACGCTAAATTTTTCAAAACTTCCAGTATCGTAGAAAATATGATAAAAACATTTTTCATCTCATTAACGAATTAAAATTAGGTTTTCTGAGCAGTAAACTTTTATTGTCAGTGAAAACGCAGACTGGGTTCCGTCTGAATTTTCAACCCAAAATTTCATCGTAACCCTATGATATAAAGCGTGACATAGTGTAACACCCTTCTCGGGGGCTACATCGTAAGTGACATTTTAAGGTCAAAAAGTAAGTTAATTAAAATTGGCTATAAAAGAATGGGGTAATTTTTTTCTTTTTCGTAAGTCATAAATATAGCTACTTTGTTTTAAATGAATGGACAATCAAATATTCCATTATCACAATTGGGATCATAAGTTCGAAAATCATTTAAATAATACCCATCTTGACTCAAACAGAAATCATAGAATATACAGACTCAACATAAAGATGTGGAGAAGCAGCTCCTAAAATATAAGATACTTGGAGTCAAAGCTCCATAGACAATTACATTAACTCCCAAACATACCCAGCTGGCCAAACTAAAATAGAAAAGACAATCCTTTCTCATACATCATGAGAAAGACAAACCCAACTGATGAGATCTAGTGAAACTCTATTTGAGTCCACTACCGACATCATCACAAAAGACACTACTAGAGCTACTACAATAGTAGCTCTCGAACTAAGCCCTTTCCTCTTCCAAGAGGAAAAAATGGTATATGAACCATCTACAGTCTGGAAGACGTCCACTAGAAAACTCTAACATATCGTCCGTATGCTCGAACCTCGACCTTTATGACGCATCAGCCAAGCGACATCTTGACGTCTCAATCTTCTCAAAAATAGTACAAAAGGAACGTAGCCAGCTGGCATAGGCAATATAAAAATAAGGAGGTGAGATTTCCATTTATCTTACACATATGGCAGACATGCAATGGTACGACTCTCAGGTACGTACAATTATCAATTATCAATCATATCTACACTTATAACAAAACAATAATGTTTCACATAAACATGACCACAACACCACATTTTCCTAGAGATAAGACATATAAGACTTGAGGAATGATATCTGAATTCCTATACCACGGTTTTACGAACAGTCGGAGAGAGTGGTTGGGAGGGTTGTTCCTGAGGTACCAGCCTTGGGTAATAAAGAATACGTCAATAGAAGAGGGCGTGCACGTCATAGGCTTTTTCAGGAACATCATACACTACCAGAAAACACGTAACGTCTATTCACGTATGTCAGTGTATTGCCAGATCACCACTCCACAGAGGAGCAACCCACTGGGCCTATGTGAGTATTTCATAACCCCGACATCCCCAAGCATCAACCAGATCAGCCCTATGGAATTCACATCCGCATTAAAGTGTTAGGTAAAACATAGTTTCACTATGTGTTTAGGTAAAATTGCCGGAAAATGCGTTCTTCTTGTCTTTCCATCGGATGACATCTTGATTCCATCGGAATTCTCTTAACGTGCTTTCTCAAATGCTAGATGTTCTTAACATCAAGCGAAAGTTCTCAAGTAACTTTTCATCTTTGTGTAAAGATATCTTAAAACACTTTGTTTAAAATTCCTAACGCATTATGAGATTGGAATACAAGTTCAATTATTTATTTCTCTGTACTTTTCTAATTAAGCCTTTTTCTTTGGCTTCCAAGAAAACAAATCCTTCTGAGTCCATCAAATTTTATGGAATATGGATAATAAATTATCCATACTTTATGACATAAGGTCGTGTTCCACCCCACGTCATAAATTATTACGTTCATATTTTCACTAAGTCATTCTTGACTTAGGTTTTCTTTACAATTTACAGTAAAATCTCGTCTTTGAAGACGAAAATCCTTTTGTCTTAAAACCAAAATCATTAAACAAAATCAAATCAATTTTCAAGAATACTTTCCATCAAAGATACACAGGTAGCGGTTTCTCAAAATATTTTCTCGAAAATCCTTTAAAACGTTTAACGACGGTTTCATCGCTTTTTACTGAATTTAGGCTCAAAAGCCATATTTTTGAAAACATGGTTCTTCACCTCAAATGTATTACTCTCCTAGGTTATATTACCCATATGAAAATGTTGAATCACTGATTTTACATCTAAATCTCCATTTATACAAAATTTCAAAGAATTTGACCAAACGTCGTTAATTTTGTAAATCGCGTAAATCCTTTTTCAACGTTTTTACACTCTAATAGTCCAAAACTCATTTTGGAGTTTTAGAAAAGTTTAATAGGTATGAAAAACAGTTTCTAACTGTCCAGTTACATAAATTTTCGAAAATTGCAGTTTAGTCCCCAAACTTTCATTAATTACAAAAAAGTCCTTATTCACTTAAAACATTATAACTTTTTTTTATAACCTCAAATCACATCAAACCAACTTATTTAGAAATACTTTTCAGTTACCTTCAAATTTCCAGAAATTACATTTCTGCCCCAAATAATTTTCAATAATTGCAAAGTGGTCCTTGTTTACAAAAAACTTATAACTTTTTATGTATTAATCCAATTAACACCAAACCAATTTCTATGGTTTTGTCTCATTAAGGACTACAATATTAACACACAAGAACATGAATTTCAGTGCAGCCACTGAAATTCCCAGAAATTGAATTTTAGTCCCTAAGGACTTATAAAATCATATCTTTCAATATACACATCCAAATCAATCCAAACCAATTTCTATATTCTTATATATTCATTCAATCCTCATAAAAATTATTCAAACAATTTAAATCATTATGCAACCCATTTAAACAGTCAAGGCCAAATGGCTGAGAATGATCATGTTAGGCAAATTTTCATGTTAAATCCAATAAACAGCCATCAAATATCCAATTAGAAAACATTGAATCAAAATCAACATATATCACAATCAAGCATCAACCAAAATCCTCAAAAAGGATCACACACATATAAATCAATAAATGACACAACTTTCACACTTATGATTTACAAGACCATTTATACTAAATAACACTAATTAAACCATCAACATATCTACATTAAGGTAGGATAGTGGTAATCTCCCCCATACCTCTTTTAGATCACTTGAAGATCAAACAAACATAAGCTAAACCAAGCAAGGTAGACCACGATTTTGTCCACCAAAACCTAGCCATGAGCAACCAACAAGAAACAAGTTAAAGAATGAAGAAAATCATCCTAACCCATTTGAAGCAGAGGTTCGGCCAAGAGAAAATGAAATAACTAGGGATCTCTAAATTTTTCAAGCTCTTGGAAAGTGAAAATAGAAGTCATATGAGGATAATAGAAATTGATCTCACACTAAAATGATTTTTCTATGATTTTCTAGGAATTTTTAAAGTTCTAGATCTAAGAATTTTAAATGATGATCATGGCTTGAAAATCATGAAACAAATGAAAAAAAAGACATGATTGATTATGTAGAAGAGATGTTACCTCTTGATGAGGAGTAATGATCAAAACAAGCTTAGTTGAAAATTTGACAGCTTCCAGGGTGTGGCGGTGTTATGAGCATATCTCATGATTTACTCATCTAAAAATTACAAACTTTGACTTGTTAGAAAGTTAAGAAGGATAGGGACAACTTTTATGTTTAATGTTTTGTTTGATACGGATCAGAACAGGGGCGTAACGAGCCTTCTTTCCACTGTTCCCCTGGGATACTGAGGATTTTGAGCTGTTTTGGTAATTTGGGTATATCTCCCAATATACTTATCTGTTTTTGGTGATCTGTATCTCATTGGAAATAAGAGATGAAAAGGAACAACTTTTATGTAGAAAGTTTTTCAAGTTTCAGAACAGAAAAGGGTCTTAGCGAAAATGATGAACAAAGAAGTGAAATGGTGTCTATGAATGGGAGAGAGCTGTGGCCAAGAGGATGTATAAGTGAGAAAGTGAGTTGTTTAATCTTAAAAGATAACCATGGTTGAGTTAAATTGACCAAGGTTAAGTTAGAAAATAATATAATAATGTCACTATAGTTATTTAGTAACTTAACTAGGGTTAATTAGTGACCATGATTAACAAACATGTGGCTCACATTTTAGGAAGGGTGTGGCTGATTCTTGGCCACAAGAACTAACCTTGGTTCCTTAACCATGGTTAAAACTTAACTGAACGTCGGTTAGGTTAAGCTTAGGGGTATTTTAGTCTTTTCACGTTTACTTGTCCTAAATGCACATTAATGGCTATGGTGAGTCATTTGGTGACTTATTCCTCTTGAGTCATCATGGATGACTCGTCGTTCTGTCCCCCATTATATCTCTGCACATTCATGTCCGGTTCCGTTGTTTACCCGATTAGGGTTTTTGAGAGAAAGATGGTGAAATGAAATCAAAATGAAATGAGTTTGTTTTAGTGGAGGGGCTGCACGAAATTAAGTAGATTTAGAGGGTATTTTGGTCAAAATTCACTTAGGGACACTCTTGGAATTTTACTTAAAGATCAAAGGCATTTTAGACATTTCACACATAACCATCATTACTTGCATTTAAAGCAAGATGACTAACCCCTATGACTCACCACCATGAGTCATCATTGTCCTCATCCGTCCCGCATCAAGTTTTGTCTCTGCACCTCCGTTTTCGATTCCGTCGATCCTCGATCGTCGAGTATTCCCCCGAATAACGTATAATAACCTATTTATTTTGAAAATTTTCAAAATAACCACTATCGTTGGAAAAAAAATAAGAATCTTAATTGTTTCGTTCTCGGGTCAAAATTAGGTTTTCTGATCAGTAAAAACATACTGTCAGTTAAAATGCAGACCGAGTTTCGTCTGAATTTTAAAACGAAATTTTTACCGTAACTCTCTACGATAAAGTAGAGTATAAATATGATTTTGTTTTATTCAAAATCATTTTCTAGGTCTAGGATAAAAATATAAACAAATATATGTATAGACTTACCGATATTAAAGAACATTAAAAATCGGGGTGTTACACCTAGAAATGACAGTGGTTTACCCAAAATCATTTTGAGTCTCGGATAAAAATACAACATTTATATATTTATTACCGATATTTGAACGCAGGGAAAAATCGGGGTGTTACAAAAGATCTTCGTGCTTATATTAAATAACACTAGTATCACGACGTCTCTAATACTAGGTTCGTGTTTCAACGTTAACATTGTTTTCGTTCTATAAAAAACAAATCTAAACAAAGTCTCTGCAACTTATCCAAGTTGTCAGAAATAAAACCGTTTGGTAAAACCCATTTACAGAAAAATCCTTTGTAAAATATCAATTACTTGAAATATTTTTCCTGAAAACCTTATGTTTCAAAAAAAAGAAGAGTCACTTTAGACTACAAAAATACTGTTGTTTTAATAAAATACTTTATGTAACCATTTTTTTCAGAACTAATTGAAGTCTAACGTTTTAAAAACCATTTAAGTCAAAATTGGACCTTTTCTCCTTAAATAATTTTTATAAAATTAAAATCAAGTTATTTTCGAAAATTAATTTCACGTAATAACTTTTTATAATATTACAGAATTTCTTACGTAAAAATTAGCAATACAAAAATAATTTCACGGTTACGTCCTCACTGTTACTCATAAATTGCTTTTACACTAATAAATCATTAAAATAATAATATTTTCAAATAATCCTTATTTTCTCAAATAATTATTTAAATCATAATATCTTCCAATATTTCTCAATTAACTATTGAATATTCCTCGTAAAGTCTTCTTAAAACTTTTATCTGATTAATTGATTGGGCACTGACCACTGTCAGGCTTCTCAAACAACAATCAATAACAACATCATAGCAATATTCCCAGGCAGATCATGCATCACAACATTATTGTAACACCCCGATTTTTCTGCTTGTCTGTAAATTGTGATTATAAGAATATTTAAGATTTTATTTTCATAAATGGTGATGAATTATTTTGATAGACCAAATTAAGTCATCTTTATTTTATATTAGAAATGTACAGT
Organism: Sophora flavescens; assembly: GCA_030762895.1. Taxonomy (NCBI): domain Eukaryota; kingdom Viridiplantae; phylum Streptophyta; class Magnoliopsida; order Fabales; family Fabaceae; genus Sophora; species Sophora flavescens. Next base: position 19,187,099 of record CM061065.1, read on the forward strand.
TGAATTTTCAGTAGAAAATTTTCGACATTACGGTTTAAGTTTTCGCTGTCAGTTAAGCTCTACTGACCCAAAAATAATTTTAAAATTTTGAAAATTCAAAATTTTATTTTTATTATTTTAGAAATTATTTATTTTTATATCAATTTTTCGAGTGATTTTTTTTTTGCGAATAAAAATACGATCGGTTTTTACTGTTATGTAACAATCAGTATTGGAATGAACCCAAAATAATTAAGTCTGATTTTTTCCAGATTTGGCAAAGATTTTATTTGATGTGAATAGTGACCCTTGTCACTATTTATCACTATTCATGACATGGTGAAATTATTGGCTTCGATTTACTAGAAAAGGCATCATTTTAATTGAATTTAAAACTGTTAGGATTTGAAAGTATCCCAGATTTTTTTATGAGGCAGCAGCCCCCACCTTCCCTTCATCACCTCTTCTATTAATTTGCTTCATTTTGGTTTTTGCTCCCAAACTATTGCCAAATTTCCAATTTTTCTATATATTGTCTTCGACCTTTAATCTTGAGGTTTAGAAGCTAAGAATCAACTCCTTCTTCATCTTTAGCTCACCATCATCATCATTTAAAGGGTATAAATCTAAATCCCTTGTTCTCTTATTTTAATTTTCTACTATCAACATGCATGCTATTTGGTTGTAAGATGATTATCTTCTAATGCATGTTATTCAAACTAATTTCTTTTTACTTATCATCATCTTTACTATCTATTTCTTCACTTGCATGTTGAAAAAGACTTTCCCATGACCTATTTTGAAGGGTAGGCCGAAAACCTAAGAGAGGAAAGGTTGACGGTTTTCCAAAAATTTTATCATGCATGCTGATTCTTTTATGTGTTCATGATTTCAACTTGTATTTCTCAAGAAAATCTTTTTCATGAATAAATAAATTCTTAACACAATCCTATTCATCTTTGTCTTTGTTTTGATGTCTTGCATGTGTTTGGAAAGTTATCCTCCCTATTGAGACGCCCCGACGTCCCATTAAAGAAAACCCAAAACATTAATACTTAATTTTGTTATTGTCATTAAGAGAGTATATTAAAACAGCGGAAAATTTAAAACTTAAGATATACACAACATATATACATACATACATACATACATACATACATAACATATACACCTCAAGTCCTGATACAGTACAGTAGAGGGAATCCCATCAGTCGGATCCCAAAATGTACAAGCTGATAATCAAACAGAAAACAAAAACAACATCCTAAAGAGACAAGATGCGCTAGCCATAGACTCTATACTCAACTATGAGGATCCACTGCTCGTCCTCCAACGTCAGGCTCATACGATGTCCCATCAAGCTCCTCCATAGCTGGCTCCTCTATAGGATCTTCTCATCACGATCACAAAAAGAAACATTTGAAATATAGAGAAGACAGTGATAAGAAACCATATAACATCAAACGTGGAAAGGGTTTGGCAACATTTAATTACATAACAGCACACTAAACATCCATCTCCCAAGTATAAATATATGTAACACCATCACCCTCAATCCACATTTAGGATCTTTCCTCTACCCTCCATCATGTTGCAATGCAAATGCTGTATGAATAATCTCCTCAGATATCGGCCATATCCGGATATCACAACAATATAATCAACACGTCGCAGAGTCCCCGACGCACAAACTCATCCATGGCTGGAGGGTGCCCATGCAAAGCAATGGCACTATAGCTACACAACCCGCTGCACACCTCTAGACTACAATCCAGGATGCTCATGCAATGCATGAACTATAGCTTCGACTAAAATGAAATCATCTCTGGACGGTCTGCCGTTAGCCTATCCCCAGGAATTTTCCCTCCGAGGCATAGACCCCACTCGACGATGTTTCAGGTCCCTCATATCACAGACCATGTTTCAGGTCACCCCCTAGTGCCTTAACCGATCATCCTAGTCTCATAGATAACCTCAAAATAATCTCATCTCATTAATCTCAACCTCATCTCACGATAATCATCTCGGTTGGGCACTGCTATCATATATCATATGCAATCCCCAAATACATCCTCGTGTCTCAACATAACTTATGATTTACTCAATCTTCTAAGCACAATCATTACACTCATCCTATCATCATAATCGTCATCATGTTATCCAAAATCATCATCATATATCCTCATATCATAATATCAATTCCGAATAATAAATACCGAAATATAATAATAATAATAATAATAATAATAATAATAATAATAATCACAATAATAATAATAATAATAATAATAATAATAATAATAATAATGATCATAATAATAATAATCACAGTAGTAGTAGTAGTAATAATAATAATAAGAATGATAATAATGACAATAATAATAATAATACTCATAATAATAATAATAATAATAATAATAATAATAATAATAATAATAATAATAATAATAATAATAATAATAATAATAATAATAATAATAATAAGTATAAGTATAAACACTTTTAAAATAATTACCACACTCATGATATCATATATCAAGTATCAAGTTCACATCAACCAGTCAAACAGGCAATCATAACGAAATAAAATAATCTATTTATGTAGCGTAACGACGATAAACGCACAATTTCTATATTATCATCGGTACCACTGAGTAGTTCCCAATGTAGTATAGACAGTGTCCGTTACTCGTTCTCGTGTAGGGTTTGGGTCACCCTACGCCATTATCTAATTAAATGTAACCGAGTCGTTTTCGATGTTAAATAGCTTCTTTCCCCCACCTGAGATGTCTTAGGTTAGCTCTGGAGTAACGAAACGGACACTCCCTATACTTCCTCAAATCTGCCATGCACAATTCTACACCCTCTGGGGCTCCAAAAATTCACCTGAAGACATCATTGTGAAGCACACGTTATGTGTAACCCAAATCTGAAGACGGAACTGAAAACCGATAAATGAATTGAAAGATAACCTCAATAACATCGCCGAAGGCATTTTGGCATAAAAAGGACATAGGTTTACCTTAGCCCAGATGAGAAAATAAAGCTAGGGTAATGAAGTAGTCGTCGCGAGGATCACAACGGTATAATTGATTTCTCGATAGGACGAATGGATAGCACAGAAATCTCTCTGGAATTTCACACTCTCTCATGACCTCTCTTTATCTCTCTCTTTCTCTCTCTTTCTCTTCTCTTTTACGTTGTCTCACCTTCTGACTTCTTCTTCTCTTTTTTTTTAACTTAGTTTACCTTAACTTATATACTAGCATCCTTTATGGTGAAATAAGGTGACTCACCCATGCTACACTAGACCTAAGTGGTGTGATTTTATGGCAAGGAAAGCAAGCAGCTTGCATGGTCCTTGGCTGGTCATGAATTGGCTAAAATCTGCATTAATTAAAGAAAGGAAGGGCAGCAGGAGGCGTGACCTTTTGGTTATCAATAAACATGCTGAAGATTTGTGTGACTTTGCCACAAGCCCAAGCAGGAGGTGCCTCCTCATTAGCAAGCGGCAAAATTGAAGGTGGAGGTGTCAAGGATTTAATAAACTACCGTATACCCCTAATCCTAAGCCTAAAAGTTTATTTGAGTTAATTTAATTTGGTTAAAACTTGTAACTAGGGTATAATTAATTAAGACTAGTGCTATTTACTCATAATGAGTAAAACTTGAGTAAAGTAATTATAATCATCTAGCTATGATTAAGATTTATATCTATGACTAATTATCTTTTAATGTTGTTGATGATAAACCACCTTAATTAAGAATTTAAATTGAGGTGCTTCCAATAAGGGTTTTTGACGTACTTGCTTGAGTTGTTTACCTACTGAAAAATTTGGGTTGCTTGAATTTTATTTTGAACTTGCATATGTGTTTAGATTCTTAAATAATTTTAATTTATCTAACCCTCATTCCCATCTAATTAAGATATCTAATTTTTATTCACGAAAGATAGGATGTTACATTACTACCCCCCTTAAAAGAAATTCAGTCCTCGGAATTTACGTACCTCAGAAAAGATGTGGATACTGCTGCTGTATATCCGCCTCACGCTCCCATGTAGCATCTCCAGTAATCTCATCCCAAATGACCTTAACCAAAGGAATCTGTCTACCGCGGAATTCTTTAATCCTTCTATCTACGATCTTAACAGGTAAAGCCCCATATTCTAGATTCTCTCGGAGTTGTATAGACTCAGGCTCAAGTACATGAGAAGGATTAGGGTAATATTTTCTCAACTGGGAAACATGGAAGACATCATGAAGGTTGGAAAGATAAGGCGGTAAGGCTATCTGGTAAGCTACTAGACCAATTCGTCGAAGAATCAGAAATGGTCCAATGAATCGGGGAGTGAGCTTTCTAGACTTTATAGCTATGCCAATTCCGGTCTTCGGAGTGACTCTCAAGAACACGTGATCACCTTCTTGGAACTCTAAGGGTCTCCTCCTTTTGTTATTGTAGCTTCTCTGCCGATCTTGGGCTTCCTTCATTTTCTCTCTTATTTTCCTAACTTGTTCTGTTGTTTTTTGTACCACATCAGGACCCAACACTTGGCTCTCGCCAGTTTCATACCAATATAACGGAGTTCTACACTTTCTCCCATACAGAGCCTCATACGGTGCCATCCCGATGCTACTGTGGAAATTGTTATTGTATGTGAACTCAATCAATGGTAGGAATTCATCCCAACTGCCAACATGTTCCAATACACAAGCTCTTAAAAGATCCTCCAATGATTGAATTGTTCTCTCAGACTGTCCATCCGTCTAAGGATGATAAGTAGAACTCATCCTCAACTTTGTTCCCAAAGCATTGTGTAATTGTCTCCAAAATCTAGATGTAAATCTATGATCTCGGTCGGAGACAATACTCGATGGCACATCATGCAACCTCACTACTTCCTTGATATAGATCTGGGTCAACCTTTCAAGACTATAACTCTCACCAATAGGTAAGAAGTGAGAACACTTCGTCAACCTATCAATGATAACCCAAATCGTATCAAACCTCTTCGGAGTTCGTGGTAATCCAACCACAAAGTCCATCGCTATACTATCCCATTTCCATTCTGGGATATCCAGTGACTGCAACAACCCGGCGGGCTTTTGATGCTCTATCTTAGCTTTCTGACATACCAAACATGATAGAACATACTCCGCCACTTCTTTCTTCATTTTTGGCCACCAATACATCTTCTTCAAGTCTTGGTACATCATGGTGGCTCCTGGGTGGAAACTCAGCTTACTTTTGTGTGCCTCCTGTAAGATCATCTTCCTAATCTCTAAGTTCTCTGGCACACATATCCGATCCTTAAACCTTAACGCTCCATCTGATCCTCTCCTAAACTCCAAAACCTTACCCTCATCTATCCCTTGATTCACATCCACCAAATATTCATCCTGACCCTGCTTAATCTTAAGGTCTCTCAAAAACTCACTATTGATGGTGATCATACCTAAGCATATTCTATCATCAATCAAATCCATACCTAGGTTCAAATATCTAAATTGTTCAAGCAACTCCATCTCTTTCACCATCATTGCGGATACGTGCAAGGACTTCGAACATAGTGCATCCGCCACAACATTGGCCTTCCCTGGATGGTATTGAAGATCAAACTCATAGTCCTTAATGAATTCCATCCATCTACGTTACCTCATGTTCAGCTCCTTTTGATCAAACAAATACTTTAAACTCTTGTGATCCCTGAACACATTAAACTTAACTCCATAGAGATAGTGTCGCCATATCTTCAATGCGAACACTATGGCTGCTAACTCCAGATCATGGGTTGGGTAATTCCTTTCATGAACCCTCAATTGTCGGGAAGCATAAGCCACAACTCTTCCCTCTTGCATCAAAACACAACCCAATCCTTGATATGACGCGTCACAGTATACATCAAATTATCCTAATGGATCTAGTAACGTCAGCACAGGAGATGTAGTCAACTTCTCCTTTAGCTTCTGAAAGCTCTCTTCACATTTCTCTGTCCAAACAAACGTCGTACCTTTTCTCGTTAACTGCGTTATAGGCAACGCAATATTCGAGAAACTCTCGATGAACCTCCTGTAATACCCGGCTGATCCTAGGAAACTCCTCATCTCACTCACCGACTTAGGCCTCTCCCACTTAATCACAGCCTCTACCTTAACTGGATCAACAACTATCCCTTTCTTGTTGATTACATGCCCTAGAAACTGTACTTCCTCTAACCAAAATTCACACTTGGATAGCTTAGCATACAACTGCCTATCTCTCAACACCTGTAACACCACTCTCAGATGTTCCTCGTGTTCTTCCCGACTACGGGAGTAGATAAGAATATCATCTATAAACACCACAACAAACTTGTCAAGGAACGGTCTAATGATCCTGTTCATGTAATCCATGAACACCGCTGGAGCATTACTTACACCAAAAGGCATAACTAAATACTCGTAGTGTTCATACCTTGTCCTAAAAGCAGTCTTAGGTATATCTTCCTTCTTCACCCTAATATGATGGTATCCCGATCTTAAGTCTATCTTGGAAAACACCGAAGCTCCCTTTAACTGATACATTAGATCATCTATCCGAGGCAACGGATATTTGTTCTTGATTGTAACTTTATTCAACTGCCTATAATCCGTGCACAACCTAGAACTTCCGTCCTTTTTCTTGACAAACAATATCGGTGCTCCCCAAGGAGAAACACTCGGTCTAATGAATTCCTTCTTCATCATGTCATCCAGCTGTTTCTTCAACTCTGCCAACTCCACTGGTGACATCCTATAAAGAGCTACTGAATTAGGTCCCGCCCCTGGTATGAGATCTATAGCGAACTCCACCTCCCTCTCTGGTGGCAAACCTGGAACATCAGGAGGGAAAACCTCAGGAAACTCTCTCGCAATAGGTAGAGAATCTATACTCGAAGTCTCCTTAGCTTCCAAAGAGAAAAGCATCATATACTGTTGAGAACCGCAACCTCTCATAGTTGCTCCTTCATTGGCAGATACTATGCTAGAAGGCTCAATAAAAGATAAAGACTTTCGGGTACAGTCTAACACTACCTGGTTAGCCGAAAGCCAATCCATGCCAAGAATAACGCCCATCTGCTGCATAGGCAAACAGATGAGATCTACAAGGAATGCCCTATTTTCAACAACTATAGGACACTATAAAAAAACAGTCATAGTGATCAAAGGATCACTGGGAGGGATGGATACTGTCAAGGTATATGGTAGCTGAGAAACAGGCAAATGTAAATGATCTACGCACTCATGGGACACAAAAGAATGTGTAGCGCCTGAATCGAACAACACAGACAAGAGTCTTCCAGATATTAAACACATACCTTGAATAAGATCTGCAGATTGATAGGACTCAGATCCTCTCACTGTAAACACCCTCCCCGTGGCCTGAGGTCTGGCCGTCTGTCATCCCGCTGCTGGAAGCCCTCTCCCAGCTCCTTCTCTGAAACCACTAGCTCCTCTGGGATTACCAGTTCCTCTGCCGGTTGTTGGTTATTGTTGTACCGCTCTCTGTCGGCAATCCCTAGAAAAATGACCTGGTTTACCATAAACGTAGCAACCAGATCTATCAGTGCAATCCCTGATATAATGCGGACCTCTGTATCTGAAACACACTGGGGCCCTCTACTGCTGGCCATCTCTGGTAACCGGTACTGGTGGTGCAGATGTCTGAGCACTCTGTCCTGCTCTAACGTATGGTCCTCTCCTCCGCTGAGAACCTCCATCACCTCTCCTCTGATGACCTGCTCTGATAGGACCCCTACTGTGCTGCTGCCTCTGCTCTACAGCCTGCCTCTGGTCCATACTCTCAATGGTACTGCACCTCTCTACCAGCTCTGGGAAACTCAGGATATCCAAGGGCACTATAGCCCTCCTCAACTCATGCCGTAAACCTTCCTCAAATCTCCTACACATCCAGTCCTCATCTGGAAACCTTTGGTAGAACTCAAAACTGAATTAGGGCCTCGAATCTGGCCGCGTAATCACCAACAGACAGGCCTCTCTGCTAGAGACTCATAAACTCTCTCTCCTTCTCGCGTCTGACTAATTGCGGGAAGTACTTCTCAAAGAAACACTCTCTGAATAGCTCCCAACTGATTAGTCTGCCCTCAGCCTCTAGCAATCTCCTCTTGCCTCTCCACCATGACTCAGCCCCTCCGGTCATCATGAAGGCGGCATAGGTCACCTTCCTATCATCTCTACATATTATAGTATCAAAGATCTTCTCGAGCTTCTGAATCCACCACTCTGCTCGCTCTGGATCATACTCTCCACCAAACTGGGGTGGCTTACCTTTGAGAAAGGTAGCCAATCCTGCATCCTCAGCATCGATGACTCTCCTCCTATCCTGTCGTTCCTGTAACTCTGCCTCTCTCTGTATCCTTTGAGTATTCTGATGCGCCTGCTGCAACAGGACGGATGCTAACTCGCGGATAGTCCGAAGAGTCTCGGCGGACTCTCATCCACTTCCAATCCCTGCCTCTGGCTGAAGGGGCTCATCCTCTACACCCCCCATCGCTCTACCACCACCACGTCTACCACGTCCTCGACCTCGGCCTCGAGCCATGATCCCGTTAAAATAAATCATTAGCCCACATCAATATGACATATAATACTACATAAAACTGGAATATAAATACTACATGCCATAGAGATGTCGCATCGGACTCACTATCCAACTTCTAAGCATAGTTGTTATCCCATGTGGATTCAACTAAATGGCCAGTTCACCCTAATCGTAGTGCTCACAATCCGTTTCAGAACCGAACTACTCTGATACCACTAAATGAGACGCCCCGACGTCCCATTAAAGAAAACCCAAAACATTAATACCTAATTTCGTTCTTGTCATTAAGCGAGTATATTAAAACAGCGGAAAATTTAAAACTTAAGATATACACAACATATATACATACATACATAACATATACACCTCAAGTCCTGATACAGTACAGTGGAGGGAATCCCATCAGTCGGATCCCAAAATGTACAAGCAGATAATCAAACAGAAAATAAAAACAACATCCTAAAGAGACAAGACGCGTTGGCCATTGACTCTTTACTTAACTATGAGGATCCACTGCTCGTCCTCCAACGTCAGGCTCATACGAGGTCCCATCAAGATCCTACATAGCTGGCTCCCCCGTAGGATCTTCTCATCACGATCACAAAAAGAAACATATGCAATATAGAGAAGGCAGGGATAAGAAACCATATAACATCAAACATGGAAAGGGTTTGGCAACATTAAATTGCATAAGAACACACTAAACATCCGTCTCCCAAGTATAAATGTATGTAACACCATCACCCTCAATCCACATTTAGGATCTTTCCTCTACCCTCCATCATGATGCAATGCAAATGCTGTATGAATAATCTCCTCAGGTATCGGCCATATCCGGATATCACAACAATATAATCGACACATCCCAGAGTCCCCGGCGCATACCCTCGTCCGCGACTGGAGGGTGCCCATGCAAAGCAATAGCACTATAGCTGCACAACCCGGTGCACACCTCTGGACCACAATCCAGGATGCTCATGCAATGCATGAACTATAGCTGCGACTAAAATGAAATCATCTCTGGACGGTCCGCCATTAGCCTATCCCCGGGAGTTTTCCTTTCGAGGCATAGACCCCACTTGACCATGTTTCAGGTCCACTCGACCATGTTTCAGGTCCCTCATATCACAGACCATGTTTCAGGTCACCCCCTAGTGCCTTAACCGGTCATCCTAATCTCATAGATAACCTCAAAATAATCTCATCTCATTAATCTCAACCTCATCTCACGATAATCATCTCGGTTGGGCACTGCTATCACATATCGTATGCAATCCCCAAATACATCCTCGTGTCTCAACATAACTTATGATTTACTCAATCTTCTAAACACAATCATTACACTCATCCTATCATCATAATCATCATCATGTTATCCAAAATCATCATCATATATCCTCATATCATAATATCATTTCCGAATAATAAATACCGAAATATAATAATAATAATAATAATCACAATAATAATAATAATAATAATAATAACAACAACAACAACAACAACAACAATAATAATAATGATCATAATAATTATCACACTAGTAGTAATAATAATAATAATAATAATAATAATAATAATAATAATAATAATAATAATAATAAGAAGAATGATAATAATAATAATGATAATAATGACAATAATAATAATAATAATAATAATAATAATAATAATAATAATAATAATAATAATAATAATAACTATAAACACTTTTAAAATAATTACCACACTCATGATATCGTATATCAAGTATTAAGTTCACATCAACCAGTCAAACAGGCAATCATAACATAATAAAATAATCTTTGTATGTAGCGTAACGATGATAAACGCACAATTTCTATATCATCATCTGTACCACTGAGTAGTTCCCAATGTGGTATAGACAGTGTCCGTTACTCGCTCTCGTTTAGGGTTTGGGTCGCCCTATGCCATTATCTAAGTAAATGTAACCGTGCTGTTTCTGACGTTAAATAGCTTCTTTCCCCCACCCGAGATGTCTTAGGTTAGCTCTGGAGTAACGAAACGGACACTCCCTATACTTCCTCAAATCTGCCACGCACAGTTCTACACCATCCGGGGCTCCAAAAATTCACCTGAACACATCATTGTGAAGCACACGTTACGTGTAACCCAAATCTGAAGACAATACCGATAAATGAATTGAAAGATAACCTCAATACCGTCGTCGATGACATTTTGGCATAAAAAGGACATAGGTTTACCTTAGCCCAGATGAGAAAAGAAAGCTAGGGTAATGAAGTAGACGTCGAGAGGATCACAATGGTATAATTGGTTTCTCGATAGGACGAATGGATTGCACAAAAATCTCTCTGGAATTTCACTCTCTCTCACGGCCTCTCTTTATCTCTCTCTTTCTCTCTCTTTCTCTTCTATTTTACGTTGACTCCTCACCTTCTGACTTCTTCTTCTCTTTCTTTTTTTATTAACTTAGTTTACCTTAACTTATATAGTAGCATCCTTTATGGTGAAATAAGGTGACTCACCCATGCTACACTAGACCTAAGTGGCGTGATTTTATGGCAAGGAAAGCAAGCAGCTTGCATGGTCCTTGGCTGGTCATGAATTGGCCAAAATATGCATTAATTAAAGAAAGGAAGGGCAGTAGGAGGTGTGACCTTTTGGTTATCAATAAACATGCTGAAGATTTGTGTGACTTTGCCACAAGCCCAAGCAGGAGGTGCCTCCTCATTAGCAAGCGGCAAAATTGAAGGTGGAGGTGTCAAGGATTTAATAAACTACCGTATACCCCTAATCCTAAGCCTAAAAGTTTATTTGAGTTAATTTAATTTGTTAAAACTTGTAACTAGGGTATAATTAATTAAGACTAGTGCTATTTACTCATAATGAGTAAAACTTGAGTAAATTAATTATAATCATCTAGCTATGATTAAGATTTATATCTATGACTAATTATCTTTTAATGTTGTTGATGATAAACAACCTTAATTAAGAATTTAAATTTAGGTGCTTCCAATAGGGGTTTTTGACGTACTTGCTTGAGTTGTTTACATACTGAAAATTTTAAATTTGAATTTTATTTTGAACTTGCATATGTGTTTAGATTCTTAAATAATTTTAATTTATCTAACCCTTATTCCCATCTAATTAAGATATCTAATTTTTATTCACGAAAGATAGGATGTTACACCTATGATCGTGGTGTTAGCTGAAAACACCAAGAGGAAAAACGATGAACTTCGGTTGCAAATCACACATGTATGGCTTTGGATCTTCTACTTGTACTTTTTTTAACTAATGTATTTTGTTGAAAATATGTGTTCTTTCCTTTTTGTGATTCTATGGCTAGAACTCTAAAATTTTTGAGTTAGTGAAGCCTAACCTTGAATCTTTAAGAAGAATGCATGTATGATAATTTAATTCCGTTGCCACGTATAGATGATTTGATGGACCAATTGCAAGGAGCTGCCATTTACTCAAAAATTGACTTGAGGACGGGCTACCACCAGATCAGAGTGAAGACTGAAGACATTCCAAATACTGCTTTCCGAACGCGTTATGGCCATTATGAGTATCTTGTAATGCCATATGGAGTGACAAACGCATCTGCTGTCTTCATGGATTACATGAATCGGGTTTTTCGTCTGTTCTTGGATAAGTTTGTTATCGTGTTCATCGACAACATCCTCATCTACTCCAGGATTCATGAGGAACATGAAGGGCATCTGCGACAAGTGCTACAGATCTTACGAGAGAAGGAGTTGTATACAAAACTCCGTAAATGTGAGTTTTGGCTTGAAGAAGTGAAGTTCTTGGGGCATGTGATTTCCAAAGGAGGAATTGATGTTGACCCTGCTAAAGTGGAAGCAGTGCTCTCTTAGGAAAGACCAAAGACGGTAACAAAGATTCGAAGCTTTGTCGGCTTGACTGGATAATACCAAAGATTTATTGAAGGATTCTCCAAAATTGTAGCGCCATTGACTCACCTTACACGAAAGGATCAACCTTTTGTGTGGACCGATAAATGCGAAGAGAGTTTCCGAAGGATAAAAGAGCAATTCACAACTGCACCGGTGTTAATCCTTCCTGAACCCAATAAACCCTATGAAGTGTAGTGCGACGCTTCATATGAAGGCTTAGGCTGTGTGTTGATGCAATACCGAAAGGTTGTGGCTTATGCGTCACGTCAGTTAAAGACTCATGAGAAGAACTATCTGACTCATGATCTGGAATTAGCTGTGTTGTGACTCCGGCAAGTGTACCGGGTCGTCGCAAGTAATAAAAATAAACACAGTAAGTAATTACCGAGGTCGAACTCAGGGATTGGGCTACCAATTCGACTAATCCGCGGGAAATCAGATACGTTCGGTCAAGTTACAGAAGGTGGTTGAGAGAGAGAAGAGAGAATAGGATAGAAATTCAATTAACAAATCTAATTAAATGATTAACTAAAAATATGAAAACTAAAATGTCCAAGGTCACAAATCCACCTACCCAACATGCATACCCAAGTGATGATGAATTCCTCCCTAAGTTCAATTACAATGTCAACCGGGACCCCTAAATTCTCCTAAATCCACTCTCGTGCTCATTAGGACGTATTCGACGATTGGATTAATTACTTACTAGGTCTCATAATCCTAATCTCGAATTCTGTTAATTCTTGTTCCCTATAAGGTCGCACCGATCTCCTACTCACCCTCGTGCAATATTCGATCGATGATCCTAATTCAAGTTCTAAACGTGAATCACTGACTAAGCCTCATCAACGTTAACAAGTCAATCACACAACACATATGATCAACACAATCAAATCAGAATTAGAAAACATTTATGATCCCGATTCAAGTTCTGAAACGCGAATCGCAATTAGGCCTCAAACACGTTTAACTGATTAATCACGCAAAACATATGATCAAACATTCAAATCAGAATCGGAAAACAAGAATTGAATTAAAGGAGAAAGACATACATCATATCGGATTTACATCGCCATGGGTGGCTTCATCGTTCCCTCGGACGAGGGGATTAGTTCCTCATGCTCATAGACAAACACTCGGACATAATCTCCATAAGAAAGAGGGAGACGCCGCTCCAAAGAGAAAAGAAATTACCCTAAACGCTACTCTAAACAGTGGAAAACTACTAGGATTTGCGGCCCTCCAAAAGCCCTACAGCCTCCTCCAGTTTTCCCGTCCCCCTAAATTCTGATCTGAACAGCCTTTAAATAAGGATTCCTGATCTGCGCTCGCTTGCGAGGCGAGAATTAAAATTGGCGCGCTTTCAATTTGAACTCTGGCCAGGCGAAAGTGTGTTCGCGGGGCGAGCCTTCAATTCTAGGCTGTGACCTTCATCACGGCTGGGCCGTGATGCCCTCTGACTTCTAAGTCTTCATTCTCTCGCGAGGCTAGCTGTCTCTCGTGGGGCGAGTCTTCAAACCTCAATTTGTCACAGCCGTGACTTTAATCACGGCTATGCCGTGATGGTCTCTGTTTTCCAGGTCCTCATGATCTCGCGAGGTGAGACACCTCTCGCGTGGCGAGACTGAAGTGATGACTTTTGCTGCTTTGTTGACTTTCAGGCTCGCGGGGCGAGCACACACTCGCGAGGCGAGTGTCTCCAGACATGCAATTTCCACTACTTTTCGACTTTCCTTGACTCCCGGAGCTTCACTTATTTAACCTTGTGAACACCTAATTTTGTCCGGATCTTCTTTTTAATTAATATTTCAAAAAAAATTTAAAAAATAAAAGATTGAAAAAAAAATCAAAAAAAAATAATTTGTTAATTCTCTAGGCCCAATTACATGACCAGACCTAATCCACTTTTGTTACAAGGTTTGAGCCCAACCATCCAAGCCCAATTAAAAAAAAAAGTAAAAAAAATTAATTAAAAGCAGAATGAGTGGTCCCTATTCTTTGTATCACCCAAAGCATAAAGTTGTTTTGCAGCAACACCCCAACAGTGTTGTCCCCCTCCACACAGCTGGCAACAGAAATTTTTTTGTCATCATCTCCCTTGATTCCACTGTATATATACGATGCGGCTGCATTGTAAAAAGGGGAGGACCAGCAGCAAAAATCAAAATAACATCTCTTCCTGGCGTGAACCCCCCCTCTCTGACTTTTTTTCTTTTTTTCCTTCCTTTTTCTCTCTTCCTTTCACGTTATTTCTTCTTCTCCCTCCCTGCTTCATCTTCCATTCTTCTTCTTCTTCAACAACCCAACAACAACAAACCAGAAAAATAGAAAAATTTCAGCAAACACCATTGAAGCAAAACTAAAAACACCTTGAATCCTTTCCATTATCTTCCTCAGCCCAGTCTCAACTTCCTACAATAACACCACCAGATTCCAGAAAAAAAAAAAACTAAACCATTCTTTTAAACACACAAAAAAGGTATGTTACAAGGACAAGCTTAAGACCTCCTCATACCTTCTTCTTCCTCTTCCTGAAGAACTTCTAACCACCGTTCAAGACACTTTCAACCACTGGAAGTTGCAGATCCGGGTTTTTTCTGGTTCGTCCTCCTCCGCGTGACCACCGCATCCATCGCGCCTCGTCTTGCCGCCGCCCACCGTTTCTGTCCGCCACCAGCTCGGAGCCGCAGCGCCGCCAAGTCGTTCTCTCTCGCCGTCGCCCGCCGCGAAGCGCCGTCCTTCGCCACGCACCAGATCTGCCGTTGTACTCCCTGCTTCAACCCCTTTCCTTTTTCTTCCTCTGCACTTTTGTGGGTAAATGGAAGCTTTTCTGATGTTGCTCTTTTTTCTTTTTTTTTTCACTCACTTTTCCTTTTATTTGGTCTGCTTCTTATCGTTCAAATACGTTACTGGGTTCTGTTGACTGGTTGGGTTCTGTTGATTTCGTTTGTTATATGGCCCAAACTTGTTACTGGTTGTTGTTGTTATAAAGTAAAAATAAAAAAATATCTTTGAGACAAAATTTATAAACAGTAAAAAGGAAAAAAATTTTATTTACGTAACAATCTATGACATTGATGTATGAATTTTTCATCCTCAAGTGTTGTATAAATTGTAAGGGTCCATCGTATAACTCTGTTATCTTGAACCCTGTGCAAAAATGAATTCCCTTTTACTAAGAATAATAAAATATTTTCAATGTGTTCTTTTAACAACCTTTTTTTTTGTAAAAAAAATAAATAAAATAAAAACATTCTTTTAATTCACGCAACAATCTACAACGTTGATGTATGATTTTTCATCCTCAAGTGTTGTATGAATTGTAAGGGTTCATCGTATAGCTTTGCTATCTTTGACCCTGTGCAAGAGTGAATTCCCGTTAAAAAAATATTAAATGTTTTTTTAATTTATCCTTTAATCAATTTCACCCAATTTCACTTTTATAAAAATCTTTTTTAATTCACGCAACAATCTACGATGTTGATGTATGATTTTTCATCCTCAAGTGTCGTATGAATTGTAAGGGTTTATCGTATAGCACTGCTATCTTGGACTCTATACAAAAGTGAATTTATTCGGAAATAAAAATCTTTTTTAAAATAAAATCAAAACAAAATCAAATCTTTTATCAAAAATTAAAATCAATCAACCAATCAATCAAACTTTTTCTAAAGAACTACGTGGCTTTGAGTTTCCCATCGCACCCGGGAATACGTAGGAGCAAGATAAATCATCTTGTCGGGCCAAAACTAAATTTTCCTTTTTTTGTGTCCCTTTTTATGTTTAAATAATTAACCAAAATAATTAAACTTTTCTCTTTCCAGGGATGCTCTATGGACACGGTGCCATGTTTAATCCCTTAGATTTGAGGTTGCTCTGTGGACTCATGTACCATGTTCAACCTCATTTAGTTTTTATAAACTATAAAGTTAAAAATATAAAAAAATTTAATAAAAGTCAAAAGTTAAAATTTAAAATAATTCTTTCTTGTAAATAATTTTTGGGGTAAAATAAATATTTAAAATGTTATTAAAATGTTTTTGCACAATTAACTTGAGGTACCTTTTTAAACGGGCGATGTGGGGTGCTAACACCTTCCCTACTCGTAACCGACTCCCGAACCCAAATCTCTATCTTTTTTTTAAGACCAGTTTATCTTTAAATAATTGGGTTTTCTAAGATTTTCCCAATCAAAATCTTAGTAGCGACTCCTCTGTTTTTTTTATTTCTTTTTCGCGGCTCCCGGACGGGACGGTCGCGACAGCTGGCGACACCACTGGGGACTTTAGAGAGTCAGTTTATCTTTAAAAAACAGAGGAGTCGCCACTAAGATTTTTATTGGGAAAATCTTAGAAAACCCCTCTGTTTTTTTTATTTCTTTTTCGCGGCTCCGGACGGGGACGGGTCGCGAATACCGGGCGACTCCACTGGGGACTTTAGAGAGTCAGGCCTATCATAGTTGGTTGTGCAACTTCTTTTAATAACTTTGAAAATATTAGTTTTACCCCTCTTTGTTTTATTTGTTTTGTAAATTGTTGTATGCTTTAATATATGTCTTTGTACATTCTTGCAACCTTAGGGTAGAAAACTCTTGTAAATGTTGGTTTCTTTTGCAGGCTTGGGGTTAGTTTTTTGGGTTTTGTGCAGGTTTGCTTGCTCCCAGCACACACATCACCATCCCATACTCACACACTTTTGGGCTCTATACCCGAGTCTTGGAATGCCATAGGATTAGAAGGGGCTTCAGTGATGTTATTGTGACGCTTTTGCGTTCCTGACAGACATTGATTCTCCCGCTCGGATTGCTACCGAAACATGGACCGCCATATTGTGACTTTTCAGTTCCTGTGGTGAGGTTCATGGATTCGGATCCTTATCTTTTAGATGAGGGTAATCCGGGGACCATATGTTTAGGGGTCTAGATCTGTCCCGAAAGTCATGCACATAAAATGCCATTAGTAGCCTACCAAAATAGGGTCTCGACCTCAGAAATTCAAACTTTAGGATATGACCCATGTAGGACAAAAGGGAGCACATTCCACCTTTTTCTGCAACATGAATAATCACGTTTATATCTCATGCATTTCCATAAATGGTAAAAAAGGGATTTGTGTAAATCATCTTTCTGTAACTCATTCATATTCTTTGTATCTTATGCATTAAATATTTTGTTAGGTTCATTAAAAAAAACCATTTTCATGCATTCCTCTCATGCGTTCATTACAAAAAAAATCATTTATCTCAAGCATTCATAAGAAGGAAAAAAGAAAAAATAAGAAGCCATGCATCTCCTTCATTTTATGCATGCATCACTAAACTTTTCAGGCCAATAAATTAAAAATTCATACATTTCATGCATCAATTACTTTTTATGTCAATTTCATCATTAAAAAAAATTCATATCAGTCGTTCATTAAAAAAAATCATTTATCTCAAGAATTCATAAAAAAAAAATCGATTCATCTAAAAAATAGGAAGCTCATCTCATGCATTGTCGTTTTTGTGAATAAAAAGTGCATTCATGCATCACATTCATTAAAATTTTGAGTCAATATAAATATTCCTTTTTCATACATATCATGCATTAATACCTTTTGGGTTAAAAAAAAATTCATACATTTCATATACTCATTCCTTTTTAAGTTAAAAGTCTATTAAAAAAATAAATAATAAAAAATCATTCCATGCATTGTGCTCCTTGGAGAAAAGTAAACCACTGCACTTTCAATAAAAAAGAATGTCAACTAAACCTTGGATCATGAGGTGGAACTTGAGACAATATTTGCTCAAGTGGCCAAACAATGTAGGCACAACCTTTTGCCTAATCAGGGATGTTTGGATGTCAATGTGAAGGATTTTATATAGTCCTACTAGAGTCAGGTAGCACATATTCACGCTTTTATGGAGCGATCTTTGGAAAATCATGCAAACTCAGGATAATAAGGCCCTGGCTAAGGAAGAAAGAAATCATGATAAGGACAGTCCCAATCAACTATGGAGAGTTCAAGATGAAGGCTATGCTAACATCATCAGAGATTCAATCCTAGTGATTGAAAAGAGCCAATACTTTGTGATCCCCATCCTGAGAATTTCTAAGTAACCAAGGCAAGATTTGTTTATCAGGGATTTACCATGACACAATGGTTATGTTGTATTCTATCATGAGATAATTGAACCATGTTCACTTTCTTGAAGCATTAATGTAATGGATTTGCATGCGTACCTTGTCTCATCCTTTCTTTATATCTTCATCTCCACCATAATGTTTCTCTCGTCATACTCATATATCATATTCCCTTTTTTTCTTCCCCAAGTACCTTTTTTGGTTTGGTTAATAAGGCCCACTTTCTTGAAAGTTCTTTGTGGACAACAATGAAGCCCACATGTGCCCATACCTTTTCAAAGAAAAAAAAAAGGGAAAATAATACAAATAAAAGAGGAGCAAATAAATAAAACTTGGTGAGCACCATCTCTTTGTCTCTAAAATAAAGTTTTAAAAATAAATAAATAAACAATCATGATTTGAAATGAAGATTGGCCATTTTTTCTCTACCCTTAGCAAAATATCATCATTATCCCTTGTTACCCCTTTTGAGCCTGAAATTTTTCTTCAAAGAACCTTGGACAAGGATCACCACTAAACAAGGGGCAAGCAAGAAGGAAATGGTGATCATGAAGCATAACATTGAAAAAAAGAATTAAAAGAAGAAGAAGAAGAAGAAGAAGAAGAAGAAGAATAAAAAGAAGAGAAAGAAAGAGGATAAAAAAAAAACCTCATGTAAAACAGAAAAAAAAAAGGGAAAGTTAGAGGAAAACAAATGTCCTTGGAAATCGAAAAGATCATGGATCCTTGGTCCTATTCAACCTTAAAACATTTGTTTGAGCCTTATATCCTTTTTTCATGACCCCCAACCATTAGCCACGTTACAAGCCTCAAAAGTCCACTCTGATCAATGAATGATTGCTACTTTTTCATCAACTTCATTTTGAGACAAAAAGTTTGTGCTCTTCTAGTTTTTAATTGATTGCTCCTCTAAAAAAAAATCCAAAAAGAATGAAAAAAAGAAAAAAGAAAGCCTGTTAGACTGAAAACCCTCATAGGCAGTCTAGGCAAAAGCTTGGGCAGGATCTACATGGGGCAAAACTTTGTTTTCAAGGGCCTTATTCTAGAGCATCTCCATTATTGGATGCCCTACACTGGGGCAACATCATTCTCAAGTTTTCCATATCAAGTGCCCTACATTGGGGCAGTTTCATTCTGGGAACCCTACATTGGGGCACTTCATCCTCAAGGAAACTACTCTGGGGCAATTTTGTTCTTATGAATATCGGGACAATCGCCATGATCAAATCAATCCAAACTGGGGCAAGGCCCTTCTGATCTTCATATCACCTCTTATGCATCTTGCTTCATTTCTGTTCTTTTGAATACTATTTGAGTTGTCAAACTTCTCACACAAATCGAGAAGTTGTTCAGGCCATATTGTCCTTTCCTGTCATACTTTTGAATCCATGCAAGTTTGTTACATGATGCTTCAGGTAAGGTAAACATGAGTTCAACAGTACAATTTAACCATCTAATGATAAATCTTTGATGAACAACTCTGGCCAGAAGAATTCTTAATACAAGGGGAAAGTGGCATCTCAGTTGGCAATCAAGCAAGAAACTTTGATCTTCACGAATAAGGGTGGCGAAATTATCCAAAAAAAAGGGAAAAAGAAAAAAAAAAGAGAAAAATCAAAATCAAAATCAAAATCAAAAAGGAAAATAAAAAGTAAACAAAAATGCTCGCCAGACTGAAAACCTGAAAAGGCAGCCTGGGCAAAAGTTAGAGCGACCCGGTAGGTTGAAAACTCGCAAAGAGCAACCTACGCAAAAATTAGGGTCAAATACAAACAAAGTACAAGAAGTCTCCTCAAACTGATAAACTGGGGCAGTTTAAAAGGACAAGCCATGAAAAGGTCCCAATACATGAAGGTTGGGGCCAGTCACATCCTTGAAAGATTGATCAGGCAATCTCATCCAATTGGGATAATCATTACGAAGAAACATATCTCAGCCAAGAAACTAAGCATCAGTTGAGCAAGTTAGTGATCAATGTGTCTTCCTCTAGCTCATCCCCAATCTCGGCTGCAATCAGGACTCTAAGGAGCCAATGATCAAAGAGTTTTTCGCAAAAAAATAAAAATAAAAAATAAAATAAAATCAGAGTTCCCATCAATGATAAAAACATCTCATGCATGAAAAATAATCAGGATCATAAAAAGCATATCATGCATCTTTTTTAAAAAAAAAAAAAATTATTATCACAGTTTTCACCAATCATAAAAAAAAAATCATCTCTCATATCATACATTGTCTCATCATTTCATGCATCAACAAAGTCAACATCACTTCTTGCATTTGTTCGACTTTAGCGGGCACAGGGCCCCAAAAGTCATGTTATTGTTAGCTTTAGTAGGCATAGGGCCTCATAAGCTTTGCATTTGTTCGACTTTAGCGGGCACATGGCCCCAAAAGTCATGTTATTGTTAGCTTTAGTAGGCATAGGGCCTCATAAGCTTTGCATTTGTTCGACTTTAGCGGGTACAGGGCCCCAAAAGTCATGACTTGTTAGCTTTAGTAGGCATAGGGCCTCATAAGCTTTGTTTTGTTCGACTTTAGAGGGCACAAGGCCCCAAAAGTCATGTTACTGTTAGCTTTAACGGGCATAGGGCCCATAAACTTTGTTTTGTTAGCTTTAGCAGACGTAGGGTCTCTAAGCTTTCATTTGTTTTAACGGGCACAGGGCCCATAAGCTTTGCTTTTGTTAGCTTTAGCAGACATAGGGTCTCTAAGCTTTCGCATTTTAATCGGCCATAAGCTTTGTCTTGGGCTAGCATAGAGCCTCTTAAGTTTTGTTTTTTTTTTGCTTTAGTGGGCACAGGGCCCCAAAAGTCATGTCTTGTCAGCTTTGGCAGGCATAGGGCCTCTTAAGTTTTGTTTTGTTGTAGTTTGACTTTAGTGGGCACAGGGCCCCAAAAGTCATGTCTTGTCAGCTTTAGCAGGCATAGAGCCTCTTAAGTTTTGTTTTGTTGTAGTTTGGCTTTAGTGGGCACAGGGCCCCAAAAGTCATGTCTTGTCAGCTTTGGCAGGCATAGGGCCTCTTAAGTTTTGTTTTGTTGTAGTTTGAATTTAGTGGGCACAGGGCCCCAAAAGTCATGTCTTGTCAGCTTTAGCAGGCATATGGCCTCTTAAGTTTTGTTTTGTTGTAGTTTGGCTTTACCGGGCGCAAGGCCCTAAAAGTCATGTCTTGTTAGCTTTAGCAGGCATAGGGCCTCGTAAGCTTCGTTTTGTTTAGCTTTAACGGGCAGAGGGCTCATAAGTTATACCTTTATTGGCTCCTATAGGCATAGGACCACATAAGCTTTTTACATTTTTTTTTGTCAAGCTTCAGTGGATAACCGATTCCACAAGCTTTTTATCCTTTTGCTTTCAAGCTTCAGCGGATAACCGACTCCGCAAGCTTTTGATCCTTCCCTTCAAGCTTCAGCGGACAACCGACTCCGCAAGCTTTCAACTTTTCTTTCAAGCTTCAGTGGATAACCGACTCCACAAGCTTTTTACATTTTTTTTTGTCAAGCTTCAGTGGATAACCGACTCCACAAGCTTTTTACCTTTCTTGTCAAGCTTCAGTGGATAACCGACTCCACAAGCATTTTACATTTTGCTGTCAAGCTTCAGTGGATAACCGACTCCACAAGCTTTTTATCCTTTTGCTTTCAAGCTTCAGCGGATAACCGACTCCGCAAGCTTTTGATCCTTCCCTTCAAGCTTCAGCGGACAACCGACTCCGCAAGCTTTCAACTTTTCTTTCAAGCTTCAGTGGATAACCGACTCCACAAGCTTTTTACATTTTGTTGTCAAGCTTCAGTGGATAACCGACTCCACAAGCTTTTTATCATTTTGCTTTCAAGCTTCAGCGGATAACCGACTCCGCAAGCTTTTGATCCTTCCCTTCAAGCTTCAGCGGACAACCGACTCCGCAAGCTTTCAACTTTTCTTTCAAGCTTCAGTGGATAACCGACTCCACAAGCTTTTTACATTTTGTTGTCAAGCTTCAGTGGATAACCGACTCCACAAGCTTTTTATCCTTTTGCTTTCAAGCTTCAGCGGATAACCGACTCCGCAAGCTTTTGATCCTTCCCTTCAAGCTTCAGCGGACAACCGACTCCGCAAGCTTTCAACTTTTCTTTCAAGCTTCAGTGGATAACCGACTCCACAAGCTTTTTACATTTTGTTGTCAAGCTTCAGTGGATAACCGACTCCACAAGCTTTTTATCCTTTTGCTTTCAAGCTTCAGCGGATAACCGACTCCGCAAGCTTTTGATCCTTCCCTTCAAGCTTCAGCGGACAACCGACTCCGCAAGCTTTCAACTTTTCTTTCAAGCTTCAGTGGATAACCGACTCCACAAGCTTTTTACATTTTGTTGTCAAGCTTCAGTGGATAACCGACTCCACAAGCTTTTTATCCTTTTGCTTTCAAGCTTCAGTGGATAACCGACTCCGCAAGCTTTTGATCCTTCCCTTCAAGCTTCAGCGGACAACCGACTCCGCAAGCTTTCAACTTTTCTTTCAAGCTTCAGTGGATAACCGACTCCACAAGCTTTTTACATTTTGTTGTCAAGCTTTACAGCTTTTATCCCTTCGATACGACTCCTTTTTCTTTTCTTTTACCTCTTTCACTTTCTTTCAAGCAGTGGATAACCGACTCACAAGCTTTTAATTCTTTTGCTTTCAAGCTTCAGTGGATAACCGACTCCGCAAGCTTTTAATTCTTTTGCTTTCAAGCTTCAGCTGACAACCGTCTCCGTAAGCTTTCAACAATTCTTTCCAAGCTTCAGTGGATAACCAATCCACAAGCTTTTAATTCTTTTGCTTTCAAGCTTCGGACAACATCTTTCAACATTTCTTTCCAAGCTTCAGTGGATAACCGACTCCGCAAGCTTTTAATTCTTTTGCTTTCAAGCTTCAGCGGACAACCGGCTCCGTAAGCTTTCAACATTTCTTTCCAAGCTTCGGCAGATACTCGACTCCGCAAGTTTTTCGTATTTTGCTTTCAAGCTTCAGTGGATAACCGACTCCACGAGCTTTTTACCTTTTCTGTCAAGCTTCAGCGGACAACCGACTCCGCAAGCTTTCAACTATTCTTCTCAAGCCTCAGTGAATAACCAACTCCGTAAGCTTTTAATCATTTTGTTTTCAAGCTTCAGCGGATACCCGACTCCGCAAGCTTGTCGCATTTTGCTTTCAAGTTTCAGCGGATAACCAACTCCACAAGCTTTTAAACTTTTTGTCAAGCTTCGACGGGTACCGTACCCCGTAAGCTCTGCTTTTTCAAGCTTCAGCGAACAAACGACTCCGCAAGCTTTTATCTTTCTCGCTCGAAGCTTCGCAGCGGTCCGTCCCGTAAGCTTTTAATTATGCATCTGTTTACTTGTCGGTGAACTCCGGCCAAAATTGAGTTCATGTCTTTACCGTTCTTATAACGATAATAGGTTAACTGCGGTTACACCTACTATCTAATAAGAAACAAGTAAAGAGGGGCAGCTGTGAACACCTAATTTTGTCCGGATCTTCTTTTTAATTAATATTTCAAAAAAAATTTAAAAAATAAAAGATTGAAAAAAAAATCAAAAAAAAATAATTTGTTAATTCTCTAGGCCCAATTACATGACCAGACCTAATCCACTTTTGTTACAAGGTTTGAGCCCAACCATCCAAGCCCAATTAAAAAAAAAAGTAAAAAAAATTAATTAAAAGCAGAATGAGTGGTCCCTATTCTTTGTATCACCCAAAGCATAAAGTTGTTTTGCAGCAACACCCCAACAGTGTTGTCCCCCTCCACACAGCTGGCAACAGAAATTTTTTTGTCATCATCTCCCTTGATTCCACTGTATATATACGATGCGGCTGCATTGTAAAAAGGGGAGGACCAGCAGCAAAAATCAAAATAACATCTCTTCCTGGCGTGAACCCCCCCTCTCTGACTTTTTTTCTTTTTTTCCTTCCTTTTTCTCTCTTCCTTTCACGTTATTTCTTCTTCTCCCTCCCTGCTTCATCTTCCATTCTTCTTCTTCTTCAACAACCCAACAACAACAAACCAGAAAAATAGAAAAATTTCAGCAAACACCATTGAAGCAAAACTAAAAACACCTTGAATCCTTTCCATTATCTTCCTCAGCCCAGTCTCAACTTCCTACAATAACACCACCAGATTCCAGAAAAAAAAAAAAAAACTAAACCATTCTTTTAAACACACAAAAAAGGTATGTTACAAGGACAAGCTTAAGACCTCCTCATACCTTCTTCTTCCTCTTCCTGAAGAACTTCTAACCACCGTTCAAGACACTTTCAACCACTGGAAGTTGCAGATCCGGGTTTTTTCTGGTTCGTCCTCCTCCGCGTGACCACCGCATCCATCGCGGCCTCGTCTTGCCGTCGCCCACCGTTTCTGTCCGCCACCAGCTCGGAGCCGCAGCGCCGCCAGGTCGTTCTCTCTCGCCGTCGCCCGCCGCGAAGCGCCGTCCTTCGCCACGCACCAGATCTGCCGTTGTACTCCCTGCTTCAACCCCTTTCCTTTTTCTTCCTCTGCACTTTTGTGGGTAAATGGAAGCTTTTCTGATGTTGCTCTTTTTTCTTTTTTTTTTCACTCACTTTTCCTTTTATTTGGTCTGCTTCTTATCGTTCAAATATGTTACTGGGTTCTGTTGACTGGTTGGGTTCTGTTGATTTCGTTTGTTATATGGCCCAAACTTGTTACTGGTTGTTGTTGTTATAAAGTAAAAATAAAAAAATATCTTTCTGAGACAAAATTTATAAACAGTAAAAAGGAAAATTTTTTTATTTACGTAACAATCTATGACATTGATGTATGAATTTTTCATCCTCAAGTGTTGTATAAATTGTAAGGGTCCATCGTATAACTCTGTTATCTTGAACCCTGTGCAAAAATGAATTCCCTTTTACTAAGAATAATAAAATATTTTCAATGTGTTCTTTTAACAACCTTTTTTTTTTGTAAAAAAAATAAATAAAATAAAAACATTCTTTTAATTCACGCAACAATCTACAACGTTGATGTATGATTTTTCATCCTCAAGTGTTGTATGAATTGTAAGGGTTCATCGTATAGCTTTGCTATCTTTGACCCTGTGCAAGAGTGAATTCCCGTTAAAAAAATATTAAATGTTTTTTTAATTTATCCTTTAATCAATTTCACCCAATTTCACTTTTATAAAAATCTTTTTTAATTCACGCAACAATCTACGATGTTGATGTATGATTTTTCATCCTCAAGTGTCGTATGAATTGTAAGGGTTTATCGTATAGCACTGCTATCTTGGACTCTATACAAAAGTGAATTTATTCGGAAATAAAAATCTTTTTTAAAATAAAATCAAAACAAAATCAAATCTTTTATCAAAAGTTAAAATCAATCAACCAATCAATCAAACTTTTTCTAAAGAACTACGTGGCTTTGAGTTTCCCATCGCACCCGGGAATACGTAGGAGCAAGATAAATCATCTTGTCGGGCCAAAACTAAATTTTCCTTTTTTTGTGTCCCTTTTTATGTTTAAATAATTAACCAAAATAATTAAACTTTTCTCTTTCCAGGGATGCTCTATGGACACGGTGCCATGTTTAATCCCTTAGATTTGAGGTTGCTCTGTGGACTCATGTACCATGTTCAACCTCATTTAGTTTTTATAAACTATAAAGTTAAAAATATAAAAAAATTTAATAAAAGTCAAAAGTTAAAATTTAAAATAATTCTTTCTTGTAAATAATTTTTGGGGTAAAATAAATATTTAAAATGTTATTAAAATGTTTTTGCACAATTAACTTGAGGTACCTTTTTAAACGGGCGATGTGGGGTGCTAACACCTTCCCTACTCGTAACCGACTCCCGAACCCAAATCTCTATCTTTTTTTTAAGACCAGTTTATCTTTAAATAATTGGGTTTTCTAAGATTTTCCCAATAAAAATCTTAGTGGCGACTCCTCTGTTTTTTTTATTTCTTTTTCGCGGCTCCCGGACTGGACGGTCGCGACAGCTGGCGACTCCACTGGGGACTTTAGAGAGTCAGTTTATCTTTAAAAAACAGAGGAGTCGCCACTAAGATTTTTATTGGGAAAATCTTAGAAAACCCCTCTGTTTTTTTTATTTCTTTTTCGCGGCTCCAGGACGGGACGGTCGCGACAAACCTGAAACAACAAAAGCACCCACAAGCGTAATTCTATTCAAAATAACCTAAAAACTACACAAAATACGCAAAACGAGTCAAAGTCCAACTTAGGAACAAAACAAGGCAAATTTGGGCGAAAACGGGAGTGAACTCGAATAAATAGGCACATGAACCCTAGGTCATCTAGTCATAAAACTAGATAAGCCAGAGGCTTATCAAAATACCCCAAACTTAAACCTTGCTTGTCCCCAAGCAAGCTTAAAACTCAAAAACGACTCAAGACTTGGAAAGCCTAAAGGAATCAATCGATTTCGCACAAATTTCATGCAACTTTACAAAACAGTTTTCTTCTTTGATTCCCCCCTTTTTTTTCATCAATGTAATCCCCACATTCATCTACTTTAAACAATTGAGAATTTATCATTCATGCCATCATTACTCTAAGTTGAGGCTCAAAGATACACACAAAGGAAGATCACCTATTCCAAACAATTGCCTTCCTCACAAGGGTATGTAAAATTTCACTCATTCGCTCAAGTTTGTCTAGGTTATCAACTTTTTCACTCAATTTCACATATCAAGAGCACTTCCCATGAATTTGATTTTCATCTCAAAAATGGTTCCCACGAAAACATGCATGCAGCATCAGAAGGTCTTTTAAAGGTTGTAATGGGGCCTGGCTGAGGGTAGGATAGTGAAGGATATTTAGGCTTAAGTCCCTAGGAACTAAGAGAGCATGAGCATTAAACACATTTCCACTCAAATTCCTTTTTCCATTTTTCTTTTTGTCTCGGGTGACTACAGCCTTTTTTCCTTGCTCATCTTTTTTCTGTTTTGCCCCTTTTCCTTTGGCAATTTATTTTGAATATATTTTTTTTTATTGCCTTGGGTTTCAACCTTTATTTTTATTTTTCTCACCCCAAAATGTCATACCTCCTTGTAGCCACCCCAAACTTAGTTTCTCACAACCTTTCTCTTGCTCATTTCCATGCTCTCCTAATCCTAAGATTGGGTTAACATGGTTTTTCAGATTTTGGCTCGTAATGTATGGTCATCAAGAAACAATAGGTCAATTGGGCTCAATTTGGCTAACTAGGGAACATGCATTTGGGATGGTTCTTTTTAGGCCAAGTGGTTTTTCAAAGAAAATTGCCTAAATCATTTGATGCAACACATAAACATGCAAACCATATAGAGATTCAAGCAAATTCGGGAAAGTGCAACTTAACAGTGATTCACACATTCAAAAACAGAGTTGGAGGCTCAATTCCTCACCTGGACATTTTGCAAATTGTTTGACCGAGATACAATTCCTAGTGTGTGCACCCCCTCACCCCAAACTTATCATAAATCAAGTAATCGCAACAAAGTTCTCAAAGTTCAGTTTTCAATTTTTAAGTGGGGATCAACTTTTCTACTTTCATAACCTAGGGGGAAATCATCAATGGTCAAATCAATTCATGCAATCAATCTAGCTCAATCTAATTAAAATCCAACAATCTTGCCGACACGACAGTCATACAACAACTCTTGATCTTCTCAAATTATTCAAGAGTGACAAACAAAAACAAAAAGCAAACACAAAACCAAAACAAAAGTTAGGAAAAGAGAGAGATACCTAGCTTGGGTTGCCTCCCAAGAAGCGCTTGTTTAACGTCCCGAGCCTGACTTATTAAGAAGCATCCACCTGGATCCCATAATCTGTGGTACAGGGGCCAAGAGATGCTCATCATGTGAGGTCTTCCACCCGGATCAAATGGTAATTGGAGTGGAGATTGTAGCAGCAATATGACTTTATCATCAACTCCACCCAGCCAGTGTGTGAAACCTCCATTGACCTTTGTTATTATGAATTCACTTCCTCTCGGGTCAAATGGTGTTTTCTCGAGGAAGTGTGCCAGACGAGTGGGAGGGTCTAACTTACCCATGTCCACACATGCATGTAAGCCAACATAGTTATCTAATGCAGAAATTTTCGGTTGCTTGGCATGCAGTGTGGAATCCACTACTACTTCGTCTTCATTTTGATCTATCCCCAAAACCAGATTTTCTTCAAATTGGGCTTCATGTGACCCTTGTACTAACTGCTTGCAAATCTCCTCGACTTGCGTTTTGAAATTCTGCATCACAGTTTCAAATCATCACAGTTGGCTCTTGCCTTGGCCTCAGAGGTGGATAGCTCCTGGGAATATTGTTCTAGAGCAGCTCTCAACGGTGTTTGCTCGTTCCATTCCCATTCCTCCTCATGCTTCATGATTATACTATAAGCTTGTGCATGAGGGCAATTACGTCCCCAGCGCCAGTGATCTCCCAGGGATATATTAGGCCCAAAGTCATATTTTGTAACACCATCCAAGGCTGGAAAATAAACAGTCTCCATGATTCGCAATCCGCCTTGAAAGGGTACCTCGCATACAAAACAGGGCCAAGACCAAGTGGGATCAAGAAATAGAGAATAATAATAGAAATTAAAAATAAAAATAAAAATAAAAGTAACTTAACCAAATAATCAAACTTCCCTAAAATCAGAAAAATTGGTTGTGCCAGTCCCCGGCAACGGCGCCAAAAACTTGTTGTGACTCCGGCAAGTGTACCGGGTCGTCACAAGTAATAAAAATAAACACAGTAAGTAATTACCGAGGTCGAACTCAGGGATTGGGCTACCAATTCGACTAATCCGTGGGAAATCAGATACGTTCGGTCAAGTTACAGAAGGTGGTTGAGAGAGAGAAGAGAGAATAGGATAGAGATTCAATTAACAAATCTAATTAAATGATTAACTAAAAATATGAAAACTAAAATGTCCAAGGTCACAAATCCACCTACCCAACATGCATACCCAAGTGATGATGAATTCCTCCCTAAGTTCAATTACAATGTCAACCGGGACCCCTAAATTCTCCTAAATCCACTCTCGTGCTCATTAGGACGTATTCGACGATTGGATTAATTACTTACTAGGTCTCATAATCCTAATCTCGAATTCTGTTAATTCTTGTTCCCTATAAGGTTGCACCGATCTCCTACTCACTCTCGTGCAATATTCGATCGATGATCCTAATTCAAGTTCTAAACGTGAATCGCTGACTAAGCCTCATCAACGTTAACAAGTCAATCACGCAACACATATGATCAACACAATCAAATCAGAATTAGAAAACATTTATGATCCCGATTCAAGTTCTGAAATGCGAATCGCCGTTAGGCCTCAAACACGTTTAACTGATTAATCACACAAAACATATGATCAAACATTCAAATCAGAATCGGAAAACAAGAATTGAATTAAAGGAGAAAGACATACATCATATCGGATTTACATCGCCATGGGTGGCTTCATCGTTCCCTCGGACGAGGGGATTAGTTCCTCATGCTCATAGACAAACACTCGGACATAATCTCCATAAGAAAGAGGGAGACGCCGCTCCAAAGAGAAAAGAAATTACCCTAAACGCTACTCTAAACAGTGGAAAACTACTAGGATTCGCGGCCCTCCAAAAGCCCTACAGCCTCCTCCAGTTTTCCCGTCCCCCTAAATTCTGATCTGAACAGCCTTTAAATAAGGATTCCTGATCTGCGCTTGCTTGCGAGGCGAGCAGCCTCTCGCGAGGCGAGAATTAAAATTGGCGCGCTTTCAATTTGAACTCTCGCGAGGCGAAAGTGTGTTCGCGGGGCGAGCCTTCAATTCTAGGCTGTGACCTTCATCACGGCTGGGCCGTGATGCCCTCTGACTTCCAAGTCTTCATTCTCTCGCAAGGCTAGCTGTCTCTCGCGGGGCGAGTCTTCAAACCTCAATTTGTCACAGCCGTGACTTTAATCACGGCTATGCCGTGATGGTCTCTGTTTTCCAGGTCCTCATGATCTCGCGAGGCGAGACACCTCTCGCGTGGCGAGACTGAAGTGATGACTTTTGCTGCTTTGTTGACTTTCAGGCTCGCGGGGCGAGCACACACTCGCGAGGCGAGTGTCTCCAGACTTGCAATTTCCACTGCTTTTCGACTTTCCTTGACTCCCGGAGCTTCACTTATTTAACCTGAAACAACAAAAGCACCCACAAGCGTAATTCTATTCAAAATAACCTAAAAACTACACAAAATACGCAAAACGAGTCAAAGTCCAACTTAGGAACAAAACAAGGCAAATTTGGGCGAAAACGGGAGTGAACTCGAATAAATAGGCACATGAACCCTAGTTCATCTAGTCATAAAACTAGATAAGCCAGAGGATTATCAAGCTGCCGTGGTTTTTGCACTGAAGATATGGAGACATCATCTGTATGGAGCCAAGTTCGATGTTTTTAGCGACCACAAAAGCATTAAGTATTTATTCGATGAGAAAGAGCTCAACATGAGACAAAGGCGGTGGATGGAATTTTTGAAAGATTGTGACTTCACATTGTAGTACCATCATGGAAAAACAAACATAGTGGCAGATGCTTTAAGACAGAAGGCTATTCATGTCTCGGCAATGATGGTGAAGGAATTGGAGTTAATTGAGAAATTTCGTGACCTCGATTTAATGATAGAGATCAGCCCAGAAAAGATCAGAGTGGGAATGATTAAAATCTCAAATGGATTGCTTGAAGAAATCCGAGAGAAACAAACTACTGCTGTGTATCTCCATGAAAAGAAAAGACTCATGGAACAAGGAAAACCATCGGAATTTAGTCTGGGACCAGACAACATTTTGAGGTGTAATGGACGTGTCTATGTACTTAAAGACCCAGAGATGAGAAAGATGATTCTTGAGGAATCACACAAGAGTAAATTGAGCATTCATCCAGGAGCAACCAAGATGTACCATGATTTGAAGTAGAACTTTTGGTGGCCAGTCATGAAGAAACAAGTGGCAGAATACGTGGCATCTTGCTTAACTTGTCAGAAGGCGAAAGTAGAACATCAACGACTCGGTGGAATGTTGCAATCTCTTGACATACCTGAGTGGAAGTGGGAAAGTATATCCATGGATTTTGTGGTAGGACTACCAAAGACCTCAAAAGGTTTTGATTCGATTTGGGTAATTGGGGATAGGCTGACGAAGTCGGCACATTTCTTACCTGTCAAGTCAAATTACAAGGTAGAGAAGCTAACCGAGGTATATGTTAGAGAGGTGATCAGACTGCACGGAGTGCCCTTTAGTATCGTTTCGGATCGAGACCCAAAGTTTACTTCACGTTTTTAGGGAAGTTTGTAGAAATCGTTGGGAACTAAGTTGAGACTCAATTCATCCTATCACCCCCAAACTGACGGGCAAACAGAAAGGACAATTCAATCATTGGAGGACTTGTTGAGGGCGTGTGTTCTAGACAATCTTGGAAGTTGGGTCGACCCTTTGCCACTCATAGAGTTCACATACAATAATAGCTATCATTCCAATATCGGAATGGCACCCTATGAGGCTTTATATGGAAGAAAGTGCCAAACACCGCTGTGTTGGTACCAGGATGGGGAAAGCGCAATGTTAGGACCTGAAATTATGCAACAGACGATGGAGAAGGTGAAACAAATCCGTGAGAAAATAAAGTCTTCCCAAAGCAAACAGAAGAGCTACGCCGATCGAAGAAGAAGACCTCTGGAATTGAAAGGAGGCGAACACGTATTTCTGAGGGTAACTCCTACAACTGGGGTAGGTAGATTTATAAAATCCAGAAAGCTCGCTCCTAAGTTTATTGGACCATACCAGATTCTTCGTCGTATCGGTCCAGTAGCTTATCAAATTTCTTTGCCACCTTTCCTTTCAAATATCCATGATGTTTTTCATGTCTCTCTGTTGAGAAAATATATCCCTGACCCATCGCATGTAATTGAACCTGATGTTATTCAGTTAAAGGAAAATCTATCCTATGAGACTTCACCCGTACGAATCGAAGATAGGAGGATCAAACGACTCAGGAGCAAACAGATTCCCTTAGTTAAGGTTGTTTGGGATGAAACAACTGGAGAAGCAACCTGGGAAGTAGAGGACAAGATGAAATTACAGTATCCTGATTTATTTTCAGATACTTAATTATGAGGACGAAATTTATTTTTAGAGGGGTAGTAATGTAACACCCCGATTTTTCTGCTTGTTTGTAAATTGTGATTGTAAGAATATTTAAGATTTTATTTTCATAAATGGTGATGAATTATTTTGATAGACCAAATTAAGTCAACTTTATTTTATATTAGAAATGTACAATTGAATTTTCAGTAGAAAATTTCCGACGTTACGGTTTGAGTTTTCACTGTCAGTTAAGCTCTACTGACCCAAAAATAATTTTAAAATTTCGAGCTTGTATTTGGTCTTTTTGATAGTTAAGGAACTTAAATCCAAAATCTTGTAAAAATTTAAAATCGCTAGCATGAATTTTTAGCATGGCCGAATGTATGCATGGAGAATTAGGGTGATTTTTAAATTTCTTAACTTATGTTATATATATAAATATTTTTTTTAGATTTGAAGTCGCGACGAACATCGAGTCGTTTCCTCTAACATACCCGACCAAAGCTTTTTATCGTCGGAATTAAGGTAAGGGGAGAAAGCCTGATGGATATTAAAATTATGGTAACTATGTATGTGTATGTTTGGATTGTCTGATTTTATTGATGTTGTTGTTTCATATGTGATTTGCTATATATATATATATATGTGTGTGTGTGTGTGTGTGTGTGTGTGTGTGTGTGTGTGTGTGTGTGTGTGTGTGTGTGTGTGTGTGTGTGTGTGTTTATGTGCTAGTTTATGAAGTTGTTGTTAATATGAATGTTTTAGAATTAGATGAATTTATATGATGACGTGTTGAATTTAAATATGTGCTTAAATGAACTTTGTTATTTATGTTGTAAGTGCTTGAAGTTGTGTTGATTGTTGCATAATAGCCTAACCATTGGTTAGAGCCCAACCCTTAAGGAAAGATAAAAGCCTTAAGAAAACTTTACACAAGTTGAAAAATAAATGTTTTAAGTTGAAACATACTTTTAGAGAAGGCAAATATTTCTCTAGGTGAAAAATTCAAGAGATTGAAGATAAAGATTTTATTCACAGAAGATGAAAAGAGATCATTTTAGAAGATTTGACGGATATTTTCTATAAAAGTCTTAAATTTTCGGAGACTATTTATGGTAAAGAAATTATTTAAAAACAAATTAAATTCTTGGTTCTTTACCAAAAAGATTTTAGTTCTCATATATTACACTAAGTTTCTTCTTAAAAATCTCTATTCTTTTTGTAAAAGAGGACTTTCTTTCTAAAGATGGACTTTTGGAGTTTTATGATAAGGTTTTTAAAATAAATTTCAAAGGATAAACGTTTTTCAAAAGAAGGTTTTATTGAAATAAAGTACCCAATAACTTGGATGAGTTGCGAGAGTTTTGTTTTTGGGTTTTGTATTTTCACTGAGCGAAAAACAAGAAAAGTTGAAAGTTAAACCTAGTAACCGAGACGTCGGGATACTAGTATTTTAAAAGCACGTTGATCAATGACCTGTGTTACGTTGTTATGGACTATGTTCCAATGTAGGTTGCTATGGACTGCTGCTCCATATACTTGAGTTGAAACATGGTGAAAGTAATAAAAAGGTGAAAATTGTTTTCTACGACCACAAAGTCCAAAGACTGATGCATAAGTCTGAGACTGTTGTGATTAGACACTCGGACGTGAAAGTCCTATGTTGATGATAAAAGTTGCAAGATATTAAAAACGTCGAAAAGTCGTGAGCTTTGAGCCTCGACGAAAAGAAAATATCAAGCACAAAGAAAAGCTGAAAATAAAATGATTTTCTCATGCATTTATTTTGGCAGATGTTCCCATGTTGTTTTGTGTGAATATCTGGAAGGACCAGGTATTTCATGCTACAATGTTTCATTGTGCCTTGATGGACAATGAAGTCCATTAGCCGAAACTACCGTGCCTTGTGTTAGATAGTATTTTATGGACATTCCACGCACATTGCACACTGTGCCAGGAGTTTGGATAGTGTAGTGGAAATTCACGTTGTGCCTCTATGGCAACCGAGCCTGATCAGCTCATTTTGAAAGAAAGTTGAAAACTCCGAAGTCTTGCATCAAAGTTGATTGATGAATTGGTGTGATATTAAATTTATTTTATTATTTCACGTGCTGTAAATATGATGATATCTGTTGTGTATGTTGTTTGTGTTGCAAGTATGTAGTTTATCATAATTATCCATATATTGGTATCTCACCCTTGCATTTTGTTTGTTTTATTTCTATGTGGCATATATTATTTGTATCGGAAAATAGATGAACCCAGACGCACCACTGCCTCATTCTTGGGTGCGAGCCCTAATCTTTGATAACCACTTTGACCCGGAGGCATGGGAGTTCGGACCGGGGGCCCACGTAGCTCACTATACTGGTCCCTTTAATATAGTAGAGGGCAGCATTTTGAACGGACCCATGCGGAGGGTTCAGACTACTGAGACAGTATGAATCATACTGCCACCCGTGGATATCTGTATCTAGCACTGGGCTGCACATGGTTTGGTGGAGGACCCCTCCCGGGTTAGGTCTCCGTAGGGTGGAGATAAACATGGTGGTCTCCCGAACGGATACCACTAGGACTAGACCAGCCATAGAGTTGTCGTTTGTGGTAGTAGTGTCCAAAGTTGTCGTTCTATTTTGTATCTGGCCATGTCCCTCTAATCTAGTTTAACTTTTTGCAAGTCTGTTAATAATTAACTTAGTTGCTATGAAGAGCTATGTTGTATTCACTCTAAGTACTTATGTCAAGTGGCCTATCATCAAGAAGGCTTTTTTATTTATATAAGAAGGTGTTATGTGTATTCATGGTACTATTTTTCTAGTTAGTTACATAAAAGATGTTCATGATAGAAGTTTTATGATATCCCAAGATGGGAAACATCCATAATGAACATATTTTTCCGAAAGAAAATCGACATATTGTTAATAATATCATTTTTCTTAAAACGAGGTAATTTTCAGAACTAATTGACATCTAACGTTTTAAAAGCCATTTAAGTAAAAATTGGACCTTTTCTCCTTAAATATTTTTTATAAAATTATAATCAAGTTATTTTCGAAAATTAATTTCACATAATAACGTTTTATAATATTATGGAATTTCTTACGCAAAAATTAGCAGTACAAAAATAATTTCACAGTTACGTCCTCACGGTGACTCATAAATTGCTTTTACATTAATAAATCATTAAAATAATAATATTTTCAAATAATCCTTATTTTCTCAAATAATTATTTAAATCATAATATCTTCCAATATTTCTCAATTAACTATTGAATATTCCTCGTAAAGTCTTCTTAAAGCTTTTATCTGATTAATTGATTGGGCACTGACCACTGTCAGGCTTCTCAAACAACAATCAATAACAACATCATAGCAATATTCCCAGGCAGATCATACATCACAACATTATAATATATAACTTCAAATAAACAATTAAGTGCAGATAACCCATCGCAGATAAAAATAACACAACTTAAACCAAATACCACAACCATAGATCAATATACAAACCAACACAGGTAGCACGTAGCCATCGGAAAAATCTCTTAGGGAATCCTCTCTTACCTCTCGAAGATTTCAATTCAAGCTTTCACAAAGTTGTTTGAGTCCGGTTCCTGTCGTACCGCTTAGTAACTCGACTACTGATTAGATCCTTCAAAGTGAATCACAACCAAAATTAACACACAAAACACACTAGTTCTATAGGGTTTGGGTTTTGGCCCTTTCAAGTACTATAAGTTAGGAATATTGAAAATTTCTCAACTCTTGGACTTAGGATCCCTAAGTGAGATTAAGACATAAACAAATGTTACTTGACAAAAATTGAATCAAAATCATCTTAACCAAAAAGTTAAGATTTTCGACCATGAACAAAAATATGGTTTGGAGTATGTTTTGATCTTCTAATCACTTGAATCAACAAGAGGATGGATTATAGATCATGGATCAACACTTTTTTATAATAAAAGACTAGGCATGCAAAGGCATCACAATAGGGAAAGGCATCCCAACTAGGTTGACACCCCAGACCCTACCAATCATCTGCAGCACACCTACAGGATATTATTAATATAGAGATAGAGATACAAAATGAAAACATGGGGGGACTAAGCCAATACCCATGGAGAGATATCTAAACCTGAACTGAGGTAAACCCAGCTTATCAGCAGTGTAACTAGAATCAGAAGCACCAAAGGAAGCTAACTTATCAGCACTCCATC
The DNA here is from genome assembly GCA_030762895.1 of Sophora flavescens. Lineage (NCBI taxonomy): Eukaryota > Viridiplantae > Streptophyta > Magnoliopsida > Fabales > Fabaceae > Sophora > Sophora flavescens. Next base: position 19,223,992 of record CM061065.1, read on the forward strand.
TGACTCTGATTTTCCAGGGGACTAAAGAGTGAGATTTGGTTGAAGCAACGACCGAAGTAGAGTCGCACTCAAACCAAATGTTTTTCCAACCTTTCTTGGAGGTCAACTCAATGGCAGTCATGACAGCACTAAGCTCAACATGGAAAGCAGATGTAATGCCAACAAAGGAGGAGAAACAACCAAAGGAATCCCCAAGGGAGTTTATGAAAATGCCACCAGCACCAGCTCGGCCAGGATATCCCTTAGCAGCCCCATCAGTGTTGCACTTTAACCAACCAAAGGAGGGAGGAAACCAGTCTACTTTTTTAATAGAAGGAGCTTTCGGAGCATGAGTTCCAATGGCAAAGCCCTTTAGCACCTGTAACTCCACAATTGAACTGAACATATGGCCTTTTGATAATGAGCCAGCTAAAGAGGTTTGAGCCTGGATCATAGAGCAGGCTGATCTCCAACTAATTTTGACATTACTAAATCTACTTTGGTTCCTGCAAAACCATATGGACCAAATTGTGTTAACGATCGCTGCAAGGTCAACACTTAGTTAAACAAAGTTGAACAAAATCTTTCCTCACCCACATAAGAGTAGGTTCGGTCATGTATAGAGAGGAGGGAAAGAAATTTTTGTTGATCACATGCTCTTGGATAACAAATATATACATGATTATAAGATCATAGAAATTGGTTTCATATTTATTGGATTTTTATATGATTTTCTATGGATTTTCATAGTTTCTATATCTAAGAATTTAAAGTGATGAACATGGATGAACAAGGCATTGAATCATGAAAGTTATTGAATAACATGAAGATGATTGAGTAAGAAGAACAAGGTTTACCTCTTGTAGATCCAAAACTAGAAAGAAATCAAGGACTTGCTTCACAAAATGCTTGATGAACTTATGAACTTTTGAGTTTAAGTGTTAAGCTTGCAATAGGAAGGAAAATTGAAGTGTGCAAGTGTTTAAGAAGGGTGTGGGCTGCGCACAACAAGGGAGTGAAGGGAAATGAGGTGTGTCATTAAGGACCAAAGCACAAGTACTCTCAAGGACTAATTTAAAAAATTCTAAAAGTCTAAGGACCAAAGTGAAATTTCCACATAGTTTGTCATCATGATGCCATGTGCACCATAAATGCTTTCACATGGATGAGTCACCTTGTGTGACTCATTGGTATTATCTGTTAGCGGGTCCCCAAAATCTCGTATTCTGCTCCGTTGATTCCCCGATTTAATATGACACCCGGATAAAATATATTACTTCACTTTTTAACGGAATATTTCAAAAATATCAAAATATAGGAAATTAAATAAAAACCTTAAGTTTTTCATTCACGAGTCAAAATTAGGTCTTCTAATCTGTATAAATATACTGTCAATGAAATTCACAAACCGGGTTTCACCTGACTTTTCAACCTAAATTTTGATCGTAACTCTCTACCGTCAAGTAGAGTGTAAATAAGGTTTCAGTTTAAGTAAAAGAATTTTCTAAGTCTCGGATAAATATATAAACATATTTATATAAATTTCTAATATTTAGAAAGCAGTGAAAAATCTGAATGTTACATGACTCATGAGTCATGGTTCCCAAGAAGGCTATACCATGCAACACCTGCCATATGAAAATCATGAGATAACTCCCTCTTTTTCACAATCATGAGAGAACACCCCACCTTTTAAAAGACCCTTTCTAACCAAAATATAAAATATTATAGTGAATTCCAAACAAATTATTTATTTTATCTGACATTATCTCTCTTTCTTATTTACTGTGCCTTTTATGAATTTTTGTGTTTAGTGGTAGTGTGGTACATGTCATCAAATCATAAGGAAAAAATAATAAATATAATATAATATGTAGAAACGTTGATAGTTTGTTGTGATATTTGTCCTTACATGCAAAATATAAGGAAGTTGCCTATATGAACTCATCTTGTAACGCCTGGTGATGAACTTTGCGCAGAGAAAAAGACATTTACTTTACCAGTTTTTACCATTGGTTATCGGACACTTGATTCAAACCTTGTTACTTTTAAGTTTCAATTGTTTTATTATCTGTATAACTTAATTATGTGTGTTGAAAAACTTGAATCTTTAAATATTTCTTTTTAACTTAGATGCACAATGTGTTTGAAAATGGGCAATTGGCACGACGTGTGTTTGCCATAAGCTATTGTGGCAGTGGCTTTCACGGTGGAAACATGAAAATGTGGATATTCACCGTGATTTCAAACATATGCACATTTATTGAACCAAAGGATAAAACTTTGTCTAGCTAACTGCCTATATTAGTCCATCAATACTGTTATTCTGGTAAACGAATGAATTTCCATGAAAGTTACATAATACCGTTATTCACTATCGACAAATTTTCATAAAATATATATAATACCGTTATTCGGTACCAACGAGATTCTATAAAGATTACACGAAAGTGTCACATTTAATTAGTTTTTCTTATTTCTAAACAAATAAAAAGGAAAATGTTGGTTGGTAAGAAAATTATTTTAATAAAATACAATATACTTTAATTACAAATGGCTTTTAAGAATGACTTATTTGAAAATAAAATTACCAATTGAAATGTCTACATTAAAAAAATAACAGTTATTATTCCTTCTCCTCAAAGTAGGCCTATTTCAGTGAATTACGCTCGTACAGTTCCAACTTTTGCAACTCATGACTCATGAGTCATGGTTCCCAAGAAGGCTATACCATGCAGCACCTGCCATAAGAAAATCATGAGATAACTCCCTCTTTTTCACAATCATGAGAGAACACCCCACCTTTTAATAGACCCTTTCTAAACAAAATATAAAATATTATAGTGAATTCCAAACAAATTATTTATTTTATCTGACGTTAGCTCTCTTTCTTATTTATTGAACCTTTTATGAATTTTTATGTTTAGTGGTAGTGTGGTACAGGTCTTCCAATCTTAAGGATAAAATAATAAATATAATATAATCTTTAGAAACATTGATAGTTTGTTGTGATATTTGTCCTTACATGCAAAATATATGGAAGTTGCCTACATGAACTCATCTTTTAACATCTGGTGATGAACTTTGTTCAGAGAAAAAGACATTGACTTTGCCAATTTTTACCATTGGTTATCTGACACTTGCTTCAAACCTTGTTACTTTCAAGTTTCAATTGTTTTATTATCTGTATAACTTAATTATGTGTGTTGAAAAGGTTGAACCTTTAAACATTTCTTTTTAACTTAGATGCATAGTGTGTTTGAAAATGGGCAATTGGCACGACGTGCGTTTGCCATAAACTATATAATACCGTTATTCGGTACCAATGAGTTTCTATAAAGATTACGTGAAAGTATCACATTTAATTAATTTTTTTCTTTGTGAACAAATAAAAAGGAAAACGTTGGTTGGTACGAAATTGATTTACGTACATCTCTATAACGTTAATTTAGACTCATCTTTTGATTATTTTTTTAAATTTAAAGTTATAATCAACAAATATAAGGAAAACGTTCATTTACCTATTCGTCAAATTTCGTAGAAACTGAATTTCTACGATATAGCATAATAGCATAACTCCATAAAAAAAAATTAAAATTTTAGGATCGTCATTAACCCAGATGTTATATTCTATCCTAGATATTAGACATTCAGCCGCTATCCCAAAAAATTTAGGATTATTTGCATAAACCTCACGAAACATTCAGAATTGAACATCCAACAAAATTATTATGAACTAAAACAACTATCATTAATTCAAATATACTAGAACTTCAAAGGCTTCACCCAGAAGACTCAACTTTTGAGATGAGCAAAATGGATACAACCTATAGTAAGTACAGAATAAAAAAGACCCATTAGAAAGTAACAAATTAAGGATATACCCATAAACATATATTCGCTGCACAATTTTAAAGCACAAATTAGATGCAGATTATAAAATCATCCATGAGTTATATATATTACCTGTCAATTTACTTGTCAATCACAATAATTCCATATTTTTCCCATGCAGCCTTAACCAATCTCTTGCTTTCATAGAAATTCCCATCTGGATCATAATAGTACTGCACAAGAACGTAAACTCTATATTAATAAATATCACAACAATTAAAACTATTGAAACACTACCATTGCAAACAGGGTTTTAAATAAAAGTTCATGACTACAATTGAGATTACAATGATTTAGTTTTGAAGGCAAGATTTTAAATTGTGGGTTACGATCGCGGTTGCGGTTGCTGCTGCAATTATGGTCACAGATCGTTTTCGGAGACCCCCAAAATCTAAACGTTAGGGCCCAGATTGTGGTGGGGGACCTTTATTAAAAGAATCAAATAGTACAATGAAGAGTTTTTCTTAAACATAAAGCACTTATTCTAAGAGTGAAGATTCAGATTGACTTGTCTCGATCCTTCATACAACATTAGTGCTTCCTAGGGAAAACACTTGGTCCAACAAACTGTTTAGATGATAGATCCTCTAGTTTGAATGAAGTCATCTAACTCGATTAACTTAGTAGTCTACATCCTACACAGAGTGATAAAGATCAACCCGAATCTAGAAACTAGATCGATTGAAAACTCAATTTTCTTTGCAAACTGCAAACCTAAAACATTCTCATAAAATTCTTCTGAAAATCTTCCACGATAGGTACCTTATTCAAATGTCTGGCACAATCTCAAAGGGATAAACGAACATGTCAACATGAACATAAGCACCCTTTACTAAACATGAGTTCTTACAAGGTCTCAACCTAATTAGAACCCATGAAAACACACACATACTTGTGTGTCAACACACATTGTTTCAACAAGGAAATAATTCAAGCAAGGTCCAACGAGAGATAACACAACAAAAACCTAACATACCTATTCTCCAAGGTTCCCGAAAGACACGACCGGCTTTGATACCACTCTGTAACACCCACCTTGGGCATTACTTTGTAAACACGTGCAGAAATTAATTAAAAAGGAAATTTGCTGGTTGCTTTCAGAAAATAATTTATATAAGTACATAAGCGTCAGAAAACGGTTATAAATTTTTTTCCTGTGGTGGCGGTAAAAGTTAAACCTATTTTAAAATAATACACCACATTTTCATCTATCATTGTATAGATTCTGGTCATGTATATAAAATTTGTCACGACTCAAAACCTAAGCCGTGACCGGCGCACAGACTTTCAATCCTGGCCTGACAAGCCTATTTATTTTAGAAATGTACTTGAAAAAAAGCTAGAATTTTTACAAAAATCTCGATAGAGTCTACTCTGTAATTCCAACATCCCAAAATAAAAACATCTACTGAAATATTTATATTTTCATCCCAGAAGTTTTAGTCGTACAAAATACATCAAGATGGTGTTATTCTGAAAATATTTACATAAACAAACTATACATGACCAAAAGGAAAATCTTAGATTTCCATCCAAAAGAAATGCTCTCCAAGCCATAAACATTCCATTCATACTATCATAAATCTACAACGTCTCAGAAGACTCCTATGATTCTCACCATTATAACTGACATCTAACATCTGACATCTTCAAGGATTGGGACTAATATCGTCATTTGAAGATTATGCATGAACTCTTCAATATTCGTAATCTAACTTCTTACTTAATCTCTGGAGATTCCAAACCTCTTTTCATTTTGAGCAGATCAGGCTCTTGCATGGCACATTGTCAATGAAAGAAACAATGGTCAATACAACATGGCACATTCTCTAACTTCTGGGTACAATGGTCAACACGGATCATGGCACACTGTCCGAACTCCTGGCACAATGGTCAACACAATACATGGCACATCATCCAAAATTCCTGGCACGATGGTCAACATAGAACATGGCACATTGCCCATCAAGGCACAATGGTCAATGCGAGACATGGCACATTGTCCAAACATTCTGGTACATTGGTTAACACGATAAATGGAACATTTTGTCCATAAAAACACATTGCCCATTAGGATACAATGATCAAATTTACATGACGCATTGTCCGTCAAGGTACAATGATCATCGCGATAAATGGAACATTTGTCCATTAAAAATATATTGTCCATTAAGGTACAATGATCAATACCGGCACGTCTGCCAACTAATGTATGTAAAACATTTTGTTTTCGTCACTTTTCTTTGTCGTTCATTCTTTCCTAGTCGAAGCACAAAGGCTTACAACTATTCGTAGTTTTCAACGTCTTAAGATTTTCATCATTAACACAGGACACAAAGTCCGAGTGCTCAGTCACGAAGCCCCTAGACCGATGCACCAGTCTTAGGCTGGTGGTAATAGAAAACAACATTAATCTTTTAACATCGTTTATTCCACCATGAAGTAGACACAATGTCGACAAGACATCAAGTCCATAACGTCGTAAGAACACTAGTACTCCGACATCTCGGTTACTAAGTTCCATATCATCATTTACACCGTTAAGTAAAACTTGATTACGGAAAATCATCTCAAATTGGAAATTCCTTTATAAAATCATCAAGTTACTAAAAATCTTTTCTGAAAACTTTACTCTTCAAAATGAGAGTCACTTGACACTAAATCTTGGTTTAATATGAATACTGCAACTTTAGGAAATACTTTTCAAAATTAACCGTCGTCTAGCATTTCTAAAGTATTTTAAGTCAAATTTCGACCTTTTCTCCTTAAATGATTTTGTAAAATCATAATTAAGTTATTTTCGAAGATTAATTTCTTAAAATAACTTTTTATAATATAATGGAATTTCTTAAGTAAAAATTAGCAGTACTAAACTATTTTCAAGCTTTCGACCTCGTCATTACTCATTAACCATTCTTTCACCTAAAACATTATCAAATATGATGATTTTCAATATCTACTTCCACTTCCTTAAATCAAATCCCTTAAATTTTTTCTCAAGATTTTTAAGCTTTTATCTTTAATCTAATTGGGTACTGACCACTGTCAGGCTTTCAGTCAATCAATCAACCAAACAGATATTCCCATACAACACAGTTATAGCATGCATCACACTTATAACCAAATAACTCAATGAATCACATCAAATCGCATAACCAATTAGAAAATAAATAATTAAAAACCACAGAACAACCACGACAGATAATTTTACAGCCAACACTAAAATAACATATGGCTATCTAGAACTCCTCAGGCTTACTCCCTTTACCTCTTGAAGACAAGTGAAAGATCCTCGTCTTAATGCTCACATTAGTTCTAAGAATGCAAACATCTACTCCACCAAGCAAGCATGATAACAAACAGACAATTTTACCAAATCAATTTTCATCTGAAAAACATACAATCAAAAGAAACCATATATTTAATTCAATAAATAGAATCGATTTCTCAATAAATTCGATTTGGGTAAAAAGGATCCATAATTAAAATAATTAAAATTGGGGAAATTTTGATTTGGTTTGAGAATCATGAAATTGAGCTTCTAACCATAAATTAAAAGTCTCAATTGTATTAAAACAAACAATTTCATAGTTGAAGTTAAGATGAAAATTTAGGGATTTTAGTAAAATGAGATTTTCTCATAGAAAAGCAAAATTGATTTGTCAGAACTTAAAATAACAGTCCCAATTTCATTAATGCATAGTTAATTTTACAAAACATAACCAATTTCAATAAAAATCAAATTGGGGCTTTAGGGTTCATAACCTAAATTGGGGAAAATCCAATCCACTTAAAGAATGATGAAATTGATTTAGGGAAACACTAATTTACAATCCCAATTGCATAAAAACAAGTTTTATTTCATATTACAACATGGAATTAAGGAGCTAGGGTTAGGGTTTATAACTGAAATTTGGGGTTTCTTGAAATTTAACAAGATAAGGTGAGAAATCACTCACCCACAAGGAAGAAGAAGAAAGGAAGCGGTGGCCAGTCATGGGTGCGGCGGCGGTGACTCCGACGATGCGGCGGCAGTGACGTTTCTAGAGTAACCATGAGCCAAAAGTGAAGGTAAGCTTAAAGATAAGAAAAAGAAGCTTAAACTAACAAGGTAAGGTTCGAAAACCACCATAGATGGCGGCTAACCAGGCTTACCACAACAGAGATGGTGTTTCGCGGTGGCCGAGGGCGAAGCAGAGGCCAGGTACGCGTGGGAGACGAGCTGGGTCGTGCTGATGTCTTCAACGTGTTGAGCAGCGGCCGAATAGCGTCCCTAGGTGGCACGACGTGCTGCCGGATGGTGGCTGCGGTGGAGGGTGGCGTCGGCTGGAGAGAAGGAAGGAGGAAGAAGATGAAGTGGGAAGGAAGAAGAAGGGAGGAAAAAAAGAAAGAAGAAGAATGAGGGGGCTGTCGCGTGAGAGAGGGAGATAAAAGTAGGAAAATTTCTGATTAGTAATAGCAGGTACAAAATAAGTGGTAAATATTAAGCCTAAAAATAACCATGTTTTTGGCTTTTGGATCTAAAAATAATGGTTGACAATTATATACTTTCAAAATTTTAATTATAGTCAAGATTGATAGTTGAACAGATAAACTAATAAAATTAACAATCCAAAATTTAATCTCCGATTAATTTTAAACTAACATATTTTAAAATCTAAAATTAAATAGAGTCAAATAGAAAAATAATTTTCTTTCAATCATATCATTTAAAATATTTTTTCTAAGCAAATACTACTAGTGACAATAACATAATATTATTGTCTAGTAATCGTGATACACTGACATAAAACAGTATTAACGCACTCAAAAATTAATTTCAGATGAGTAATTCAAATTACTCAAACCAAACCACATAAAATAAATTAAAATAAATATCTAGAAAATTAGTCAGTCCAAATGAAATAATCTAACATATACACATATTTACTGTTATTGAAAAACAGTAAAAATGGGGTGTTACATTACTACCCCACTTAAAAAAATTTCATCCTCGACTCAAAACTAGATAGGATCTTGCATCCCATTTTGACCCCAAGGTCCTACCTTGTATTACTCGTCGTTTCGTTGCTCCTATCGTTAACACCATAACATAATCCATCTCTATATCGTTCTATTTATCCTCGAAACTTTCCACTACTACATTATTCCCACCATCTTTGACATCCAATCTTATTTTCTTAACACATGATGGATCGGATTAAAACTTAATCACGTCTATTCTCAATACCGACACTCTGGAAAACATTCTTCAACATCTAATTTGTATAGCTAACATCAAAGTCAACACTAACTTTATCATAACATGCATTATCTCTCTACTTGCGACACCCTAAACCCTGCATCACATGGTTACCCAATTGTGGAAATAAAACAGATTATAATGCTGGTTACTTTTGGAAAATATCATTTTCTCGATGGATAAGTCACTAAAAATGGTAGTTATTATTTTTTTTGTTTGAAAGGATAATTGAAATAAAAGTGATGAACACTCAGAACCTGAATTGAAGACAACACACACACACACACACACACACATATATATATATATATTCATAACCCTAGGTGACTCAACGGCCATTGCAACAGAGTTAGAAATCTAGAAGATACAACTGAAAAGAGAGTAAACAAAAACATGGGGAAAGAGGGTCCGGAACCACATCACAAAAGTGACTATAGAAAGTCATAAGATGGAAGACTATTCACAAAAAGTTCCAAATTGGTCACTGGCACTGGCTACAAGTAGGGTCTCCACAAAAACTGCCATGAGACAAGACATCAGGTAATGGGTCTATGACGTCGCCACCCTCATCCACGGAATCGTCGTCATCGTCATGATCCAAAATGTAATACTCAAGCTCATCCTCCTCCATGATCTCATAGAAGTCCTACTCAGAATCCTCCTCAGGGTCCTCCTCAGGATCCTCCTCAAGGTTCTCCTCGATAGGTGATGCCTGCTCAATGTCCAGAGGTGGTAGCTCGTGTAGTAGTCCGTTAACTTACAGTGCGTGAAGGTAGTACCAAGTCGGAGGCATAGTAACTCTCCTAGTCTCCACGGTTTGGCTCCTACGAATCAGGTCTCCGTCAGCATTCAAATCAGTGGTGGTGATTGATCCGTGGTACGTAGCAGACGTTGCCCCCGGATGAATCTGCCATGCCATGGCGTTCCCTGCATCATCGAAGACCTCAGTCTTCGACATCATCGGCACAAGAGGGGTGTTAGGATCCATCTGAGCTCATATACATACGGCGATACCAAAAAGGAAGAGAGAATAACAACCAAAAATGAAAGAGTGAGATACCGACATCGGATATATCGCACAACAACCATATACATGATACATACAACACATTGGCATATTAACATTTAAAACATTATTCAAAGGTAAACAACAAGTATTATTTCAGTGGGTCTCATACCCGATTCAATCAGTTTTATAAAGATAATGCAAGACACTTCAATCATCAGGCTCTAAACTTAATCTCATGAGATATCATCACCATTTTATCATTAAGAAATAAAGAGTTGATCAGGCTTATATGCCGCATTGGCAAGTTGTCTCCGTTACCTCATGTACCCGGATCAACATCATCACGAATCCCTTATCAACGGCCATCCAGATGTATACATCATCGAACACCACATCTTAAGCGGGTATTCGATAACTCAAGCACGTCTGCTAAGGGGAAATGCACATGAATGAAAGACTTTTCATTATCAAGAATTTTCTTTGTGTTCACTCTTTTTCGTTGTCGAAGCCCAAACCTAATGACTATTCACAATTTTCATCACTTGAAAATCAATAACACAGGATGCGCAGTCCGAGTGCTCAATCACAACACCTTAGACCGATGCCACAGTCCAAGGTTGTGGTCGTAGAAACAATTATAATTTTATCCATTTTTTTCCAACATGATAAGGATTCCTAGTCCATAATAACGAAATTAGGACACACAGTCCTCAATTCCAAGATTAGGACTCCTAGCCCATAATATCACCATTAGGACCCTTGGTCCATAATTCTTGACACTGATCCCAGATCGCGTGCATATTACCGAGTGCTAGAAGCGACATCTCACGAACTATATTCTCTTTCACATGTGCTTACTTTTCGCTCCGTGAAAAATCAAAATCCAAAACAAAACCTCGATCACTTATCCAAGTAACCGGAACGTTTCTAAATCATTTAGGGGAAAATATTTTCCTTTACAAACTCTTATAAAACAATTAGGAAATTCGTTTGATTTTGAAATCCTTGATGGAATAAAGTCAAATATTTTCAAAGGGGTTTTTCCTTCATAAAACACATAGTTAGAAAAAGGTTTTCTCTCGTACAAACTTTGGATCATAAAATGGTAGTTTCTATTGACTTAAAAACACTTCAACGTTTCTTTTCAAAACAAGAATCTTATTCTCTTGAAGTAAGCGTTTTAAACAAGGAACTTTTATAAATGAAACCAATACTTTCAAAGTTCTATTCAAGTCTTATTAAGGCTTTTAATCCTTATAATCATTGAGCGCAGACTCAAGTCCGGCTTCTCAAACTTCAATCAACAGTAATATATTCTCAACAATAATATCACAGTTAACGACAATTCATCACATATATACAACTCACAATACTTTAAGGCAAGTAATAATCAACTTCAAGTAATAATCACAATAGTTCAAGTAAATAAGTCATTCAAGTATTTGCTCCATATCATAATAATATTCAAATCACTCAAGTAAACACATACACACATGCATATAGTCATTGAATATCCCTAAGCAATCCCATCTTACCTTCCATGAAGGTAAGGAGATTAGATGCTTGAAGAGATATACCACGAACGTCCTTGTTTTCTCCGCGATGGAAGTCTAAGGTTATGAACACAAAATCATCAGTTAAAATCAACCAATAACACTAACCCACAAGGTATTAGGTTCGGCCAAGACAATAAATTAGGGTTAGAGATCCCCAAAAATTATACAACTTATGGATTTATGATCCTTAAGTGTTAGGAGTTCATAAACAATGATCATTTAACAAAGTTGAATTAAAATCCCACTAAGTTATAAACTTAGGGTATTCAGCCAAGGCTAGTAAAATAGGCTAGCATTCACTAAACTTTCCAATCTCTTACGTTTAGCATCCATATGTATTAAGGAGCTCAAAACCATGATCATCTTGGAAAAATAAGAACAAAGTATCCTAGGTCCATAACCTTCTAGGTTCGGCCTTCATAGGATTTATAAGGTAGAAATCTTTAAACTTTCCAATCTCTTAGACTTACCATCCAAATATCTGATGGAGATCAAGTCCATGATCATTTTGGAAAACAATGGAAACTTAAACATTCCAGTCTCTTAGACTTAGCATCCAAATATCTTATAAAGCTCAAGCCCATGATCATTTTGAAAAAAAAAACTCAAACATCCTACCACCTAAACACTAAGTTTCAGCCATCATAGGATGATGAGGAAAATATTCTTTGTTTAATAACAACTCTTAGGTTTAGAATCACAAGGTATTAAGAGTTCTAAATCCATGATCATATTTGGAAAGTCGAAACATAGTATCCTAGGCCTACTATTCATATTTTCGGCCATCATAGGAACAAGCTATCAAACCTTCCAAGATTTATAGATTTAAGATCAAGGGATAGTTAGAAACTCAAATGCATGATCATATTCCAAAAGTTGAAACAAAACCACCTAGACCATATTGCATGGTTTCGGCCTCCTTAGAAAGAAAGGGTTAGGGAGCTTTGTTTTACAACCTTTTAGTATGTGAAAATACAAGTAAATACAAGACTATAGGAAGTGGTTTCAACTCAAAATGAGTTTTCTACCATTTTTAAGAGATTTTAGAAGTTTAAAGCTTAATAAGAACATATAACACAAATAATGAAATAAAATGATAAACTTGTAAAGAAATTTATATGAGAGCATTACCCTTAACAAGAGGAAGAACTTAATGAAGAACACAAGTGCAAAAGACAAATAAAAATGCAAGCTTTAAGTAGTTGAAAAGGAAGAAGATGATGAAGTAATATAAGAGTAATGCAGTGATGAAGAAGAAAAGTGGTGAAGTGTAAATGAAAGGGGTATATATAGGGGGAGGGGGAGAGGCTCATGGCCATGAGGAAGAAGAGAGGAAAATGGAGTGGCTTGTTGAGTAAGTTAGGGAGTTAAGGCTTGATGGGATGGAAGGAGGAGAGAGAAATAACTTTTGGATTAGAATAGTATTATAATTTGAAAAGTGTAATGATTATACTTTTGGAGTGTGTCATAAACTCTTCCATCATGTCACTTCACTCCTTTTGTATTCCCTAATCTGCTCCATTGCGTATCCGGTTGCACTTCCGATCGTAGTTTTCCGACGTTTTCGCCCGAATAAAATATTATATTTTGTTTTCGAACGAAAATTTTCAAAATCTCCAAACCCCCACAAAACATCACAAAAACATCATGGGTCAAAATTAGGTTTTCTGCATAGTAAACTTGTACCGGCATGGAAACACAGACCGGCTTCCGTCTGAATTTTCAAACAAATTTTTTATCGTGGGTTCATATGATATAACATAAGAAAATGATTTTAGTTTAATTAAAATCATCCTCTGAGTTTAATCTAAAAATAAACACATTTAAATATGTATGTACTGCTACAGAAAGCATAGGAAAAACAGGGTGTTACACTACTCTAGGAATTCAATTGTAGTCTCAGTCCCTTTGGCCGTAGTCAACTCTTCTAGGATATATCAGATTCACACATTTCAAGTCTCCAAGTAAAACGTCATAACATTCCTTAAGGTAGACTAAAATAAAAAAGGAATCACGTCGGTTAGGATTATCTAACTCATCAACTTTGAACTTCTTCTTAAACTTAATTTTCACAAGAGCTTATCTCTTTCGCTCGAATCCACTTAAGTGAAATTACTATAGACACTATTCTTGTTAATCTTTCAAAATTCATAAAATCAATCTTAACTACTAGCACTTGATAATTACTCTAGATTCCCTTCGCGATACTCTACCTCGATCAACATTTGTATTATAATAATTGTCTCTTTTACGAATATGGATCTTAAGTTTCACATCTTACCAGTCACCACGAAACCTCAACAAAATTCCCATCACTTCTTGTCTATCCTACTAAAGGGATGATCATAGTTAAATACTACACTTACTACCAACCAACCAACCTTCTAAAGATCAAATCGTTTTTCTCGTTTCACCCAAAACAAATAAAAATTCTTAGAGATCCTCAGTAAACCCACACAAAATTCATTGCTGTAACACCCCGATTTTCACTGCTTTCTAATATCGGTAATAAATATATAAACATATATATTTTTATCCGAGACTCAGAAAATGATTTTGGGTAACCCACTGTCATTTCTATATCATGCTTTATATCATAGGGTTACAATGAAATTTTGGGTTGAAAATTCAGCGGAACCCGGTCTGCGTTTTCATTGACAGTAAAAGTTTACTGCTCAAAACCTAATTTTAATTCGTGAACGAGATGAATAATGTTTTTATCATATTTACTATGATACTGGAAGTTTTGAAAAATTTAGCGTAAAAATATAATATTATATTTGTTGCGGGTGAAAACGTCGAGATATCTCTAGGAAAACCTGCGTCAGATGAATAAGGGAGTCAGCAACGGAGCTGAGATGACTGATGTGACAAGCATTTATGACAATCCTATCTAAGTCATAATGGCCATAATGGCGCATTTATGACAATTAGATATTTTGGCACGGAAAAGACAATTTTGCCCCTAGCTTCATATAAGTTTTACAAGCTTTACCATTGGGATTTTGGACCAAAATGCCCCAAAACCCACGGCTCCTTCACTTAACATCACTTAGGCAATTTCATTTCATCCATTCATGTCATTTCCATATTAACACAAGCCTTTTTGTCTTAAGAACACCTTAAGAACATCATAGTGATTTGTGAAGAACATCATCAAGATCATCAATTTCTTTGATCATCAAGAGGTAACCTCTCTTAATCCTACCTTTCTAAGTCTTTCTCTTCACAAGATTCTTGAGTTATGCCATGAATCATCAAGTTCTTCATTTTGTTTCAAGTTCATGAAGCTTTCTTCAAAAATTCATAACTAATTGTAGAAAAATCCTTTTGACTTGAAACCAATTTCTATGATCTTATAATCATCTCTATATTTGTTATCCAAGAGCATGTGTACAACAAAAATTTTCTTCCTATTCTTTCTCTCTTGTCCGAAACCCTGACAAATGGGTGTTCTTGGATTTTGTTTCAACTTTAAGTCTTGATTCATGATTTAATCTCTTAATACCATGATAGCTCTTGTATGTAAGTATAATTAGAAGATCACAAATCAAGCGCTAGCCTATTTTATTCAAAAGGGCCGAAACCCTAACTTTGGGTGTTGGATGAATTTTTGATTCAAAGTTGTCTTGTGACACTTAAATCCAACTCTATGTTATGCATATTTGTTGAATCCAAGAGTTGAGAAAATTTCAAAATACCTAGCCTTTTGATCTTGTGAAAACGGAAACCCTAGTTCTTGGATCTAGATGAGTTTCATTCAAAGTTCTTAGTTCATGATTTTGGATTAAGTGCTTAATCATGTTTAATTTGCTTAAGGATCATAAATCCCTAAGTTAGAAAAATTTTAACTTTTTTAACTTAGAATTTTAGAAGAGGTTGAACCCTAACCCTCTTGATTAAGTGTATTGTTGTTTGATTTTGATATATTTTGGTTGCAATTAGTTATGAAGGAATTGATCGGGTTGGTTTGACCTAAAGCCGACGGAGGAAACTGGATCAAATCGGGAGATTGTTTGAAAACCGTTAGTTCGAATCTACAAGAGGTAAGATGGGATTGCCTGAGGGATTTTTCCAATGGCTACGTGCTATCTGTTGTTGTCTGTATAATTTATCTGGAGTGTTTTGTTTAAGTTGTTTGAATTGTGCTATCTTTATCTGTGATTGGTTATCTGCGTTTAATTGTTTATCTGCAGTATATATTATGATGTTGTGATGCATGATCTGCTTGGGAATATTGTTATGATGATGCCGTTGATTGTTGTTTGAGAAGCCTGATGCGACACCCCTTCTAGGGTCATCACATAGTAACACGTTGCGGAAAATAAAATTCAATTATGTTGGTTACTTTCGGAAAATAACGTTTTCTAATACTTCACTTAATACCAAACTTCGTGATAAAATTTTATTTCCTTTTCTTGTTAACAACAGGCCACTCTGCAAGCTAAGAAAGAAAATAAAAACATAAGGACACATAGTGAAACGTCTAAGGCCATATACAAAAATCATGGCTCTCAGTAGCCAGAAAGACTGACGAAATCACTACACCAAAAATGTAACCACCTACAGCTGGTCATAGACTAATGGTATCCATTGGGAAGACAAGGGTCAATCCCACTCCCCGCCGATGAGTCGGATGAAGACATAGCAGCACCCTCATCAGGTGAATCGTCATCATCGTCCAAAGGTATGTACTCAGGTACTCCTCTGGATCATCCTCGGGATTAATAACCATCACCTCTGGGTCCACCACAATCTCCTCTGGAGCTGGCTCAGGTGCTGCCTCAGCTAAGGGCTGAGCCTCAAGCTGTCCAAGATCGACCAGATACTGTACAAGTAGCCACAAAGGAGGTAGAGATACCTCAATCGTCTCCATAGACCTATGCTCCCTCGGAGGCCCCGTCTCCATCGTGCCCTCTATGGTGTGTATGTGCCCGGTATAACGAACGACATGGGCTCCCGGGTGGATCACCCATACGTTTACGTTATCCGCGTCTTCAAAATGGAGGCTTCAAACCCCCGTATGTGCCAACGACATTGCCGGATCCATCTAAACACAGATAATAACAATACCCATACAAAAAGAAGAACAACAATATAACATGCAAGGGTGAGTACCAATATATGGATTTTAAAACGATAACCACAAGTACAACTCTAATTTACCACTTAACATGTATATTCACAGATAAACAATATATATTTATCAATGGGTATCATACCCGACAGTCGTAGCCGTTTTAAAAGCCATGACACTTCAATATTCCACAACTAACTTTGAGACCTAATCTCCGAAGCTCCAACCAACAAACGAATGAGCTGATAAGGCTCTAGTTGCCAATTAAGGCAGAATCAATGCCCGATATGGCAAAGTTCTATTGACCATTCCATAGTCTAACTCAAGGCAAAGTGGTGACTACATATAGCACATGCTCTACTTGGTCGTATATCCATCAAGGCACAGTGACGCAAATTGCATGAATACTTGCCATTAAGCATTCAAGTCATATGCAAAGGCACGTCTGCCCTGTAATGCGTGTAAAACATTTTGTTCTCGTTGTTTCTTTGTGATCAATCTTTAGGTGTCGGAGCTAAAAGTCTCACGACAAAATTACCAATTTAAACTTTCAAGTTTAATACCTCTTTCCAAAATAACTGACTCCAAGTCAAAAGGTGTACAAATCACGAAATCCAGACCGATGCACCAGTCTTGGATGTGTAGATTTTAGTGCACAAAACCAAATATCCAGTTTGTAGGACATTATAGTCCTTAATTTCCTCTTCGGACCCCGGGCTCATATCTTAGAACTCTAGACCCGACGTCTCGGTTGCTAGGTTCGTTTAAACCATTTTCGTTCTGTGAAAAACAAAACAAAAATCAAAGTTTCCTCAACCTATCCAAGTTGATGGAAATAACTTTAGGTTTACCGAAAATCCTTTTACGTTGGAAATTCGTTTTGTAAACTTAACAAAATTCCTTAAAACTTATTTTTGTTCAGAAATCAATAATTTGAACTGTAAAACCTTATTTGAGACAAATTCTCAATAATACCCTCTTTAAAAACACTTTGGTAAATATTGACGGAATTGTCCATCGTTTGCTGTTCAAGATGCATTTAGGTAAAAATAGGACTCTTTGTCGTAAATTAATTTTTCCAACACTGTAATAAAATTATTTTCAAAACTTTTTCGCTTAAAATATTATTTTCTAATATTTACCAATTACTCAGGTGAAAATTAGCAGTGCTAAAATATTTTTACGGTTACGTCCTTACTATGGCTCACAAAACGCTCTTTCACTGTTAAACGATTAAAATAATATTATTTTTCACTTTTTCCCATTTTTCATTAAATAAATAACTAGGTAATATTATATTACTATTTCCATTTAATTAAACTCATTAATTCATAAAAAAAAACTTTTAACTGCTTTTAACTTTTATTTAATTGAGCTCTGACCATTGTCAGGCTTTCAAACTCACAATCCACATCAACAATTATTTCATATCAATAATATGACACTTAGAAATTTAAAACATATCACCAAATACAACAAAAAATTAAATGAAGTTAAATCAAATAGTTAACAGCAGATAATCAATAAGTAAATAATGCTAACTACAAAATAAATACTTACACACCATAATTAAGACACACAATAACAATTACACATGGCTATCGAAAAAATCCCTTAGGCTTTCAACTTATCTCGAAAACACAGTATCTCTAAGAAACAGTTCTTCGGAAATCCAAGTAATGCCGATAACGCACGTATCCGATAACTTAGCTTATCCTTCATTAAACATAACACTCAATCAACAAACAAACAACTAAATCAAGCCTAAAATCCTACATGTTGGTTTCAGCCAAGGGCTGACTTTGGGGTTCAAAATCCTTAAAATTTCTAAACTCTTGGATTAGTGATTTATAATCACTTAAAACCCTAAATCAATGATCAAGGCATAAAGGGTGAAATTAAATCTTCCAATCCTTCAACAAATGATTTTCGTCCGTGACCATTAAAATGGTTTAGAGACTCTAATTTAACTCAAACAATATAGATCTAATACCTATATTTATAAGTTTGAATCATGTAAAGAAAATGAACAAAATCCCCCCCCCCAAAACCCTAGGTTCTGCCTTCTTAGGTTAAATAGGTTCGAAAATTTTGTTTGATGCAAGCTTCTAGATCTAGAATATAGAGGTAATAATAGGATTATAGAATTTGGTTTCATGTCAAATGGATTTTCCTATGATTTTCTATGAATTTTTGAATCTAAAAACCCTAAAATGCATCATATTGAAAAAGACTTCAAAATGAAAAATTCAATGAAGAACATGATGCTAAATAAGGATGATAAGAATGGTTTGCCTCTTGGAATCACGAAAATGGCAAGAAATCTAACACTTCCTTCACAAAATAAGCCTAAGTAACTTATGAGTTTTGATGGAGAAAAAGAGCAAACTCTTCAAGAAGATGAAGTGCTCCTTAAATAGGTGTGAAGTTGGGCCTCTTGGCAGCCTTGACGACGTGGGTTTCAAGGGCAAAAGGGTCAATATGCCAAAAATCCAAGGACAAAGGTGTAATCTTGCTTTAGGTTAATTTGTAATTAAAATCAACCATAAGGGCATAATGGTCATTTCCCCTAAAAAGTAATCATGACCATGAGGAGTCATCCCATGACTCACCCCTTGTGACTAATCATGATTTGACATCCTATTTATCCGTTAGAGGGTCCTGCAAATCCCGTTTTCAGCTCCGTCGTTTACCCGATTTCGTATAACGCCCGCATAATATATATTGTTTCACTTTTTAAGTGAAAAATTTTAAAATATCCAAAGAAGTTGGAAACTTCATAAAAATCTTAAGTGTTTCGTTCATGAGTCAAAATTAGGTCATTTGAGCAGTAAAATCTTACTGTCAATAAATCGCAGACCGGGTTTCGTCTGAATTTTCGACCCAAAATCGAATCGTAGCTTTCTACGGTAAAGTAGAGTATGAATATGACCTTGGTTTATCCAAAATCATTTTCTAGATTTAAAAATAAAATTATAAACGTTTCTATTTATTTTACTGATATAAAAACAATAAACAGTGAAAAACCAGGTGTTACAATACTACCCCACTAAAAAGAATTTTGTCCCCGAAATTACGTACCTGTAAAAAGTTCAGGGTATTGCAACCTCATCTTGTCTTCCACTTCCCAAGTTGCTTCTCCAGTTGTATTATCCCAAATAACCTTGATTAAGGAAATTTGTTTACCCCTGACCTGCTTAATCGTCTTGTCCGCGATTCGTACAGGCGTAGTATCATAAGACAAGTTTTCTTTTAATCGTACTACAACGGGTTCGATTACGTGAGATGGATCAGGAATATACTTCCTCAATTGTGATACATGAAAAACATCATGGAGATTGGAAAGAAATGGTGGTAAGGCAATTTTGTAAGCTACTGGACCTACCCGACAAAGAATTTGGTAAGGTCCAATAAATTTAGGTGTGAGTTTTCTGGATTTAATCACTCTGCCAACTCCAGTCGTTGGCGTGACTCTCAAAAACACATGATCGCCTTCCTCAAACTCAAGAGGTCGTCGCCTTTTGTCTGCGTAACTTTTCTGTCTACTTTGAGTTGTCAGCATTTTCTCCTCAATCATCTTTACCTTTTCTGTTGTTTGTTGCACGATATCTGGTCCTAACAGTAGACTTTCACCATCTTGGTACCAACACAAAGGTGTTCTGCATCGTCGACCATACAAAGCTTCATAGGGTGCCATTCCTATGCTTGAGTGGAAACTGTTGTTGTAGGTGAATTCTATCGATGGCAAAAATTCATCCCAACTTCCAGTATATTCCAAAACACATGCCCTCAACATGTCCTCCAGTGATTGGGTTGTCCTCCCTGATTGTCCATCTGTTTGTGGATGATAAGCCGAACTCAATCTGAGTTTCATTCCCAGTGACTATTGTAAACCTTGCCAAAACCTTGACGTAAATCTCGGATCACGATCCGAAATAATACTCGAAGGCACACCATGTAATTCAACAATCTCTTCAATGTATAACTGAGATAATCTCTCCATCGAATACCTTATATTGATAGGCAAAAAGTGAGTCGACTTGGTCAGTCGATCAACTATTACCCATATAGCATCATACCCCTTTTTAGTTCTTGTCAAACTTGTTACAAAGTCCATTGGAATTCCATCCCATTTCCATTCTGGAATGTCCAAAGATTGTAGCATTCCTGCTGGCCTTTGATGTTCAACTTTAGCCTTCCGACAGACTAAACACGAAGCTATATATGCCATTACGTCTTTCTTCATTCCATACCACCAATATAACTGTTTGAGATCTTGGTACATTTTGGTAGATCCTGGATTTAAACTTAATTTACTCTTGTGAGCTTCCTCCAAAATTAACTTTCTAAGTTCAGCATTTGCAGGTACACAAATCCTTTCACCAAACCTTAGAATTCCATCTGTTCCTTCTTTAAACTCCGATACCGCTCCTTTTCGTACCAATTCCCTTTCCCCTTGTAGGTATTGATCACTTTCTTGTTTCTCCAGTATTTGTTCCATCAATTGATTGGAAACAGTAATCATACCCAAACAAAGCTTTCCTGGTGACGTCTTAACCGTCAACCTCATATATCGAAATTGTTCTAACAATTCTTGTTCCTTAATCATCATTGTAGACATATGTATAGACTTTCTACTCAAGGCATCCGCTACTACGTTTGCTTTCCCAGGATGATACTGCAGTTGAAAATCATAATCCTTCAGAAATTCCAACCAGCGTATTTGCCGTATGTTGAGCTCCTTCTGATCAAAAAGATATTTTAAACTTTTATGATCACTGAAAACATTAAACACCGATCCATACAGATAATGTCTCCAGATCTTTAACACAAAAACCACCGCTGCTAACTCCAAATCATGAGTAGGGTAATTCCTCTCGCGAGTCTTCAATTGCCTTGAAGCATAAGCTACGACTTTCTGGTTCTTTATTAGTACGCAACCTAACCCTTGATGCGAAGCATCACAATATACCTTGAAAGGTTCCTTAGGATCAGGTAACACTAACACAGGCGACGTAGTCAACCTTCTCTTTAACTCTTGAAAACTTTCTTCACACGCTTCGGTCCATTTGAACGTTTGGTCATTTCGCGTCAATTGGGTAAGAGGTCCTACTATTTTGGAAAATCCCTCGATGAATCTCCTATAGTATCCAGCTAAACCCATGAAACTACGGATTTCTGTTACCGTCGTTGGTCTTTCCCATTGCACAACAGCTTCAACTTTTGACGGATCCACCACGATTCCTTCATTCGATATAATGTGACCTAAAAATTGAACTTGGTTTAACCAAAATTCACATTTTTCAGGTTTTACG
Organism: Sophora flavescens; assembly: GCA_030762895.1. Lineage (NCBI taxonomy): Eukaryota > Viridiplantae > Streptophyta > Magnoliopsida > Fabales > Fabaceae > Sophora > Sophora flavescens. Next base: position 19,246,064 of record CM061065.1, read on the forward strand.
TATAACTGTTTCTCCCTTAAAATTTGAAGAACCACACTGAGATGTTCAACATGCTTTTCTTCACTAGGAGAATAAATTAGAATGTCGTCTATAAAAACAACGACAAACTGATCTAGATAGGGACGAAAAATCCTATTCATGTAATCCATCAATATATCAGGAGCATTAGTCACTCCAAACGGCATCACAAGATACTCGTAATGCCCATAGCGCGTCTGAAACGTTGTTTTCGGGATATCCTCCTCCTTCACCCGAATCTGATGATAACCCGATCGCAAGTCGATCTTTGAGAAAACCGCTGCTCCTCGTAACTAATCCATTAAGTCATCTATCCTCGAAAGAGGATACTTGTTCTTGATCGTCACTTTATTCAACTGTCTGAAATCCAGACATAAACGAGAAGTCCCGTCTTTTTTCCGTACTAGTAAAACTGGAGCTCCCCATGGAGACATACTGGGTCTAATGAATTCTTTCCTCATCAATTCCACTAACTGCTCTTTCAAGTCCTCTATCTCAGATGGCGACATATGATAGGGTGCCATGGATATCGGTCCAATGCCCGGTATCAGATCAATCGCGAACTCTATATCCCGAACAGGCGGTAGTCCAGGTACATCTTCAGGAAAAAACTTCCAGGAACTCATTGATGACAGGTATGGACTGTAAGTCTAACTTATTCTTAACGTCGAAGGAAAATAGTAACATGTATCCTTGAGCTCCCTTTTTCAAAGAAGCTTTTACTTGACTAGCAGACAAAAATCCAGAAATCTCATCCTTAGGAAAAATTATGGTTTTAGGGGCACAATCTATAAGAATATGGTTAGAAGATAACCAATCCATGCCTAAAATTACATCTAACTGTATTAAAGGCAAAGAGATCAGATCAACAAGAAAATGTCTATCCTGAATAATAATAGGACAATTCAAGCATATAGTATTGATAGTAACTGGCTTAGCAGTTGGAGTTGAAACAATAAGATCATATGGTAATGAAGAAACGGGCAATTTCAACAGTTTCACACAATCCATCGAAATAAATGAATGCATCGCACCCAAATCATAAAGTACATTTAAGAGATTATCGTCAATGTCGCAGTCACCTTGTACAAGATCCTCGGAGTTCGATGCCTCAACTCCACTCAGAGTGCAAACTCTCCCCTTCGTCGTCGGTTCATTGGCCCTGGTGTTGTTGACAGCAAATTCACGCTTTGGTGTCGTACAATCTCTAGCAAAGTGTCCCCAACGATTGCAATTAAAACATTTGATTCCCACTACTGGACACTTATCCGCCATGTGACTTTGATCCCCACACTTATAGCATCTCCTAACTTGACATTGATTCTGATTCTTTTGGCCTCCACTTCCTGTGGCAGTAACATTTGAACGGTTTTGTTGCTGATTCTGGTTATTTCCCGGTGGTCGGAAATAAGGCTTCCTCTGATCTTGCTTCCCTTTCTGACTCTGGTTCTGATTCTGATACTGGCTATTGGATCGAGAAGGCCCTCCAGTATTTCCTCTGTTGTCTCTTCCCCTTTTCATCAATTCTATCTTCCTACTCATCTCAACTAGCTCTTGAAAATTCCTGAGCTGCAGTGGTAGTACAGATTCCTTGATCTCGAACCTCAGACCAGCTTCGAACCTCTCACATTTCCAGCTCTCATTTGGTTGTGCTTGGAAGAAATGGAAATATTTAGCAAGTGACTCGAACTTCGCTGCATATTCCCCCACCGTCAAATCCCTCTGATATAATCGTAAAAACTCTTGTTCTTTCTTAATCCGAACACTTTCTGGAAAATAATTATTCAGAAATGCGGTTTTAAACACATCCCAAGTAATTTCCTGATGAGCAACTTCCAGCAGCTGTCGAGCACCTCTCCACCAGTACTCCGCATCTCCTATCAGTAGGAAAACAACATAGGTAACCCTAACCTCTGTCGGAGTAGTCACTAACTCAAAAAATTTCTCCAGCTCTTGAATCCATAGATCAGCTTTCTCATGGTCAGCATCTACACCGAACTATGAAGGATTTTGGCTTCGAAACCCCATCAAAGCCTTGCCTTCCGCGGCTTGTAGATTCTGAGCATTCATGGATGCAGTTTGGTTTGCAATTGCAGCTGCCACACTCTCCATTGCCTAAGCCACATAATCCACACCTCCCTCATAATCCTTATTCATATTACCACGGCCGCCAACACGACCGCCTCTACGGCCCCTTCCACGACTGCGTCCACGTCCACGACCACATCCACGTCCAGCTTCTGGTTCAACAACTGGTTCAATAACTGACCTGAAAATCACAATCAGTTAAACCAAAACCAGAAACTGAAACGTAAACTTACTCGTTAGCACACATTACTTCTAAGAAATAATTTCAAACAATTCTAAATCAGAGAACACACAACATTAACACAACAGATCTATTCCCCAACATTCCCGAAAGAAAATAAAAACATAAGGACACACTATGTATATATATATATATATATATATATATATATATATATATATATATATATATATACACACACATATATCTATATGCATCATTATTTTTGTACAATGGATTAACCATATAGGGCCTTTATCGGAACAAGCCACTCTTCAAGCTAAGAAAGAAAATAAAAACATAAGGACACATAGTGAAACGTCTAAGGCCATATACAAAAATCATGGCTCTCAGTAGCCAGAAAGACTGACTAAATCACTACCCCAAAAATGTAACCACCTACAGCTAGTCATAGACTAATGGTACCCATTGGGAAGACCAGGGTCAATCGTACTCCCCGCCGATGAGTCGGATGAAGACTAGCAGCACCCTCATCAGGTGAATCGTCATCATCGTCCAAAGGTATGTACTCAGGTACATCCTCTAAGTACTCCTCTGGATCCTCCTTGGGATCAATAACCATCTCCTCTGGGTCCACCACAATCTCCTCTGGAGCTGGCTCAGGTGCTGCCTCAGCTAAGGGCTGAGACTCAAGCTGTCCAAGATCGACCAGATATTGTACAAGTGGCCACAAAGGAGGTAGAGATACCTCAATCGTCTCCATAGACCTATTCTCCCTCTGAGTCCCCGTCTCCATCGTTCCCTCTATGGTGCGTATTTGCCCGGTATAACGAACGACATGGGCTCTCTGGTGGATCACCCATGCGTTTACGTTATCCGCGTCTTCAAAATGGAGGCTTCAAACCCCCGTATGTGCCAACGGGATTGTCGGATCCATCTAAACTCAGATGATAACAATACCCATACAAGAAGAAGAACAACAATATAACATTCAAGGGTGAGTACCAATATATGGATTTTAAAACGATAACCACATGTACGACTCTCAATTACCACTTAACATGTATATTCACAGATAAACAATATATATTTATCAATGGGTTTCATACCCGACAGTGGTAGCCGTTTTAAAAGCCATGACACTTCAATATTCCACAACTAACTTTGAGACCTAATCTCCGGAGCTCCAACCAACAAGTGAATGAGCTGATCAAGCTCTAGTTGCCAATTAAGGCATAATCAATGCCCGATATGGCAAAGTTCTATTGACCATTCCACAGTCCAACTCAAGGCAAAGTGGTGACTACATATAGCGCATGGTCTACTTGGTCATATATCCATCAAGGCACAGTGACGCAAATTGCATGAATACTTGCCATCAAGCATTCAAGTTCTATGCAAAGGCACGTCTGCCCTGTAATGCATGTAAAACGGTTTGTTCTCGTTGTTTTCTTTGTGATCAATCTTTTGGTGTCGGAGCTAAAAGTATCACGACTAAATTACCAATTTAAACTTTCAAGTTTAATACCTCTTTCCAAAATAACTGACTCCAAGTCAAAAGTTGTGCAAATCACGAAATCCAGACCGATGCACCAGTCTTGGATGCGTAGATTTTAGTGCACAAAACCAAATATACGGTTTATAGGACATTATTGTCCATAATTTCCTCTTCGGACCCCAGACCCATATCTTAGAACTCTAGACCCGACGTCTCGGTTGCTAGGTTCGTTTAAACCATTTTCGTTCTGTGAAAAACAAAACAAAAATCAAAGTTTCCTCAACCTATCCAAGTTGATGGAAATAACTTTAGGTTTACCGAAAATCCTTTTACGTTGGAAATTCGTTTTGTAAACTTAACAAAATTCCTTAAAACTTATTTTTGTTCAAAAATCAATAATTTGAACTGTAAAACCTTATTTGAGATAAATTCTCAATAATACCCTCTTTAAAAACACTTTGGTAAATATTAACGGAATTGTCTGTCGTTTGCTGTTTCAAGATGCATTTAGGTAAAAATAGGACTCTTTGTCGTAAATTAATTTTTCCAACAATGTAATAAAATTATTTTCAAAACTTTTTCGCTTAAAATATTATTTTCTAATATTTACAAATTACTCAGGTGAAAATTAGTAGTGCTAAAATATTTTCACGGTTACGTCCTCACTATGGCTCATAAAACGCTCTTTCGCTGTTAAATGATTAAAATAATATTATTTTTCACTTTTTCCCATTTTTCATTAAATAAATAACTAGGTAATATTATATTACTATTTCCATTTAATTAAACTCATTAATTCATAAAAAAAAACTTTTAACTGCTTTTAACTTTTATTTAATTGAGCTCTGACCACTGTCAGGCTTTCAAACTCACAATCCACATCAACAATTATTTCATATCAATAATATGACACTTAGAAATTTTAAACATATCACCAAATACAACAAAAAATTAAATGCAGTTAAATCAAATAGTTAACAACAGATAATCAATAAGCAAATAATGCTGACTACAAAATAAATACTTACACACCAAAATTAAGACACACAATAACAATTACACATGGCTATCGGAAAAATCCCTCAGGCTTTCCCCTTACCTCAAAAACACAATATCTCTGAGAAACAGTTCGTCGGAAATCCAAGTAACGCCGATAACGCGCGTATCCGATAACTTAGCTTATCCTTCATTAAACATAACACTCAATCAACAAACAAACAACTAAATCAAGCCTAAAATCCTACATGTTGGTTTCGGCCAAGGGCTGACTTTGGGGTTCAAAATCCTTAAAATTTCTAAACTCTTGGATTAGTGATTTATAATCACTTAAAACCCTAAATCAATGATCATGGCATAAAGATTGAAATTAAATCTTCCAATCCTTCAACAAATGATTTTCGTCCATGACCACTAAAATGATTTAGAGACTCTAATTTAACCCAAACAATATAGATCTAATACCTATATAGCTTATAAGATTGAATCATGTAAAGAAAATGAACAAAATCCCCCCACACACACACACACACACACACACAAAACCCTAGGTTCTTCCTTCTTAGGTTAAATAGGTTAGAAAATTTTGTTTGATACAAGCTTCTAGATCTAGAATATAGAGGTAATAATAGGATTATAGAAATTGGTTTCATGTCAAATGGATTTTCCTATGATTTTCTATGAATTTTTGAATCTAGAAACCCTAAAATGCATCATATTGAAAAAGACTTCAAAATGAAAAATCAATGAAGAACATGATGCTAAATAAGGATGATAAGAATGGTTTGCCTCTTGGAATCACGAAAATGGCAATAAATCTAACACTTCCTTCACAAAATAAGCCTAAGTAACTTATGAGTTTTGATGGAGAAAAAGAGCAAACTCTTGAAGAAGATGGAGTGCTCCTTAAATAGGTGTGAAGTTGGGCCTCTTGGCAGCCTTGAGGCCGTGTGTTTCAAGGGCAAAAGGGTCAATATGCCAAAAATCCAAGGACAAAGGTGTAATCTTGCTTTAGGTTAATTTGTAATTAAAATCAACCATAAGGGCATAATGGTCATTTCCCCTAAAAAGTAATCATGACCATGAGGAGTCATCCCATGACTCACACCTTGTGACTCATCATGATTTGACATCCTATTTATCCGTTAGCGGGTCCTGCAAATCCCATTTTCAACTCCGTCGTTTACCCGATTTCGTATAACGCCCGCATATTATATATTATTTCACTTTTTAAGTGAAAAATTTTAAAATAGCCAAATAAGTTGGAAACTTCATAAAAATCTTAAGTGTTTCGTTCACGAGTCAAAATTAGGTCATTTGAGTAGTAAAATCTTACTGTCAATAAATCGCAGACCAGGTTTCGTCTGAATTTTCGACCCAAAATCGAATCATAGCTTTCTACAGTAAAGTAGAGTATGAATATGACCTTGGTTTATTCAAAATCATTTTCTAGATTTAAAAATAAAATTATAAACGTTTCTATTTATTTTACTGATATAAAAACAGTAAACAGTGAAAAATCGGGTGTTACACCTGACAGTGGTCAGTGCCCAATCAATTAATCAGATAAAAGCTTTAAGAAGACTTTACAAGGAATATTCAATAGTTAATTGATAAATATTGGAAGATATTATGATTTTAATAAATTATGTGAGAAAATAAGGATTATTTGAAAATATTTTTATTTTAATGATTTCTTAGTGTAAAATTTATGAGTCACGGTGAGGACGTAACCGTGAAATTATTTTTGTACTGCTAATTTTTACATAAGAAATCCCGTAATATAACTTTCGAAAATAACTTATTTATTATATAAGAAAATTATTTTAGAAGAAAGGTCAAAGTTTGACTTAAAAACGTTTTCTTTGAGAAAGCTAAACGACGGCAAGTTTCGAAATTATTTATGATGGGGAGTTTAAAAACAACAGTACTTATTTTGAAAAGAGATTTAATCTCAATTGATTTATTTTTTAAAAAAATTGAAGTTTCAGTAAAAGAGTTCTTGATGATTTCACATTATTTCGGGAAAAATGAGTTTCCAAAGGAAATCGATTTTTTTATGATTTGACGTTTTACAAATGAATTTCAAGTAGAAAGGATTTTCTGTAAGTGAGTTTTACTCAATGAAATATTTCCGATAACTTGGATAAGTTGCGGAGATCTTATTTTGGATTTGTTTTTCACATAATGAAAATAACGTAAACGACGATATGAAACTTAGTAACCGAGATGTCGGGATGTTAGTGTTCTTATGATGTTATAGACTTGGTGTTCAGTAGACGGTGTGTCTACTTCACGACATAATAAACGATGGTAAAAGATAAATGATGTTTCTATTACCATGAACCTAAGACTGGTGTATCGGTTTATGGGTTTCGTGATTGAGCACTCGGACTTTGAAGTCCTGTGTTATTAATGAAAGTTTTAAAATGTTAAAACTCTGTTGGTCGAAAGCTTTGAGCTTCTGCAAAGGAAAGATTGAATACAAAGAAAAATGATGAGAACAAAGTGTTTTACATGCATATTTGGCAGACGTGCCTACCGAGTTAATCATGGTATCTTAATGATATTCATGTCTCGATGCATTGTTAATCATGGTATCTTAATGGTATTTATGTCTCGACGTATTGTTAATCATGCATGTCTCGACGTATCATTTGGAAATCGAGCTTGATCAACTCATTTGCACGACGTTGGGATCTCCGGAGATTAAGTAAAATGTTAGTTGATGAATATTGAAGTGTTCATGTATAATTTTTCAAACGATGATGTTTGGGGTGTGAAACCCATTGATAAACTATATGCTTTGTTGTGAATGCTTATATTGTTATCAACATGTATATATATGAATCTTTTTTTGTAGTGTCGTGCATGTGGTCGTCGAGTTAAATCCATATATTGGTTTCCCACTCTTGGATGTTTTATTTGTGGTCTCTTTCCTGCTTTAATATCGGGGAGTTCAGATGAGCCACTCAAGGGATATGACACATCCAAGAAGAAGGCTACTTAGTTCGGAGCATGCGGATGCTACCTCCTATTATTATAGTTTCTATTAGTTTTGACCAGCTTAGGTTTTATTTAATGTAGTGTGTTGTTGTTAAATAATGAACTTATAAAGATTTAGGTGTGAAGACGATACGAGGCAGTATGGTTGTATGACTTATACATATATTCATATATTTAAGTGTGGTTTTGACTACGTTGTTGTTATGAATTTGTAAGGAAAAAATTTTATCATCGTGTTTTTTGAGGAATAAATGTTGAGAAAATATTATTTTCCGAAAGCAACCAACAAACATTCTTTTAATTTATTTTCCGTAATGGGTTAACCATGTAATGACCCAAGGAGGGTGTTACAATTACGATGCTATCGTCTTAACCAGTGAGATATCATACACCAAATTATTTTCTTACCATACTCAACTAACTATGATATCATGATATGAATCCAATAATCATTCTCATCACATATGAGATAGGTCACACGTCAATGACATTTTGAAAAATATATAGGGTAAAGTAGATCAAAGGTGACAAATCCTTTCGATCTAAGATAAGACATGGTCTTGGAGAATATGACAAGTATCATAAAGATATAGGAATATTCCTTATGTAATAAGATTCTTTAGTAGGTCCGAGGTTATAAAAATGCATGATCGGTACACGTTTACAAACATGAATCTAATAAAGTTCCTTCTTTCACAAGAACTTTACTGCACAATGATTTAAAAAAACTACAGTCTGACAAAATTCAGACTGGATGACTTCCACCAAAAGTAAAAGTGAATAGAGTAAGTTTCCAGTAAGAAACTTATATTATCAAGAAGTCATCTGAGTTACACAACTCAAGAAATACTCACAAAATATGAAAATACACAGACCATCCGAACCAATTGATAAGTCATGATAAAGTTTAGATCAAGGTCATAAAAGTAAGTTTGGCATGTACAAAATGTACCACTGTGATTGTCTAATACAACCATAGAAATTTATGAATCAATTGTCAACTGACAAGTTCATAAAGAATCAAATAGTATAGTGAATAATTTTTCTTAAACATAAAGCACTTATTCTAAGAGTGAAGATTCATATTGGCTTATCTCGAACCTTCATACAGCATTAGTGCTTCCTAGGGAAAACACTTGTCCAACAAACTGTTTAGATGACAGATCCTCCAGTTTGAATCGAGTCGTCTAACTCGATTAACTTAGTAGTCTATATCCTACACAGAGTGATAAAGATCAACCCGAATCTAGAAACTAGATCGATTGAAAACTCAATTTCCTTTGCAAACTGCAAACCTAAAACATTCTCAGAAAATTCTTCCGAAAATCATCCACGATAGGTACCTTATTCAAATGTCTGACACAATCCCAAAGGGATAAACGAACGTGTCAACGTGAACATAAGCACCCTTTACTAAACATGAGTTCTTACAAGGTCTTAACCCAATTAGAACCCATCAAAACACACACATACTTGTGTGTCAACACACATTGTTTCAACTAGGAAACAATTCAAGCATGGTCCAATCAGAGATAACACAACAAAAACCTAACAGACCTATTTCCCAAGGTTCCCGAAAGACTCGACTAGCTCTGATACCACTCTGTAACACCCACCTTGGGCATTACTTTGTAAACACGTGCGGAAATTAATTAAAAAGGAAATTTGATGGTTGCTTTCAGAAAATAATTTATATAAGTACATAAGCATCAAAAAACAGGTATAAATTTTTTTCTAAAGATTCAAGGTTAGGCTTCACTAACTCAACAATTTTAGAGTTCTAGCCATAGAATCACAACAAGGAAAAAACACATATTTTCAACAAAATACATTAGTTAAAAAAAGTACAAGTAGAAGATCCAAAGCCATGCATGTGTGATTTGCAACCAAAGTTCATCCTTTTTCCTCTTGGTGTTTTCGGCTTACACTATGATCATAGGGAGGATAACTTTTCAAACACATGCAAGACATCAAAACAAAGACAAAGATGAATAGGATTGTGTTAAAATTTATTTATTCATGAAAAATATTCTCTTAAGAAATACAAGTTGAAATCATGAACACATAAAACAATCAACATGCATGATAAAATTTTTGCAAAACCATCAACCTTTCCTCTCTTAGGGTTTCAGCCTACCCTTCAAAATAGGTCATGGGAAAGTCTTTTTCAACATGCAAGTGAATAAATAGATAGTAAAGATGATGATAAGTAAAAAGAAATTAGTTTCAATAACATGCATTAGAAGATAATCATCTTACAACCAAATATCATGCATGTTGATAGTAGAAAATTAAAATAAGAGAACAAGGGATTTAGATTTATACCCTCTAAATGATGATGACAATGAATAGTAAAATTGGAAATTTGGCAAGAGTTTGGGAGAAAAAACCAAAATGAAGCAAATGAATAGAAGATGGGTATTTAGGGGGGGGGGGGGGGGGTGTTGCTGCCACATAAAAAAAAGTTAAACCTATTTTAAAACAATACACCACATTTTCATCTATCATTGTATAGATTCTGGTCATGTATATAAAATTTATCACGATTCAAAATCTAAGCCGTGACCGGCGCACATGCTTACAATCCTAGCCTGCCAAGCCTATTTATTTTAGAAACGTACTTGAATAAAAAGTTAGATTTTTTACAAAAATTTCATCAGAGTCTCCTATATAATTCTAACATCCCAAAATAAAAACACCAACTGAATTATTTATATTTTCAACCCAGAAGTTTCTGTCGTACAAAATACATCAAGATGGTGTTATTCTGAAAATATTTACATCAACAAACTATACATGACCAAAAGGAAAATCTTAGATTTCCATCCAAAAGAAATGCTCTCCGAGCCATAAACATTCCATTCATACTATCATAAATCTACAACATCTCAAAAACCTAAGCTGTTCTAAAAGTTATTCATGAGGAAGACTCCCATGATTCTCACCATTATAACTGACATCTGACATCTTCAAGGATTGGGACTAATATCCCCTAGTGAAGCTGGAATCCTCTTTTCATCATCTGCAGTCACGTACCAAGGTACGACACAAGACCACACAAATATAGTGCAAAGGTGAGTTACCAATATATGAGTTTTATAAGATAACCACATGCACGACACACAAAACAGCATATAAACATTTATAGTCATAATAACAAAATTTTCTCAGAAATAAATAAGCAGTTTGTCAATGGGTTTGCTTGATGGTTTGGAAAGTGTACCAAATCGTACAAGTAATAAAGTGAAAGTAAAGTATCGTCCCAACAAGGATTGAGATCAAGTATCAACGTGGCCTAGGCAATAGCTATTTGAACGAATGAATTTCATAGTTCCAAGAATGTTTATGAATTTTTTATTACAAGTTGTCACAAGAATGAATGAATGCAATACAAGTAACAAATGAATTCAATATAGGTAAAAGCGGTTAGGCATCGGAATCATTCAATCTTCACTTGACGTAACCTTATTTAATCCTAATTTCAATTAATTCCATACAATTGACATTCAAGTCACTAACCAAGATTTATCCCTAATTCCTTAGGTGATAATCCTTTTGTACCAATTAAGAACCCTAATTCCTTAGGTAATTCAAGAATTAGCACAAACATTAAGCATAAGACTCATAAGGATGCATTGCAATAGAGTTCAATTCCTAGAATCAACATCACAATGGTAATTAACTTCAATTCCAATCCAATAACCAATTTTCCAATTGTGAAATTGAATCTAACATCAATTCAAGGTTGATCAATCCAAGAGAAACATTAAGAATAGAAGAAATTACTCAAATTAAATGAAATAGAATTGAAATCAGAAATCAAAGTCAATTACCTCAAATTCCAATTGAAATCATCCTAACCTAACCTAAGAGATCAAGCAACTCATAATCGATAGAGAAGAGATAGAAGAACTTGAGTAGGAGAGTGTGGAAGAATCCATAGAAGCTTCAACTCTTGTTCCCAAGCTTGAATCCTCAAGGAAGTGGAGAGAAAGTGATGAACCAAGGTGAGAAAGTTGTAAAAAATGAGCAAAAGATCCTTCCAAATCTGTCCAAATGCGAATTTATACTGGTTCCGTGCGTCGTCCAGCGCTGAGCCCCAGTGCTGGCTTCTTCGCAAAATGCACTTTGCTGTCAGAACTGGTGCTGAGCTCCCAAGTCCTAGCACTGAGCGCTAGCCTGACCGCTCTCTGTCTGTGCTGAGCGCCCAAATGTTGCTGCAGCTTCGGTTTTCTGTTTCTTTCAGATCCGAGCACCCGTTTCCTGAGCTGAGCGTTGGACCTTCATTCCTACACATTTTCAACATATTTTGAGTGTATTTTTCTCACGAATTAAGCCTCTAAAGATCAAAACTTTATATCAATGAATGTGTACATTTTCTTATCACTTTTTGTACAAATCCGAGCACCTGTTTCCTGAGCTGAGCGCTGGACCTTCATTCCTACACATTTTCAACATATTTTGAGTGTATTTTTCTCACAAATTAAGCCTCGAAAGATCAAAACTTTATATCAATGAATGTGTACATTTTATTATCACTTTCCCTACAAATCCTAAGATTATTTACAACTTATTTCTATTTGAATTCACAAACTAACATATAATGCACATTCTTCACAACCCTAAACTTTGATATTTTGCTTGTCCTCAAGCAAACAATAAGATTCACATAAAGGGTTTGAGAAATTGATTTTCATGTTCAATTTTCTTGTGAAGCACAGTACTCATGCAAGACTTCAACTTCTTAACACTTTTGCAGAATGCACATGCATCACACAATCAAACATCAATTCCAATTGATCACATGCTTCATGCTTTAAGACAATCAAACATACCACAAAATCAAATCCATTGAATGCACAATAAAATCCCTTGAACCTCTCTATCAAGTGTTTCACTCATCCTCACTTGGGTATGATTTACTCTCAATTCCAATCACAATGCCCTCCCCAATCCCAATCTTGACAAGATGCTAAGAACACATATGACCCCTGTTAATGCAACACATATCATGAGGTCTTTTATTTGGATGTAATGGGGCTAAGGTGAGGGTGGATAAAATCAAGGATATAAGCTAAACTACTTTGTCTTCAAGGAATGTGTACTCTTGGGACTTCCATTGCTTAGGTAGGCAACAAGCACATAAGTACACAGTTTGTGCTATTTCCCCTTTTATAAATTTACAACTCTCTTTTTTCTCTTTTTCTTTTTCTTTTGTTGCTTCTTTTTGTTTCATTCTCTTTTCATTCTTTTCTTTTTCATCACTTATAATTTTACCTATTTCTTTGATTTTGTATACTTTCTCTTTCCTTTTCCTCTTTTTGGCTTTTTCTATTTTTCTTTTTCTTTTTCTTTCTTTCACACTTTGTTTTTTTTTCATAGTAGGCATCTTTAGTGACCTACTCCCACCCCAAACTTAATTTGCTTGCTTGTCCCTAAGCAAGAGAACAACCCCAAAGTAGTGGGACAAAATTGTTTTTTTGATTTTTGGCTTATAATGTGCTATCATGACGAGAAAAATAGGTCAAGGCTCAAGTGGGCATAGCAATTATGGCCCTGAGTTTAAAACAAAGAAATATTGCCTCAATCATATATGTGTATCCAAGAAAATTGCAACAGTGACAAGCATCAAGGCAAGAAAATGTGAGAATATTCAAGTGATGGACAAGCACACATGAAAGAAATCAAGTAATATGATGTGTTTAGGCTCAAAAGCTCACAGTTTAGGATCAGGTGCAAGAGAAATCCATACATCCAACATTACATCAATCATAGCATGAAAAATTGGCACAAACAATTCATAAGGATGAATGGTTTCAATGAAATCATGTGCTCAACAAGTACAAAATGCATCATGTTAGAAATTTCAGCCAAGCAAAAGTTCTATGCTCACTAGAGAATCTACACAAGAATCCATTCAAAATACAAGTTTGTGCAAAATATGTAATTTTGGACAATTTATTCAACTAAAACTAACCATCAATTAAGGAGGATTAAAAAGTAAAGAATTTAGAGCACCCCCATTCTTCTGCACATTGGATGAACTATGTGCAAAAGTTTTATTTTTCCTCAGCATGCTCAGCGCTCAGTGTAACACCCCAGTTTTTACACATATGATTAATTATTTTATTTGGATGTATATGTTTATTTTTTTTTATGTGGTTTAGTTGAGTAATTTAATTACTCTTTTTAAATTATTTTATTTGGTGCGTTAGCACTGACTTATTTCAGTGTATTCACGCTTACTAGACAATAACTTACGTTATTGTCACTATCAGTATTTATTTAGAAAAAAAAATATTTTAAAGGATATGATTGAAAGAAAACTATATTCATGTTTTACTCTATTTAATTTTAGATTTGAAAATAAATTGGTTTGACATTAATCGGAGATTAAATGTTCGACTATGGATTTTCATAGTTGATCAATTCAACTATCAAACTCTACTTTATTTCAAAATTTGAAAGTATATATTTGTCACCCTTTATTTTTAGATTCAAAAACTAAAAACATGTTTATTTTTTTGACTTAATATTTATCACTCATTCTGTACCCGTTAATACAAAAATCAGAAATTTCTCTCTCCTCCCTCTCTTATCAGCCCGATACCCCCCTCACTCTCTATTTCTTTTTTTTCCTTCCTCCTTCTACAAGAGCAGAACCACTTCTCCCTCTTCCAAAAACTTCATCTCCCTCCCTCATTTTCTCATATCGGCGCTGCCCCTGCACCACCGCCGGACGCAGCTCATCGCTGGACTGGAGAAGACAAACCACGGCATCGTCTCCTCCTGCTCGCAGCGTGTCTTCACTGCAGAAACGGAGCACCACCGCGTGACGCCGGATTTCAGTCGGGAGACCTCCATATCCGACCACACTAACTTCTCCCTTGACATCTCTTTTCTTCTTCCCCATCTAAAACCGCAACAAAAATATCCTATTTTGCATCTCCACCAATCATGTTTTGAAGACCTCCGCCTCTTGCCACCACACTGCCACTGTCCGCCACCGCGAGGAACATCACAGCACAACCACCTCTTCTTTTGTTTGGTGAGTAGAAATTTCACTCATCTTTCTTCAAGATTGAAAACCCCCAATTTTTGGAACCCTAACCCTATGCCTTTTGATTTCAGTTTTAAACTTTGGGATTAAATGTGTACTTATGCAATTGAGACTATCAATTGATGTTTTACTAAACTAATTTCATGATTCTATGAGCAAAACTCGTTTTCCCCAAATTAGGTTTAGGATCCCTAAACCGAAACCTGACTTTATTTTGAAGTTGACACAATTTTGTGAATTAACTATGAATTAATGAAATTAGGACTCTTAATTGATGATTTATAAGTTCAGTTTCGTGATCCTTTAATCAACACAAAGTTTCCTCGAATTGTATTATGAACCTTAAGCCCCAAACATGATTTTCTTTGAAAATGGCTCTGTTTGGTGAGATTAAGTGTTTAGATCAACTTAGAGTGTGTTTTTGATATTGAGTAATTGATGCCTTGATTTTCTGGTTGTTGCAAATTGTTTGGATTCCCACGCTGGGACGTTGGTTGTGATGGTCATGCTTGAAGAAGCATGATTTGCGTTATTGGGAGCTAACAGGAGTTATCTGCGCACGTTGCAAGGTGCCAAAGGAAAATCGGAATATCCAGAAGATGATCTTTCACTTGTCATCAAGAGGTAAAGGGAGTAAGCCTGAGGAGTTCTAGATAGCCATATGCTATTTTAGTGTTGTTGTATAATTATCTATCGTGGTTGTTCTGTGGTTTTTAATTATTTATTTCTAATTGGTTATGTGATTTGATGTGATTCATTGAGTTATTTGGCTATAACTGTGATGCATGCTATAATTGTGTTGTATGTGATTATCTGTTTGTTTGTTGATTGACTGAAGCCTGATAGTGGTCAGTGCCCAATTAAATAAAAGATAAAAGCTTAAAAAGCTTGGGGAAAACTTTAAGGGATTTGATTTAAGTAAGTGGAAGTAGATTTTGAAAATCATCATATTTGTTAATGTTTTCAGTGAAAGAATGATTAACGAGTAATGACGTGGATGAAATCTTGAAAATATTTCAGTTACTGTACCCTTTTAAAATTAATTCAAAAATAAGAGAAACAATTTTATTATTTCAAATAGAAATGGGTTGGAAATGATTTTACAAGGATTTGGTGTTATTTCAGAAAAGGAGTTTCCTAAAGAAAATGGATTTGAGGAAAATGGATTTCCCTATGATTTGACGTTTTATAAATGGATTTCAAACAGAAAGGATTTTCTATAAACGAGTTTTACTCCACGGTGTTATTTCTAATAACTTGGGTAAGTTGCGGAGACTTTGTTTTGGCTTTGTTTTTCACAGAACGAAAACAATGTTAATGTTGAAACGTGAACCTAGTATCAAAGATGTGATACTAGTGTTATTTAATATAAGCACGAAGATCTTTGATCCGTGTTACGTTGTTATGGACTTTGTGTCCTATCTACGTTGTCTATCCATGTTGTGGGTTACGTTGTTAAAGTTGAATGTTGTTTTCTACCACCACAAACCTAAGATTGATTGCAAGGTCTGAGGTGTTGTGACTGAGCACTCGGACTTCGTGTCCTATGTTAACGTTGAAAAATCTAACACGTTGAAAATTACGAATAGTCGTAAGCCATCTTGAGCTTAAGCAAAAGAAGAATGAACACAAAGAAAAATGACGAGAACAAAATGTTTTATATGCATTCATTGGCAGACGTTCCCACGTTGTTATGTATGGTGCCTTAATAATTAAGGTATTCCATGCCACGTTGTATGTCTGAATGACTTACAGGGTAAGATATTTCAGGCTACGTTGCTTCATTTGTGCCCTGGTGGACAATGGAAACCCATATACGTTGATCATTGTGCCTTGTGTTGGACAGTGTGCCCTATGGTAACACGTTGTGCCTAATATACCTGGCAATCGAGCTTGATCAGCTCATTTACACGGTGTTGGGATCTCCGGAGATTAGGTATTAAAGTTAGACGTTGAACGCTGAAGTGTCATGCATTTGTTTTAAAATGACGCTGATCGGGTATGAGACCCATTAATAAACTACTTGTTTAGTTATGGGAATCTTATGTTGTTGTATCTATATCTGTCTATATGCTAATTTGGTGTGTCGTGCGTGTGGTTATCGTTATAAACTCATATATTGGTAACTCACCTTTGCACTATATTTGTGTGGTCTTGTGTCGTACCTTGGTACGTGACTACAGATGATGAAAAGAGGATTCCAGCTTCACTAGGAGACATTAGTTCCAATCAGACATCAGTTATAATGGTGAGAATAGTGGGAGTTTTTCCCATGAATAATTTTTAGCATGACCAGCTTAGGTTTTTGAGACGTTGTAGATTTCTGATAGTATGTATGAGTATGGCTCGGAGAGCCTTTATTTTGAATGGAATGTTTATGACTCAGAGAGATTTTCTTTTGGATGAAAATATAAATATATTATCAGGTTTTTTTGTTTGGGATGTTACACTTACAAAGTAGACTCTGTCGAAAATTTTGTAAAAATTCTCACTTTTTATTCAAGTACATTTCTAAAATAAATAGGTTTGCCATGCTAGAATTGTAAGCATGTACGTCGGTCATGGCTTAGATTTTGAGTTGTGACAAATTTTATATACGTGACCAGAACCCATACAACGATAGATGAAAATGTCGTGTTATTGTTTTAAAATAGGTGTCATTTTTACAGTAACCGTAGGAAAATTTTATACCCGGTTTCTGACACTTATGTACTTATATAAATCATTTTCCGAAAGCAACCAGCAAATTAATATTTTATTTATTTCTGCACGTATAAAGAAGTCATGCCCAAGGGGGGTGTTGCACTCAGTGCTAGAGCTGGGCGCCCGACGCTCACAGTAGCGCCCGACGCCTGCACAGAGCCATTTTCACCCTTTTTTTGAGTCATTTCTCCCATTCCTTTGGTCTACTTTCCTTAGATGTGCCTGCACAACAATTCCAAACAATTATATCACAATATCAAGCCTACACATCAAGGAACTACTCAGTCATCTCAATTAACTACTTATGCCTGAAAGATAAAAATAGAAATTATAGGAGGAAATGGAGAGTAATGCTTGGGTTGCCACCCAAGAAGCGCTTCTTTAACGTCACTAGCTTGATGTTTGAGCTCTTTTCTTAGGGCGGTTTATATGACAAGAAGAATATATCCTCCTTTCGCTTTCTTTTCTTCACAAGTCGTCCCATGTATTTACTATAGGGAAGCAAATGTTCCCATGCCCCAACAATTAGGCATTTGGAATATGTGTTTCCCCATTCTTGAAGTATATAAAACTCATCTCGCATGGGACTCTTCACTTTAATCACCAAAGGTTGAGTCTCTGTCATATGAATCTCTTCATGCCTCACCTTGGCTTCTCTTCCATGTCACTATTTTTGTTTTTCTATTTTTCATCTAATACTACAACTACACTTTCTTTTTGTTTTCCTTCCACCATTTCTATTGAGTCATGTTCACTTTCGATTTCTACAAGCACTTCTTCTTCTTGCTCAACCATTTCCTAAATATGTGACTCTTGCTCTCTTAATAACTCTATCTTTTTCTGCACAAAACAACCTAATTGCTCAGATAATGTCCCAACTTGAATCTCAAGATTCATGATCGAAACTTGTGTGTTTTTAAAATTCGCTTGAGTAGCTTCAATGAATTGAGTTAAAACATTTTCGAGGTTGGAAACTGTCGAATAACTCATTGGATTGGTGGTGAGGTTGTGCATCTTGTTCCCACATAAGGTTCTCCATGTAACAAACCTCCTCTTGTGTATTGACTTTGGCCTCACAAACTTCAAGTTTATGGTGTTCACCACAAAAATCACATATAGGTTGCAGTGGTTTTATTGCCTTCACTTGCATGACTTGAAGTTGTTTAGACATCAACTCCAACTGTTGTGCAATAAGTTTTCTTTGAGCGAGAAGCGTTGTAACATCCATGGCTGCTCTCAGGAGGTCACCCATCCCATAATTACTCCAAGTCAAGCACGCTTAACTGTGGAGTTCTTAAGTGATGGGAAACCGAAAAGAAGATGCATCTTGTTAGTATAGGTAGTACCAATCAATTCATATAAGCCTTCCTCAACTGTATAGTCCCATACCTACACAGTCTCAGGATCCCTCTCATTCGGATGTGTAATCGGTTCATTCATGTGTCCCTCCGCCTAGAAGCCTGCCAGGAGACGTTCCTTTTCCATGCCTTCTTGCACCGGCGACCACTCCCCGTCCTCGTCGGCACCCGGGTGTTACATGCCCACCAACTTCTGCTTGGTTCGTCCCCGAACCACACCGTACTGGGAGAGGTGCCGCTCTGATACCATTTGTAACATCCTTGGCTACTCTATGGATTGACGACTGTCCCCATAGACCAACACGGGTCTTTTCAGCGTGCTTTGTCCTCACTCACACGGTTCTTGGGAAAACTTCCCAGGAGGTCATGTTGTGACTCCGGCAAGTGTACCGGGTCGTCGCAAGTAATAAAAATAAACACGGCAAGTAATTACCGAGGTTGAACTCAAGGATTGGGGTACCAATTCGACTAATCCGCGGGAAGTCAGATACGTTCGGTCAAGTTACGGAAGAAGGTGGTTGAGAGAGAAGATTAATAGCGAAATTCAATTAACAAGTCTAAATAAACTAATTAACTAAAAATCAAAAAACTAAAATGTCCAAGGTCACAAATCCACCTACCCAACATGTACACCCAAGTGATGATGAATTCCTCCCTAAGTTCAATTACAATGTCAACCGGGACCCCTAAATTCTCCTAAATCCACTCTCGTGCTCATTAGGACGTATTCGACGATTGGATTAATTACTTACTAGGTCTCATAATCCTAATCTCGAATTCTGTTAATTCTTGTTCCCTAAATGGTTGCACTAATCTCCTAAATCCACTTTCGTGTTTATTATTCGATTAGTGATCCTAATTCAAGTTCTAAACGCGAATCGCTGACTAAGCCTCATCACGTTAACAAGTCAATCACGCAACACATATGATTAACACAATCAAATCAGAATTAGAAAACATTTATGATCCCGATTCAAGTTCTAAAACGCGAATCGCTGACTAGGCCTCATCGACGTTTAACTGATTAATCACGCAAACATATGATCAAACATTCAAATCAGAATCGGGAAACAAGAATTGAATTAAAGGAGAAAGACATACATCATATCGAATTTACATCGCCATGGGTGGCTTCATCGTTCCCTCGGACGACGGGGATTAGTTCCTCATGCTCATAGACAAACACTCGGACACAATCACCATCGTAAAATAAAAATAAACGAAAAAAAAAGACGCAGCTCCAAGGAGAAATAAGGATTCGTAACTACTGCCCTAACCTAAGTGGAAAACTGCCTCCTAAAGATGGATCCTCCAATTCTGATCTGAACAGCCTTTAAATAAGGATTCCTGATCTGCGCTCGCTCGCGAGGCGAGAAGACTCTCGCGAGGCAAGAATTAAAATTGGCGCGCTTTCAATTTAAACTCTCGCGAGGCGAGCAGCCTCTCGCGGGGCGAGTCTTCAATTCTAGGCTGTGACCTTCATCACGGCTGGGCCGTGATGGTCTCTGACTTCCAAGTCTTCATTCTCTCGCAGGGCGAGCTTCTTCTTGCGGGGCGAGTCTTCAAACCTTAAACTGCCACGGGCGTGGTATTCATCACGACTTGGCCGTGATGGTCTCTGTCTTGCTGGTCTTCAGACTCTCGCGAGGCGAGAGTACACTCGCGGGGCGAGTGTCTCAGAATTTCAATTTCCACTATTTCTTTGCTTTCCTTGACTCCCGAAGCTTCACTTATTTAACCTGAAAACACAAAAAGCACCCACAAGCGTAATTCTATCCAAAATAAGCTAAAAACTACACAAAAGACGCAAAACGAGTCAAAGTCCAACTCAGGAACAAAACAAGGCAAATTTGGGCGAAAACGAGAGTGAACTCGAATAAATTGGCACATAAACCCTAGTTCATCTAGTCATAAAACTAGATAAGCCAGAGGCTTATCAAATACCCCAAACTTAAACCTTGCTTGTCCCCAAGCAAGCTTAAAACTCAAAAACGACTCAAGACTTGGCAAGCCTAAAGGAATCAATCGATTTCGCACAAATTTCATGCAATCAAAACAGTTTTTCTCCAATGATCTCCCCCCTACATTAATATAATCCCCACATTCATTTACTTTAAACCATTGAGAACTCATCATTCATTCCATCATTACTCTAAGTTGAGGATAAGAGATACACACAAAGGAAGATCACCTATTTCAAACAATTGCCTTCCTCACAAGGGTATGTAAAATTTCACTCATTCGCTCAATTCGTCAAGGCTTTCAACTTTTTCACTCAATTTCACTTATCAAGAGCACTTCCCATGAATTTGATTTTCATCTCAAAAATGGTTCCCACGAAAACATGCATGCAACATCAGAAGGTCTTTTAAAGGTTGTAATGGGGCCTGGCTGAGGGTAGGATAACGAAGGATATTTAGGCTTAAGTCCCTAGGAACTAAGAGAGCATGAGCGTTTTGACACTTTTTCCACTCAAGTTCCTTTTTCCATTTTTCATTTGGGCTCGGGTGACTACAACCTTTTCCTTGATATTATTTTTTGTTTTGCCCCTTTTCTTTTGGCAATTTTTGTTTTCTTCTTTTCTTTTCTTTTCTTTTTGCCTTGGGTCAACCTTTATTTTCTTTTTCTCATCCCAATATGACACATACCTTGTAGCCACCCCAAACTTAGTTTCTCACAACCTTTCTCTTGCTCATTTCCATGCTCTCCTAATCCTAAGATTGGGTTAACATGGTTTTTCAGATTTTGGCTCGTAATGTAGGGTCATCAAGAAACAATAGGTCAATTGGGCTCAATTTGGCTAACTAGGGAACATGCATTAGGGATGGTTCATTTCAGGCCAAGTAGTTAATTCAAAGAAAATTGCCTAATCATTTGATGCAACACATAAACATGCAAACCATATAGAGATTCAAGCAAATTCGGGAAAGTGCAACTTACAGTGATTCACACATTCAAAAACAGAGTTGGAGGCTCAAATCCTCACCTGGACATTTTGCAAACTGTTTGACCGAGATACGATTCCTAGTGTGTGCATCCCCTCACCCCAAACTTATCATAAATCAAGTAATCACAACAAAATCCTCAAAGTTCAGTTTTCAATTTTTAAGTGGGGATAAACTTTTCTAATTTCAGAGCCTAGGGGGAAATCATCAATGGTCAAATAATTAATGCAATCAATCTATGCTAAATTCAATTAACATCCAACAAGCTTGCCGACACGACATTCATACAACAACTCTTGATCTTCTCAAATTATTCAAGAGCGACAAACAAAAACAAAAACACAAACAAAACAAAACAGAAGTTAGGAAAAGAGAGGGATACCTAGCTTGGGTTGCCTCCCAAGAAGCGCTTGTTTAACATCCCGAGCTTGACTTATTAAGAAGCATCCACCTGGATCCCATAGTCTGTGGTACAGGGGCCAAGAGACGCTCATCATATCAAATCCTCCACCCGGATCAAATGGTAATTGGAGTGGAGATCGTAGCAGCAATATGACCTTATTATCCACTCCACCCAGCCAGTGTGTGAAAACTCCATTGACCTCTTCAATTATGAACTCACTTCCTCTCGGGTCAAATGGTGTTTTCACGAGGAACTGTGCTAGACAAGTGGGAGGGTCTAATTTATCTGTGTCCACACATGCATGCAAGCCAACATATTTATTTAACGCATCAAAATCAGGTTGCTTGGCAAGCATGGTGGAATCCTCCGCCACTTTATCTTCATCTTGATCTCTACCCCCTTGCTCCAGTGCCTTGTCCTTTGCCAACTCCTCTTCCTTAGGTTGCTCTTCCTCAACATGTGGTTGTTCCGGGGCCATGACACTTGCCAATTCCTCTTCCTTAGATTGTTCTTCCTCAAAATGTTGTAGTTCTTCCTCAACTCCCTGAGAACTAGTTACACCCCAGTCATATCCCAACACCCCACTGCTTCTAGTTGTTGTGGCATTGCATTGGTTCTTAGGGTCGTTCTCGGTATCAACTGGCAAAGTCTCTGGGAGATGCTCATTTTGTTGTTCTACGAACTGACCCAACTCCTCTACAGCCGCAATCGCCTTCTCAAATGATGTCTCCATAGAACTCGCCAACTTATCCATTGCCGCATTTGCCCTCTCAAGAGCCAACTCCCACGGTTGTGGCTGCCAATTCTGTTGAGGTTGTTGTTGCCAATTTTGTTGAGGTTGTGGCTGCCAGGCTAGACCACCGCCATCATTACTCCAAGCAAAATCCGGATGGTCTCTACTCATATCACCCCAATACCGATTTCGACTCGATAGTTGTTCGGGGCACGCTTGTCATTATGCCATGGTTCCACATATACATGAGGGAAGTAGAACGGACAACTCCAAGTGTCATGGTTCCCATCACAATATTCGCAACCCGGAAGCATTCCTTCATGTACCTCGCATACAAAACAAGGCAAGACCAAGTGGAATCAAAGAAGTAGAGAGATAGTAGAAAATAAAAAGAGAATAATAAAAATAAAAATAAAAAATAAGAACAAAAAAATAACTTAACCAAATAATCAAACTCCCCTAAAATCAGAAAAATTGGTTGTGCCAATCCCCGGCAACGGCGCCAAAAACTTGTTGTGACTCCGGCAAGTGTACCGGGTCGTCGCAAGTAATAAAAATAAACACGGCAAGTAATTACCGAGGTCGAACTCAAGGATTGGGGTACCAATTCGACTAATCCGCGGGAAGTCAGATACGTTCGGTCAAGTTACGGAAGAAGGTGGTTGAGAGAGAAGATTAATAGCGAAATTCAATTAACAAGTCTAAATAAACTAATTAACTAAAAATCAGAAAACTAAAATGTCCAAGGTCACAAATCCACCTACCCAACATGTACACCCAAGTGATGATGAATTCCTCCCTAAGTTCAATTACAATGTCAACCGGGACCCCTAAATTCTCCTAAATCCACTCTCGTGCTCATTAGGACGTATTCGACGATTGGATTAATTACTTACTAGGTCTCATAATCCTAATCTCGAATTCTGTTAATTCTTGTTCCCTAAATGGTTGCACTAATCTCCTAAATCCACTTTCATGTTTATTATTCGATTAGTGATCCTAATTCAAGTTCTAAACGCGAATCGCTGACTAAGCCTCATCACGTTAACAAGTCAATCACGCAACACATATGATTAACACAATCAAATCAGAATTAGAAAACATTTATGATCCCGATTCAAGTTCTAAAACGCGAATCGCTGACTAGGCCTCATCGACGTTTAACTGATTAATCACGCAAACATATGATCAAACATTCAAATCAGAATCGGGAAACAAGAATTGAATTAAAGGAGAAAGACATACATCATATCGAATTTACATCGCCATGGGTGGCTTCATCGTTCCCTCGGACGACGGGGATTAGTTCCTCATGCTCATAGACAAACACTCGGACACAATCACCATCGTAAAATAAAAAGAAACGAAAAAAAAAGACGCAGCTCCAAGGAGAAATAAGGATTCGTAACTACTGCCCTAACCTAAGTGGAAAACTGCCTCCTAAAGATGGATCCTCCAATTCTGATCTGAACAGCCTTTAAATAAGGATTCCTGATCTGCGCTCGCTCGCGAGGCGAGAAGACTCTCGCGAGGCGAGAATTAAAATTGGCGCGCTTTCAATTTAAACTCTCGCGAGGCGAGCAGCCTCTCGCGGGGCGAGTCTTCAATTCTAGGCTGTGACCTTCATCACGGCTGGGCCGTGATGGTCTCTGACTTCCAAGTCTTCATTCTCTCGCGGGGCGAGCTTCTTCTTGCGGGGCGAGTCTTCAAACCTTAAACTGCCACGGGCGTGGTATTCATCACGGCTTGGCCGTGATGGTCTCTGTCTTGCTGGTCTTCAGACTCTCGCGAGGCGAGAGTACACTCGCGGGGCGAGTGTCTCAGAATTTCAATTTCCACTATTTCTTTGCTTTCCTTGACTCCCGGAGCTTCACTTATTTAACCTGAAAACACAAAAAGCACCCACAAGCGTAATTCTATCCAAAATAAGCTAAAAACTACACAAAAGACGCAAAACGAGTCAAAGTCCAACTCAGGAACAAAACAAGGCAAATTTGGGCGAAAACGAGAGTGAACTCGAATAAATTGGCACATAAACCCTAGTTCATCTAGTCATAAAACTAGATAAGCCAGAGGCTTATCAGGTCACCCATCCCAAAATTGCTCCAAGTCAAGCACGCTTAACTATGAAGTTCTTAAGTGATGGGCTCCCGAAAAGACTATGCATCTTGTTGGTATAGGTAGTACCAATCAATTCATATAAGCCATCCCCAACCGTATAGCCTAATACCTACACAGTCTCAGGATCCCTCTCATTCTGGTGTGTTATCGGTTCATTCATCTCTTGTACGTGCCTTCTTGCACCGGCGACCACTCCCCGTCCTCGCCAGCCCCGGGCGTCACATGCCCACCAGCTTCCGCTTGGTTCGTACCCGAACCACACTGTATTGGGAGATGTGCCGCTCTGATACCATCTGTAACATCCCTGGCTGCTCTATAGATTGACGACTGTCCCCACAGACCCACACGGATCTTTTAAGCATGCTTTGTCCTCACTCACACGCTTCCTGGGAAAACTTCCCAGGAGGTCACCCATCCCAGAATTACTTCAAGTCAAGCACGCTTAACTGTGGAGTTCTTATGTGATGGGCTCCCGAAAACAAGATGCATCTTCTTTTCCGCAGTCCATCACTTAAGAACTCCATAGTTAAGTGTGCTTGACTTGGAGCAATTTTGGGATGGGTGACCTCCTGGGAAGTTTTCCCAGGAAGCGTGTGAGTGAGGACAAAGCACGCTGAAAAGACCCGTGTTGGTCTGTGGGGACAGTCGTCAATCCATAGAGCAGTCAGGGATGTTACAAGCGTAGCTTCAAATATGTCCATGGTCTGTAGTGGATACTATCCTCACAAAACAAAGAATCCAAAGTAATAGAAAATATGAGAGTATCCAATATATCAATTATTCAAACAAAAACAAAAAAATAACAAGGAAAAAAATGATGTTCAAATTAACAACGCTTTAACCTTGTTGATATTAATCGACAATCCCCGGTAACGATGCCAAAAACTTGTTGATGGTTTGGAAAGTGTACCAAATAGTACAAGTAATAAAGTGGAAGTAAAGTATCGTCCCAATGGGGATTGAGATCAAGTATCAACGTGGCCTAGGCAATAGCTATTTGAACAAATTAATTTCACAGTTTTGAGAATGTTTATGAATTTTTTATTACAAGTTGTCACAAGAATGAATGAATGCAATACAAGTAACAAATGAATTCAATATAGGTAAAAGCAGTTAGGCATCGGAATCATTCAATCTTCACTTGACGTAACCTTATTTAATCCTAACTTCAATTCATTCCATACAATTGACATTCAAGTCACTAACCAAGATTTATCCCTAATTCCTTAGGTGATAATCCTTTTGTACCAATTAAGAACCCTAATTCCTTAGGTAATTCAAGAATTAGCACAAACATTAAGCATAAGACTCATAAGGATGCATTGCAATAGAGTTCAATTCCTAGAATCAACATCACAATGGTAATCAACTTCAATTCCAATCCAATAACCAATTTTCCAATTGTGAAATTGAATCTAACATCAATTCAAGGTTGATCAATCCAAGAGAAACATTAAGCATAGAAGAAATTACTCAAATTAAATTAAATAGAATTGAAATCAGAAATCAAAGTCAATTACCTCAAATTCCAATTGAAATCATCCTAACCTAACCTAAGAGATCAAGCAATTCATAATCGAAAGAGAAGAGATAGAAGAACTTGAGTAGGAGAGTGTGGAAGAATCCATAGAAGCTTCAACTCTTGTTCCCAAGCTTGAATCCTCAAGGAAGTGGAGAGAAAGTGATGAACCAAGGTGAGAAAATTGTAAAAAATGAGCAAAAGATCCTTCCAAATCTGTCCAAATGCGAATTTATACTGGTTCTGCTCGTCATCCAGCGCTGAGCACCAGCGCTGGCTTCTTCGCAAAATGCATTTTGCTGTCAGAACTGGTGCTGAGCTCCCAAGTCCTAGCACTGAGAGCTAGCCTGACCGCTCTCTGTCTGTGCTGAGCGCCCAAATGTTGCTGCAGCTTCGGTTTTCTATTTCTTTCAGATCCGAGCACCCGTTTCCTGAGCTGAGCGCTGGACCTTCATTCCTACACATTTTCAACATATTTTGAGTGTATTTTTCTCACAAATTAAGCCTCTAAAGATCAAAACTTTATATCAATGAATGTGTACATTTTCTTATCACTTTTTGTACAAATCCGAGCGCCTGTTTCCTGAGCTGAGCGCTGGACCTTCATTCCTACACATTTTCAACATATTTTGAGTGTATTTTTCTCATAAATTAAACCTCGAAAGATCAAAACTTTATATCAATGAATGTGTACATTTTATTATCACTTTCCCTACAAATCCTAAGATTATTTACAACTTTTTTCTATTTGAATTCACAAACTAACATATATTGCACATTCTTCACAACCCTAAACTTTGATATTTTACTTGTCCTCAAGCAAACAATAAGATTCACATAAAGGGTTTGAGAAATTGATTTTCATGTTCAATTTTCTTGTGAAGCACAGTACCCATGCAAGACTTCAACTTCTTAACACTTTTGCAGAATGCACATGCATCACACAATCAAACATCAATTCCAATTGATCACATGCTTCATGCTTTATGACAATCAAACATACCACAAAATCAAATCCACTGAATGCACAATAAAATCCCTTGAACCTCTCTATCAAGTGTTTCACTCATCCTCACTTGGGTATGATTTACTCTCAATTCCAATCACAATGCCCTCCCCAATCCCAATCTTGACAAGATGCTAAGAACACATATGACCCCTGTTAATGCAACACATATCATGAGGTCTTTTATTTGGATGTAATGGTGCTAAGGTGAGGGTGGATAAAATCAAGGATATAAGCTAAACTACTTTGGCTTCAAGGAATGTGGACTCTTGGGACTTCCATTGCTTAGGTAGGCAACAAGCACATAAGTACACAGTTTGTGCTATTTCCCCTTTTATAAATTTACAACTCTCTTTTTTCTCTTTTTCTTTTTCTTTTGTTGCTTCTTTTTGTTTCATTCTCTTTTCATTCTTTTCTTTTTCATCACTTATAATTTTACCTTTTTCTTTGATTTTGTATACTTTCTCTTTCCTTTTCCTCTTTTTGGCTTTTTCTATTTTTCTTTTTCTTTTTCTTTCTTTCACACTTTGTTTTTTTTTCATAGTAGGCATCTTTAGTGACCTACTCCCACCCCAAACTTAATTTGCTTGCTTGTCCCTAAGCAAGAGAACAACCCCAAAGTAGTGGGACAAAATTGTTTTTTTGAATTTTGGCTTATAATGTGCTATCATGACGAGAAAAATAGGTCAAGGCTCAAGTGGGCATAGCAATTATGGCCCTGAGTTTAAAACAAAGAAATATTGCCTCAATCATATATGTGTATCCAAGAACATTGCAACAGTGACAAGCATCAAGGCAAGAAAAAGTGAGATATGCAAGTGATGGACAAGCACACATGAAAGAAATCAAGTAATATGATGTGTTTAGGCTCAAAAGCTCACAGTTTAGGATCATGTGCAAGAGAAATCCATACATCCAACATTACATCAATCATAGCATGAAAAATTGGCACAAACAATTCATAAGGATTAATGGTTTCAATGAAATCATGTGCTCAACAAGTACAAAATGCATCATGTTAGAAATTTCAGCCAAGCAAAAGTTCTATGCTCACTAGAGAATCTACACAAGAATCCATTCAAAATACAAGTTTGTGCAAAATATGTAATTTTGGACAATTTATTCAACTAAAACTAACCATCAATTAAGGAGGATTAAAAAGTAAAGAATTTAGAGAACCCCCATTCTTCTGCACATTGGATGAAGCATGTGCAAAAGTTTTATTTTTCCTCAGCATGCTCAACTCTCAGTGTAACACCCCAGTTTTTACACATATGATTAATTATTTTATTTGTATGTTTATGTTTATTTTTGTTTATGTGGTTTAGTTGAGTAATTTAATTACTCTTTTTAAATTATTTTATTTGGTGCGTTAGCACTGACTTATTTCAGTGTATTCACGCTTACTAGACAATAACTTACGGTATTGTCACTATTAGTATTTATTTAGAAAAAAATATTTTAAAGGATATGATTGAAAGAAAACTATTTTCATGTTTTACTCTATTTAATTTTAGATTTGAAAATAAATTGGTATGACATTAATCGGAGATTAAATGTTCGACTGTGGATTTTCATAGTTGATCAATTCAACTATCAATCTCTACTTTATTTCAAAATTTGAAAGTATATATTTGTCACCCTTTATTTTTAGATTCAAAAACTAAAAACATGTTTATTTTTTTGACTTAATATTTATCACTCATTTTTTACCCATTAATACAAAAATCAGAAATTTCTCTCTCCTCCCTCTCTTATCAGCCCGATACCCCCCTCACTCTCTATTTCTTTCTTTTCCTTCCTCCTTCTACAAGTGCAGAACCACTTCTCCCTCTTCCAAAAACTTCATCTCCGTCCCTCATTTTCTCATATCGGCGCTGCCCCTGCACCACCGCCGGACGCAGCTCATCGATGGACTGGAGAAGACAAACCACGCCATCGTCTCCTCCTGCTCGCAGCGTGTCTTCACTGCAGAAACGGAGCACCACCGCGTGACGCCGGATTTCAGTCGGGAGACCTCCATATCCAACCACACTAACTTCTCCCTTGACATCTCTTTTCTACTTCCCCATCTAAAACCGCAACAAAAATATCCTATTTTGCATCTCCACCAATCATGTTTTGATGACCTCCACCTCTAGCCACCGCACTGCCACCGTCCGCCACCGCGAGGAACATCACAGCACAACCACCTCTTCTTTTGTTTGGTGAGTAGAAATTTCACTCATCTTTCTTCAAGATTGAAAACCCCCAATTTTTGGAACCCTAACCCTATGCCTTTTGATTTCAGTTTTAAACTTTGGGATTAAATGTGTACTTATGCAATTGAGACTATCAATTGATGTTTTACTAAACTAATTTCATGATTCTATGAGCAAAACTCGTTTTCCCCAAATTAGGTTTAGGAGCCCTAAACCGAAACCTGACTTTATTTTGAAGTTGACACAATTTTGTGAATTAACTATGAATTAATGAAATTAGGACTCTTAATTGATGATTTATAAGTTCAGTTTCGAGATCCTTTAATCAACACAAAGTTTCCTCGAATTGTATTATGAACCTTAAGCCCCAAACATGATTTTCTTTGAAAATGGCTCTGTTTGGTGAGATTAAGTGTTTAGATCAACTTAGAGTGTGTTTTTGATATTGAGTAATTGATGCCTTGATTTTCTGGTTGTTGCAAATTGTTTGGATTCCCACGCTGGGACGTTGGTTGTGATGGTCATGCTTGGAGAAGCATGATTTGCGTTATTGGAAGCTAACAGGAGTTATCTGCGCACGTTGCAAGGTGCCAAAGGAAAATCGGAATATCCAAAAGATGATCTTTCACTTGTCATCAAGAGGTAAAGGGAGTAAGCCTGAGGAGTTCTAGATAGCCATATGCTATTTTAGTGTTGTTGTATAATTATCTATCGTGGTTGTTCTGTGGTTTTTAATTATTTATTTCTAATTGGTTATGTGATTTGATGTGATTCATTGAGTTATTTGGCTATAACTGTGATGCATGCTATAATTGTGTTGTATGTGATTATCTGTTTGTTTGTTGATTGACTGAAGCCTGGCAGTGGTCAGTGCCCAATTAAATAAAAGATAAAAGCTTAAAAAGCTTGGGGAAAACTTTAAGGGATTTGATTTAAGTAAGTGGAAGTAGATTTTGAAAATCATCATATTTGTTAATGTTTTCAGTGAAAGAATGATTAATGAGTAATGACGAGGACGAAATCTTGAAAATATTTCAGTTACTGTACCCTTTTAAAATTAATTCAAAAATAAGAGGAACAATTTTATTATTTCAAATAGAAATGGGTTGGAAATGATTTTACAAGGATTTGGTGTTACTTCAGAAAAGGAGTTTCCTAAAGAAAACGGATTTGAGGAAAATGGATTTCCCTATGATTTGACGTTTTATAAATGGATTTCAAATAGAAAGGATTTTCTATAAACGAGTTTTAGTCCACGGTGTTATTTCTAATAACTTGGATAAGTTGCGGAGACTTTGTTTTGGCTTTGTTTTTCACAGAACGAAAACAATGTTAACGTTGAAACGTGAACCTAGTATCAAAGATGTGATACTAGTGTTATTTAATATAAGCACGAAGATCTTTGATCCGTGTTACGTTGTTATGGACTTTGTGTCCTATCTACGTTGTCTATCCATGTTGTGGGTTACGTTGTTAAAGTTGAATGTTGTTTTCTAGCACCACAAACCTAAGATTGATTGCAAGGTCTGAGGTGTTGTGACTGAGCACTCGGACTTCGTGTCCTATGTTAACGTTGAAAAATCTAACACGTTGAAAATTACGAATAGTCGTAAGCCATCTTGAGCTTAAGCAAAAGAAGAATGAACACAAAGAAAAATGACGAGAACAAAATGTTTTATATGCATTCATTGGCAGACGTTCCCACGTTGTTATGTATGGTGCCTTAATAATTAAGGTATTCCATGCCACGTTGTATGTCTGAATGACTTACAGGGTAAGATATTTCAGGCTACGTTGCTTCATTTATGCCCTGGTGGACAATGGAAACCCATATACGTTGATCATTGTGCCTTGTGTTGGACAGTGTGCCCTATGGTAACACGTTGTGCCTAATATACCTAGCAATCGAGCTTGATCAGCTCATTTACACGGTGTTGGGATCTCCGGAGATTAGGTATTAAAGTTAGACGTTGAACGCTGAAGTGTCATGCATTTGTTTTAAAATGACGCTGATCGGGTATGAGACCCATTAATAAACTACTTGTTTAGTTATGGGAATCTTATGTTGTTGTATCTATATCTGTCTATATGCTAATTTGGTGTGTCGTGCGTGTGGTTATCGTTATAAACTCATATATTGGTAACTCACCTTTGCACTATATTTGTGTGGTCTTGTGTCATACCTTGGTACGTGACTACAGATGATGAAAAGAGGATTCCAGCTTCACTAGGAGACATTAGTTCCAATCCTTGAAAATATCAGACGTCAGATGGTCGCGCTGTCGCGCACGCGCCAAAAAGGACGAGCGGGTTTAAAACTGTAGTGTAGTGCGACAACTCGGATGTCGTCTCTCAAGGACTCTGAAAATATTATCTTCCACAAAAATATGTTTTGGGGGGGTTTGGTTTGAGATGCAATCAAAGAAAACAGAATATTAAAATAGAGCAATTGAACACAAGCAGTTCAAGGAGGTTATCAAATGGCCAAAAACAGATTAATCTATTGCTCTTGATTTCCCAATATCATAGGTTCATACAATTTCCAAGCCCTAAGCAAATTCTTATCCCCTCCCGGTTGTAGTAGCAATTTACAAGCGAAACTACTACTACAGATACATGTCCCTATTCCCGAATTAAGCAAACGGGGTTAAGCCCTTCGTGAACTAAGCGAACACGAATTGTACACACGCAAATTAAGCAGATGCGATTAATTATAGGAACATGATATCATCAGAAATAAATCAATACAATACAGTATACTCTTGAATTAAGCAAACAGAAATACAAAGTATGGTATTGAAGAGGGAAAAGCATACAAAACAGGAAAATCTAAGAACCTCAAGTATATGGAAATCAATTACAATAGATCAATCCTAAGAACTTAGTTCTCCATAACACAAACGAAATCACAGAGAAAAATGTAAAACAGAAAAATGGAGAAGCAAAAGTCTCTACAAATTGTTCAGAACAGCCTTTTATACAAATTCTGAAATTAGCCAGCTCACGAGGCGAATGGATGCTCGCGAGGCGAAACTCTTCAACTTCAAAACTGCCACGGCCATGACCTTCAACACGGGCAAGCCGTGATCGTCTCTGACTTTTTCAGGTTTGCAAGACTCGCGGGGCGAGACCTGCTTCGCGAGGCGAACCAGAGACTTAGTAATTTCTTGGAACAGTCAGGCTTCGGGGTCGCGTGGCGAGCGTGTCCTTCGCGGGGCGAATCCCCTGCTCTTTATTTTCTCAGTTTCTACTTAACCTGAAAATAAGGAAATAACCATAAGTGTATTATTTTGACTTAAAACTAGCTAAATTAACTTAAAACTACTCTAGGGACTCAAAACCTTGCTTGAGGACAATCTAATCTAATTTGGGTGAAAATACGATATACTTTGCATAAAACCCTGGTCATACTAGCTATAAAACTAGATGAGCCAGAGGCTTATCAAAATACCCCAAACTTAAACTTTGCTTGCCCCCAAGCAAACTAAGACTCAAAAATCAAAAAGACTCAAGACCTGGCAAGCTTAAAAGATCCAATCAACATTGCACAAATTCAAGCAATACATCAAAAACAGTTTTTTCTTCATTGTTTCCCCCTTTTCAAACAAAGCAATCCCCACATTCATTTATTCTAAACAGTTGAGAATTTCATCATGAAAACAATCAGAAATCTAAGCAGGGGATCTAAGTCACACATAAGAGGGAGATCACCAAATCCAAACAACTGCCTTCCTCACAAGGGCATTATTTGTTCACTCAATCACTCAGTTTATGTCAGGCTAACAACTTGCACTCAGTTTCACTTTTCAAGTACACTTCCCAAAAATTTGCTTTTCATCTCAAAATGGCTCCCACAGAAAACATGCAAGCAACATCAGAAGGTCTTTTATGGGTTGTAATGGGGCCTGGCTAAGGGTAGGATATACAAAAGAAACTAAGCTGAAGACCCTAGGAACTAAGAGAGCATGAACTATATTTACACTTTGAAATTCACTCAAGTTCCTTTCTTTATTTTTTTTTTCTTTACACTTCTGGGTGGCTACAGCCTTTTTATTTCTTTTTGGCATTTTTGTATTTTTTTTTTTTTGTATTTTTTTTCACACATTTGTACACTTTTTCTTTCACAAGCCTTTGGCTCCAACTTTTTTCTTTTTTCTAATCCCAAACAACACATTGCACCTTGCAGCCACCCCAAACTTTAGTTTCTTGCACCCATTCTAAGTTTACATGCTCTCCTAATCCTAAGATCGGGTTAACATGGTTTTCCAGATTTTTGGTCTTATAACATTAGGTTATCAAGAATTAACAGGCTAATAGGCTCAAAAGGGCTAACTAGGGAACATGCATTAGGAATTGGTTTATTCAGGTCAAGTAGCTATTTACAAAGAAAATGCCTAAATCATTTGCTACACACATATAATCATGCAAACCAAAAAAAGATTCAATCAAATCCAGGGAAGTGCAACTTGAAAGCGATTTTCACACAGTTTAAAACATGTTGGAGGCTCAAAACCTCACCTGGACATTCATGCAAATTGTTTGAAAGAGATTCTATCCCTAGTGTGTGCTCCCTATCACCCCAAACTTATCATACATCATGCCATCATAACAAAATCCCAAAGTTCAGTTTTCAATTTCACATGGGAATCACTTTTCAAAAACAAAATTAAATCAGCCTAGGGGGAATCATCACATATCAATCATGCAAGCAATCTGTGCAACATCAATCAAAATCTAGCAAACTTGCCAACTAAAAACTTAACACACAAATGCTCCTGAGCTTCTCAAATTATTCAGGAGCTTTATTCAAAGAAAAGAAAACTTTATTCAAAGAAAAGAAAAACTACAACTAGTTCCCTCCCCCACACTTAAAACATGCATTGCCCCCAATGAACAACAGAATTATAAGATCATAGTGAGGGAAAGGAAAAGAGTACTCCCTGATCAATTGCAGTGTAAGCGGGAGCTGTCACCTGGATCCCATTCCTTGCAGTCTAAGGCCAAAGAGGTAGAGAGGGCCTCCGGTGCTGCTTCATCCTCTTCATGGTTCTCATCCACTGCACTGACAATTTTATCACCTGCTAAACATGCAGCAATCTCAGCACAAACCACAAAATGGTTAGCGTTAGTACAATTAAGACAAGAAAAAATATCATCACAGCCAGAATTAAGTGGAAAATTAGAAAATCTCATGGGTGTCCTCAATAGTCTCAGAGATCAGCTCTATGTGGAATACAGAGTGCTCTTCCACTGGATGTTTCATGGCATCAAATATGTTAAACTTTGCAACTATATCCCCAAACTTCATAGACATGGTCCCATCATCCACATCAATGTTAGTCTTAGCTGTCTTCATGAATGGTCGGCCCAGGATGATTGGTGATTTACTGGAATGTGTCTCGCCTGCCATGTCCAAGATTTAGAAATCAGCTGGGAAGATCAGATCATCAACTTGCACTAGTACATCTTCCACCATTCCCATGGGGCGGGCACTGGTCCTGTTGGCCAACTGAATGGTGATACCTGTGTACTTCAAGGGACCAAGATCAAGTTTGTTAAAGATGGAGGTAGGCATGACATTGATAGATGCTCCCAAGTCCAGCAGGCAGTTTTCAAACTTCTTGTCCCCAATAGTGCATGGGATAGTGAAGGTGCCTGGATCCTTGCACTTTTGTGGCAGTGCCAGAGTAGTGGTGAAAGCAACAAGACTGGATAAGCGCTGAGACATTTCTTCCCAAATCAACCCTCTCATTATTCTTCATCTTCCTCTTGTTGGTGCATAGGTCCTTGAGAAATTTTGCATACTTGGGAACTTGCTTGATCACATCCAACAGAGGGATATTAACACCCACCTTTCTTAAAACATCAAGAATTTCCTTCTCCTTATTTTCACCACCAATCTTCAAATTTTTCTGTAATCTGTGTGGGAATGGAATGGGTGGTCTATACACTCTCTCAGTTTCAACTTCAACCACAGGTTCAGGAGTAACTTCATCAGCTGCTTCATCTTTTTCAGAAGTGGCCTCAACAACTTTTCCAGACCTCAAAGATAAGGCACTCACATTAGGGTTGGAGGCATTAGGATTTATCACTGGCTGTGCTGGCAGCTGGGTTGTTCTTTGACCTTGCTTTATGTTATTTATGTCTGTGGCCATCTGTCCAATCTGTGTATGCAATGCCTGAATACTCGCATCCATTCTCTGCTGAAATTGTGCCTGTGAGGCCTGGAACTGTGCCTGGAACTGTCCCATTTGCTACTGGAAAAGTGTAGTCATTTGTGCATTCAATTGTGAAGTTATTTGCTTGCACATGTCATCAACTGAAGGTCCGGATGGTGCAGAAGTGGTCACTGGAGGATTCTGAGGTGCCATCGGTTGTTGGGATGAGTTCCCATACCGCAAATTAGGATGATTACTCCAGCTGGGATGGTACCTATTTGTTGAAAGATCTGGAATGCTGTATCTGTTCTGGTTATTGCCCTGATTATACGGATGGACTGCAAAGGCTTGAGGTGATTCAGTAACTGATCCTCCTTGCAAAATGGGGCATGCTTCATATGGGTGCTCAGGAGAACTGCACATGCCACACAATACCACAGGCTGAACCCTATCCATTGCCAATTTCTCTACCAAGGAAGTGAGCCTGTCAATTCTATCATCATGGTCATGGCTGGAAGAGGAAGTGCGGACCTCATGTACACCTCTAATCTCAACAGAATTTCTTCTTGTAGTGAATTGCTGGGAATTTAATGACATGTTCTCAATGAGTTGCTTGGCAGCAGATGGAGTCTTGTCAACCAACGCTCCCCCACTAGCAGCATCCAAAATATTCCTATCCATTGGCTGCAATCCTTCATAAAAATATTGGATGAGGAGCTGTTCAGAAATTTGATCTTTGTGGGGCAACTGGATGTCAACTGCTTGAACCTCTCCCAATACTCAGCTAGCGACTCATTTCCTTGCCTTATTCCACATATTTCTTTCCTAATTGCAGCGGCTTTGGAGGCAGGAAAATATTTCTCTAGGAAGAGCTTCTTCAAGTCGTTCCATGTGGTAATGGAATTCGGCGCAAGGTATAATAGCCAATCTTTTGCAGCTCCCTGGAGTGAGAATGGAAAAGCCTTCAACTTGATATGATCCTCAGTTACTCCTTCTGGCCTCAAAGTTGTGGAGCAGACAACTTGGAATTCCTTGAGGTGCTTGTGTGGATCTTCACCTGCAAGACCATTAAATCTTGGCAACAAATGGATTAGCCCAGATTTTAACTCAAAAGGAGTGTCAGCACCAGGATAAGCAATGCACAAACCATTGTAATTCACATCAGGGGCAGCAAGCTGCCTCAAAGTCCTTTGGTCTCCCATGTTTTCAAAAGCAGTTTTAAAATTGGAATCACTACTAGTGCTAGCCCGAAATTCCCTACGGAGTGTGTGCAGTGTTCTTTCAATTTCCGGGTCAAAATCACACAGTTCAGGGCAATGAGACCTAGTAGCCAGACCAATTCAAAACAAAACAGAAAATAAAAGAAAGAAAGAAAAATAAAAATAAAACAAGTTGCGAAAAATAACAACTCAGAGTCCCCGGCAACGACGCCAATTTTTGGTCGCGCTGTCGCGCACGCGCCAAAAAGGACGAGCGGGTTTAAAACTGTAGTGTAGTGCGACAACTCGGATGTCGTCTCTCAAGGACTCTGAAAATATTATCTTCCACAAAAATAAGTTTTGGGGGGGTTTGGTTTGAGATGCAATCAAAGAAAACAGAATATTAAAATAGAGCAATTGAAAACAAGCAGTTCAAGGAGGTTATCAAATGGCCAAAAACAGATTAATCTATTGCTCTTGATTTCCCACTATCATAGGTTCATACAATTTCCAAGCCCTAAGCAAATTCTTATCCCCTCCCGGTTGTAGTAGCAATTTACAAGCGAAACTACTACTACAGATACATGTCCCTATTCCCGAATTAAGCAAACGGGGTTAAGCCCTTCGTGAACTAAGCGAACACGAATTGTACACACGCAAATTAAGCAGATGCGATTAATTATAGGAACATGATATCACCAGAAATAAATCAATACAATACAGTATACTCCTGAATTAAGCAAACAGAAATACAAAGTATGGTATTGAAGAGGGAAAAGCATACAAAACAGGAAAATCTAAGAACCTCAAGTATATGGAAATCAATTACAATAGATCAATCCTAAGAACTTAGTTCTCCATAACACAAACGAAATCACAGAGAAAAATGTAAAACAGAAAAATGGAGAAGCAAAAGTCTCTACAAATTGTTCAGAACAGCCTTTTATACAAATTCTGAAATTAGCCAGCTCGCGAGGCGAATGGATGCTCGCGAGGCGAAACTCTTCAACTTCAAAACTGCCACGGCCATGACCTTCAACACGGGCAAGTCGTGATCGTCTCTGACTTTTTCAGGT
The DNA here is from genome assembly GCA_030762895.1 of Sophora flavescens. Classification (NCBI taxonomy): domain Eukaryota; kingdom Viridiplantae; phylum Streptophyta; class Magnoliopsida; order Fabales; family Fabaceae; genus Sophora; species Sophora flavescens. Next base: position 19,284,333 of record CM061065.1, read on the forward strand.
TTGCAAGACTCGCGGGGTGAGACCTGCTTCGCGTGGCGAACCAGAGACTTAGCAATTTCTTGGAACAGTCAGGCTTCGGGGTCGCGTGGCGAGCGTGTCCTTCGCGGGGCGAATCCCCTGCTCTTTATTTTCTCAGCTTCTACTTAACCTGAAAATAAGGAAATAACCATAAGTGTATTATTTTGACTTAAAACTAGCTAAATTAACTTAAAACTACTCTAGGGACTCAAAACCTTGCTTGAGGACAATCTAATCTAATTTGGGTGAAAATACGATATACTTTGCACAAAACCCTGGTCATACTAGCTATAAAACTAGATGAGCCAGAGGCTTATCATCAGACATCAGTTATAATGGTGAGAATCGTGGGAGTTTTTCCCATGAATAATTTTTAGAATGACCAGCTTAGGTTTTTGAGACGTTGTAGATTTCTGATAGTATGTATGAGTATGGCTCGGAGAGCCTTTATTTTGAATGGAATGTTTATGGCTCAGAGAGATTTTCTTTTGGATGAAAATATAAATATATTATCAGGTTTTTTTGTTTGGGATGTTAGACTTACAAAGTAGACTCTGTCGAAAATTTTGTAAAAATTCTCGCTTTTTATTCAAGTACATTTCTAAAATAAATAGGTTTGCCATGCTAGAATTGTAAGCATGTAAGTCGGTCATGGCTTAGATTTTGAGTTGTGACAAATTTTATATACGTGACCAGAACCCATATAACGATAGATGAAAATGTCGTGTTATTGTTTTAAAATAGGTGTAAGTTTTACAGTAACCGCAGGAAAATTTTATACCCGGTTTCTGACGCTTATGTACTTATATAAATCATTTTCCGAAAGCAACCAGCAAATTAATATTTTATTTATTTCTGCACGTATAAAGAAGTCATGCCCAAGGGGGGTGTTGCACTCAGCGCTAGAGCTGGGCGCCCGACACTCACAGTAGCGCCCGACGCCTGCACAGAGCCATTTTCACCCTTTTTTTGAGTCATTTCTCCCATTCCTTTGGTCCACTTTCCTTAGATGTGCCTGCACAACAATTCCAAACAATTATATCACAATATCAAGCCTACACATCAAGGAACTACTCAGTCATCTCAATTAACTACTTATGCTTGAAAGATAAAAATAGAAATTATAGGAGGAAATGGAGAGTAATGCTTGGGTTGCCACCCAAGAAGCGCTTCTTTAACGTCACTAGCTTGATGTTTGAGCTCTTTTCTTAGGGCGGTTTATATGACAAGAATAATATATCCTCCTTTCGCTTTCTTTTCTTCACAAGTCGTCCCATGTATTTACTATAGGGAAGGAAATGTTCCCATGCCCCAACAATTAGGCATTTGGAATATGTGTTTCCCCATTCTTGAAGTATATAAAACTCATCTCGCATGGGACTCTTCACTTTAATCACCAAAGGTCGAGTCTCTGTCATATGAATCTCTTCATGCCTCACCTTGGCTTCTCTTCCATGTCACTATTTTTGTTTTTCTATTTTTCATCTAATACTACAACTACACTTTCTTTTTGTTTTTCTTCCACCATTTCTATTGAGTCATGTTCACTTTCGATTTCTACAAGCACTTCTTCTTCTTGCCCAACCATTTCCTAAATATGTGACTCTTGCTCTCTTAATAACTCTATCTTTTTCTGCACAAAACAACCCAATTGCTCAGATAATGTCCCAACTTGAATCTCAAGATTCATGATCGAAGCTTGTGTGTTCTTAAAATTCGCTTGAGTAGCTTCAATGAATTGAGTTAAAACATTTTCGAGGTTGGAAACTGTCGAATAACTCATTGGATTGGTGGTGAGGTTGTGCATCTTATTCCCACATAAGGTTCTCCATGTAACAAACCTCCTCTTGTGTATTGACTTTGGCCTCACAAACTTCAAGTTTATGGTGTTCACCACAAAAATCACATATAGGTTGTAGTGGTTTTATTGCCTTCACTTGCATGACTTGAAGTTGTTTAGACATCAACTCCAACTGTTGTGCAATAAGTTTTCTTTGAGCGAGAAGCGTTGTAACATCCCTGGCTGCTCTCAGGAGGTCACCCATCCCATAATTACTCCAAGTCAAGCACGCTTAACTGTGGAGTTCTTAAGTGATGGGCAACCGAAAAGAAGATGCATCTTGTTAGTATAGGTAGTACCAATCAATTCATATAAGCCTTCCTCAACTGTATAGTCCCATACCTACACAGTCTCAGGATCCCTCTCATTCGGATGTGTAATCGGTTCATTCATGTGTCCCTCCGCCTAGAAGCCTGCCAAGAGACGTTCCTTTTCCATGCCTTCTAGCACTAGTGACCACTCCCCGCCCTCGTCGGCACCCGGGTGTTACATGCCCACCAGCGACCACTCCCCGCCCTCGTCGGCACCCGGGTGTCACATGCCCACCAACTTCTGCTTGGTTCGTCCCCGAACCACACCGTACTGGGAGAGGTGCCACTCTGATACCATTTGCAACATCCTTGGATACTCTATGGATTGACGACTGTCCCCATAGACCAACACGAGTCTTTTCAGTGTGCTTTGTCCTCACTCACACGCTTCTTGGGAAAACTTCCCAAGAGGTAACCCATCCCAAAATTGCTCCAAGTCAAGCACTCTTAACTATGAAGTTCTTAAGTGATGGGCTCCCGAAAAGAAGATGCATCTTGTTGGTATAGGTAGTACCAATCAATTCATATAAGCCATACCCAACCGTATAGTCCAATACCTACACAGTCTCAGGATCCCTCTCATTTCAGTGTGTTATCGGTTCATTCATCTGGCCCTTCGCCTAGAAGCCTGCCAGGAGCCGCTCCTTGTACTTGCCTTTTTACACCGACGACCACTCCCCGTCCTCGCCAGCCCCGGGCGTCACATGCCCACCAGCTTCCGCTTAGTTCGTCCCCGAACCACACCGTATTGGGAGAGGTGCCGCTCTGATACCATCTGTAACATCCCTGGCTGCTCTATAGATTGACGACTGTCCCCACAGACCAACACGGGTCTTTTCAGCATGCTTTGTCCTCACTCACACGCTTCCTGGGAAAACTTCCCAGGAGGTCACCCATCCCAGAATTACTTCAAGTCAAGCACGCTTAACTGTGGAGTTCTTAAGTGATGGGCTCCCGAAAACAAGATGCATATTCTTTTCCGCAGCCCATCACTTAAGAACTCCATAGTTAAGCATGCTTGACTTGGAGCAATTTTGGGATGGGTGACCTCCTGGGAAGTTTTCCCATGAAGCGTGTGAGTGAGGACAAAGCATGCTGAAAAGACCCGTGTTGGTTTGTGGGGACAGTCGTCAATCCATAGAGCAGTCAGGGATGTTACAAGCGTAGCTTCAAATATGTCCATGGTCTGTAGTGGATACTATCCTCACAAAACGAAGAATCCAAAGTAATAGAAAAGATGAGAATATCAAATATATCAATTATTCAAACAAAAACAAAAAAATAACAAGGAAAAAAATGATGTTCAAATTAACAACGCTTTAGCCTTATTGATATTAATCGACAATCCCCGGCAACGATGCCAAAAACTTGTTGATGGTTTGGCAAGTGTACCAAATAGTACAAGTAATAAAGTGGAAGTAAAGTATCGTCCCAACGAGGATTAAGATCAAGTATCAACGTGGCCTAGGCAATAGCTATTTGAACAAATGAATTTCACAGTTTCGAGAATGTTTATGAATTTTTTATTACAAGTTGTCACTAGAATGAATGAATGCAATACAAGTAACAAATGAATTCAATATAGGTAAAAGCAGTTAGGCATCGGAATCATTCAATCTTCACTTGACGTAACCTTATTTAATCCTAACTTCAATTCATTCCATACAATTGACATTCAAGTCACTAACCAAGATTTATCCCTAATTCCTTAGGTGATAATCCTTCTGTACCAATTAAGAACCCTAATTCCTTAGGTAATTCAAGAATTATCACAAACATTTAGCATAAGACTCATAAAGATGCATTGCAATAGAGTTCTATTCCTAGAATCAACATCACAATGGTAATCAACTTCAATTGCAATCCAGTAACCAATTTTCCAATTGTGAAATTGAATCTAACATCAATTCAAGGTTGATCAATCCAAGAGAAGTATTAAGCATAGAAGCAATTACTCAAACTGAATGAAATAGAATTGAAATCAGAAATCAAAGTCAATTCCATCAAATTCCAATTGAAATCATCCTAACCTAACCTAAGAGATCTAGCAACTCATAATAGAAAGAGAAGATATGGAAGAACTTGAGTAGGAGAGTGTGGAAGAATCCATAGAAGCATCAACTCTTGTTCCCAAGCTTGAATCCTCAAGGAAGTTGAGAGAAAGTGATGAACCAAGGTGAGAAAATTGTAAAAAAAATGAGTAAAAGATCCTTCCAAATCTGTCCAAATGCGAATTTATACTGGTTCTGTGTGTCGCCCAGCGTCGAACGCCCCTGGCCAGCGCTGGGCACTGGCTTCTACACGAAATGCACTTTTCTGTCAGAACTGGCGCTGAGCGTCCATGTCCTAGCACTGAGCGCTAGCCTGGATGCTCTCCGTCTGCACTGATCGCCCAAAGGCTGCGCTGAGCGCCCAAATGTTGTTGCAGCTTCTGTTTTCTGTTTCTTTTAGAGCCGAGCGACCGTTTCCTGAGATGAGCGCTGGACCTTTATTCCTACTCATTTTCAACATATTTTGATTGTATTTTTATCACAAATTAAGCCTCTAAAGATCAAAACTTTATATCAATGAATGTGTAAATTTTCTTATCACTTTTCCTACAAATCCTAAGATTATTTACAACTTATTTCTATTTGAATTCACAAACTAACATGTATTGCACATTCATCAGGTTTCATACCCAAACATCATCATTTGAAAATTATGTCTTGAATTTTGGACCTATCTCAACCCCACAAAACCGGCTTGTAAGGTGAGGATTGCCCAAGCTTTATAAGCACTACGTAGGTCATATCTCTAGGTGATGTGGGACTAAACAAACCCATCATACCCAGCACAATGAAGGTGCTGGTGGCTGCAATGAAGGCAGCACAAAGTTGCCGCAATTAAGGCAACTAGGGGTAGACCGCAATTAAGGCAGATTTCCAACATTATGCATGAACACTTCAATATTCGTAATCTAACTTCTTACTTAATTTCCAGAGATTCCAAACCTCTTTTCATTTTGAGCAGATCAGGCTCTTGCATGGCACATTGTCAGCGAAAAAAACAATGGTCAACACAACATGGCACACTGTACAACTTCTTGGTACAATGGTCAACACGAATCATGGCACACTGTCCGAACTCTCGGCACAATGATCAACACAATACATGGCACATCGTCCAAAACTCCCGGCACGATGATCAACACAACATGGAACATTGCCCATCAAGGCACAATGGTCAACGCGAGACATGGCACATTGTCCAAACATTCTGGTACAATGGTCAACACGATAAATGGAACATTTTGTCCAAAAAAACACATTGCCCATTAGGGTACAATGATCAAATTTACATGAAGTATTGTCCGTCAAGGTACAATGATCATCGCGATAAATGGAACATTTGTCCATTAAAAACACATTGTCCATTAAGGTACAATGATCAATACCGGCACGTCTTCCAACAAATGTATGTAAATTATTTTGTTTTCGACACTTTTCTTTGTTGTTCATTCTTTCCTTGTCGAAGCACAAAGGCTTACGACCATTTGTAGTTTTCAACATCTTAAGATTTTCATCATTAACACGGGACACAAAGTCCGAGTGCTCAGTCACGAAGCCCCTAGACCGATGTACCAGTCTTCGGCTCATAGTAATATAAAACAACATTAATCTTTTAACATTGTTTATTCCACCATAAAGTAGACACAATGTCCACAGGACATCAAGTCCATAACGTCGTAAGAACACTAGTACTCCGACGTCTCGGTTATTAAGTTCCATATCATCATTTACACCATTAAGTAAAACTTGATTACGGAAAATCATCTCAAATTGGAAATTCCTTTATAAAATCATCAAGTTACTAAAAACCTTTTCTGAAAACTTTACTTTTCAAAAAGAGAGTCACTTTAGACTAAATCTTGGTTTAATATGAATACTGCAACTTTAGGAAATACTTTTCAGAATTAACCGTCGTCTAGCATTTCTAAAGTATTTTAAGTCGAATTTTGACCTTTTCTCCTTAAATGATTTTATAAAATCATAATTAAGTTATTTTCATAGATTAATTTCTTAAAATAAATTTTTATAATATAATGGAATTTCTTACGTAAAAATTAGCAGTACTAAACTATTTCCAGCTTTCGTCCTCGTCATTACTCATTAACCATTCTTTCACCTAAAACATTATCAAATATGATGATTTTCAATATCTACTTCCACTTCCTTAAATCAAATCCCTTGAATTTTTCCTCAAGCTTTTTAAGCTTTTATCTTTAATTTAATTGGGCATTGACCACTTTCAGGCTTTCAGTCAATCAATCAACCAAACAGATAATCCCATACAACACAGTTATAGCATGCATCACAGTTATAACCAAATAACTCAATGAATCACATCAAATCACATAACCAATTAGAAAATAAATAATTAAAAACCACAACAATCACGACAGATAATTTTACAGACAACACTAAAATAGCGTATGGCTATCTAGAACTCCTTAGGCTTACTCTCTTTACCTCTTGAAGACAAGTGAAAGATCCTCGTCTTAATGCTCACATTAGTTCCAAGAGTGCAAATATCTACTCCACCAAGCAAGCATAGACGTGTTCAACGTCCCAGAGACACAAACCAAGCATGATAACAAACAGACAATTTCACCAAATCAGTTTTCATCCGAAAAACATACAATCAAAAGAAACCATATATTTAATTCAATAAATAGAATCGATTTCTCAATAAATTCGATTTGGGTAAAAAGGATCCATAATTAAAATTGGGGAAATTTTGATTTGGTTTGAGAATCATGAAATTGAACTTCTAACCATAAATTAAAAGTCTCAATTACATTAAAATAGAAACAATTTCATTGTTGAGGTTAAGTTGAAAATTTTGGGATTTTAGGGAAACTGGGGAAAATGAGATTTGCTCATAGAAAAGCGAAATTGATTTGTCAGAACTTAAATTAACAGTCCCAATTTCATAAATGCATAGTTAATTTTACAAAACATGACCAATTTCAATAAAAATCAAATTTGGGTTTTAGGGTTCATAACCTAAATTGGGGAAAATCCAATCCACTTAAAGAATGATAAAATTGATATAGGGAAACACTAATTTACAATCCCAATTGCATAAAAAAAAGTTTTAATTTCAGATTACAACATGAAATTAAGGAGCTAGGGTTAGGGTTTGTAACTGAAATTTGGGGTTTCTTGAAATTTAAGAAGATAAGGTGAGAAATCACTCACCCACAAGGAAGAAGAAGAAAGGAAGCGGTGGCCAGTCATGGGTGCGGCGGTGGTGACTCCGGCGATGCGGCGGTAGTGACGTTTCTGGAGTAACCATGAGCCAAAAGTGAAGGTAAGCTTAAAGAGAAGAAGAATAAGCTTAAACTAACAAGGTAAGGTTCGAAAATCACCATACATGGCGGCTAATCAAGCTTACCGCGGCCCAACGACGTCCCTAAATTGCACGGCGCGCGACCGGACGGTGGCTGCGGTGGAGGGTGGCATCGGCTAGAGACAAGGAAGGAGGAAGAAGATGAAGTGGGAACGAAGAAGAAGAGAGGAAAAAAAAATAAAGAAGAAGAGTGAGGGGGCTGTCGTGTGAGAGAGGGAGATTAAAGGAGGAAAAATTCTGATTAGTAATAGTAGGTACACAATGAGTGGCAAATATTAAGCCTAAAAATAAACATGTTTTTTGCTTTTGGATCTAAAAATAGCGGTTGACAATTATATACTTTCGAAATTTAAATTAGAGTAAAGATTGATAGTTGAACTGATCAACTAATAAATTTAACAGTCCAAAATTTAATCTCCGATTAATTTTAAACCAACATATTTTAAAATCTAGTATCAAATAGAGACAAATAGAAAAATTATTTTCTTTCAATCAAAATATTTAAAATATTTTTCTAAACAAATACTACTAGTGACAACAACATAATATTATTGTCTAGTAATCGTGATACACTGACATAAAACAGTATTAACGCACTCAAAAATTAATCTCACATGAGTAATTGAAATTACTCAAACCAAACCACATAAAATAAATTAAAATAAATATCTATAAAATTAATCAGTCCAAATAAAATAATCTAACTTATACACATATTTACTGTTATTGAAAAACAGTAAAAATGGGGTGTTACACACCCCACCTTTTAATAGACTCTATCTAACCAAAATATAAAATATTATAGTGAATTCCAAACAAATTATTTATTTTATATGATGTTATCTCTCTTTCTTATTTATTGAGCCTTTTATGAATTTTTGTGTTTAGTGGTAGTGTGGTACAGGTCTTCAAATCTTAAGGATAAAATAATAAATATAATATAATCTTTAGAAACATTGATAGTTTGTTATGATATTTGTCCTTACAAGCAAAATATAAGGAAACTGCCTCTATGAACTCATCTTGTAACATCTGGTGATGAACTTTGCACATAGAAAAAGACATTTACTTTACCAATTTTTACCATCGGTTATCTGACACTTGATTCAAACCTTGTTACTTTCAAGTTTCAATTGTTTTATTATCTGTTTAACTTAATAACGTGTGTTGAAAAGCTTGAATATGTAAACATTTCTTTTTAACTTAGATGCATAGTGTGTTTGAAAATGGGCACATTTATTTAACCAAAGGATAAAACTTTGTCTACCTAACCGCCTATATTAGTCCATCAATACCGTTATTCTAGTATACGAATGAATTTCCATGAAAGTTACATAATATCGTTGTTCTCTACCGACAAATTTTCATAAAAAATATATAATACCGTTATTCGTACCAATGAGTTTCTATACAAATTACGCGAAAGTATCACATTTGATTATTATTTTTTTCTCTGTGAACAAATAAAAAGGAAAATGTTGGTTGGTAAGAAAATGATTTTAATAAAATACAATATACTTTAATTACAAATGTCTTTTAAGAATGACTTATTTCAAAATAAAATTACCAATTGAAAAGTCTACATTAAAAAACAACATTTATTATTCCTGCTCTTAAAAATAGGCCTATTTTAGTCAATTACACTCGTATAGTTCCAACTTTTGCAACTCATGACTCATGAGTCATGGTTCCCAAAAGGCTATACCACGCAGCACCTGCCATATGAAAATCATGAGATAACTCCCTCTTTTTCACAATCATGAGAGAACACCCCACCTTTTAATAGACCCTTTCTAACCAAAATGTAAAATATTATAGTGAATTCCAAACAAATTATTTATTTTATCTGACGTTATCTCTCTTTCTTATTTATTGAGCTTTTTATGAATTTTTGTGTTTAGTGGTAGTGTGGTACAGGTCTTCAAATCTTAAGGATAAAATAATAAATAATATAATCTTTAGAAACGTTGATAGTTTGTTGTGATATTTGTCCTTACATGCAAAATATAAGGAAGTTGCCTATATGAACTCATCTTGTAACGTCTGGTGATGAACATTGTGTAGAGAAAAAGACATTTACTTTACCAATTTTTACCATTGGTTATCTGACACTTGATTCAAACCTTGTTACTTTGAAGTTTCAATTGTTTTATTATCTGTATAACTTAATTATGTGTGTTGAAAAGCTTGAACCTTTAAACATTTCTTTTTAACTTATATGCATAATGTGTTTGAAAATGGGCATAAGCTATTGTGGCAGTGCTTTCACGGTGGAAACATGAAAATGTGGATATTCACCGTGATTTCAAACATATGCACATTTATTGAACCAAAGGATAAAACTTTGTCTTGCTAACCGCCTATATTAGTCCATCAATTCCGTTATTCTAGTGTATGAATGAATTTCCATGAAAGTTACATAATACCGTTATTTGCTACCGACAAATTTTCATAAAATATATATAATACCATTTTTCGGTACCAATGAGTTTCTATAAAGATTACGCGAAAGTATCACATTTAATTAATTTTTTTCTTTGTGTACAAATAAAAAGGAAAATGTTGGTTGGTACGAAAATAATTTATGTACAGCTCTATAACGTTAATTTAGACTTATCTTTTTATTATTATTTTTTTAAATTTAAAGTTATAATCAATAAATATAAGGAAAACGTTCATTTGCCTATTTGTCAAATTTCGTAGAAACTGAATTTGTACGATATAGCATAATAGCATAACTCCATAAAAAAATTAAAATTTTAGTATCGTCATTATCCCGGATGTTATATTCTATCCTAGATATTAGACATTCAGCCACTATCCCAAACAATTTAGGATTAATTGCATAAACCTCATGAAACATTCAGAATGGAACATCCAACAAACTTATTAAGAACTAAAACTTATACCATTAATTCAAATATACTAGAACTTCAAAGGCTTTGTGGCTAGTCACCCAGAAGACTCAACTTTTGAGATGAGCAAAATGGACACAACCTGTGGTAAGTACAGAAAAAAAAGACCCATTAGAAAGTAGCAAATTAAGGATATACACATAAGCATATATTTGCTGCACAATTTGAAAGCACAAATTAGATGCAGATTATAAAATCATTCATGAGTTATATATATTACCTGTCGATTTACTCGTCAATCACAATAATTCCACATTTTTCCCATGCAGCCTTAACCAATCTCTTGCTTTCATAGAAATTCCCCTCTGGATCATAATAGTACTGTGCAAGAACGTAAACTCTATATTAATAAATATCACAACAGTTAAAACTATTGTAACACTACCATTGTAAACAGGGTTTTAAATAAAAGTTCATGACTGCAATTGAGATTACAATGATTTAGTTTTGAAGGCAAGATTTTAAATTGCGGGTTGCGGTCGCGGATGTGGTTGCTGCCACAATTACGGTCTCATATCGTTTTTGGAAACCTCCAAAATCTAAACGTTGTGGCCCAGATCGCAGTGGCGGACCTTTATTTAAAACATTGTTTGAAGGTCTCCAAAAATAAAATGCCACCACAATTACATCCCTATCGGCCGTATTTTCCTGCGATCGTCCATATTTGCGATAAACGCAACCCAACAATGACGACCGTAATTTAAAACTTTGATTGTAAGTTTAGATATCTACATGTTACAATACATATCCCAATTTATAGAGAAATGTTGTTTATCAAGAAGGTGGAAAAAGATCAGTATCATCCTCAAGGGTTGGCAAGATCTTAACTTTTAACAAAATACATACAGAAGAAAGAAAGAAAGAGGATTACCCTATACACTCTTCCATTTTGCATATGGCGTTCTTCTGCCACCCACCCAGGCAGCAACCAACCGTAAGTAGCTGAACTCATATCATAAAAAGTAAACGTTGTCCCATCACGCAAGCGGGTTCGCCGGTCTTTTCTCAAAATTTCTGTGATGGTCTTCCTTGTCACTTCAGAGAAATGTGCATACTTTTCCATTGTTGATTTTTTTGTGATCAGATTCACAATTGAGGTAGTAGTTATATTTGCACAGCTGTAGTGTAATGAAGCTGTCCTTCTTATCAACATATATATAATGATAGAAATTTAGTTTTTTAAGATATCTTATTTAATATACTTAGATTATATTTTAATATTTCACATATAAGTTTTTACTCTACTTTAAAATATTTAATATCTTGATATTTATCCACAAGGTATACATAGAAAATTTTTAAAATATTTAATATCTTAATATATTTAGATAATATTTTAATATTTTTCACAATTTAACATCATATGAGTCTTACTAACCAGGTGTGGGAATATACCAAACCGCTCGTTAGAGGCCTATGACGACCTTGTTTCACAAAACCTATTTAATAAATAAAAAAAAAAAAAAGGCAGTTCAACACTTTTTAAAAAAACCTATATAGCTACAGAGATCAAACCTAAGGCTTTACAAAAAGTCTCTATGAAATTAAAAAAAAACTAAAAATAAAAAAGAAATAGGTAAACGATTGAGATTTAAGTAAAATGGACGGTTAGATTCAATATCCGTTAGTGATTTAATGTTGGGTTAGGAAAAGGACCAATTTCACTAATTCATTTAGTTTGAGGATTAATTAGGAAGACTTAATAAATGAGTGTGCCTATTTGAAAATGGACTATAGTTTAGGGGGGCTGTATGCTCTTTTCGCTATAATCATAATCTGTTTTTGTCTGGGTCTATTTGTTGAAAAATGATTTTAAGATAATCTATTTTGATTGAGTGGTGGGAAAAAATCTCTTTTATATAGTAAATTATAAAAAAATGATATGAAGTTATTTCTATAATTTAATAACATTTTTTTAGAAGTTAGTTTTGAAGGGGTAAACATGGAAGAAAGTTTGAGAATGAAAAATAGTCAAATCACAACAATCTTAAGCTAAAACGAATTAAATGGCATAAAAAAACTTTTTTTGTCAAAAAAATATTTTTAAAAAATAATATCCTTACCCAAACATAACAAATTATACACAAAACAACATTTTACAACAAAAACAGTTGAAAGGGAAAAATTTAATCTTTCCCAAACAAGCTAAATTTGGTATATTTTCTTTATTAGACTTGATGTTATATTGTTATTGTACTATTACATATTAATTAACTTAATATATAATTAATTTTATAGTCAAATTGTATTATTAAATTAATTATAAAACATTACTTGTTAAATTAATAATTATAATGTAATAAAAGTTTTACTTTCCAGTCAAAAAAGTGTTACTTTATTATTACTTTATAAAGTAATAAATGTATTACTTTATATTTATACTAGTAAAATACAATATAATTTAATTACATATATTTTTTAACAATTTGGTATTTAATAAACAAAATACCTAGTGAAAAGTCTATATTTAAAAAAAAGGTCAATTATTATTCATGCTCCTCAAAAATCAAAATAGGCGAATTTCAATGAATAATGCTCCTATAGTTCCAAATTTTCGAACTCATGAGTCATGGCTCCCACTCTTAACAAAGCTATATACCACGCAACACCTGCCATAAGAAAATCATGAGATAACTCCCTCCTTTTCACAATCACGAGAGAACACCCACCTTGTAATAATCTTTATAAACATTGATAGTCGTAAACCTAAAAAGAAAAGAAAGGAAAAAAAAGAAACATTGATAGTTTGCTGTGATATTTGTCTTACATGCGCAATATAAAGGAAGCTATCTATATCATGTACTCATCTTGTAATGTCTGTTAATGAACTTTGCGCAGAGAAAAAGACATAAATTTTCCAATTTTTTTGATTATCTGACACTTGATTCAAACCTTGTTACTTTTAATTGTTTAATTTATTATTTGTTTCACTTAATTATGTGTGTTGAAAAGCTTGAACCTTTAAACATTTCTTTTTAACTTAGATACATAGTGTGTTTGGAAATGGGCAATTGGCAGCCCCGACGTGCGTCTGCCATTAGCTACTGTGGGTGGCTTTCATGGTGGAAACGTGAAAATGTTGATATCCACTGTGATTTCAAACATATGTGCATTTATTGAAGGGAAGAATAAAACTTTGTCTAGCTAACCGCCTATATTAGTCCATCAATACCGTTATTCTGGTACAATGGATTTTCATAAAAGTTACAAAATACTGTTATACGCATAAACCCTACGATTTTATCTCTGCACTCTAAACCAAAACATATGGTATATGAGCTATCTTGCTTTGAACTTTTCCTTTTGAAAAAGAATTTAATTGTATGAACTTTTAGTGTAAATATTTTATATTGTCAATCAATCATAAATTGATACATCATAAAAAAATGAACTCTTTAAAAAATACATCAATTTTCTTTCGTTTAACCAATTTTTTTCTTTTCAAAAAATTATGTCACACCTAAAACATCTGAAATTAATGACATAAAAATTTATTAAAAGTCCATAAATCAACAACACAATCTAATAAAAACTGCATAAGCAAAATAATCAAACATGAAAAAGGAAACATCTGAAATAGAGAAAATGTGGAAGACAGTAAAAGAAAAATAGAAATTACATCTTAGATCAAATACAAAAGAAACCTATGAAAGTCCCAAGAGAATTCTTGTGGGAGAATATCTTAGATGGCATTCATAAAATCACAATACTTGCCTTTGCTAATAAGATGAGTGTACCATTAATTTTTCTTTAAAATAGGGGGAGAAAGGTATTAATTCTTTTTTTTTTTTTTTTGAAGGAGTTGTTGCTCCCCTCGGACTACACTAAGGTCCGCCACTGATCTTGGGTATAGTATACGACCTACCTTTCATTGCACCATGTGTCAACCATAAACCAACATGCTCACTTGCAAAATGGTAAATCAATAATTTCATATATTTCACTTAATGTTAGGTTTGTTTATTCACTTCAGATTACACTACACTAAAAATTGCTTTTATTAAGTGGAGTGGCAGAGGTTGCAATATACTGAAACTCCTCATGGGGAACTAGTCAGATATAGATCATGTATAGATCGTATGCGAATTGACGATGTTGCAATTTTCAGCATTATAGACAATTACTTATACCTTATGTATTATGTATTGTTCACCAATTATGTTTCCTTTTCTAGTTCGTGTAGATGTGATACAAAGATTTTCAAAATTACTTGACACAATATGCATCCTGGGATGTAACCAAGTGAATGTTTGAACCATTTTAATCTGTGTCTCAATTGTTGAGTGATATAAAACGGAAATGGTCGAACTCCAATTTGGGCCAGTGCATCATGTATCAGAACCACCACAAAATCTCGGTAACATCTACATTGTAAACATGCGAGGTAATCATTATATTAGTTGGAGAGTAAAGCACGCACAATGGTTTTGTAGGGGCACATCGACAAAACATTTTGGAAGGACCACTTGTTGAGAATATATGATACTAATTCTTAATCGCTCAATACCTTGTCATTAATTACCCCCAACAGTTACAAGACATGGGGGTCAACCTAAACCCATATGTTACCCGCACTTCAACTATAACTAAACAATTGCCTACACGACAATGTGCACCCGGTTCTATAGCTCAACAATCCACACTCCAAGTTATCGAGAGTAGCATGCAATGTGAAACCCTTCAACCTCCTTGAATGTAATTTGATTATACTCCATCGCAACTAGAATATTCTCAATAGAAATTTCGTCTTTCGTCGATGGTGGAGATGATTTAATTAATTAGTTATTAGTTTTGTGTGAATGTTGAAACCTTAGAGCCGGTTAATGCTTATTTACAGACCTATATTCATTTAATACTACACCGATTCTCCTACCCTATTATTATTGTTTCTTGTATACCAAATATGGACAACTTCATAAATAACACACCAAATCGATCGAACAACCGGTTTTAATTTAGATGACATTATGGAGGTAGATGAGCCGCCTGTAAAAAATGAAACAACAAAGGCGAGTTTGATGATGGCGTCAATTTCCTTCATGTATCAGGCATTCTCCATTATGTGAGATCGACCATCATTTATGAGTTTAAATTTGGTATGTTCTTTTTATTAGACTTACAATAATGTTGTATTATTAAATATTGTACTATTATATAAATTATCTTAGTAAATAACTTTATAGCCAAATGGTATCATTACATTAATTAAAAAATATTAATCGTTAAATTAATAATTATAATTTAATAAAAGTATTACTTTATATTATATACTTATAAAATACAATATATTTTAATTACAAATGTCTTTCAAGAATGAATTATTTCAAAATAAAATTACCAATTGAAAAGTCTACATTAAAAAAAGAACAGTTATTATTCTTGCTCCTCAAAATAGGCATGTTTCAGTGAATTACGCTCATATAGTTCCAACTTTTGCAACTCATGACTCAGAAGTCATGGTTCCCAAGAAGGCTATACCACACAGCACCTGCCGTATGAAAACCATGAGATAACTCCCTCTTTTTTACAATCATGAGAGAACACCCCACCTTTTAATAGACCCTTTCTAACCAAAATATAAATTATTATAGTGAATTCCAAACAAATTATTTATTTTATCTGACATTATCTCTCTTTCTTATTTATTGAGCCTTTTATGAATTTTAGTGTTTAGTGGTAGTGTGGTACATGTCTTCAAATATTAAGGATAAAATAATAAATATAATCTTTAGAAACGTTGATAGTTTGTTGTGATATTTGTCCTTACATGCAAAATATAAGGAAGTTGCCTATATGAACTCATCTAGTAAAGTCTGGTGATGAATTTTGTGCAGAGAACAGACATTTACTTTGTCATATGATATTGTGGCAGTGGCTTTCATGGTGGAAACATGAAAATGTGGATATTCACCGTGATTTCAAACATATGCATATTTATTGAACCAAAGGATAAAACTTTATCTAGCTAAACGCCTATATTAGTCAATCAATATCGTTATTCTGGTATACGAATGAATTTCCATGAAAGTTACATAATACCGTTATTCACTACCGACAAATTTTCATAAAAAATATATAATACCGTTATTCGGTACCAATGAGTTTCTATAAAGATTATGCGAAAGTGTCACATTTAATAAATATTTTTCATTGTGAACAAATAAAAGGAAAATGTTGGTTGGTACGAAAATGTACTGCTCTATAATGTTAATTCAGACTCATCTTTTGATTATTTTTTTTAAATTTAAAGTTATAATCAATAAATATAAGGAAAACGTTCATTTGCCTATTCGTCAAATTTCGTAGAAACTAAATTTGTACGATATAGCATAATAGCATAACTGCATTAAAAAATTTAAAATTTTAGGATCGTCATTATCCCAGGTGTTATATTCTATCCTGGATATTAGACATTCAGCCACTATCCCAAACAATTTAGGATTAATTGCATAAACCTGCTGAAACATTCAGAATTGAACATTCAACAAACTTATTAAGAACTAAAACTAAAATCATTAATTCAAATATACTACAACTTCAAAGGCTTGATGGCTAGTCACCCAGAAGACTCAACTTTTGAGATGAGCAAAATGGAAACAACCTGTGGTAAGTACAGAAAAAAAAGACCCATTAGAAAGTAGCAAATTAAGGATATACCCATAAGCATATATTTGCTGCACAAATTTAAAGCACAAATTAGATGCAGATTATAAAATCATTGATGAGTTATTTATATTACCTGTCGATTTACTCGTCAATCACAATAATTCCACATTTTCCCCATGCAGCCTTAACCAATCTCTTTCGTTCATAGAAATTCCCCTTTGGATCATAATAGTATTGCACAAGAACGTAAACTCTATATTAATAAATATCACAACAATTAAAACTACTGTAACACTACCATTGCAAACAGGATTTTAAATAAAAGTTCATGACTGCAATTGATATTACAATGATTTAGTTTTGAAGACAAGATTTTAATTTCGGGTTGTGGTCGTGGTTACGGTTGTTGTCGCGGTTACGTAGCGTTCATCACAATTGCGGACATTTGTGGGAAAATGTGGTCGATGCGGCCGCAATTACGGTCGGATATCGTTTTCAGAGACATCCAAAATCTAAACGTTGCGGCCCAAATCCCGGTGGCAGATCTTTATTTAAAACCTTGTTTGATGGTCTCCAAAATTAAAATTCCATTACAATTGCATCCGTATCGGCCGTAGTTTCCTGTGATCGTCTATAATTGCAATAAATGCAACGCAACATCAACGAAGACCATAATTTAAAACTTTGATTGTAAGTTCAGATATCTACTGTTTACAATACATATCCCAATTTATAGAGAAATGTTGTTTATTAAGAAGGTGGAAAAAGATCAGTATCATCCTCGAGAGTTGGCAAGATCTTAACTTTTAACAAAAAACATACAGAAGAAAGAAAGATGATTTCCCTATACACTCTTCCATTTTGCACATGGCATTCTTCTGCCACCCACCCAGGCAGAAACCAACCATAAGTTGCTGAACTCATATCATAAAAAGTAAACGTTGTCCCATCATGCAAATGGGTTCGCCGGTCTTTGCTCAAAATTTCTGTGATGGTCTTCTTTGTCACTTCAGAGAAATGTGCATACTTTTCCATTGTTGATTTTTTGGAGATCAAATTCACAATTGAGGTAGCAGTTATATTTGAACAGTAGTAGTGTAATGAAGCTGTCTTTCTTAGCAACATATATGTAATGAAATAAATTTGGCTTTTTTTTACATAGAATACATAGAATACACATGGTATACATAGAATATTTTTAAACTATTTAATATCTTAATATATTTAGATAATATTTTATTATTTTTCACAATTTAACATCATATGAGTCTTACTAACCAGGTGTGGAAATAGGCCAAACCGCTCGTTAGAGGCCTATGACGACCTAGTTTCGCAAAGCCTATTTAATAAATAAAAAAAGCTAGTTCAAGGCTTTTCAAAAAAACCTATATAGCTAAAGATATCAAACCTAAGGCTTTACAAAAAATCTCTATGAAATTAAAAAAAAACTAAAAATAAAAAAGAAATAGGTAAATGGTTGAGATTTAAGTAAAATGGATTGTTAGATTCAATAGTCGTTAGTGATTTAATTTTGTGTTAGGGAAAGGACCAATTTAACAAATTCATTTAGTTTGAGGATTAATTAGGAAGAATTAATAAATGAGCGTGCCTATTTCAAAATGGACTATAGTTTAGGGGGGACTCTATGCTCTTTTCGCTATAATCATTATCTGTTTTTGTCTTGCTCTATTTGTTGAAAAATGATTTTAAGATAATCTATTTTGATTGTGGTGGGAAAAAAAATCAGTTTTATATAGTAAAATAGGAAAATGGATACGAAGTTATTTGTATAATTTAATAACATTTGTTTATAAGTTAGTTTTGTAGGGGTAAAATGAATTAGAAGCTTATAGAAACGTTGATAGTTTGTTGTGATATTTGTCCTTACATGCTAAATATAAGGAAGTTGCCTATATGAACTCATCTTGTAACGTCTGGTGATGAACTTTGCGCAGAGAAAAAGACATTTACTTTACCAAATTTTACCATTGGTTATCTGACACTTGATTCAAACCTTGTTGCTTTCAAGTTTCAATTGTGTTATTATATGTATAACTTAATTATGTGTGTTGAAAAGCTTGAACCTTTTAACATTTATTTTTAACTTAGATGCATAGTGTGTTTGAAAATGGGCAATTGACACGATGTGTGTTTGCCATAAGCTACTGTGGCAGTGGCTTTCACGGTGGAAACATGAAAATGTGGATATTCACCGTGATTTCAAGCATATGCACATTTATTGAACCCAAGGATAAAACTTTGTCTAGCTAACCACCTATATTAGTCCATCAATACTGTTATTCTGGTATATGAATGAATTTCTATGAAAGTTACATAATATCGTTATTCGCTATCGACAATTTTTCATAAAATATATATAATACCATTTTTCTGTACCAACGAGTTTCTATAAAGATTACGCGAAAGTATCACATTTAATTAATTTTTTTCTTTGTGAACAAATAAAAAGGAAAATGTTGGTTGGTACGAAAATGATTTTAATAAAATACAATATACTTTAATTGCAAATGTCTTTTAGGAATGACTTATTTCAAAATAAAATTTTCAATTGAAAAGTCTACATTAAAAAAAAGAACAGTTATTATTCCTGCTCCTCAAAATAGACCTGTTTCAGTGAATTACGCACGTATAGTTCCAACTTTTGCAACTCATGACTTAGGAGTCATGGTTCCCAAGAAGGTTATACCACACAGCACCTGCCATATGAAAATCATGAGATAACTTCCTCTTTTTCATAATCATGAGAGAACACCCCACCTTTTAATAGACCCTGTCTAACCAAAATATAAAATATTATACTCAATTCCAAACAAATTATTTATTTTATCTGACATTATCTCTTTTTCTTATTTATTGATCCTTTTATGAATTTTAGTGTTTAGTGGTAGTGTGGTACAGGTCTTCAAATCTTAAGGATAAAATAATAAATATAATATAATCTTTAGAAACGTTGATAGTTTGTTGTGATATTTGTCCTTACATGCAAAATATAAGGAAGTTGCCTATACGAACTCATCAAGTAACATCAGGTGATGAACTTTGTGCAGAGAAAAAGACATTTACTTTGCCATACGCTATTGTGGCAGTGGCTTTCACGGTGGAAACATGAAAATGTGGATATTCACCGTGATTTCAAACATAAAAGGTTAGCTTCCTGGAAACATAGGCATCATTCTATAGGTGGAAGGGTTACGCTAATTAATTCGGTTCTGTCTTCTTTACCTGTTTATTTACTTTCCATGTATAAAGTTCCTAAGAAAGTGCTAAAGGTTCTATATAGTATTCAAAGGAATTTTTTGTGGGGTGGTTTTAATGAATCCCGAAAAGTTTGTTGGGTGAGTTGGGAGAAGGTATGCACACCAAAGGAGAAGGGAGGTTTAGGAATTAAAATTTGGAAGTCTTCAATATCAGTCTCTTATCAAAGTGGAAATGGAGGTGCCTACATGAACCCGATGCGGTCTGGTATAGATTTTTATCTCTTAAATATGGTCCTCTAGTCAGAATTCTCCTTGAGGGCACCAGAGTTCGCAGTCATGATTCACTTTGGTGGAGAGATTTGGTATCCTGTCATCCAGGCTGGTTCTATGATTCAGTATGCATTAAACTTGGGAGTGGGGATGTAGCACGCTTCTGGGAAGACAATTGGTTAGGGCCTTGCTCAATTAAATCTGCTTTTCCGGTTTTGTTTGATGCAGCAGCAAATAAAAATGCATGCGTTGCTGAAGTTGGCTCGTGGATCAACGGTACTTGGGTTTGGAATTGGGTCTGGAACCATCATCTTTCGGCTATGGAGGAAGTATTCTTGGTGGAGGTACAAGCTTTGTTGTATGGGCACAATCCTTGTGAATCAGAAACTGATATTTGGAGGTGGAAACTTGATCCCTCGGGTAATTTTTCTGTTAAATCAGCTTATTCAGATATCATATCTAGAGATGACGGGTTTGCCTTGAATCAGAATTTATCTAGAGCTATTATGGCTGTTTGGGAGACTTCCATTCCCTCAAAGGTGGCGGTTTTTGTTTGGAGGCTTTTGTTAGATAGGTTGCCGACTAGGGATGCTCTTCTAAAAAGAGGCATTATTATGGACAACCATAACACCTGTTGTGTTTTTTGTTCTGTTGACATTGAATCTGTTAGTCATGCTCTCTTCTCTTGCCCTTTTGCTTATAAAGTGTGGAGCTCAGTTTTTGAGTGGATTGGTTTGTCTGGGGTTTGGCATCATGAGGTAATTGAAAATTTTGTGCAGCATTGCCTTCCTTGCAGAGGTAGGTGGGGTAAGAAGGTGAAATATATTATCTGGAGTGCGGTGGTATGGTGTTTATGGCTATTACGCAACAGAATCATTTTCAGTGATAGTGTGGCTGACCTTTCTGATGCTTTATCTAATATAAAATTGGTTTATTGGGGGTGGTTTTTAGCTAAGGAAGGTAGAAATTCAAAGTGGAAATTTTCTGATTGGTGTATGAACCCTTTGGGTTGTTTTGACCATTTGATGTAAACATTTGATTTGTATTGGGTTTGAGTACTTCTTGTACTCCATATTCAATAAATTTTTGCTTATCAAAAAAATACCATTATTTTGGTATATGAATGAATTTCCATGAAAGTTACATAATACCGTTATTCACTACCGACAAATTTTCATAAAATATATATAATACCGTTATTCGGTACCAATGAGTTTCTATAAAGATTATACTAAAGTATCACATTAAAATAATTTTTTAATTTGTGAACAAATATAAAGGAAAATGTTGGTTGGTACAAAAATGATTTACGTACAGCTCTATAACGTTAATTCAGACTGATATTTTGATTATTTTTTTAAATTTAAAGTTATAATCAATAAATATAAGGAAAATGTTCATTCGCCTATTCATCAAATTTCGTAGAAACTGAATTTGTACGATATAGCATAATAGCATAACTCCATAAAAAAAATTAAAATTTTTGGATCGTCAGTATCCCAGATGTTATATTCTATCCTTGATATTAGACATCCAGCCACTATCCCAAACAATTTAGGATTAATTGCATAAACCTAATGAAACATTAAGAATTGAACATCCAACAAACTTATTAAGAACTAAAACTAATATCATTAATTCAAATATACTAGAACTTCAAAGGCTTCATGGCTAGTCACCCAGAAGACTCAACTTTTGAGTTGAGCAAATTGGATACAGCATGTGGTAAGTACAGAACAAGACGGAAGAATAGATTGGAATATGTTAAGAGTATGAGCTTTTTAGTACCTCACATTTTTAGAGAAGGAAACTCTTGTTCCGATAAACTTGCATCTTTTGGAATTTCTTCTAAGTGTTTTACTTGGTGGAATTTGATCCCCAATTTTGTAATGGAAGACTTTTCTATGAATAGATTAGGCCTTGATAGCTATAGATTTAGATGACTTGTTCATATACATGGGTTTGGTCTATATCCCCCCATGCTTTATGTTTTCTTTCTTTTTCTTTTTTAATGAATAAAGGGTATGCTGCATGTCGCGACCGTCCCATCCGGGAGCCGCGAAAAAGAAGGTAAAAACAGAGGAGTCGCCACTAAGATTTTTATTGGGAAAATCTTAGAAAACCCAATTATTTAAAGGTAAACTGGTCTTTTGAAAAAAGAGAGATATGAGTCCGGGAGTCGGTTACGAGTAGGGAAGGTGTTAGCACCCCACATCGCCCGTTTAAAAACGGTACCTCAAGTTAATTGTGCAAAAACATTTTAATAACCTTTTAAATATTTATTTTACCCCGAAAATTATTTACAAGAAAGAATTATTTTAAATTTTAACTTTTGACTTTTATTAATTTTTTTTATATTTTTAACTTTATAGTTTATAAAAACTAAATGAGGTTGAACATGGTACATGGGTCCACAGAGCAACCTCAAATCTAAGGGATTAAACATGGCACCGTGTCCATAGAGCATCCCTGGAAAGAGAAAAGTTTAATTATTTTGGTTAATTATTTAAACATAAAAAGGGACACAAAAAAAAAAGGAAAATTTAGTTTTGGCCCGACAAGATGATTTATCTTGCTCCTACGTATTCCCGGGTGCGATGGGAAACTCAAAGCCACGTAGTTCTTTCAAAAAAGATTTGATTGGTTGATTAATTTTATTTCTTTTTTTGAAAAAAAGGGATTTGATTTTGGAAAGATTTTTATAAAAAAAGGATTTTTTTTTTTTGAAATAAGTTTAGTCTTGCACAGGGTCCAAGATAGCAGTGCTACACGATAAACCCTTACAATTCATACGACACTTGAGGATGAAAAATCATACATCAACGTCGTAGATTGTTGTGTGGATTCGAAAGATTTTATTTTACTTTGAAGATTTTGTTCTATTTTATTTTTATAAGAAAAAGAAATTATACCATTTGAGGATGCATTTTTCTTAATGAGACAAGAACACAAATTTGACCCAATCCTAAAAAGCTCATGACCAGAGAAGGCTTGAAAACAATTTTTTTATTTTTTTGAAAGGATATGGCCCAAGTTAGTGAAACCCAAACTTAAGCCAAAAAAAAAAGAAAAAGAAGAAAAAAAAACTGAGAAAGGCATTTGGCATCCACTTCTCAATCAGAAACCCAATGACACCTAAAGCCCAAAACACAATAACCCACCATCACAGAATAACGGTAACATAAAAAAAAACAAATGAAATAAAAAGCCAAAGAGGAAGCTTCTGGCTTCTCCATCGTTACCCAGGGGAATGGGCAGAAACGAAGAGGCTGCGCACAGAGGGGTCAGACGGCACGATGGCGGAGCAGTGAAGGGCGACTGGAGGACGGTGATGATGGCAACGTCTGGTGGTGGTGATGGGCGAAGCCGGCAGCGAGACTGAACTGAGATGGAAGCGCCCACAGATCTGCAGTTGCTGGATTTGCAGAGGCGGAGGTCGTGGCCGCGAGGGACGACACGGGCGACGGCGAGACGGGGTGTGGTGTACGTGCGTGGAGGAATAGCGACGTGGCGGTGACGATGGACCTGCTACAGATCCGGGGCGGATCCGTGGCAGGGATGAGCGGATCTGGTTCGCTGGTCCACCCTTTTCTTCATTCCTCTGTGATGCGCAGAAAACGGAGGAGGGAACAGGTGGGACGGTGGTAGACTCGAGTGGAGCACAGCGGAAGGGGGGGGGGGGGGGGGTTGTGTGACTGGTGGGTTAACGGAGGAGCTGGTCTAACGGCGGTTCTTTGTGGGTCGTTCCCTTCCTCCCATTTATTCTCTTCTCTTTTTTCTTTTTGTTTGGAATCTGATCTAACTGCTTGGTGGATATGGTGTTTGGCAATTTATTTAAGTGAAAATGGGAAGTCACCTGGGGTATAATACAGGCCGTGGGTTCTTTGTGGTTATGGAAGTGTTGGTGATGAGGGGTGGTGAAAGGTTAGGAATGGAGAAGGTGGAATGGTGTCTGGTGGATTAAGGGCAGTCCCAATGCAGGGTGGCCGAGAGGAATAAGAAAATGGAGAGTATTGAGTATTTTGTTTTTCTGCTGCTGTTTCTTTTTACTGTTTTCTCCCCTCTGTTTTTTTTTTCATATCTGAATCGTCTTCCCCCTTTAAATATTTCTACTGTTGCAAGACTCCAAAACAGGACCCAATGTCCTCTGCCATGGTTGCAATGCAGGGTCCTTTTCAACATTTCCAATTTTACTGATTCTTTGTTTGTTGAGTCTTTCCTTGATGCTGCAAATTTCCTTGTTCATGTTGAGTACTTTTCTCTTTGGTTCAGGTTTGACTCTCTCAAAAGTAGCAGAGCATTCCTTCTTCCCATTTTTACCTTATTGATACTTGAATTTTGAAATCATTTTTGTTGAAAATGCCTAACACTGTCTCATTCCATTTAAGCTTCTGAAATGTATTAAGGAATTTGGCCTCTTCCTCTTGGTTCTGTTCCTCTTGGTTCTGCACACTTGTTTTGTCCCTTTCCTATTTTATTTTATTTTTATTTTTATTTTTTATATATTTTTTTTAAAAAAAAGAGGTCAGCCCCTTTTTGTTTGAGATGGGATGATGTAAGTGGATTGGGCTAAAAGAGATGGGCCAAATAATGGATATATTTTATTTTTATTTATTTATTTATTTATTTATTTATTTATTTTTTACAGATTTTTATTTTTTATTTTTCTCAATATGGGTTAAAGAGAGAGAAAAAGAGGACAAAATTAGGTGTTCACAGCTGCCCCTCTTTACTTGTTTCTTATTAGATAGTAGGTGTAACCGCAGTTAACCTATTATCGTTATAAGAAACGAGTAAAGACATGAACTCCAATTTTGGCCGGAGTTCACTGACAAGTAAACAGGTGCATAATTAAAAGCTTACGGGACAGACTGCCCGCAGAAGCTCGAGCAGAAAGATAAAAAGCTTACGGAGTCGGTTGTCCGATGAAGCTTGACAGAAAAGGTAAAAGCTCGTGGAGTCGGTTATCCACTGAAACTGGAGAAGAAAAGAATAAAAAGCTTGTGGAGTCGGTTATCCACTGAAGCTTGACAACAAAATGTAAAAAGCTTGTGGAGTCGGTTATCCACTGAAGCTTGAAAGAAAAGTTGAAAGCTTGCGGAGTCGGTTGTCCGCTGAAGCTTGAAGGGAAGGATCAAAAGCTTGCGGAGTCGATTATCCGCTGAAGCTTGAAAGAAAAGTTGAAAGCTTGCGGAGTCGGTTGTCCGCTGAAGCTTGAAGGGAAGGATCAAAAGCTTGCGGAGTCGATTATCCGCTGAAACTTGAAAGCAAAATGCGACAAGCTTGTGGAGTCGGGTATCCGCTGAAGCTTGAAAACAAAATGATTAAAAGCTTGCGGAGTTGGTTATCCACTGAAGCTTGAGAAGAAAAGTTGAAAGCTTGCGGAGTCGGTTGTCCGCTGAAGCTTGACAGAAAAGGTAAAAAGCTCGTGGAGTCGGTTATCCACTGAAGCTTGAAAGCAAAATGCGAAAAACTTGCAGAGTCGAGTATCTGCCGAAACTTGGAAAGAAATGTTGAAAGCTTACGGAGTCGGTTGTCCGCTGAAGCTTGAAAGCAAAAGAATTAAAAGCTTGCGGAGTCGGTTATCCACTGAAGCTTGGAAATAAATGTTGAAAGCTTACGGAGTCGGTTGTCCGCTGAAGCTTGAAAGCAAAAGAATTAAAAGCTTGCGGAGTCGGTTATCCACTGAAGCTTGGAAAGAAATGTTGAAAGCTTACGGAGTCGGTTGTCCGTTGAAGCTTGAAAGCAAAAGGATAAAAAGCTTGTGGAGTCGGTTATCCACTGAAGCTTGACAGCAAAATGTAAAAAACTTATGTGGTCCTATGCCTATAGGAGCCAATAAAGGTATAGCTTATGAGCCCTCTGCCCGTTAAAGCTAAACAAAACGAAGCTTACGAGGCCCTATGCCTGCTAAAGCTAACAAGACATGACTTTTAGGGCCCTGCGCCCGGTAAAGCCAAACTATAACAAAACAAAACTTAAGAGGCCCTACGCCTGCTAAAGCTGACAAGACATGACTTTTGGGGCCCTGTGCCCACTAAAGTCAAACTACAACAAAACAAAACTTAAGAGGCCCTATGCCTGCCTAAGCTGACAAGACATGACTTTTGGGGCCCTGTGCCCACTAAAGCCAAACTACAACAAAACAAAACTTAAGAGGCCCTATGCCTGCTAAAGCTGACAAGACATGACTTTTGGGGCCCTGTGCCCACTAAATTCAAACTACAACAAAGCAAAACTTAAGAGGCCCTATGCCTGCTAAAGCGACAAGACATGACTTTTGGGGCCCTATGCCCACTAAAGCCAAACTACAACAAAACAAAACTTAAGAGGCCCTATGCCTGCTAAAGCTGACAAGACATGACTTTTGGGGCCCTGTGCCCACTAAAGCCAAACAAAACAAAGCTTATGAGGCCCTATGCCTACTAAAGCTAACAATAACATGACTTTTGGGGCCCTGTGCCCGGTAAAGTCGAACAAAACAAAGCTTATGAGGCCCTATGCCTACTAAAGCTAACAATAACATGACTTTTGGGGCCCTGTGCCCGCTAAAGTCGAACAAATGCAAAGCTTATGAGGCCCTATGCCTACTAAAGCTAACAATAACATGACTTTTGGGGCCCTGTGCCCGCTAAAGTCGAACAAATGCAAGAAGTGATGTTGACTTTGTTGATGCATGAAATGATGGGACAATGTATGATATGAGAGACGATTTTTTATGATTGGTGAAAACTGTGATAATTTTTTAATGATGCATGAGATCTATTTTATGATCCTGATTATTTTTCATGCATGAGATCATTGATGGGAACTCTGATTTTATTTTATTTTTTATTTTTATTTTTTTGCGAAAAACTCTTTGATCATTGGCTCCTTAGAGTCCTGATTGCAGCCGAGATTGGGGATGAGCTAGAGGAAGACACCTTGATCACTAACTTGCTCAACTGATGCTTAGTTTCTTGGCTGAGATATGCTTCTTCGTAATGATTATCCCAATTGGATGAGATTGCCTGATCAATCTTTCAAGGATGTGACTTGCCCCAGCCTTCATGTATTGGGAGCTTTTTATGGCTTGTCCTCTTAAACTGCCCCAGTTTATCAGTTTGAGGAGACTTCTTGTACTTTGTTTGTATTTGACCCTAATTTTTGCGTAGGTCGCTCTTTGCGAGTTTTCAACCTACCGGGTCGCTCTAACTTTTACCCAGGCTGCCTTTTCAGGTTTTCAGTCTGGCGAGCATTTTTGTTTACTTTTTATTTTCCTTTTTGATTTTGATTTTTCCTTCTTTTTTGACGTGGACAGTTTTGTCAGCTTTATTTGTGAAGATCAAAGCTCTTGCTTGAATTGCCAACCGAGGATGCCACTTTCTTCCTCGTATTCAGAATTCTTCTGACCAGAGTTGTTCATCAAAGATTTACCATTAGACGGTTGAATTGTATCATTGAACTCATGTTTACCTTACCTGAAGCATCATGTAACAAACATGCATGGATTCAAAGGTATGACAGGAAAAACAATACGGCCTGAACAACTTCTCGATTTGTTGGAAGTTTGACAACTCAAATGGTATTCAAGAGAACATAAATGAAGCAAGATGCACAAGAGGTGATATGAAGATTAGAACGGCATTGCCCCAGTTTGGATTGATTTGATTATGGCGATTGTCTCGATATTCATAAGAACAAAATTGCCCCAGAGTAGTTTCCTTGAGGATGAAGTGCCCCAATGTAGGGTTCCCAGAATGAAACTGCCCCAATGTAGGGCACTTGATATGGAAAACTTGAGAATGATGTTGCCCCAGTGTAGGGCATCCAATAATGGAGATTCTCTAGAATAAGGCCCTTGAAAGCAAAGTTTTGCCCCATGTAGATCTTGCCCAACCTTTTGCCTAGACTGCCTATGAGGGTTTTCAGCCTAACAGGCTTTCTTTTTTCTTTTTTCATTCTTTTTTGGATTTTTTTTTATTTTTTAAGAGGAGCAATCAATTAAAAACTAGAAGAGCACAAACTTTTTGTCTCGAAATGAAGTTGATGAAAAAGTAGCAATCATTCATTGATCAGAGTGGACTTTTTGAGGCTTGTAACGTGGCTAATGGTTGGGGGTCATGAAAAAAAGATATAAGGCTCAAACAAATGTTTTAAGGTTGAATAGGACCAAGGATCCATGATCTTTTCGATTTCCAAGAACATTTGTTTTCCTCTAACTTTCCCTTTTTTTTTTTTTCGTTTTACATGAGGTTTTTTTTTATCCTCTTTCTTTCTCTTCTTTTTCTTCTTCTTCTTCTTCTTCCTTTTTTTTTTAATTCTCTTTTTTTTGTTACGCTTCATGATCACCATTTCCTTCTTGCTTGCCCCTTGTTTAGTGGTGATCCTTGTCCAAGGTTCTTTGAAGAAAACTTTCAGGCTCAAAAGGGGTAACAAGGGATAATGATGATATTTTGCTAAAGGTAGAGAAAAAATGGCCAATCTTCATTTCAAATCATGATTGTTTATTTTTTTTAAACTTTATTTTAGAGACAAAGAGATGGTGCTCACCAAGTGTTTATTTATTTGCTCCTCTTTTATTTGTATTATTTTCTTTCTTTCTTTCTTTTTTTTTTTTTGAAAAGGTATGGGCACATGTGGGCTTCATTGTTGTCCACAAAGAACTTTCAAGAAAGTGGGCCTTATTAACCAAACCAAAAAGGTACTTGGGGAAGAAAAAAAAAAGGGAATATGATATATGAGTATGACGAGAGAAACATTATGGTGGGGATGAAGATGTAAAGAAAGGATGAGACAAGGTACGCATGCAAATCCATTACATTAATGCTTCAAGAAAGTGAACATGGTTCAATTATCTCATGATAGAATACAACATAACCATTGTGTCATGGTAAATCCCTGATTAACAAATCTTGCCTTGGTTACTTAGAAATTCTCAAGATGGGGATCACAAAGTATTGGCTCTTTTCAATCACTAGGATTGAATCTCTGATGATGTTAGCATAGCCTTCATCTTGAACTCTCCATAGTTGATTGGGACCGTCCTTATCATGATTTCTTTTTTCCTCGGTCAGGGCCTTATTATCCTGAATTTGCATGATTTTCCAAAGACCACTCCATAAGAGCGTGAATATGTGCTACCTGACTCCAGTAGGACTATATAAAATCCTTCACATTGACATCCAAACATCCATGATTAGGCAAAAGGTTGTGCCTACATTTTTCGGCCACTTGAGCAAATATTGTCTCCAGTTCCACCTCATGATCAAAGGTTTAGTTGACATTCTTTTTTATTGAAAGTGCAGTGGTTTACTTTTCTCCAAGAAAGGAGAATAATGCATGAAATGCATGGAATGAATTATTTTTAATAAATCTTCGACTTAAAAAGAAATGAGTATATGAAATGCATAAAAAAAGTTTTTTTTTAGCCAAGTACTAATGCGTAAGATGCATGAAAGGAATTCTTTATGTTATTATTATTATTTTTTAACTAGAGAATTGTATGAAATAAATTTTTTTTTAACAATGGCAATGCATGCGTTTTTTTTTTTTTATGTATGAGATGAATGATTTGTTTTTATATTGACCCAAAGATGTATGAAATGCATGTAATGGTTTATTCTTTATCAAATTTTCTTGAGAGATGCATAAAAAAATGAGATGAATGAATTTTTATTTTTATTTTTTATTTCTTTTTTTATCCAAGAGGTTAATGAAATTGATGCATAAGATGCATGAAGAAGATTGAGTTTTTATTTTTATTTTTTATTTTTTCACCATATGCATGACATGATTTTTATCTTTTAATTTTTCCTCATGTGGTTGTCACAGAAAGTAATTGATGCATGCAATGCATGAAAAATGATTTTGTTTTTATTTCTTCATATTGACTCAAAAAATTAATTAATGCATGAGATGCATGGATCATCCTTTTTTATTCTTCTACGAAAAATATGAGTTACAAAAAAATGGATGAGCTATATATATATATATATATATATATATATATATATATATATATATATATATATATATATATATATATATATTTACACAAGCCCATTTTTTATTCACAGGAATGCATGAGTTACAAAATATGAAGAATTTTTGTTTTCGTAAAAAAACAAAATGACTCGTATAAATCAATTTTTTCTTTTAGAAAAAAAATGTGGATTTTTTTTGACAAAAAAATAAAATAAAAGACATGAAGATAGGTAACGGAAAAAAAAAATATGCTCCCTTTGTGTCCTAAGATTTAGGGTTGACACACCTAAAGTCCTGACTTTAACAGGCTGGTCCCTAAGTTGTTTTATCAGTGAAAATTGGGTAGGGTCTAGACTTCTAAAATCCATGGTCCTCAGATTGCCCCTATCCCGAAAGATAAGGATCTAACTCATGAGTCTACCCACAAGTAGGGATAAACCCTCTCAATATGACCATCCCATGATATCGGGTACAACCTGAGTGGTGAATCGACAAATATCAGGGGGGTACAAGACCTCTTCAATGACAATGTCGACACACCGCCTAATCCTTAAGCTTACTGCAAGCTCGGGTATAGAGCTAAAAGTGTGTGAAATAAGTGTAAGTGATGTGTGTGCTGGGAGCATACAAACCTGCTCCAAACCTATTAAAATGAAAACTACATCACACATGCAAAAAAGAACAGCCAACAACATAATAATTCTCTACCCTAGGGTTGCAAGAATATACAAAGGCATATATTAAAGCATATAACAATTTACAAAACAAATAAAACAAAGAGGGGTAAAACTAATATTTTCAAAGTTATTAAAAGAAGTTGCACAACCAACTATGATATGCCTGACTCTCTAAAATCTCCAGTGGAGTCGCCAGCTGTCGCGACCGTCCCGTCCGGGAGCTGCGAAAAAGAAGGTAAAAACAGAGGAGTCGCCACTAAGATTTTTATTGGGAAAATCTTAGAAAACCCAATTATTTAAAGGTAAACTGGTCTTTTGAAAAAAGAGAGATATGAGTCCGGGAGTCGGTTACGAGTAGGGAAGGTGTTAGCACCCCACATCGCCCGTTTAAAAACGGTACCTCAAGTTAATTGTGCAAAAACATTTTAATAACCTTTTAAATATTTATTTTACCCCGAAAATTATTTACAAGAAAGAATTATTTTAAATTTTAACTTTTGACTTTTATTAAATTTTTTTATATTTTTAACTTTATAGTTTATAAAAACTAAATGGGTTGAACATGGTACATGGGTCCACAGAGCAACCTCAAATCTAAGGGATTAAACATGGCACCGTGTCCATAGAGCATCCCTGGAAAGAGAAAAGTTTAATTATTTTGGTTAATTATTTAAACATAAAAAGGGACACAAAAAAAAAAAGGAAAATTTAGTTTTGGCCCGACAAGATGATTTATCTTGCTCCTACGTATTCCCGGGTGCGATGGGAAACTCAAAGCCACGTATTTCTTTCAAAAAAGATTTGATTGGTTGATTAATTTTATTTCTTTTTTTGAAAAAAAGGGATTTGATTTTGGAAAGATTTTTATTAAAAAAGGATTTTTTTTTTTTGAAATAAGTTTAGTCTTGCACAGGGTCCAAGATAGCAGTGCTACACGATAAACCCTTATGAAAAATCATACATCAACGTCGTAGATTGTTGTGTGGATTCGAAAGATTTTATTTTACTTTGAAGATTTTGTTCTATTTTATTTTTATAAGAAAAAGAAATTATACCATTTGAGGATGCATTTTTCTTAATGAGACAAGAACACAAATTTGACCCAATCCTAAAAAGCTCATGACCAGAGAAGGCTTGAAAACAAATTTTTTATTTTTTTGAAAGGATATGGCCCAAGTTAGTGAAACCCAAACTTAAGCCAAAAAAAAAAAAAAGAAAAAGAAGAAAAAAAAACTGAGAAAGGCATTTGGCATCCACTTCTCAATAAGAAACCCAATGACACCTAAAGCCCAAAACACAATAACCCACCATCACAGAATAACGGTAACATAAAAAAACAAATGAAATAAAAAGCCAAAGAGGAAGCTTCTGGCTTCTCCATCGTTACCCAGGGGAATGAGCAGAAACGAAGAGGCTGCGCACAGAGGGGTCAGACGGCACGGTGGCGGAGCAGTGAAGGGCGACTGGAGGACGGTGATGATGGCAACGTCTGGTGGTGGTGATGGGCGAAGCCGGCAGCGAGACTGAACTGAGATGGAAGCGCCCACAGATCTGCAGTTGCTGGATTTGCAGAGGCGGAGGTCGTGGCCGCGAGGGACGACGCAGCGGCGACGGCGAGGCGGGGTGCGGTGTACGTGCGTGGAGGAATAGCGGCGTGGCGGTGACGACGGACTGCTACGAGATCTGGGGCGGATCCGTGGCGGGGATGAGCGGATCTGTTCGCTGGTCCACCCTTTTCTTCATTCCTCTGTGATGCGCGAAAAGCGGAGGAGGAACAGTGGGACGGTGGTAGACTCGAGTGGAGCACAAGGCGAGGAGGGGGGGAGGGGTTGCGTGACTGGTGGGTTAACGGAGGAGCTGGTCTAACAGCGGTTCTTTGTGGGTCGTTCCCTTCCTCCCATTTATTCTCTTCTCTTTTTTCTTTTTGTTTGGAATCTGATCTAACTGCTTGGTGGATATGGTGTTTGGCAATTTATTTAAGTGAAAATGGGAAGTCACCTGGGGTATAATACGGTAGTGGGTTCTTTGTGGTTATGGAAGTGTTGGTGATGAGGGGTGGTGAAAGGTTAGGAATGGAGAAGGTGGAATGGTGTCTGGTGGATTAAGGGCAGTCCCAATGCAGGGTGGCCGAGAGGAATAAGAAAATGGAGAGTATTGAGTATTTTGTTTTTCTGCTGCTGTTTCTTTTTACTGTTTTCTCCCCTCTGTTTTTTTTTTGCATATCTGAATCGTCTTCCCCCTTTAAATATTTCTACTGTTGCAAGACTCCAAAACAGGACCCAATGTCCTCTGCCATGGTTGCAATGCAGGGTCCTTTTCAACATTTCCAATTTTACTGATTCTTTGTTTGTTGAGTCTTTCCTTGATGCTGCAAATTTCCTTGTTCATGTTGAGTACTTTTCTCTTTGGTTCAGGTTTGACTCTCTCAAAAGTAGCAGAGCATTCCTTCTTCCCATTTTTACCTTATTGATACTTGAATTTTGAAATCATTTTTGTTGAAAATGCCTAACACTGTCCTTTTCAACATTTCCAATTTTACTGATTCTTTGTTTGTTGAGTCTTTCCTTGATGCTGCAAATTTCCTTGTTCATGTTGAGTACTTTTCTCTTTGGTTCAGGTTTGACTCTCTCAAAAGTAGCAGAGCATTCCTTCTTCCCATTTTTACCTTATTGATACTTGAATTTTGAAATCATTTTTGTTGAAAATGCCTAACACTGTCTCATTCCATTTAAGCTTCTGAAATGTATTAAGGAATTTGGCCTCTTCCTCTTGGTTCTGCACACTTGTTTTGTCCCTTTCCTATTTTATTTTATTTTTATTTTTATTTTATATATTTTTTTTTTAAAAAAAAGAGGTCAGCCCCTTTTTGTTTGAGATGGGATGATGTAAGTGGATTGGGCTAAAAGAGATGGGCCAAATAATGGATATATTTTATTTTTATTTATTTATTTATTTATTTATTTTTATTTTTTTTGCAGATTTTTATTTTTTATTTTTCTCAATATGGGTTAAAGAGAGAGAAAAAGAGGACAAAATTAGGTGTTCACACTGCAAATGATTGATGGGGTTTAGGTGCCAACCTAGTTGGGATCTTCTCTCCTTTAGATGCCTTTGCATACCAAGCACGTTGGTCTAAAAAAAAGGATAGTTTGTTGTGATATTTGTCCTTACATGCAAAATATAAGGAAGTTGCCTATATGAACTCTTCTTGTAACGTCTGGTGATGTACTTTGTGCAGAGAAAAATACATTTACTTTGCCAATTTTTACCATTGGTTATCTCACACTTGATTCAAACCTTGTTACTTTCAAGTTTCCATTGTTCTATTATCTGTACAACTTAATTATATGTGTTGAAAAGTTTGAACCTTTAAACATTTCTTTTTAACTTAGATGCATAGTGAGTTTGAAAATGGGCAATTGGCACGGCATGCGTTTGCCATAAGCTATTGTGGCAGTGGCTTTCATATTCACCGTGATTTCAATCATATTCACATTTATTGAACCAAAGGATAAATCTTTGTCTAGCTAACCACCTATATTAGTCCATCAATACCGTTATTCTGGTATACGAATGAATTTCCATGAAAGTTGCATAATACCATTATTCGCTACCGACAAATTTTCATAAAATATATATAATACCGTTATTCGTTACCAACGAGTTTCGATAAAGATTACGCGAAAGCATCACATTTAATTAATTTTTTTCTTTGTGAACAAATAAAAAGGAAAATGCTGGTTGGTACGAAAATGATTTTAATAAAATACAATATACTTTAATTACAAATGTCTTATAAGAATCAGTTATTTCAAAATAAAATTACTAATTGAGAAGTCTACATTAAAAAAAAAAGAACAGTTATTATTCATGCTCCTCAAAATAGGCCTATTTTAGTGAATTACGCTCGTATAGTTCCTAATTTTGCAACTCATTACTCATGAGCCATGGTTCCCAACAAGGCTATACCGCGCAGCACCTGCCATATGAAACTCATGAGATAACTCCCTCCTTTTCACAATCATGAGAGAACACCCCACCATTTAATAGACCCTTTCTAACCAAAATATAAAATATTATAGTGAATTCCAAACAAATTATTTATTTTATCTGGCGTTATCTCTCTTTCTTATTTATTGAGCCTTTTATGAATTTTTTTGTTTTGTGGCAGTGTGGTACATGTCTTCAAATCTTTAGGATAAAATAATAAATATATTATAATATTTAGAAACGTTGATAGTTTGTTGTGATATTTGTCCTTACATGCAAAATATAAGGAATTTGCCTATATGAACTCATCTTAATTGTAACGTCTGGTGATGCACTTTACGTAGAGGAAAAGACATTTACTTTGCCAATTTTTACCATTGATTATCTGACACTTGATTCAAACCTTGTTACTTTCAAGTTTCAATTGTTTTATTATCTGTATAACTTATTGATGTGTGTTGAAAAGCTTGAACCTTTAAACATTTCTTTTTAACTTAGATGCATAGTGTGTTTGAAAATGGGTAATTGGCTCGACGTGCGTTTGCCATAAGCTATTGTGGCAGTGGCCGGCTTCATGTTGGAAACATGAAAATGTGGATATTCATAGTGATTTCAATCATATTCACATTTATTGAACCAAAGGATAAATCATTGTCTAGCTAACCGCCTATATTAGTCCATCAATACCGTTATTTTGGTATACGAATGAATTTCCTTGAAAATTGCAAAATACCGTTATTCGCTACCGACAAATTTTCATAAAATATATATAATACCGTTATTCGTTACCAATGAGCTTCTATAAAGATTACGTGAAAGCATCCCATTTAATTAATTTTTTTTTCTTTGTGAACAAATAAAAAGGAAAATGTTGGTTGGTATGAAAATGATTTTAATAAAATACAATATACTTTAATTACAAATGTCTTTTAAGAATGACTTATTTCAAAATAAAATTACCAATTGGGAAGTCTACATTAAAAAAAAAAGAACAATTATTATTCCTGCTCCTCAAAATAGGCCTATTTCAGTGAATTACGCTCGTATAGTTTCTAATTTTGCAACTCATGACTCACGAGGCATGGTTCACAACAAGGCTATACCGTGCAGCACCTGGCATATGAAAATCATGAGATAACTCCCTCCTTTTCACAATCATGAGAGAACACCCCACCATTTAATAGACCCTTTCCAACCAAAATATAAAATATTATGGTGAATTTCAAACAAATTATTTATTTTATCTGATGTTATCTCTCTTTCTTATTTATTGAGTCTTTTATGAATTTTTTGTTTTGTGGTAGTGTGGCACGGGTCTTCAAATCTTTAGGATAAAATAATAAATATATTATATTCTTTAGAAACGTTGATAGTTTGTTGTGATATTTGTCCTTACATGCAAAATATAAGGAAGTTGCCTATATGAACTCATCATGTAACATCTGCTGATGCACTTTGCGCAGAGAAAAAGACATTTACTTTGTTAATTTTTACCATTGGTTATCTAACACATGATTCAAACCTTGTCCCTTTCAAGTTTCAATTGTTTTATTATCTGTATAACTTATTTATGTGTGTTTAAAAGCTTGAACCTTTAAACATTTCTTTTTAACTTAGATGCATAGTGTGTTTGAAAATGGGCAATTGGCACGTCGTCCGTTTGCCATAAGCTATTGTGGCAGTGGCTTTCACCGTGGAAACATGAAAATGTGGATATTCACCGTGATTTCAATCATATTCACATTTATTGAACCAAAGGATAAAACATTGTCTAGCTAACCACCTATGTTAGTCCATCAATACCGTTATTCTGGTATACGAATGAATTTCCATGAAAGTTACATAATACCGTTATTCGCTACCGACAAATTTTAATAAATTATATATAATACCGTTATTCGGTACCAACGAGTTTCTATAAAGATTACGCGAAAGTATCACATTTAATTAATTTTTCTTTGTGAACAAATAAAAAGGAAAATGTTGGTTGGAACGAAAATGATTTTAATAAAATACAATATACTTTAATTACAAATTTCTTTTAAGAATGACTTATTTCAAAATAAAATTACCAATTGAGAAGTCTACATTAAAAAAAAAAAAACACAGTTACTATTCCTGCTCCTCAAAATAGGCCTATTTCAGTGAATTACGCTCGTATAGTTCCTAATTTTGCAACTCATGACTCATGAGGCATTGTTCCCAACAAGGCTACACCACGCACCACCTGCCATATGAAAATCATGATATAACTCCCTCCTTTTCACAATCATGAGAGAACACCCCACCATTTAATAGACCCTTTCTAACCAAAATATAAAATATTATAGTGAATTTGAAACCAATTATTTATTTTATCTGATGTTATCTCTCTTTCTTATTTATTGAGCCTTTTATGAATTTTTTTTGTTTTGTGGTAGTATGGTACATGTCTTCAAATCTTTAGGATAAAATAATAAATATATTATAATCTTTAGAACCGTTGATAGTTTGTTGTGATATTTGTCCTTACATGCAAAATATAAGGAAGTTGCCTATATGAAATCATCTTGTAATGTCTGCTGATGCACTTTGCGCAGAGAAAAAGACATTTACTTTGCCAATTTTTACCATTGGTTATCTGACACTTGATTCAAACCTTGTTACTTTCAAGTTTCAATTGTTTTATTATCTGTATAACTTATTGATGTGTGTTGAAAAGCTTGAACCTTTAAACATTTCTTTTTAACTTAGATGCATAGTGTGTTTGAAAATGGGAAATTGGCACGACATGCATTTGCCATAAGCTATTGTGGCAGTGGCTTTCTAGGTGGAAACATGAAAATGTGGATATCCGTGATTTCAATCATATTCACATTTATTGAACCAAAGGATAAAACTTTGTCTAGCTTACCACCTATATTAGTCCATCAATACCGTTACTCTGGTATATGAAAGAATTTCCGTGAAAGTTGCATAATACCGTTATTCGCTACCAACAAATTTTCAAAAAATATATATAATGCCGTTATTCGTTACCAACGAGTTTCTATAAAGATTTCGTGAAAGCATCACATTAAATTAAATTTTTTCTTTGTGGACAAATAAAAAGGAAAATGTTGGTTTGTACGAAAATGATTTTTATAAAATATAATATAATTTAATTACAAATGTCTTTTAAGACTGGCTTATTTCAAAATAAAATTACCAATTGACAAGTCTAGATTATAAAAAGAACAGTTATTATTCCTGCTCCTCAAAATAGGCCTATTTTAGTGAATTACGCTCGTATAGTTCCTACTTTTGCAACTCATGAGTCGTGGTTCCCACCAAGGCTATACAGCGCACCACCTGCCATATGAAAATCAAGAGATAACTCTCTCCTTTTCACAATCATGAGAGAACACCCCACCATTTAATAGACCCTTTCTAACCAAAATATAAAATTTTATAGTGAATTCCAAACAAATTATTTATTTTATCTGACGTTATCTCTCTGTCTTATTTATTGAGCCTTTTATGAATTTTTGTGTTTAGTGGTAGTGTGGTACAGGTCTTCATATCTTAAGGATAAAATAATAAATATAATATAATCTTTAGAAACGTTGATAGTTTGTTTTGACATTTGTGCTTACATGAAAAATATAAGGATGTTGCCTATATGAACTCATCTTGAAATGTCTGGTGTTGCACTTTGCACAGAGAAAAAGACATTTACTTTACCAATTTTTACCATTGGTTATCTGACACTTGATTCAAACCTTGTTACTTTCAAGTTTCAATTGTTTTATTATCTCTATAACTTATTGATGTGAGTTGAAAAGCTTGAACCTTTAAACATTTCTTTTTAACTTAGATGCATAGTGTGTTGAAAATGGGCAATTGGCACGTCGTGCGTTTGCCATAAGCTATTGTGGCAGTGGCTTTCACCGTGGAAACATGAAAATGTGGATATTCACTGTGATTTCAATCATATTCACATTTATTGAACCAAAGGATAAAACATTGTCTAGCTAACCACCTATATTAGTCCATCCATACTGTTATTCTGGTATACGAATGAATTTCCATAAAAGTTACATAATACTGTTATTCGCTACTGACAAATTTTAATAAATTATATATAATATCGTTATTCGGTACCAACGAGTTTCTATAAAGATTACGCGAAAGTATCACATTTAATTAATTTTTTCTTTGTGAACAAATAAAAAGGAAAATGATGGTTGGAATGAAAATGATTTTAATAAAATACAATATACTTTAATTACAAATTTCTTTTAAGAATGACTTATTTCAAAATAAAATTACCAATTGAGAAGTCTACATTAAAAAAAGAACAGTTATTATTCCTGCTCCTCAAAATAGGCCTATTTCAGTGAATTACGCTCGTATAGTTCCTACTTTTGCAACTTGTAACATCCTATCTTTCGGGAATAAAAATTAGATATCTAAATTAGATGATAATGAGGGTTATATAAATCAAAATTAATTAAGTATCCAAACATATATGCAAGTTTAGAACAAAATTTAAGCAACTCAAAATTTTCATTAGGAAAGCTCCTCAAGCAAGCACATCAAAATCCCTTTTTGGAAGCACGTCAAATTAAATCTTTAATTAAAGTGGTTTATCAATAATAAAATTAAAATATAATTAGCCAAAGATATAGATCTTAATCATAACTAGATAGTTATAATCAATTTACTCAAGTTTTACTCATAATTACTTAGTACTAATCGTAATTAACTATACCTAACTATGCTTTAGTTACAAGTAATAAATAAAATAATAAAAAAATGAAACCTTATGTGATGAGAGGAGTGCAGCTGCTACCTTCCCCTCCATAAATTCATGCACCCAAAGTCTTATTGTTCGGTGAGTACTTTAACTTCATGTGGAAGGAGTTGGTATACTAAGTTATGTTAATTAATGTAGCATGTAAAAGAAGAAAGAAAGACATAATCAGAGGAGATAGGCGTGAGAAAATTGAGAGAGAGAGAGAACGAGAAAGTTATAGAGAGAGGTCGTGAGAGAGAAAATTCTGGAGCCGATCGTCCTATCGAGAAACCGACTATACCATTGTGATCCTCACGACGTCTACTTCATCATCCTATCTTTCTTTTCTTGATTAGGTTAAGGTAATCCTATATCCTTTTAATGACGAAATGCCGTCGGTGACAATATTGAGGTTATCTTTCAATCCGTTTATTGGTTTTCAGTTCCGTCTTCATATTTGGGTTACCCGTAACAAGTGCTTCATGAATATGTGTTCAGGTGAATTTTTGGAGCCCCGGAGGTAGAAGAACCTCACGTGGCAGATTTGAGGAGATTGGAGTGGGTCCGTTACGTTTCTCTAAAGCTAGTCTACGACCCTTCAGGTGGGAGAAAGAAGCCTCCTATCGTCGGAAATAGCTAAGTAGCATATTTTACATTAATGGCGTAGAGCGACCTAAACCCTACTAGTGGGCGAATAATTGACAATGTCAATATCACATTAGTGACCAATTAGTGGTAACAATGATGATATGGAGATTGTAAGTTTATCGCCGTTAGGTTAATATTATAATATTTGAGGTTGTTTGATTTTATTGTATTTGAGCTGCTTGATGTGTGTGTTGTTTGGATTAACATGCTAATTATAGTTTATTATGTTTATTTTAAATATGTTATTATTATTTTATTATGATTTTATTATTAAGTTATTTTGTTTATGGTTGATAATATGCATTGAGTGATAATATGTTTTATCTGCAATGATATGCTTAGTTGGCATCTAGGTGATGATATATGATATTTAAAGTGATGCATGTTGGGGGAGAGTATGAGATGTGACTTAGTAGTGCCTAACCTAATTAATTTATTTATTAATATTTTACGGATGATGAGGTTGATGATAAGCTGAGACTTGAGATATTATATGAGATGATGATGGAAGAAACTAGGGCATGCACCGATGTTCGTGGGCTTGGACGCTTGACTTATATCCCTAATCAGACGAGGGATATGTGACATGATTAGGTGGTGGCCACGTCAGTATACATGATCAATTGCATGAGGGTGAAGGGTAAAGAAATATAATGTACTTCGAGGATGAATGTTATACTTTTCTTTGTTTATTTGGTGATGCATGTCTGTGTCTCATTACTGTATATATGTTATGTAACCTTTCCCACTTATGATGATAGCATGTTTCTTATCTCCCTATTTCTTTTTGTATATGTTTTATTTATATAATTAATATGAGAAGCCCCTGCGGAGGAGTCAGTTACTGAGGAGCTAGATGGAACTCCTTATGAGCCAGATGCTAGAGGACAAGCAGTGGACCCGAGTAGTTGAGTATAGAGTCTATGGTCAGTGTGTCTTTTTGCGGGTTGTTGTATCTTCAATTATTTTGTCGGTTTGTACTTTTGGGACCCTACTCTGATGTGATAGCCTATATTGTACCTTGTACTTTTATGTGTATGTATATCTATCTGTGATGGCTATGTTTCCATTCTTTATGTTTAAAGTTTAAATATTTATGGTTTTTTGTTTTATATTATTAACGCTAATATCACTATTAAGTTTTAATTAAATTTAGTTTTTTTATGAGACATTGGGGTGTCTCATTTGGTGGTATCAGAGCAGTTTGATTCTATTCAGACTGTGAGGTTAAGGTGTACTGGCCATTTTAGTTGAATCCACAGCAGGCGCAACAGAATGCTCAAAGGATGCAGAGAGATGCAGAGTTAAAGGAGCAGAAGGATAGGAAGAGAGCTGCCAAGGCAGAGGATGCAGGGTTGGATACCTTCCTAAAAGAGAAGCCACCCCATTTCAGATGGGATTATGATCCAGCGTGAGCTGAGTG
This sequence comes from Sophora flavescens, assembly GCA_030762895.1. Taxonomy (NCBI): domain Eukaryota; kingdom Viridiplantae; phylum Streptophyta; class Magnoliopsida; order Fabales; family Fabaceae; genus Sophora; species Sophora flavescens. The sequence goes on from CM061065.1 coordinate 19,326,365, forward strand.
GTGGATACAGGAGTTGGAGAAGATCTTTGATACCATGAGATGCAGAGATGATAGGAAGGTGACTTATGCTGCTTTCATGCTGACGGGAGGAGCAGAGTCATGGTGGAGAGGCAAGAGAAGGTTGCTTGAGGCAGAGGGCAGGTTGATTAGCTAAGAGCAATTCAGAGACTGTTTCTTCGAGAAATACTTTCCGCGGTTGGTCGGACGCAAGAAGGAGAGGGAGTTCATGAGTCTCCGACAGGGGGACATGTCTGTAGGTGATTATGCGGCCATATTTGAGGCCTTGATACAATTTTCTGAGTTCTATTAGAGGTTTCTGGACGAGGATTGGATGTGCCGGAGGTTCGAGGAGGGCTTGATGCATAAGCTATAGAGACCTATAGTGCCGCTTGATATACAGAGTTTCCCAGAGCTAGTTGAGAGATGCAGTGCCATAGACGGCATAGATTAGAGGCAGGCTACTGAGCAGAGACAGCAGAGGAGTGTGGGCCCTATCAGATCAGGTTTTCAGAGGAGGACAAGTAGTGGTTCCCAGTGGAGACGGGGGCCCCATACTAGACCAGTGTAGAGTGTTCAGACATCTGCACCAGTATCGGTTTCTGCAGCACCGGTTGGTGGAGGAGGCCAGCAGAAGAGAGGCCCAGTCTGTTTCAGATGTGGAGGATCGCATTACATGAGGGATTGTAGAGAGAGAGTTAGTTGTTTCATATGTGGTAAACCAGGTCATATGACTCGAGATTGTAGACAGCGAGCTATGTAGCAGCCGGTAGCTTCTGGTAGAGGAGCCAGTCAGAGAGGTGGAGCTGGGAGAGGAGTTCCAGTAGCAGGACAACAGATGGCCATACCTCAGGCCACAGGGAGAGAGTTTACCGTGAGGGGAGCTGAATCCTCTCAATCTGCAGATCTTATCCAGGGTATGTGTTTGATATCTGGTAGACTCTCATCTGTGTTGTTTGACTCAGGTGCTACACATTCATTTATTTCACATGAGTGTGTGGATCATTTGAATTTACCTGTTTCTCAGTTACCTTATACCCTTACAGTATCTACCCCGACCAATGATTCCTTGACTACCATGTCTGTTTGTTTACAGTGTCCTATAGTTGTTGAGAATAGGACATTCCTTGTGGATCTTGTCTGTTTTCCTATGCAATAGATAGATGTTACCATGTAGTGTTAGATTGTTCTTGCAAGACCTTGTCATTTCTAGATCCTTCTAGCATAGTATCTGCCAATGAAGGAGTACCTATGAGGAGTGATGATTCTCGGCTATACGTGATGCTTTTCTCAGTGGAAGCTAAGGAGACTCCGAGTATAGATTCTATGCCTATCATGAGAGAATTTGCTGAGGTTTTCCCTCCCAATGTTCTGGGTTTGCCACCAGAGAGGGAAGTGGAGTTCACTATAAATCTCATACCAGGAACAAGACCTATATCTATAGCACCCTATCGGATGTCAGACGTGGAGTTAGCCGAGTTAAAGAAACAATTGGATGATATGTTGAAAAAGGATTTCATCAGACCCAGTGTTTCACCATGGGGAGCTCCGATGTTGTTTGTAAAGAAGAAGGATGGAAGTGCTAGGTTGTGCACAGATTACAGGCAGCTGAATAAAGTGACGATCAAGAATAAATATTCATTGCCTAGGATAGATGATCTGATGGATCAATTAAAGGAAGCTTCGGTATTTTCCAAGATTGATCTGAGGTCCGGGTATCATCAGATTAGAGCGAAGAAGGGGGATATACCCAAGACAGCTTTCAGGACGAGGTATGGACACTACGAGTATTTAGTTATGCCTTTTGGTGTGACTAATGCTCCAGTAGTGTTTGTAGATTATGTGAACATGATCTTTAGACCGTTCCTTGATAAGTTTGTGGTGGTGTTTATAGATGAAATCCTTACTTATTCCCGTACACGGGAAGATCATGAGGAACATTTGAGAATAGTGTTACAGGTGTTGAAGGATAGACAGTTGTATGCCAAGCTTTCTAAGTGCAAGTTTTGGTTGGAGGAATTTCAATTTTTAGGTCATGTGATTAACAAGGAAGCCATAGCAGTAGTCCTGCCAAAGTAGAGGCAGTACTTAAGATGGAGCGACCTAAGTCAGTTAGTGAAGTAAAGAGTTTCTTGGGATTGACTGGATATTATCGGAGGTTCATCGAGGGTTTTTTGAAGATTGCGTTGCCCATGGTGCAGTTAACAAGAAAAGGTACAACGTTTGTTTGGACGGAGAAATGTGAGGAGTTTTCAGAAGTTGAAGGAAAAGTTAACCACATCACCCGTGCTGACTTTGCCAGATCCTTTAGGACAGTTTGACGTATATTGTGATGCGTCATACCAAGGATTGGGTTGTGTCTTGATACAAGAGGGAAGAGTTGTGGCTTATGCTTCCCGACAGTTGAGAGTTCATCAGAGGAATTATCCGACCCATGATTTGGAGTTGACAGCTATAGTGTTCGCATTAAAGATATGGCGACACTATCTTTATGGAGCTAAGTTTAATGTGTACAGTGATCATAAGAGTTTGAAGTATCTGTTTGATTAGAAGGATCTTAATATGAGACAACGCAGATGGATGGAGTTTATTAAGGATTATGAGTTTGATCTACAATACCATCCTGGGAAAGAGAATGTTGTAGCGGTTGCTCTGAGTAGGAAATCTTTACAAGTGTCAACGATGATGGTAAAGGAAATGGAGTTGATTGAACAGTTTAGAGCTATGAATCTGGGGATGGAGTTGTGTGAGGATAGAATATGCTTAGGTATGATCACTATTAATAGTGAGTTTCTGAGGGATCTTAAGGATAAATAGGTTTAGGATCAATACATGCAAGAGGTGAGTAGAGGCATAGGTGTGGGTAAGATTTTAGAGTTTAGTAGAGGGCCAGATGGTGTGTTGAGGTTTAGGGATAGGATATGTGTGCCAGAGGACTTAGAGTTTAGGAAGATGATTTTGGAAGAGGCACATAAGAGTAAGTTGAGTTTTCACCCCGGAGCCACCAAAATGTATCCGGATTTAAAGAAAATGTTTTGGTGGATGAGGATGAAGAAGGAAGTGGAAAAATATGTTTTGTCTTGTTTGGTTTATCAGAAAGCTAAGATAGAACATCAAAAGTCTGCTGGTTTGCTACAGTTCTTAGATATCCCAGAATGGAAGTGGGATAGCATTGCTATGGATTTTGTGGTTGGATTACCACAAACTCCTAAGAGGCATGATGTGATTTGGGTTATCAAAGATAGGTTAACGAAGTGTGCACACTTCTTACCTATTGGTGAGAGTTATAGCTTGGAGAAGTTGACCCAGATCTATATCAAGGAAGTTGTTAGGTTACATGGTGTATCGGCGAGCATTGTCTCCAACCGAGATCCTAGATTCACATCTAGATTTTGGAGACAGTTGTATAGTGCTTTGGGGACAAAGTTGAGGATGAGTTCTGCTTATCACCCCCAGACTGATGGACTATCAGAGAGAACGATTCAATCATTAGAGGACCTTTTAAGGGCTTGTGTTTTAGAGCACATTGGAAGTTAGGATGAGTTTTTTCCGTTGATTGAGTTTACATATAATAACAGTTTCCATAGCAGTATCGGGATGGCACCATATAAGGCTTTGTATGGCAGGAAGTGTAGGACTCCATTATGTTGGTATGAGATTGGTGAAAGTCGGGTATTGGGCCCTGATGTGGTGCAACAGACGACGGAACATGTTAGAAAGACAAGGGAAAAGATGAAGGAAGCGCAGGATAGGCAAAGGAGCTACAGTAACAAGAGGAGGAGACCCTTAGAGTTCCAGGAAGGTGATCATGTGTTTTTGAGAGTCACTCCGAAGTCTGGAATTGGCAGAGTTATCAAGTCTAGAAAGCTTACTCCTAGATTCATTGGACCTTTCCAGATTCTTCGACGAATTGGTCCAGTAGCCTACCATATTGCCTTACCAGTAACCTTTCTAATCTTCATGACGTCTTTCACGTATCCCAGTTGAGAAAATATTATCATGATCATTCTCATGTACTTGAGCCTGAGTCCATTCAACTCCGAGAGAATCTAGAATATGAGGCTTTACCGGTTAGGATCGCAGAGAGAAGGATTAAAGAGCTTCACGGTAGACAGATTCCTTTGGTTAAGGTTATATGGGATGATATTACCAGAGATGCTACTTGGGAGCGTGAGGCAGATATACAACAACAATATCCACATCTTTTCTGAGGTACGTAAATTCCGAGGATGGAATTTCTTTTAAGGGGGGTAGTAATGTAACATCCTATCTTTCTGGAATAAAAATTAGATATCTAAATTGGATGAGAATGAGGGTTAGATAAATCAAAATTAATTAAGAATCCAAACATATATGCAAGTTTAGAACAAAATTTAAGCAACTCAAAATTTTCATTAGGAAAGCACCTCAAGCAAGCACGTCAAAATCCCTTTTTGGAAGCACGTCAAATTAAATCCTTAATTAAGGTGGTTTATCATTAACAAAATTAAAAGATAATTAGCCATAGATATAGATCTTAATCTTAACTAGATAGTTATAATCAATTTACTCAAGTTTTACTCATAATTAATTAGTACTAATCGTAATTAACTATACCTAACTATGTGATGAGTGTGATTTCACCGCATATTTCACTTACATTTCTGCATGCATTTTCATATAGTTTAGGCAATTTTAATTTGATTTTTGTTAGTTTTTACCTTGGAACGGGTAAGGCGGTTTTGTGGTGTTGTTTTGCAGAAATTAAGGATTAAATGCTCAAGATCAACCATGATGGAGCTTACATGAAGATGGGGCTTGAAAAGTGAAGAAAATGAGTCAAACAGAGCCCATCACGGCCTAGCCGTGATGACCATCACGGCCTAGCCGTGATGACCATCACGTCTATGATCAAGCAGAGCTGAAAAGAAAGAAGGCAACAGGTAGAACTGATCACAGCCTAGCCGTGATGCCCAACACGGCCGTGACATGTCGGCTGAACCAGACCCTCAACAGGCAGAACTGATCAAGGCCTAGCCGTGATGAGTGTCACGGCCGTGACAAACCAAAATTTGAAGACGCGCCCATGGCAAAACCCGTCACGGCCTGGCCGTGATGGCCATCACGGCCGTGACGCGCATTATTCCTAATCTATAAATAAGGCATCTGGACAGAACAAAGGGGGGAAGAAAAACAATAGAACAAAAGGCGACTTCAACCCTAAAAAGGACGTTCAGGGGCTGATGTGACTGCTGTGGAAAGCTTCCATGGAGTTTCTTCTCTCCTTTGTTTCTATTTCTCTGATTTTGGCTTTCTCTATGACTATGAGTAGCTAAATTCCCTTTTTGTTGGGATTAGATGTAGTTAAACCGACTCTTATGTATTTGCCTTGATTTATTAATCCATGTTTATGCTTCTCTATTAGTGTTTGATTCCTATGCTTAATGCTTTTTATGGTCTAATCATCCATGAATCGTTCTGAGATTTGATTTGCAATGGGGACGTTCTTATCAATTCTTGATCTGGAATTAATCACCTAGTAAACCTTGCATCTAGGAATGGATTTTGGTTTATTAGTAATCGTGTAATCCCTACTCTTAATGCAAATTAATTAATTAGGCCACCTAAGGAATTAGGGTCTAATTAGGGGATTTAGGCTCTTGTCATCTAAGGAATTAGGACTTGAGTAATCTTGTGGGTTGATTTTAATATTTGAAGTATAAACTGGATTGGTTGTCTTAGTATTGCATGAGGCAAAGGTTTAGTGAACTTTAATCCCAACATCTTTCATCATATTTGAAGAATCCCTTTTTCTGTATTCCAAGTGTTTGATAAAAATCCAAAAAGAATTTGTTCCTTTTATTTTGTTTATCTTAACTCTTGTTGGGCTTGGTATTTAGTATCGAGATCCCTTCCATCCAAATATTCGCTTAAATAGTAGTTGATTTGTTACGTGCTAGTACTTGTCTCAGTCCTCGTGGGAACGATATCCCTTTTACCTCTTTATTACTTGTACGACTAGGTATACTTGCCTAGATCCGTCCAACAATTTTTTGGCGCCGTTGCCGGGGATTGAGTTTCAATATTATCATACCCATTTCGATTACTAATTTAAGCACAGTTTTATTTTTTCTATTTTACTATTTGTTTCTCTTTGCTGTCATTTAGTGCTAACAATCTTGGTCTCTAGACTTTTGTGCATGCGAGGTACTGTCCCAGTTGACCAACTTCTCCATGATCCGGAGATAGAAAAAGCAGCCAGGAAGAATCGGAGTCAAGCAAGATAGCGGAAGTTATTAGCGCAACAAGAAAGAGAACAAGAGGCCTCCACTTCACAAGTTCATCAAGAACCACTTGAGATGGTAGGCAATGGTGAGGGTGCTCCACGGAGGACACTTGGGGACTATGCCAATACAAATGTCAATCGGCATGTCACTAGCATAGTGAGGCCTCCAGTGAATTCCAACAATTTTGAGATCAAGCCGGCTCTCTTGAATATGATGCAACAAAATCAATTGGCCGGGATGGAGAAGGAGGATCCTAATAATCATGTCTCCAACTTCATTGAGTTATGTGATACGGTGAAGATAAATGGTGCTACCGAGGATGCAATTCACCTAAGGTTGTTTCCTTTCTCTCTAAGAGATAGAGCCAAGGCTTGGCTCCAATCTCAACCAAGGGGGAGCATCACTACATGGGATGACTTAGAGGCTAAATTCCTTGCAAGGTTCTTTCCCGCCTCAAGATTTGTGAAGACACGGGGTGATATCACAAGCTTTGCTCAACAAGAGGGTGAGACTCTTCATGACACATGGGAAAGGAATGGATTGAGACCGTCAACCAAGATTATGTTGGATGCCTCAATTGGAGGTTCCATGAACACAAAGACACCGGAGGAAGCATTGATTTTGATAGAAGCTATGGCATCTAATGACTATCTGATGCATCATGACCGAGGTACCACATCAAGAAAGGGAGTGTTGAAGTTAGACTCACAAACTGCACTTTTGGCTCAAAATAAGCTTATGACACAACAACTTGAGTCCATTACCAAGCAACTAGATCAACTCCCACAACAACTCCAAACCATTCAAGGGACAACCATGCCACCTCAACAGGTAATGATATGTGATTTTTGTGGAGGAGATCATGATAATGGAAATTGTGAGGCCACACCTAGTTCCCATGAGGAAGCTAACTATATGGGGAACTATGGGCGGCAAGGTAACAACCAATACTCCAACAATTACAACCAAGGGTGGAGGAATCAAACAAGTTTTGGTTGGAAACAAGATGCCGGACAAGCAAGTAAGCCTCATCCCATACAACCGCCTCAAGATTGAACTTCTATCTTGGAGAACACCCTCAATCAATTCATGCAAATGTCCATGCCAAACCAGAAAAACACTGATGCTGCCATAAAAAACTTGGAGGTTCAAGTTGGACAAATTGCAAAGCACCTAGCGGAACAATCTAGTGGCAGTTTTTCAGGTAATACTCAAATAAATCCTAAAGATTATTGTAAGGCTGTTGTTTTGAGGAGTGGTAAAAGTCTTGAGAATGTGAGCGGTGAGCCTCTGTTGAAAAATAAGAGAGTTGCTGAAAAAACAGAGTTGAGTGCTGAAAAAAGAGCGAAAATGAGGAAAAAGGCAAAGAGGTTGTAATAGAGGAAAAAGAAAAAGACAGTGAAAAATACAAGAGAGAAAAGTTAGTGGATGAAAATTCAATTTTGAGAAGGAGTAAAAGTCAGATTTTGAAAGACGGAGACAAGCCTCAAGTGATCCCTTCTTATGTAAAGTTGCCATATCCTCACTTAAGCAAGAAGAAGGAGAAGGAAGAGCAATTTGCCAAATTTCTTGACATCTTTAATAGGTTACAAATCAACATACCCTTTGCTGAAGCACTAGAGCAAATGCCAACTTATGCAAAGTTCATGAAGGTGTTACTTACGAAGAAAAGGAGATTTAAAGAAGATGAGATTGTTGCCTTGACGGAAGAATGTAGTGCGATACTTCAAAAGAAGCTACCTCCAAAGCTTAAAGATCCAGGTAGTTTTACAATCCCTTGCACAATTGGGAGTGTTGCTATTGGGAAGGCCTTGTGTGACTTGGGGGCGAGTATCAATTTGATGCCACTTTCAATCTTGAACAAGCTTGGAGGTGGTGAAGTGAAACCAACAAGGATAGCATTGCAACTAGCCGATAGATCAATCAAGCGTCCTTTTGGTATTATGGAAGATGTTTTGGTTAAAGTGGATAAGTTTATATTCCCAACGGATTTTGTGATATTAGACATGGAGGAGGATGCAGAAGTTCCACTCATATTAGGGAGACCTTTTCTAGCAACTGGTCGTGCTTTGATAGATGTACAAAAAGACCAACTTCGACTCAGTGCAAGATGAAGAGGTTACTTTCAATGTATTTGAAGCTATGCATCGCCCGAGTGATGAAGAGAATTGTTTCCGCATGGACATTGTGGATGTAGTGGCTAAAGAAGTCTTTCCACACCAGCACCACTCCTCTACTCTTGAGAAGGTAATTATGAACTCTATTGAAAATCTTGATGAGAGAGAGGAGAAGGAAATAGAGGAGTGTTTGTGTGATTTGGAAGCTCAACCCAATCAACTTTCTGTCAATACTAAGAAAGAAGAGCTCAAAAAGGATGAAGTCCAAGAGAAGCTCAAGTTAGAGCTTAAACCTCTACCTCCCCACTTGAAATATGTGTTTCTTGGTGAGAATGATGAAAATCTTGTCATAGTGAGCAATGTATTGTCCAAATTGGAAGAGGAGAAACTTGTAAGGGTGCTTAAAGAGCATAAAACAGCTATTGGATGGTCCATCTTAGATTTGAAAGGTATTAGCCCTACATTTTGTATGCACAAGATCATGATGGAGACTGAATTTAAACCGGTGGTCCAACCGCAAAGGAGGCTCAATCCTACAATGAAAGAAGTGGTAAGGAAGGAGGTGCTAAAACTCCTTGAAGCCGGAATGATCTATCCGATTTTTGATAGTGCTTTGGTGAGTCTGGTACAAGTGGTTCCCAAGAAAGGTGGCGTGACCGTTGTGAAAAGCGAGAAGAATTAGTTAATCCCAACATCTTTCATCATATTTGAAGAATCCCTTTTTCTGTATTCCAAGTGTTTGATAAAAATCCAAAAAGAATATGTTCCTTTTATTTTGTTTATTTTAACTCTTGTTGGGCTTGGTATTTAGTATTGAGCTTCCTTCCATCCAAATATCCGCTTAGATAGTAGTTGATTTGTTACGTGCTAGTACTTGCCTCAGTCCTCGTGGGAACGATATCCCTCTTATCTCTTTATTACTTGTACGAATATATATACTTGCCTAGATCCGTCCAACACTATGCTTTAGTTACAAGTAATAAATAAATAAATAAATAAAATGAAACCTTATGTGATGAGAGGTGTGCAGCTGCTACCTTCCCCTCCATAAATTCATGCACCCAAAGTCTTAATGTTCGGTGAGTACTTTAACTTCATGTAGAAGGAGTTTGTATATTGAGTTATGTTAGTTAATGTAGCATGTAAAAGAAGAAAGAAAGACATAATCAGAGGAGATAGGCGTGAGAAAATTGAGAGAGAGAGAGAGAACGAGAAAGATAGAGAAAGAGAGGAATAGAGAGAGATCGTGAGAGAGAAAATTCTGGAGCCGATTTGGAGTGATCTGTTCGTCCTATTGAGAAACCGACTATACCATTGTGATCCTCACGACGTCTACTTCATCATCCTATCTTTATTTTATTGATTAGGCTAAGCTAAGCCTATATCCTTTTTATGCCGAAATGCCGTCGTTGACGGTATTGAGGTTTTCTTTCAATCCATTTATTGGTTTTCAATCCCGTCTTCATATTTGGGTTACCCGTAACAAGTGCTTCAGGAATATGTGTTCATGTGAATTTTTGGAGCCCTGGAGGTAGGAGAACCTCACGTGGCAGATTTGAGGAGAATGGAGTGGGTCCATTTCGTTGCTCTAAAGCTAGTTTGCGACATTTCAGTGGGAGAAAGAAGCCTCCTATCGTTGGAAATGGCTAAGTAGCATATTTTACATTAATGGCATAGGGCGACCTAAACCTACTAGTGGGCGAATAATTGACAATGTCAATATCACATTAGCGACCAATTAGTGGTAATAATGATGTTATGGAGATTGTAGGTTTATCGCTGTTAGGTTAATATTATAATATTTGAGGTTGTCTGATTTTATTGTATTTGAGCTGCTTGATGTGTGTGTTGTTTGGATTAACATGCTAATTATAGTTTATTATGTTTATTTTAATTATGTTATTATTATTTTATTATGATTTTATTATTATGTTATTTTGTTTATGATTGATAATATGCATTGAGTGATAATATGTTTTATCTGCAATGATATGCTTAGCTGGCATCTAGGTGATGATATATGATATTTAAAGTGATGCATGTTGGGGGAGAGTATTAGATGTGACTTAGTAGTGCCTAACCTAATTAATTTATTAATATTTTACGGATGATGAGGTTGATGATAAGCTGAGACTTGAGATATTATATAAGATGATGATGGAAGGTTGAGGCACTAGGTTATGACCCGATATGAGTTAGTAAGATTCATAAAGATGCATGGTATTGATCACAGTCGTGTGGGTGGAACACATGAGGTCATAGTATCCGATTACGGATACCGGTGTCACGGGTGAGTGCCCCGCGGACGATGAGGTTCGAGGAAGACTACCGTGATAGCAGAGTTACGGGTGAGTGCCCTGCGGGCGATGAGGCTCGAGGAAAACTACCGTGATACTCTCATAGTACTTGCTGAACAGTGTGTCTATTCTCCACTGGGGATGGGGACAGAGTTTCATTCGAGGAATGGACACCCTAGCAGAAACTAGGGCATGCACAGATGTTCATGGGCTTGGATGCTTGACTTATATCCCTAATCAGACGAGGGGTATGTGACAGGATTAGGTGGTGGCCACGTCAGTATACATGATCAATTGCATAAGGGCGAAGGGTAGAGGAATATAATGTACTTCGAGGATGAATGTTATACTTATCTGTGTTTATTTGGTGATGCATGTATGTGTCTCATTACTGTATATATGTTATGTAACCTTTGCCACTTATGATGATAGCATGTTTCTTATCTCCCTATTTCTTTTTGTATATGGTTTATTTATATAATTAATATGAGAAGACCCTGTGGAGGAGTCAGTTACTGAGGAGCTAGATGGAACTCCTTATGAGCCAGATGTTGGAGGACGAGCAGTGGATCCGAGTAGTTGAGTATAGAGTCTATGGTCAGTGCATCTTTTTGACGGTTGTTGTATCTTCAGTTGTTTTGTTGGTTTGTACTTTTGGGACCCTACTCTGATGTGGTACCCTATGTATATCTGTGTGATGGCTATGTTTCAATTCTTTATATTTAAAGTACAAATATTTATGGTTTTTTGTTTTACATTATTAACGTTAATATCCTGATTAAGTTTTAATTAAATTTAGTATTTTTATGAGACATTGGGCTGTCTCACAACTCATGACTCATGAGTCATGGTTCCCAACAAGGCTATACCGTGCACCACCCGCCATATGATAATCATGAGATAACTCCCTCCTTTTCACAATCATGAGTGAACACCCCACCATTTAATAGACCCTTTCTAACCAAAATATAAAATATTATAGTGAATTCCCAACAAATTATTTATTTTATCTGACGTTATCTCTCTTTCTTATTTATTGAGCCTATTATGAAATTTTGTGTTTAGTGGTATTGTGGTACAGGTCTTCAAATCTTAAGGATAAAATAAAAAATATAATATAATCTTTAGAAACGTTGATAGTTTGTTGTGTTATTTGTCCTTACATGCAAAATATAAGGAAGTTGCCTATATGAACTCATCTTGTAACATCTGGTGATGCACTTTGCGCAGAGAAAAAGACATTTACTTTGCCAAGTTTTATCATTGGTTATCTGACACTTGATTCAAACCTTGTTACTTTCAAGTTTCAATTGTTTTATTATCTGTATAACTTAATTATTGGTGTTGAAAAGCTTGAACCTTTAAACATTTCTTTTTAACTTAGATGTATAGTGTATTTGAAAATGAGCAATTCACACGACGTGCGTTTGCCATAAGCTATTATGCAGTGGCTTTCACGGTGGAAACATGAAATTGTGGATATTCACCGAGATTTCAAAAATATTCACATTTATTGAACCAAAGGATAAAACTTTGTCTAGCTAACCGCCTATATTAGTCCATCAATACCGTTATTCTGGTATACAAATGAATTTCCATGAAAATTATATAATACCATTATTCGCTACCAACAAATTTTCGTAAAATATATATAATACCGTTATTCAGTACAAACGAGTTTCTATAAAGATTACACGAAAATATCACATTTAATTAATTTTTTTTCTTTGTGAACAAATAAAAAGGAAAATGTTGGTTGCTAGGAAAATGATTTTAATAAAATACAATATACTTTAATTACAATGTCTTTTAAGAATGACTTATTTCAAAATGAAATTGCCAATTGAAAAGTCTACATTAAAAAAGAACAATTGTTATTCCTGCTCCTCAACATAGGCCTATTTCAGTGAATTACGCTCGTATAGTTCCTACTTTTGCAACTCCTGACTCATGAGACATGATTCCCAACAAGGCTATACCGCGCAACACCTGCCATATGAAAATCATGAGATAACTCCCTCCTTTTCACAATCTTGAGAGAACACCCCACCTTTTAATAGACCCTTTCTAACCAAAATATAAAATATTATAGTGAATTCCCAACAAATTATTTATTTTATCTGACATTATCTCTCTTTCTTATTTATTGAGCCTTTTATGAATTTTTGTGTTTAGTGGTAGTGTGGTACAGGTCTTCAAATCTTAAGGATAAAATAATAAATATAAGATAATCTTTAGAAACGTGGATAGTTTGTTGTGATATTTGTCCTTACATGCAAAATATAAGGAAGTTGCCTATATGAACTCATCTTGTAACGTCTGGTGATGCACTTTGCGCAGAGAAAAAGACATTTACTTTGCCAATTTTTATCATTGGTTATCTGACACTTGATTCAAACCTTGTTACTTTCAAGTTTCAATTGTTTTATTATCTGTACAACTTAATTATTGGTGTTGAAAAGCTTGAACCTTTAAACATTTCTTTTTAACTTAGATGCATAGTGTGTTTGAAAATGGGCAACTCGCACGACGTGCGTTTGCCATAAGCTATTGTGGCAGTGGCTTTCACGGTGGAAACATGAAATTGTGGATATTCACCGTGATTTCAAACATATTCACATTTATTGAACCAAAGGATAAAACTTTATCTAGATAACCACCTATACTAGTCCATCAATACCGTTATTTTGGTATACGAATGAATTTCCATGAAAGTTACATAATACCATTATTTGTAACATCCTATCTTTCGTGAATAAAAAATTAGATATCTTAATTAGATGGGAATGAGGGTTAGATAAATTAAAATTATTTAAGAATCTAAACACATATGCTGTAACATCCCTGACTGCTTTATGGATTGATGACTTGTCCCCACAAACCAACACGGGTCTTTTCAGCGTGCTTTGTCCTCACTCACACGCATCTTGGGAGAACTTCCCAGGAGGTCACCCATCCCATAATTGCTCCAAGCCAAGGACGCTTAACTGTGGAATTCTTAAGTGATGGAATCCCAAAAAGATTGTAATATTCCTGACTGCTTTATGGATTGACGACTTGTCCCCACAAACCAACACGGGTCTTTTCAGCGTGCTTTGTCCTCACTCACACGCATCATGGGAAAACTTCACAGGAGGTCACCCATCCCATAATTGCTCCAAGCCAAGCACATTTAACTGTGGAGTTCTTAAGTGATGGGCTCCCGAAATGAAGATGCATCTTATTTTCGGGATTCCATCACTTAAGAACTCCACAGTTAAGCGTGCTTGACTTGGAACAATTATGGGATGGGTGACATCCTGGGAAGCTTTCCCAAGAAGCATGTGAGTGAGGACAAAGCACGCTAAAAAGACCCGTGTTGGTTTGGTGGGAGAGTCGTCAATCCATAAACCAGCCAGGGATGTTACAAATGGTATCAGAGCGACACCTCTCCCAGTACGATGTGGTTCGGGGACGAACCAAGTGGAAGCTGGTGGGCATGTAACACCCGGGTGTCGACGAGGGCGGGGAGTGGTCGTCGGTTTAAGAAGGCATGGACAAGGAGCGGCTCCTGGCAGGCTTCTAGGCGGAGGGACACATGAATGAACCGACTACACACCCGAATGAGAGGGATCCTGAGACTGTAGGTATAGGACTATACAGTTGAGGAAGGCTTGTATGAATTGATTGGTACAACCTATACCAATAAGATGCATCTTATTTTCGGTATCCCATCACTTAAGAACTCCACAGTTAAGCATGCTTGACTTGGAGCGATTCTGGGATGGGTGACCTCCTGGGAAGATTTCCCAGGAAGCGTGTGAGTGAGGACAAAGCATGCTGAAAAGACCCATGTTGGTCTGTGGGGACAGTCGACAATCCATAGAGCAGACAGGGATGTTACATATGCAAGTTTAAAAATAAAATTCAATCACTTCAAAAAAATTTCATTAGGCAAGCACCTCAAACAAGCCCGTCAAAACCCCTATTGGAAGGACCTAAATTTAAATTCTTAATTAAGGTTGTTTATCATCAACAACATTAAAAGATAATTAGTCATAGATATAAATCTTAATCATAGCTAGATGATTATAATTAATTTACTCAAGTTTTACTCATTATGATTAGTTAGTACTTGTCTTAATTAATTATACCCTAGTTACAGGTTTTAACCTAATTAAATTAACTCAAATAAATTTTTAGGCTAATGATTAGTGGTACACGGTAGTTTTATAAACTCCTGACACCTCCACCTTCAATTTTTGCCACATGCTAATAAGGAGACACCTCCAGGTTGGGCCTTTTGCAAAGTCACACAAATTTTCAGCCTTTTTATGATAACCAAAAGGCCACGCCTCCTACTGCCCTTCCTTTCTTTAATTCACGCAGGTTTTGGCCATTTCATGACCAGCCAAGGACCATGCAAGCTGCTTGCTTTCCTTGCCATAAAATCATGCCACTTAGGTCTAGTGTGTCATGGGTGAGTCACCTTACTTCATCATGAAGGATGCTAGTATACTAAGTTAATGTAAACTAAGTTAATGAAAAAGAATAAGTCAGAAGGCAAGGAGACGGCGTAGACAGAAGAGAAAGAGAGAGATAAAGAGAGGCCGTGAGAGAGAGTGAAGTTCCAGAGAGATTTCGGTGCAATCCATTCGTCCTATCGAGAAACAAATTACCGTTGTGATCCTCGTGACGTCTACTTCATTCCCTATCTTTCTTTTCTCATCTAGGCTAAGGTAAACCTATGTCCTTTTTATGCCGAAATGTCATCGGCGACGGTATTGAGGTTATCTTTCAATTCATTTATCAGTTTCCAATTCCGTCTTCAGATTTGGATTACACGTAATGTCTGCTTCACAATGATGTGTTCAGGTGAGTTTTTGGAGCCCCAAAGGGTGGTGAACCAAGCGTGGCAGATTTGACGAGTATATGAGTGAGCTCGTTTTGTTGCGTTAAAGCTAGCCTACGATACCTCAGGTGGGGGAAAGAAACCATTTAACATCGGAAACGGCGCGGTTACATTCAATTAGATAATGGCGTAGGGCGACCCAAACCCTACACGAGAGCGAGTAATGGACAATGTATATACCACATTTGGGACTAGTCAGTGGTATTTTCCATAGACTCTGACATGAAACATGGTCTGTGATATGAGGGACCTGAAACATGGTTGAGTGGACTTGAAACATGGTCGAGTGGGGTCTATGCCTCGGAGGGAAAATTCCATGGGATAGGCTAACGGTGGACTGTCCAGAGATGATTTCATTTTAGTCGCAGATATAGTTCATGCATTGCATGATCATCCTGGATTTTGGTCCAGAGCTTTGCACCGGGTTGTGTAGCTATAGTGCCATTGCTTTGCGTGGGCACCCTCCATCCACGGACGAGGGTGTGCAGCGGGGACTCTGAGACGTGTCGATTATATTGTAGTGATATCCGGATATGGCCGATACCTGAGGAGATTATTCATACAGTATTTGCATTGCATCATGATGGAGGGTAGAGGAAAGATCCTAGATGTGGATTGAGGGTGATTATGTTACATATATTTATACTTGGGAGACAGATGTTTAGTGTGCCGTTATTTAATTAAATGTTGCTAAACTCTTTCCATGTTTGATGTTATTTGGTTTCTTATCTGTCTTCTCTATATTGCATATGTTTCTTTTTTGTGATCCTGATGAGAAGATCCTACGGGGGAGCCATCTATGGAGGAGCTTGATAGGACCTCGTATGAGCCTGACGTTGGAGGACGAGCAGTGGATCCGCATAATTGAGTACAGAGTCTATGGCTAGTGCGTCTTGTCTTTTTAGGGTGTTGTTTTTATTTTGTTTGGTTATCAGTTTGTACATTTTGGGATCCAATTGATGAGATTCCCTCTACTGTACTATATCAGGACTTGAGGTGTATATGTTATGTATGTATATATGTTGTGTATATTTTAAGTTTTAGATTTTCCACTGTTTTAATATACTCGCTTAACGACAATAAAGAAATTAGGTCTTAATATTTTTGGTTTTCTTTATTGGGACGTCGGGGCGTCTCATTTAGTGGTATCAGAGCAGTTCGATTCTGAAACGGACTGTGAGCACTGTGATTAGGGTGAACTGGCCAATTAGTTGAATTCACATCGGATAACAACTATGCTTAGAAGTTGGGTAGTGAGTCTGACGCGACATCTCTATGGCATGTAGTATTTATATTCTAGTTTTATGTAGTATTATATGTCATATTGATATGGGCTAATGATTTCTTTTATCAGGATCATGGCTCGAGGCCGAGGTCGAGGACGTGGCAGACGTGGTGGTGGTAGAGCGATAGGGGTGTAGAGGATGAGCCCCAACAGCCAGAGGCAGGGATTGGAAGTGGAGGAGAGTCCGCCGAGACTCTTCGGACTATCCGCGAGTTAGCCTCCGTTCTGTTGCAACAGGCGCAGCAGAATACTCAGAGGGTACAGAGAGAGGCGGAGTTATAGGAGCGGCAGGATAGGAGGAGAGCCGCTGATGCTGAGGATGCATGATTGGCTACCTTTCTCAAAGGTAAGCCATCCCAGTTTCGTGGAAAGTATGATCCAGAGCGAGGAAAGTGGTGGATTCAGGAGCTCGAGAAGATCTTTGATACTATGAGATGCAGAGATGATTGGATGGTGACCTATGCCGCCTTCATGAAGACCGGAGGGGCTGAGTCATGGTGGAGAGGCAAGAGGAGATTGCTAGAGGCTGAGGGCAGACTGATCAGTTGGGAGCTGTTCAAAGAGTGTTTCTTTGAGAAGTACTTCCCGTGATTAGTCTGACACGAGAAGGAAAGAGAGTTCATGAGTCTCCAGCAGGGAGACAGGTCTGTTGGTGATTACGAGGTCAGATTCGAGGCCCTGATTCAGTTTTGAGTTCTACCAGAGGTTTCCAGATGAGGACTGGATGTGCCGGAGATTTGAGGAGGGTTTACGGCATGAGTTGAGGACGGCTATAGTGCCCTTGGATATCCTGAGTTTCCCAGAGCTTGCAGAGAGGTGCAGTGCCATTGAGAGTATGGACCAGAGGTAGGCTGCAGAGTAGAGGTAACAGCGTAGTGGGGGTCCTATCAGAGCAGGTCATCAGAGGAGAGGTGATGGAGGTTCTAAGTGGAAGAGAGGACCATACATTAGACCAGGATAGAGCGCTCAGACATCTGCACCACCAGCACCAGTTACTAGAGAGGGCCAGCAGCAGAGGGCCCCAGTGTGTTTCAGATGCGGAGGTCTGCATTATATCAAGGATTGCACAGATAGATTTGGTTGCTACGTCTGTGGTAAACCAGGTCATTTTGCTAGGGATTGCCGACAGAGAGCGATACAGTAGCAGCCAGCAGCCGGCAGAGGAGTTGGTAGTTCCAGAGAAAGAGCTGGGAGAGGGGTTCCAACAGCGGGACGACAGATGGCCAGACCTCAGGCCACGGGGAGGGTGTTTACAGTGAGAGGATTCGAGTCCTCTCAATCTGCAGATCTTATTCAAGGTATGTGTTTAATATCTGGCAGACTCTCGTCTGTGTTGTTTGATTCAGGCGCTACACATTCTTGTGTGTCCCATGAGTGCGTAGATCATTTACATTTGCCCGTTTCTCAGCTACCATATACCTTGACAGTATCCACCCCAACCAATGATCCTTTGATCGCTATGTCTGTTTGCTTACAGTGTCCTATAGTTGTTGAAAATAGGGCATTCCTTGTAGATCTCATCTGTTTTCCTATGTAGCAGATGGACGTTATTCTTGGCATGGATTGGCTTTCGGCTAACCATGTAGTGTTAGACTGTGCCTGAAAGACTTTATCTTTTATTGAGCCTTCTAGCATAGTATCTGCCAATGAAGGAGCAACTATGAGGAGTTGTGGTTCTCAACAGTATGTGATGCTTTTCTCTTTGGAAGCTAAGGAGACTTCGAGTATAGATTTTCTGCCTATTGCGAGAGAGTTTCCTAAGGTTTTCCCTCCTGATGTTCCAGGTTTGCCACCAGAGAGGGAGGTGGAGTTCGCTATAGATATCATACCAGGGGCTGGACCTATATCCGTAGCTCCGTATCAGATGTCACCAGTGGAGTTGACAGAGTTGAAGAAACAACTGGATGACATGATGAAGAAGGAATTCATCAGACCGAGTGTTTCGCCTTGGGGAGCACCAATATTGTTTGTCAAGAAAAATAATGGAAGTTCTAGGTTGTGCACGGATTATAGGCAGTTGAATAAAGTTACAATCAAGAACAAGTATCCATTGCCTAAGATAGATGATCTGATGGATCAGTTGAAGGGAGCTTCGGTGTTTTCCAAGATAGACTTATGATCGGGATACCGTCAGATTAGGGTGAAGAAGGAGGATATACCTAAGACCTCTTTTAGGACAAGGTATGGACACTATGAGTATCTAGTTATGCCTTTTGGTGTAACTAATGCTCCAGCGATGTTCATGGATTACATGAACAGGATTTGTAGACCGTTCCTTGACAAGTTTCTTGTGGTGTTTATAGATGATATTCTTATCTACTCCCGTAGTCGGGAAGAACATGAGGAACATCTGAGAGTGGTGTTACAAGTGCTGAGAGACAGGCAGTTGTATGCTAAGCTATCCAAGTGTGAATTTTGGTTAGAGGAAGTACAGTTTCTAGGGCATGTAATCAACAAGAAAGGGATAACTGTTGATCTAGTTAAGGTAGAGGCCGTGATTAAGTGGGAGAGGCCTAAGTCAGTGAGTGAGGTGAGGAGTTTCCTAGGATTAGCTGGGTATTACAGGAGGTTCATCGAGGGTTTTTCGAAGATTGCGTTGCCAATGATGCAGTTAACGAGAAAAGGTACAGTGTTTGTTTGGACAGAGAAGTGTGAAGAGAGCTTTCAGAAGCTAAAGGAGAAGTTGAATACATCTCCTGTGATGACATTACCAGATCCATTAGGACAGTTTGATGTATACTGTGATGCGTCATATCAAGGATTGGGTTGTGTTTTGATGCAAGAGGGAAGAGTTGTGGCTTATGCTTCCCGACAATTGAGGGTTCATGAAAGGAATTACCCAACCCATGATCTGGAGTTAGCAGCCATAGTGTTCGCATTGAAGATATGGCGACACTATCTCTATGGAGCTAAGTTTAATGTGTTCAGTGATCACAAGAGTTTAAAGTATTTGTTTGATTAGAAGGAGCTGAACATGAGACAACGTAGATGGATGGAATTCATTATGGACTATGAGTTTGATCTTCAATACCATCCAAGGAAGGCTAATGTTGTGGCGGACGCACTAAGTCGGAATCCTTGAACGTATCCGCAATGATGGTGAAAGAAATGGAGTTGCTTGAACAGTTTAGCGATTTGAACCTAGGTATGGATTTGAATGAGGATAGAATATGCTTAGGTATGATCACCATCAGTAGTGAGTTTTGGACAGACCTTAAGATTAAGCAGGGTCGGGATGAATATTTGGTGGGTGTGAATCGAGGTATAGATGAGGGTAAGGTTTCATAGTTTAGGAGATGATCAGATGGAGTGTTAAGGTTTAAGGATCGGATATGTGTGCCAGAGAATTTAGAGATTAGGAAGACGATCTTAGAGGAGGCACATAAAAGTAAGCTGAGTTTCCACCCAGGAGCCACCAAGATGTACCAAGACTTGAAGAACATGTTTTGGTGGCCAAAGATGAAGAAAGAAGTGGCAGAGTATGTTCTATCATGTTTGGTATGTCAGAAAGCTAAGATAGACCATCAAAAGGTCGTCGGGTTGTTGCAGTCCTTGGATATCCCAGAGTGGAAATGGAATAGTATGGTGATGGACTTTATGGTTGGATTACCAAGAACTCCGAAGAGGTTTGATGTGATTTGGGTTATCATTGATAGGTTGACGAAGTGTGCTCACTTCTTACCTATTGGTGAGAGTTATAGTCTTGAAAGGTTGATCCAGATCTATATCAAGGAAGTAGTGAGGTTGCACGGTGTACCGTCGAGTATTGTCTCCGACCGAGATCCTAGATTTACATCTAGATTTTGGATACAGTTACACGATGCTTTGAGAACAAAGTTGAGGATGAGTTTGGTATATCATCCTCAGACGGATGGACAGTTTGAGAGAATAATTCAATCATTGGAGGATCTTTTAAGAGCCTGTGTATTGATTGAGTTCCTACCATTGATTGAGTTCACCTATAATAACAGTTTCCACAGCAGCATCAGGATGGCACCGTATGAGGCTCTGTATAGGAGGATGTGTAGGACTCTGTTATGTTGGTATAAGACTGGCGAGAGCCAAGTGTTGGGTCCTGATGTGGTACAACAAACAACAGAACAAGTTAGGAAAATAAGAGAGAAAATGAAGGAAGCCCAGGATTGACAGAGAAGCTACAGTAACAAGAGGAGGGGACCCTTAGAGTTCCAAGAAGGTGATCACGTGTTCTTGAGAGTCACTCCGAATACCGGAATTGGCAGAGCTATAAAGTCTAGAAAGCTCACTCCCCGATTCATTGGACCATTTCAGATTCTTCGACGAATTGGTCCAGTAGCTTACCAGATAGCCTTACCGCCTTACCTTTCCAACCTTCACGATGTCTTCCATGTTTCCCAATTAAGAAAATATTACCCTAATCCTTCTCATGTACTTGAGCCTGAGTCTATACAACTCCGAGAGAATCTAGAATATGAGGCTTTATCGGTTAAGATCGCAGATAGAAGGATTAAAGAACTCCGTCGTAGACAGATTCCTTTGGTTAAGTTCATTTGGGATGAGATTACTGGAGATGCTACGTGGGAGCATGAGGTGGATATACAGCAGCAAAATCCACATCTTTTCTGAGGTACGTAAATTCCGAGGACGGAATTTCTTTTAAGGGGGGTAGTAATGTAACATCCTATCTTTCGTGAATAAAAAATTAGATATCTTAATTAGATGGGAATGAGGGTTAGATAAATTAAAATTGTTTAAGAATCTAAACACATATGCAAGTTTAAAAATAAAATTTAAGCACTTCAAAAAATTTCATTAGGCAAGCACCTCAAACAAGCATGTCAAAACCCCTATTGGAAGCACCTCAATTTAAATTGTTTATCATCAACAACATTAAAAGATAATTAGTCATAGATATAAATCTTAATCATAACTAGATGATTATAATTAATTTACTCAAGTTTTACTCATTATGATTAGTTAGCACTAGTCTTAATTAATTATACCCTAGTTACAAGTTTTAACCTAATTAAATTAACTCAAATAAATTTTTAGGCTTGTGATTAGTGGTACACGACAGTTTTATAAACTCCTGACACCTCCACCTTCAATTTTTGCTGCATGCTAATGAGGAGACACCTCCTGCTTGGGCCTGTTGCAAAGTCACGCAAATTTTCAACCTTTTTATGATAACCAAAACGCCACGCCTCCTACTTCCCTTCCTTTCTTTAATTCACGCAGGTTTTGGCCATTTCATGACCAGCCAAGGACCATGCAAGCTGTTTGCTTTCCTTGCCATAAAATCACGCCACTTAGGTCTAGTGTGGCACGGGTGAGTCACCTTACTTCACCATGAAGGATGCTAGTATACTAAGTTAGTGTAAACTAAGTTAATGAAAAAGAATAAGTCAGAAGGCGAGGAGACAACATAGACAGAAGAGAAAGAGAGAGAAAGAGAGAGATAAAGAGAAGCCGTGAGAGAGAGTGAAATTCCAGAGAGATTTCCATGCAATCCATTCGTCCTATCGAGAAACCAATTATACCGTTGTGATCCTCGCGACGCCTACCTCATTACCCTATCTTTCTTTTCTCATCTAGGCTAAGGTAAACCTATGTCCTTTTTATGTCGAAATGTCGTCGGCGACGGTATTGAGGTTATCTTTCAATTTATTTATCGGTTTCCAATTCCGTCTTCAGATTTGGATTACACGTAATGTCTGCTTCACAATGATGTGTTCAGGTGAGTTTTTGGAGCCCCAAAGGGTGGTGAACCAAGCGTGTCAAATTTAACGAGTATAGGAGTGAGCTCGTTTCGTTGCATTAAAGCTAGCCTACGACACCTCAGGTGCGGGAAAGAAACTATTTAAATAGGAAACGGCGCGGTTACATTTAATTAGATAATGGCGTAGGGCAACCCAAACCCTACACGAGAGCGAATAATGGACAATGGCTATACCACATTGGGGACTACTTAGTGGTACCAATGATGATATAGAGATTGTACGTTTATCGTCGTTACGCTACATATATATATTATTTTATTTCGTGATGATTGCCTGTTTGACTGGTTAATTTGAACTTGGTATTTGATGTATGATATCATGAGTGTTGTAATTATTTTTAAAAGTGTTTATACTTATTATTATTATTATTATTATTATTATTATTATTATTATTATTATTATTATTATTATTATTATATTTTGGTATTTATTATTTGGAAATGATATTATGACATGATGATGATTATGATGATTATGATGAGTGTTATGATTGTGCTTAGAGGATTGAGTAAATCATAAGTTATGTTGAGATACGAGGATGTATTTGGGGATTGCATACGATATGTGATAGTAGTGCCTAACCGAGATGATTATCGCGATATGAGGCTGAGATTGATGAGATTAGATTATTTTGAGGTTATCTATGAGATTATGATGAGCGGTTAGGGCACTAGGGGGTGACCTGAAACATGGTCTGTGATATGAGGGACCTGAAACATGGTCGAGTGGACCTGAAATATGGTCGAGTGGGGTCTATACCTCGAAGGGAAAATTCCAGGGGATAGGCTAACGGTGAACCGTCCAGAGATGATTTCATTTTAGTCGCAGCTATAGTTCATGCATTGCATGAGCATCCTGGATTGTGGTCCAAAGGTGTGCACCAGGTTGTGTAGCTATAGTCCCATTGCTTTGTGTGGGCACCCTCCACCCACGGACAAGGGTGTGTGCCGGGGACTCTGAGACGTTTCGATTATATTGTTGTGATATCCGGATATGACCGATACCTGAGGAGATTATTCATAAAGCATTTGCATTGCATCATGATGGAGGGTAGAGGAAAGATCCTAGATATGGATTGAGGGTGATTGTGTTACATATATTTATACTTGGGAGACAGATGTTTAGTGTGCCGTTATTTAATTAAATGTTGCTAAAAAAGAATGGGGTAAGCATATGTTTCTTTTTTGTGATCGTGATGAGAAGATCCTACGGGGGAGCCAGCTATGGAGGAGCTTGATGGGACCTCATATGAGCCAGACGTTGGAGGACGAGCAGTGGATCCTCATAGTATCAGGACATGAGGTGTATATGTTATGTATATATGTATATATATTGTGTATATTTTAAGTTTTAGATTTTCCGCTGTTTTAATATGCTCGCTAAACGACAATAACGAAATTATGTCCTAATATTTTTGGGTTTTCTTTAATGGGACGTCGGGGCGTCTCATTATTCGCTACCAATAAATTTTCATAAAATATATATAATACCGTTATTCGGTATCAATGAGTTTCTATAAAGATTACGCGAAAGTATCACATTTAATTAATTTTTTTCTTTGTGAACAAATAAAAAGGAAAATGTTGGTTGGTAGGAAAATGATTTTAATAAAATACAATATACTTTAATTACAAATGTCTTTTAAGAATGACTTATTTCAAAATAAAATTACCAATTGAAAAGTCTACATTAAAAAAGGAGAGTTTTTATTCCTGCTTCTCAACATAGGCCTATTTCAGTGAATTACACTCGTATAGTTCCAACTTTTGCAACTTATGACTCATGAGTCGAGGTTCCCAACAAGGCTATACCATGCAACACCTGCCATATGAAAATCATGAGATAACTCCCTCCTTTTCACAATCATGAGAGAACACCCCACCTTTTAATAGAACCTTTCTAACCAAAATATAAAATATTATAGTGAATTCCAAACAAATTATTTATTTTATCTGACATTATCTCTCTTTCTTATTTATTGAGCCTTTTATGAATTTTTTGTGTTTCGTGGTAGTGTGGTACAGGTCTTCAAATCTTAAGGACAAAATAATAAATATATTATAATCTTTAGAAATGTTGATAGTTTGTTATGATATTTGTCCTTACATACAAAATATAAGGAAGTTCCCTATATGAACTCATCTTGTAACGTCTGGTGATGCACTTTGCGCAGAGAAAAAGACATTTACTTTACCAATTTTTATCATTGGTTATCTGACACTTGATTCAAACCTTGTTACTTTCAAGTTTCAATTGTTTTATTATCTGTAAAACTAAATCGTGTGTTGAAAAGCTTGAACCTTTAAACATTTCTTTTTAACTTAGATGCATAGTGTGTTTGAAAATGGGCAATTCGCACGACGTGCGTTTGCCATAAACTATTGTGGCAGTGGCTTTCACGGTGGAAACAGGAAAATGTGGATATTCACCGTGATTTCAAACATATTCACATTTATTGAACCAAAGGATAAAACTTTGTCTAGCTAACCGCCTATACTAGTCCATCAATACCATTATTCTGGTATACAAATGAATTTCCATGAAAGTTACATAATACCGTTATTCGCTACCAACAAATTTTCATAAAATATATATAATACCGTTATTCGATACCAACGAGTTTCTATAAAGATTACGCGAAAGCATCACATTGAATTAATTTTTTCTTTGTGAACAAATAAAAAGGAAAATGTTGGTTGGTAGGAAAATGATTTTAATAAAATACAATATACTTTAATTACAAATGTCTTTTAAGAATGACTTATTTCAAAATAAAATTACCAATTGAAAAGTCTACATTAAAAAAGAACAATTGTTATTCCTGCTCCTCAACATTGGCCTATTTCAGTGAATTACGCTCGTGTAGTTCCAACTTTTGCAACCCATGACTCATGAGCCATGGTTCCCAACAAGGCTATACCGTGCAACACCTACCATATGAAAATCATGAGATAACTCCCTCCTTTTCACAATCATGAGAGAACACCCCACCTTTTAATAGACCCTTCTCTAACCAAAATATAAAATATTTTAGTGAATTCCAAACAAATTATTTATTTTATCTGACGTTATCTCTCTCTCTTATTTATTGAGCCTTTTATGAATTTTTGTGTTTAGTGGTAGTGTGGTACATGTATTCAAATATTAGGGATAAAATAATAAATATAATATAATCTTTTGAAACGTTGATAGTTTGTTGTGATATTTGTCCTTACATGCAAAATATAACGAAGTTGCCTATATGAACTCATCTTGTAACGTCTGGTGATGAACTTTGCGCAGAGAAAAAGGCATTTACTTCACCAATTTTTACCATTATTTATCTGACACTTGATTCTTACCTTGTTTGTAACACCCTTCTCGGGTGTTACATCATAAGTGACATTTTAATTCCGAAAATCAGGTTAATTAAAATTGGCTATAAAAGAATGGGGTAATATTTTTTCTTTTTTTGTAAATTGTAATTATAACTACTTTGTTTTAAATGATTGGACAATCAAAAATTCCATCATCACAATTAGGGTTATGAGTTCGAAAATCATTTACATAATACCCAACCCGACTCATAAACAGAAATCATAGAATGTACAGACTCAACATAAAGATGTGGAGACACAGCTCCTAAAATATATGATACTAGGAGTCATAGCTCCATAGACAGTTACATTAACTCCCAAACATAGTCAGCTGGCCAAACTAAAATATAAAAGACCATCCTTTCTCGTTCATCGTGAGAAGGACAAACCCAACTAACGAGATCTAGTGGAACCTCTATTTGAGTCCACTACCGACGTCGTCACAATAGACACTACTAGAGCTACTACAATAGTAACTCTCGAACTAAGCCCTTTCCTCTTCCAAGAGGAAAACATGGTCGATGAACCATCGACAGTCTGGAAGACGTCCACTAAAAACTCCCCCATATTGTCTGCATGCTCGAATCCCATCCTCTACGATGCGTCAGCCAAGCGACATCTTGACGTCTCAATCTTCTCAAAAGAATACAGAAGGCACACAGTCGACCGACATAGGCAATATAAAAATAAGGAGGTGAGATTTCCATTTATCTTACACATAAGGCAGACATGCAGTGGTACGACTCATAGGTACGTACAATTAACAATTATCAATCATATCTACACTCATAACAAAACAATAATGTTTCACAGAAACATGACCACAGAACCGTGTTTTCCTAGATAAAAGACATCTAAGACTTGAGGAATGACCTCTGAATTCCTATACCATGTTTTACGAACAATCGGAGATAGTGGTTCAGAGGATTGTTCCGGACTACGCCAGCCTTGGGCAATAGAATGCGTCCATAGTCATCGTCATGCAGATTGGCTTTTTCGGGAACATCCTACACTACCATAAAATACGTAGCGTCTAGTTGAGTATGTTAGTGCATTGCAAGATCACCACGCCACAGAAGGAGCTACCAACTGAGCCCTTGTGAGTATTTCATACCCCGACATCCCAAAGCATCAATAGATCGTCACTACAGAATTCGTATCAGCATTAAAGTGTTAGCTCGATCTCCTAGGCACAACGGCCTTACAGAACATAGTTTCACTATGTGTTTAGGCAAACTTTGCCGGAAAAAATGTGTTCTTCTCGTCTATCCACCAAATGACCTCTTGATTCCAACGGAATCTATTCAACGTGCTTTATCAGATGCTAGTTGTTCTTAAGTCTGAATCACTTGTACTTAACATTGAGCTAACATTCTTAAGTAACCTTTCATCTTTGTGCAAATGTATCTTAAAACATTGGATTAACAATCCTAGCACATTATGAGATTGGACACAAATCCAATTATTTATTTCTTCACACTTTTCTAATTGAGCATTTCTCTTGGTTTTCAAGATAGCAAATACTTCTGAGTCCATTAAATCTTATGGATATATGGATAATAAATCATCCATACTTTATGACATAAAGTCTTGCTCCACGATACGTCTTAAGTTATTATGTTCATATTTTCACTAAGTCTTTTATGACTTCGGTTTTTTCCATTTACTTGAAATACTAGTCTTAAAGACCAATGTTCTTTTTGTCTTAAAACTAAAACCTTGGTCTAAAACCAAACCATTTTGAAATCAGATTCCACTAAAGTACATAAGTACTAAATTCCTCAAATCAGTTTCTTGAAAAACATCAAAACTCTTAAAATACCATTTTACACTTTTTTTATTGTATTTCAAGTTAAATTCCATATTTTCACAAATATAATTATTTTCCTCAAATCCTTCACTTTTCTAAGTTACCATACTTATTTAAAGTATTAGAATACTAATTTCAAACTCTACATCATTGTTTTCTTAAAAATCTTTAAAAAAGTTTAACGATGGTTTCACCGCTTTTTACTGGTTTTAGGCCCAAAAGCCTTACTTTTGAAAATACGGTGCCTCACCTCAAATCTATTACTCACCTTTTTTTTTTAAGCAAAAGGCGTGCAAAAGCATCACTGTAGTGGAAATCATCCCAACTAGGTTGGCACCAAAACCACTACCAATCATCTGCAGCACCCCAGAATATTACTCACCTATGTTATAATACTCATACTAAGATGTTGAAACACTGTTTTTACAGTTTTCCTTTTCAAAATTCCTAAAAATTTGACCGAATGTCGTTAAGTTTGTAAAACACATAAATCCTTTATCAACTATTTTACACTCTAAAAGTCCAAAACTCATTTTGGAGTTTTAGAACAGTTTAATAGGTATTAAAAACAGTCTCTCACTGTCCAGTTAAATATATTTTAGAAAATTGCAATTTAACTCCAAAAGTTTCATTAATTGCAAAAAGATCCTTATTCACTTAAAACCTTATAACTTTTTATTTATAACTTCAAATCACACCAAACTAACTTCTTTAGAAATATTTTTCAGTTCCCCTCAAATTTCCAGAAATTTCATTTCTGCCCAAATATTTTTCTATAATTGCAAAAAGGTCCTTTTTCACAAAAAAAACTTATAAACTTTTTATGTATTAATCCAATTAACACCAAAACAATTTCTATGGTTTTGTCTCATCAAGGACTACAATCTTAACACACAATAATATGAATTTCAGTGCAGCCACTAAAATTCTCAGAAATTGCATTTTATTCCCTAAGGACTCATAAAATCATATCTTTCAATACACACATCCAAATCAATCCAAACCAATTTATATATTCATTCAATCCTCATAAAATCTATTCAAACAATTTAAATCATCATGCAACCCATTTAAACAGCCAAGGCCGAATGACCTAAAATAATTATATTAAGCATTTTCTTAACAAATCAAACAAACAATAATCATGGTTCCAACTTAAAGTCATTGGAACCAAGACAATCATATGACATATCATACCACAACCAAGCATCAAATCAAATCCTCCAAGAGGATCACACACATATAAATCAATAATACATAATCCTAACACTTAGGACTTACAAGACAACATACAAATACTTTAAACCACATACATATCTACATTAAGGTAGGATAATAGTAATCTCCCCCCTTACCTCTTGTTGACCACTTGAAGATCAAACAAACAAGAAAGGTAGGCCACAATTTTGTCCACCAAAACCTAGCCATGATCAATCAACAAGAGATCAAGTTACGGATTGAAGAAAATCATCCTAGCCCACTTGAGCATAGGTTCGGCCAAGTCAATAAGAAATATCTTGAGATATATAAATTTTTCAAGCTCTTGGATGATGAAAATAGAAGTCATATGGAGATCGTAGAAATTGATCTCACATTAAAATGATTTTTCTATGATTTTCTAGAATTATTTGAAAATCTATATCTAAGAATAGAAATAGGTGAAAAACTTGATGAACATGAAGATTGATGGATGATTTATGAAGCTAAGATGATTAGGAATAGGTTCCTCACCTTAGAATGAAGAAGTTTGATGAATGAAATGAAGAACAATGAAGAACTTATCAAGAACACAAATGGTGTTCTTTAGGTTTTTGTGAAGAACAAGTGTAATAGGAAGAAAATGAAATGTGTTAAGTGTGGGGGACTTGGGCTGCGTCCAAATGAGAGTTTGAGTGAGTGAGGAGTTGTTTAATTGGTTTAAATGAACCAAAGTTGAGTTTACTTGACCAAGGTTAAGTTAGAAAATAATATAATAACTAACTATAGTTAATTAGTAACCTAACTATGATTAATTGGTAATCTTGGTTAACAAATATGTGGCCAATAATGAATGTTGGTGTGGCTGATTTTTCACCACATCTTATGAGTCATCCCTGACTCATTGATCCTATCCATTAGCGGTTCCCAGAAATCTCGTATTCAGTTCTATCTTTTACCCGATTTCATTTTTTGAGAGGAAAATGATGAAACAAAAGCAAAATGAAATAGGTATGGTTTAGTATATATGGCTGCACGAACACTAGTGCAATAAATGCTTTTTACGTCAGTTAAAATTGATTTTTTACGTCAGAATACTGACTGACGTAAATACAGCTGACGTTAATAGTTAATATTTTAACGTCAGTTGAGAACTGACGTTAAATATAAAACTATTAACGTCAGTTCTTTAACACAACTGAAGTTAATTTTGTAAAAATTAACGTCAGTTGTTTAAACAACTGACGTTAAACATAAAACTATTAACGTCAGTTCTTTAAGACAACGGACGTAAATTTTGTTAAAACTAACGTCAGTTGTTATAAAGAATTGACGTTAAAGGTTTAATTTTAACGTCAGTTGTTTATTACAACTGACGTTAATAGTGTACTGTATATTTTATAAAATACTATTAACGTCAGTTGTTTGATACAACTGACGTTAATAGATTTTTTTTTAAAATTCAGTTTTAAAATATCACTCCCCTCAGCTATCCCTGCATTCAGTAAATATCCCAGTAACACAGAATATCACACACATTACAGAATTGCAAAGGAAAAATGGAACAATGGGGGGACTTAAAACCAAAACCCATGTATATATATAAATAAATTTTAGTTCCAATGTCTAAAAAACAAAACTACCAATCTAAGGATATATATATATATATACATGTTATTAATTAGTTTCTAAAGTCTAACAAAAAAACTATTTATCTAAGTATTGCGGAGGTATCTTGTCAATTCCTTTTTCAGCCGCATACTTGAAGAAGAATTCAGCGAAGCGCATCCTCAAGTCTCTTAACTCATCTTCTTGAATAGGCGATTGGTCGTTAAATGCCTACACACGTTCAAATAATAACAATAACATCAATGCAAGTCATCTTCAAAACTATAATATATAATTTAACAAGTTGTTTAAATATTACCTTATTCGATCCACCCGTAATAGATGTGGAGACTATGTTCAGCATATGAAGCATCACATAATAGCCGCACGACCACCCGTCATTTTGAAATCGAGACTACCAACAAAATTATTTCAATGTCAGTTGAATATACATATAAATTAGTAATTATAATATTAATTATTTGATAAATAAACTACCAAACCTTGATGATGTTCCATGCAGGATTTGCTTTAGCCTTAGAAGTCCTACTTCTCCCGTTGGCGCAACTTATGCTACTCGCCTTCAGCGCGCTATCATAAACAAATAATCATGTCGATCAATTAACAAATTCATATATCATGTGTGTAATAAACTAAAAACAACTGATATTGAAACTTAAATTAAATTTAAGATTAGTTACTTACTTATTTACAGCTTTCAACACCACCTGTGGCGGCTGTTGGTGGAGAGAGCAATAGAATATGACAGTATGCCTAGACGGGTGAAGTACGAACAATTGCCAATGACTTTTCATACAGTAGGGAGCCAGATATAATTCTTTCTGATTGTCTCCCAACAACTTCCCTAAGTATTTACTCAATGCATCGCCAGCAAAGAATTCGGGCAGAAGGATTGACGGATCTAAGAAGTCGTAAACAGATGCAACGCCCTTATCAAGCTGAAGACGATGGAGATACCTAAGATATGAAAAGGTGTGGATGTTAATTACATAATATATATATTGAAATTAAAATAAATTATTAAATGGAAAAATACCAAAAATAAATAAGTTATAAAATTAAAATTAACTTACGTGCACCAGAGACTGAAAACATTGCTGTTCATCCAGACGTTATTTCTGCAGGCGTTCCCGAGATCGTCACCACAGAAGGTAAATATCATCCGTTGATCTGGGCGTGCCACCCATCCATCGTGCTCCAATGGACATTCAAAAATCGCAAACGCATAATCCTCACCAAGTGAGAACAAACGAGTGATAGGTAACAGCGACACCGACGTCGACTTGGCCTTCAGTTTAGGAAAAATAAAATAGATAAGTTGTTGGTAATTAAAAAAAAACACAAGTAATTATTTGACTAATTTGGACATTAATAATGAATTAATACATACCTTTGTTAACATTTCGAGCTCACGTCGTTTGGAGTCCAACTCAAGCTCACGCCTTTTCATTTCCAACTCATGCTCATGGCGTTGGACTTCAAACTCCCGTTCCCTAGCTGCAAACTCATCGTCCTCCACATGTGCCCTACTAAAACTCTCTTTTGTGCTCACATGTGAAGGGTTGGCATGCCCTGCGGTGTCCTGGGATGTACCGACGGAGGAAAGCTCTCTAGCAAGCGCCTACTTGAATTCCGTGTTGGATATTAAGCTTTGCATCAGATGTGTTGTAATAGCTGGGTTGGACATGAGGTACTGAGAAATGTCAGCCAAAATTGATGCTTCATCGACCACCCGCTTTCGTGAAGCAGACTTGCCATAATATTCTTTGATGGTCACGTTCCCAGGAACACCGAGAACCCGACCAGGATGGTCTTTCTTGCCTAGAGCAGTCATCAAGACGTCCCGCCGTCCAGAAGGGACGAATGAGCCCTGGGAGGATTGTGCTTTAAGATCCATCTACAATGAAAAAAATGAAAAATGTGCAAGTGAAAAGTGTTGCAAATATCTATACAAATATCAATTGAAATCAAGTTAATTATTTACTTACAATCTTATCTGCCACTTCGCGAGTGGCATCAACTTTAAAAGATCCCATCTTTGTTATGCGACCGGCTAACCAGACATCCTCGCGGTCGATGTCCGATGGAGGACTTAATGGTGTGCCCTCAGGCACCTCTCCTCTTTCAATCCTAGCAGAGTGCTCTTCCTGCTTCGCCCTCAGCCTATCCTCCATCATCTGCTCGATCCGAGTCTGGTACCCACCCTGAGACATGGTGTGGCGGTGGATGTTCTTCGCCTGATTCTGCCGACCCTTATTTGCCTTAGCCTGTTAAAACAAAAACACATAATTAAATACAGTTAAATGATCTATAATAAGCATACAAAATTAACTTAA
This sequence comes from Sophora flavescens, assembly GCA_030762895.1. Classification (NCBI taxonomy): domain Eukaryota; kingdom Viridiplantae; phylum Streptophyta; class Magnoliopsida; order Fabales; family Fabaceae; genus Sophora; species Sophora flavescens. The sequence goes on from CM061065.1 coordinate 19,359,305, forward strand.
TCAACCAACCTGAAATTCTCCATCCTGTCGACTCCTGGCAAACATATCCCAAGTATCTTGATCAATCCAGGGATAATCCGATAACATTTTATCAATCCGCTTCTTCCCAGATACATAGTACCTGGTAAGATCATGCTTGAACCCATTCCAATGCTTTGATGCCATTTTCATACATTTATGACGATGATCCTCGTCATTTGGCACAGTCCAAGCTACCTACACATTAAATACATAACAACTGGATGGATTATAACTCGGATAATAATCTAATAATGTAAATCAAACGAATGTAAAGGTAAAATACCGCGATAGCCTCCCAAATCTGATCCTTAACGTTCTGTGGAACGTCATTCCAGTGGTTGTAGTTGATGCTTACGTGCTGCTTCGCTTGTAGAAACACCCACTTATTAAATTCTTTAGCACGGGGTCCCTGGGTATTTAGATTAGCATCGAAGGACACCTCAAGCTTCTGTCCGTTTTGCCTGTCCTTCTCTAGTTTCTTCAATGAGGTGGCTCCTCTACCCCGTTTCCTATGAGCCTATGATGTCTGTATGGACAAAAAAATGATAAAATAGAGGGTTGTAACATTATAAACTTACATTAAAAAGAAGGACTAAAGATAGTATATAACATGTAAACTTACACTAGAATCAGGTGTAGGCGTGATCGGGTCCTGCGAAGCCCCCACAGTGTCCTCCCGTGCATGTGGGCTATCCGACTGATCCATATGTATGCCTGTTCAGAAACAATATATATGTATTAACATAGGTTATAAATCAAAATAAATACAGAAGTATAAATAAAAATAACTAGATAGGTCTTGTAGATATACAAAACATCTATCTAATATAAGGACAATATGGGAGATTGAAAACTATAGTTTTTGAAGATTGCCAAGCACCGGTCACGGCCTGGCAGTGATGTCCATCACGGCCGTAACGTGCCAACTAAACCAGACCCTCACATGCAGAACTGATCATGGCCTAGCCGTGATGAGCATCACGGCCGTGACAGATCAACCAGCAGAGCAACATGCATTCAAAACCAAAAATAGAGACATTCCAAACAACTCAAACTCACGGTTTCAAGTTTCAACTACTGAGACTACAGTTTCAACATACACTCAAAACCAAAAATAAAAAATGTGCCCTAAAGACTCACCAGAAATAGGCGCTCGCGTGGTGGTGGGGGGGGGGGGGGAGCTCGAGTGGTGGCCAACGTTCGATGTGGTTACTGAGAGCAGAGGGACAAGGAGAGTTAGTGAGCGGGAAGGGGAAAGAGAGATGTCATGTTATTGCAAAGAATGAGCGGGAAAGACAGAGTTAGGGGTTAAGAGTGTACCTCACGGTGGTGGCAAAGAAGCCCTCGCGGTGGTTGCGATGGATATGAGCTCGCGATTAGGGTAGAGTGAGGATTGAGAGTGAGGGTTGAGAGTGAGGGTTGAGCGTGATGAAAAGAGAAAAGAGACGTACAGAGAAGTGCAGAAGGCGCGCGGGTGTAAACGTTATAATCAAAATAAAACAACATTTTACGTCAGTTGTTAGTAAAAACTGACGTTAAAGGTCATATATTTAACGTCAGTTGTCTTAAGAAACTGACGTTAAAAAACACTCACACTTCTTACGTCAGTTGTATTACACAACGGACGTTAAAAGTTTATTAGTTTCTGCAAAAACATTCATTCCTTTGACTACTGTGCTACTTACCCATTCACCTTATAACCTAAAGGTCAAATATTTTACGTCAGTTGTTAGTAAAAACTAATGTTAAAGGTCATATATTTAACGTCAGTTGTCTTAAGAAACTGACGTTAATAACACTCACACTTCTTACGTCAGTTGTATTACACAACGGACGTTAAAAGTTTATTAGTTTCTGCAAAAACATTCATTCCTTTGACTACTGTGCTACTTACCCATTCACCTTGTAACCTAATCCTCTTAATGAGCTTTAAGTTTTTAGATAAGTTTTCAAGAAAATCAGAATAGCTTAGTAACTTCATCCCGTGCTCCTATAATTTGCTTCCTTCCATCCTTTTAATTTTTTCTGCTTCACAATATGGCTCTGCCATGGAGATTAACTTCATCACTCTTTCTTCCTATGCCTAGACTCAAAGATCTTTGTCTTAATGGTCAAACAACTTCTGAGGTTGTGTAAATCACATAACATGGATGGTAAGGTTGGGTGAATCACGTAATGTGATTCTCTCACTTTATTTCATCCCCTTCATCCCTTTCACTTTGCTTTGGAAGCAAGTGACTGTTGATTCAAGATGATGCATCAAGGAATTCCAGTGAAGAAGAAAGATGCAAAGATCCATTTCACTTTGCTTTCGCTGCTAGTGACTGAGGATTTACTTTGCATCATGGAATTCAAGTGAGGGAGGTGATGCATCCATTGGAGTTTCTGATGACAGGACTGAGAAGAAAATGATGTTGAAGCAGAAACTTTTTTATATTTTAGGGCTATGTTGCAGAAATTTTTTATCTTTTAATCATGTAATTTTAACTTATGAATCGCTTCAATGAGATACGATTTGATTATACGTATAACTTGTTTTATGTTAAGTGTTTATTTATTTTAATTTGCATAAGAATTTGTTTATTAATTCAAGCTAATTAATAAAAATTAAAAATAAACTTGTTAAAAAAAAGGTTTAGAAATAAACTGCACTATATGGAGTGATCTGCGTTAAGAGGGACAATAGGGACATGACAACCAATGAAATGAGTTTCATAATTATTTACGTCAGTTATTTATAGAACTGACGCAAATAGTGATTTAATATTTACAAACTGCCACCACCTCATTTTTAACGTCAACTTAATTTATGACTGCCAAGTTCCCGTATATTAATTACATTATTTCCAATATTCATTGTGCACGTTTATAATATATAGGATTATTTACGTCAGCTATTTATTTAACTGAAGTAAAAATCACACTTTTAACGTCAGTTGTATAAAAAACTGACGTTAACAATAAATATTTTTTATTTTAAAAACACTTTTAACGTCATTTTTTTTAAACAACTGACGTTAAAAGTGTATAGATATCTGCAAAAACATTCATTCCTTTGACTACTGTGCTACCTACCCATGCACCTTGTAACTTAATCCTCTTAATGAGCATTAAGTTTATAGATAAGTTTTCAAGAAAATCAGAATAGCTTAGTAACTTCATCCCCTGCTCCTATAAATAGCTTCCTTCCATCCTTTTAATTTTCGGCTTCACAATATGGCTCTGCCATGGAGATTAACTTCATCACTCTTTCTTCCTGTTCCTAGACTCAAAGATCTTTGTCTTAATGGTCAAACAACTTCTGAGGTTGTGTAAATCACGTAACATGGGTGATAAGCTTGTGTAAATCACGTAATGTGAGTTGCTCACCTTATCATCCTTCCGGAGAATCAGCTGCTGGAGGGCAAATCAGGTGCTCGGGCGTCACAGTTCCAAAACCTCAGCTTTGGCAGCAAGTGACTTTCATGGAAGTCTCAAGAACCACTGCCTTTGCTTGAAACAGATCTAGTGCACCTGTTTTTGCCTCTCTTGAGCTCTCTCATGCCCCCCAGTTTTATGAGGTCTTAAAGGATGCAAGTGACTGTTCCAAGACCATTGCTAAAACAGATCGAGTGCACCCTTTGGAGTATAGTTTTCCCTTTGGCATATTTCATAAAACTCTCTGATGGGATGTAGCTTTAATGTTTAGGATTTTAAACCCTTTCAGTGTAACTTTTTATAGGATTTTAAACCCTTTCAATCTTCTGTATCAGTCTGTATTACACTTCATGAATGAGATCCGGTTTGGGTTATTGATTCAACTTATACTTCGCACATATATTTTAGTTTTCAAAACAGAAACACAAAACATCAAAGCAATTGTGAAACTGAAACTTTGAGGAAGGCAATGAGGAAGGGTACGTATACTAGATAAAAAAATTACTAAAATAACCTTTAACGTCTGTTGATGTAAGGACTGACGTTAAAAGTGAAGTGACTCACTTTTAACGTCAGTTGTTTATTGAACTGACGTTAAAAGTGAGTCACTTCACCTTTAACATCAGTCCTTAAAACAACCGACGTTAAAATTGAATTAATGAAGTCTGATATTTACAAAACTGCCACCGCCCCCTTTTTAACGTCTAGCTATTGGTTAACTGACGTAAACCTTTACCGTCTAATGTATATTTTCCACTAGTGGAAATTGAGGAGATGTGGAAGGTTTACAACCATGTAAAATGAGTGGTTAATAGTGTGTAGATGTGTCTTGTTAATAACCGCGAAAGCTTAGGGGTATTTTGGTCATTTTACCTAAAAGTCATGATTACAAGAATTTAATGCTCATAAATGCTTGGTGACTCATCCTCCACGAGTAATCATGTATGACTCGTTGTCCCAATCTCTTGACAAGTCTCTACAGTTTCGTTTTTAACCTTGTCAGTTTCCCGATTTGGGATTCTGTCTGTTTTTCGACCAAAAATTTTCAAAATAACCAAACTCTTTGGAAATATGTTTTAAACATAAACCATTTCATTCATGAGTCAAAATTAGGTTTTTTGATCATTAAAATCTTACTTTCAGTGAAAACACCGACTGTTTTCCGTCCGAACTTTTATCAAAATTCGTCCGAATAAACATAATATTTTATTTCTGATCAGAAATTTGGAAAGTAGGATTCCTCACAAACATAATATAAAAAAATATACAAATTTCATTTTCGGGTGAAATTAGGGTTTTCTGTCGGTATAAAATTATACTGTCAATTAAAAACACAGACGGGTTTCCGTCTGAGTTTTAAACCCAAATTTTAACCAAAGCTTCCAACCATAGAGTAGGTTCTAGATATGATTTTGTTTTCTCCAAAATCATTTCCTAAGTCTCAAATAAATTATAATATATATATATATATATATATATATATATTGAAGAACAGTAAAAATAGGGATTTTATATTGTTACTTTCAAGTTTCAATTGTTTTATTATTTGTATAACTTAATTATGTGTGTTGAAAAGCTTGAACCATTAAACATTTCTTTTTAACTTAGATGCATAGTGTGTTTGAAAATGGGCAATTGGCACGACATGCGTTTGCCATAAGCTATTGTGGCAGCGGCTTTCACGATGGAAACATGAAAATGTGGATATTCACAGTGATTTCAAACATATGCACATTTATTATTGAACCAATGGATAAAACTTTGTCTAGATAACCGCCTATATTAGTCCATCAATACAGTTACTCTATTATACGAATGAATTTCCATGAAAGTTACATAATACCGTTATTCGCTACCGACAAATTTTCATAAAATATATATAATACCGTTATTCGGTACCAATGAGTTTCTGTAAAGATTACGTGAAAGTATCACATTTAATTACTTTTTTTCTTTGTGAACAAATAAAAAGGAAAATGTTGGTTGGTACAAAAATGATTTAAATACAGCTCTATAACGTTTTAGACTCATCTTTTGATTATTTTTTTAAATTTAAAGTTATAATCAATAAATACAAGGAAAACGTTCATTTGCTTATTAGTCAAATTTCGTAGAAACTGAATTTGTACGATATAGCATAATAGAATAACACAATAAAAAAAATTAAAATTTTTGGATCGTCATTATCCCAGAAGTTATATTCTATCCTAGATATTAGACATTCAGCCACTATCCCAAACAACTTAGGATTAATTGTATAAACCTCATGAAACATTCAGAATTGAACATCCAACAAACTTATTAAGAACTAAAACTAATATCATTTATTCAAATATACTAGAAATTCAAGGGCTTCATGCCTAGGCACCCAGAAGACTCAACGTTTGAGATGAGCAAAATAGATACAACATGTGGTAAGTACAGAATAAAAAAGACCCATTAGAAAGTAGCAAATTAAGGATATACCCATAAGCATATATTTACTGCACAATTTTAAAGCACAAATTAGATGCAGATTATAAAATCATTCACGAGTTATGTATATTACCTGTCGATTTACTTGTCAATCACAATAATTCCACATTTTTCCCATGCAGCCTTAACCAATCTCTTGCATTCATAGAAGTTACCCTCTGGATCATAATAGTACTGCATAAGAACATAAACTCTATATTAATAAATATCACAACAATTAAAACTATTGTAACACTACCATTGCAAACAGTGTTTTAAATAAAAGTTCATGACTGCAATTGAGATTACAATGATTTAGTTTTGAAGGTAAGATTTTAAATTGAGGGTTGCGGTCGTGGTTGTGGTTGTTGTCGTGGTTGCATAGTGTTCATTGTAATTGCGGACATTTGCGGGAAAATGTGGTCGATGCGACCGAAATTATGGTCGCATATCGTTTTCGGAGACCTCCAAAATCTAAACGTTGCGGCCAAGATCGCGTTGTCAGACCTTTATTTAAAACCTTGTTTGCAGGTCTCCAAAACAAAAATGCCACTACAATTACATCAGGATCTGCTGTATTTTCCTGCGATCGTTTATAATTGCGATAAATACAACACAACAACAATGACGACCGTAATTTAAAATTTTGATTTTAAGTTCAAATATCTACATGTTACAATACATATCCCAATTTATAGAGAAATGTTGTTTATCAAGAAGGTGGAAAAAGATCAGTATCATCCTTAAGTGTTGGCAAGATCTTAACTTTAAACAAAATACATATAGAAGAAAGAAAGAGGATTACCCTATACACTCTTCCATTTTGATCTTCTGACACCCACCCAGGTAGCAACCAACCGTAAGTAGCTGAACTCATATCATAAAAAGTAATCGTTGTCCCATCATGCAAGCTGGTTCGCCGGTCTTTTCTCAAAATTTCTGTGATGGTCTTCTTTGCCACTTCAGAGAAATGTGCAAAATTTTCCATTGTTGTTTTTTTCGAGATCAGATTCACAATTGAGGTAGCAGTTATAATAGCACAACAGTAGTGTAATGAAGTTGTCCTTCTTAGCAATATATATATAATGAAAGAAATTTGACTTTTTTACATATCTTATTTAATATACTTAGATAATATTTTAATACTTTCACATATAAGTTTTTACTCTACTTTAAAATATTTAATATTTTGATATTTATCCACTTGATATACATAGAATATTTTTAAAATATTTAATATCTTAATATATTTAGATAATATTTTAATATTTTCACAATTTAACATCATATGAGTCTTACTATCCAGGTGTGGGAATAGGCCAAACCGCTCGTTAGAGGCTTATGACGACCTAGTTTGGCAAAGCCAATTTAATAAATAAAAAAAGCCTGTTCAAGGCTTTTCAAAAAAAAGCCTATATAGCTAAAGAGGTCAAACCTAAGGTTTTACACAAAGTCTCTATGAAATTAAAAAACTAAAAATAAAAAAGAAATAGGTAAACGGTTGAGATTTAAGTAAAATGGATGGTTAGATTCAATAGTCGTTAGTGATTTAATTTTGGGTTAGGGAAATGACCAATTTAACTAATTCATTTTGTTTGAGGATTAATTAGGATGAGTTAATAAATGAGTGTGCCAATTTGAAAATGGACTATAGTTTAGGGGGTGTATGCTCTTTTTGCTAAAATCATTTTCTGTTTTTGTATGGGTCTATTTGTTGAAAAACAATTTTAAGATAATCTATTTTGATCGAGTGGTGGGAAAAAAACCACTTTTTTATAGTAAATTACGAAAAAGGATATGAAGTTATTTGTATAATTTAATAACATTTGTTTATAAGTTAGTTTTGTAAGGGTAAACATGGAAGAAAGTTTTGAGAATGAAAAATAGTCAAATCACAACAATCTTAAGCTAAAACGGGTTATAAGCTTTTAGAAACGTTGATAGTTTGTTGTGATATTTGTCCTTACATGCAAAATATAAGGAAGTTGCATATACGAACTCATCTAGTAACGTCTGGTGATTAACTTTGCGTAGAGAAATAGACATTTACTTTACCAATTTTTACCAGTGGTTATCTGACACTTGATTCAAACCTTGTTACTTTCAAGATTCAAACCTCGTTAGCTAGTTCGTTATCAAAAGGCCATATGTTCAGTTCTATTGCGAAGTTTCAGGTGCTAAAAGGCTTTGCTGTAACAACCCATGCTCCTAAAGTTCCTACTATTAAACAAGTAGATTGGTTTCCTCCCTCCTTTGGTTGGTTAAAGTGCAACACTGATGGGACTGCTAAGGGATGCCCTGGCCATGCTAGTGCTGGAGGAATTTTCAGAAACTCCCTTGGAGATTCCTTTGGTTGCTTCTCCTCCTATGTTGGTATTACATCTGCTTTTCACACTGAGCTCAGTGCTGTCATGATTGACATTGAGTTAGCCTTCAAGAAAGGCAGGAAAAACACCTGGTTTGAGTGCGACTCTACCTCGGTCGTTGCTTCAACTAAATATCACTCTTTAGTCCCTTGGAAAATAAGAGTCAGATGGAGAAATTGCACGATGATTGGTGATCAGTTGAATTTAATTTTTACTCATATTTTCAGGGAGGGCAACCAATGTGCTGATAAGTTAGCTTCCTTTGGTGCTTCTGGTTCTAGTTACACTTGGTGGGATAATTTTCCGGATTTTGTGAGGGCGGATTTCTATCATGATAAACTGGGATTACCTCAGTTCAGGTTAAGATAGCTTCCATGGGTCTTGGCATATTCCCCCCATGCTTTCTCTTTGTATTCTCTATCTTTATATTAATAATATCTTGTAGGTGTGCTACAGATGATTGGTAGGGTCTGGGGTGCCAACCTAGTTGGGATGCCTTGCCCTATTGTGATGCCTTTGCATGTCTAGCCTTTTATTAAAAAAAATTATCTATATAACTTAATTATGTGTGTTGTAAAGCTTGAAACTTTAAACATTTCTTTTTAACTTAGATGCATAGTGTGTTTGAAAATGGGTAATTGGCATGACGTGCATTTATCATAAGCTATTGTGGCAGTGGCTTTCAAGGTGGAAACATGAAAATGTGGATATTCACCGTGATTTCAAACATATGAACATTTATTGAACCAAAGGATAACACTTTGTCTAGCTAACTGCCTATATTAGTCCATCAACACCGTTACTCTGGTATACAAATGAATTTCCCTGAAAGTTACATAATACCGTTATTCTCTACCGACAATTTTTCATAAAATATATATAATACCGTTAGTCGGTACCAATGAGTTTCGATAAAGATTACGCGAAAGTATCACATTTAATTAATTTTTTTTCTTTGTGAACAAATTAAAAGGAAAATGTTGGTTGGAACGAAAACGATTTACGGACAGCTCTATAACGTTAATTTAGACTCATATTTTGATTATTTTTTTAAATTTAAAGTTATAATCAATAAATATAAGGAAAACGTTCATTTGCCTATTAGTCAAATTTCGTAGCAACTGAATTTGTACGATATAGCATAATAGCATAACTCCATAAAAAAATTAAAATTTTAGGATCGCCATTATCCCAGATGTTATATTCTATCATAGATATTAGACATTCAGTCACTATCCCAAAAAACTTAGGATTAATTGCATAATCCTCGTGAAACATTCCGAATTGAACATCCAACAAACTTATTAAGAACTAAAACTAATATCATTACTTCAAATGTACTAGAACTTCAAAGGCTTCATGCCTAGTCACCCAGAAATCTCAACTTTTGAGATGAGCAAAATGGATACAACCTGTGGTATGTACAGAATAAAAAAGACCCATTAGAAAGGAGAAAATTAAGGATATACCCATAAACATATATTTGCTGCACAATTTTAAAGCACAAATTAGATGCAGATTACAGAATCATTCATGAATTATATATATTACCTGTCGATTTACTTGTCAATGACAACAATTCCACATTTTTCCCGTGCACCCTTAACCAATCTCTTGCTTTCATAGAAATTCCCCTCTGGATCATAATAGTACTGCACAAGAACGTAAACTCTATATTAATAAATATCACAACAATTAAAACTATTGTAACACTACCACTGCAAACAGGGTTTTAAATAAAATTCATGACTTCAATTGAGATTACAATGATTTAGTTTTGAAGGTAAGATTTTAAATTGTGGGTTACTGTCGCGGTTGCGTAGTGTTCATTGAAATTGAAGACATTGGCGGGAAAAAGTGGTCGATGCGGCCGAAATTATGGTTGCATATCATTTTCGGAGACCTCCAAAATCTTAACGTTGTGGCCCAGATCGCGGTTGTGGACCTTTATTTAAAACCTTGTTTGAAGGTCTTCAAAACTAAAATGCCACTGCAATTACATCCATATCGATCGTATTTTCCTGGGATCGTTTATAATTGTGATAAACCTAACGCAACTACAACGATGACCATAATTTAAAATTTTGATTGAAAGTTCAGATATCTACATGTTACAATACATATCCCAATTTATAGAGAAATGTTGTTTATTAAGAAGGTGGAAAAAGATCAGTATCATCCTCAAGTGTTGGCAAGATCTTAACTTTTAACAAAATACATACAGAATAAATAAAGAGGATTACCCTATGCACTCTTCCATTTTGTACATGGCGTTCTTCTGCCACCCAAGCAGCAACCAACCGTAAGTAGCTGAACTTATATCATAAAAAGTAAACGTTGTCCCATCATGCAAGCGGGTTCGCCGGTCTTTTCTCAAAATTTCTGTGATGGTCTTCTTTGTCACTTCAGAGAAATGTGCATACTTTTCCATTGTTGATTTTTTCGAGATCAGATTCACAATTGAGGTAGCAGTTATATTAGCACAACAGTAGTGTAATGAAGTTGTCCTTCTTAGCAACATATATATAATGAAAGAAATTTTGCTTTTTTACATATCTTATTATTTAATATACTTAGATAATATTTTAATACTTTCACATATAAGTTTTTACTCTATTTTAAAATATTTAATATCTTGATATTTATCCACATGGTATACATAGAATATTTTTAAAATATTTAATATCTTAATATATTTTGATAATATTTTAATATTTTTCACAATTTAACATCATATGAGTCTTGCTGACCAGGTGTGGGAATAGGCAAAACCGCTCGTTAGAGGCCTATGGCGACCTAGTTTCGCAAAGCCTATTTAATAAATAAAAAAAGTCAGTTCAAGGATTTTCAAAAAAAAACTATATAGCCAAATAGGTCAAACCTAAGGCTTTACACAAAGTCTCTATGAAATTAAAAAACTAAAAATAAAAAATAAATAGGTAAACGGTTGAGATTTAATTAAAATGGACGGTTAGATTCAATAGTCGTTAGTGATTTAATTTTGGGTTAGGGTAAGGACCAATTTAACTAATACATTTAGTTTGAGGATTAATTAGGAAGAATTAATAAATGAGTGTGCCTATTTGAAAATGGGCTATAGTTTAGGGGGGTCGTATGCTCTTTTTGCTATAATCATTTTCTGTTTTTGTCTTGGTCTATTTGTTCAAAAACGATTTTAAGATAATCTATTTTGATTGAGTGGTGAGAAAAAAATACTTTTATATAGTAAATTATGAAACGGGATATGAAGTTATTTGTATAATTTAATAACATTTATTTATAAGTTAGTTTTGTAGGGGTAAACATGAAAGAAAGTTTTGAGAATGAAAAATAGTCAAATCACAACAATATTAAGCTAAAACGAATTAGAAGCTTTTAGAAATGTTGATTGTTTATTGTGATATTTGTCCTTACATGCAAAATATAAGGAAGTTGCCTATATGAACTCATCTTGTAACATCTAGTGATTAACTTTGTGAAGAGAAAAATACATTTACTTTACCAATTTTTACCATTGGTTATCTGACACTTGATTCAAACCTTGTCACTTTCATGTTTTAATTGTTTTATTATCTGTATAACTTAATTATGTGTGTTGAAAAGCTTGAACCTTTAAACATTTCTTTTTAACTTAGATGCATAGTGTGTTTGAAAACGGCCAATCGACACGACGTGTGTTTGCCATATGCTATTGAGGCAGTGGCTTTCACGATGGAAACAAGAAAATGTGGATATTCACCGTGATTTCAAACATATGCACATTTATTGAACCAAAGGAAAAAATGTTGTCTATCTAACTGCCAATATTAGTCCATCAATACTGTTACTCTGGTATACGAATGAATTTCCATGAAAGTTACATAATACCGTTATTCGCTACCGACAAATTTTCATAAAATATATATAATACCGTTATCAGGTACCAATGAGTTTCTATAAAGATTACGCGAAAATATCACGTTTAATTAATTTTTTCTTTGTGAACAAATAAAAAGGAAAATGTTGGTTCGTAAGAAATGATTTACGTACAGCTCTATAACGTTAATTTAGACTCATCTTTTGATTATTATTTTAAATTTAAAGTTATAATCAATAAATACAAGGAAAGCGTTCATTTTCCTATTAGTCAAATTTCGTAGAAAATGAATTTGTATGATATCGCATAATAGCATAACTCCATAAAAAAATTAAAATTTTAGGATCGTCATTATCCCAGATGTTATATTCTATCCTAGATATTTGACATCCAGCCACTGTCCCAAACAAATTAGGATTAATTGCATAAACCTCATGAAACATTCATAATTGAACATCCAACAAACTTATTAAGAACTAAAACTAATATCATTAATTCAAATATACTAGAACTTCAAAGGCTTCATGGCTAGTCGCCTAGAAGACTAAAATTTTGAGATGAGTAAAATGGATACAACCTGTGGTAAGTACAGAATAAAAAAGACCCATTAGAAAGTAGCAAATTAAGGATATACCCATAAGCATATATTTGTTGCACAATTTTAAAGCACAAATTAGATGCAGATTATAAAATCATTCAGAAGTTATATATATTACATGTCGATTTACTTGTCAATCACAATAATTCCACATTTTTCCCATGCAGCCTTAACCAATCTCTTGCATTCATAGAAGTTACCCTCTGGATCATAATAGTATTGCACAAGAACGTAAACTCTATATTAATAAATATCACAACAATTAAAACTATTGTAACACTACCATTGCAAACAGGGTTTTAAATAAAAGTTCATGACTGCAATTGAGATTACAATGATTTAGTTATGAAGGTAAGATTTTAAATTGTGGTTTGTGGTCGCGGTTGCGTAGTGTTCATTGAAATTGCGGACATTGGCGGGAAAAAGTGGTCGATGCGGCCGAAATTATGGTTGCATATCATTTTCGGAGACCTCCAAAATCTAAACGTTGTGGCCCAGATCGCGGTTGTGGATCTTTATTTAAAACCTTGTTTGAAGGTCTTCAAAACTAAAATGTCACTGCAATTACATCCATATCGATCGTATTTTCCTGTGATCGTTTATAATTGTGATAAACCTAACGCAACTACAACGATGACCATAATTTAAAATTTTGATTGAAAGTTCAGATATCTACATGTTACAATACATATCCCAATTTATAGAGAAATGTTGTTTATTAAGAAGGTGGAAAAAGATCAGTATCATCCTCAAGTGTTGGCAAGATCTTAACTTTTAACAAAATACATACAGAATAAAGAAAGAGGATTACCCTATACACTCTTCCATTTTGCACATGGCGTTCTTCTGCCACCCAAGCAGCAACCAACCGTAAGTAGCTGAACTTATATCATAAAAAGTAAACGTTGTCCCATCATGCAAGCGGGTTCGCCGGTCTTTTCTCAAAATTTCTGTGATGGTCTTCTTTGTCACTTCAGAGAAATGTGCATACTTTTCCATTGTTGATTTTTTCGAGATCAGATTCACAATTGAGGTAGCAGTTATATTAGCACAACAGTAGTGTAATGAAGTTGTCCTTCTTAGCAACATATATATAATGAAAGAAATTTTGCTGTTTTACATATCTTATTTAATATACTTAGATAATATTTTAATACTTTCACATATAAGTTTTTACTCTATTTTAAAATATTTAATATCTTGATATTTATCCACATGGTATACATAGAATATTTTTAAAATATTTAATATCTTAATATATTTTGATAATATTTTAATATTTTTCACAATTTAACATCATATGAGTCTTGCTGACCAGGTGTGGGAATAAGCAAAACCGCTCGTTAGAGGCCTATGATGACCTAGTTTCGCAAAGCCTATTTAATAAATAAAAAAAAGCCAGTTCAAGGCTTTTCAAAAAAACCTATACAGCTAAAGAGGTCAAATCTAAGGCTTTACAAAAAGGCTCTATGAAATTAAAAATCTAAAAATAAAAAAAGAAATAGGTAAACGGTTGAGATTTAAGTAAAATGGACGGTTAGATTAAATAGTCGTTAGTGATTTAATTTTGGGTTAGGGAAATGACCAATTTCACTAATTCATTTAGTTTGAGGATTAATTAGGAATAATTAATAAATGAGTGTGCCTATTTGAAAATGGACTATAGTTTAGGGGGGCTGTATGGTTGTTTTGCTATAATCATTATATGTTTTTGTCTGGGTCTATTTGTTGAAAAACGATTTTAAGATAATCTATTTTGATTGAGTGGTGGGAAAAAATCACCTTTATATAATAAATTACGAAAAATGATATGAAGTTATTTGTATAATTTAATAACATTTGTTTATAAGTTAGTTTTGTAGGGGTAAACATGGAAGAAAGTTTTGAGATTGAAAAATAATCTAATCGCAACAATCTTAAGCTAAAACGAATTAGAAGCTTTTAGAAACGTTGATAGTTTGTTGTGATATTTGTCATTACATGCAAAATATAAGGATGTTGCCTATATGAACTCATCTTGTAATGTCTGGTGAGTAACTTTGCATTGAGAAAAAGACATTTACCTTACCAAAATTTGCCATTGGTTATCTGATACTTGGCTCAAACCTTGTTACTTTCAAGTTTCAATTGTTTTATTATCTGTATAACTTAATTATGTGTGTTGAAAAGCTTGAACCATTAAACATTTCTTTTAAATTAGATGCATAGTGTGTTTGAAAATGGGCAATTGGCACGACGTGCGTTTGCCATAAGCAATTGTGGCAGTGACTTTCACGGTGGAAACATGAAAATGTGGATATTCACCATGGTTTCAAACATATGCGCATTTATTGAACCAAAGGATAAAACTTTGTCTAGCTAACCGCCTATATTAGTCCACCAATACCGTTATTCTGGAATACAAATAAATTTCCAAGAAAGTTACATAATACCGTTATTAGCAACAGACAAATTTTCATAAAATATATATAATACCATTATTTGTTACCAACGAGTTTCAATAAAGATTGCGGGAAAGTATCACATTTAATTAATTTTTTTTGTGAACAAATCAAAAGGAAAATGTTGGTCGGTACGAAAATGATTTTAATAAAATACAATATACCTTTAATTAGAAATGTCTTTTAAGAATGACTTATTTCAAAATAAAATTACCAATTGAAAAGTCTACATTAAAAAAAGAACAGTTATTATTCCTGCTCTCAAAATAGGCCTATTTCAGTGAATTACGCTCGTATAGTTCCAACTCTTGCAACTCATGACTCATGAGTTATGGTTCCAACAAGGCTATACCGCGCAGCACCTGCATATGAAAATGATGAGATAACTCCCTCTTTTTCACAATCATGAGAGAACACCCCACCTATTAATAGACCCTTTCTAGCCAAAATATAAAATACTACAGTGAATTCCAAACAAATTATTTATTTTATCTTACGTTATCTCTCTTTCTTATTTATTGAGCCTTTTATGAATTTTTGTCTTTAGTGGTAGTGTGGTACATGTCTTCAAATCTTAAGGATAAAATAATAAATATAATATAATCTTTAGAAATGTTGATAGTTTGTTGTGATATTTGTCGTTACATGCAAAATATAAGGAATTTGCCTATATGAACTCATCTTGTAACGTTTGGTGATGCAATTTGCGCACAGAAAAAAACATTTACTATGCCAATTTTTACCATTGGTTATCTAACACTTGATTCAAACCTTGTTACTTTCAAGTTTCAATTGTTTTATTATCTGTATAACTTAATTATGTGTGTTGAAAAGCTTGAACCTTTAAACATTTCTTTTTAACTTAGATGCATAGTGTGTTTGAAAATGGGCAATTGGCACGACGTGTGTTTGCCATAACCTATTGTGGCAGTGGCTTTCACGATGGAAACATGAAAATGTGGATATTCACCGTGATTTCAAACTTATACACATTTATTGAACCAAAGGATAAAACTTTGTCTAGCTAACCACCTATATTAGTCCATCAATACTGTTATTCTGGTATACGAATGAATTTCCATGAAAGTTACATAATACCGCTATTCGCTACTAACAAATTTTCATAAAATATATATAATACCATTATTCGGTACCAACGAGTTTCTATAAAGATTACGCGAAAGTATCACATTTAATTAATTTTTTCTTTGTGAACAAATAAAAAGGAAAACGTTGGTTGGTACGAAAATGATTTTAATAAAAAACAATATACCTTTAAATAGAAATGTCTTTTAAGAATGACTTGTTTCAAAATAAAATTACCAATTGAAAAGTCTACATTAAAAAAAGAACAGTTATTATTCCTGCTCCTCAAAATAGACCTATTTCAGTGAATTACGCTCGTATGGTTCCAACTTTTATAACTCATGACTCATGAGTCATGGTTCCAAAAAGGCTATACCGCGCAACACCTGCATATGAAAATCATGAGATAACTCCCTCTTTTTCACAATCATGAGAGAACACCCCACCTTTTAATAGACCCTTTCTAACCAAAAAATAAAATATTATAGTGAATTCCAAACAAATTATTTATTTTATCTGACGTTATCTCTTTCTTATTTATTGAGCCTTTTATGAATTTTTGTGTTTAGTGGTAGTGTGGTACAGGTCTTCAAATCTTAAGGATAAAATAATAAATATAATATAATCTTTAGAAATGTTAATAGTTAATTGTTGTGATATTTGTTGTTCATGCAAAATATAAGGAAGTTGCCTATATGTGATGCACTTTGCGCAGAGAAAAAGACATTTACTTTGCCAATTTTTACCATTGGTTATCTGACACTTGATTCAAACCTTGTTACTTTCTGTAACACCCAGGTGAATACGAGGACGGTGAGTGGTCGCCGGTGCAAGAAGGCACGGATAAGGAGCGGCTCCTGGCAGGCTTCTAGGCGGAGGGACACATTAATGAACCGATTACACACCCGAATGAGAGGGATCACGAGACTGTGTAGGTATGGGACTATACAGTTGAGGAAGCCTTATATGAATTGATTGGTACTACCTATACTAACAAGACACATCTTCTTTTCTGGAGCCCATCAATTAAGAACTCGACAGTTGAGCATGCTTGACTTGGAGCAATTATGGGATGGGTGACCTCCTGAGAAGTTTTCCCAGGAAGCGTATGAGTGAGGACAAAGCACGCTGAAAAGACCCGTGTTGGTTTGTGGGGACAGTCGTCAATCCATAAAGCAGCCAGGGATGTTACAAGTGGTATCAGAGCTAATGGTTATAGGTCCTATGCAAGATTAGAAACTTATGAATTCTTTTGTAACTCTCGAGTAATTCTCGAACCCGGGCGGGAGTTGTGCCAGAAGTCATTAGTAGCTAATCTTGTTTGTTTTAAAGTAAGCCGCTGAAAAAAATGGAGATTCTCATATGACATCTATAAGCAGCAACCTGAGATGACTAGTGTTTTATTTGATGATGTTAAGTTATGCATTATGTGATGAACTTGAATTGGTTTGTTTCAAATTGATCATAAAGTTAGTGAATGTTATTAATGCATAATGATTGGTGTTGTATGTTTCATATATGATGATAATTGTTTTGTTTCATGTATAGTGTTGTTGAGTGGTTTTGCCTGGATTGTGAGGACAGATGAACAGGATGACCTATAGGAATAGTTACACCTGGAATTCGAGGACGAATTCCTTTTTAAGTGGGGTAGAATGTAAGACTTGCTAAAAATATATTTAACTATTTATAAAATAGCATAAAGTATAAATATTAAAATATGAAAAAAAAAATATATTATTTTTATTTGGCATCTTATAAGATAAGATAATAATATTAGAAGGGGGCAAATAATAATTATTTAAAGTGATGAGGAGAAATAAAATATCCTTTGTAATTAATTTAAGAATTTTTACGTTTTCTCCATAGTGTCTAGTTAAGAATAACTTAAGGTAAGGTTAGGGACTTTTTGGACAAAACATAATGAGTATATAAGCTTAGTGTGAGGATTATGATAGCTATTGAGAACCCTAATAGCGTTTGTGGTCATTCTTGAGAGAAAGGGGAAGAGGTGCGACGACCCAAGAGTGAAGGAGCACCTTCTTGACGTGATTATTGTGGTTTGTGTGTGAAGAATTCACCTCTAGCATACTTTTCTTCTTCTAACGTGTCAAATCTTCAGGTGAGGGATGTTTGTTTTCTTGTGATGGATTATTTGATGGGTTTTCCTCTTTAGGAGGAGAGAAAAAGAAGGAGAGATAAATAATAAATAAAATAGTAAATGCAATTAAAGTGAGTACGAGAGAAGTTTTAGTAAATCAAAGGATAAGAAAATTAAGGAGAAAAACTCTCCTTATGTCATGGACATATTTAGCGTCGAAGTTTGGCTATAAAAGTCATTCCCTTATTTCATTTAAAAATCATCTGAGAAGAAACCAAAACAACAGAGAGTTTTGCGATAAAGAAAAGACATCACTTGTGTGAGAGAGAAAGCCTTTTGAGAGAAAAAATTCAAAAGCGAGTTTAGCCACCAATATTTTTGGTGAGATTATTTTTACAACTTTTGTAATCCCATTAATTTATAATGGAATATTTTTGTTGTCTCATTGTGATTATACATAGTGTGGAAAAGTCTGACCCTGGGAATATAAATTATCCTTTGGCCTTGTATTAGGTGATTATATTTGGTATTTTTCCCTACAAGTGGTATCAAGAGCTTCGGTTCATTACACAGTTTAGCTTGTATTATTCACAATGGACGAGTCAACCTCAACGGCATTAGCAATAATGATTAAGCTAAACTCTTAAAACTACTCCATTTGGAAGCCCAGAATAGAGGACATCCTCTATTGCAAAGATCTGTACCAGTCTTTGCAAAATAAAGGGACGAAGCCAGACAGCAAGTCTGATGATGACTAAAATTTGATGAACAGGAACTGTTGGACAAATTCGGCAATGGATAGACCAAAGTGTCTTTCATCACGTGGCACAAGAGACAATTGCGTTCACGTTATTGACAAAACTAGAAACATTGTACGAGAGAAAGACGGCCCAGAATAAAGCCTCTACTATTCGACGATTAGTGAACCTCTAGTATAGAGAGACCCGGAGTGTTTCCGAGAACTTGAGCGATTTTCAAGGATTGGTGAATCAACTCACTAATATGAAGATGATGCTTGACGATGAATTGCAAACATTGTTACTACTCAGTTCCTTGCCAGACAATTGGGGCACACTTGTGGTTTCATTGAGTAACTCAGTACCACAAGGTGTTCTAACATTGGATATAGTAAAAGACAGCATGTTCAATGAAGAATCAAGAAGGAAGGAGCAAGGAATGCCAACAGATTCTGAGGCGCTTGTCACAGAGTACCGTGGAAGAAGCATCCACAAGAAGTTCAATACTAGAGACAAGTCAAGGGGCAAGTCAAGAGATAAGTTCAGAGGAAGTTCAAGGACAAGAAGAGATGTAGAATGTTACTACTGTCACGAGAAAGGCCACATGAAGAGAGAATGCAGGAAGCTCAAAAGAGAGCAGCAAGAAAATGGTGATGCGAGTAACGTAGCAGCTACCATTTTTCACGGAGATGAGGTAATATTTGTTTGTGATGGTCATGTTAATTTGACATCACAAGATACATGTTGGGTCATGGATTCCGGTGCATCATTTCATGTAACCTCATGAAGGGATTTCTTTTCTTCCTATACAAGCGGTGATTTTGGTCATGTGAGGATGGGGAATGATAATAGATCCAAGATTGTGAGAAAAGGAGATGTTTGCCTAGAAACAAACACCGATTGTCGCCTAACATTAAAAGATGTGATACATGTTCCTGACATGCGTCTCAATCTAATATCCGCAGGCCTACTAGACGAAGAAGGCTATACTAGTGTGTTTGGGGATAGCAAATGGAAGCTAACACAAAGTTCCCTGGTGATATCCAGAGGCAAGAAAGTAAGCACTCTATATATGATAGAAGCCAAAGTCAATAATGGGTGCGTTAATGCTCTCGGAGAAGAATCCTCGATCGAGCTATGGCATAAACGGCTCAGGCATATGAGTGAGAAGGGGCTTCAAATTCTAGCCAAAAGAGATACACTGGCAGGTGTGAAAGGATAAAAAATGACACTTAAGCCATGTATACATTGCTTGGCTGGAAAACAACATAGAGCTTCATTCCGCTACAAGGCCCCACATAGAAGACCAAATGTTTTAGATTTGGTGCATTCTGATGTTTGTGGTCCAATGACCACCAGTACTCATGGAGGTGCAAGGTATTTTGTTACCTTTATTGATGACCACTCCAGGAAGGTTTGGGCGTATGCTCAAACAAAAGACCAGGTGTTTGTAGTATTCAAACAGTTTCATGCTAGTGTTGAGCATGAAACAGGTAAGAAGTTAAAGTGTGTTCGCACTGACAACGGAGGATAATTTATTGGAGCTTTCAGACATTACTGTGTGAGTAATGGAATCCGGCATGAAAGATCTGTTCCAAAAATGCCTCAGCACAATGGAGTGGCTGAGAGGATGAACAGAACTATTGTTGAAAGAGTGAGAACGATGTTATCTCATGCCAAGTTACCCAAGAGTTTTTGGGGTGAAGCTCTGATGAGTGCAGTTGACTTGATCAACTTATCCCCTTCAGTTCCGTTGAATGGTGATGTTCCAAACAAGTTTTGGACAGGTAAAGATTTATCCTACAACCATTTGAAGGTGTTCGGTTGTAGAGCATTTGTTCATGTTCCAAAAGATGAGAGATCAAAACTCGACTTCAAGTCGAAGGAATGCATTTTCTTGGGATATGGAAATGAAGAATTCGGGTACAGGCTATGGGATCCTGTTGAGTGTGACACCCTAACTCGGGTCATCACATGGTTACCCATTTGCGGAAATAAAACTTAATTTGCTGGTTGCTTTCGGAAAGTAATGTTTTCTCAACGTTTTATCTTTTCAAAATATGGTGATAAATTTTTTTTTCTTTTAACCTTATAACAACAACAACGTAATCAAATCACACTTAAATACATAAGGTATATAAGTCATACAACTATACTGCCTCATATGTTTTCACACCTAAATCATAATCAGTTTTATTCTCAAAACACAATATATCATAATAGGACCTAAGCTGGTCGTAACTAACAGACACTACAGCCAATAGGAGCAGCACAGGATGCCCCGAACTAGACAACCTTCTTCTTCTTGTAGAGATCATACCCCTTGTACGACTCTGATATGTTTGTAAGGGTGAGACGCCAATATATGGATTTATCACAATAACTAAATGTGCAACACAAAAGAAGGCACATACACATATACATGTTTATAACAACATAAGCATTCATATTATAGCATATCGTTTATCAATGGGTTCCACACCCCACACATCATCGTTAGAAAACTATGCATGAACACTTCAATACATCATCTAAACATTCACACTTAATCTCATGAGATATCTCCAACCCCGTGATGAGTTGATCAGACTCGATTGTCACTGGCAACGACGCCAAAAACTTGATGTGTGAATTCCGGCAAGTGTATCGGATTCGTCGCCAAGTAATAAAAAGATATCGATCCCACAGAGACCGTGATCTCAAATCACAACTAATTATTAAATCGATAAAACTGGACTGTATAAAAAAAGATTTTGAAAAGGTTTTGTTTTTTGGAATAAGTAACAATCAAATTCAATGTCGCAATTAAACAAAACATGAAAGCAATTTCAAATTGGGGGTTTTTCAAATTCAAAGGGATTCCCAGGAATTGGGATACCACAAAACTGTTTATGTTACTGAATCGACTCCTCTCCTTGTTAATTACCAAAATTTGTTTTGAAGGCGAATTTGTCCTAAATTAGCTAATTCTCCCTCTCGGGTTACAAAAACCGTGCCCGATTAAATCAATCCCTACTCTCGTGGTAATTGAATTTAAATCGGACACCTTGAGATTTGTGACAATTCGTGAATCCTCGAAGGACCGCTTATAACTCTCGTGATTTAAGTCCTAAGTTTGATTCCTATAGATCCGATACCTAAGTTCACCGCTAGATTCCTCCTTAGGGTATCTACGTCACGCAAATAAGCGGCCGCCGAATTCACGAGTAATTAAAGCAATAGGGATCGAATAAAAAACAAATCTGAATTAACAAGAAATCAAAATCAATACATCACCATGAAAGAGTTTTGGGCATAGCCCCAATTCCTAGAAACTATACTACTACTCAAGCCTTGCCATGATTGTAGCAAGCTTGGTTATAAATAACATGAACAGAAAAATCCCTAAGAGAAAAATAGGAGACAAAGAAGAGAATTTCTGAATTTTTCTAAGGTAAACAGCCCACAAAAGTTGCCCAGATTCGATCTCCTAGGTCTTATTTATAAGATTGGGTAATTTGAATCCTAAACCTATACAAAAACCATATCAATTCAGTTGTTGCAGATCCATGGAATGCGCATCACGGCCGTGATGGCTTCTGCCTTGTAAGTTGCTTCTCGGAGTGGTCTGTCACGGCCGTGACCACCATCACGGCCTGGCCGTGATCGATTCTGACTTGTGGGGATCTGGCTCAGCTGTCCTGTCACGGTCGTGATGGACATCACGACCTGGCCATGACAGCTCCTGTCTTTTTCCTTCTTTTTTTCAGCTTCACTTGATCACGGTCGTGATGGGCATCACGGCTAGGTCGTGATCAGCTCTGTTTGCCTCTTTTTCTTGTTTTCCAAGCTCCCATCTTCGTGCCAGCTCCAACACAACTGATCCTGAGCATTTTAATCTTCTTTTCCTGCACACAAGCACCACAAAACCACCTTACTCGTTCCAAGGCAAAATTAACTAATAATCAAATAAAATAACCCTAAACTATATGAAAATGAATGCAAAATGTCATGGAAATATGAGGTGAAATCACACTCATCAAACTACCCTAAGCTTAAGATTTTGCTTGTCCTCAAGCAATAACTAAGGCTAGAAAAGTTAATCAATCGAAGCATGGACAGTGAATCTAGAACCCGAGTAGTGAATTCAAGCAACAGGCATATTCTATAAGAAACCAAGAGACAATCGATTTTAAGTCCAATTAGGAGCTTAGGTTCCCCGACTCACATCTCTCACCAATTCGGGTACTCTTCTCACCTCACTCATGTGTTTGTGGGTATGTGACAATTCGCTCAGTTTCCTTAAGGAAGGTGCCCTACCATAAGCTTGACTATTAACCAAATCTCTACTTTATTAATGAAAGGACATAAGAATCAAGAGGTCTTTTATTTTGGTTGTAATGGGGCCATGTGATTAATTGTTAGGTGGGGAAATCAAGAAAAGTAACATTCTGGAGGCTAAGCAAAATCAAGTAGTGCAAAGTGTGACACCTCATAAAATTCCTTTTTGGGCCTCAGTTTTCCACCTTTATTTTTCTCATATTTTTGCTTCTTATTTCTCACTTTATTTTTCTCATCCCCTTCTCCAATTTTTTTAAATTATTTATCAAACCCAATTTTTTCTCATCCACAGCCTATTAGGGTAGAGAGGCCGTTACGCCCGCCACCGCAGGCTAGGCCGTCTGGGCACCCATCATCATCCTCGCTTTATTTGTCGGGTTTGATACATCTAACAGTGTGGGGTTAGGGAGAGGAATTGGGTGCCTGAGCCTGGGGTGTTTTAGGCAGTATATGTCATCCTCCTGGACGATCATCCCCATAGCCTCACAAGCTTGCAAGGAGATACGGGTCCGTCCAGGGGCGACCTTAAAACCATCTAGATCGAAGTTGAAGCGATGGCATATGGTGGTGATGAGGCCACCAATGACAATAGCGCCACTGGAACTCTTGGCCACCTTTAAGAGGTGCCTAGCCAAGAATGACCCTATGTCCACGTTGCTCTCAGGGTGGAGCATGACCCATAATATAAAGACCTCGTCCTGGCGGACGGATCCGTCACTCTCTCCACGGCCAAACAGGGTATTGGCTATGACCCTATGCATATACCTGATGCTAGGGTTAGTAAAGGCTGTGGACTTGGATGTCCGAGGGTCAAAACTTTTGCCCTCAAAGTCTATTACTGACCAGAAACTATGCGCACTAAACCCTCAGGGGTATCTTCGGTCACCTCCTACTGGTAATCCAAAAATCTCATTAAATTCAGCTAGGGTTAGTGTGAAGTCCTGGTTGAAGAGCCGGAATGTGATCGGTCCTTCTTGGCAATGCGGCCCTTGGAGAATTTCCGCATTCAGGGAGCTTAGGAACTCCAGAGTGGGGCCAGCATATGCAGGGTATCTAGTGCGAGCGAACTCGCTCCACCCTATGTTTTACAACATCCAATTGATGTCCACAGTCAAGCCTAGGGTATCTAAACATGCATCATCAAGATATTTGGTCTGTACTATCTTCCTATTTTTTAAAGCATTAAATCTATCTTGTTGAGCAATATCCTTAAAAACTATCCCATACCCATATCCATCAGTCTTAGAGTTGGATGAGTCAGAGTCAGAGTAATTACCTAGGTTTCTGTTTCCTCTGTTGCGAGTGCGTGAGGCTTCCATTTCCCTTTGTCGTTTGGTTGCCTTCCTCTTCACTGTTCTGAAATTTGGTCTGGTTAGGGTTTCTAAATTGGGAAATTTTGAGTTTTCCCAAAATTGAAGGATCTGCCCTGTGGGTGTTGATAGGAGAGGTCTAGGGAGCAAGGGAGTGGGGTTGGTTGCTTGTGGGTGTCAAGGGGGAGTGTGATTTTCGAGCTTTTTTTTTTGGAGAAGTGGTTATGGAGGTGATGGTGATGGTGTTGGTTTAATGGGGGAGGGTGCGTGATGAATGATATGATGGAAGAGGGGAGTTGGGAGGAAGGAAGAGGGTTTTGTGGGTATGGGGGTGGAGAGGAAGAAGAAGAAGATGAAGAGTGTGTGGAGAAAAGGCTGCGATTAGGTTTTAAAAACAATGAAAACTTGCGTCATGACCGTGACCCACATCACGGGCTGGCCGTGATGCGTTCTGTGTCTCATAAATCCTGCATCACGGCCGTGATGCGTATCACGGCCACCCCGTGATGGTTTCTGTCCTGCTCTAGCTACCTGTCACGGCCGTGACCTATATCACGGCCTGCCCGTGATCCTTTCTGTCCCTTTCCTGGTCTTCACATCACAGCCGTGATGGGTATCACGGCTTGGATGTGATGGACTCTGTCTTCTGGGGATTTCTTGCCACGCCCGTGATGTCCATCACGAATAGGCCGTGATGGATTCTGACTTTTAGCTGTTGGTGTATCACGGTCGTGAGGGACATCACGGCCTGACCGTGATGGTTGCTGACTTTTCTTTTCCATCCTCTCTTCACTCTCCATCACTTCTGTCCTGAAAACACTTGACAAATCTGTTAATTTATGATCTTTTTCCTCTTGATCTTCTCAAATTATTCAAGAGTTAAATTCAAAAACAAATTGAAAAGGGAAAGAAAACTTGGGTTACCTCCCAAGAAGCGCTTATTTACGGTCTTAAGATTGACCCTAATTCTTTCAATTAACCGGGATCAACTGGGCATTGAAGTGCAGGAACACTTCTTCCATATGAGTCATTCAAAGAGCCGATTTTGCTCATATGGCCAATTACGCTTCCGCTTTGCTCTTTTCGCTCTGAGTTTCCTGGCCTTACTCCCTCCCGGCGGAAGTTTTGTTTCCACATGATGAGCAACTCCAACTTTATCACTACTGGGTGCATCATTCGTCATGCAAATCTTCGGAGTTGCTTCCATGTTGAGCTATTCTTTTATCTCTGGAGACATTATATCGATCCTGCACACATGACTCTCAAAAGGAGGGTTGTTATATGAGTTAGTCAAATAAAAATCTACCCTACCTTCCTCTACATTCAGAGAGAGTTTGCCATTCTTTACATCTATTGTCGCTCCAGCGGTGGCCAAGAACGGCCTTCCAAGAATGATGGGGAATTCATAATTCCCGTTCATATCCAACACCATGAAGTTGGTGGGAATGAAAAATTTCCCCACCTTTACGGGAACATTCTCTAGTATGGCTAGAGGAGTTTTAGTTGAGCCATCCGCAAATTGTAGAGAGAATTCGGATGGACTCAATTCTTTGGTTCCCAGTCTCTCCAAGATAGTGAGCGGCATCAAGCTCGCACTAGCCCCTAAGTCACATAAGGCTTGGTCTATTTGCATTTCTTCAATTGAGCAAGCGATAGAGAAAATACCTGGGTCTTTCAGTTTAGGAGGCATATTAGTTTTTATCTTGACATTGTTCTCCTCAATTAAGTTTTTAGTTTCTATTTCTGCTTGCTTTCTCTTGACCAACCTTTGTGGGAAAGGTATTGGGGGTTGGTAAGGTGGTGGAGGGACATATTTTGGTTCTGGCTCTTCATCCTCGCTCATGTCCTCCTCACATTCCACATCCTTTTTAGCTACCCCAAGCTTATCATCCCTCAAGTATATGGCATTACAATGCTCATTGGGGTTAACTTCGGGTTGTCCCGGAAACGTACCCTTAGGTCTAGGGTGTGTGCTGGCTTGTTGGTCAATATGAGTTTCTAGCATCTTGTTATGGATGGCTAAGTTATCTACCTTAGATGCTAGCTCTTTTATTGCCTCGTTTACTGCCCTACCCTGTTGTCTAAACTCTTCATTTTGCTTTGTTTTGGTTTCAACAAAACTTTCCAATAAAGACTCGAGTTTAGACTTCTGTACCTGAGGATACCCCAGTGCGGGTTTCCTATTACCTTGGCCTTCTTGGAACTCGTGGTTGAGTGTGTTGCTGTAGTTCCCGTAGGAGAGGTAAGGGTTGTTCTTCCTTCCTTGGTTGTAAGCATTTGGAGGAGCATAGTTTGGCAACTTCGGGTTCGTGTCGTAGAAGTTGTGACAATAGTTCACTTGTTCCCCCGAAGCGCTGGATCCATGAGCAATACCATGTGGGCACTCCATGATGTCATGTCCCTGCATTCCACAAATCTCACAACAATGTTAGTAGCACCTATTGCGCTCACATTAGCCCTTTCAAGCTGATCAAAACGTTTATTAAGTGAGTAAATTTTAGACATGATAAGATCAGTGCTATTCATTTCAAACTTACCCCCCGAAATCTTTTTCGGGTTATTACCTCTTTCTGAACCCCATTGGTGGTAGTTGGTGGCCACGTTTTCAATGATGTTGAATGCCTCAGTCAGAGGCCTGTTCATAAAGGCTCCACCAGCTGCGGAATCGAGTAACACCTTCGAAGAGTAGTCCAATCTGTTGTAGAAGGTATGCACTAGCAACCATATCTCGAGTCCATGATGTGGGCAAGACTCCAGCAATCCCTTGTAGCGATCCCAAGCTTCGGATAAGCATTCTCCATCTTTTTGGAAGAAGTCTGTGATCTGGGTTCGTATGTAGGCCGTCTTGGATGGAGGGAAGAATTTTTCCAAGAACGCCTGCTCCAGTTGGTCCCAAGTTGACAAGGTATTAGCGGGTACTTGCTTCAGTCAAGCTTTTGCCTTTACAGTAAGAGAGGAGGGGAACAACCTCAAACGAATAGCATCAACCGGGGCGCCTTGAATTCTTACTGCATCGGTGAACTCCAAGAATGTCTCCACGTGATCAGTCGGGTCCTCCGAGGGCAATCATCCGAATTGATGTTGCCTAATCATGTTAATTAGCTGAGGTGGTATAGTGTAGGTTTCCGCCTCAATTTCCGGCCTTGCAATCCCAGTTCGCAGACCCCTAGCATTTGGGGCTGCATAGTCCTTCAGCGGCTTCGTATCTGGTAGATTCGTCATGAGTGGAATGAGAATCAACCTCTCTCTCTCTCTTTGTAGTCTCCTACGTCTATGAAAAAGAGAAAAAAAAGACAGAGATAGATACTCTAGAAGGAAAAAGAGATATTTTTTTAAATATAAAAATTAAATAACAAGACAAATTCCAGAAAAATCAATTTACAAATTAAATTGAGAATCGAGAAAGACAGTCCCCGGCAATGGCGCCAAAAACTTGATGTGTGAATTCCGGCAAGTGTAACGGATTCGTCGCCAAGTAATAAAAAGATATCGATCCCACAGAGATCGTGATCTCAAATCACAACTAATTATTAAATCGATAAAACTGGACTGTATAAAAAAAGATTTTGAAAAGGTTTTGATTTTTGGAATAAGCAACAATCAAATTCAATGTCACAATTAAACAAAACAGGAACGTAATTTCAAATTGGGGGTTTTTCAAATTCAAAAGGATTCCCAGGAATTGGGATACCACAAAACTGTTTATGTTACTAAATCGACTCCTCTCCTTGTTAATTACCAAAATTTGTTTTGAAGGCGAATTTGTCCTAAATTAGCTAATGCTCCTTCTCGGGTTACAAAAACCATGCCCGATTAAATCAATCCCTACTCTCGTGGTAATTGAATTTAAATCGGACCCCTTAAGATTTATGACAATTTGTGAATCCTCGAAGGACTGCTTCTAACTCTCATGATTTAAGTCCTAAGTTTGATTCTTATAGATCCGATACCTAAGTTCACCGCTAGGTTCCTCCTTCTACATCACGCAAATAAGCGGCTGCCAAATTCGCGAGTAATTAAAGCAATAGGGATCGAATAAAAAACAAATCTGAATTAACAAGAAATCAAAATCAATACATCACCATGAACGAGTTTTGGGCATAGCCCCAATTCCTAGAAACTATACTACTACTCAAGCCTTGCCATGATTGTAGCAAGCTTGGTTATAAATAACATGAACAGAAAAATCCCTAAGAGAAAAAGAGGAGGAGGAGAAGAGAATTTCTGAATTTTTCTAAGGTAAACAACCCACAAAAGTTGCCCAGATTCGAGCTCCTAGGTCTTATTTATAAGATTGGGCAATTTGAATCCTAAACCAATACAAAAACCAGATCAATTCAGTTGTTGCAGATCCATGGAATGCGCATCACGGCCGTGATGGCCAACACGGCCTGGCTGTGATGGCTTCTGCCTTGTAAGTTGCTTCTCTGAGTGGTCTGTCACGGCCGTGACCACCATCACGGCCTGGCCGTGATCGATTTTGACTTGTGGGGATCTGGCTCAGCTGTCCTGTCACGGCCGTGATGGGCATCACGACCTGGCCGTGACAGCTTCTGTCTTTTTCCTTCTTTTTTTCAGCTTCACTTGATCACGGTCGTGATGGGTATCACGGCTAGGCCTTGATCAGCTCTGTTTGCCTCTTTTTCTTGTTTTCCAAGCTCTTATCTTCGTTCCAGCTCCAACGCAACTGATCCTGAGCATTTTAATCTTCTTTTCCTGCACACAAGCACCACAAACCACCTTACTCGTTCCAAGGCAAAATTAACTAATTATCAAATAAAATAACCTTAAACTATATGAAAATGAATGCACAATGTCATAGAAATATGAGGTGAAATCACACTCATCAGGCACACAGCCAAAACCCATCGCACACTGTCCAACATTGTGGCACAGTGATAACAACGTAGATGGGGTCTCAATGTCCACCCGGCACAATGAAGAACATCGTAGGTATGATCTACCTGACGCCGTAAGGTAATAACTCATAGAATCATGGCACGTCTGCCAAATGCGTGCAAGAAAAACACTTTATTCTCAACACTTTTCTTCGTGTTATATCTTTATCTGCAAAGCTCTCAAAAGCTTACGACCCATCATCGTTTTAAACATCTTTACAACTTTCATTAATAACACAGGAGCTCAAAGTCCAAGTGCTCAATCACGAAGCCCCTAGACCTTGCATTCAGTCTTAGGTTCGTGGTAATAGAAAACATCTCAAAATGTTTTAACTTCTTTAAGTAGATACCCAGTCTACAACACAACGAACCTTAATACCCCGACGTCTCGGTTATTAAGTTCCATATCATCGTTTACATCATTTTTTGTCTGAAAAAAAATTCCAAAATAAGATAACATCATAAGAACACTAGCACCCCGACATCTTGGTTACTAAGTTCCATATCGTCATTTACGTCTTTTTTCATCTGTGAAAAACAAATCCAAAATAAGATCTCTGCAAGTTATCCAAGTTATCAGAAATACGTCATTGAGTAAACTCATTTACAAAAAATCCTTTCTACTTGAAATTCATTGGTAAAACGTCAAATCATAGAAAAATCCATTTTTCCTTTGGAAACTCATTTTTTCCAAAATAACGTCAAATCATCAAGAACTCTTTTACTGAAACTTCAACTCTAAAAAATTTAAATCATTTCAGATTAAATCTCTTCTCAAAATAAGTACTGATGTTTTTAAACTCCCACCGTAGTTAATTTCGAAACTTGTCGTCGTTTAGCATTTTCCAAGAGAAACGTTTTTAAGTCAAACTTTGACTTTTTTCTAAAATAATTTTTTTATAATAAATAAGGTATTTTTGAATATTAATTTCACAAAATAACTTTTTATAATATTACGGAATTCTTACGTAAAAATTAGTAGTACAAAAATTTTTTTACGGTTATGCTCTCACCGTGACTCATAAATTACTGTTATACTAATAAATCATTAAAATAATAATATTTCTAAAAACTCACTATTTTTCCAAAACAATATTTTCCACCACTATTATATTCCAACGTTTTCCATAAAACATTGAATATAATTTACAAAGCTTATTAAAGCTTTTATCTGATTAATCGGTTGTGCACTGACCACTGTCAGGCCTCTCAAACAACATTCAACAACATCATCAGAATTATATCACCAGGCAGATCATGCATCATAGCAATATAATATACTACTGCAGATAATTAAATAAATTAAAAGAAGATCAATCACCGATACACAGATAAACAACACAACGTAAACAACATAAACAAATAACCACAACCACATATAAATTATATAAACTACACTAAAAGCAAATGGTTATTGACATAAATCCCTTAGGTAAGCTCCTCTTACCTCTCGAAGCTCCTCAGTGAAATTAAAAGAACTCTGTCGGTTGTCGGAAACCCTCGTACGCCGTAGAACAATTAACCTTCAACAACATATCCAAACAACCAATCAAAACAAGCAAAACAAACACCTAATCCTCTCTAATAGGTCACGTCCTCCTTAGGGTTTTGTGACTCAAAAGTTCCAAACTTGCTTAAGTCATGGATTAAGGCTAAACAACAAAGTTAAGAATCAAAACCATCCTAATCCTCTAAATGGTAGATTCGGCCAACACAAGGAAATAGGGTTAGGGTTTTTAGTTTAAGGAACCAACTAGGATTCAACAAGTATACAAGTATGTATGATGAAAGACATGATCATACATCAAAAGCAAGAACAAAAACTCCATCCATCCTTTCCTCTAGGATTCGGCCAAGATGGGTTTCAAGGGAAGAAAATTTTTGATCATCACATGCTCTTAGATACATACAATATACATTATTATAAGAACATAGGAAGTGGTTTCAACATCATGAGATTTTTCTAGAATTTGTTATGAATTTTCAAAGTTCTATATCTAGAAACTTAAAAGTGATGAACATAGATGAAATAGACTTTGAATCATGAAACTTATTGAAGAACATAAACATGATTAGGGAAGGAGAATAGGATTCACCTCTTGAAGATCAAAAACAAGTGAAGATCCAAGGACTTGCTTCACAAAATCAAGCTTTGGTGTTCTAAGTGTTCTTAAGAAGTTTAAAGAGAAAGATGAAGATTATGAAGATTTAGAGAAGTTTCGGTAATTTGGACATATCTCTCAATATACTTATTCGTTTTTGATGATCTTTATGTCGTTGGAAAGAAGAGAGAAATATGAACAACTTTCATGTAGAAACTTTTCCGAGATTCAGAATAGAAAATGGTCAGAATCTCTATGAAAAATCTGGCGAGTATGAACACCTATGGTTGTTCTTATGTGTTCTTAAGAAAACATTAAGTTTGGAGGAAGGAGATGACATGAAGAAATGAAGAAATTTGCCAAAGTTTGTTGCTAAAGAGGGGGAGCCGTGGGTTTTGGGGAAATTTGGTTCAAATTTACAATGGCATGACTTGAAAAATTCGTGAAGAGCCAAGGGTAAAATCGTCATTTCCATGCAAAATATTCCTTTGTCATAAATGCGTCATTATGGCCATTATGATGCGGATAGGATCATCATAAATGCCTGTCACATAAGTCAAATCCGTCACCTCAGTCTCGTTGCTGACTCCCTGGTTCATCTGACGCAGGTTTTTCTTAGAGATATCTCGACGTTTTCGCCCGCAGCAAATATAATATTTTAATTTTTACGCTAAAATTTTCAAAACTTCCAGTATCATAGAAAATATGATAAAAACATTATTCATTTCATTCACGAATTAAAATTAGGTTTTCTGAGCAGTAAACTTTTACTGTCAGTGAAAACGCAGACCGGGTTCCGTCTGAATTTTCAACCCAAAATTTCATCGTAACCCTATAATATAAAGCATGATATATAAATTATAGTGGTTTACCCAAAATCATTTTGAGTCTCGGATAAAAAAATATATTTTTATATATTTATTACCGATATTAGGAAGCAACGAAAATCGGGGTGTTACATTGAGAAAAAGATTATTAGAAGCAGGGATGTTGTCTTCTTTGAAGACCAGAATATTGAAGATATTCAGAAGAGAGTTAAGCCTGTTAGCTCTAGAAAACATCCAATCAACATGGATCCAGTTCCTCTTCCAGAGCATTATGTGGGAGATGCAATAGAAGATGTTGGAGATGCAGAAAATGAACCTCCAATTGATAACGATCTAACTGAAGAAGCAGCTGATGGTAATAGGAACGGTGGTACCGATGATGATATGGTTGAAGACTATGAGGGCGAAGAACAAGATATTCAAGAGCCACAGTTAAGAAGGTCGGTCAGGATCCCTAAACCACAAACCACATATCCTGCAACGGAATATGTGTTACTCACTGATGGGGGAGAACCAGAGTCTTATGAAGAAGCTATGATAGATGATCACAAGGAGGATTGGTTGAAAGCCATGCAAGAAGAAATGCAATCCTTGCATGAGAACCAAACTTATGAGTTGGCAGAGTTAACGAAAGGTAAAAGAGCACTAAAAAAACAAATGGGTGTACAAGTTGAAGAATGAGGAGAATAGCTCACGACCCAAGTACAAGGCGAGATTAGTCGTGAAAGGCTTCAGTCAGAAGAAAGGCATTGACTTTGAAGAGATTTTTTCACCCGTGGTAAAGATGTCATCAATTCGGGTAGTGCTTGGTTTGGTTGCAAGTTTGAATCTAGATGTTGAGCAGCTAGATGCGAAGAGTGCATTTCTTCATGGCGATTTAGAAGAAGAAATTTACATGGAGCAGCTAGAGGGGTTCAAAGTAAAAGGCAAAGAAGATTTAGTTTGTCAGCTGAAGAAGAGTTTATATGGACTTAAGCAGGCACCGCGTCAATGGTACAAGAAGTTTGATTCTTTCATGATTGAGAATGGATACTGAAGGACTACTTCTGATCATTGTGTCTTTGTGAAGAGATTTGTTGACGGTGAGTTCATCATACTACTTTTGTATGTTGACGATATGTTAATCGTAGGACAAAATAGTGACAAGATCAACAAGCTGAAGAAGGAAATGAAGAAGTCTTTTGCTATGAAAGACTTGGGACCCGCAAAGCATATTCTTGGTATGTCCATCTGTCGTGATCGGAAGGAACGAAAGCTGTGGTTATCACAAGAAAAATATACCGAGAAGGTATGGGAGCGGTTTCACATGGAAAAGGCAAAGCCAGTTGCTACTCCACTTGCTAGTCACTTTATGCTAAGCTCAAAGCAAAGTCCTACAAGTAAAATTTAAAAGGAGGAGATGCACAAGGTGCCATATGCCTAAGTTGTTGGAAGCTTAATGTGTGCAATGGTGTGCACACGACTGGACATAACACATGCAGTTGGTGTTGTAAGCAGATTCTTGGCTAAACCAGGAAAGGAGCATTGGAATGCTGTGAAGTGGATCTTAAGATATCTCAGAGGAACTTCCAAAATGAGTTTATGCTTTGGAAGTAGAAGACCTGAACTGGTTGGCTACACAGATGCATATATGGCGAGAGATATTGATTCAAGGAGATCTACTTCTGGATTCCTGATTACATTTTTAGGGGAGCAGTATCATGGCAGTCAAAGTTACAAAAGTGTGTTGCTTTGTCTACCACAGGCATAGTTCATTACAATAACAGAAGCTTGCAAAGAAATGCTATGGATGAAACGATTCTTGTATGAGTTAGGACAAGAACAACGGAAGTACGTCGTGCATTGTGATAGTCAGAGTGCTATCCACTTGAGCAAGAATTCGAGTTTTCACTCAAGGTCGAAGCACATCAATGTGAGATATCACTGGATACATGATATATTGGAATCCAAGCAATTACAGCTTGAGAAAATCCATATTAATGACAATAGTTCAGATATGATGACCAGGTCCTTACCTAAGGACAAGCACGAGTTTTGCAGAAGAACTGCTGGAATGCTGGAGCCCTCCACCTAAATCGGAAGGGGGAGATTGATGGGTTTTCCTCTTTAGGAGGAGAGAAAAAGAAGGAGAGATAAATAATAAATAAAATAGTAAATGCAATTAAAGTAAGTACGAAAGAAGTTTTAGGAAATCAAAGAATAAGAAAATTAAGGAGAAAAACTCTCCTTATGTCATGGCCATATTTAGCGTAGAAGTTTGGCTATAAAAGCCATTCCCTTCTTTCATTTAAAAATCATCTGAGAAGAAACCAAAACAACGGAGAGTTTTGAGATAAAGAAAAGACATCCTCACTTGTGTGAGAGAGAAAGCCTTTTGAGAGAAAAAAATTCAAAAGAGAGTTTAGCCACCAATATTTTTTATGAGATTATTTTTACAACTTTTGTAATCCCATTAATTTATAATGGAATATTTTTGTTGTCTTATTGTGATTATACATAGTGTGGGAAAAGTCTGATCCTGGGAATATAAATTATCCGCTGGCCTTGTATTAGGTGATTATATTTGGTATTTTTCCCAACATTATTTTCATAGATGAAGTGAGCAGTCTCTCTGTTTCTTCTCTATTTTTATGGCTTGAATCTTTAATGCAAGAATAATTGAATACCCATATATGTTTTTCTGATCTTCACTGCTAATAATCATGGTGATTTGCATTTGGTATGTGCGATGGGTCTCGGTGGGATAAATTCAAAATTTATATATTACGGTTTATATGTGGCAAATAAAAAAATCATGAGTGGGAATTTGTTTGTGTCCCTGGACTATTTGTGTGAAAGCAGCCACGCTGCAATTCATATGACCTGCAAGCAGGAAATTTGCACCATGGTCTCTCTTTTAGGAATTGTTGAAGGTATAAAGAATTAAATAACACATACCTTGATTATAACTTTTATGATGTTCATCCTTTTTCTTTTCTCTCTCATAAATGCTATAAATAGTTATTAGAATTAGATCTTTTTTTTATTTGAGCAAGTAACCCCTGAACTATTCAATCTATTTGGGAGACTCTTTATTAACTCCTTTTCATTGTAATTGAATACAACTATTACATAGTCTTCATAAGATTGACACATATTGCTTATATATATATATATATATATATATATATATATATATATATATATATATATATATATATATATATATATATATATATATGAATTATCTTCTCTCATTATTAGATAAATTTGTTGATATTCCTTGTATGGGACTTTACTCAAATAAGAAAGGGGAAGCGGCGGACAAAGTTGAAGTTTTGGAAAATGAAAGATAATGATATTTTATTATATATTATTTAGATGGGATCCAAGAACTAATTAGAAGTATTGTGGGTTTCTCGTTGATAAATAATATATATATATAAGAATAAGAATAGTATTATGTTTTTTTTAAGTGAATGAAGATAATGGATGTGTGGTGCAAGAAGGCATTTTTAAGTTAATGAAGTTTGTATGGTGCATAATGTATGTGTGTTTAGGAAAAGTGTATGGAAATTATATTGGACTAGAAAGGTATGTTTTATATTGATAGATTAATTTATGATTTAGGTTACAATAATATATAATGTAGTTTCACTTTAGTTTCACTTCACATGAAAATTGATTCATATGGCCATGGATAAATCAAATTAGCTTTGTTTAGGTGTTACTTGATGCTGCTGGTCTAATGTTGCTCAAGTAGTTAAAGAAGTCAATGTCCATTGAAGTTGGTGGGAGCCATCTAACATTGATATTGTAGGCTCTGTTGTACTAGGATGATGATGATATAGGATTTAATATTTTATAAACACTAGTGTAAAAGATGTTTTTTACATCGGAGTTTCCACATCGATTTCTGTAAAACCGATGTGTAAAAGGAGGCGGTGTCATTTTTGAAATTAAAAGTAAATTATTCCACATCGTTTTAGAATTTAACCGATGTGTAAATACTTTCCACATCGGTTATTTGTAACCGATGTTTAAAAGTAAAAAAAATTTAAAGTTAGAATTTTTATCTTTTAACATCGGTTTTTCTAGAACCGATGTGTAAAGTAGTTATTAACCACATCGGTTTACAGATAACCGATGTAAAAAATTATAAAAAAATTTGAATTTAAAACTTTATCTTTCCACATCGGTTCCAGGATAACCGATGTGAAATATAACTATACCACATCGGTTTTATAATAACCGATGTGTAATATGACCCTTCTTTAAGTTTTTATTTTCATTCCCTCCAATGTCACGCGCCTATTTGCAAGATTATAGTAATTTCTTTCCACATCTCAGACCTTCACACTCACTCACTCTCTGACTCACTCACTCACTCTCAGTTCTCTCGGTTCTCATTTCTACCTTCACACTCACTCACTCTTTCCCAACTCCACAACAAACCTTCAAGATTTGCATTCTTCCACAAAAAAAGGTGTGTTTTCCTGTTCCTATTTGCAAGATTAGTCATTTATTCGTTTCTTGTTTAGACAAGTTATGAACTTTGACTCCAAATGGTTGGCTAAGTAAATAGGGGATGCATGAGAATGGCACATGAGACCACTCCTCATTTTCCCTATTACTGGTTTTCAGGCTCATCACAGGTGCATAAAGAAACCTTCAAGATCTTCATTCTTCTACAAAAAAAAAGGTGCGTTTTCCCTGTTATAAACAGTCCCATTTGCAAGATTAGTCATTTATTCGTTTCTTGTTTAGAAAAGTTATGAACTTTGACTCCAAATGGTTGGATAATATACTTGCATGTGTTGTTCTGTTGCTCCAAGACTGGATTTTTCCAGTGGTGGTATCACGCGTCACGGCCGTCCTGTCACGGCTAGGCCGTGACGAATTCTACCTTGGAGGTTGCTTCATTGGTTGTTCTGTCACGGTCGTGACCACCATCACGGCTAGGCCGTGATCAGTTCTACCTGTGAGGGTCTGGTTCAGTTGGCATGTCACGGTCGTGATGGCCATCATGGCCAGACCCTGAAAGGTTCTGCCTTGGAGGTTGCTTCACTGGTTGGTCTGTCACGGCCATCACCACCATCACGGCTAGGCCGTGATCAGTTCTACTTGTGAGGGTCTGGTTCAGCTGACATGTCACGGCCGTGATGGGCATCACGGGCTGGCCGTGACCATTTCTGACTTTTCCATTCTTTCTTTTAAGCTCTACTCGATCATGGTCGTGATGGCTTTCAAGGCTAGGCCGTGATGGGCTCTGTTTGGCTAATTTTCTTCATTTTTCAAGCCCCATCTTCATGCAAGCTACATAATTAGTAAAGCCTTAGTTTCCCGTTTGAGATGCAATACTAATGAGCACACGTGTACGTGCTTACTGTACCGCTCATTGTGTTGGATCTTGAATTGTCCAAAGTTGGACAGTTTGGGAAAAAACTTCTTCTTAATTCAGTTAAAATAGTTATTCATTGATTCTAATGTTATATACTTGATGAAAGTTCGGATTGATACAATTCCTTTCGTTCTCTGGGTGCATACTTTATCGTGGTGGATGTCATCGCGTCAAGTCGTGTACGTCAGAGACCGAAGGGAAATGCTGCTGAAATTTTGTTGAGTATGAGCATGAGAGTTAAGGACTAACTGTTAACCGAATGTTGAAAAAGTTTCTTCTCGAATGGGATAGGGCCATACCCTGTCATAAGAAGTGGTTGATGAATATGTTGGACTAAGTACGAAGTTATTGGTTTAGTCATGGATCACGGTTGGATGAATGCTAGACGGACAAGTGATGAGTATGAGAATGGAGTGGAAGATTTTCTACAGTTTGCAAAAACAAATGCTCCTGATAGTGGTAACAGAAGGTTTTATTGTCCTTGTGTTAACTGTTTGAATGAGAGATGACTAAAAGCTGAGGCGATACATGATCATCTTATTTGTGAGGGGATTTGCAAGAGATATACAACATTGATATGTCATGGTGAATCGTTAGACAGGCCGAGGGTGTTGGATAGAGTGGAAGTTGATGACGTGGAAATGGACGATGGACTAGAGGACATAATCCGTGATGTTGGGCAAAAGTCTTTTCGGCGCGCACATGTGAATGATACTTTGTGCAGTGATGCGGAAGTGACTTTGTATCCGAGGTGCACTAATTTCACACGGTTGTCAGCGGTGTTAAGATTGTTCAATGTGAAGGCGAGAAATGGGTGGAGCGATAAAAGCTTTACCGAATTGCTTGAGTTGTTGAAAGACATGCTTCCAGAAGGTAACACATTGCCATCTTGAAACTATGAGGCGAAGAAGATATTGTGTCCGATGGGTATGGAGTATAAGAAAATACACGCTTGCCCCAATGATTGCATATTGTACAAGAAAGAGTTTGAAGAGATGCACGAGTGCCCCAGGTATGGGGTATCACGCTACAAAGTGAAGGATGGTGATTCTAGTTGTGATGTGGTCACCAAAGGTCCTCATGCGAAGGTGTTATGGTATCTTCCCGTGATTCCGCTGTTCAAGCGATTGTTTGCTAATGTAAATGACACAAAGAACATTAGATGGCATGTAGATGAGAGGAAGTGTGATGGACAGCTTCGGCATCCGGCCGATTCTTTGCAATGGAAGAGAATTGATAGTTTGTTTCCGGATTTCGGCAATGAGCCCAGAAACCTCAGGCTTGGACTTGCTACCGATGGAATGAATCCATATGGAAACTTAAGTAGTATTCATAGTTCATGGCCTGTTCTCCTGGTAATTTACAACCTGTCTCCTTGGTTGTGCATGAAGCGCAAATACATTATGTTAATAATGATGATTTCGGGTCCTAAACAGCCAGGAAATGATATTGATGTTTATCTGAGTCCCTTGATTGAAGACTTGAGAATTTGGTGGGATGAAGGCGTTGATGTGATCGACGGGTATTGGCATGAGATATTCAGATTGCGTGCCATGTTATTTTGCACCATCAATGACTTTCCAGCATACGGGAACCTGTGTGGGTATAGTGTTAAGGGGCATAAAGCATGTCCAATATGTGAAGAAGGCGCTTGTTACCATCAACTGCAACATGGAAGGAAAACGGTTTACCTTGGGCATCGGAGATTTCTCCGACGTAATTATCCTTATCGTAGATTGAGAAAAGCTTTCAATGGACTTTCGGAGAATGAAATTGCTCCGGTGGCCTTGACTGGAGAGCAAGCTTATGAAAGTGTGAACAACACTAATGTTATCTATGGGAAGACCCAGAAGAAGGCTACCGAGAAGAAAATATGGAAGAAGAGGTCGATCTTCTTTGATCTTCCATACTGGTGCAAGCTTGATGTAAGACATTGTATTGATGTGATGCATGTGGAGAAAAATGTGTGTGACAGTTTAATCGGAACGCTTCTCAACATTCAAGGCAAGACAAAGGATGGTGTGAATGCTCGTCTGGATCTAGTTGCGATGGGTATACGAGAGCAGTTAGCTCCACTTAAAGTGGGGGATAAGAAGACTTATTTGCCCCCAGCATATCATACTTTATCAAAAAAATAGAAAAGAAGTTTCTATGAATGTCTACGGGGAGTCAAAGTGCCACAAGGTTACTCTTCAAATATCAGAAGACTTGTATCAATGAAAGATCTCAAATTAGTTGGCTTAAAGTCTCATGATTGTCATGTCTTGATGCATCAACTACTACCGGTGGCCATTCATGACATATTGCCTAAAAAAGTCAGACATGCCATTACTAGGTTATGCTTATTCTTCAATGCTATATGTGGCAAGGTCATTGACACTAAAAAGTTGGATGACTTGGAAAATGAGGCAGCCATTATCTTGTGCCAATTGGAGATGTATTTTCCACCTTCATTTTTTGACATCATGATTCATTTGATTGTTCATCTAGTGAGGGAGATTAGATTGTGCGACCCCGTTTATTTAAGGTGGATGTACCCGGTTGAGCGATACATGAAGATCTTGAAAGGATATATGAAAAATCCACACCATCTCGAAGCATCTATTGTTGAAAGGTATGTTGCAGAAGAAGCTATTGAGTTTTGTACATACTACATGTCAGAAGCGGAACCTGTAGGGCTTCCGAAGTCTCGTCACGAAGGAAGATATGATGGTAAGGGTACACGAGGTATCACTGTTAAGAGCATGGATCGGGAGGAAGTGCTTCAAGCACATTTGTATATATTGAATAACACTGATGAGGTTGAACCATACTTATGTGAGCATAAAAGCATCATCAATGAAACTTACC
The DNA here is from genome assembly GCA_030762895.1 of Sophora flavescens. Taxonomy (NCBI): domain Eukaryota; kingdom Viridiplantae; phylum Streptophyta; class Magnoliopsida; order Fabales; family Fabaceae; genus Sophora; species Sophora flavescens. The sequence continues at coordinate 19,400,069 of CM061065.1, forward strand.
CTAGAATGAATGAAAAATGGTGTTTGAACAAGCATAACAAGACTTTCTTGAACTGGTTTAAAGAAAAAATTGCAAAGGATGGTATTGCTTCTAATACATTAAAATGGCTAGCACAGGGGCCTAACTTTGATGTCATATGCTGGCGTGGGTACGATATCAATAACTTTTCCTTCTATACAAAGTCCCAGGATGACAAAAGTACTATGCAAAACAGTGGGGTTATGGTCGTCGCTGAGTCCATGCATTTCTCTAGTTCGAAAGATAAAAACCCTGTTATGGCATCCGTTTCATACTTTGGAATCATTGAAGAGATATGGGTGGTTGATTACACGAAGTTTAGAGTACCTGTTTTTAAATGTCAGTGGGTCGACATTAACAATGGTGTGAAAACCGATGAGTTAGGATTCAAATTGGTGAACCTTAATAAGGTAGGTAATAAAGAGGAGTCTTTCATCATGGCATCCCAAGCAAAACAAGTGTTTTATATCCGTGATCCTTCTAACAAAAGGTGGTCAGTGGTTCTCCAGGGAAAAAACATGTATAATGGTAGTGAGGGAAATCAAGATTCAACTCTTGATATTTCTGATACTCCTTCTTTCTCAACGCGAGTGCCTAATTTCAATGAGGAAAATGAAGTGGATGATGTACATGCTACTCATAATGATCACCAAGAAGGGTAATGGGAGAACTTTACTAATTGACCACAAAGTAAGTTTAGTTTGAGTTATGTTTAAAGGCATATTATATGTTTACGTTGATATTTATAAGTTATGTTTACGTATGTTAATCGATATTTATAAGTTATGTTTGATATTTATCCGGACATACTAACAAGTTTTTTTTTTTGTTTAAACAGGTATACATGGCTGATCCTGAGGATATCCCTCATTCATGCAGCGGGTCGGAGATCCCGTCTACGGGTAGAAAGGGTAGACGTGCCACACGAATGAGGAATTTGACTGCCAACCGTGGTTCAAATCAAAGGATAAGAATAGACTTTGATAATAACCTCAATCCTATTGGGCCAATGGCAGAGCAGTTTAACAATTTTGTGGCGTCCCTTGCTAGGAGCAGGCTTAGTATACTCATTGATAATTGGAAAAATGTACCGGCGGACGTGAAGGATCAGATATGGGAGAGTATTCTGGTATCTATACTTTTACGTCCTGTGTTTGTCTGTATCTACTTTATTTTAATCTTACTAATATCATACAGTAATTCGTTGATTATTTTGGTCTTAATGCAGCTCACCTTTGACATACCGGATACGATGGTTATGAAGAAGCGTTTGTTAAAGTATGCTGGTGAGCGTTGGAGGGCTTTTAAGGTCGACGTGGGCAGATACTATGTATTCAATCCAACATGTGAAAAGAACCCACTTGAGGTGTACCCGTTTCTTGACCAGGCGACATGGGATCGCTTTGTTCAGAGCCGACATGATCCCGGCTTTCAAGTTAACTTATTTGATTTGTCTCTAAATTTATGTAATTTCATTAATTTTATTTACTTATGTAATTTAATTGTCTTCTATTTATAACAGGAGAAGAGGAAAAAGGGGCAGGAAAACCAAAGCAAGAATGTCTACCCCCATGTCATGTCTCGTGGGGGATATAAAAAGCTTGGTCAGATAATGGTGGAAGAAGAAAAGAAAGCACGTCAGGAAACAGCATCTCAGGCGGATCCTAACGCTGAAAATCGTCCAGAGGTTGTTGATCTACCTCCACCCCTACGCCATCGTAAATGGAAGAGGGCCCGACAAAGAAAAACGGGACAATATACATCTGAGGAGGCCCACCAAGTAGCTGAGAAGATTGTAAGTATAGTTTGAATTGTAATTGTCATTTTAAGATTGTTACCGAATTGTAATGTGACCTGATATTTTATATGTGATAGGATGCCTTGGACGAGCAGGTAACCCAAGGAACCTTTGTTCCTAGAGGACGCGATGATATCTTAACTGCTGCCATCGGTAAACCAGACCATCCGGGCCGTGTCATTGGTGTTGGATGGGGTGTCGGCATTCGCCAATACCATGGTTCATCTTCACACCAATCCCACAGGGATGTTGGTGCAGATAGAGCACGGCTAAAACAGGATATTGCAGCTGAGCTTAGACAGGAGATGGCCGAGCAGTTTGCCCAGCAGATGGCAATATTGACTTCTATGTCCTAGCAGATTACAGCCGGTGTCCAACCCTCTGTCCATGTGAGTACTAAGGGCTCATGTGATCCTCCTCATCAGCCTAAAAATGATGATGATGGTGATGATGATGATGATGATGATGATGATGATGATGACGACCCTGATAGCACTACAACATTTTTTAGTTTAGGCAACAACAAAAAACTGTTCCTAGAAGTATGATAACCGTTGCCTAAACTTTAGGTAACGGTTTGGCAACGGTTAAAAAAGTGTTCTCTAGGTGGCTGTTGCCTATTCCCTTAGGCAACGGTTTTTCGCTTTAGGCCACGGTATCTCAATAACCGTTGCCTAAATTAGGGGAGTAGGCCACGGTTTTTAAACCCGTCCAATGGCAACGGTTTTCGTTCATATTATTTAGGCAACGGTTTCTTAATTGTTGCTAGATGTTTCAGCCACGGTTATTTAAATGTTGACAAATAGAATAAGGAACATTTATTTAACTATTGGTGGATGGTATAGGCAACAATTTCGTAACTGTTGCTAGACGTTTTAATATAGACAACACTTATTTTACTGTTGGTAAATAATATAGAAATCGGTTAACTCAACTTTAGGGGACATTTTTGTAACTATTATAGAATAAATCGACAACGATGTTAGCTTTTATTATATTGCGAGGAAAGTCTTTTATATGTTTATACATAACTAAATATATATTTTAACCTTTCAATTACAACACCTAAAAACATACTCGTCACATGTAATTCTGCAACAAGATATCAATTGTTTTTTATTCTTTCAACTCCCAAGCACCGAAAAACATACTCGTCACATGTAATTCTGCAACAAGATATCACAGATTCAATAATACACCAAAGCCAAAGACAGCCAGACCTGTAGAGTATACTCCTAGTTGCACAACAAACAGAGTCTTCAAATGACACTCTTAGACTATGAGAGCCATCACAAACAGAGCAACCACCCATCTGAACTAATACCACTTAAAAAAGCTAACATAATAGTTTTCTTCTAAAATCCAAAAGAAAAAAGAAAAACATCCATAAAGATTATATGCTTCAATGTATGTTAATATCATCATTCGTCTTCTATGTCTTGATATTGTTCTTCCTCACCAAGAAAATCTTCCTGCATATATGACAAAAGATATATAAGTTAGAAGCTGGGTTATATAGTTCAATTAGATTATGAAATGAGGAGAAAATGGAATCATGCTACTGTACTTTATATAACATGAGCCTTTATAAGCTACCTAGTCTCTTCGCTCCCTAATGATACCAAGAAAACAAGTCTCAAGCATTATTGCCAAGTAATGAACCAATAATATAATAGGTCATTCTCCACCATTTTATATCAAGTATCAAAAGCATGACAAGCAACATTTTTTTATGTGTGCTAAACTGTATTTATATTTGAGTACAAGGGGTACCTGAACCCGTATATAATAAAAGAGAACACTAAGGTAAAATTTCAACCAAGAGTAACAATTTACAACTAGGTTGAAATTCTCACTTGTGATCCAACAAAAACACATCCCCATGGACATAGTACAGACCAACAGGACCCCACACATCTAATGACCATACAAGGCCAAAACCAAAACCAAAAACCAAACTCAAGTGTAAAAGCTAGCTGAATATTCAAAGGCCCACCAGATATATTTAAGAATTTTTTGAAAAGACCAAAGCTCACCAGAATTACACAACACCACATTACCGACTTGAAGAACCATGGAACGAAAAAACAAGAAACAAAAGCTACCCATATAAGGTGCAAACTAATATCAGTAGAAGCATAAACAATGTAAAGCCTTCAAACTAGAAAAAATCATGAAGGTAGAGGAATGAGGGATGCCAAGGAAACAAGTTTTAGACGGAACGAGGGATTTATACTGGAGAAATTTATATACAATGAAAAGGATCTTCAATTTTTCTAAGTGAACTGCATAATTGAAATTTTGCATCTTAAGGATATTTTAAATGCTAATTCATGTAGAATCCAAACTAAAACATAAAGAAGTAATCCAATCCTCCATCACCAGAATTCATATTATGTTACAAATTGCACAACTTTTGAGCACAATAATAGTCAAAAGCTATTATTAATGACTTGAAACCTATTTAACTAGTAGCTACAACTAATAACCTGTTTATAGTAGTATCCAGTGCTTCCTCAACTTGGAACAAATAATATTATTAGCGGACAAATTAAATACACAAATAAAGTTTTGATAAATATTGTTATACCTGTTCGTTATTTGGAACATGAGTTGATGTAGAAGAATGTGATGCTGCATTGTTTTCGTTGCCTAAAGAATTTGCCATCATATCATCCAAATCCTCTTCATCCAAATTTGGCTTGTTTTGCTTCAATAAACTTCTTACAAGTGCTTCCAATCCATCATCCTTCTTAAACATCTTATTCATCTCATGCGAATGTTGTTTCTTAATTGCAGCAATTTCTTCATTTCTTTTTAACATAGATGGTGTGACGGTTCTTTCAAAGCAACGCACTTTCCCCGACTTTTCTTTGCCAAAGAGTGATCGAAAAGTTTGTCCAACAGATTCAGTTGAGTTTTGAATTGAATCTTTAAGCATAGTCTAATAAAAGAACAATAATGTTAAGGATAAAATCAAGACTTTAAATACACTTGATGGATAACACTAGAGTTACAATAACAACTTGCGTTTCTGGATCTACTTCCTTTCCATTTCGGCTTTGGCGAGTCTCGACGAACATTTCAGCTTGAAGGACATCCCCTCCCTTCTTGTTTGCACGCTACATCAATTAGTTGAGCAATAGGGAAGACATATTGATTAGAAGATTTATTTGTTTTAGATATGGAAAATAACACACACATACACACTTATAAATTCACTACCAATCGAGCACGAATTCTAGCAAATTTTTTTGGCCCCATCCGGTGAATATATTTCTGCTTAACTCTATTCGCATCATTTTTTTTGCTAATTTTCTGCATTATAGAGGAACAAATGAAAGTGAGAAAATAAAATAATTTAAAATTAAAAAGTGTATAATTATCTTACTTGGATAGTATCGTGGTTCCAATAAGCCATCAATTGTCTAAAATGGGCTTCAGGTATGGTCTCTGGATGATGTTTTAACCTTTCCCTCAAATTAGAGTATTTCAAAAAATGCTTCTTCTTGTAGCGTCTCACAAAAGACATTTTACATTCAAAATATAAGGTTTTCATGTTCAAGCTAAAGTAAGTGGCAACTTACTTCCAGAAGCAAGTAATGGCCCAATATTCTTGTAAGAGAGAGCTATCACACCATAACCGCTAGCTACCTGCAACCAAAACAGTTTACAACAGTTTGAATGACTCGGATAGAAAAGTGCAAGAAAACAGTTCTGGCTCTTTGCATAGCGGAAATGAAACTCCCTTGGAACAATCATCAGTATAGAACTAGAGAGAAAAGTCAGCAATGCAATTCTATGCCAAAAAGTATGACTTTTATACTTTTCTTTATGATACCAATACTTTGGAGAAGTTTAGAGTGTAAAGAATGTGGCTGCTTTGCATAGATGTCTGAAGCTTCTAAACTGATTTGTTGCAGCATTCTTAGACTTGTTTGCAAAGCCAAGTCTTTTAGATGGTTACAGGTAGGTTTAATGTCTGAAAAGAATGATAGAATCGAGAAGCATAATCATTGCTAATGGAAGAGGTTGTGTGCCCATTGTGTATTGTCTAATTCTGATACTTTGGTTTTCTCATGATGGTGTTTGACCTGTACATACTCAGACAGGCCTTTGTTACTTTTGAAATTGTAACGAAGTTATCTGATATGATTTTCAGAGATACTATACTATTTTTTTTTTGCTAGTGAGAGTATAGTACTTTACAGTTGAGTTGGTTGGAATCTTATTTTCTACTGAGCCCGTTTAAACTGTTTCTCACTCTTTTGGGATCTTTTGTCTATTAAACTTGGATTACATAGTTCTAGAAGAGTTCTGAATTGTCAAAAAAAAAAAATGTTTAGTTAGTCTGAACACAAAGGGATTCATAACTTGACACACTAATGAATATCAAGTCTTTTCTAATGATAGGAAAAAGAAGTGCACGATGACTGCATAGTATAGTCATCCCTTGCTATGCACATAAACTCTAATTCCAAGACTACACAGTGGCTGAAACCCTGGGCTTGACCATAACCATTGTTCATAAAGTAATCCCTTACATTGCAGTAGTACAATTAGGTGATGCACCGAAAATAATTTATTTTTTGTTTTTTAACTTTCATCCATTATTTTCTTTTTCTCGATCCTCAGGTACTGCATCAGTGTTTTTGTACATTATCTGGAATAAGTCACATGGATCCCATCAATAATGAACAATTTATGAAAACAACTGTAACTATTTTTTATGGAAGGAGAAGCTTCCTTGTAACAGTCAAATGCATTTTTACAGACAAGCATTCAAGTTGGCTTTCAAGAAGATGAAGTACAAGAGCTAACCTTTTGTTCAGTTTGAGTAAGTAATAATTTCAAAACCTGAAAATTTTAAAAAGAAGAAAACATCAGCTACCAAAAATATAGAATGAAACATATGTATGACAATAATGTCCACAAAGATTCACATTCATTTAGATTGAAACAAATGACAGGTAAGTCCCTAACTCTTTCATTTCATCCATTTTCGAATTCCATTCTCACTAACCAAACGGGTAAAAAGTTGAAATAAACATAAAACCAAACTTCCCCAACTGGTCATCACCCCTCAATGGCATATGGGTAAGGTTCAAAATCAAAACTTGTTAACCAAATGACAAAAATATATTGACAAGAGCACGATGAGTACTCTAACCCATATAAAAAAGCGAATCAAAGAAGGGAGGCAAGCTGTAACTAAGATACTGTGACAAAGCTCAGTATATATGTTACAACAGCCAAAAACCCAAACAAAACAGATTAATAACATAACTAAGACACCCCATGCATCAAAAGCATTAAATCCTCCCTATCCACTATGACCCAAATCCCGTCAGTAGCATACTTCACCCAACCCAAATTAAACTCGAGCAACCAAACTAACCAGCCACTACCAGACCAGTTTCAGCCCATGTTGCAGCAATTGACATGTTCTGTTCAGTGAAAGAAATTTTTAGCCGCTAGCCAAAATGCTGCATCATGCGTCCCACTTTAAAATCCTGCTTGTGAGCATCTAACCGCATGAGACAGTACCTGGATCTATTCATCATACCAATCTGCACCTGAAAGAGCTACAAACAAGACTTCATGCAGTCCAATGGTGAAATACACCAATCTGAAAAGCAGTGATTATTCCTTTTCCCTCTGTTTTTGAACCATTTCCATGCTCTAACCTTAATTAACTCTTAAGGTTTGTGAAGCATCAAAAACTTCTTGATTAAAGATAATTCCATTTCTAGAAGTCTAAATGATTTTGCAAACCACAAAATCATCCACATTTGTTTTAATGATTTTCCCCTAACCATCCCCCTATGTTGTGAGAAATGTTCCTTTCCTTCTACAGACATGACAAGAGCAAAGCCAGCCCAATTGTAAATTGCATTCCATAATCCTCTTGATCTGCTACACCCAAAAATCATGTGCTCTAATAAATTGCTTATAGGCACTTTAATTAATGAATCATATGATGTTAAGTACAAATCTTTGACAGGAGAATATATTTGTGTGTCTGTAACATGTTTAAGCTTTTCAAGCCTGTGACTTGAAAGAAGCTCAAGGGTGGCTATTTTTCTCGTCTCACGCCAGTATTGTCCATAAGGGGCAAGTGCTAGAATGGCATTGTTGTAACCTATGTATCTCCCTGCTGCTATGTTTGGTCTCGAGGCAAAAACTTTGTCATTTATTTTGAGGCATTCTTTGGCAATTTCCCTGCTGCTCACCACTAGAGTGTGGTGGCAACCGAGCCTGAAATAAAACACTAATGCAGAACCACACCACATGCAGAACCACAAAGAGAATTTTAAAGAAACCCATTCTCTTCCAGGTCATGAAAGACTAAAACCCAATCCTAAGAAATCAATATAAGAGAATCAACATATAGTTTGAATTACCTAAACTGATTTTCTTTTTCTTAAAGCATATGACACTCTTAAAACTATCTGCTTATGTAGTTCTTTTAGTACATAATTTAACAGACTTGAACTTAGTATAAGTGTATGACTACTGGAGTATTCCTTTCCATCACACAGATAATCTGAGAAATTGATGGGTAATCAATCACATCAGCTTGATGATTTCACCATTATTTGTGCAGCTTGCAAACATCTTAGGTCGCTTCCAGTGGCTAACATGTCCAAGGAAGGTAACAATCTTTGATTGGTGCAGTCATCTAAGAAAATATTCGTGCTGTTCCTAATGATGATTATTTGTCGGATAAATTTAGGATTTATCAACTGGTTGGCTTCAATGTGATCCTGGTCCAATTTTTAAGCCAGAGTACATTCCGTTGCCAGGATTAGTGTCCAACTTGGTAAGTGTTCTTTCTTGAGATTTAGCAGTTACTAGAAGCTACACGCAGACTTGCTCTAAATCCTTGAAAAATCCTAAAACCTGTCCAAGAATCATGCCCTTGTTCATATTTGAACCATTAATATGCTAAGCCTTTACAATGCAAACCACGAAACATAAAATGCTTAAAACTCATTATCAAAGGCACTGCACCATTTAGATTTGTTTTGTCAAAAAAATCAAGACTTCAAGTATAAAATTCCATGTAGTCTTCACCCGTTTATTTTTTTGCACAGAACAAAATCTAATGAAAAGCCATGGTTGTACTTTGTTAATCATGCTGATATGAATAGCATTCAAATGATTCGATATTTCCCATAACCATTGTTGTACTTTGTTAATCATATAGTTTTAAGAGTGGCGACTCCCCTAAACTGATTTCCAAAGAGAATCACACCAAAATAAGGGAGGGGGAATTACCTGACAGAGTAGATGCCTATAGTTTGAAATCCAAATCCAAAAGATGCAGCAGCTGATCAGTAGATAGATGACAAAGGAACGAAAATCAAAAACTGATCAGTTTTTATCGCAATAAAAAAAACGAAGAAAAACTAGAGCCAAACACTCAAGCTCATACCTGACAGAGTTACGAGAGACTGCGAGAGAGCATGAAACGAAACAGGGAATGGGAAGAACCTTCTTACGGGGCACTCTGAACCTTCTCTTCCAATCTCTCTTTCAACGCTGAGGAATGTTACAGAAAATAAAAATCTCCAAAAGAAGAAGAATGGAGAGTAAGTATGAGAAGCAAATCAAGCGAGAAAGAGAATGAAAGAGAAAACATAGATAGAATTGCAAGAGAAGGGTGGTTACCTTGGTCGATCAAATCAAAACCCTAGCTCTCTGATTCAAATTGAGGGGTTTTTGTTTGAGGGCAGAGGTAGCGTACTCGGGTCTCTGCCTCTTACGAAAAAGAATGCGGGAATAATTTGCAGCGCGCGAGATAGTGTCCACTGTGTAAAACCATTGTATATGATCCATCCACGTTTTTAAAATCGTTGCCTAACATAGATAAGCTACAGTTTTGTAATGTTCTTTTAAAAAATATACAAAATATATAAATTATTGAGTACAACAACAAAACTGTTGCTCATTCTATGTTTTAGGAATAGTTTTTCAAGCGTTGGTAAGAATAGTGTTGCCTAAAGTACAAAATGTTGTAGTGTAGGTGTGAGCTGTATGTTGATGATCATTATGATCGCCGCTTAGTGGCATTGGGGAGGGCACATAATAACTTAGGTAATACCATACACCATCGTTTATTACCGGATGATCAGCTGAGGGTCCTTGTTGAAATTATTCGAGATGCTGATGCTCGAGTCCCTGTGCCCACTGAGGAGGTTCAAACAGTGGGTCAGGCCCCCGGTAACTTCATCCTCTGGCCAAGAAGATTGGTCAGCTTTCTTGTTGCATCTGAGGTATTCAGTTAGTTGTGTTTTTCTATATTCATAATTGAAATTATTTATTATTGTTTAAAGATAATGCTTTATTTTTATTCGTTATAGGATGTTGGAAATGATCATATACTGCCTAAAGGTCGGATCCAGGAAGACCAGAGATGTCTGCTCCAGCCAAGGTATTCATTTGACCATTTAATTAATTACCAATGAAATAACTTCATTATCTGTGATTACTAATATATATCTTTGTTGTTTAGGGGATCGACAAAGGGGCTCCTGGTGATGTTTTTAAACTTCTGGCTATATAGGTTGTCACCATGGAGAATGACGCAGCTTTGGTGAGGTTGGAACATGATGCCAGCCCAGGTGATGAACTGTATATTCCAAAGAAGGAACTTATGGACATTGTACTCAATAAATAAATGGCTAGTTCTGCACACCTATCGTTATGGTGCACGTAAGTACATTTTATTTATAAGTTAAGTAATTAATTTTTAAATACTATGATAATTAACATGTTTTTTCAATATATTAGGTATCTGCATCGTATGATAGTTGATCAGGGTAACCTCGCCCTTTATGGGTTCATTGACCCCATGTTCATTCAGGGTGATGTTCTCCTAGCATCAGAAGATTGGGTCATCACCATACGTGATATACTTCCCCGAGACGATCATCAATTCTACCTTGCACCGTATCTCAATAAGTACCTGTTATTTAATTATAACTATATATGACTTAGTCACTAACTGTTCCTCAAATACAGCCAGCATTGGCAACTGTTGATCTTGTACCCTAGGATGAACGTCGTGGTCTTCTTCTGCTCAATTGGAAATAAGCCGGAGAATGAACTGCAGACGATCATAGAAACATAAGCATTAAAATACTTTATAATCAGTAATGCAGTTGTTTTAATTATCTGAAATCTATATAGATATACTTTAATTAATGTTTATTTTGTCATGATAGTTCTATCAATGCAAGCCACATGTTGCGTGGTGAAAGGCGTTGGCCTATCAGATGGATTATTCCTAGGGTAAGATATTTATTAGTGCAAATGCATCAAATGTAGTGGGTATAATTATTGATTTCTATTTAATTTAATTCCTCATATTCTAATTGGGTTTCATTTGTACGTAGTCACGTACACAACATGGATCATGGGAATGTGGATACTATGTGATGCAGTGGATGTTGGAAATTATCTCCTCCAGGATCACTGAAAGATGGCACGAGGTAAATGTTAATTGATAACAATTAGAAGTAACAGTTATAGATTCGTTATGTGTTTTATGTTAGTTTTTTACTTAAAAGATATAATCTTTTGTCCAATTAAACTTGCAGATATTCAACAATCCAACTCCTTTATCTGATTCCGACGTCAACAACATAAGGAGGCGTTGGACAACTTTCTTTCTTGAAGTGTACCAACCATAGTTTGTATGTATATATATATATATATATATATATATATATATATATATATATATATATATATATTTGTGTGTGTGTGTGTGTGTGTGTGTGTGTGTGTGTGTGTGTATGTATGTATACATATATATATATATATGTAGTTAGTTTAAAAACTTATCATGTACTGGCTATAGTGTACTTTTGACTGATAATATGTATTTTGATATGAAATCTATGATATATCATGTAGCTTTTTGGTTTCTAATTATCTTTGTTGTCTGAATGTAATTGAACGTACACATGTATTGTTCGTAATAAATTCAGTATATATTAATTGTGTTTTTGTTGTACAAAAATGGTTGTTGAGAATATTTAGAGTATGTTATTCTGGTATTGATCTGCACTATTACTGAAACAGGGGAAATGAATGATAGAAATGTAAATAACAGTTTCAAAAAAAAAAAATAGACTTTACACATCGGTTTTAAAAAAACCGATGTGGAAATTTCAATTTTCACATCGGTTTTACAGAAAACCGATGTGTAAAGTCTAATTTCCACATCGATTTTCAATAAAACCAATGTGGAAAGTGATATTTAAAATAGGTTAGCAATTGACAAATGAACTTTCCACATCGGTTTATTATAAAAACCGCTGTTAAAAATGTACTTTACACATCGGTTTCAAAACCGATGTGTAAAGTGGCAATAAACCACATCGGTCTTTTCAACTTCAGTTTGAAAACCGATGTGAAAAGCCAAAAATAACTGATGTGGAATCCCTTTTCTGCACTAGTGAAAATAACTTTATTTTGATGTATTTATCAGGAACGAGTCAGAAATAAGAGTCCTTTTTCTTTAAATGTGTTATTAGTATTCCAAGCATGCCATTGTGCAGAATATGATTATACTTAGTGGCCTAAATTTTGTTTGAGTTATCTTCATTGTCTGTTCAACTCAATTGTAGTTGTCCCTCAATATTTCATTTATTAATAGTGAAGTGTGGATTGTCATGAATCCATGGATGAAACAAACTTTTAGTTTGCCTTAAATTAATGTCATTTATAATCTTTTGTTAGGAATATAAATTTTTGTTTACGAGTTTTTGAGATAATAGAGTTTTGCAATGATGGAATATGTTTGATTTATGCCGTTATATTTAATGAGTTCATTTACTCATTGTTGTGTCATGCTCATCAGATAGTCATGTGAGTATGGTGTAAAAGTGTACGGTGTGGTTCGGGGACGAACCAAGCGGAAGCTGGTGGGCATGTAACACCCGGGTGCCGACGAGGGCAGGGAGTGGTCGCCGGTGCAAGAAGGCACGGACAAGGAGTGGCTCCTGGCAGGCTTCTAGGCGAAGGGACACATGAATGAACCGAATACACACTCGAATAAGGGGAATCCTGAGATTATGTAGGTATGGTACTATACAGTTGAGGAAGGCTTATATGAATTGATTGGTACTACCTATACTAACAAGATGCATCTTCTTTTCGGGAGCCCATCACTTAAGAACTACACAGTTAAGCGTGCTTGACTTGGAGCAATTATGGAATGGTTGACCTCCTGGGAAGTTTTCCCAGGAAGCATGCGAGTGAGGACAAAGCACGCTGAAAAGACCCGTGTTGGTTTGTGGGATAGTCGTCAATCCATAAAGCAGCCAGGGATGTTACACTTTCAAGTTTTAATTGTTTTATTATCTGTATAACTTAATTATGTGTGTTGAAAAGCTTGAACCTTTAAACACTTCTTTTTAACTTAGATGCATAGTGTGTTTGAAAATGGGCAATTGGCACGACGTGTGTTTGCCATAAGCTATTGTGGCAGTGGCTTTTGTAACACCCCATTTTTACTGTTTTTATTTATCAGTAGAATTTTTAATTATTTATATTTTCATATGATATTTAGAAAATTATTTTGGATAAAACAAAATCATATTTATACCCTACCTTATGGTAGAAGGTTACGGTAAAAATTTTGGTTTAAAATTCAGACGAAACCCGATCTGCATTTTAACTGACAGTGAGATTTTACTGATCAGAAAACCTAATTTTGACCCGAGAATGAAACAGTTAAGATTCTTATTTTTTTCAACGGTAGTGGTTATTTTGAAAATTTTCAAAATAAATAGGTTATTATACGTAATCGGGAAAGTACTCGACGATCGGGGATCGACGGAATCGAGAACAGAGGTGCAGAGACAAAACACGATGCCGGGTGGATAAGCACAATGAGTCATCTATGACGACTCATGGGGTTGAGTCACAGGGGTTAGTCATCTTGTAACATCCCGACTTTTCATTGTTTTCTAATATCAGAAATTTATATAAATACGCTTCTATTTTATCCGAGACTTAGAAAATGTTTTTAATTAAACCGAAACCTTATTTATACTCTACTTTACCATAGAGAGTTACGATAAAAATATAGGTTGAAAAGTCAGGCGAAACCTGTCGTGTGAATTTCACTGACAGTATATTTATACTGCTCAAAAAACCTAATTTTGACTCGTGAACGAAAAGCATAAGGTTTTTATTTAATTCCCTATGATTTCCTTTATTTTGAAATATTTCACTAAAAAGTGACATATTATATTCTATCCGGGTGTCATATTGAATCGGGGAAGCAACTGAGCATATTACGGGATTTCCGGGACCCACTAACGGATAATATCAACGAGTCAAACATGATAAGTCACCATGTGAATGCATTAATGGTGCACATGGCATCATGATGACAATCTACAAGGATATTGTATTTCGGTCCTTATACCTTTAGAATTTGCATTTTGATCCTTAAAGTTTCTATTTTTGCACTTTGGTCCTTAAGTCCATTGACACTCTTGTTTTTGAATGGACCTTTCCTTGTTGCTTCCAAACCATATTGGGCGGCGACCATGAGGCCCAATACCATGATCATGAATACATTTTGTATGAAACAAAATTGTACTCTTAAACTTTCCTTGGTTGTATTTAGTCTTAAGTTTGTTTTTCAAGCTTTGCGCAAGCCCAAGGCTTTCTTTTCTTTCTCATAAAGTCATGAAGTAACTTGAAGACTGTACATTCTTCTCCACACTTCATTCATCTTCTCCAAACTTCTCCATTCTTCCATTTTCTCTCTAACTCGATAAGCTTAGTTTGTGAAGCAAGTGGTTGATTCTTGCACATTTCTTCAATTCCAAGAGGTAAACCATGATCCTCATCATCTTTAAGCTATAGTCTCTTCAATTCATTTCATGATTTAAAGCCTTGTTCATGATTTTCAATTCCTAGATCTAGAAACTTTGAAATTTTCTAGAAAAACATAGAAAAATCCTAAAAATATAAAACCAATTTCTATGATCTTATAATCATATATATGTTCAGAATCCAAGAGTTATTTGTAAACAAAGTTTTCTTCCCTATTTTTCTCTCCAAGACCGAAACCATTATGATGGGGGGGGGGGGGGGGGGGGTGTTTTTGTTCATTTTCTTAGAAAGTAATAATTGATTTCAACTTTCTGTATCATGTATATGTTGAATCCAAGATGTTGTGTTCAAATGAAATCCCTAGCTCATGTTTATAAATGGGCCGAAATTGAGTTTGGAAAGTTGAAATATTTGATTTCAATTTTCTTGTATTATGATCATTGATTCTATGTCTTAAGTACTTAAGGATCATTAATCCAAAGACTTAAGCAATTTAGAAATTTTTAGACCAGTGTAAATAATGTAATATACGGGAACGTTTTACGTCAGTTGACCATATGTTTGACGTTAAAAATGAGGCGGTGGCAGTTTTGTAAATATTAGATCACTATTTGCGTCAGTTGTTTAATGAACTGACGTTAAAAGTGATTATAACACTTTTAACGTCAGTTGTTTATACAACTGACGTTAAAATAGTTATTTTTACTTCAGTTAAATAAATAACTGACGTAAATAATCAACTCATTCCTATCTTTCTTTCGTTGTCATCACCCTGTTTTAATTTCACTCTTAACGCAGATCACTCCGTATATAGTGCAGTTTATTTCTAATATTTTTTTAAAAAAAGTTTATTTTTAATCTTAATTAATTAGCTTGAATTAGTAAACAAATTCTTGTGCAAATTAAAATAAATAAACACTTAACATAAAACAAGTTATATGTATAATCAAATCGTATCTCATTGAAGCGATTCATAAGTTACAATTACATGATTAAAAGATAAAAAATTTCCGCAAGATAGCACTAAAATATAAAAAAGTTTCTGCTTCAACATCATTTTCTTCTCAGTCCTGTCCTCAGAAACTCCAATGGATGCATCTCCTCCCTTACTTGAAGTCCTTGATGCTCCATGTGAATCCACAGTCACTTTGGAGCCGAATTAGAGTGAAGGGTGCACTCGATCTGTTTCAGCAATATTCTTGGAACAGTCCCTTGGTTCCAAAGCTGAGGTTTTGGAACTGTAGCTGCTGATTCTCCCGAAGGATGATGGTGTGTGCAATTCACATAATGCGATTTACACACCCTTATCACCCATGTAATGTGATTTACTCAAAATCAGAAGTTGTTTGACCATTAAGATAGAAACCTTTAAGTCTAGCTATAGGAAGAAAGAGTGATGAAGTTAATCTCCATGGCAGAGCCATATTGTGAAGCAGAAAAATTAAAGGAAGGAAGGAAGCTATTTATAGGAGTAGGGGATGAAGTTACTAGGCGTCGTAAGTTGCTAAAAAATTAAATTGATCATTAAGAGCATTAGGTTCCAAGGCGCATTGGGAGTTGCAGTCATATATTATAAACGTGCAGAAAAGAAAACGCCCGAAGGAATAGGAAGAAATAGACCTTTAAGTCTAGGTATAAACTTAGTGCTCATAAAGAGGATTATAGGTTACAATGTGCATGGGTAAGTAGCACAGCAGTACTAATGGGTAATTTGGTAGCAAAGTAGTCAAAGGAATGAATGCTTTTGCAGAAACTTATACACTTGTAACATCAGTTGTTGAATAAAACTGACGTTAAAAGTGTTTTTAAAATAAAAAATATTTATTTTTAACGTCAGTTGTTTATACAATTGACGTTAAAAGTGTGATTTTTACTTCAGTTAAATAAATAGCTGACGTAAATAATCCTATATCCCTATCTGAAATGCCCTGTTGTCACTTTTAACACAGGTCAATGGGTAAGTAGCAGAGTAGTCAAAGGAATGAATGTTTTTGCAGAAACTTATACACTTTTAACGTCAGTTGTTGAATAAAACTGAAGTTAAAAAATTACTTTTAACGTCAGTTGTTTAATACAACTGACGTTAAATGTTGTTTTATTAACGTTTACACCCGCGTGCCTTCTGCATTTTGCTCTGTACGTACGTCTCTTTTCTATTTTCATCACGCGCGCTCAACCCTAGATCACTCTCAACCCTCACTCTCACTCTCACCCAGCACTGAACCCTAATCGCGAGCTCATCTCCACCGCAACCACCGCGAGGGCTTCTTCGCCACCACCGTGAGGTACACTATTAACTCTAACTCTGTCTTTCCATTCATTCTTTGCAATAACTTGACATCTCTCTTTCCTTTTCCCGCGCACTAACTCTCCTTGTCCCTCTGCTCTCAGTAACCACATCGAACGTTGGCCACCACTCGAGTGATTCCTCCCAACCACCACGCGAGCACCTATTTCTGGTGAGTATTTAGGGCACATTTTTATATTTTTGGTTTTGAGTGTATGTTGAAACTGTAGTCTCAGTAGTTGAAACTTGAAACCGTGAGTTTGAGTTGTTTGGAATATATGTCTCTATTTTTGGTTTTGAGTGCATGTTGCTCTACTGGTTGATCTGTCACGGCCATGATGCTCATCACGGCTAGGCCGTGATCAGTTCTGCCTGTGATGGCATGGTCTGGTTCAGTTGGCACGTTACGGCCGTGATGGACATCACTCCAAGGCCGTGACCAGTGCTTGGCAATCTTCAAAAACTATAGTTTTCAATCTCCCGTATTGTCCTTATATTGGATATATGTTTTGTATGTCTACAGGACCTATCTAGTTATGGATCGTAGTTGGATGGTTTGTAAGCGTACTAGTGCTGAGTATTGAAGGGGGTGGGAGAATTTATAGAATTTGCTCAAAGGAATGTTCCTAATAGTAATGGAATTTTCTGTTGTCCTTGTGTCAAGTGTTTGAATACGAGGAAATGTACGGTGAAGGATATACGTACTCATTTGATTTGTGAAGGGATTTTCTTGAGTTATACAAGATGGATATGGCATGGTGATGTGTTGTTGAGTAGTACGACGAGTGTCTCCCAAAGTGAGGACGTTGACGTAGATATGGAGGATGATCGAGTAGAGGACATGATCCGTGATATTGGACAAGAATCTTTTCATCGAGCTCATGTGTATGATAGGTTGTGCGGTGATGCGGATAAGCCTTTATATACAGGGTGTACTACTCATACACGGTTGTCGGCGGTGCTAAAATTGGTTTGTGTGAAGGCGAGAAATGGTTGGACCGATAAAAGCTTCACGGAATTGCTTGAAGTGTTGAAAGACTTGCTTCCGGAGGACAACACATTACCTGACCGTAACTATGAGGCCAAGAAGGTATTGTGTCCTATGGGTATGGAGTATAAGAAGATACACGCATGCCCCAATGATTGCATATTGTACACCGGTGTTCATGAAGACAATCACGATTGCCCCAAATGTGGGTTATCACGATACAAAGTGAAGGGTGGTGATGATGATGATGATCTTGATGATGTGAGAAAAAAGGGTCCTCCTGCGAAGGTGTTGTGGTATCTTCCAATAATTCCAAGGTTCAAGCGATTGTTTTCCAATGCGAAAGATGCGAAGAATCTTAGATGGCATAATGATGAGAGGAAACGTGATGGAAAGGTTCGTCATCCCGCTGATTCTATTCAATGGAAGAATATCGATACTATGTTTCCGGATTTCGCCGATGAGCCAAGAAACCTAAGGCTTGGACTTGCTACGGATGGAATGAATCCTTACGGTAACATGAGTAGTATTCATAGTTCATGGCCTGTTCTGTTGGTAATTTACAACATGCCCCCTTGGTTGTGCATGAAGCGCAAATACATGATGTTGTCTAGGATGATTTCGGGCCCAAAGCAACCGGGAAATGACTTAGATGTTTATCTAGGTCCCTTGATTGAAGACTTGAAAATGTTGTGGGTGGAAGGTGTTGATGTAGTTGATGGGTATTCTCATGAGACTTTCAAGCTTCGTGCCATGTTATTTTGCACCATCAACGACTTTCCAGCATACGGTAACTTGTCCGGGAACAGTGTCAAGGGGCATAAAGCATGCCCTATATGTGAAGAAGGCACATGCTACACTCAGTTGCATCATGGAAAGAAGACGGTTTACCTTAGGCATCGGAGATTTCTTAGACGTGATCACCCATATCGTAAGATGAAAAAAGCTTTTAATGGATGCCAAGAGACAGAAGAAGCGTCGGCGGCCTTAATTGGAGAGCAGGTTTATCAGAGGGTAAAGGACATCGATGTTATATTCGGCAAGTCCAAAAAGAAAGGTAAAGCTGCTGAGAAAAACATATGGAAGAAGAGGTCGATATTCTTTGATCTTCCATACTGGTGCAAGCTTGATGTCAGACACTGCATTGATGTGATGCATGTGGAGAAAAATGTGTGTGATAGTGTGATCGGGACACTTCTCAACATTCAGGGCAAGACAAAGGATGGTGTGAATGCTCGTCTCGACCTCGTTGCTATGGGTATACGAGAGTAGTTAGCTCCGGTTGTTGAGGATGGTAAGCGGACTTATTTGCCGCCAGCATGTCATACTTTATCAAAAAAAGAGAGACAAAGTTTGTGCGGGTGTCTTCAGGGCATCAAAGTTCCACATGGTTACTCTTCAAATGTGAAGAGGCTTGTCTCTAGTGATCTTAAATTGGTTGGCTTGAAGTCTCATGATTGTCACATCTTGATGCAACAACTTCTGCCCGTTGCTATTCGTGGTATTGCTACAAAAAATGTGAGACATGCCATTACTCGGTTGTGCTCATTCTTCAATTCTATATGTAGCAAAGTCATTGACCCCCGTATGTTGGATGACTTGGAAGTTGAGGCTGCTACAATCTTGTGCCAATTGGAGATGTATTTTCCTCCGTCCTTTTTCGACATAATGGTTCACTTAATTGTTCATTTGGTGAGGGAGATTAGATTATGTGGGCCGGTTTTTCTAAGATGGATGTACCCAGTTGAGCGCTACATGAAGATCTTGAAAGGGTACGCGAAGAATCCTCATCGTCCGGAAGCATCTATTGTTCAAAGGTATGTTGCAGAAGAAGCTATTGAGTTTTGTTCGGACTACCTTCATAACACGGATCCTATGGGGGTTCCTAAGCCTCGGCATGATGAGATCAGATGTCAAGGTAAGGGTACACATGGCTTAAGAATTAATAGGAAGGATCGGGAGGAAGTGCTTCAAGCACATTTGTATGTATTGAACAACATCGAATGTGTTCAGCCTTTCTTATTTAAACATAAAAGAAAAGTCAATCAAGAAAACCCTCGAATGAGCGAAAGGTGGTTGTTGAACAAGCATAACAAGACTTTCTTACCATGGTTCAAGGAAGAAATGCTTAAGGATGGTAGTACTGCTTCTGATGACGTAAAATGGCTAGCACGTGGGCCTAACTTCAACGTCATATGTTGGAGCGGATACGACATAAATAACTTTTCCTTTTATACAAAGGAACAAGATAACAAGAGTACCATGCAAAATAGTGGGGTTATGATCGTGGCCGAAGCAATGCACTTCTCTAGTGCAAAGGACACAAAACCCGTTACAGCACCGAGACCTTACTTTGGATATATTGAAGATATTTGGGTGCTCGATTACACTAAGCTTACGGTGCCGATATTTAAATGTAAGTGGGTTGATAGTAATGGTGGTGTACAAACCGACGAATTGGGGTTCACATTGGTAGACCTCAACAAGTTAGGTCATATAAATGAGCCTTTCATAATGGCTTCCCAAGCAAAACAAGTGTTCTACATCACTGATCCTTCTAACAAAAGGTTGTCAGTGGTTCTCCAAGGAAAAAGCATGTATAATGGTAGTGATGAAAATGAAGATTGAAATCTTGATATTCCTGAGACTCTTTCTTTTTCAACAAACATGCCTACTATAATCGAGGAGACACAGGTGGACGATGTACATGCCACTCGTGATGATCATCACGAAGGGATATTGATATAGGTAGTTTAAACTTAGTATACATTTATTTTTATTTATATTTATGTATTTATTTTGAGTTATAACCTATGTTAATAAATATTATTAATTGTTTCTGAATACATATGGATCATTGTTCCATTTTTCCTTTGCAATTCTGTAATGTGTGTGATATTCTGTGTTACTGGGATATTTACTGAATGCAGGGATGGCTGAGGGGAGTGATATTTTAAAATTGAATTTAAAAAAAATACTATTAACGTCAGTTTTATCATACAACTGACGTTAATAGTATTTTATAAAATATACAGTACACTATTAACGTCAGTTGTTTATTACAACTGACGTTAACATTAAGACATTTAACGTCAGTTCTTAATAACAATTGACGTTAGTTTTAACAAAATTAACGTCAATTTTTTTAAAGAACTGACGTTAATTGTGACAAAATTAACGTCAGTTGTGTTAAAGAACCGACGTTAATAGTGTTATATTTAACGTCAGTTGTCAACTGACGTTAAAAGCGTAACTTTTAACGTCAGCTGTATTTACGTCAGTCAGTATTCTGACATAAAAAATCAATTTTAACTGACATAAAAAGCACTTATTGCACTAGTGTTAGTCACAAAATCCATTCATGGCCATGACCTATACTTAGTGATTAGGTGATTTTAATTGTTTGATTGATAATTATGTTGTGTAGTTTGTTGAAGGAGATTGTGTGTGAATCGTGTACGTGTGCTGTCAAGAAACCGGAGTGTTGGCGAGCTTGTATCATAAGGAAAGATCTTCGAGAGGTAAGGGGAGCTTACTTGAGGGATTTTGTTTAGATAACCACACGTTATCTGGGTGTTATCTGTAAATTATCTGTTATGAATTTCTTTGGCTTTTAGTTGTATGCTGTTTAATTTGTTATATGTTTTGGATATGATAAATTGTTTATGTGATCATAAATGTGATGCATGCAATGATTGTGATGTATGCTATATTGTGCTATGGTGAAATTATCTGTTGTTGAGTGTTGGATTGTGCAACCTGACATTGGTTAGTGTTTAATTAATTCTGAGGATAAAAACTTAATAAGCGTATATATTCAATCAAAGAAGTTAAATGGTGAAAATTGGTGTAAAAGTGGGAAAGTAATCTTTTAATGATTTTTGGGTGGAACCGTGAAATTTTTTCACAGGCGTTAGTTTTATCAAAATAAATTCATCAATCATATAAGATTGAATTTGGAATAATTATTTCTGACAGAAAAGTCATCTTTGATTTATAAAGGGATTTTATAAAGAAACGTTGAAGAAACACATATTTTTTTATTTTACATTCGCTTTGAAACGATTTTCATAAGAGTTGATATTCTTTTCTCCATGAGCAATATTTTCAAGCATAAAATAATTTCTAAAAGAAATAGTTAATTTTTGACTTATAAAGTATTTTAATGCTAAATGACGAGTAAATCGGAAAAACAATTTATGGAAAGGTTTTGAAAATAATTGTTTTCTTCTTGGACAGTAATAAGTTTTAAACGAGTTCTTTTTCAAGATATTGATGTTTTTCATATAAAGATTTTCAAGAGGAAAACAGTTTGAGAAAAGTAAATTTCACTATGATTTGACGTTTTATAAATGGTTTTCAACAGAAAGGATTTTCTGTAAATGTGCTTTATATAAAAGAAGTTTTGGACCTTGTGTTCTATATGTCACAGGTCATAGTCCTTGTTGGCATGTCTGATGATGGTGATTCCAATATGTTGCGGGTTAGAGTCCTTGTTGGCATATTGATGATTGGGGTTTGGTATGTCGCGGGTAAGAGTCCCAGTCGGCATATCTGATTTTCATGTTGCGTGTTGCGGGTTAAATCCTAGTGAACACATTTGACTTCGGGTCATATATCGGTAAGCTAGGACTGATGGAATCATCCTAGTGTTTTTCGTAATCGAATTCTTGGACTGTGTGTCCGATGTTGAAATATTATGCAATTTTTATTAATTGTGATGATTGTCGGGTATGAAACACTTTGACTAAATTAATATGTTGTCTGGATAAATTGTTATATATTGTGAATATCATGAATATGCTATTTTGTGTTTATGAGTGGGGTGATCTTATCAAAGTCCATATATTAGCGTCCCACCCTTACAAATATATCAGGTTTCTTATGGTATTGTTGTTGTACATTGGTACACTAGTGTAGATGGAGCTGAGAAGTTTCCCTAAGTCTTTCGGGACTTAGTTTTAGATACTTGAAGGGGTATTTTGATTGTGGGAATGACAATGGAGTCATTCTGATAAATGTCTTGTAGAGCGACCAGCTTAGGAATCTTAGTTAGGTGGTGTATAGAAAAGGTCAGTAACTTTGGTGTGGGACTTTAATTTTAGGTTTAATTTTTTGTTTTGGAAATTGAAACTTAATTATTAAAAGTTGTATGCCTTGGCAGCTTTATTATGAATGTCATTATCTCTTTATGTGGTGATGTACAATATGATTTTACTGTTTAAAGTATGTATCTTAGTCTTCCAGAGTTTTCTCACAAAAGAAATTTTTTACACCTGATTTTTCTGCCTTGAAATAAATAAATGTTCCAAAAGCAACCAGCAAATAATTTTTAATTTATTTTTCGTAAAAAGTTAACCATGTAATGACCCAAGGGGGGTGTTACACATCTTGCATTAAATGCAAGTAATGATGGTTATATGTAAAAAGACCAAAAATCCCTTGATCTTTAAGTAAAATTCCAAGAGTGTCCCTAAGTGAATTTTGACCAAAATACCCTCTAAATCTACTTAATTTCGTGCAGCCCCTCCACTAAACCAAACTCATTTCATTTTATTTCATTTCATCACCTTTCTCTCAAAAACCCTAATCGGGTAAACAACGGAACCAGACATGAATGTGCAGAGATATACCAGGAGAGAACGACGAGCCGTCCATGAAGACTCAAAAGGAATGAGTCACCATAATGACTAACCATAGTCATTAATATACATTTATGACAAGTAAATGTGAAAAGACTAAAATACCCCTAAGCTTAACCTAATCGACGTTTAGTTAAGTTTTAACCATGGTTAAGGAACCAAGGTTAGATCTTGTGGCCACAAATCAGTCACCCATCTACAAATTCTCCACCACACATTAGTAATGATGATTTTCTTAATATATAGATATTTATTTATGGAAATGACCATTTGACCCTTGAGTTTCAATGGTTATTACAAGTTGTGCCATCAACATTTTGGACCAAAATAACCCATAACCCATGGTTCCACCTCCCATAAGCCACATTTAGACCAATTTCAACTCATTTATGTTTTCTTCCTCATCAAGTTCATCATTTTCTCTAAGAACACATAAAGACTTCATTGATGCTCATACTCATCAGAAACTTTACCAAAATTATGACCCTTTTCTGTCCTGAAATTCGAAAAACTTTCTACCTGAAAGTTGTTCCTATTCATATCTTCTTTCCAACGAGCTAAAGATCACCAAAAACGGATAAGTATATTGGGAGATATGCCCAAATTTTCAAAACAACTCAAAATATCACTAGTGGAAAATATACATTAGACGGTAAAGGTTTAAGTCAGTTAACCAAAAACTAGACGTTAAAAAAGGGGTGGTGGCAGTTTTGTAAATATCAGACTTCATTAATTCAATTTTAACGTCAGTTGTTTTAAGGACTGACGTTAAAAGTGAAGTGACTCACTTTTAACGTCAGTTCAACAAACAACTGACGTTAACAGTGAACGTTTTAACGTCAGTTCTTTATCGAACTGACGTTAAAAGTGAGTCACTTCACTTTTAACGTCAGTCCTTACATCAACAGACGTTAAAGGTTATTTTAATAATTTTTTTATCTAGTATACGTACCCTTCCGCATTGCCTTCCTCAAAGTTTCAGTTTCACAATTGCTTTGATGTTTTGTGTTTCTGTTTTGAAAACTAAAATATATGTGCGAAGTATAAGTTGAATCAATAACCCAAACCGGATCTCATTCATGAAGTGTAATACAGACTGATACAGAAGATTGAAAGGGTTTACAATCCTAAACATTAAAGCTACATCCCATCAGAGAGTTTTATGAAATATGCCAAAGGGAAAACTATACTCCGAAGACCTTAGAAAACTGGGGGGCATGAGAGAGCTCAAGAAAGGCAAAAACAGGTGCACTAGATCTGTTTCAAGCAAAGGCAGTGGTTCTAGAGACTTCCATGATGGTCACTTGCTGCCAAAGCCGAGGTTTTGGAACTGTGATGCCCGAGCACCTGATTTGCCCTCCAGCAGCTGATTCTCCGGAAGGATGATAAGGTGAGTAACTCACATAATGTGGTTTACACAAGCTTATCACCCATGTAATGTGATTTACACAAACTCAGAAGTTGTTTGACCATTAAGACAAAGATCTTTGAGTCTAGGAATAGGAAGAAAGAGTGATGAAGTTAATCTCCATGGCAGAGCCATATTGTGAAGCCGAAAATTAAAAGGATGGAAGGAAGCTATTTATAGGAGCAGGGGATGAAGTTACTAAGCTATTCTGATTTTCTTCAAAACTTATCTATAAACTTAATGCTCATTAAGAGGATTAAGTTACAAGGTGCATGGGTAAGTAGCACAGTAGTCAAAGGAATGAATGTTTTTGCAGATATCTATACACTTTTAACGTCAGTTGTTTAAAAAAAACTGACGTTAAAAGTGTTTTTAAAATAAAAAATATTTATTGTTAACGTCGTTTTTATACAACTGACGTTAAAAGTGTGATTTTTACTTCAGTTAAATAAATAGCTGACGTAAATAATCCTATATATTATAAACGTGTAGAATGAATATTGGAAATAATGTAATTAATATACGGGAACTTGACAGTCATAAATTAAGTTGACGTTAAAAATGAGGTGGTGGCAGTTTGTAAATATTAAATCACTATTTGCGTCAGTTCTATAAATAAGCGCGTAAATAATTATGAAACTCATTTCATTGGTTGTCATGTCCCTGTTGTCCCTCTTAACGCAGATCACTCCATATAGTGCAGTTTATTTCTAAACCTTTTTTTTAAACAAGTTTATTTTTAATTTTTATTAATTAGCTTGAATTAGTAAACAAATTCTTGTGCAAATTAAAATAAATAAACACTTAACATAAAACAAGTTATATGTATAATCAAATCGTATCTCATTGAAGCGATTCATAAGTTAAAATTACATGATTAAAAGATAAAAAAATTCTGCAACATAGCCCTAAAATATAAAAAAGTTTCTGCTTCAACATCATTTTCTTCTCAGTCCTGTCATCAGAAACTCCAATGGATGCATCACCTCCCTCACTTGAATTCCATGATGCAAAGTAAATCCTCAGTCACTAGCAGCGAAAGCAAAGTGAAATGGATCTTTGCGTCTTTCTTCTTCACTGGAATTCCTTGATGCATCGTCTTGAATCCACAGTCACTTGCTTCCAAAGCAAAGTGAAAGGGATGACGGGGATGGAATAAAGTGAGAGAATCACATTACGTGATTCACCCAACCTTACCATCCATGTTATGTGATTTACACAACCTCCTAAGTTGTTTGACCATTAAGACAAAGATCTTTGAGTCTAGGAATAGGAAGAAAGAGTGATGAAGTTAATCTCCATGGCAGAGCCATATTGTGAAGTATAAAATTAAAAGGATGGAAGGAAGCTATTTATAGGAGCAGGGGATGAAGTTACTAAGCTATTCTGATTTTCTTGAAAACTTATCTAAAACCTTAATGCTCATTAAGAGGATTAGGTTACAAGGTGAATGGGTAAGTAGCACAGTAGTCAAAGGAATGAATGTTTTTGCAGAAACTATTAAACTTTTAACGTCCGTTGTGTAATACAACCGACGTTAGAAGTGTGAGTGTTTTTAACGTCAGTTTCTTAAGACAACTGATATTAGAAGTGTGAGTGTTTATTAGTTTTTACAGAAACTAAAAAACTTTTAACGTCCGTTGTGTAACACAACTGACGTTAGAAATGTGAGTGTTTTTAACGTCAGTTTCTTAAGACAACTGACTTTAAATATATTACCTTTAACGTCAGTTTTTACTAACAACTGACGTAAAATGTTGTTTTATTTTGATTATAACGTTTACACCCGGGCGACTTCTGCACTTCTCTGTACGTCTCTTTTCAGTTTTCATCACGCTCAACCCTCACTCTCAACCCTCACTCTCACTCTCACTCTGCCCTAATCGCGAGCTCATCTCCACCGCAACCACCGTGAGGGCTTCTTCGCCACCACCGTGAGGTACACTCTTAACCCCTAACTCTGTCTTTCCCGCTCATTCTTTGCAATAACTTGACATATCTCTTTCCCCTTCCCGCGCACTAACTCTCCTTGTCCCTCTGCTCTCAGTAACCACATCGAACGTTGGCCACCACTCGAGCTTCCCACCCACCACCACGCGAGCGCCTATTTCTGGTGAGTCTTTAGGGCACATTTTTTTATTTTTGGTTTTAAGTGTATGTTGAAATTGTAGTCTCAGTAGTTGAAACTTGAAACTGTGAGTTTGAGTTGTTTGGAATGTCTCTATTTTTGGTTTTGAGTGTATGTTGAAACTGTAGTCTCAGTAGTTGAAACTTGAAACCGTGAGTTTGAGTTGTTTGGAATGTCTCTATTTTTGGTTTTGAGTGCATGCATGTTGCTCTGCTGGTTGATCTGTCACGACCGTGATGCTCATCACGGCTAGGCCGTGATCAGTTCTGCCCTTGAGGTTCTAGTTCAGTTGGCACGTTACAGCCGTGATGGACATCACGGCCAGGCCGTGACCAGTGCTTGGCAATCTTCAAAAACTGTAGTTTTCAATCTCCCGTATTGTCCTTATATTGGATAGATGTTTTGTATATCTACAGGACCTATCTAGTTATTTTTATTTATACTTCTGTATTTATTTTGAGTTATAACCTATGTTAATACATATATATTGTTTCTGAACAGGCATACATATGGATCAATCGGATAGCCCGCATGGACGGGAGGACACTGTGGGGGACTTCGCAGGACCCGATCACGCCTACGCCTGATTCTAGTGTAAGTTTACATGTTATATTCTATCTTTAGTCCTTCTTTTTAATGTAAGTTTATAATGTTACAACCCTCTATTTTATCATTTTTTTTGTCCATACAGACATCACATGCTCATAGGAAACGGGGTAGAGGAGCCACCTCGTTGAAGAAACTAGAGAAGGACAGGCAGAGCGAACAGAAGCTTGAGGTGTCCTTCGATGCTAATCTAAATGCCCAGGGACCCCGTGCTAAAGAATTTAATAAGTGGGTGTTTCTACAAGCAAAGCAGCACGTAAGCATCAACTACAACCACTAGAATGATGTTCCACAGAACGTTAAGGATCAGATTTGGGAGGCTATCACGGTATTTTACCTTTACATTCGTTTGATTTACATTATTAGATAATTATCCGAGTTATAATCCATCCAGTTGTTATGTATTTAATGTGTAGGTAGCTTGGACTCTGCCAAATGACGAGGATCATCGTCATAAATGTATGAAAATGGCATCAAAGCATTGGAATGGGTTCAAGCATGATCTTACCAGGTATTATGTATCTGGGAAGAAGCGGCTTGATAAAATGTTCTCGGATTATCCCTGGATTGATCAGAATACTTGGGATATGTTTGCCAGGAGTCGACAGGATGGAGAATTTCAGGTTGGTTGATTAAGTTAATTTTTTATGCTTATTATAGATCATTTAACTGTATTTAATTATGTGTTTTTGTTTGAATAGGCTAAGGCAAATAAGGGTCGGCAGAATCAGGCGAAGAACGTCCACCGCCACACCATGTCTCAGGGTGGGTACCAGAGTCGGATCGAGCAGATGATGGCGGATAGGCTGAGGGCGAAGCAGGAAGAGCACTCTGCTAGGATTGAAAGAGGAGAGGTGCCTGAGGGCACACCATTAAGTCCTCCGTCGGACATCGACCGCGAGGATGTCTGGTTAGCCGACCGCCTGACAAAGACGGGATCTTTTAAAGTTGATGCCACTCGCGAAGTGGCAGATAAGATTGTAAGTAAATAATTAACTTGATTTCAATTGATATTTGTATAGATATTTGCAACACTTTTCACTTGCACGTTTTTTCATTTTTTTTCATTGTAGATGGATCTTAAAGCACAATCCTCCCAGGGTGTATTCGTCCCTTATGGATGGCGGGACGTCTTGATGACTGCTCTAGGCAAGAAAGACCATCTTGGTCGGGTTCTCGGTGTTCCTGGGAATGTGACCATCAAAGAATATTATGGCAAGTCTGCTTCACGAAAGCAGGTGGTCAATGAAGCATCAATTTTGGCTGACATTACTCAGCACCTCATGTCCAACCCAGCTATTACAACACATCTGATGCAAGGCTTAATATCCAACCCAGAATTCAAGCAGGCGCTTGCCAAAGAGCTTTCCTCCATCGGTACATCCCAGGACACCGCAGGGCATGCCAACCCTTCACATGTGAGCACAAAAGCGAGTTTTAGTAGGGCACATGTGGAGGACGATGAGTTGGCAGCTAGGGAGCGGGAGTTCGAAGTCCAACGCCATGAGCATGAGTTGGAAATGAAAAGGCGTGAGCTTGAGTTGGACTCCAAACAACGTGAGCTCGAAATGTTAACAAAGGTATGTATTCATTATTAATGTCCAAATTAGTCAAATAATTACTTGTGTTTTTTTTTAATTATCAACAACTTATCTAATTTATTTTTCCTAAACTGAAGGCCAAGTCGACGTCGGTGTCGCTGTCACCTATCACTCGTTTGTTCTCACTTGGTGAGGATTATGCGTTTGAGATTTTTGAATGTCCATTGGAGCACGATGGATGGGTGGCACGCCCAGATCAACGGATGATATTTACCTTCTGTGGTGACGATCTCGGGAACGCCTGCTGAAATAACGTCTGGATGAACATCAATGTTTTGAGTCTCTAGTGCAAGTAAGTTAATTTTAATTTTATAACTTATTTATTTTTGGTATTTTTCCATTTAATAATTTATTTTAATTTCAATATATGTATTATGTAATTAACATCCACACCTTTTCATATCTTAGGTATCTCCATCGTCTTCAGCTTGATAAGGGCGTTGCATCAGTTTACGGCTTCTTAGATCCGTCAGTCCTTCTGCCCCAATTCTTTGATGGCGATGGATTAAGTAAATACATAGGGAACTTGTTGGGAGACAATCGGAAAGAATTATATATGGCTCCCTACTGTATGAAAAACCATTGGCAGTTGTTCGTACTTCACCCGTCTAGGCATGCTGTCATATTCTTCTGCTCTCTCCACCAAGATCCTCCACCGAAGGTGGTGGAAGCTGTAAATAAGTAAGTAACTAATCTTAAATTTAATTTAAGTTTTAATATCAGTTGTTTTTAGTTTATTACACACATGATATATGAATTTGTTAATTGATCGACATGATTATTTGTTTATGATAGCGCGCTAAAGGCAAGTAGCATAAGTTGCGCCAACGGGAGAAGTAAGACTTCTAAGGCTAAAGCAAATCCTGCATGGAACATCCTCAAGGTTTGGTAGTTTATTTATCAAATAATTAATATTATAATTACTAATTTATATGTATATTCAACTGACGTTGAAATTAATTTTGTTGGTAGTCTCGATTTCAAATTGACGGGTGATCGTGCGGCTATTATGTGATTCATATGCTGAACATAGTCTCCGCATCTATTACGGATGGATGGATTAAGGTAGTATTTAAACAACTTGTTAAATTATATATTATAGTTTTGAAGATGACTTGCATTGATGTTATTGTTATTATTTGAACATGTGTAGGCATTTAACGACCAATCGCCTATTCAAGAAGATGAGTTAAGAGACTTGAGGATGTGCTTCGCTGAATTCTTCTTCAAGTATGCAATTTGAAAAAGGAATTGACAAGATACCTCCGCAATACTTAGATAAATAGTTTTTTTGTTAGACTTTAGAAACTAATTAATAACATGTATATATATATATATATATATATATATATATATATATATATATATATATATCCTTAGATTGGTAGTTTTGTTTTTAGACATTGGAACTAAAATTTATTTATATATATACATGGGTTTTGGTTTTAAGTCCCCCCATTGTTCCATTTTTCCTTTGCAATTCTGTAATGTGTGTGATATTCTATGTTCTTGGGATATTTCTTGAATGCGAGGGATAGCTGAGGGAGTGATATTTTAAAAGCGAATTAAAAAAAAACCTATTAACGTCGGTTGTATCAAACAACCGACGCTAATAGTATTTTTATAAAATATACGATACACTATTAACGTCGATTGTTTATTACAAGCGGACGTTAAAATTAAACATTTAACGTCGAGTTCTTTATAACCAGCGGCGTTAGTTTTAACAAAATTAACGTCCGTTGTCTTAAAGAAGCGGCGTTAATAGTTTTATGTTTAACGTCGATTGTTTAAAAAGCGGCGTTAATTTTTACAAAATTAACGTCAGTTGTTGAAAAAACTGACGTTAATTTTTACAAAATTAACGTCAGTTCTCAACTGACGTTAAAATATCAACTATTAACGTCAGCTGTATTTACGTCAGTCAGTATTCTGGCGTAAAAAATCAATTTTAAGTGACGTAAAAAGCACTTATTGCACTAGTGTTAATCCTCAGCATCCTAAGAGAACAGTGGAAAGAAGGCTCTTTACGCCCCTGTTCTGATCAGAATCAAACAAAACCTTAAACATAAAAGTTGTTCTTCTCCTTCTTACCTTTCTAACAAGCCAAAGTTTGTAATTTTTAGATGAGTAAATCGTGAGATATGCTCATAACACCACCACACCCTCAAAGCCGTGAAATTTTCAACTAAGCTTGTTTTGATCATTACTCCTCATCAAGAGGCAACCTCTCTTCTACATGATCAATCATGTCTTTTTTTTCATTCATTTCATGATTTTTATGCCATGATCATCATTTAAAATTCTTAGATCTAGAACTTTGAAAATTTATAGAAAATCATAGAAAAATCATTTTAACGTGAGATCAATTTCTATGATCTCCCTATAACTTCTATTTTCATCATCCAAGAGCTTGAAAAATTTAGATATCCCTAGATATTTCTTTGCAAGTTGACCGAACCTATGTGCAAGTGGGTTAGGATGATTTTCTTCATTCCTTAACTTGTTTTCTTGATTGATTTCTCATGGCTAGGTTTTGGTGGACAAAACCGTGGCCTACCTTGCTTGGTTTAGCTTATGTTTGTTTGATCTTCAAGTGATCTACAAGAGGCTAAGGGTAGACGTGCCACTATCCTACCTTAATGTAGATATGTTGATGGTTAAATTAGTGTATATATGGTCTTGTAATTTCTAAGTATGAAAGTTGTATATTTTAATGCATATGTGTGTGACCCTCTTGGAGGATTTGATTTGATGCTTGGTTGTGATATGGTATGATATATGTTGTTTTAATTCTAATGATCTCTAATTGAATCCTTGGTTGTTGTTTGATTGAATTGTTAAAAAATGCTTAACATGATTAATTGGGCCATTCGGCCATAACTGAGTAATGGGGTTACATGTTGATTTAAATTGTTTGAATAA
The DNA here is from genome assembly GCA_030762895.1 of Sophora flavescens. Classification (NCBI taxonomy): domain Eukaryota; kingdom Viridiplantae; phylum Streptophyta; class Magnoliopsida; order Fabales; family Fabaceae; genus Sophora; species Sophora flavescens. The sequence goes on from CM061065.1 coordinate 19,432,334, forward strand.
TTTTGATGAGGATTGAATGAATATATAAGAATATAGAAATTGGTTTGGATTGATTTGGATGTGTATATTGAAAGATATGATTTTATGAGTCCTTAGGGACTAAAATGCAATTTCTGAGAATTTCATTGAATGCACTGAAATTAATGTTCTTGTGTGTTAATATTGTAGTCCTTTATGAGACAAAACCATAGATGTTTGGTGTTAATTGGATTAATACATAAAAAGTTATAAGTTATTTTGTAAACAATGACCTTTTGCAAATATTGTAAAATATTTGGGCAGAAATATAATTTCTGGAAATTTGAGGGCAACTGAAAAATATTTCTAAATAAGTTGGTTTGGTGTGATTTGAAGTTATAAATAAAAGGTTACAAGGTTTTAAGTGAATAAGGACCTTTTTGTAATCAATGAAAGTTTAGGGACTAAACTGCAATTTTCGAAAATTTATGTAATTGGACAGTTAGAAACTGTTTTTCAAACCTATTAAACTGTTCTAAAACTCCTAAATGAGTTTTAGACTATTAGATTTTAAAATCATTGAAAAAGGATTTACGCGATTTACAAACTTGACGACGTTCGGTCAAATTTTTAGGAATTTCGTATAAATGAAGAGTCAGATGTAAAATCAGTGTTTCAACATTTTCATATGAGTAAAATAACCTAGGAGAGTAATACATTTGGGGTGAAGAACCATGTTTTCAAAAAAATGGCTTTTGGGCCTAAATTCATTAAAAAGAGGCGAAACCGTCGTTAAACATTTTTAAGGATTTTCGAGAAAATGTTTTGAGACACTGCTACCTATGTATCTTTGATGGAAAGTATTCTTGAAAATTTATTTGATTTTGTTTAAATATTTTTGGTTTTAAGACAAAAGGATTTTCGTCTTCAAAGACGACATTTTACTGTAAACTGTAAAAAACCTAAGTCAAGAATGACTTAATGAAAATATGAACGTAATAATTTATGACATGGGGTGGAACATGACCTTATGTCATAAGGTATGGATAATTCATTATCCATATTCCATAAATTTTAATGGACTCAGAAGGATTTGTTTTCTTGAAAGCCAAAGAAAAAGGCTCAATTAGAAAAGTACAGAGAAATAAATAATTGGACTTGTATTCCAATCTCATAATGCATTAGGACTTTTAAAGAAAGTGTTTTAAGATATCTTTACACAAAGATGAAAAGTTACTTGAGAACTATCGCTTGATGTTAAGAACATCTAGCATCTGAGAAATCATGTTAAGAGAATTCCGATGGAATTAAGATGTCATCCGATGGAAAGACAAGAAGAACGCATTTTCTGGCAATTTTGCCTAAACACATAGTGAAACTATGTTCTGTAAGGTCGTTGTGCCCAGGAGATTGAGCTAACACTTTAATGCGGGTGAGAATTCTGTAGGGCCGATCTGGTTGATGCTTAGGGATGTCGGGGTTATGAAATACTCACATAGGCCTAGTAGGTTGCTCCTCTGTGGCGTGGTGATCTGGCAATACACCGACATACTTGAATAGACGCTATGTGTTTTCTGGTAGTGTAGGATGTTCCCGAAAAAGTCTATGATGTTCACGCTCTCTTCTATTGACCCATTCTTAATTACCCAAGGCTGGTAGACTCCAGAACAATCCCTCGAACCACTCTCTCAGACTGTTCGTAAAACCATGGTATAGGAATTCAAAGGTCATTCCTCAAGTCTTAGATGTCTTCTATCTAAGAAAACGCGGTGCTGTGGTCATGTTTCTGTGAAACATTATTGTTTTGTTATGAGTGTAAATATGATTGCTCATTGTTAATTGTATGTACCTGAGAGTCGTACCACTGCATGTCTGCCTTATGTGTAAGATAAATGGAAATCTCACCTCCATATTTTTATATTGCCTATGTCGGCTAGCTATGTGCCTTCTGTACTATTTTTGAGAAGATTGAGACGTCAAGATGTCACTTGGCTGACGCATCGTAGAGATCGAGGTTTGAGCATGAGGACGATATGTTAGAGTTTTCTAGTGGATGTAACACCCCGTTTTTACTGTTTTTCATTATCGGTAGAATTTTTAATTATTTATATTTTTATCTGAGATTTAGAAAATGATTTTGGATAAAACAAAATCATATTTATACACTACCTTATCGTAGAAGGTTACGGTAAAAATTTAGGTTTAAAATTCAGATGAAACCCGGTCTGCGTTTTAACTGATAGTAAGATTTTACTGATCAGACATCCTAATTTTGACCCGAAAATGAAACAGTTAAGGTTCTTATTTTTTTCCAACGATAATGGTTATTTTGAAAATTTTCAAAATAAATAGGTTATTATACATAATCGGGCAAGTACTCAATGATCGGGGATCGATAGGATCGATAGGGCAAGTACCCTTATGACTCATGGGGGTGAGTCATAGGGGTTAGTCATCTTGCATTAAATGCAAGTAATGATGGTTATATGTAAATGACCAAAGTGCCCTTGATCTTTAAGTAAAATTCCAAGAGTGTCCCTAAGTGAATTTTGACCAAAATACCCTCTAAATCTACTTAATTTCGTGCAGCCTCTCCACTAAATCAAATTCATTTCATTTTGATTTCATTTCATCACCTTTCTCTCAAAAACCCTAATCGGGTAAACAATGGAACCAGACACGAATGTGCAGTGATATATCGGGAGAACATAACTACAAGTCATCCATGATGACTCAAGAGGAATGAGTCACCATAATGACTCACCATAGCCATTAATGTGCATTTATGACAAGTAAATGTGAAAAGACTAAAATATCCCTAACCTAACGTATGTCTAGTTAACTCCAACCAAGGTTAGGCAACCATGAATTGTAACTAAAAATATCTTCTTCCTTCTTGTGGTCCAAACTCAGTCACACCACCCTAAGAGTATCTCAACCACATATTCATTTCATAGCATAATGATTACTTATATGTGAAAAGTCCAAAATACCCTTAATCTTTCCTTGTAACTCCAAGTTTGCTATGACAACATTTTTGACCATTTGGTCCCTTGAAGCCATGGCCTCCCCTCTATAAAGGCTATCTCCGTTTCATTTTTGCTCCTTCACAAGTGTTTCATCTTCTTCATGAAGGTTGTTCATCATTTTCTCTAAGAGCACATAAAGACTTCATTGATGCTCATACTCATCCGAAACTGTACCAAAATTATGACCCTTTTATGTTCTGAAACTCGGAAAACTTTCTAAATAAAAGTTGTTTCTATTCATCTATTCTTTCCAACGAGATAAAGATCACAAAAAACGGATAAGTATATTGGGAGATATGCCCACATTACCAAAACAGCTCAAAATCCTCAGCATCCCAAGAGGACAGTGGAAAGAAGACTCTTTACGCCCATGTTCTGATCATAATAAAACGAAACCTTAAACAAAAGAGTTTATCCTCTCATTCTTACCTTTCAAACAAGATAAAGTTTGTAATTTTTAGATTAGTAAATCATGAGATATACTCATACCACCACCACACCCTCAAAGCTGTCAAATTTTCAACTAAGCTTGTTTTGATCATTACTCCTCATCAAGAGGTAACCTCTCTTCTACATGATCAATCATGTCTTTTTTTTCATTCATTTCATGACTTTAATGCCATGATCATCATTTAAAATTCTTAGATCTAGAACTTTGAAAATTCCTAGAAAATCATAGAAAAATCATTTTAATGTGAGATCAATTTCTATGATCTTCATATGACTTCTATTTTCACTGTCCAAGAGCTTGAAAATTTTAGAGATGTCTAGCCATTTCTTTCTATCTTGGTGGAAACTATGTTCAAGTGTGATAGGATGATTTTCTTCAATCTCTAACTTGTTTTCTTGTTGGTTGTTCATGGCTAGGTTTGTTGGTTCAAACCTTGAGGCTTTAGGTGAACAACATCCTTAGATTACTTGACTTTCCAAGTGTCTACAAGAGGTAAGGGGGGAGATTACTACTATCCTTCCTTAATGTAGATATGTATGTGGTTTAAAGTATTTGTATGTTATCTTGTAAATCCTAAGTGTTAGGATTATGTAATATTGATTTATATGTGTGTGATCCTCTTGGAGGATTTGATTTGATGTTTGGTTGTGGTATGATATGTCATATGTGTAACACCCTTCTCGGGCACTACATCGTAAGTGACATTTTAAGGCCGAAAAGTAGATTAATTAAATATTGGATATAAAAAAATGGGGTAATTTTTTTGTTTTTCTTTAGTCATAAATATAACTACTTTGTTTTAAATGAATGAATAATAAAATATTCCATTATCACAATTTGGGTCATGAGTTCGAAAATCATTTACATAATACCTAACCCACCTCATAGACAGAAATCATAACAGTATACAGATACAGACTAAAGATACGGAGACACAGCTCCTAAAATAGAAGATACTTGGAGTCGCAGCTCCATAACAGTAACATTAACTCCCAAACATACCCAGCTAGCCAAACTAAAATAGAAAAGACCATCCTTTCTCAAACATCGTGAGAAGGACAAACCCAAATGATGAAATTTATTGGAATCTCTATTTGAGTCCACTACCGACGTTGTCACATAAGACACTACTGGAGTTACTACAATAGTAACTCTCAAACTAAGCCCTTTCCTCTTCCAAAAGGAAAAACATGATCTAAGAACTATCGACAGTCTGGAAGACGTCCTGTAGAAATTCCACCATAGCGTCTACAAGCTCGAACCTCATTCTCTACGACGCGTCAGCCAAGCGACATCTTGACGTCTCAATCTTCTCAAAAGAATACATAATGAACATAGCCAGCCGATATAGGCAATATAAAAATAAGGATGTGAGATTTCCATTTACTTACACATAAGGCAAACATGCAGTGGTGCGACTCTCAGGTACGTACAAAACAATTATCAATCATATCTAGACTCATAACAAAACAATAATGTTTCACAGAAATATGACCACAACACCGCGTTTTCCTAGATAGAAGACATCTAAGACTTGAGGAATGACCTCTGAATTCCTATACCATGGTTTTACGAACAGTTGGAGAGAGTGGTTCGGAGGATTGTTCCTGAGGTACCAGCCTTGGGTAATAAAGAATGCGTCAGTAGAAGAGGGTGTGCACGTCATAGGCTTTTTCGGGAACATCCCATACTACCAGAAAACACATAGCATCTATTCAAGTATGTCGGTGTATTTCCAGATCACCACGCCACAGCGGAGCAACCCACTGGGCCTTTGTGAGTATTTCATAACCCCGACATCCCCAACCATCAACCAGATTGGCCCTACGGAATTCACACCCGAATTGAAATGTTAGCTCTTCTCCTAGGCACAACGGCCTTACAGAACATAGTTTCACTATGTGTTTAGGCAAAATTTCCGAAAAATACGTTCTTTGATCTTGTCTTTCCATCGGATGACATGTAGATTCCATCGGAATTCTTTCCACGTGCTTTCTCAGATGCTAGATGTTCTTAACACCAAGTAGGAGTTCTCAAGTAACCTTTCATCTTTGTGTAAAGTTTTCTTAAAATACTTGATTACAAAACCTAGCACATTATGAGATTGGAACATAGGTCCAATTATTTATTTCTCTGTACTTTTCTAGTTGAGCATTTTCCTTTGGCTTTCAATAAAACAAATCATTCTGGGTCCATTAAATTTTATGGAATATGGAGAATAAATTATCCATACTTTATTACATAAGGTCGTCTTCCACCCCACGTCATAAATTATTATGTTCCTATTTTCACTAAGTCATTCTTGACTTAGGTTTTTACGTTTCATGGTAAAATCTCGTCTTGATGACAAAAATCCTTTTGGCTTAAAACCAAAACTTTTAGATAAAATCAAATCCATTTTCAAGAGGAAGTTACCTCAAAGATACATAAGTAGCGGTTTCTCAAAACATTTTCTCGAAAATCCTTAAAAACGTTTAACGACGGTTTCGCCGCTTTTTACTAAATTTAGGCCCAAAAGCCATATTTTTGAAAACATGGTTCTTCACCTCAAATGTATTACTCTCCTAGGTTATAATATTCATATGAAAATGTTGAAACACTGATTTTATATCTTACTCTCCATTTATACACTTATTTTACCGATTGTAAATCGCGTAAATCCTTTTTCAACGATTTTAAACTCAAATTGTCCAAAACTCGTTTTGGAGTTTTATAATAGTTAGGTAGGTATGAGAAAAGTTTCTCACTATCCAATTACTTTAATTTTCTAAAATTGCATTTTAGTCCCTAAACTTTCATTAATTACAAAAAGTCATTTTTCACTTAAAACCTTATAACTTTTTGTTTATAACTTCAAATCACACCAAACCAACTTCTTTAGAAATATTTTTCAGTTACCTTCAAATTTCCATAAATTACATTTCTGCCCCAAATATTTTTCAATAATTGCAAAAAGGTCCTTGTTTACAAAGAAGCTTATAACTTTTTATGTATTAATCCAATTAACACCAAACCAATTTCTATGGTTTTGTCTCATCAAGAACTACAATCTTAAAAAACAAGAACATGAATTTCAGTGCAGCCACTGAAATTCCCAGAAATTGCAATTTAGTCCCTAAGGACTCAATAATTCATAACTTTCAACATACACCTCCAAATCAATCCAAACCAATTTCTATATTCTTATATATTCATCTAATTCTCATAAAAATTATTCAAACAATTTAACACATCATGGAACCCATATAACCAGTCATGGCCGAATGGCCCAAAAATTATCATGTTAGGCCATTTTTCATGTTAAACCAAACAAACAACTATCAAGTATCCAATTAACAATCATTGAATCAAAATCAACATATATCAAAATCAAGTATCAACCAAAATCCTCCAAGAGGATCACACACATATAAATCAATAAATTACCCAACTTTCACACTTATGATTTACAAGACCATTTATACTAAATAACACTAATTAAACCATCAACGTATCTACATTAAGGTAGGATATAGTGGTAATCTCCCCCCATACCTCTTGTAGATCACTTGAAGATCAAACAAACACAAGTTAAACCAAGCAAGGTAGGTCACGGTTTTGTCCACCAAAACCTAGCCATAAACATCCAACATGAAAACAATTAAAGAATGAAGAAAATCATCCTAACCCACTTGCATATAGGTTCGGTCAAGTTAGAAAGAATTATCTAGGGATCTCTAAATTTTTCAAGCTCTTGGGTAATGAAAATAGAAGTCATATGAAGATCATAGAAATTGGTTTTATGATCATAGGATTTTTCTACAATTTCCTAGAGATTTTACAAGATTCTAGATCTAGGAATTTAAAATGATGATCATGGCATAAACTTGTAAAATAAATGAAGATGAAAGCTTAGATAAGTAAGGTGATGAGGTTTTACCTCTTGAATATTGAAGAAATGAAGAAAATGATCAACCTTCACTTAGTTGAAAACTGGATAGCTTGAGGGTGTGATGGTTTTGTGAGTGTATCTCACAATATACTCATCCAAAAAACACAAACTTTGGCTTGTTAGAAAGATAAGAAGAAAAGGAACAACTTTGGTGTTGAATGTTTCATTTTGTTAGGATCATAACAGGGGTGAAAATGGCCTTCTTCCTGCTGTTTCGTGTGTTGCTGAGAATTCTGGGCAGTTTCGGTATTTTGAGTATATCTCCCAATCCACTTATCCGTTTTTGATGATCTTAAGCTTGTTGGAAATAATAGAAAAATAGGAACAACTTTTATGTTGAGAGTTTTCTGAGTTTCAGAAAGGAAGAGGGTCATATATTCGGTGGAGATTCGTTGTTCTTATGAGTTTTGTAACTTAGAGAAAATGGAGAAAACTTGGTGAGGAAGATGAAGAAAAGTGGGGAGGGACAGCTGAGGTTTTGAGCCTTTATATAGGCTTAGATCTAGGCTTTGTTTGGTTCCTTAGAGTCCAAATAATGGGTTTTGTGAATATTAAATTAATATATGATTAATCATAGTTAATAGTTAACTTAACTAAGGTTATTTTGGCTAATCATGGTTAATAATATGTGTCTCACATTTGATGGAGGTGTTGCTGATTTTGGGCCACAAATAGTGACTCACCAATGAGTCACCGATCCTATCCGTTAGCGGTTCCCGAAAATTCCGTACGCAGCTCCGTCATTTACCCGATTTCGGTTTTTGAGAGGAAAATAATGAAACGAAAGCAAAATGAAATAGGTATGGTTGAGTATATATGGATGCACGAAATTGAGGAGATGTGGGAGGTTTACAATCATGTAAAATGAGTGGTTAAAAGTATGTAGAAGTGTCTTGTTAATACCCGCGAAAGCTTAGGGGTATTTTGGTCTTTTTACCTAAAAGTCATGATTACTAGCATTTAATGCTCATAAATTCTTGGTGACTCATCCTCCATGAGTCATCATGTATGACTTGTTGTCCCGATCTCTTGACATGTCTCTGCAATTCCGTTTCCGACTCCGTCGGTTTCCCGATTAGCTTTTCTATCTATTTTTCGATCGAAAATTTTCAAACTAACCAGACTCGTTGGAAATATGATTTAAACATAAACCATTTTGTTCATGAGTCAAAATTAGATTTTCTGATCATTAAAATCTTTCTATCAGTGAAAACACCGACTATCTTTCTAACCAGAAATTTGGAAAGAAGGATTCCTCACGGACATAATATAAAAAAATCTACAAATTTCAGTTTCGGGTCAAATTATGGTTTTATGTTGGTATAAAATTATACTGTTAGTTAAAAACGCAGACTGGTTTCCGTCTGAGTTTTAAACCCAAATTTTAACCAAAGCTTCCTATCATAGAGTAGGTTCTAGATATGATTTTGTTTTATCCAAAATCATTTCCTAAGTCTCAAATATATATATATATATATATATATATATATATATATATATATTGATATTAAAGAACAGTACAAATCGGGGTGTTACAATATGGTTGTTTTGATTCCAATGACCTTAAGTTGGAATCAAGATTGTTGTTTGCTGGACTTAGTAAGAAAAATGCCTATAATTGTTTGAAAAATTGGGGTGTTACAATGTAGTTGTTTTGATTCCAATGACCTTGAGTTAATTTGTTTGAATAACTTTTATAAGGATTTAATGAATATATAAGAATATAGAAATTGGTTTGGATTGATTTGGATGTGTATATTGAAAGATATGATTTTATGAGTCCTTAGGGACTAAAATGCTATTTCTGAGAATTTCAGTGAATGTACTGAAATTCAGATTTTTGTGTGTTACGGTTTTAGTCCTTGATGAGACAAAACCATAGAAATTGGTTTGGTCTTAATTGGGTTAATACATAAAAAGTTATAAGCTTTTTTTTTGTAAAAAAGGACCTTTCTACAAATACTGTAGAATATTTGGGGGAAGAATAGTAATCTCTGGAAATATAAGGATAACTGAAAATATTTCTAAAGAAGTTGGTCTGGTGTGATTTGAAGTTATAAATAAAAAGTTATAAGGATTTAAGTGAAGGATCTTTTTGCAATTAATGAAAGTTTAGGGGGTAAATTGAAATTTTCGAAAATATATTTAACTGGATAGTGAGAGACTATTTTTCATGCCTATCAAACTATTCTAAAACTCCAAAATGAGTTTTGGACTATTAGAGTGTAAAATCGTTGAAAAAGGATTTACGCGATTTACAAAATTAACGATGTTCGGTCAAATTTTTAGGAATTTCGTATAAATGGAGAGTAAGACGTAAAATCTGTGCTTAAACATTTTCATATGAGTAATATAACCTAGGAGAGTAATACATTTGAGGTGAAGAACCATGTTTTCAAAAATATGGCTTTTGGGCCTAAATTCAGTAAAAAGCAACGAAACCGTCGTTAAACGTTTTTAAGGATTTTCGAGAAAATGTTTTGAGAAATTGATACTTATGTATATTTTATGGAAATTGTTCTTGAAAATTGATTTGATGTTATCTAAAGGTTTTGGTTTTAAGTCAAAAGGATTTTAGTCTTCAAAGACGAGCTTTTACAATAAAATGTAAAAACCCAAGTCAAGAACGACTTAGTGAAAATACGAACGTAATAATTTATGATGTGGGGTGGAACACGACCTTATGTCATAAAGTATGGATAATTCATTATCCATATTCCATCAAATTTAATGGACTCAGAATGATTTGTTTTCTTGGAAGCCAAAGAAAAAGGCTCAATTAGAAAAGTACAGAGAAATAAATAATTGGACTTGTATTCCAATCTCATAATGCGTTAGGACTTTTAAACAAAGTGTTTAAAGATATCTTTACACAAAGATGAAAGGTTACTTGAGAACTTCCGCTTGATGTTAAGAACATCTAACATCTGAGAAAGCACGTGGAAAGAATTCTGATGGAATCAAGATGTCATCCGATGGAAAGACAAGAAGAGCGCATTTTCCGGCAATTTTGCCTAAACACATAATTAAACTATGTTCGGTAAGGTCGTTGTGCCTAGGAGATTGAGCCAACACTTTAATGCAGGTGTAAATTCCGTAAGGCCGATTTGGTTGATGCTTGGGGATGTCGGGGTTATGAAATACTTACATAGGCCCAGTGGGTTGCCCCTCTGTGGCGTGGTGATTTGGCAATACACCGACATACTTGAATAGACGCTACGTGTTTTCTGGTAGTGTAGGATGTTCCCGAAAAAGCATATGACATGCACACCCTCTTCTATTGATGCATTCTTTATTACCCAAGGCTGGTAGACTCCGGAACAATCCTCTGAACCACTCTCTCCGACTGTTCGTAAAACCATGGTATAGGAATTCAGAGGTCATTCCTCAAGTCTTAGATGTCTTCTATCTAGGAAAATGCGGTGTTGTGGTCATGTTTTTGTGAAACATTATTGCTTTGTTATGAGTATAGATATGATTGATAATTGTTAATTGTACGTACATGAGAGTCGTACCACTGTATGTCTGCCTTATGTGTAAGATCAATAGAAATCTCACCTCCTTATTTTTATATTGCCTATGTCGGCTGGCTATGTACCTTTTGTACTATTTTTTGAGAAGATTGAGATGTCAAGATGTCGCTTGGATGATGCATCGTAGAGGTCGAGGTTCAACATGCAGACGATTTGTTAGAGTTTTCTAGTGGACGTCTTCCATACTGTCGATGGTTCGTAGACCATTTTTTCCTCTTGGAAAAGGAAAAGGCTTAGTTCGAGAGTTACTATTGTAGTAGCTCCAGTAGTGTCTTTTGTGATTATGTCGGTAGTGGGCTCAAATAGAGTTTCCACTAGATCTCGTCAGTGGGTATGTCTTTCTCATGATGTATGTGAAAGGATTGTCTTTTTTATTTTAGTTTGGCCAGGTGGGTATGCTTGGGAGTTAACGTAACTGCCTATGGAGCTGTGACTCCAAGTATCTTTATGTTGAGTCTTTATATTCTATGATTTCTGTTTATGAGTCGGGTTGGGTATTATGTAAATGATTTTTGAACTTATGATCCCAATTGTGATAATGGAATATTTGATTGTTGAAAAAGAAAAGATTACCCCATTATTTTATAGCCAATTTTAACTAACTTGCTTTTCGGTCTTAAAATGTCACTTACGATGTAGCGCTCGAGAAGGGTGTTACATTATTGGTATCAGAGATGGCCAAGTCTTTTGGGTGAGGGGTTTAGGTCTGTTGTCGTCTTTGTTGTGTTTTCTCTAGTTGTGTCTTGTGTTGTTTTGTGTTTTTGGTTAAATAAAGAACCAATGTTTGGAAGGATAATGATGTTAGTCTATCTTGTGTTTATGTTCTTTATAACGTTGTTCCGAAAGGATACAACAATGTTTGTTGATCTTTTCATTATTGTTCATAAGGAGGAATAATATTGAACAGATTTTGATGTATTGTTTTCTTCCTAGTTTTGACTACCGTGTTTTTATAGAAAATCATGGTTAGTTCGGAAACGAGTAGATATGATTCTACCATTAAGGATTACGAAGATATGGTTGTAGCTGTACAAGTCTTGAGGGAGATAACATCAACTGTGGCATGTCATAATGAGGAAATGGCGGAGAAGAGAGGACTAGTTGAGATCTATCGTAGTAATCCACTTAGATTTGATGGAGAGATTAACCCGGAGAAAGTTGAGTTTTGGATTATGGAAATAGAAAGGAATTGTAAAACTGCGGAGTACCCTGATCATTGGAAGGTAGGTTGTGCGACATTTTTGTTGATAGGAGATGCTGGATTTTGGTGGAGAGAAACTTGCCAACTGTTAGTGGCAAGACAAGAAGCGATCACCTGGAATGTGTTTCGAAAGCGAATTTTTGGAGAAGTATGCTTCCACTGAAGTGAGTCGTGTAGAGGAGATTGAGTTCCTGTAGCACGGACAAGAGGACATGACTATCAGTGAGTATGCTGCTAAGTTGGAAGAGCTGATTAAGTTCAAGGAGTTGTATTTAAAGAATTACGAGGAAGTGCGAACGTTTAAGGAATTGAAGGAAAATCTACAGGTTGAAATGAGGTAGACAATATGGTCATTGAAACTGCTACAGTTTCCGATCTTGATGGCAGAGTGTCGAGTTCCTCGAGATCTAGAAGTGAGTAAAGGCATAAAGAGAAGCTTTGGATCTTTCCAAGAGAAATCATACGCAAGGTCAATTTGGACACCACAAAAAGGGAAGTGGATTAGTGGTAGCAGTATAGGTTATGGATCATTTTGGAAGTCTTTACCGAAGTGCATTAAGTGTGGCATGAGTCATGCTACAAAGAACTGCAAGATTCAGGGCATCATTTGTTTTAAGTTTGGACAGCCTGGACATGTCGCTACAGTGTGCGGAAAGCCTAAGGATGTACCTTCTGGAGATAACATGGGCCGAGAGACCACGAACAAGGATTAGATTAAAGAACATTGTGCAAGAGGAGGTAGTCCACCAATATTTAAAATTTGAATATGTGGGTAGTTGTTAACGGGTAGAATCTTCACAACAAGTAGGATTGAAGTATAACAATCAAATAAATATCGTAAAGTGAAGTGTCATAGAAAGTAAACTTTTGACTATATTGTTAATTCAGTGGAGAATCATTCTTGATTTTCTATGAATGTGTCAAATGTAACACCCTGTTTTTACTGTTTTTCATTATCGATAGAATTTTTAATTCTTTAGATTTTTATCTGAGATTTAGAAAATGATTTTGGATAAAAAAAAAATCATATTTATACTCTACCTTATGGTAGAAGGTTACGGTGAAAATTTATGTTTAAAATTCAGACGAAACCCGATCTGCATTTTAACGAACAGTAAGATGTTACTGATCAGAAAACCTAATTTTGACCCGAGATTGAAACAGTTCAGATTCTTATTTTTTTCCAATGATAGTGGTTATTTTGAAAATTTTCAAAATAAATAGGTTATTATACGTAATTGGGTAAGTATTCGATGATCGGGGATCGATGGAATCGAGAACGGAGTTGCAGAGACAAAACCCGACGCCGGGTGGATGAGCACAATGAGTCATCTATGATGACTCATGGGGGTGAGTCATAGTGGTTAGTCATCTTGCATTAAATGGAAGTAATGATGGTTACATGTAAAAAGACCAAAATGCCCTTGATCTTTAAGTAAAATTTCAAGAGTGTCCCAAAGTGATTTTTGACCAAAATACCCACTAAATCCACTTAATTTCGTGCAGACCCTCAACTAAACCAAACTCATTTCATTTCATCACCTTTCTTTCAAAAACTCTAATTGGGTAAACAACGGAACCAGACATGAATGTGCAGAGATATATCGGGAGAACAGAACGACGAGTCGTCCATGATGACTCAAGAGGAATGAGTCACCATAATGACTCACCATAGCCATTAATGTGCATTTATGACAAGTAAATGTGAAAAGACTAAAATATCACAACAATTAAAACTATTGTAACACTACCACTACAAACAGGGTTTTAAATAAAATTTCATGACTTCAATTGAGATTACAATGATTTAGTTTTGAAGGTAAGATTTTAAATTGAGGGTTGCAGTTGCTGTCGCGATTGCTGTCGCGGTTGCGTAGGGTTCATTGTAATTGTGGACATTTGCGAGAAAATATGTGGTCGATGCGGCCGAAATTAAGGTCGCATATCATTTTCGGAGACCTCCAAAATCTAAACGTTGCGGCCTAGATCGCGGTGGCGGACCTTTAATTGAAGGTCTCCAAAACTAAAATGCCACTACAATTACATCCGTATCGGTCGTATTTTCCTGCAATCGTTTATAATTGCGATAAATGCAACGCAACAACAACGATCACCGTAATTTAAAATTTTGATTGTAAGTTCAGATATCTACTTGATACAATACATATCCCAATTTATAGAGAAATGTTGTTTATCAAGAAGGTGGAAAAAGATCAGTATCATCCTCAAGTGTTGGCATGATCTTAACTTTTAACAAAAATACATACATAAGAAAGAAAGAGGATTACCCTATACACTCTTCCATTTTGCACATGGCGTTCTTCTGCCACCTAAGCAGCAACCAATCGTAAGTAGCTGAACTCATATCATAAAAAGTAAACGTTGTCCCATCATGCAAGCGGGTTCACCGGTCTTTTCTCATAATTTCTGTGATGGTCTTCTTTGTCCCTTCAAAGAAATGTGCATACTTTTCCATTGTTGATTTTTTTCGAGATCATATTCACAATTGAGGTAGCAGTTATATTAGCACAACAGTAGTGTAATGAAGCTGTCCTTCTTAGCAACATATATACAATGAAAGAAATTTGACTTTTTTACATATCTTATTTAAAATACTTAGATAATATTTTAATACTTTCACATATAAGTTTTAACTCTACTTTAAAATATTTAATATCTTGATATTTATCCACATGATATACATAGAATATTTTTAAAATATTTAATATCTTAACATATTTAGATAATATTTTAATAATTTTCACAATTTAACATCATATGAGTCTTACTATCCAGGTGTGGGAATAGGCCAAACCGCTCGTTAGAGGCCTATGACGACCTAGTTTCGCAAAGCCTATTTAATAAATAAAAAAAGCCAGTTCAAAGCTTTTCAAAAAAACCTATATAGCTAAAGAGGTCAAACCTAAGGCTTTACACAAAGTCTCTATGAAATTAAAAAACTAAAAATAAAAAAGAAATAGGTAAATGGTTGAGATTTAAGTAAAATGGACAGTTAGATTCAATAGTCGTTAGTGATTTAATTTTGGGTTAGGGAAAGGACCAATTTAACTAATTCATTTAGTTTGATGATTAATTAGGAAGAGTTAATAAATGAGTGTGCCTATTTGAAAATGGACTATAGTTTAAGGGGGTTGTATGCTCTTTTCGCTATAATCATTTTATGTTATTGTCTGGGTCTATTTGTTGAAAAATGATTTTAAGATAATCTATTTTGATTGAGTGGTGGGAAAAATCACTTTTATATAATAAATTACGAAAAATGATATGAAGTTATTTGTATAATTTAATAACATTTGTTTATAAGTTAGTTTTGTAGGGGTAAACATGAAAGAGAGTTTTGAGAATGAAAAATAGTCAAATCACAACAATCTTAAGCTAAAATGGATTAGAAGCTTTAGAAACGTTGATAGTTTGTTGTGATATTTGTCCTTACATGCAAAATATAAGGAAGTTGCCTATATGACCTCATCTTGTAACGTCTGGTGATTAACTTTGCGTAGAGAAAAAGATTTACTTTACCAATGGTTATCTGACACTTGATTCAAACCTTGTCACTTTCATGTTTTAATTGTTCTATTATCTGTATAACTTAATTATGTGTGTTGAAAAGCTTGAACCTTTAAACATTTCTGTTTAACTTAGATGCATAGTGTGTTTGAAAACGGCCAATTGACACGACGTGTGTTTGCCATAAGCTATTGTGGCAGTGGCTTTCACATTGGAAACATGAAAATGTGGATATTCACCGTGATTTCAAACATATGCACATTTATTGAACCAAAGGAAAAAATGTTGTCTAGCTAACCGCCAATATTAGTCCATCAATACCGTTACTCTGGTATATGAATAAATTTCCATGAAAGTTACATAATACCATTATTTGCTACCGACAAATTTTCACAAAATATATATAATACCGTTATTGGGTACCAATGAGTTTCTATAAAGATTACGCGAAAGTATCACATTTAATTAATTTTTTTTTTTGTGAACAAATAAAAAGGAAAATGTTGGTTCGTAAGAAAATGATTTATGTACAGCTCTATAACGTTAATTTAGACTCATCTTTTGATTATTTTTTTAAATTTAAGTTTATAATCAATAAATATAAGGAAAGCGTTCATTTTCCTATTAGTCAAATTTCGTAGAAATTGAATTTGTACGATATCGCATAATAGCATAACCCCATAAAAAAAATTAAAATTTTAGGATCATCATTATCCTAGATGTTATATTCTATCCTAGATATTAGACATTCAGCCACTATCCCAACCAACTTAGGATTAATTGCATAAACCTCATGAAACATTCAGAATTGAACATCCAACAAACTTATTAAGAACTAATATTAATATCATTAATTCAAATATACTAGAACTTCAAAGGCTTCATGGCTAGTCACCAAGAAGACTCAACTTTTGAGATGAGCAAAATGGATACAACCTGTGGTAAGTACAGAATAAAAAAGACCAATTAGAAAGTAGCAAATTAAGGATATACCCATAAGCATATATTTGCTGCACAATTTTAAAGCACAAATTAAATGCTGATTATAAAATCATTCATGAGTTATATATATTACCTGTCGATTTACTTGTCAATCACAATAATTCCACATTTTCCCCATGCAGCTTTAACCAATCTCTTGCTTTCATAGAAATTCCCCTCTGGATCATAATAGTACTGCACAAGAATGTAAACTCTATATTAATAAATATCACAACAATTAAAACTATTGTAACACTACCATTGCAAACAGGGTTTTAAATAAAAGTTCCTGACTGCAATTGAGATTACAATGATTTAGTTATGAAGGTCAGATTTTAAATTGCGGGTTGCGGTTACGGTTGCGGTTGCTGTTGCGGTTGCGTAGTGTTCATTGCAATTGCGGACATTTGCGGGAAAATGTGTTCGATGCGGCCGAAATTACAGTCGCATATCGTTTTCGGAGACCTCCAAAATCTAAACGTTGTGGCCGAGATCGCGGTTGCGGACCTTTATTTAAAACCTTGTTTGAAGGTCTTCAAAACTAAAATGCCACTGCAATTACATCCGTATCTGCCGTATTTTCCTGTGATCGTTTATAATTGTGATAAACATAACGCAACTACAACGATGACCGTAATTTAAAATTTTGATTGATAGTCCAGATATCTACATGTTACAACACATATCCCAATTTATAGAGAAATGTTTTTATCAAGAAGGTGGAAAAAGATCAGTATCATCCTTAAGTGTTGGCATGATCTTAACTTTTAACAAAATACATACAGAAGAGAGAAAGAGGATTACCCTATACACTCTTCCATTTTGGACATGGCGTTCTTCTACCACCCAAGTAGCAACCAACTATAAGTAGCTGAACTCATATCATAAAAAGTAAATGTTGTCCCATCATGCAAGCGGGTTCGCTGGTCTTTTCTCATAATTTCTATGATGGTCTTCTTTGTCACTTCAAAGAAATGTGCATACTTTTCCGTTGTTGATTTTTACGAGATCAGATTCACAATTGAGGTAGCAGTTATATTAGCACAATAGTCGTGTAACGAAGCTGTCCTTCTTAGCAACATATATATAATGAAAGAAATTTGGCCTTTTTACCTATCTTATTTAATATACTTAGATAATATTTTAATACTTTCACATATAAGTTTTTACTCTACTTTTTTAAACAAAATGGTATGCAACGGCATCACTGTGGAAACTTGGCATCCCAACTAGGTTGGCAACCCAAGAACCACCAATCACTTGCAACACACCATGAATTTATTAAAAGAAGAAGAAACCGATACAAAGCATGGGGGGACTTGACCAATACCCATGAAAGAAACAAAGTTATCTGAACCTATATCTAGGGAAACCATTCCTATTATGGAAGAAATCTTGCAATATAAAACTAGGAGCTAAATCCCACCAAACTAACCCTTGGGAGAAAATACCAAAGTTGGCTAATTTGTCAGCGCAGGAATTGCCCTCTCTAAGAATGCGGGAACAACCAAAGTGCATTTCCTTAGTTAAACTTAAGCAATTCATCCATCTATTTCGAAGCTGCCAGGGGACCAACTTGGGGTTGGAGAAAGCATCAACAACCAACTTTGAGTCACTCTCCAGCCAAAGCTTGCGCCAATCCTTCTTATGAGCCATCTCAATGGAGAGAATAGCGCCCATGATTTCAGCAGAAAATGCATCAGAGATACCAATATGATAGGAGAAACATCCCAGAATAGCTGAGCTGCTGTCCCTGAAAAGGCCACCACAAGCAGCCCTTCCTGGGGAACCTCTGGCTGCTCCTTCACTGTTAGCCTTAAACCAATCCGTTTTAGGAGGAAACCAAAAGACCTCTTTAACCACAAGAGCTGAATTGGCCTTTCCAACAACCTGGAAGTGCTTTAGGATATTGAATTCCTCAATGGCAGATGACATGGAACCTGTGGAGGAATTTCCAGACAAAGCTACATTAGCCCGGACCAAATTCAGAGAGACCTCGAAAGAAATAACCTTCCCTTCAAATTTAAGTTGGTTTCTACATAACCAAATACCCCCAATAATGTTTGTGATGGCTGAGGCAATGATGTCTCTGACTTGAGAGCTCCAATTTCTGTTGCAAATTGAAAGGACTGAGTGGATTGAGGTGGTATCAATAGCCATGTTCAGAACAGAGCTAAGCCAACGCCAGAACCGTTGAGCAAAGCTACATCCAAAAAAAAGGAGTTCCGATGTTTCATAGGCCTGACCACACAAGCTGCAAATGGAAACCACATGACAACCTCTAGACCAGAGCTTATCCTCAGATGGGACCTTGTTATGAAAGAAGCGTCAGATGAGGAAGGATTTGGACGGAGGTATAGAATTGGATCAAATTAGCTTACACCAGGATAGAGCTGACTTGGTCGGAAACATAAAATTATAGGCATCTTTTGAGGATAACCCACCAGAATTAGAAGCGATCCAGTACAGTGAGTCTTTCATAGGGGAGATAGGGATGCTGATACGGCTGAGTTCAGAGGCCAGAATCTGATTGCGCTCCAAAATGGCTTGGGGAACATTCCATTTGTCGTGAACAATGAAATCCTCTACTTTGGACTGCAATAAATGGTGCACACTATCAGGGATATCCAGAAGATCAACAATAGGTTTGGACAGCCAACAATCAGTCCAGAAATTGATACTAGAGCCATTTCCAACATTCCATCTACTGTTAACAAGGACGATAGAGACCTGATTTTTCATCCCTGCCCAAATGGAAGAGTTTATGTGGTGCTGAATAGGGGTTTTATTCAAAAAGATCCTAGCACGAAGAAGGCACACCCATTGCTTATTCGAAGATACTAGCTCCCATCTTCTCTTTAGCAAGGCCGCTTTATTAATAGAGCTAAGAGATCTCAATCCAAGGCGTCCCTCATTAAAAGGGGTGCACAGTGTGTTCCAGGCAACCGTGACTATCTTCCGAGAGTCGATGTTACCCGACCAAATGAAGTTTCTAATCCAGTTGTCTAGCAGTTTTAACAAGGAAGCAGGCCAAGCATTGATCTGGAAGGAGTAGAGTAACATACCCTGAATTGTAGACTTGACCAGCTGAACCCTTCCCATAACAGACAACATTGCACCTTTCCAATTGGCCAACTTGATCTTGATCTTGTCTGCAATATGCAGGAGATGAACCTTCTTTGGTTTGCCTTTGAACAGAGGCACACCCAGATAAATAAAAGGGAGATGACCCAGTTTGAAACCAAGGGTATTAATAATCTCAGTCAATCTTCTAGATGGAATGTTCCTTGGGTAGATTTGAGACTTGTCCAAGCTAATCAATTGACCTGAGGCCTCACCGTATCTTGTAAACAAGGACATTAAAGTCTCCATGTTTCTCTTGGTTCCCCTGCAAAAGTTGAGGATGTCATCAGCATACAGCACATGAGAAGGAACTTGGTAACCTCTTGGACTCGCCATAGGCAGCAGCTCCCCTTGTTGAACAAGATGAGAGATAGCTCTGCTAAGCACTTCCTCGGCCACACAGAAAAGGAGGGGGGACAGAGGATCTCCTTGTCTAACGCCCCTCTTACAAGAGAAGTAGCCGACTGGATTACCATTGACTGAAATTGACAGCTTTGCAGAGAGCAAGACAATTTTCACCCAATTACAGAAGATAGGAGCAAAGCCAAACTGGTGAAGAACCTTCAGCAGAAAATTCCAATCTAAAGAGTCAAAGACCTTTTTGATATCAATTTTAAGAGCAATGTTACCTCCAAAGGAGCGTTTGTGTAGAAGATTCACAGCTTCGGAGGCAACTCCAATGTAGTCATGGATATGTCTATCTTTGATGAAGCCCCTTTGGTTTTTCGAGATAATCTTAGGAGCCACCAAAGCTAACCTGTCAGCCATGACCTTTGTAATTATTTTGAATTTAAAATTGGCCAGGGGATATGGAGTGCATCTTCGATCAATTGACCACGACCTCCGGAGACTTAGGAATTAGGACCACCACATTAGAATTGAAGTTAGGCAGTATCCAACCCTGCTGGAAAAACTGAATAACTGCACAAAAAACATCGTGCCCAACCACGTCCCAGTATCTCTGATAGAAAAAGACACCAAATCCATCCGGACCTAGGGCACCATTAACATTCATGGAGAAAACTGCATTTTTGACTTCCTCCAGAAAGGGTAGATTGGTTAGCATAATGTTTCCCTCTAGGCTCACTTCAGGAGAGATGACTTGCTCAATCAAACCGTTATCACCACAGTTATTCTCAGAGGCAAACAGAGAAGTGTAATACTCGCAGACATGAGATTCTATATCAGTTGTTCTATCCAGAATCAAACCATCCTTTTTCAATAAGGACATTCTCTAGGTCGCATTTCTGAATTTAGTTACCTTATGGAAGAAGGACGTGTTTCTGTCGCCATTGGAGTGCCAATAAATTCTGGATTTTTCTCTTCAAAAATCCTCCTGGAACGAAAGAGCAAGACTAAATTCCAATTGGCCAGCTTTTTCCTGCTCAGATCTGTCATTCGAAAAGCCAAGCACAGAAATTTGCTCTTGAATTATGTCCACTGCTTGCTGAGCCTTACTAACCCTGTCATGAACATTGCCAAACTCATCTCTGTTCCAAGCCTTCAACTTATGTTTCAGGTGCTTTAGTTTTTCGGAAAGGACGTACATTGGGCAGCCAGCCACTTGTAACTTCCAAGCGTCCGCCACAATACCACGACAATCCTGATGTTGAGCCCACATTCTGAAGAATTTGAAAGAGGAGCTATGAGAGCTGGATGCTGTTTCCAGAGATAAAAGGATAGGAAAATGATCAGATTTGCTTCTAGTTAAGGTGCAGCAAGACACGCTGGACCAAGAGTCCAGCCAAGGATCATTGCAAACCACTCTATCCAACCGTTTTTCTGTGAGATTGTTTCCCCTTCTACCATTGGACCAGGTGTATAAGGAGCCTCTTGTTGGCAGATGAGCAAAGTTATGAGCATCAGACCAAGCTTTGAAGTCGTTGCATGAAAGTTGAGGAGAAGGATATCTGCCTCTATGCTCATGATTCCCTAAAGTGGCATTGAAGTCACCAATGAAGCACCAAGGGCCTGGGTAATTGTCCTGCATCAGATTTAGCTCATTCCACAAATTTCTATGAGAAAGATAGTTAGTGGCAGCATAAATAGCAGAACAATATAGCAAGAGATTCTCCCAATTGATTGAAAAAGAGACATGTTGAGTAGAGCTACTAATAACATTCGGAAAAATGTTTTCCTGGCAAATGCACCAGAGATTTGGTACCAAAGTACCTCTATCATTTACAAAGAAAACTTTAAGATGCAAGCTACTGAAAAATCTCCTAGGAAAATGTTCAACCTTGATCCACGGTTCAGCAAGAAAAAAAATTCTGGTTTATGCACAAGAAGTAACCTTTTGAGAACTAACCTAGTGTCTAGGTTGGCAACGCCTCTAGCATTCCAATAGAGAACCTTCATTAGGCAAAGTTTTGAGGACCAGCCCTATTACGATTTTTGAGATTCTCCTGCTTCAGAGTCTTGTTAGCCTTCTTCTTGAGTTTCTTCTTTTGAGATTTACTCAGGACCACTGTGAAACCAGGAGTGGAATGCTGATTGTCTGCCAGATATTTAACCGCACGGGTATCATCATGAACCGACACTGAGTTTAGAGGGTTATCCTCAAGTTCCTCATCCTCCATTTGATCACTCCATAATCTGCCAACAATCCTCATGTCCTGAGCCACATTCGGATTTGAGATCGGATTAGCAGTTACAATAGGAGTCTACAAGTCGTTAACCTGTAACATATCAAGAGCAGAATTTCTAATCACAGAATTGCTTCTGGTGTCCGAAGATTTGAGAGAGTCTTCTACCATAGTACCAACACCAGAGACTGAAACAGAATTTACTGCACCATTTGGAGAATCAAAATTGCCTTGCTGAATCATTTGTAGTTGTTGATCTGAGATAAATTCCACAGAGGCTACTGGATACTGGACCAGATTTGGATCAGGCGGTGAAACAAAGCCAGCGAGAGGGTTCACAACAGAACCGAAGAGAGGAACCGCCTCCTTATCAACCCCATGAACTGCTGGTTGGGGATCCAGACATTATGCAGAAACAGATTCAACGTTATTAGCCAGAGCAACCGGATTGGGATCACCTTGGACTGCTGGTTGGGGATCCAGAAATTCTGCAGATACAGACACAACGTTATTAGCCAGAGCAACCGGATTGTGAACACCTTCTGGATCCAAGGGAGTAGACACGCCATTATTTCCATGGGACTGATTCTAAGAATTATTAACAGCAGTGTTATGTTCCGTCTATTTGGGCACATAAGTCTTGCGTGAATTCCTCACTACTGGGCGATCAGAATTCATCCCTGCATTACTGCCATTCATTCGTTTACAGTTGTCGAGAGAATATCCAATGTTTTGGCAGTAAGTGCAGAAAGCAGGGAGCCTTTCATACTCTATATTGACAAAAAATCATGTTCTTCCCTCTCCACGATGATTTGGCTGTGCAGTTTAGCCTTTAGATCAATATCAACGAGAACCCTCGCAAAGTGGCCGAATGTCTTCTTGCTTGTGGCTTCATCGAGACTGATCGGAATTCCCAAACCACCCGCAATGGCAAAAATTATCTTTGGTCTCCGGTATTCTTGAGGCAGATCGAAGATACGGACCCAGCACTGTGCAGAAGATTGCTTTTGATTGTACGGATTGAAATCTGGGGTCCAAGAGGACAACCGCAGGATCCCTGGACTGAGATTCCATTGACCGATCACCCAGACACTTCTGAGATCCTCTGCAGAAGCGAAAGAGAATTCATAGAAGCCTTTTCCAAGGGAGATCATGGCCCACTGATTCAAAGGTTTCCACATGGCCGATAACTTGGCTCTCAATTCATTCACCTTGTTTGGATGCTTGCCTTTAGAAAGGATCAGTCGACCATGGAGATGGTTTTTGCAACTTTCTAAACCGGCTTTGCACTCCTCCTCCGGGATTTTTATGGAAATAGTTTCACCCTTTAGCCGGGGGCGAGGAAGTTGGCTATAGGGGAAATCACATGCGTTATTAAGAGCTTGGGCAAAGGCTTTCCTTTGAGAGGGCACTATGTGAGAGGGAGAAGATTGGGGCGACTCCAAGGCCAGAAAACTCCATGGACAGAAGGCTTGAGGCGTGGCAGCCATGGATCTTGCAGAAGCTTTGTGGAGATGACGACTAAATCCTAGCAAAGACACTCATGAGCGCCCCCCTCCTAAAGTTCAAGACAAAATAAAAATTGAAAATTAATTCAATTTAAAATATTTAATATCTTGATATTTATCCACATGGTATACATAAAATATTTTTAAAGTATTCAATATCTTAATATATTTTGATAATATTTTAATATTTTTCACAATTTAACATCATATGAGTCTTGCTGACCGGGTGTGAGAATAGGCCAAACCGCTCGTTAAAGGTCTATGACGACCTAATTTCGCAAAGCCTATTTAATAAATAAAAAAAGCCAGTTCACGGCTTTTCAAAAAAACCTATATAGCTAAAGTGGTCAAACCTAAGGCTTTACAAAAAGTCTCTATGAAATTAAAAACTAAAAAAAAAAAAAAAGGTAAACGGTTGAGATTTAAGTAAAATGGACGGTTAGATTCAATAGTCATTAGTGATTTAATTTTGGGTTAGGGAAATGACCAATTTCAGTAATTCATTTAGTTTGAGGATTAATTAGGAAGAATTAATAAATGAGTGTGCCTATTTGAGGACTATAGTTTAGGGGGGTTGTACGCTCGTTTCGCTATAATCATTATCTGTTTTTGTCTGGGTCTATTTGTTGAAAAACAATTTTAAGATAATCTATTTTAATTGAGTGGTGGGAAAAAATCACCTTTATATAGTAAATTATGAAAAAGTATATGAAGTTATTTGTATAATTTAATAACATTTGTTTATAAGTTAGTTTTGTAGGGGTAAACATGGAAGAAAGTTTTGAGAATGAACTCATCTTGTAACGTCTGGTGATTAGCTTTGCATAGAGAAAAGGACATTTACTTTACCAATTTTTACCATTGGTTATCTGATACTTGGTTCAAACCTTGTTACTTTCAAGTTTCAATTGTTTTATTATCATTATAACTTAATTATGTGTGTTGAATAGGTTGAAGCTTTAAACATTTCTTTTAAATTAGATGCATAGTGTGTTTGAAAATGGGCAATTGGCACGACGTACGTTTGCCATAAGCAATTATGGCAGTGACTTTCACGGAGGAAACATGAAAATGTGGATATTCACCGTGATTTCAAATATAGGCACATTTATTGAACCAAAGGATAAAACTTTGTCTAGCTAACCGCCTATATTAGTCCATCAATACCGTTATTCTGGTATACAAATAAATTTTCAAGAAAGTTACATAATACTGTTATTAGCTACCGACAATTTTTCATAAAATATATATAATATCGTTATTCGGTACCAACGAGTTTCTATAAAGATTATGCGAAAGTATCACATTTAATTTATTTTTTTCTTTGTGAACAAATAAAAAGGAAAATGTTGGTCGGTATGAAAATGATTTTAATAAAATACAATATATTTTAATTAGATAAGTCTTTTAAGAATGACTTATTTCAAAATAAAATTACCAATTGAAAAGTCTAAATAAAAAAAATAGTTATTATTCCTGCTCCTGAAAATAGGCCTATTTCAGTGAATTACGCTCGTATAGTTCCAACTTTTGCAACTCATGACTCATGAGTCATGGTTCCCAAGAAGGCAATACCACGCAACACCTGCCATATAAAAATCATGAGATAACTCCCTCTTTTTCACAATCATGAGAGTACACCCCACCTTTTAATAGACCCTTTCTAACCAAAATATAAAATATTATAGTGAATTCCAAACAAATTATTTATTTTATCTGACGTTAGCTCTCTTTCTATTTTATTGAGCCTTTTATGAATTTTTGTGTTTAGTGGTAGTGTGGTACATGTCTTCAATCTTAAGAATAAAATAATAAATATAACATAATCTTTAGAAACGTTGATAGTTGTTGTGATAATTGTCCTTACATGCAAAATATAAGGAATTTGCCTATATGAACTCATCTTGTAACGTTAGGTGATGCAATTTGTGCAGAGAAAAAGACATTTACTTTGCCAATTTTTACCATTGGTTATCTAACACTTGATTCAAACCTTGTTACTTTCAAGTTTCAATTGTTTTATTATCTGTATAACTTAATTATGTGTGTTGAAAAGCTTGAACCTTTAAACATTTCTTTTTAACTTAGATGCATAGTGTGTTTGAAAATGGGCAATTGGCACGATGTGCGTTTGCCATAAGCTATTGTGGCAATGGCTTTCACGGTGGAAATATGAAAATTTGGATATTCACCGTGATTTCAAACTTATTCACATTTATTGAACCAAAGGATAAAATTTTGTCTAGCTAACCGCCTATATTAGTTCATCAATACCGTTATTCTGGTATACAAATGAATTTCCATGAAAGTTACATAATACCGTTATTCGCTACCGACAAATTTTCATAAAATACATGTAACACCGTTATTCGGTACCAACGAGTTTCTATAAAGATTACGCGAAAGTATCACATTTAGTTAATTTTTTCTTGGTGAACAAATAAAAAGGAAAATGATGGTTGGTACGAAAATGATTTTAATAAAATACAATATACCTTTAATTACAAATGTCTTTTAAGAATGACTTATTTCAAAATAAAATTACCAATTGAAAAGTCTACATTAAAAAAAGAACAGTTATTATTCCTGCTCCTCAAAATAGGCCTATTTTAGTGAATTACGCTCATAGAGTTCCAACTTTTGCAACTCATGAGTCATGGTTCCTAACAAGGCTATACCGCGCAGCACCTGCTATGAAAATCATGAGATAACTCCCTCTTTTTCACAATCATGAGAGAACACCCCACCTTTTAATAGACCCTTTCTAACCAAAATATAAAATATTATAGTGAATTCCAAACAAATTATTTATTTTATCTGACGTTGTCTCTCTTTCTTATTTATTGAGCCTTTTATGAATTTTTGTGTTTAGTGGTAGTGTGGTACAGGTCTTCCAATCTTAAGGATAAAATAATAAATATAACATAATCTTTAGAAAAGTTGATAGTTTGTTGTGATATTTGTCCTTACATGCAAAATATAAGGAATTTACCTATATGAACTCATTTTGTAACATTTGGTGATACAATTTGCGCAGAGAAAAAGACATTTAATTTGCCAATTTTCACCATTGGTTATCTGACACTTGATTCTAACCTTGTTACTTTCAAGTTTCAATTGTTTTATTATCTGTATAACTTAATTATGTGTGTTGAAAAGCTTGAACCTTTAAACATTTCTTTTTAACTTAGATGCATAGTGTGTTTGAAAATGGGCAATTGGCACGATGTGCGTTTGCCATAAGCTATTGTGGCAATGGCTTTCACGGTGGAAATATGAAAATTTGGATATTCACCGTGATTTCAAACTTATTCACATTTATTGAACCAAAGGATAAAATTTTGTCTAGCTAACCGCCTATATTAGTTCATCAATACCGTTATTCTGGTATACAAATGAATTTCCATGAAAGTTACATAATACCGTTATTCGCTACCGACAAATTTTCATAAAATACATGTAACACCGTTATTCGGTACCAACGAGTTTCTATAAAGATTACGCGAAAGTATCACATTTAGTTAATTTTTTCTTGGTGAACAAATAAAAAGGAAAATGATGGTTGGTACGAAAATGATTTTAATAAAATACAATATACCTTTAATTACAAATGTCTTTTAAGAATGACTTATTTCAAAATAAAATTACCAATTGAAAAGTCTACATTAAAAAAAGAACAGTTATTATTCCTGCTCCTCAAAATAGGCCTATTTTAGTGAATTACGCTCATAGAGTTCCAACTTTTGCAACTCATGAGTCATGGTTCCTAACAAGGCTATACCGCGCAGCACCTGCTATGAAAATCATGAGATAACTCCCTCTTTTTCACAATCATGAGAGAACACCCCACCTTTTAA
Organism: Sophora flavescens; assembly: GCA_030762895.1. Taxonomy (NCBI): domain Eukaryota; kingdom Viridiplantae; phylum Streptophyta; class Magnoliopsida; order Fabales; family Fabaceae; genus Sophora; species Sophora flavescens. The sequence continues at coordinate 19,460,019 of CM061065.1, forward strand.
TAGACCCTTTCTAACCAAAATATAAAATATTATAGTGAATTCCAAACAAATTATTTATTTTATCTGACGTTGTCTCTCTTTCTTATTTATTGAGCCTTTTATGAATTTTTGTGTTTAGTGGTAGTGTGGTACAGGTCTTCAAATCTTAAGGATAAAATAATAAATATAACATAATCTTTAGAAAAGTTGATAGTTTGTTGTGATATTTGTCCTTACATGCAAAATATAAGGAATTTACCTATATGAACTCATTTTGTAACATTTGGTGATACAATTTGCGCAGAGAGAAAAAGACATTTAATTTGCCAATTTTCACCATTGGTTATCTGACACTTGATTCTAACCTTGTTACTTTCAAGTTTCAATTGTTTTATTATCTGTATAACTTAATTATGTGTGTTGAAAAGCTTGAACCTTTAAACATTTCTTTTTAACTTAGATGCATAGTGTGTTTGAAAATGGGCAATTGGCACGATGTGCGTTTGCCATAAGCTATTGTGGCAGTGGCTTTCACGGTGGAAATATGAAAATTTGGATATTCACCGTGATTTCAAACTTATTCACATTTATTGAACCAAAGGATAAAATTTTGTCTAGCTAACCGCCTATATTAGTTCATCAATACCGTTATTCTGGTATACGAATGAATTTCCATGAAAGTTACATAATACCGTTATTCGCTACCGACAAATTTTCATAAAATACATGTAACACCGTTATTCGGTACCAACGAGTTTCTATAAAGATTACGCGAAAGTATCACATTTAGTTAATTTTTTCTTGGTGAACAAATAAAAAGGAAAATGATGGTTGGTACGAAAATGATTTTAATAAAATACAATATACCTTTAATTACAAATGTCTTTTAAGAATGACTTATTTCAAAATAAAATTACCAATTGAAAAGTCTACATTAAAAAAGAACAGTTATTATTCCTGCTCCTCAAAATAGGCCTATTTTAGTGAATTACGCTCATAGAGTTCCAACTTTTGCAACTCATGAGTCATGGTTCCTAACAAGGCTATACCGCTGCAAAGACCTTGCTATGAAAATCATGAGATAACTCCCTCTTTTTCACAATCATGAGAGAACACCCCACCTTTTAATAGACCCTTTCTAACCAAAATATAAAATATTATAGTGAATTCCAAACAAATTATTTATTTTATCTGACGTTGTCTCTCTTTCTTATTTATTGAGCCTTTTATGAATTTTTGTGTTTAGTGGTAGTGTGGTACAGGTCTTCAAATCTTAAGGATAAAATAATAAATATAACATAATCTTTAGAAAAGTTGATAGTTTGTTGTGATATTTGTCCTTACATGCAAAATATAAGGAATTTACCTATATGAACTCATTTTGTAACATTTGGTGATACAATTTGCGCAGAGAAAAAGACATTTAATTTGCCAATTTTCACCATTGGTTATCTGACACTTGATTCTAACCTTGTTACTTTCAAGTTTCAATTGTTTTATTATCTGTATAACTTAATTATGTGTGTTGAAAAGCTTGAACCTTTAAACATTTCTTTTTAACTTAGATGCATAGTGTGTTTGAAAATGGGCAATTGGCACGATGTGCGTTTGCCATAAGCTATTGTGGCAGTGGCTTTCACGGTGGAAATATGAAAATTTGGATATTCACCGTGATTTCAAACTTATTCACATTTATTGAACCAAAGGATAAAATTTTGTCTAGCTAACCGCCTATATTAGTTCATCAATACCGTTATTCTGGTATACGAATGAATTTCCATGAAAGTTACATAATACCGTTATTCGCATCGACAAATTTTCATAAAATACATGTAACACCGTTATTCGGTACCAACGAGTTTCTATAAAGATTACGCGAAAGTATCACATTTAGTTAATTTTTTCTTGGTGAACAAATAAAAAGGAAAATGATGGTTGGTACGAAAATGATTTTAATAAAATACAATATACCTTTAATTACAAATGTCTTTTAAGAATGACTTATTTCAAAATAAAATTACCAATTGAAAAGTCTACATTAAAAAAGAACAGTTATTATTCCTGCTCCTCAAAATAGGCCTATTTTAGTGAATTACGCTCATACAGTTCCAACTTTTGCAACTCATGAGTCATGGTTCCTAACAAGGCTATACCGCACAGCCTTGCTATGAAAATCATGAGATAACTCCCTCTTTTTCACAATCATGAGAGAACACCCCACCTTTTAATAGACCCTTTCTAACCAAAATATAAAATATTATAGTGAATTCCAAACAAATTATTTATTTTATCTGACGTTGTCTCTCTTTCTTATTTATTGAGCCTTTTATGAATTTTTGTGTTTAGTGGTAGTGTGGTACAGGTCTTCAAATCTTAAGGATAAAATAATAAATATAACATAATCTTTAGAAAAGTTGATAGTTTGTTGTGATATTTGTCCTTACATGCAAAATATAAGGAATTTACCTATATGAACTCATTTTGTAACATTTGGTGATACAATTTGCGCAGAGAAAAAGACATTTACTTTGCCAATTTTCACCATTGGTTATCTGACACTTGATTCTAACCTTGTTACTTTCAAGTTTCAATTGTTTTATTATCTGTATAACTTAATTATGTGTGTTGAAAAGCTTGAACCTTTAAACATTTCTTTTTAACTTAGATGCATAGTGTGTTTGAAAATGGGCAATTGGCACGACGTACGTTTGCCATAAGCTATTGTGGCAGTGGCTTTCACGGTGGAAACATGAAAATGTGGATATTCACCATGATTTCAAACTTATTCTTGAACCAAAGGATAAAACTTTGTCTAGCTAACTGCCTATATTAGTCCATCAATACCGTTATTCTGGTATAGGAATGAATTTCCATGAAAGTTACATAATACCGTTCCTCGACAAGTTTGTTGTGGTGTTTATAAATGATATTCTTATCTACTCCCGTAGTCGGGAAGAACACGTGGAACATCTGAGAGTGGTGTTACAGGTGTTGAGAGATAGGCAGTTGTATGCTAAGCTATCCAAGTGTGAATTTTGGTTAGAGGAAGTACAGTTTCTAGGGTATGTAATCAACAAGAAAGGGATAGTTGTTGATCCAGTTAAGGTAGAAGCCGTGATTAAGTGGGAGAGGCCTAAGTCAGTGAGTGAGATGAGGAGTTTCCTAGGATTAGCCGGGTATTACAGGAGGTTCATCGAGAGTTTCTCGAAGATTGCGTTGCCTATGACGCAGTTAACGAGAAAAGGCACGACGTTTGTTTGGACAGAGAAGTATGAAGAGAGCTTTCAGAAGCTAAAGGAGAAGTTGACTACATCTCCTGTGCTGACGTTACCAGATCCATTAGGACAGTTTTATGTATACTGTGACGCGTCATATCAAGGATTGGGTTGTGTTTTGATGCAAGAGGGAAGAGTTATGGCTTATCCTTCCCAACAATTGAGGGTTCATGAAAGGAATTACCCAACCCATGATCTGGAGTTAGCAACCATAGTGTTCGCATTGAAGATATGGCGACCCTATCTCTATGGAGTTAAGTTTAATGTGTTTAGTGATCACAAGAGTTTAAAGTATTTGTTTGATCAGAAGGAGCTGAACATGAGGCAACGTAGATGGATGGAATTCATTAAGGACTATGAGTTTGATCTTCAATACCATCCAGGGAAGGCTAATGTTGTGGCGGATGCACTAAGTCGGAAGTCCTTGCACGTATCCGCAATGATGGTGAAAGAGATGGAGTTGCTTGAACAGTTTATAGACTTGAACCTAGGTATGGATTTGATTGAGGATAGGATATGCTTAGGTATGATCACCATCAGTAGTGAGTTTTTGAGAGACCTTAAGATTAAGCAGGGTCAGGATGAATATTTGATGGAGTGTTAAGGTTGAAGGATCAGATATGTGTGCCAGAGAACTTAGAGATTAGGAAGATGATCTTAGAGGAGGCATATAAAAGTAAGCTGAGTTTCCACCCAGTTGCCACCAAGATGTACCAAGACTTGAAGAAGATGTTTTGGTGACCAAAAATGAAGAAAGAAGTGGCGGAGTATGTTCTACCATGTTTTGTATGTAAGAAAGCTAAGATAGAGCATCAAAAGCCCGTCGGGTTGTTGCAGTCACTGGATATCCTAGAATGGAAATGGGATAGTATAGCGATGGACTTTGTGGTTGGATTACCACGAACTCCGAAAAGGTTTGATGCGATTTGGGTTATCATTGATAGGTTGACGAAGTGTGCTCACTTCTTACCTATTGGTGAGAGTTATAGTCTTGAAAGGTTGACCCAGATCTATATCAAGGAAGTAGTGAGGTTGCACGGATTTCCATCGAGTATTGCTTCCGACCGAGATCCTAGATTTACATCAAGGAAGTAGTGAGGTTGCACGGATTTTCGTTATGTTGGTATGAAACTGGCGAGAGCCAAGTGTTCACTAGTGGAAAATATACATTAGACGGTAAAGGTTTACGTCAGTTAACCAAAAGCTAGACGTTAAAAAGGAGGCGGTGGCAGTTTTGTAAATATCAGGCTTCATTAATTCAATTTTAACGTCAGTTGTTTTAATGACTGACGTTAAAAGTGAAGTGACTCACTTTTAACGTCAGTTCAATAAAGAACTGACGTTAAAAGTGAACATTTTAATGTCAGTTCGATAAAGAACTGACGTTAAAAGTAAGTCACTTCACTTTTAACGTCAGTCCTTACATCAACAGACGTTAAAGGTTATTTTAATAATTTTTTTTATCTAGTATACGATCCCTTCCGCATTGCCTTCCTCAAAGTTTCAGTTTCACATGAATTGCTTTGATGTTTTGTGTTTCTGTTTTGAAAACTAAAATATATGTGCGAAATATATGATGAATCAATAACCCAAACCGGATCTCATTCATAAAGTGTAATACAGACTGATACAGAAGATTGAAAGGGTTTAAAATCCTATAAAAAGTTACATTGAAAGGGTTTAAAATCCTATAAAATGTTACATTGAAAGGGTTTAAAATCCTAAACATTAAAGCTACATCCCATCAGAGAGTTTTATGAAATATGCCAAAGGGAAAACTATATATACTCCGAAGACCTCGAAACCGGGGGCATGAGAGAGCTCAAGAGAGAGGCAAAAACAGGTGCACCAGATCCGTTTCAAGCAAAGGCAGTGGTTCCAGAGACTTCCAAGACAGTCACTTGCTGCCAAAGCTGAGGTTTTGGAACTGTGACCCCCGAGCACCTGATTAGCCCTCCAGCAGCTGATTCTCCGGAAGGTGATAAGGTGAGCAACTCACACAATGTAATTTACTCAGACTTATCACCCATGCAATGTAATTTACTCAAACTCAGAAGTTGTTTGACCATTAAGACAAAGACCTTTGAGTCTAGGAATAGGAAGAAAGAGTGATGAAGTTAATCTCCACGGCAGAGCCATATTGTGAAGCAGAAAATTAAAAAGATGGAAGGAAGCTATTTATAGGAGCAGGGGATGAAGTTACTAAGCTATTCTGATTTTCTTGAAAACTTACCTATAAACTTAATGCTCATTAAGAGGATTGAGTTACAAGGTTCATGGGTAAGTAGCACAGTACAGTCAAAGGAATGAATGTTTTTGCAGATATCTATACACTTTTAACGTCAGCTTTTTAAAAAGCGGCGTTAAAAGTGTTTTTAATAAAAAATATTAATTGTTAACGTCGAGTTTTTATACAACCGGCGTTAAAAGTTTGATTTTTACTTGATTATATAAATAGCTGGCGTAAATAATCCTATATATTATACACGTGCAGAATGAATATTGGAAATAATGTAATTAATATCACGGGAACTTGGCGGTCATCAAATAAGTTGACGTTAAAAATGAGGTGGTGGGTAAACTATTTGCGTCGAGTTCTATAAATAATCGCGTAAATAATTATGAAACTCATTTCATTGGTTGTCATGTCCTTGTTGTCCCTCTTAACGCAGATCACTCCATATAGTACTGCAGTTTATTTCTAAACCTTTTTTTATACAAGTTTATTTTTAATTTTTATTAATTAGCTTGAATTAGTAAACAAATTATTGTGCAAATTAAAATAAATAAACACTTAACATAAAACAAGTTATATGTATAATCAAATCGTATGACATTGAAGCGATTCATAAGTTAAAATTACATGATTAAAAGATAAAAAATTTCTGCAACATAGCCCTAAAATATAAAAAAGTTTCTGCATCAACATCATTTTCTTCTCAGTCCTGTCATCAGAAACTCCAATGGATGCATCACCTCCATCACTTGAATTCCAAGATGCAAAGTAAATCCTCAGTCACTAGCAGCGAAAGCAAAGTGAAATGGATCTTTGCATCTTTCTTCTTCAGTGGAGTTCCTTGATGCATCATCTTGAATCCACAATCACTTGCTTCCAAAGCAAAGTGAAAGGGATGACGGGGATGAAATAAAGTGAGAGAATCACATTACGTGATTCACCCAACCTTAATATCCATGCAATGTAATTTACTCAAACTCAGAAGTTGTTTGACCATTAAGACAAAGACCTTTGAGTCTAGGAATAGGAATAAAGAGTGATGAAGTTAATCTCCACGGCAGAGCCATATTGTGAAGCAGAAAATTAATTAAAAGGAGATGGAAGCTAGGAAGCTATTTATAGGAGCAGTGGATGAAGTTACTAAGTTATTCCGATTTTCTTGAAAACTTATCTATAAACTTAATGCTCATTAAGAGGATTAGGTACAAAGGTGAATGGGTAAGTAGCACAGTACGTAGTCAAAGGAATGAATGTTTTTGCAGAAACTAATAAACCTTTAACGTCTGTTGTGTAATACAACTGACGTAAGAAGTTGTGAGTGTTTTTAACGTCAGTTTCTTAATACAACTTACGTTAAATATATGACATTTAACGTTAGTTATTACTAACAACTGACGTAATAAGTGTGAGAGTTTTTAACGTCAGTTTATTAAGACAACTGACGTTAAATATATGATCTTCAACGTCAGGTTTTACCAAAAACTGACGTAAAATGTTGTTTTATTTTAATTATAACGTTTACCCCCGCGCGCCTTCTCCACTTCTCTACGTCTTTTCTCTTTTCATCACGCTCAACCCTCACTCTCGTTCTCACTCTGTCCTAATCACGCGCTCATCTCCACCGCAACCACCGCGAGGGCTTCTTCGCCACCACCGTGAGGTACACTCTTAACCCCTGACTCTGTTTTTCCCGCTCATTTTTTGCAATAACTTGACATCTCTCTTTCCCCTGGCCTTCCCGCGCACTAACTCTCCTTGTCCCTCTGCTCTCAGTAACCACATCGAACGTTGGCCACCACTCGAGCTTCCCCCCCACCACCACGCGAGCGCCTATTTCTGGTGAGTCTTTAATTAGGGCACATTTTTTTATTCACGATTTTGAGTGCATGCATGTTGCTCTGCTGGTTTGAAACTGTAGTCTCAGTAGTTGAAACTTGAAACTGTGAGTTTGAGTTGTTTGGAATGTCTCTATTTTTGGTTTTGAGTGTATGTTGAAACTGTAGTCTCAGTAGTTGTAACTTTAAACCGTGAGTTTGAGTTGTTTGGAATGTCTCTATTTTTGGTTTTGAGTGCATGTTGCTCTGCTGGTTGATCTGTCACGGCCGTGATGCTCATCACGGCTAGGCCGTGATCAGTTCTGCCTATGAGGGTCTGGTTCAGTTGGCACGTTACGGTCGTGATGGACATCACGGCCAAGCCGTGACCAGTGCTTGGCAATGTTCAAAAACTATAGTTTTCAATCTCCCGTATTGTCCTTATATTGGATATATAGATGTTTTGTATATCTACAGGACCTATCTAGTTATTTTTATTTATACTTCTGTATTTATTTTGAGTTATAACCTATGTTAATACATATATATTGTTTTTGAACAGGCATACATATGGATCAGTCGGATAGCCCACATGCACGGGAGGACACTGTTGGGGTTTCGCAGGACCCGATCATGCCTACGCCTGCTGATTCTAGTGTAAGTTTACATGCATGTTATATACTATCTTTAGTCCTTCTTGTTAATGTAAGTTTATAATGTTACAACCCTCTATTTTATCATTTTTTTTGTCCATACAGACATCACAAGCTCAGGGGAAACGGTTTAGAGGAGCCACCTCGTTGAAGAAACTAGAGAAGGACAGGCAGAGCGGACAGAAGCTTGAGGTATCCTTCGATGCTAATCTAAATGCCCAGGGACCCCGTGCTAAAGAATTTAATAAGTGGGTGTTTCTACAAGCGAAGCAGCACGTAAGCATCAACTACAACCACTGGAATGACGTTCCACAGAATGTTAAGGATCAGATTTGGGAGGCTATCACGGTATTTTACCTTTACATTCGTTTGATTTACATTATTAGATAATTATCTGAGTAATAATCCATCCAGTTGTTATATATGTATCTAATGTGTAGGTAGCTTGGACTGTGCCAAATGACGAGGATCATCGTCATAAATGTATGAAAATGACATCAAAGCGTTGGAATGGGTTCAAGCATGATCTTACCAGGTACTATCTATCTGGGAAGAAGCGGCTTGATAAAATGTTCTCGGATTATCCCTGGATTGATCAGGATACTTGGGATATGTTTGCCAGGAGTCGACAGGATGAAGAATTTCAGGTTGGTTGATTAAGTTAATTTTGTATGCTTATTATAGATCATTTAACTATATTTAATTATGTGTTTTTGTTTGAATAGGCTAAGGCAAATAAGGGTCGGCAGAATCAGGTGAAGAACGTCCACCGCCACACCATGTCTCAGGGTGGGTACCATACTCGGATCCAGCAGATGATGGCGGATAGGCTGAGGGCGAAGCAGGAAGAGCACTCTGCTAGGATTGAAAGAGGAGAGGTGCCTGAGGGCACACCATCAAGTCCTCCGTCGGACATCGACCGCGAGGATGTCTAGTTAGCCGGCCGCATGACAAAGGCGGGATCTTTTAAAGCTGATGCCACTCGCGAAGTGGCAGATAAGATTGTAAGTAAATAATTAACTTGATTTCAATTGATATTTGTATAGATACTTGCAACACTTTTCACTTGCATGTTTTTTCATTTTTTTCATTGTAGATGGATCTTAAAGCAAAATCCTCCCGGGCGCATTCGTCCCCTTCCCGGACGGCGGGGCGTCTTGATGACTGCTCTAGGCAAGAAAGACCATCCTGGTCGGGTTCTCGGTGTTCCTGGGAACGTGACCATCAAAAAATATTATGGCAAGTCTGCTTCACGAAAGCGGGTGGTCAATGAAGCATCAATTTTGGCTGACATTACTCTACACCTCTTGACCAACCCGGATATTACATCACATCCGATGCAAGGCTTAATAGCCAACCCGGAATTCAAGCGGCGCTTGCCAGAGAGCTTTCCTCCGTCGGTACATCCCAGGACACCGCAAGGCTTGCCAACGCTTCACATGTGAGCACAAAAGAGAGTTTTAGTATGGCACATGTGGAGGACGATGAGTTGGCAGCTAGGGAGCGGGAGTTGGAAGTCCAGCGCCATGAGCATGAGTTGGAAATGAAAAGGCGTGAGCTTGAGTTGGACTCCAAACGATGTGAGCTCGAAATGTTAGCAAAGGTATTTATTCATTATTAATGTCCAAAATAGTCAAATAATTACTTGTGTTTTTTTTAATTATCAAAAACTTATATATTTTATTTTCCTAAACTAAAGGCCAAGCCGACGTCGATGTCGCTGTCACCTATCACTCGTTTGTTCTCACTTGGTGAGGATTATGCGTATGAGATTTTTGCATGTCCATTGGAGCACGATGGATGGGTGGCACGCCCAGATCAACAGAGGATATTTTCCTTCATCGGTGACGATCTCGGGAACGCCTGCAGAAATAACGTCTGGATGAACAGCAGTGTCATCAGTCTCTGGTGCACGTAAGTTAATTTTAATTTTATAACTTATTTATTTTTGGTATTTTTCCATTTAATAATTTATTTTAATTTCAATATATATATATTATGTAATTAACATCCACACCCTTTTCATATCTTAGGTATCTCCATCGTCTTCAGCTTGATAAGGGCGTTGCATCAGTTTACGGTTTCTTAGATACGTCAATCCTTCTGCCCGAGTTCTTTGCTGGCGATGCATTGAGTAAATACATAGGGAAGGTGTTGGGAGACAATCCGAAAGAATTATATCTGGCTCCCTACTGTATGAATGACCATTGGCAGTTGTTGGTACTTCACCCGTCTAGGCATACTGTCATATTCTTCTGCTCTCTCCACCATGATCCGCCACCAAAGGTGGTGGAAGCTGTAAATATGTAAGTAACTAATCTTAAATTTAATTTAAGTTTTAATATCAGTTGTTTTTAGTTTATTACACACATGATAAATGAGTTTGTTAATTGATCGACATGATTATTTGTTTATGATAGCGCGCTGAAGGCGAGTAGCATAAGTTGCGCCAACGGGAGAAGTAGGACTTATAAGGCTAAAGCAAATCCTGTATGGAACATCCTCAAGGTTTGGTAGTTTATTTATCAAATTATTATTATTATAATTACTAATTTATGTGTATATTCAACTGACGTTGAAATTAATTTTGTTGGTAGTCTCGATTTCAACTTTGACAGGTTGGTCGTGCGGCTATTATGTGATGCTTCATATGCTGAACATAGTCTCCGCATCTATTACGGATGGATGGAAGAAGGTAATATTTAAACAACTTGTTAAATTATATATTATAGTTTTGAAGATGACTTGCATTGATGTTATTGTTATTATTTGAACGTGTCTAGGCATTTATCGACCAATCGCCTATTGAACAAGATGAGTTAAGAGACTTGAGGATGCGCTTCGCCGAATTCTTCTTCAAGTATGCGGCTGAAAAAGGAATTGCCAACATACCTCCGCACTACTTAGATAAATAGTTTTTTTGTTAGACTTTAGAAACTAATTAATAACATGTATATATATATCCTTAGATAGTTTTGTTTTTTAGACATTGGAACTAAAATTTATTTATATATATACATGGGTTTTGGTTTTAAGTCAGCCATTGTTCAATTTTCCTTTGCAATTCTGTAATGTGTGTGATATTTCTGTTTGGGACTGAATGCGGGGATAGCTGAGGGGAGTGATATTTTTAAAACTGAATTTAAAAAAAAAACTTATTAACGTCGGTTGTATCAAACAAGCGGCGTTAATAGTATTTTATAAAATATACAGTACTCTATTAACGTCAGTTGTTTATTACAACTGACGTTAAAATTAAACCTTTAACGTCAGTTCTTTAAAACAACTGACGTTAGTTTTAACAAAATCAACGTCCGTTGTATTAAAGAACTGACGTTAATAGTTTTATTTTAATGTCGGTTTTGTTAAGGAACTGACGTTAATAGTGTTATATTTAACGTCAGTTCTCAACTGACGTTAAAATAGTAACTATTAACGTCAGCTGTATTTACGTCAGTCAGTATTCTGATGTAAAAAATCAATTTTAACTGACGTAAAAAGCACTTATTGCACTAGTGGTTGGGTCCTGATGTGGTACAACAAACAACAGAACAAGTTAGGAAAATAAGAGAGAAAATGAAGGAAGCCCAAGATCGGTAGAGAAGCTACAGTAACAAAAGGAGGAGACCCTTAGAGTTCCAAGAAGGTGATCACGTGTTCTTGAGATTCACTCCTAAGACCGGAATTGGCAGAGCTATAAAGTCTAGAAAGCTCACTCCCCAATTCATTGGACCATTTCAGATTCTTCGACGAATTGGTCTAGTAGCTTACCAGATAGCCTTACCGCCTTATCTTTCCAACCTTCACGATGTCTTCCATGTTTCCCAGTTGAGAAAATATTACCGTAATCCTTCTCATGTACTTGAGCCTGAGTCTATACAACTCCGAGAGAATCTAGAATATGAGGCTTTACCGGTTAAGATCGCAGATAGAAGGATTAAAGAACTCCGCGGTAGACAAATTCCTTTGGTTAAGGTCATTTTGGATGAGATTACTGGAGATGCTACATGGGAGCGTGAGGCGGATATACAGCAGTAATATCCACATCTTTTCTGAGGTACGTAAATTCCGAGGACATAATTTCTTTTAAGGGGGGTAGTAATGTAACATCCTATCTTTCGTAAATAAAAATTAGATATCTTAATTATATGGGAATGAGGGTTAGATAAATTAAAATTATTTAAGAATCTAAACACATATGCAAGTTCAAAATAAAATTCAAGCAACCCAAATTTTTCAGTAGGTAAACACCTCAAGCAAGTACGTCAAAACCCCCTATTGGAAGTACCTCAATTTAAATTCTTAATTAAGGTGGTTTATCATCAACAACATTAAAAGATAATTAATCATAGATATAAATCTTAATCATAGCTAGATGATTATAATTAATTTACTCAAGTTTTACTCATTATGAGTAAATAGCACTAGTCTTAATTAATTATACCCTAGTTACAAGTTTTAACCAAATTAAATTAACTCAAATAAACTTTGAGGCTTAGGATTAGGGTTATATGACAGTTTATTAAATCCTTGACACCTCCACCTTCAATTTTGCCGCTTGCTAATGAGGAGGCACCTCCTGCTTGGGCTTGTGGCAAAGTCACACAAATCTTCAGCATGTTTATTAATAACCAAAAGGTCACGCCTCCTACTGGCCTTACTTTCTTTAATTAATGCAGATTTTGGCCAATTCATGACCAGCCAAGGACCAGGAAAGCTTCTTGCTTTCCTTGCCATAAAATCACGCCACTTAGGTCTAGTGTAGCATGGGTGAGTCACCTTATTTCACCATAAAGGAAGCTAGTATATAAGTTAAGGTAAACTAAGTTAATAAAAAAAAAAGAGAAGAAGAAGTCAGAAGGTGAGGAGACAACATAAAACAGAAGAGAAAGAGAAAGCGAGAGATAAAGAGAGGGCGTGAGAGAGAGTGAAATTCCAGAGAGATTTTTGTGCAATCCATTCGTCCTATCGAGAAACAAATTATACCATTGTGATCCTCGCGACGTCTACTTCATTACCCTAACTTTATTTTCTCATCTGGGCTAAGGTAAACCTATGTCCTTTTTATGCCAAAATGTCATTGGCGACGGTATTGAGGTTATCTTTCAATTCATTTATCGGTTTTCAGTTTCATCATCAGATTTGGGTTACACGTAACGTGTGCTTCACAATGATGTGTTCAGGTGAATTTTTGGAGCCCCGGAGGGTGTAGAACTATGCGTGGCAAATTTGAGGAAGTATAGGGAGTGTTTGTTTCGTTACTCCAGAGCTAACCTAAGACATCTCAGGTGGGGGAAAGAAGCTATTTAACGTCGGAAAGGGTGCAGTTACATTTAATTAGATAATGGCATAGGGCGACCCAAACCCTACACGAGAGCGAGTAACGGACAATGTCTATACCACATTGGGAACTACTCAGTGGTACTGATGATGATATAGAAATTGTGCGTTTATCGTCGTTACGCTACATACATAGATTATTTTATTACGTAATGATTACCTGTTTTACAGGTTGATGTGAACTTGATACTTGATATATGATATCATGAGTGTGGTAATTATTTTAAAAGTGTTTATACTTATTATTATTACTATTATTACTACTACTAATGTGACTATTATTATTATTATTATTATTATTATTATTATTATCATCATCATCATCATCATCATCATCATCATCATCATCATCATCATCATCATCATCATCATCATCATCATCATCATCATCATCATCATCATTATTATTATTATTATATTTCGGTATTTATTATTCGGAAATGATATTATTATATGAGGATATATGATGATGATTTTGGATAACATGATGACGATTATGTTGATAGGATGAGTGTAATGATTGTGCTTAGAAGATTGAGTAAATCATAAGTTATGTTGAGACACGAGGATGTATTTGGGGATTGCATACGATATGTGATAGCAGTGCCCAACCGAGATGATTATCGTGAGATGAGGTTGAGATTAATGAGATGAGATTATTTTGAGGTTATCTATGAGATTAGGATGACCGGTTAAGGCACTAGGGGGTGACCTGAAACATGGTCTGTGATACGAGGGACTTGAAACATGGTCGAGTGGACCTGAAACATGGCCGAGTGGGGTCTATGCCTCGGAGGGAAAATTCCCGGGGATAGGCTAACGACGGACCGTCCAGAGATGATTTCATTTTAGTCGCAACTATAGTTCAAGCATTGCATGAGCATCTTGGATTGTGGTCCAGAGGTGTGTGACACGCTGTCGCACACGCGTCAAAAAGCGAGTGATTTGGAAAAAGTGCAGTTAGGGCGCGACAACTCGAGTATCGTCTCTCAAGGACTCTTGGGTTGTTATTAACACGAAGATCAGTTTTTTTTTTTTTGTGGGGAGGCGGGGTTTGAAGGTTCAAAATTCAATTAAGAAAACAAAGCAGAAAAAGTGATTATCGAATAAGATAAAAACGATTAATCTACTATTCTCGGTTTCCCACTATCATTTATTCATATAAATTCCAAGCCCTAAGCGGATTCTAATACCTTTTCGATTGTAGCGACAATTAGACAAGCACAATTGACCCTACGAGAAATATGTTCCTATTCCAAATTAAGCAAACAGATGAAGCCCTTCGTGAATTAAGCAAACACGATTGAACACACGCGAATTAAGCAAACGCGTTTAAAGTAAGGAACATATGATCATCGAAATAAATCCAGACTCATCCTATATAACTTGAATTAAGCAAACAAGACATATAGGAAAAATATTGAAAGGGAAAAGCAAATTAAATTGGGAATCAATAGAACCTCAAGTGCAAAGGAAACCAATCACAACAGATCAATCTATGGAATTAGTTCTCCATGGAAAATGTAACACCGCTTCAGAAAATTCGCAAAACAGAGATTAGCAAAAATTGCCCCACTAATCTGCCCTAAACAGCAATTATAGCTTCAGAATTTGCGCACACTCGCGAGGCCAGTAGTCCCTCGCGACGCGAATATTAAAATGGCACCATTTCAAATTTGGGCTCTTGCGAGGCGAGATGATGCCTCGCGAGGCGAGACTTCAAATTCTAGTTTGTCACGGCCGTGATGCCTATCACGGCCAGACCGTGATTACTTCTGACTTTGGGTGCTTATCTGTCATGGCCGTGACCTTCATCACGGCTAGGCCGTGATGCTCTCTGTCCTCCAGGATCTTCTCATCACGCCCGTGATGGGCATCACGGCCTAGCCGTGATGCTTTCTGACTTCCAGGCTCGCGAGGCGAGACATAAAGGATGACATTTTGCTGTTCAGGCTGGTCTTCAGTCTCGCGAGGCGAGTGTCTTCTCGCGGGGCGAACATTCCTTGGATTTCATTCTCCACTGATTTCTTCGTTCCCTTGGCTCTAGGTGCTTCCCCTCTTAACCTGAAAACATGAGATAGCAGTGAATGCTTTATTTGACTCAAAAACTGACTAAAATATCCTAAATTACTTAAGAAACTCAAAATGTTGCTTGAGGACAGTCAAATCCAAATCTGGGCTAAAACGAAATTGAAACTCGAATAATTAGTGCAAAAGCCATGGTCTTACTAGTTGTAAAACTAGTTTACTAGAGGCTGATCAAAATACCCCAAACTTAAACTTTGTTTATCCCCAAGCAAACTAAAACTCAGAAAGACTCAAACTTGGCAAGCTTAAATGGTTCAATCAATTTCTCACAAACTTCATGCAATTTCAACAAAACAATCTTTCTTCAACGTTCCCCCCTTTGCAACAATGTAATCCCCAAACTCATTTACTTTAAACAATTGAGAATTCCATCAGTCATGCAATCATTAATCTAAGTTGAGGATCCAAGTTACACACAAAAGGGATATCATCAATTTCAAACAATCGCCTTCCTCACAAGGGTATTTAATGTTTCACTCATTCTCTCAATTTTTGTCTAGGCTACCAACTTTTCACTCAAATTCACATTTTAAGAGCACTTCCCATAAATTTGATCTTCATCTCAAACAAGGTTCCCACGCAAACATGCATGCAACATCAGCAGGTCTTTTAAAGGTTGTAATGGGGCCTGGCTAAGGGTAGGATATTCAAAGGTACTAGGCTTAAGTCCCTAGTAACTAGGAGAGCATGAGCGTTTTGATACATTGAATTTCCACTCAAGTTCCTTTTTCCATTTTTTTTTCATTTTGCCTTGGGTGACTACAACATTTTTCTTCTAATACACTTTCTTGACATTTTTATGCTTTTCTTTTCTTTTCTTTTCTTTTTGCCTTTGGCTCCAACCTTTATTTTTCTTTTTCTCAATCCCAAACAACACATCATATCCTTGCAGCCACCCCAAACTTAGTTTCTTGCAACCCTTGTCTTGCTAAGCTTCCATGCTCTCCTAATCCTAAGATTGGGTTAACATGGTTTTTTCCAGATTTTAGGCTCATAACATGAGGTCATCAAGAGACAATAGGCTAATTAGCCTCAATGGGGCTAACTAGGGAACATGCATTAGGGATGGTTCTTTTTAGGTCAAGTATCTAATTCAAAGAAAACTGCCTAAATCATTTGACGCAAGCACATAAACATGCAAACATGAAGAGATTCAAGCAAATTCAGGAAAGTGCAGCTCAAAAGTGATTCACACAGTCAAAAACATGTTGGAGGCTAAAATCCTCACCCAGACAATTTTGCAAATTGTTTAACCGAGATACAATCCCTAGTGTGTGCTCCCCTTCACCCCAAACTTATCATAAATCATGCAATCACAATGAAATATCTCAAAGTTTAATTTTCAATTTTTCAAATGGGGATCAATTTTCAATTTTAAAACCTAGGGGGAAATCATCAACAGTCAACAATTATCATGCAACCCATCTATGCAAAATTCAACAAAATCAAATCAAGCTTGCCGATACAAGACTCACACACATACGACTCAGAGTACACAAACAAGGAAAAACAAAACAAAAACAAACAAACAATTGGTTCCCTCCCCCACACTTAAAATATGCATTGTCCTCGATGAAAGAACACAAATATAAAATAGGGGTGAGGGGAAGGAGAAGGTTTAGAAAAAACTCATGGAGGCGGTCCCACCGGGATCCCACTGGCTGTGATACAGTGACCAAGGAATGCCCAAAATGTAATATGATCCTCCCGGACCCCATGGTTTGCAGTATAAGCATAAGAGTGAGCGCTTGACAATCATGGTGACCTCGCCGAGTGAGGCGGACTCCTCGCTCCCTCTTGGGTCAAAGATGACCTCCTTGTCAACCTTGTCAACAAAGTCTTCCCAATAAAAATGGGGTTCAACCTCTTGGACTGGCCATAGTGCCTTCATATTCAAGGGTGCAAAATCCCGTCTCTTATGCAGAGGCTTGAACTCCATCGCTGGTTGTTCCACAGTGGGAGGTGGTAAGCAAGTGGAGAGGGTTACTGATGCTGCTTCCAAATCATCATAAGTTTCATCAACAGTTTCAGAGAGCAGCTCTATTTGAAAGACAGAGTGTTCTTCTAAGGGATGCTTCATAGCATCGAAAATGTTGAATTTTGCCACAATGTCACCAAACTCCATGGACATGGTTCCATCGTGAACATCAATCTTTGTCCTTGCTGTCTTCATAAATGGTATGCCCTGAATGATTGGTGATTTACTTGAATTTGTTTCCCCTGCCATGTCCAGGATGTAAAAATCAGCAGGGAAAATCAAATCATTAACCTGTACCAACACATCTTCTACCACTCCAATGGGGCGAGCATTGGTCCTGTTTGCTAACTGAATAGTAAGACCTGTATATTGCTAGGGACCAAGATCAAAGTTGTTGAAGATAGAAGTGGGAATGACATTAATGGAAGCTCCCAGATCCAACATGCAGTTTTCGAATTTACTGTCCCCAATGCTGCATGGAATAGCAAAAGTTTCCGGATCCTTGCACTTCTGTGGCATTGTCTGACTGAGGGCTGAAACTGTAACCTTCTCAGGCGCAGGTTTAGGTTGAATAAGGGCTGAAACATTTCGTCCCAAGTTGACTCTCTCATTTCCCTTCAACCTCCTCTTGTGTGTGCACAAATCTTTCAGAAACTTTGCGTACTTTGGAACCTGCTTGATTACATCAAGGAGCGGAATGTTTACCGCCACTTTTCTGAACACATCCAAGATCTCTCTCTCCTTGTCTTCCTCAACAATATTTCTATTCTTCAGCACTCTCTGTGGGAAGGGGATCGGTGGTACATACTCCTTTTCAGCTTCAATAACAGCAGGAGGTTCGGGTGTTACCTCAGCAGTTTCTTTATCCTTTTCAGGGGCTGCCTCTACAACCTTCCCGGATCTCAAAGAAATCGCACTCACATTAGGACTTGGGGCACTAGGATTCACCACTGTTTGTGCAGGTAGTTGGTTCGATCCTTGAGCTTGCTGCATGGCATTCATCGAAGTGGCAAGCTGTCCAATCTGTGTCTGTAGGGTATGAATGCTAGCATCCGTTCACTGCAGAAACTGTCCCATCTGTGTCTGCAAAGAGTGAATACTAGCATTTGTTTGCTGCTGAAACTGGAGATTGTTTTCAGTCATTTACTTGATCAGGTCCTCTAGTGAAGGTCAATAAGGTGCAGAGGTGGTCACTTGGGGAGAATTCTGTGGTGGTGCTATCAGCTGTTGTTGTGTGGATGAGTTCCCATACCGAAGGTTTGGATGGTTCCTCCAGTTGTGGTGGTACTTATTTGTAGAGAGGTCAGGAATGTTGTTGTACATGTTCTGATTGTTGCCTTGATTGTAAAGATTGGCTGCATAAGCTTGAGGCAAATCAGTGACTGACTCATCCCTCAGAATGGGGCATGCATCAGACAGGTGCTCAGGAGAGGTGCAAATGCCACACAACCTTGCTGGTTGAACCTTATCCATTACCAACTGCTTCACCAAAGAAGTGAGCTCATCAATTCTGGTTTCGAGGGCCTTGTTGGAAGAAGAACCGTGGATCTCATTCACACTCCTTGCTTCAACAGAATTGCTTCTAGTTGTGAACTGCTGGGAGTTAAGTGACATGTTTTCAATCAATTGCTTGGCAGCAGCTGGGGTCTTAACAACAAGTGCTCCCCCACTAACAACATCCAAAATATTTATGTCCATTGGAAGCAACCCCTCATAAAAATACTGAATAAGGAGCTGCTCAGAAATCTGGTGTTGAGGGTAACTAGATACCAACTTCTTGAATCTCTCCCAGTACTCAGCCAATGATTCATTGCCCTGTCTAATACCACATATCTCCTTCCTGATTGATGCAGCTCTGGAGGCAGGGAAGTATCTCTCTAGGAAGACCTTCTTCAAATCGTTCCAGGTTGTAATAGAGTTTGGCTCAAGGTAGTATAACCAATCCTTCGCAGCACCTTGAAGCGAGAATGGGAAGGCTCTCAGCTTGATATGATCTTCAGTTATTCCTTCCGGTCTCAAAGGTGTAGAGAAGACAACCTGGAATTCCTTCAGATGCTTGTGTGGATCCTCACATGCAAGACCACTAAACCTTGGCAACAAGTGTATTAAACCAGATTTTAACTCAAAAGAGCAACCACATCAGCATACTCAATACACAAACCATTATAATTAACATCAGGGGCAGCAAGCTGTCTTAATGTTCTTTGATCAGCCATGTTATCAAGTGCAGGTGCGGTGTTAGAATTACTACTAGTTGGTGAACTAGTGCTAGCCTGAAGTGCCCTGCGGCGTGTGTGCAAAGTTCTTTCAATTTCAGGGTCAAATTCAAACAGATTAGGACAACCAAACCTAGTAGCCAGAACTAATTAAGCAATGATTTTTTATTTTTATTTTATTTATTTTCTGTTAATAACAACAAGAGTCCCCGGCAACGACGCCAATTTTGACACGCTGTCGCACACGCGTCAAAAAGCGACTGATTTGGAAAAAGTGCAGTTAGGGTACAACAACTCAAGTATCGTCTCTCAAGGACTCTTGGGTTGTTATTAACACGAAGATCAGTTTTTTTTTTTTTTTTTTGGGGGGGGTTTGAAGGTTCAAAATTCAATTAAGAAAACAGAGTAGAAAAAGTGATTATCGAATAAGATAAAAACGATTAATCTATCGTTCTCGGTTTCCCACTATCATTGATTCATATAAATTCCAAACCCTAAGCGGATTCTAATCCCTTTTCGATTGTAGCGACAATTAACAAGTGCAATTGACCCTACGAGATATATGTTCCTATTCCGAATTAAGCAAACGGATTAAGCCCTTCGCGAATTAAGCAAACACGTTTAAAGTAAGGAACATATGATCATCGAAATAAATCAAGACTCATCCTATATAACTTGAATTAAGAAAACAAGACATATAGGAAAAATATTGAAAGGGAAAAGCAAATTAAATTGGGAATCAATAGAACCTCAAGTGCAAAGGAAACCAATCACAACAGATCAATCTATGGAATTAGTTCTCCATGGAAAACGCAACACCACTTCAGAAAATTCGCAAAACAGAGATTAGCAAAAAGTGCCCCACTGATCTGCCCTAAACAGCGATTATAGCTTCAGAATCTGCGCACGCTCGCGAGGCCAGTAGTCCCTCGCGACGCGAATATTAAAATGGCACCAGTTCAAATTTGGGCTCTCGCGAGGTGAGATGATGCCTTACAAGGCGAGACTTCAAATTCTAGTTTGTCACAGCCGTGATGCCTATCACGGCCAGGCCATGATTACTTATGACTTTGGGTGCTTATCTGTCATGGTCGTGACCTTCATCACGGCTAGGTTGTGATGGTCTCTGTCCTCCAGGATCTTCTCATCATGCCCGTGATGGGCATCACGGCCTAGGCCGTGATGCTTTCTAACTTCCAGGCTCGCGAGGCGAGACATGGTTCGCGAGGCGAGACAGAAAGGATGACATTCTGCTGTTCAGGCTGGTCTTCAGTCTCACAAGGCGAGTGTCTTCTCGCGGGGCGAACATTCCCAGGATTTCATTCTCCACTGATTTCTTCGTTCCCTTGGCTCTAGGTGCTTCCCCTCTTAGCCTGAAAACATGAGATAGCAGTGAATGCTTTATTTGACTCAAAAATTGACTAAAATATCCTAAATTACTTAAGAAACTCAAAATGTTGCTTGAGGACACTCAAATCCAAATCTGGGATAAAACGAGATTGAAACTCGAATAATTAGTGCAAAAGCCATGGTCTTACTAGTTATAAAACTAGTCAACCAGAGGCTGATCAGTGTGCATCGGGTTGTGTAGCTATAGTGCCATTACTTTGCATGGGCACCCTCCAGCCGCAGACGAGGGTGTGCGCCGGGGACTCTGGGATGTATCGATTATATTGTTGTGATATGCGGATATGGCCGATACCCGAGGAGATTATTCATACAGCATTTGCATTGCATCATGATGGAGGGTATTGGAAAGATCCTAGATGTGGATTGAGGGTGATGGTGTTACATATATTTATACTTGGGAGACAGATGTTTAGTGTGCTGTTATGTAATTAAATGTTGCCAAACCCTTTCCACGTTTGATGTTAGATGGTTTCTTATCCATGTCTTCTCTATATTGCATATGTTTTTTTTTTTTTGTGATCGTGATGAGAAGATCCTACGGGGGAGCCAGCTATGGAGGAGCTTGATGGGACCTCGTATGAGCCTGACGTTGGAGGACGATCAGTGGATCATCATAGTTGAGTATAGAGTCTATGGCCGGCACGTCTTGTCTCTTTAGGATGTTGTTTTTATTTTCTGTTTGATTATCAGCTTGTACATTTTGGGATCCGGCTGATGGGATTCCCTCTACTGTACTGTATCAGGACTTGAGGTGTATATGTTATGTATGTATGTATATATGTTGTGTATATCTTAAGTTTTAAATTTTCCACTGTTTTAATATACTCGCTTAACGACAATAACAAAATTAGGTATTCATGTTTTGGGTTTTCTTTAATGGGACATCGGGGCGTCTCAGCGAAATCGTCGTTAAACGTTTTTAAGGATTTTTGATAAATTGATACTTATGCATCTTTGATGGAAATTGTTCTTGAAAATTGATTTGATGTTATCGAAAGGTTTTGGTTTTAAGTCAAAAGGATTTTAGTCTTCATAGACGAGCTTTTACAGTAAAACGTAAAATCCTAAGTCAAGAATGACTTAGTGAAAATACGAACGTAATAATTTATGATGTGGGGTGGAACACGACCTTATGCCATAAAGTATGGATAATTCATTCTCCATATTCCATCAAATTTTTAATGGACTCGGAATGATTTGTATTCTTGTAAGCCAAAAAGAGAAAGGCTCAATTAGAAAAGTATAGAGAAATGAATAATTGGACTTGTATTCCAATATCATAATGCGTTAGGACTTTTAAACAAAGTGTTTTAAGATATCTTTACACAAAGATGAAAGGGTACTTGAGAACTTCCGCTTGATGTTAAGAACATCTAGCATTTGAGAAAGCACGTGGAAAGAATTCGATGGAATCAAGATGTCATCCCGATGGAAAGACAAGAAGAACGCATTTTCCGACAATTTTGCCTAAACACATAGTGAAACTATGTTCAGAAGGCCGTTGTGCCTAGGAGATTGAGCTAACACGTTAATGCGGGTGTGAATTCCGTAGGACTGATTTGGTTGATGCTTGCGGATGCCTGGGTTATGAAATAATCACATAGGCCCTGTGGGTTGCCCTCCTGTGACGTGGTGATTTGGCAATACAATCGACATACTTGAATAGATGCTACGTGTTTTCCGGTAGTGTAGGATGTTCCCGAAAAATCCTATGACGTGCACGCCTCTTCTATTGATGCATTCTTTATTACCCAAGGCTGGAAGACTCCAGAACAATCCTCCGAACCACTCTCTCATATTGTTCGTAAAACCATGGACTAGGAATTCAGAGGTCATTCCTCAAGTCTTAGATGTCTTCTATCTAGGAAAATGCGGTCTTTGTGGTCATGTTTCTCGTGAAACATTATTGTTTTGTTATGAGTGTATATATGATTGATAATTGTTAATTGTACGTACCTGAGAGTCGTACCACTGCATGTCTGCCTTATGTGTAAGATAAATGGAAATCTCACCTCATTATTTTTATATTGCCTATGTCGGCTGGCTATGTGCCTTATGTACTATTTTTGGGAAGATTGAGACGTCAAGATGTCGCTTGGATGATGCATCGTAGAGGTCGAGGTTTGAGCATGCAGACGATTTGTTAGAGTTTTCTAGTGGACGTCTTCCAGACTGTCGATGGTTCGTAGACCATGTTTTTCCTCTTGGAAGAGGAAAAGGCTTAGTTCGAGAGTCACTATTGTAGTAGCTCCAGTAGTGTCTTTTGTTATTACGTCGGTAGTGGACTCAAATAGAGTTTCCACTAGATCTCGTCAGTGGGTTTGTCTTTCTCACGATGTATGATAAAGGATTGTCTTTTCTATTTTAGTTTGGCCAACTGGGTATGTTTGGGAGTTAACGTAACTGTCTATGGAGCTGTGACTTCAAGTATCTTATATTTTACGAGCTGCGTCTCCATATCTTTATGTTGAGTCCGTATATTCTATGATTTCATTTTATGAGTCGGGTTGGGTATTATGTAAATGATTTTCGAACTTATGATCCCAATTGTGATGATGGAATATTTGATTGTCGAAAAGGAAAAGATTACCCCATTCTTTTATAGTCAATTTTAACTAACTTTTCGGTCTTAAAATGTCACTTACGATGTAGCACCCGAGAAAGGTGTTACATTATTGGTATCAGAGATGGCCGAGTCTTTTGGGCGAGGGGTTTAGGTATGTTGTCGTCTATGTTGTGTTTTCTCTGGTTGTGTCTTGTGTTGGTTTGTGTTTGTGGTTCAATAAAGAACCAATGTTCGGAAGGATAATGACGTTAGCCTATCCTTGGTTGTGTTTATGTTCTTTATAACTGGTCGCGTTGTCGCGCACGCGCCAAAAAGAACGAGCGGTTTTTAAAACTGTAGTTTAGGGCGACAACTCGGATGTCGTCTCACAAGGACTCTTGAAGTGTTATTTGTCACAAAAATCAGTTTTTTGGGGGGGGGCTTGGATTGGGATGCAAATAAGAAAACAAAGTAATAACAGAGCAATAAAACAAGGCAGTTCAAAGAGATTATCAAATAGCTAAAAACGATTAATCTATTGTTCTCGATTTCCCAACTATCACCGGTTCATGCAATTCCAAGCCCTAAGCGATTCTAATCCCCTCCCGATTGTAGCAACAATTTACAAGCGAAACCACTACTACAGATATATGTCCCTATTCCGAATTAAGCAAACGGGGTTAAGCCCTCCGTGAACTAAGCGAACACGAAAGCGAACACACGCGAATTAAGCAAACGCGATTAATTATAGGAACATAATATCACCGAAAATAAATCAACACAACACAATATACTCCTGAATTAAGCAAATAGAAATATATAGCATGGCATTGAAAAGGGAAAAGCATACAAAACAGGAAATACAAGAACCTCAAGTGTAGTGGAAATCGATTACAATAGATTAATCCTAGAAAATTAGTTCTCCATGGAAAAACGAAAACACACAGAAAAATGTAAAAACAATGGAGAAAACAAAAAGTTCTTCCAATCTGTCCAGAACAGCCATTTATACTATTCAGAAATTTAACCCACTCGCGAGGTGAACCCTCATTCACGAGGCGAATATCATGAAGAGTCAGCAACGTTTGGTCTTTCGCTGGGCGAGTACTACTCGCGTTGCGAGGAATGGAAAAGTCATGACTTCTGGCCTTCAGTCTCGCGAGGCGAGACATGTATCCGCGAGGCGACACAGAACGGGTTACATTTCTCTGGAACAGTCAGCTATCCTGGTCGCGAGGCGAGGTGTTGTTCGCGGGGCGAACCAAGTGAGGATGACATTTTTTGTTCTGTCTGGCTTCAGAGTTCGCGAGGCGAGAAAACTCTCGCCAGGCGATCCCCCTGTTTCTTTATTCCCTCAACTTCTACTTAACCTGAAAACAACAAAATAGCCATAAGTGCATTATTTGACTCAAAACTGGCTAAATTAACCTAAAACTACTTTAGAGACTCAAAACCTTGCTTGAGGACAATCTAATCTAATTTGGGTGAAAATAGGATATAATTTGCACAAAACCCTGGTCATACTAGCCATAAAACTAGATGAGCCAGAGGCTGATCAATAACGTTGTTCTGAAAGGATACAACATTGTTTATTGATCTTTTCATTATTGTTCCTACGGAGGAATAATATTGAACATATTTTGATGTATTGTTTTCTTCCTAGTTCTTACTACCGTGCTTTTATAGAAAATCATGGTTAGTTCGGAAACGAGTAGATATGATTCTACCATTAAGGATTCCGAAGATATGGTTGTAGCTGTATAAGTCTTGAGGGAGATAACATCAACTGTGGCATGTCATAATGAGGAAATGGCGGAGAAGAGAGGACTAGTTGAGTTCTATAATAGTAATCCACCTCGATTTGATGGCGAGCTTAATTCGGAGAAAGTTGAGTTTTGGATTACGGAAATAGAAAGGAATTGTAAAACTACGGAGTACCCTGATCATTGGAAGGTAGCTTGTGCGACATTTTTGTTGATAGGAGATGCTGGATTTTGGTGGAGAGAAACTTGCCAACTGTTAGTGTCAAGACAAGAAGCGATCACCGGAATGTGTTTGAAAGCAAATTTTTGGAGAAGTATGCTTCCACTGAAGTGAGTCGTGTAGAGGAGATTGAGTTCCCTGCAAAGCACGAACAAGAGGACATGACTATCGATGAGTATACTCGTTGAGTTGGAAGAGCTGATTAAGTTCAAGGAGTTGTATTTAAAGAATTACGAGGAAGTGTGAACGTGTAAGGAATTGGAGGAAAACCTAAAGGTTGAAATGAGGAAGACAATAGGGTCATTGAAACTACTGCAGTTTCCGATCTTAATGGCAGAGTGTCGAGTTCCTCGAGATCTAGAAGTGAGTAAAGGCAGAAAGAGAAGCTTTGGATCTTTCCAAGAGAAATCGTACACAAGGTCAATGTGGACACTACCAAAAGGGAAGTGGATTAGTGGTAGCAGTAAAGGTTATGAATCATTTAGGAAGTCTTTACTGAAGTGCATGAAGTGTGGCATGAGTCATGCTAAAAGAACTGCAAGATTTAGTGCATCATTTGTTTTAAGTGTGGACAGCCTGGACATATCGCTAGAGTGTGCGGAAAGAATAAGGATGTACCTTCTGGAGATAACATGGGAGCCGAGAGACCACGGACAATGATTAGATTAAAGAACATTGTGCAAGAGGAGGTAGTCCACCAATATTTAAAGTTTAAATATGTGGGTAGTGGTTAACGGGTAGAATCTTCACAACAAGTAGGACTGAAGTATAACAATCAAATAAATATCGTAAAGTGAAGTGTCATAGAAAGTAAACTTTTGACTATACTGTTAATTCAATGTAGAATCATTCTTGATTTTCTATGAATGTGTCAAATGTAACACCCGTTTTTACTTGTTTTTCATTATCGGTAGAATTTTTAATTATTTATATTTTTATTTGAGATTTATAAAATGATTTTGGATAAAACAAAATCATATTTATACTCTACCTTATTGTGGAAGGTTACGGTAAAAATTTAGGTTTAAAATTCAGTCGAAACCCGGTCTGCGTTTTAACTGACAGTAAGATTTTACTGATCATAAAACCTAATTTTGACCCGAGATTGAAACAGTTCATATTATTATTTTTTTCCAACGATAGTGGTTATTTTGAAAATTTTTCTAAATAAATAGGTTATTATATGTCATTGGGTAAGTACTCCACGATCGGGGATCGATCAATCGAGAACTGAGGTGCAGTAAACAAAACCCGATTAGGATGGATGAGCATAATGAGTCATCTATGATGACTCATAGGGGGTGAGTCATAGGGGTTAGTCATATTGCATTAAATGAAAGTAATGATTGTTACATGTAAAAAGACCAAAATGCCCTTGATCTTTAAGTAAAATTCCAAGAGTGTCCCAAAGTGAATTTTGACCAAAATACCCTCTAAATCTACTTAATTTCTTGAAGACCCTCCACTAAACCAAACTCATTTCATTTTGATTTCATTTCATCACCTTTCTTTCAAACACCCTAATCGGGTAAACAACTTAATCGGATAAGAATGTGCGAGAGATATACCTAGGAGAAGCAGGCACTGACTCGTCCATGATGACTCAAGAGGAATAAGTCACCATAATGACTCACCATAGCCATTAATGTGCATTTATTACAAGTAAATGTGAAAAGACTAAAATACCCATAACCTAACCTATGTCTAGTTAATCTGGACCAAGGTTTGCCAACCATGATTTGTAACTAAAAATGTCTTCTTCCTTCTTGTGGTCCAAACTCAGTCACACCACCTTAAGAGTATCTCCGCCACATATTCATTTCATAGCATAATGATTACTTATATGTGAAAAGTCCAAAATACCCTTAATCTTTCCTTGTAACTCCAAGTTTGCCATGACAACATTTTTGACCATTTGGTCCCTTGAAGCCACGGCCTCCCCTCTATAAAAGGCTATCCCCATTTAATTTTTGCTCCTCCACAAGTGTTTCATCTTTTTCATGAAGGTTGTTCATCATTTTCTAAGAACACATAAAGACTTCATTGATGCTCATACTCATCCGAAAAATGTACCAAAATTATGACCCTTTTATGTTTTGAAACTCAGAAAGCTTTCTACATGAAAGTTGTTCATCTTCCTCTCTTCTTCCAAAGAGCTAATGACCACCAAAACGGATAAGTATATTGGGAGATATCCCCAAATTACCAAAACAGCTCAAAATCATCAGCATCCCAAGAGAACAGTGGAAATAATGCTCTTACGCCCCTGTTCTGACCCGAATCAAACAAAAGCTTAAACATAAAAGATGTACCTCTCCTTCTTACCTTTATCACAAGCCAAAGTTTGTAATTTTTAGATGAGTAAATCGTGAGATATGCTCATAACACCACCACGCCCTCAAAGCTGTCAGATTTTCAACTAAGCTTGTTTTGATCATTACTCTGCATCAAGAGGTAACCTCTCTTCTACATGATCAATCATGTCTTTTTTTCATTCATTTCATGATTTTTATGCCATGATCACCATTTAAAATTCTTAGATCTAGAACTTGAAAAATTCCTAGAAAATCATAGAAAAATCATTTTATTGTGAGATCAATTTCTATGATCTTCATATGACTTCTATTTTCACTGTCCAAGAGCTTGAAAAATTTAGAGATCTCTAGCCATTTCTTTCTATCTTGGCTAAACTATGTTCAAGTGTGCTAGGTGATTTTCTTCAATCGCTAACTTGTTTTCTTGTTGGTTGTTCATGGCTAGGTTTGTTGGTTCAAACCTTGAGGCTTTAGGTGAACAACATCCTTCTATTACTTGACTTTCCAAGTGTCTACAAGAGGTAAGGGGGGAGATTACTACTATCCTGCCTTAATCTAGATATGTATGTGGTTTAAAGTATTTGTATAAGTTGTCTTGTAAAATCCTAAGTGATAGGATTATGTATTATTGATTTATATGTGTGTGATCCTCTTGGAGGATTTGATTTGATGTTTGGTTGTGGTATGATATGTCATATGGTTGTTTTGATTCCAATGACCTAAAGTTGGAATCAAGATTGTT
Organism: Sophora flavescens; assembly: GCA_030762895.1. Taxonomy (NCBI): domain Eukaryota; kingdom Viridiplantae; phylum Streptophyta; class Magnoliopsida; order Fabales; family Fabaceae; genus Sophora; species Sophora flavescens. The sequence goes on from CM061065.1 coordinate 19,488,593, forward strand.
GTTTGCTTGACTTAGTAAGAAAAATGCCTAATATATTTATTTAAGGCCATTCGGTCATAACTGATTAATGGGGTTTCAAGTTGAGTTAATTTGTTTGAATAATTTTTATAAGGATTGAATGAATAAATAAGAATATAGAAATTGGTTTGGATTGATTTGGATGTGTATATTGAAAGATATGATTGTATGAGTCCTTAAGGACTAAATTGCAATTTCTAAGAATTGTAGTGAATGTAATGAAATTCAGATTCTTGTATTTTAAGATTGTAGTCCTTGATGAGGCAAAACCATAGAAATTGGTTTGGTGTTAATTGGATTAATACATAAAAAGTTATAAGCTTTTTTGTAAAAAAAACGACCTTTTGCAAATACTGTAAAATATTTGGGGGCAGAATTGTAATTTCTGGAAATATGAGGGTAACTGAAAAATATTTCTAAAGAAGTTGGTTTGGTGTGATTTGAAGTTATAAATAAGTTATAAAGATTTAAGTGAATAAGGATCTTTTTACAATTAATTAAAGTTTAGGGGTTAAATTGCAATTTTGGAAAATATATTTAACTGGACAGTGAGATACTGTTTTTCATGCCTATAAAACTGTTCTAAAACTCCAAAATGA